>OZ007593.1:306903691-308198691 GCA_963931845.1 Maratus michaelseni
TAACTCAAAAAATAGGCATCGGATTAAAAACTGAAAAATACATGCTCAATATATTTGAAATATATATTTAGGTATATCAAAGTTGAAAAGTCAGAAAAGGGGGGGGGGGGGAAAGGGGGCAACTTTGAAATATTAAAAGATAACCCCCATTTTTATTGCAGATTCGGATTGTAAGGGAAAAAATACGTAACTTTTGTATTTAACATTTTTTTCGGAAAATTGTAGATGGCGCTGTAATCGAGTAAATTGCAGTGAGAATCGTTTCCATTGAATAGTCAGAAAACTGTCGAATAACTCAAAAAATAGGCATCGGATTAAAAACTGAAAAATACATGCTCAATATATTTGAAATATATATTTAGGTATATCAAAGTTGAAAAGTCAGAAAAGAGGGGAAAGGGGGGCAACTTTGAAATATTAAAAGATAACCCCCATTTTTATTGCAGATTCGGATTGTATGGAAAAAAATACGTAAATTTTGAATTTAACATTTTTTTCGGAAAATTGTAGATGGCGCTGTAATCGAGTAAATTACAGTGAGAATCGTTTCCATTGAAAAGTCAGAAAACTGTCGAATAACTCAAAAAATAGGCATCGGATTAAAAACTGAAAAATACATGCTCAATATATTTGAAATATATATTTAGGTATATCAAAGTTGAAAAGTCAGAAAAGGGGGGAAAGGGGGACAATTTTGAAATATTAAAAGATAACCCTCATTTTTATTGCAGATTCGGATTGTACGGAAAAAAATACGTAAATTTTGTATTTAACATTTTTTTCGGAAAATTGTAGATGGCGCTGTAATCGAGTAAATTGCAGTGAGAATCGTTTCCATTGAAAAGTCAGAAAACTGTCGAATAACTCAAAAAATAGGCTTCGGATTAAAAACTGAAAAATACATGCTCAATATATTTGAAATATATACTTAGGTATATCAAAGTTGAAAAGTCAGAAAAGGGGGGAAAGGGGGACAACTTTGAAATATTAAAAGATAACCCCCATTTTTATTGAAGATTCGGATTGTACGGAAAAAGATACGTAAATTTTGTATTTAACATTTTTTTTCGGAAAATTGTAGATGGCGCTGTAATCGAGTAAATTGCAGTGAGAATCGTTTCCATTGAAAAGTCAGAAAACTGTCGAATAACCCAAAAAATAGGCATCGGATTAAAAACTGAAAAATACATGCTCAATATATTTGAAATATATATTTAGGTATATCAAAGTTGAAAAGTCAGAAAAGGGGGGAAAGGGGTACAACTTTGAAATATTAAAAGATAACCCCCATTTTTATTGCAGATTCGGATTGTACGGAAAAACTACGTAACTTTTGTATTTAACATTTTTTTCGGAAAATTGTAGATGGCACTGTAATCGAGTAAATTGCAGTGAGAATAGTTTCCATTGAAAAGTCAGAAAACTGTCGAATAACTCAAAAAATAGGCATCGGATTAAAAAATGAAAAATACATACTCAATATATCTGAAATATATATTTAGGTATATCAAAGTTGCTTCTCCCCCCCCCCCCCAACTCTGCCCGTGGGGAAAAAGGAGTGGAAACTTTGAAATCTTATATGATAACCCACCTTTTTTTTATCGCAGATTTGTATTCTACGGGGAAAAAATACGTAAATTTTGTATTTTTTTTTTCGGAAAATTGTAGATGGCCGTGTAACAGAGTAAAATGCTGTGGGAAAGATTTCCATTGAAAATTTGGAAATGGTCGAATAACTCGAGAAACAAATATCGGATTGAAAAACGGAATAATACGGGTTCAATATTTTAGAAAAATGAAAACTTTGATATCCCAGAATAAATTTTTCTAAAATATTGAACACGTAATTTTCCGTTTTTCAGTACGATGTATATTTCTCGAGCTATTTGACCCTTTCCAGATTTTTCAATGAAAACGATTCTTCATTTTATTCGATTACAGCGCCATCTACGATTTTTCGAAGAAAATGTTAAATATAAAATTTATGTAATTTTCCCGTAGAATCCAAATCTGGAATAAACAAGAACGAAAAATCATGCATCGAGCATTGATTATGAAACACTTTTCAACACATCCAGAAAACTGTAACGAAAATTCACCGTTAAATAAGGTAAAAGAAGATATGTAAGTAAACAGTTTACAAAACATATACCACATTGAAAAATACAGTTTTCGAAATTAACTTCCATTGCAAAAAATGTACTCGAATTATTTTGTGCAGCCCTGTATATGATCTGTAGATTGGGATATTGAATACATAGCAAGATAAAATTTAGTTCAGTTTGAAAACGCACATTTAGGAATTTTTGCCAATCGATGGAAATGCACTCGAAATCTTTTATACAGCCCTGTATATTATCTAAACACTTTTCTTCACATCACATATTAAGCTAAAATTAAATTCAGGTAAAAAACGCATCAGGAAACTTAACACTCACTTCCAGCAATTATCAAACATAAACGACCATCTATTTTTTTTTTTTTTTTTTTTTTTTTTGCATACAACTGTATATGAATTATTTATATTTCCACAAACTTATATTAGTCTACTAAATATAGTTTAGCAAGAAAATGCGTAATACAATTAAAAAATACCCTTAAGCAATTCACTCCCATAGTGCGTAATACTTATGAATATCCATGTGTAACCCTGTACTTGATCAACCGAATTTGAACACACCACGCAATATGACAAAAATTAGTTAAAATTAAAAATGCTTTCCAAAGTTAAAAAAGCACTGTAATTATCGCACGTATACTGTAAAGGAATTATTTTGTGTAGTCCTGTAAGTGAATGATAAACGCAATGCACACCATACTTTTAAGCGAACAATTTAAAGTGCACTTCAGTAATGCGTATAATTTTCATTATCTTTGAAATAGTGAAACATCATTAAATTACACTGCAGACGATTTTTCCCCGTCGAACAATGTGTAACATAATTATTTTGTTTGATGTAGATGAATAATAAATGTTTTGTATTCTATATTCTACAAAAAGCAAGTTTTAAAGCGCTTCGTAAATATATATATAAATGTCATCTTGTTTCAAATGGCGTAGCATCATCAAAATGCACTTCAAACAATTATTTCCCATTGACTGCAATGTAACGGAATACTATTGACTGTCCCTGAAAAAACTATAAGTGCTACACCCTTCATTTGAAATAGGGAATATGCTGTAGTAGACGACAATAACATACAAAAATTTCAGGGCAGTCTAAGCATATTTACATGAGTTAGAGCACGGACAGATGGCAGACGGCAGACAAACCGAAGTCATAAACACTTTTCAACTATGTTGGAAAGTGTTAAAAAGGGGGTTTATCATTTAAGATTTTAATGTTCCCCCTTTTCCCCCAGGGGAGAGTTGGGGGAGGGGCAACTTTGATAGATTTTTTAAAAATATAGAACATGCATTTTTCCTTTATCAATTCGATGTATATTTCTCGAGTTCTTCGACCATTTCCAGACTTTTCAATGGAAATGATTCTCACTGCATTTTACTCAATTACAAGGCCATCTGCGATTTTCCAAAGGAAAGTTACGTATTTTTTCCCGTAGAATCCGCATCTTCAATAAAAAAGGGGATTTATCATTTAAGATTTCAAAAATGCCCCCTTTTCTCACCAGGAGGCAGAGTTTGGGGGAGGGGCAAATTTGATATCCCTTAATAGATTTTTCAAAAATATTGAACACATACTTTCCGTTTTTCAATCCGATGTATATTTCTCGAGTTATTCGACTGTTTCCCGACTATTCGGACACTCTGTATGTGTGTTTGTATGTGTAATTAATGTACATTAACAGTTGTTATCAGAGTAAATCATAGTACTCCATTGTTGCAAGCATAAACTATCCAGCGATATACAGCGATCAATAATAGCAGTCAGCACGTGAGTGAAAACAAGACAGGCAAAGTGAATTCTATTAGGAAACTCACCTTCAAAAAGTAGTCAGGTTCTTTAGAGCAAGCAGCTTTATTGAACTTTTTCAGATCAGAATAGGCCATAACTGAGATTCATTTAACAACAACAAAATTATTTTTAAATGCGTAGGCAGATTCGATAATAATTTATGATAATCGAATCTATCTAAGTTATTAGTATTGAAAGCAAAAAGTTTGACATATTATAAATAAAAGAGAACAGAAAAATAAGTAAAAAATTATATCTCTAAGAGCGTGCATTTTTTTTAATGCAGACACACGCATGAATACAATATAAAGACAAAAAACCAGATTGAACTGTTTTTCCAGCCAATCAGCCGCCGGAAAGGCGATTAATATTCGCATATGAAAACATATGTAAAGGGTGCTGAAAAAAAAGAAAGAAAAAAAGCTTCAAAATAAGTCAAGGCAAAAAAAAAAAAAAAAAAAAAAAAAAGGTTTATGTAAGAAAAATAATATCTGAAAGGAACTATTTTAATACGGGAGGGCTAAATTATATTGGGTATAATAAATGAATTTTGAGATGGAAAGTAGTAAAAAAGGTGAAAAAAAAATAATTAGGAATAGATATAAAAATGTTAAAATATTATACACACACATATAAAAATAGAGCCGAAAACAATTCTTTTCCAAATGTTTCAATTCGATACAGATTCTGATTTCACAGATTTTACTGCATGTATATGCAATATGCATTTCATAAATATCTAGTATATCTGTAATGTACATCTGATACCACTTAGCTGAGGGAAGAATATTTAGGATGTGAGGCTAGTATAGTTAGTATATATTTATAATGCTATATGTTTTACAAATTTATAGTATTATAAAATTTTAAAACGTTTTAAAAAAATTTAGAATTATATATAATTTTTTTGAAAAACATAAAACATGATGACTGATGCTTATTAAGTTTTTATTCACAATCTGATTACAAATACTTTACGATAATTGTTAATATTGAAAAAAAAATATAACATTCAGATAAGTTATGGATATGAATTTGTTTCTTGATAGAAGGGAAAATTTCAAAACATTATGTGTCATTCACACAAAAAAAATGCATCAATGATTTTTTGAGATGGAAATAAATGTCAAATCAAAAGCGTTTCGTTCAAAATATACATGATTCCACTAAACGTACATGTACTGTGGGGCGAAGGGATTGGAAGTATATTTAAAAATAGGAGGGTGGAGAGGGTTAAAAATAATGCATGGATAAAAATGTTTTCAAGAGCTGTTTCTTGCATTCGTGTAAATTATTTTTTTTTTGTATTGATGCGCTATAAAAGCTTTAGAAATAATATAAAAATGAAAATGTTTTTAAAATTAATAAAAAAATGCAGATTTTTTAAATTACTTTCCACGTTCTATCGGAGCACATTCCACTGTGATATGGTATTTAATATTCTTGTAACGATTTTTACGCATCCTACAGGCAATTGTGCTACATTTCCCAGCAGCATTGGATATCAGCAGTTTTCGAATCTTAAATTATTAAGTGACAACTTGTGTATTCCAAAAACTTTCATTTAGAAATATAATTTTTTTGAAGATTACCCATTTTGCCGTTAAAAGGAAATTTCTGTTTCTTCTGGTGCAATGAACCTAATTTCACGCAGCTGCGTTTCTCTTCTAAGTGCCTCCATTACTTCATTTTAAACATTTTGCTTATTTTCGTGATTTCTCCAGAAATACTTTTTATTCCTCCGGGGATATTGCTATATTTTTTCTGCCACATTCCAATCTCAAATTTTTGTGAAATTATTAGTTTTATGAAATTCTTTTTTTTTTGGGGGTGTATTATTTTTCAACTTTAAAATTTCGATTATTAAAAGATATCGTTAAAATACGTAGTTGTTAGAAGAAATGTTATTCATTTACTTTTTTTCAGAACAAATTAAATGCAAAATACCATATCAGAGAATGAAGTTAATTTATATACGGGTAAACTTTATTTCCTTTTGTAACTTTACCTTTTATTATCTTTAATCTATTGATAAATGTATTTCAATATTGCAGTTAGATATATATATACTGTAGCGACCGAAGAACCCCGTAGAATATCCTGACTCGCAAGTGCAGAGCTTGCTTTTGTCCACGGATTTGCCGCCAGGTTCTTAGAGTGATCGGCCGTGCTGTAGAATAGGAAGGAGAATTTTTTTGATATGCGACGAGACTGCTAAAGAGCTAATCTGTGAGAGATGAAGAGAGAGTTGAAAAAGAAAGGTGGCGGATGTCCCGCAGTGGCGCGGACGGTAAAGCTCGGTTCTCGTAAGATCACCGAAAGCCAAGCAGCATCGACCGAGGTCAATATTTGGGAGGATGCAACCTCTCTCGTCTGCCTCTGCTGTGGGATCGTGTACGCTGATGGGAGCTGGTGCACGTTAAATCTGTTCGTGGCTCCAATGTCCTCCAAGTTCTATATAAGCGTTACCTCTGGGGGTGCCAATCCAGATGCAGGTCTCTCATCTGGAATTGGTTCAAAATTAGGAGAGTAGTTTCACAGTTATATGGATTATGTAAGCTATATAGAAATAAAAAGCTGTAAAACCGGGCCTTTGGGCCAAACTAACTAACCAACCAAAGGCGGCGGATGGAATACGAACTGTTTGGTGTAAAATATAGAGTAAAGTAGTCGATGGATTTTTTACGTGAAAGAGTGATGTATTTTTTAATTTGTGTATTATTTTAAAGTTGTACAAATGAAGAGTAAATAAATGTTGTTAGATGTTAATCATCACCTTGCATTCGGCTGGACTTTGAAATATTTAAAGTGCATTCGTTACAATACAAGGGTTGAATTTATGGTAAACAAATTGAAGCAACGTAATTTTTGTCATGGGATTTTTAGAAGAGCGTAACTACTATCACAAGATTTAAATTTAAAACTTCTAAATTTAAAATTGTATTATCTTTAATAAGATATGAATTTAATGATGATGATGATGATGATGATGATGATGATAAATGAAAATTTTTATGATGATAAAAATACAATTTCCCAATTTTGGAATGAAAATTATGAAAATTACGAAAGTTCTAATTTGCATTTTTCATCGGCGGTATATTTTAACGAAGTTTCGAAAGATCCGATAATGTAAAATATGTAAAAAATAATTTTACTGCATCCATTCCCCCTTCAAATGATAATGTGTTATGATCATTAAATTCAGTTTTCTAAGTTCGTATTCTTTAAGTATATTTGTAAAACTAAATGAGAAAACATCAATAATCAATAAATATTAAATATTTTTCAAATTCTGTCTCTTTTTTTAACGATCCTTAAGGTACATTTCATAAAATTAAGGATAATAATTTCTGTAAAATAGAAATAATTAATCTCTCTGTATCATCTCTTTTTAATCGATGCTTTTAGAATATGATCAATCCGCTGTTATGGTCAGTATATTGTTAAACATAACTTGTAAAATATTTCGTGTGAGGAGATTTTTTTTTTCAAATGACATTACGAAATCCTACACAGTCACATCGGGAACGTATTCTGGATTTAAAAGGAATAGTAACTTTTAGATCCCAAAAATTTGTGAAAGACTACATTTTCTTATTTTTTTCTTAAAATGAATTCAGACATTCGTAGTATTGTTTATTGAAGTTTCGTAAACATACGATAAGTAAAAATATACGAAAAAGGCTTCTTACAGGATTCATTCCACTTTAAATGACATAAAGTTGCAATTTATAAAATCATTTTTCTCAATTTCTATTATTTCAATATATTTACATGTTCTAAGTGAGAAAACTTAAGAGATTTTTTTTTTCAATTGACTTGCTATTTTTTCATGATATTTCACTTGTTGCATTTAATAAAATTTTGGATACTAGTTTCTGTAATATAAAAAGTTTGTTTTAAAAATAAAAAAATAAGTAAATAGCCCCTTTTACTATATTTTTACGATTGTCATGACATTTTATATGATAAACGTACTATTAGTTCCTTTAACTAATTTTTCTTTATTTGAAACTGGTAGAGCACACTTGTAAGAAAAGTATTCAAACAAAGTTTCAAAAAATCAAAAATTGTAGGAGGAGTGCCGTTTTAAACTTTTTTTTAAAAATATAACGAAAATAAATAAATGTTTCAAATTTTACCACAAGAACTGTCTTTGTTGCTAATAAAATCATTTTCTTCAAGAAACCATTAAATAAGATGTCATAAAGAAGAGAGCCTAAATTATTCAAATATGTTCAAAGGCTAATGAGTCGGCTAATGAGTCCCTTTAACAACACTATAAATAAAGGTAATTGTACGTGACTCAGAGACATAACATATATCCATGTTTTACAAGAAAGAAATAATTTCAGCGAAACACTCTTACCATGTACAGTAGCTACCACATTAAAGTATATTGCATAAAATTATTACGCTATGGTTCTCCAAGCACTGTCACAGGAAATTTTCTAAAAGAAACTATGTCAGACTGCACTGTATGGCAGATTTCTACGAAAATAAATTTATTTTTTAATGTAAACAAATACTTCTTTTTACAAATTATTAACACGCTAAAGGATATCAATATTTTTTTTTCCCTCAATGTCGTAGTATAATATTATTCACCTGATCATTTAAGAATATATAAACATATTTTCATATTTAGGAATTAAGTTATATTACAACCAATTGAACAACATGTAAGACAACTACAACTAATTGTTGAATTACAAAATTTTATTTAATTTATTAAATTATAAATTAAAATTTATCAATGTATTTTTGTGTGAATCGCAATATTAAATTTATACTTTCTTTCATTTTATAGAAAAACTTTTAAAAGGCAGAATCTCATAGATGACGAAGGTTTGAGCAATCTAAATTTAATTTTTATTTTATTGGGTCTTAGTCATATTGACAACAATTCTCAGTCTGGACATAATATATTTTTAAAGGACTTGAGACTATTTTAATATTCAAGTGTTTATTTTTTTCTCACATTTATGTTAAAAGATAAATGACAGACTTTTATTTTCTTTCATGGAAAATGATGTACCAAGGAAGAAAATTACGCTAACTTGGTGATGAAAGAATATATTTCTACTGTAAAACGAATTTAGGGGTTTTGATTTTTTTTTTCCTCAACGGTAATAAAATTCTAAAATTCAAAAATGTTTCCTAAAAAAGTATAATCTAATTTGCATTTTAATTCATGTTTAAATATAAATTTAACTGAAGTAAAATTATTGTTTTCAACTTTTATTTTATCAATGCATAACTTAGTATATGTGCAAACAATCGTACACTAGGATGTATAAATATGACCATTGAGAATAAAGTGGTTAATTATTCAAATTGCTTTAAAGTTTTCTCATTTAAATTGAAATTTACATAAAATAATTTTTAATTGTCTTTTAATACTATCGCATATATTTAATATTTTTAGTTCATCTTTAATCTAAAATTTATTGTAGAAATTCTTTCATCTCCAAGCTTCAGTGAAATTATATAACTTTCGTGTTCGATGTAACCGGTCTGCACAGTACGAAATAATAATGTTTAGCATACACAATTTAATTCAAATAGTTAATTTTGTTAGGATTTGATGTTATGTTCATTCTGATTAAGTTTCTAAAAAGATTCAATTAAAAAAAAAACTTATATTTAGATAATGGAAAGCATCACTGATTCATATAGAGCTTTCGCTTTCATGATTTCGTAGACGAAACATGTCACTAAATATTCAAAATTTTATTATATTACGTATAAATAAAATTTGTAAATGAATCAAGTAATAAAAAAAATTCATAAAGTTGATGTGTGAGCAATATATTATGCTGGTAATAATCTGCATTTTCGAATAAACAACTTTAACAGAAAATATTGATTTGCTACACAAATTTAAGAGATATTGTATTGACAAAAAAATGACATTGAGAAAAATTTTAACTTTTTTTGGAACCATGCAAAAATACATGATATATTTGGTGTATTTCATAAACACAATGGAGGAAAGAAACATATATTTTTGCTATTTATATTCTCGATAGGATGTTCTAATAACTACATAAAGTAGAAATACGTCAAATAATCTATGTCTCATTATTTTAAAAACTTCTTTTTCAATTTTAACATTCATGGAAACAAAAATCTTTAAAATTTCATCTTTCGTCTATCCCGTAAACTTTTAAATTTTATGTAAGAAACGGGAATTGAATATATGTTTCTATACTACTAAATCAAAATAACATTTTAAAAAACCAAATAGGTATTTGCTATTATATTTACATCATGTGCTTAAGCATTTTGGAGTGTGTATTAAAAATATAAAAAGCGAATTTTTATATAAAGAGTTTTCTTAAAGCATATAACTTGTTTATTATTTTTCAATTAAATTTAAACCTGAAATCATTTCATATATTTTCTCGAGCAAATTTACGTAAAATTTTTAAACGGTATATGTACATTAGCTTCAATATATTAAAATAATTATTAAAAACTACACTTACTGTTTTATAATGAGATGCGACGTTGTTTTCACAATCAAAGACTTTTTTTTAAGAATATAATACAACACCATATCCTAAATTATTTCTTTCAGTTTTCCTATTATTTCTAAAATCGCACGCATACGCATCTATTTGGATAAATTGTGATTAATAATGAATTGTGATACATTTAGCCTTTACAGTTGGACTTAATTCAACAAACGAAAAATTAATTATCTTTCAGCCTTAATAATCAAATATCGATACAGCTGATAAACACAGTTGCTCTCTTGCCGTAACGCGCAGCATTTTTAAATGTAATGTATAGTATTTTTCTAAAAATTGTGGAATATATTTCCAAGAATTTTAAGTTACGTTTAACAGTCAATTCTGAATGAAACCGCAAGTTAATGTTTAAGGTTGTCTTTACTTTTAAAAGACTTTGTGTTACATAGAACGGCTACTGTGCAAAATAATATATATAAAACAAAAATAACACTTTCGCAGTTTATTGATATCTGGACTCTTGTGTATTACTCCCAAGAATGCTTGTTGGATAAGAGAATTTATCACATATCAAGTTATAATTAACTAATTACAATTGTACTCCTAATATCAAATATGTTCATTATTAAGTATTATACGCAAGCAACTGTATAACCAAATTTCCTTCGCCACTTGAATAATACCCATCCCACTTGATATATACAGACGGCATCACTGCAATTTTATACGCTAAAAAACATTCTCTACGTAACTCATGTTTTTGTGTTCCCAAATTTGAATCATGTTGTTAAAATTTTAAATAATTAGGTTATACTCATTTGCACTAAATTATGTTTCGAGGATTTTTATTTCATTACTCTGAAAGTAACCCAAATTAAAGCTGACTTCACATTCAAAGCAAGAAAATTATGTCCTGAACTCTATAGTTATATTAAAGTCCCTGCCTATATTCTACAGGTAATTATTGGTAAGAAAAAAAAGAAATCTTCCATAGCAATCCTTTTCTTAACAAGCTTTGCTCAACGTAACATTTTTTATCACAAAAAAGCAGTAGTTCATTTTTTTAAATTCATGGCTTTACATTCATTTACATCATACAATTCATTTTTTTTTACAGATAATTATTAAAAAAATTATGTTTGCATACATGGAAAACTGTCGAAATATTTTACAAAGTATAAAAAATTAAATTTTACCTTTAAAGCTCATTTAATCAACTTTCTATAATGGGATCATTGAAAAAGTATTTTTTGTTATAATGTAATTATTTTATCAGCAATAAAAGTACTTCTTAAGTAAAGTTAAAAATATATTTTTTAGGCTAAGCAGAAAACTTAGTTTTTAATTAGATTTGATTACAAATATGTGAAATAAAAAAAGTGTAAAAAATTCTTGAAGTAAAGCATTTTATATTTTTATGTACTTAAAATATTTCAAAATTTTCTTTAAAGAAAATATTTTAAAACACATATCAGCAGCATCTCAGAATAATGTAAGTTTTTCTGATGATTGCATGTATCATACATATTAAATGAGGAAGAAATTTTGTGTGTCCGTCAGTCTCGAAAGTGGCATTAACGATTTTCAAGAAATTTACCTCCTATAGTAAATCAAGCACCATAAAACGATCTAGCTAGGTTCTGAATTCAAGAAAATTCGTTTTGACAGGCTAAAACAAACTCTCAATGAAAATGCTACTGGATATATTTCGAAAAATTCTTAAACAACGCGTGTTTGCTGTACTAATTCAAGAACGTGAAAATGATATTTCTATCTCTGTCCCGAATTCGAGAAGGTCGTTTTGGCAGGTTAAAAAAAACTCATCACTGAAAATGCTGATAAATATCCTAAACGGCTCTAACTATTTGTAGAAAACGTAGTTCCTATACTAAATTTAACACTAGTAAATTCTGTATATAGATCCCTTGTTCATAAAAATTCATTTTGACAGGAAAAAAATAAACTCAGTACTGAACATCATGCTATAAAACAGGAACGTTTCGACAATTTTCCAAAAAATACTTATTTGAATGCCTGAAAATAATCTAAGTAAGTATTGATTTCTAAAAATATTTTTATGACAGGTTTAAACAATTATTATAATGAAACTTCCGTTATCGGCGTTCTCGCCAATACCATTGGTCATTTATCATCAAGCCGATTATAGATGATGTTGAAGCCGCCGCTAACCATTTTCATGAAATTTGCTTTATATACTAAATCAAGCACTAAAAACGTCTAAATAGTTCCTCAAAATTTCCTAAAAATCTGTCAGAATAAACACATGTTAGAAAAAAACATTTGGTCGATTTTTATGACGTAAGGCTTATATACTAATTTGAGCACGGGAAAACCAAACAACTACACCTAAATTTTGGAAAAATACACATTGACAGTTTTATGCAATGTTTGTTGTTAATCTTCTGTAATGGAATTTCTAGACACTATAATCCGCAGCACAACTACAAACGATTTTTTTTCTGAATGGGAGATAAAATGCAAGTCGAAATTCGGGGCTGTCTTTTGTAGTTTTAGGTGCTCCAGCAAATCTCTTGTTTAGTTTTTCCATAATAAAAATTGTCTTCGAATGATGCTCGAATAAATAGATTTCATTCTGACCGCTTTCCAATCTAGCACAATATGTATTATAAAGCAAAAAGAAAGGGTATGTTAGTAATGCTGGCGTAAAAACGAACCGATGAAATGTGATCAGTAAACAATTGCTTTTTATCGCAATTTTTTTAAACTTCTAAACTTTGCGTAATTTAATTTTTTTTCACAGTCCATTATAGTAAAACCGTAATTTAAAATGCAATTTTCTTAAAATATTTATCCCAGTTTACTATTTTTTATCCAACTTTAAGATAAAACTTTAAGCATTTTAATATATATCAAAATTGAACGTAGAATTCGATTATGAAATATTTACTTGAAGCAGTTAGACTCGTCCAATTGCAAGGAGTGAAGTATTATATTTATTAATAAAAATAAATGACATCTCGCAAAACTTCAATTTAATTTTGTAGCAATTGCATCTGATTTGAACAGTGTAAAGAGAGTTACTAGCTTAGAGTAACAGGCTGCATGATTAATGCTCTCACCTACAGTTCATGAGATCCCTGGTTCGATCCTCACCAATCTTCATTTGTGACCCGGACAAACAACGTAACCTTCAACAACAAGTATCTCATCACATAACCAACAGATGTCAATACCAAATAAGTCATTTTCAGCACGCAAACCTATGAAATGCTAACAGCACAAAGCCTGTCATGCCGCCCAACCCATATGTGTACGACAGCATCACTCACGAGTACATATCGTGAGTCTGACGTCACAAAACTTTATTCTTCACTGGGGATGGAGTGTGTAGTGATCCCATCTCTCTTGAACAGCATAAAGCGAGAAACTACCTTAGGGTTACTGGCTTGGTTTTTTGCTCGATGATTAACGCCCTCGCCTACTGTTCATCAGATCGCTCGTTCGATCCTCTCCAGCGCCAATCTTCAAACTCTTCAATTTCATTAAATTATAATATGCGCGTAGATCCGGAACAAATAGAATTCGCCAAATACCTTTTGAAACTTGGAAGTGGGTAACGTGACGGGTAAAATCAAACTGTACTTAGATATACTTTTAAGAAGTGAATCTCATTGAGAAAGTCCTTAAAAACTACGTAAACAAAGAAAATTATGAAGAAATACGCTATAGAGCTGACCTCGCGCTATTAAATAAAAATGTCAATAAGTTAGTTAAACATAGACATTGATAAGCGTTCTGTAGAGTATGACGTTTACCAGAGGTAAGATCGTCAAAAATCAGACGGAGTGAACTTCCCAGTTTTCAACAGAATTTCACACTTTCATAGATATACCTGATTGGCTGCCTCATGTGTTAAAACTGAAACATAACGTAATTATCATTCTATTGCGCAATTTGGATGTTTCAGAAACACTTTAGAATAGAGCAAGGGTAATTTTAAAATAAAAAAGACCCAATATCATCCTCAAGAAATTGTTACCATAAAGACATTTTTAGGTCTTAAAGTACATATTCCGTGAGTTACTCTCGATTCAAACTGATGTGAATAAGAATGTAAGATGCAGTGATATCAAATTCGTGTAAGATCACTGTATACAATAAGTATTCAGAAAGATCATAGGCCAGATTCTTAAATTCACTGAAGTCGACATCAGATATATGTTTTTTATTCATGAAATGTCCTATGGTTGTTTTTTTCCTGGTATAAGAAGCGAAACGTTTTAAAAATACTTCTGAGTACAGAAACTACTCGTCACACTCGCAATGTCGTTTGGGAAGCAGTACTGATTTCTCCAACAACCAACCAATTTAAAACTTAACGACTGCAGAAATATGTAACAAAAACCCATAACGTTTACAAGGGTAGTACTGAGAAATTATATATAAAATTATAAATTAAAAAGGAAAAAAAATATAATTTCCTATTATTAGTTTTAGAAACTGGAAATGATATTTTCATTTAGAGATAAATACACAGAATTAATACGTAAATAATAAATAAATCAATAAAAGTCAATGTGTTGTGCTCGGTCTTCCAGACACAATATATAAAAAGGAAATATAATTTTAATATTACTAAAGTATTCGAATAATAAATATATATACATATATATATTTATAATATTATGATATATTTGTAATATATATATTTGTAATATATATTATAATATATATATTATAATATATATGTAATATATATTATATGTGTGATATATTTGTATTATATATATTTATAAATGCTTCGCAGAACGCATTGAGGGATATCACCACATTGTCCCTTTCAAAATTTATCATTTTTTTTCGCCTAAAGTACTCTTTATATACACGATTTTTTTTATAAGCTATAAATCCATACGGAAAATGAATGGGGTATATTGGAAATACCAAAGTACAATGCCCTTTACTAGTGACGAAAACTTTAAGGGCGTTTTTTAATTTTCAAATCATTTTTCAAATTCTGTTGACACAAGATTTGTCAATTTTCAACAATGCAACTTACTCCTTTTAAAAACTGATCGTCACATATATGATATATGTATATGTGCATAGTGATATATGTAGAATCTCGGTTTACTGTGTAACTTTAAATAATGAATTTTTAGTAGGAAATTTGCATTTTATCTTAAATTGATGTAGTTCACAATGAAAATGCGCATTATAAAATACTGTTACTAATTTCACTTGCTAAAAAATTACTAAAAAATTAATTTACTGTTTCAATGTTCTAGGTTAAGCTGAATACAATTTATCACGTCGACTGCTTGACTGTCTTTTGTCAAAGCGATAGCGCCTATTAGCTGTCAAGCCACTATTTTTTAATATATCAACTAAAAAAAGAATTACAGTTTTCTAATATATGATATGCGTAATATTGTGAAAATTGATTCAAAAAAATTTTCGCATTTCTTAAAATAAAATTCTAAAAAACCATAATTTTTTGGCGTCAGAATAGTGTTACCAAAGCACAAAAGGAAAATGTTTGAAAAAAAGGTGTTTTCAACATGAAAATATGCCCTGCTATAATTATTATTACAAAATACAATTAAACATGCATTGCATCTTAATTAAGAGTCTTATTATATACTTCACTCAAAATTCAATACGGTAAAAGTCGAATTATTTTGAGAATTGCGTTCTGGAAGGATATCTTTATACTTAAGAAAATTTTATAAATCACTTTACTCCTCACTCAGTTTTTACTTACTTACTATGTTTTCTCACTTATTATATATGTTAAATAAATGATTGTAAATTGTAATCTAGTACTTAGATATAATAATTATAGTGAATGCACTTACTATACTCATTAATATACCTCTTTACTGTATTGAATATAATGAAAATGCTATCTATTAGATAAAGACAAAAGAGTAAATTAAAGTTAGAAGCTTATTTAAGTTATTAAGTAACGTTTAAGTAACGTTTAAGTAAAAAGTAATTTAAATAATAACTAAAAATTAATCAGTGTTTATATGATAATTTATTTGTTACATTTTTATTTATTCTAATTATAATCTTTCATAAAATTTATGATAATAAAAAAAGAAAATAACAATTTAAGGTGTCACTAACAGTCACTCAAGAAAAGGGAAAATGTAGAAGGCGTCGTAAAAAAAGAATTTCGTTAAACAAAATGTTACAATCGTCTATCCAAACGTATTTAAGAAACAAGCCATATTTGTTGAGATATGTACAGAGGTGCCAACCTCTCATTAATATTCCGTAATATGCGCGTTAATTTAACCCAGGTTTAACATGTTTCGCACCAGAAAATTTTTTTAAGAAATTAAATTAAATAAATTCCACGTAGAAACCTGAAATTAAATAAATAAAGACTCATCCAATAATTTTTCTGGTTTATAGCGTTGTTAAACTGGGTCAGATTAACCAGAATATTACGGAATATTAATGAGAGGTTGGCACTTCTGTATGTAATTTAAAAAAAGAAGGATTCAAAACAGATTCGAATTATTATGTTGTAACATATGACTCAGTTTAAAACAATAGCAATTATACAGGGTACAAACATTAACAAGGGAAACCAAAATATAGTTTTTTGACAGCTGTAATATCATACATAATCAGCGTTAAGGATAATAGACTTCCTATAATCGCGTGTGTTTGCATCCTTTCAGCCAAACCAGCTGACATAACCACGTGATGTTTAAATAACATTAGCATCCTCAATTTTTTACATTTTCTAATTTTTAAAAAAATTCAGAAGACTTGCAAAAACTACATAATTTTCTGTGCAGAGTGCATCCTAAAAAAACTTAAATAAAGAGCCAAAGTGTGGATATAGAAAACTGAAAGTTGGTGATATTTTCAATACAGAGTTGTCACAAATTTGTTGGTGAAATGAATTGGTTATTTTGAACAGTTATACAGCCTAACAACAGACTTCACAGTATTATAAAACTATTCGTTGGGGGCCACCGTAATACTTACCCATCATGGATATGCATAATGTAAAATATTAAAATAAAAATGTGTAAACTACTTATAAAGTGCATTGCAATTCGAATAAAATCGTGGCTTGATGACGTCATAAACATTAAAGGCTCGATTACTGAATTGCTTAAAAGAAACATCCTTATAGCTCCAAAAACAATAATCCTATTAACTAGTGGTTTACTGCATCTGATTAAGAGTCTCATTTCCAATTAAAATATATTTTTGAATTGAAATTTGGATGAAATACAGGGTCATGAAAAATCGAAGAGTGTGGCAAATAGGATTCCAAATATCTCAGCAACTAATTATCCGATCGACTTCATGCTTTATGCAAAATTTATGTTTATTTATTGTCTTTTATATTCATTTCTTAAAATAAACAATTTCGAAAATTTTTATGTACCTTTCATCAGAACGAATATTTCGAGAGTCCGAAAAAAAATGTTCCGTTTAATCGAGGTTATTGAAATGAAATAGGCTTCTTCCCATTATTACATACTAAGTACATACCAAATTGCAAGTCTCTATCTCAATTTTTTTAGGAGATAGAGCGTTTACAGACACACAGACACACAGACGGACGGCAAAAATTTTTTTCTAAAAATATATTTTTCGGAATCTCCAGTGTCTGAAACGTGTAAATCCGTCAAAAAATTTTTTTCGATTTTCAAAACGATTACAAGACTTACCCTATACTACGTATGATGGGTAAGTAATATAGAAAATCTGATTGTTTACCTTTTAAAAATATTTGATGTGACTGCTTTCGTTACACTGAAAATGTCGCATTTCTAAATAGGTACTTAGCTTTATTTTTGTTTGTGATCCTGTACAAGATCCTGTACAATCCTGTGTACCTGTGTGCGATCCTGTGATCCTGTACAATCCAGCCAAGTACAGTGCTGATTTATAATTTAAAATCAGGGATAAATTTTCAGAGAGATGTGCAGAAAAGCTTATCATGAAGAACACCATAAATGTACTGGGGAGGGGGGGGTAATGATCGTGGCCATGAAATAACAACTCCAAAAATCTAAAGGGAGATTTTATTATAGTACTAGCAGGCTATGCCCGCTGCGCTGGTCTATTTCCCAAATGAACCTTGAATCAAACGAAATGGTGAATTCGACCTTGCATTTTAAAGTAATATGGACCTTCACCTGGAAAGTCCGTCCACATTGCTGAATATCATGCGAACGCCATCGCGCTATTATATTATCTTATTCGTTACACAAAATTCGGGTTATTAAGAAGCGACTCTTTTATTTGATCATTTATACTATAGAGTTTGGTGGAGAAATGTGGCTGTTATGACCAACATAAATTAAAATGTTGTCTAGTCAACGAACGGCTAAAAAAGTCATGTTTATGCCTTTGTTGGCTTAAAATCAAGTTGTTTGACGACAAAAGTAAAATTAAAATCGTAAATAAACAAATAACATGTGACTCAGAATTACAGTCACTTTTATAATTACATCTGCTCGTTTCTTCTGTAAGTCACATGACGCAGGAGTTAGATAAAAAATTTAATTAAATTAAAAAATAAAGAACAATAATTTTCAGATACATTTTTCTTAACCTAACGCAAAAGATAAATCGCTAAATATGGTTTCATATGCAATATTTCACATTGAATAATTTTTTAAGCATTGCGCACATTCCCTTTCACGTAGAAATTAAATACTTTCGTTTTATAACATTATTTTTCATCAAAACTGTTTTGCTTATTTATTTTATATAAAGTTAGTAAGTTTTTCTTTTATTTATTTTTAGGTGTTTGCATTCTTTTCTAAATGATGTAGCCCATTCAATTCTTTGACCAACGATAGTGGTCACCAAAAAATAACCAGTGGTAAACATTTCGTCCAAAATAACAGAATTGTCCATCATAATTCTACAAGTAATCTACGTAGAACGTTGTGTTATATAATAAAACCTTCCCTGAAAAATTATCTATCGAACAGTGTAAGTTCCATTAAAATACATTCAGCGGAATTCGAGTTATAAAGGAACGGAACGAAATTTCCGTTTGTGTTTTATATATGAACTAGCATGCTACGCCCGCTGCGCTGGGCCATTTTTCTAAATGTAACTTAAATCAAACGAAATGGCTTTGTATTTTAAAGGAATATGGATCTTCACCTACGGATGCTACCCTAGTCAAAATTTTCAAACGAAACTTGAATCAAACGAATTATGTCAATGGATTTGAGAATGTATTTTAAAGTAATAGGGACGTTCACCTGGTTTTTCCTTCAATATTGCTGTAAACGATGCGAACGGCATTGCTTTATATTATATTGTACATTTGACAAAATTTGGGCTAATAGGAAGCAACTCATTCAGTTGATTATTTATAGTAGAGTTTGGTGGGGAAATGATGCCATTATGAGATTATGAGCACAGGAACTAAAATGTTCTTTAGTCAACATACAATTAAAAAAGAGAGCATTAGAATGATTGCATAGACTGACCATTGAACTTAAATAATTTTCGGGTGATTCATTTTCGTCTGTAAGTTGTTGAACTCATCCCTCTTCCTTGTCTCTATGTAAGGTTCTGGTAAAGTAAGTACAATCTCATTCTATGTTGCGTAATATTTCGTAATGTACGTCCTCTTCTGGCAAGTCTACTGAGGTTTTTCACTGTTCGATTCCAGCAGGGTAAATACACTAAAAATTGTAACGAATTGTTTTCACATAAAGAACAGTGTTTAACTTTCATATTTAAAAAAAAATGGTGAAACATAAAAAAGTGCATTTTTAAAGCTGAATGTGAATCAAACTAAAATGACGCCATTTTAACTGCATTTTCATTTTTTTAGACTAGTTGCATTCGTGCAACCATTAAGCCCCACCAGTGGCTGAGAGGTTGTACTCTCGAAGCTGGTAGACGGGAGGTGCTGGGTTCGATCCCAATCGCGCCCGTCGGCCTAATCGTTCGGAGTTTTCGTGGTTTTCTTCGAGCCGTGGATTTATCCATGCGTAAATACGGGTTAGGTTCCCTTAGAAAGACCCCCACGAAGGGCACTCCCCCCGGGCCTATATCCCTAGTGTAGATAATTGGCCGTCAATAATCAACCCAACCCAACTCGTGCAACCATTAACCTGAAAAAAAAACCGATGATTAACTCTGGTAGAAGAATAAACCTCTAGTTTGTATCCAATAAAATCTTCCTATTCTTCCATAATCCTGTCGATATCCAAGTTTGACGTCAAACATTAGAAGTGCTTGAAACGATATAGTCACTAATGTACCAGAGTTTGTTACAAAACGAAGTTATTTACGCGCCAAGCTATGTTCCATTAAATAAAATCAAATTACTGTTAATTCAATTACAGATCTTTCATTAACAAAATTCCATACCTTAAATAAAACTGACAATGATAAAGTTATTTATGCAAAATGTTTAGTTATAATCTTTTTGATGAATACTTAAACCGAAGATTTTCTTTGCATTTCTCTAATTAGCACAATAAGACGCAGAAATAAATTCATTTGTCCCTATGGTTAGCTGCTGGGGCTGTGTGTAGATCGGAAATGCTTTATACTGATCGAAAAATTATCTAGTCAGAATTTCGGGTACTCGTTTTTTTTTTTTTTGTTTTTTTTTTTAACCCAGGCTGAAATAATAAATTGGAAGCACACCCCACCATTGGCTGAAAGGTTCTGCTCTCAAAGCTGCTGGACAGGAGGTGCTGGGTTCAAACCCCTGTCGCGGTTGTCGACCTAACAATTCGGAGTTTTCCGTGGTTTTCTTTGAACCTTGCCGTAAACACGGGTTAGTATCCTCAGAAAGACTCCTACGGAGGGCACTCCGCCCAGGGCCTATATCCCTCGTGTAGATAATCGGTCGTCATAAAATCAACCAACCGTACATTGGAAGCATTGCTTTTTTGGTAAAACTTTGCTTCATAATGAAAAAAATTCATAAATTTAGCAATCACTAATTTCAAAATCGTCTAATATTCTGTAAACTGAATCGTCGTCAAAAGTAAACTTCAAACATAAACGAAACATCCAACAATATAATAAAAATGCCAACTGGCAGGTGACCGGAATACGGACGATTAGTCAAATATATTTTTAAATCCTTCCTGAAAGAAGGGAAGATATGCATAAAAAACTAAAAAGAAATGACGAATCAAAAAGAGCATCCAAAATTTATTTCAGCAAGCAATTTTTATTGCAAAATGTAGCCTTTTGTGATAGTAGTAACACATAAATGCACGCATCTCCTTAAGAATATTCTTTGGTTCCTAACTTTTGACGCAGTGAATATTTCTATAAGTGAAATTGGCGATATATTAAAAAAAAAAAAAAAAAAAAAAAAAAAAACTAAAATAAAAGAATAGACAATATTCGCTGATCTGAGTTCGAGGCTATAAAAATAATATGTTTGGTGAAAACAAACAGGCACGTTTCCGTAGTAAATTTTTAAATGTCTAAAATTTAATTATTTTACAATATGTGTTTGAGTGGCAGACATTCACTAAAATCTAAATATTTGATTCCATATTTATAACAATAACTGCTATTTATATAATTTGCATTTGAATAAAATAATTTACTCCTAAAATGAACTTGTATACCCAAAAAAACACTATTATTTTTAATATCGCTCAAGCTGATGCCACGCTTATATTATATTTTTGGCTTAAAATCACATTGTTTGGTGACGAAACTAAAATCAAAATCGTAAATAAACAAATAACATGTAACTCATAAATGCAGTCATTTTTACAATTACATCTGCTAGCTCCTCCACTAAGTCATATGATAAGGAAGTTATATATATAAAAAAAATAACAGAAAGAAAAAAAAATTACTCCTATTTTATTTAATCAAATTACCAGAGGGCCCGTGCGAGGATATCGCACTGAAATCTAATATTTTTAGGTATTTCTCTATTATTCCGTCGACCACTTTTCATAACAAAAAACTATCGCCAAACTGTAAGATTAAACGCCAAAAATGCAGTCCCATTTACTTGATATCAGAAGCATTATACGTGTTTGTTACGTCATCAAGTGGTTTTTAACGCGAAAATTGCATGTATTTTTCATTATGTTTTACTGATTTATTAGTTATTTCATTCATTAAAATATGCAATTGTGTCCTTAAATTCTTATATTTTATTCATTTATTTTTTTTGCTATTCCAATGGCAACGTTATCCCGTTTATTTGGCGATAGTTTTTTTGTTATGAAAAGTGGTCGACGGGATAATAGAGAAGTACCATTTTTTATCAATATGTAATATTTCTTAGATGCAGGTTTAAACATCTAAAGAAAAGTAAGGATAAAAATATCTGCAAACTACATTTAGTTTTTAGTCAAGCTAGAATATCATCTAATTTATTCCATCAAAGTTATAGTAAAGACTGATCCAAGATTGCAAAATAAACGCACGAGAAAAAAAAATAACAATCGTATTTTAACTGCATTAGAGGATGACGTCATCCGCTTCGGGAAAACATGGGACATAGAAATATAAATCTAAACATTTCAATTTAAATTTCGCTTTTTAATCATAAATATAAAATAAACCCGTGTGGTGTTTTTTATAATAATTGCTGAGCATCATATAATGTGGTATTTTATTTTTGTGGCAACGATACTTTGAAGAAAACCTTTCATTTCTTTTATGAAAACAATGCCGATTAAATTTTACATTTTCAGCAAATTTTAATCAAAAACATGTTTTAACGAATTGTTAAGTGTGCTATGTCAGAAGCTTGTTCAAAATCCTTTCATATGCCATCTCATTCGTCGTTCTGCGTTTCGTATTTTCTGAGAAAAAGGGATGTTGACAGGAGAAATAATATATATGATCAGACGCATTTTTGTTAACCTGACGCAAACGATAACTCGCCAAATATTGACTGAATTGCAATCTCATGCATTGCAAATATTTTTAAGCACTACAAACATTCCTTCGGGGTTTAAATTAAATATTATGCCTTATTAAAACTTTTTTCTTTCCTTTTCTTTTTTTGCGGGCGGGGGAGGGGGGAGATATAATAAAATTAATAACAGATTTTTTCTTTTATTTTTCTATGTGTATCCACTATTTTCTGATATAGCCGTTTCAATTCTTTCGCCAACGATAATGGTCGCCAAATAAATGAGCTATGGTAACCTTATCGTCAAAAACAACAGAACTTCCCATTATAATTCTACAACTAATCTACGTAGAGCTATATGTTATATACTAAAACCTTCCCTGAAGAATTATCTATCCAACAGTGCCAGTTCCATCAAATTCCATTCTGCAGAACTCGAGTTATAAAGGAACGGCACCAAATTTCCGTTTGTGTTTTATATATGCTAGGGCATCCAACCCGGGCTTCCCGGAATAAAGTGTATACATGCGAAAACATTTTTTTTTAATTGAAAACTTTTAATAGATTTTTTACATTTAATATTTTCTTTAGATTGTCTCCTGACAACACCTAACAGCATTTTCATATGATATATGTCAATTATATATTCAAATAAAATTTTGAAATTTATTAAAAGCAGTAATTCCGTATTGGCATCGTGACAGAATTTAAATAGAAAAGGAAATCGCTAAAATGTTCGTTATCTGTAGCAGTTTTTTTTAATTATTATTCTGATAATTTCAGCGGTTTTGTGCACATATTCCAATTACATGTCTGTTATATTTCTTTTTTATTTATACAATTTATTGATTGCTTAATAAAGTTTTAATTTCGTTATTGAATGTAGCTGGAAACAAATGCTGAACTTTTTATATTGTTTAAAGTGCTAACGGATTAATATTTTGTAATCGTCTGCAATAGATAGAAATAGATTTTTAAAAAAATCATGTTTGAAATTTAATTTAACTGCTGTAATTAATGAGTAAATTGCGATAAAGTTTTCAAAAAATTGCAATTGAAAGTAGATTTTTTCTCCTATATAACGGTGTAAAAATTAAAAATATGCAATATTTAAAAATTAAAAAAATTGCAGTAGCAAAAATCGCAAAACCGAAATTTAATCGTCCTGTGTTGCCATTCGCAAAATGACGTCAGCGTTACGCACGGACACGTTTGTCCTTTATAGTATAGATAGTAGATAGTAGAAGAAGTGTATCGGCAAACGCATTATACAATATTAGAAATATGTCATTGGTTTTAAACCTTATATTTGATATTTCGCAAATAGTTTATTTTTGGATCTACTAAATAGTATTTTTTCCCACCAGTATGTAAACGAGTTCTATTTCGGAAATTCCCTTTATAAAAGAACTGACAAACTTCATAAACTGTGAAAGGTAATTATTTAAATCTTTATTATTTCAAAGAATATAATATAATCACTTGTTAACTTTAATATAAAGTGTAATTACTGCTTAAAGTGATAAAAACATAACACAAAAGGCTTAAAAATACCTTTTAATACATAAATGACATATGTTTCATGTGCTCTAATGACGACTTTTTCAAGATCAAAATGATAAATACATTACTTTTGAAAAGTTTTTGAAAATGATAAACAGAAATCAGGAGATCACATCTCTAATGTAAGCAGGTGCTTAAATTGGTCAAACTGGTAAATGTGAAAATTATTATTTTACTGTTTTTTTAATTGTAAAATATCGCGTGCCAAAATTTGGGTAATTCAAAAGAAGCTGATTCGTTCATCTATCCTCGTTTCCCAAATATATTTATATTGATTCACGGGTAGTTGATGGGAACTAAACTCTTGCTGGAAAAATTGTTTCGCCATTCTTAAAATCAATCTGGAAAGGCTCTATTATATGTAGTCTAGAGAAGGCTATATTACAATATATTACAAAACTATATAGGGATGACAAACAGAAAATTTAAAACGAGAATAAAAGAACATATGGCAGATGTCAAATATGACAGATGAACTACAGACTTGGCTAGACTACATAGAATAGAGACTTTGCAAATTGATTTCAAGAATAGAAAGATAATTTTTCCAACAAGAGTTTATATCCCATCCATTATACGTGAATCAATAGAAATATATTTGCGAAACGAGAACTTATGTACCGAACCAACTTCTTTTAAATTACCTAAAATTAGCACACGATGATTTACAAATTAAAAAGCAATAAATAATAATTTTCTTTGTTTCTAGTTTGACCAATTTAAGCACCTGCTTACATTAAGTATGTGCTCTCGTGATTTGTGTTTATCATTTTCAAAAAATTTGCAAAAATAGTTTATTTATAATTTTGATCTTGAAGAAGTCATCGTTAGAGAGCATGAAACCAAGGCTACACTAGATACCCGGCTTGCTCATTGATTATCATGACGTCACAAAAACTGGCTGCCGCGACCAGTGATTGGTGCAAAGCGACGAGCCCGTCGTTTTGTGCCAATCGCTGTATGTCTTTCATTTCGTCGTTTCGCTTTGTACCAATCGCAGGTAGCGGCCAGCCACCATTTGTGACGTCAAGATAATGAATGAGCAAGCCCGGTATCTATTGTAGCCCTGATGAAACATATGTATTCTATATATTAAAAGGTATTTTTAAGCCTTTTGTATTATGTATTTATCACATTCAGCAGGAATTACATTTTACTTTATCATTTGTTTTTCATAAATCTACTTTTGGTAAAACTTCAATTTACTGTATATATATAGGATTTCAGTGTTAATACTTCAATTGCTTTATGGCGTCATGATCGTCATATTAACTGACACTTTAGTACTATTACTATCATCCATGATTCAAACGCACGAGATATAAATATTTTGGATCGCGAGATTTGGCAAAGAGCCAGTCTTATAAATTTTATCATCGAAGAACCGTTGAAGTGTGAAAGTGTCAATTAGGGAACTGCTAGGCCTAATTGGACTATGTGGCAATAAGAATATTGTATGTTTTATGTGAGAAGTGTAAGATATTTTGAAGAAATAACCAACGAAGCGTTGTGGAATTGATTTCTTAGAATAGTATTAAAATTCTTCCTTTTGTTATTTTGAAGTCTACTTGTTCAATTAATTCAGTAATGATGAAATTTATAAGAATGGCTCTTTGCCAAATCTCGCGATCCAAAATATTTATACCTCGTGCGTTTGAATCATGGATGATAGTAATAGTACTAAAGTGTCAGTTAATATGACGATCATGACGTCATAAAGCAATTGAAGTATTAACACTGAAATTCTACATATATATATACAGGGTGTTTCAGTTAAACGTTTCAGAACTTCTAAGAGGGGTAGGGTACATCCTGACAACTGGAAATCATATAGCAATGTGTTGTCGGAAATGCTTTCCTGAAGTGGTGTTGTTCACAGAAGCACCATAAAGAAAAGAGACCGTAAGTGAGAAATCGTTTTAATAATACATGAAAAGAAGCAAAAGGTACATGGATTGAAGTAAATGTTCGAAGTTGTTGCATGCGTCACATCTCCGACGCATGGACATCCGAACATTCTGGAATACTCCAGGCGAATTTCAAATTTCTCCGGCAGCTACTGCGATTCTTGCAACCAGCTTCTCAGCATTGTCAACAGTGGTGTCATAAACTAGCGATTTCATATGACCCCAGAAATAAAAATCAAGACATGATAGATCGGGTGACCGAGCAGGCCAATGCACGGGACCACCACGTCCGATCCACTGTTGACCAAATGTGACATCCATATACTTACGAACAGCTCCGCTATTATGGGCAGGGCTCTGTTCATCTCTCAAAAGGTATGGCAATACTTGCTGCAGAAAGAGCAAGTAGTTATCTCCGGTTAGACGACACGGTAACAGGTAAGGTCCGATGCTGCAGCACATTCTGTTCGACGTCTGCAGTCCGTGCTGTTCTTACCCTGACCCTGTCAGCTCTTTCAAATGAACCTGTCTCAGCTACCCTCTGGTGCAGTCTTGCAAATAAATTATGACTGGGAATACGCCTCGTCGGATATCGTTCCGCGTACAAACGCTGTGCGGCAGGCCCACTACAATTTGCAGCCCCGTACACCAAATGCATATCGGATAATTATGCGTTCGTGTAATCATTCATCCTACTAACTTGGCGTTCTTGTGCGAAATGAAGATTCCCTGCATGAAAGCTCGGAGCTTTCGCACAACACCATCTACCGCGTCAGGAAAGCATTTCTGACTGCCCATTGGTATATGATTTTGGACCCCTCTTAGAAGTTCTGAAACGTTTAACTGAAACACCCTGTATATATATATATATATATATATATATATATATATATATATATATATTATTAAATGCTAACAGCAAATGTTAAAATTAAATTTTCCCTAATCAGGTTTTTGTTTATACTATTTTATACATTAAGATTAATAAGATGGACTTTAGAAACACCTTTTTTGAAAGATAAGTTATTTAGTTAATGAGTATTCCAATTTAATTAAAAATAATATATATTTTTTAATTAAGGAAAATATGTTAATTGTTTCTTCCGAGGTCACGATTAAATGTTATGCAAAGAGTTACTTTGGTAAAATTATCTTGATTTCTTGTACTTGTGTAATTATTTCTAAGTGATACTTAATGAAATATACTCATTTTAATATCGTTGCTGGGAGTAAATTTTGTTAAGTAAACTTTAAAGTTTAATAAACAAAATTATATTTAACCAAGAAAATTTGTGAAACTCTTCTGTATCAGTTATTTCGTCATAAGCAATTAAATGTATTTTCGAATTAAAAAAAATGTATACGTCAAAATGTGATTCATTTTGTTTTGGTTAATTTAATTTTAACATAGAATAAATAATAAATTCATATATATATTTTTAATTTTTCGTTACTTGGGAATTTTAATTTTTAAATTATTTTCCTTTGCAGCGTGACCATGAATGTTCATCTAAATTTACATCAAAGGTTTTAACATTCTAAATATAATAAGTAGTTTTTAATTCTGCTATTTTCTGGATTTTTGTATAAATGATATTTGGATATAAAATTTCTGTAGATATGAATAACCCGTAGTTAACAGCTAGGCACGTCCCAGTTCTCTATTCACAACATTCAAATAAACTGCATTCAAAATAAATGTTGCATTATATTTTCAAAATATAATAGTAGAACTAATATCTAACAGTAATTTCGCTACAAAAATAATGCCTTTACATTAGATAGTAAACCAATAAAAAATTCAATCTTTACTATTTACTGAAAATTCTCCATTACACTTCATAAAATATTCATAAAATCGTTAGCAGTACGAAAATTCATTCTTTAAATAAGTCGTTATAAAAAACGCTTATTGCGGTAAAACTCAATAACAGAAAACAACAATAATGAACAAATACATTGCTTTCAAGAGCGAGAAATTTTGATATCCTGTACGAAATTATAATTCAGAAATCATATCTTTATTCATAACAAATATTTATGCGTCTTTATGCCTCCGATATAACATTTTTTTTTTTTTTAATCTTTTAGTGTAGGAAAACTGTATGTCGTTATATGTAACATATATGATTTTAAATCCATCCCAATTCTATTCTTAATTTTAATCGTAGCATAGAAAGAAAGAAAGCTAAAATATTTTAATGACTTATTTATAATCATCTAGAACTTTCTTGATCCTGAATAAACATTCAGCTGAATTGAACTTCACTTAATTTTCAAAACTCCCAATTGTATGCATAGCTTAGAAAAAGTACGATATAGCAATTATTTGATTAAAATCATTCACTGCTGCAAATAAATATTTTCAAGAGTATCAGTTACGTAACTAATATATTTCTGCGAAAATTGGGAGTTTTTGAAATAGGTTAAAATTACTCTTTTGCTTACTCTTTTTTATATTTAACACTTCATATAGTAAGTAAATTGCATTTCTTAATGGAAGATTAAGTGACTTTTTTTGTATATATCTGCTTCTATATAGAATTACACTTTTTTTATTCAGTATTTATGCCTTTTCGCAGAAGTCATTAGAGTGTGTAAAATGCAGATAGCAGCACATTTTTAAAAAAATGTCATTTTCAAAAACTACATTTGTTGGAAATAAAATTGGAAAATTATCAAGCTTGAATAAGTTAAAGAGCCATTGGTGTTTTATCAAGTTATTTTTAAAATATATATTCAGTGTTAATAATGACCCAATTTAAAATCTCTATTACATTTAATACTAATTATATAAAATTAAGTCCCAAGACATTATACTTTATTTTATTTTACATTCTATTTATCCATCATTTGTTTCGGTAATAGACATTTTATATCGTTTTGTTTAGATATTATTTGAAAGTAATAATAATAAAGTAAAGGTGACTATATTTTTATTATAATGATTACTATATTAAAAATAATATATATATATACGTATAATAAATACATATTTTAGAATAACATAATGATATATATTTTTTTATAATATTTTGTATTTGCATTTATGAATGAGCATTATTATTTATAAATTTTAAATTCATTAGTGTGATAGATTATAAAATGTAAATTATATATATATTACCAAAATATCTTTAAAAAATTATTGTTTAGACTTAGTGCTTTTTTAATTAAAACTGCAACAAATGTTAACTAACTTACATTTTAATAGAGAACACGGAACTTCTAATGTATCGGAAATCCGTCACAATTTCAAAAAATGCTGGAAAATATCAAAGTTTTAATTAAAAAGAATTGGAAAATATTGGAAAATCTCTTTAACTGACAGCTGATGGAAATTTTCAGAGTGAAATAAAAGATATGAGTTATCTAGGAATTATTTCCAAACTCCGGTTATGTAAGTTGAACTATATTTTAAATAATTTGGAAGATTTCTCCGAAGTAGTTATGTTGAATATTTTTTTAATGTATATCGCATAAAGCACAACTAAATATAAGTCCAAAAATAAAGTTGCTTGTGGAGGTATTTCAAATATTTAATGAGACTAGATAAAATATTCTTACAAATTAAGATATTCGTATTTTAATTGTAAAAATTGGATCTTACATATCTATTTTTTTTAACATCTAATTTATCCAAACGTCTCAAATACAGAATACTTATTTTTTAAAGAAAATAATACAAAAAAAAAGGCGAGAAAAAGAAAATTATACTATATATTTAGACTTTATGCAGTCATGATTTTTATACTATGTTACTTCCTTATTAATAAAAACATCTTCCCTTTTCGCAAAAGAAAATAATGCCACCCCAAAACCTCTATTATTAAAAAGAAGGTATGTACAGTCATGGAAAAAAGGTGACCCCCCCCCCCATCCCCTCGTAACTGTGCAAGAAATTATTGTAGAGGAAAGTTACTGGTACATGTGATTGAAAATAAAGTCCACTTTTAAATGATGTACAAGAAATTATTTAGGAGGATATCTACATATCAAAACCATCCCAAACATAATTTGAAAAAAAAAATATATATTTTACTCATTTTAATGTTGATTAGAATGAGATTTTTCTTTCTTTACCATTTCTATGTCTGCTTTTTTTTTAAAAATAAAATTACGTAACTCGAGTTTGTGTAAGATGTAATTTTATGTCCGTTATGTAAATTACTTTCACTTTTATTTTTAAATTAGCAAAGATTATTTTTTTTAAATAAACAGTTCTACCTTAAAAATAAATCTTACAAATTTTTTGGTTACTTTTAATTGAATTTCTAGCTTCTTCTTATTAAACCTATTTTATTTTCCCTGAGATATATACATTTGAAACAAAATTTCTTGTAAATGCATTTGTGATGAGTATTTGCGAAAAAAGGAAAAAATAAAAAATAAAAAAAATAAAATAAAATATGCCATTAGAAATCGAATTAAGATTAATGTTCTGATTGAAAAGCAATTTGCCTGGGTTTTTCTAGACCGTTTCCTTATATTGTTTCATACTGCTTTTTATTCTATTTTTTTTTTCCTCGACATTCTTCACATAATTTTAGAAAAGAGCAAGTAAAATAAATTCAAAATCTGAGAAAAAGCATTATAAAAACACCTATAAAATTGCAATCACATTCGCATATTCGAAAACTTTTTTCATCGCAGATAACATAATATATTTTTTAATCGGATAATTCAACTCTTGTAAACAATATAAAATGAATATTGAAAAGTATTTTGCAGTAAATAACAATAGCCGAAACATATTAAGTGAGTAAAATGATCATATTGGGAATAAATAATACATTAATAGAAGTGACTTAGTCATTCTGGAACATTTCAACAATCGAGTACCGAACTTCAATGTGGATACAGCGCCTAAAATATTCTCATTTTTAATAAATAATTTATCTAAGACTGATCGAAGTAATTTCATGACATTTGGTATCTAGGCATAGTTTGGACTCCAGATTTAAAATATCATGTGAAAATTGGGTTTTACAATTGAAAAAAACAAAGTTTGGGCTTGTTTTCATATGTTCATGGCTCCCTAACAAAATTTTATGTAAGGTAAATGTAGGAGAGTCTGCGCACAATTCAAAAGAATAACAATAAAAAATCTAAATACTAATTTTTTGCTAAACTATCCATGAATACTTTTTACTTCATTTTTTAATGCATTTCCATTGCTATTTTGTTGTTATGTTGTAATTTAATAGAACAGTTGTAATAAAACCAAGAAAGTTATTTTGCGCCATCTGTCCTTACAGGGTTGGTGTGATTGCGCACATGGGTAGGAGAGATTGTTGCTAATGTTAACTACAATTAAATTGTTAACAATAATAATTACACTTAAATGACATTGTTGTAAGCTTTTTGGGAACAAATATTATTGTATTAGGAGCAAATATTTCAACTAATAAATAAAGAATCAGAAAAAATAAATAATTTTAAAAACGGTTAAAAAAATTTAATTAAAGGGGAAAAAAATAAAGGATCAGAAAAAGCAAGTCCAGATAAGATTACAAAATAACATTAAGTTACTTGATAGTACGTTTAACGTAAAATTAGTCCATTTTAATTTTTCATTTTTATGCAAATTTATCAATAAGCTGTGTAATCTCTCCTAGCATGGAAACTAATGAAAACAATGCTCGATCTCTCCTAAGTAGCAGATGCGCAAACTCTCCGATTTCGATAGGAGAGTTTGCGAGCCCTTTTATATAAACATGGCCGCTACTAAAACGAACCGTTGATGCCCATATTGTTAGTCTAGATTAGTAGCTTATGAGAAATCGTTTAAGTTTAAAATATTTTGTACTACTGTCATTGTATAGAAATTCTGATGAATAGCTATGAAAATTCAAGCACTTACTTTGGTAAAACAAAATAAAATAGCAATGCTTTATCTTAGACGCTCAAAGCAATCACCATGCACTTTCAAGTAGACACCACACTACTGCTGTTGTACAACTACCTGGAGTCGCTGCGCGCTCACTCTACTTCTTCCACCCGAACCTCTATGTGCGCAATCTCTCCGACCACGCCATCTCTCCTGGCTTTACCTTATATCATTTAAAAGTAAACTTTATTTTCAATCGTTTGGTAACAATAGCTGTCTTTTATAATAATTTGTTGCAGAGTTAGTAGGGGTTTCACTTTTTTTCACGACTGTACAGTCCGTAATTTAGGAATGGGGTCATTATTCAGGAGAATATTAGTGAAAGATGTAGAGTGCTTTATACATTGAAGAGCACGGCGAAGGTTTTTGCTATATAAACTTTAATTCTCCATTTTGTTTATCCAGTAGGATTATTCGCCCTGGTATTTATGGAGTGTTTCAGAACTAAGTGATTTGTTTTCAGTGGGCAAAAATTACGGTACACACAGAAAAATGTTTTGTTGAATCAACAAAAATTTGGTTGACCAAACAAAACTTTTTGTTTAAATATAGGTCAATGGAAATTTTGTTTGAATCAACAATTTTTTTTTTTTTTTTTTTTTTTTTTTTTTTTTGCAATTCCAAATTAAAAAAAAAAAATTGTATCGTCAGCAAAAGATGTTTTGTTAATTCAAGTAAAATGGTTCAATTTTACTTTTATTTTGCTAAAACAACCAAAATGTATTCAACAAAACATTTTTTGTAGTTTTAATCAATTCCTTTTTCTGGGTGTAGTTTCGTCAGCAGATTTTGCTAAATTGATGCCATTTATTTGAGTGACATCTTTGACATAAAATTATTCAGAACGAAGATTGGCTTCATTGCGAGCAAAAAATAACATTTCGGGAAAAAAAAGAAAAATAATAATAGATTTTTGTTTACGATTTCATGCACAAATAATTACTTTGAAAAAAAATTCTATTAAGTAATTTGAGTGAAACATGATAGTTTAAAAGCATTTACGTCAGAAAAAAATAAATAAATAAATAAATAAATGTGCAGTAGATGCCCTATTAAAATACGGTACTACTTTAAAAAAATGCGATACTATAAATGAAGTAAATAATTCTGTGAAAGAAGAATCCATACGTACAAGCATAATTAGAATAAAGAATGTTTTATTTGGGGCAAAATTATTTTTAAATCCTTCAAAATATTTGCTTATATTGAAAAAAAGCCCTCTTTACTTTCACTTCTGATGCTTATGTGAAAATATTCGCATATTATGTATGTAAATACACAAATATGTTCAATTTATTTGGATATTTTAGCGATTGTAAGATTTAACGTTTTTTACCATTTCAAAGACAAAATAAGTTAATCCACGTTTGTTGAAATTAGATTTCGTGAACTTTCTTTTTGAAATATCCATCATGGACAATCTTCCGTTTCTTTTACTACGTTCCAAGTAGGTCATGTGGTATCCAGAATATTCGGGTCATGTGATGCTCCCTTACATTTATTATCATTAATAGATTTGTAAACAAATGATTTTTCTTCTTAAAGTTTCAGGTTTTTGGCCAAAACATTTCTTTACATATGACTGAATGAACAATAACATAAATGCATGACTAATTCTTGCTATGTGATTTAAGAAAAATGAAATGTTTAAAAGTACAATTTTTAGTTTTCTTATTAGATTAATTTTAATAAAATACACACACGCGTATTAATCATATATTCTTACATATTTTATGTTAATATTTCATTAACTATACTGCGATATGACATAACATAAATAAAGAAAACGGATTTATATTTCACATCTCTATTGCGGAAAATGCATTTTTTAATAAAGTATAAAAATTAATAATCTCTAAATATAAACAAAAAATGTTTTAGATAATCGAAACAAATCAAGTATATTTACCAGTCAAAATATAAAAAACTACTTATATATGTATATATATATATATATATATAAACTATTATTATTATTTTACAATGTTCAGTTAATTAAATTAGCATATCTATACAATACATATTTAATTTTCTAATATGAAAGACATTATTTATAACAATCTGAAATTCTAACCTTTTTCCACCGTTATTTTTACATTATTATTTTTTGCATTTTACATAGATATCTTAAAGCGCTGATCAGAATTCTTTTAATATTTAAAAGAAACATTTTATCTGTATACAAATACTTCACGTCATTAGACGTCCAACAAGCATACCACCAAATTGATCTACCAGAATAATACCAAGACCCATTACTATCTATCTATGTAACTTATCGGTATAAAAGATTGGTGTTCGCATTAAAGAGTAGTATCAGTCTCTTTCACAATTTTGTGGATACACTAATTGATGAGCTAGAAATTGAACGTATTTTTGCTTATTAAGATGATCTGATATATGGGTCAAAGTCTTTCGACGAAAGTTGTTCCAATTAAAATTTATATATATATATATTACAAAATCTATCGAAATACAATTTAACACCAACTCCAAATAAATCTACATTTCACAATACAGACATAGATTATTTAGATTTTCACATTGAAAATCTTTCCATTTCCCCTATCCAATCAAACATTGTCAAAATTAACTATTTTACAATTTTCACAACTAAAAGATAACTAAAAAAAATTATTGGTCATGTGACATTTTACAAATCTCTTATACCATCATTTTCTAAGCTTATACAACTCCTCATTAACATGACAACACCAAAAGCTATATTTAAATGTTCACAGGAACATGAATATTTATTTGACAAAATACAACAAGTTTTCTTCGGATCCCCTCTGGTTCGTTTACCCGATTGGTACAAAACATTTTATGTAAATACAGGTGCTTCCAATATTGAAATTGATGGTGCTTTATTACAAGAAAATAATGAACAATTACTTCCAATTGCCTACTTTTCAAAATCATTCAAACAGTCAGACAAACGTAACTCAACTTTATAACTTGAGTTAATGGCGATTTATAAATCAGTCACTGCATTCAATTACTAGTTATACAATAGAAAGTTTGTAATTTTGCTGATAATTCTCCATTAAAGAAATACAAAAAACAACCAATCCCGCAGACATAACAACCCATTGTCTAATTGAATTCTCAGAATACATCTTTACATTTGAACATTTTCTCGAATCTTCCAATGAACTCGCAGACTATCTATCTACAAGTTATTTTGAACAAAACAAACGAAATTTAAATTCGAATCCTAAATTGATCTTTCTATATTAAGCTCTCCCAATTGTTGCAAATGACATCACAGACAATGCTAGTGAAAATATTCGACATAATTCCCATTCTTTAAATTGTTTAGTCAGAGGCAAAAATAATAAGAAATACCATTTTCTTGAAATATCTAATGATACTTTTGTAGATGAACAAAAGGAAGTTCCCAAATTATCAGCAATATATGATGAAATTCTCCAGAATGAATCTTTAAAACAATTTCCTATGTATTTTATTCCCACTGATTAAAAAATTATCATGTTTAAAAAGGAAAACATCAGTAACGACACATTTTCATATCACATCATTGTCCCTGATTCACTTAAAGCTAAATTTTTAACGATATGTCATTTGTCACACTTTGGTCTATCAAAAAAATTTCTTAAAGCCAGACACTTTTATAGAAGAATATATCGTGACACTTTAAATTTTGTTGCCTCGTGTACAAAATATTTTCGAAGCCAAACATCATAGAACACAATTAGCTCCCTTACAACCAACTTACACTACCACGCATACAGAAGACTTAATCAGTAACTATTTGATTGGTCCTTTTAATAATGGGCAATCAGTGTTGACAGTAACTCACCGTTTCTCACGACAGATAGAACTAGTTACTTTGCGTACAACTGCTTTTGAAAAGATTAGAAAATGCTTATTCAGGTACATAACCACTTTTGCAAAATCTTCAGTAATTCTCACAGATATTACGTAAACAGTTTAATTCGTATGTATATAATACATTTAACAACACTTTAGGCATAAAAATACGCCACTCTAGAGTAGCAAGTCTTGAAAGCAATGTGATTTAAGAATGTGTAAACAAATCAAACAAATAATTAGTTATAACTTTACTTTAAGAAGGTCATACATTTGAACATGCTTTTCTAATCCATATATCCCTTTATAATGGATCTACAGGACACTCATGTACAGGTTATTCCCACAACTTACTTCACTTTGGAAGAGATATTTCTTTAATATTTGATACATTTGACCATAATATTAAGCAACCATTCCCTGACAATGATTTTGAAGCCTATAGGTTATTACAAGACAAATTCAATTTACAAGAAAGCATGCAATAACATAAAAAAAACTCTCAAGACAAGAAAAACGACTACTTCCAAGCTAAACTAAGAAAGGTGTTAGAAAAAGACACTGTTTATTTAAAATATGTAAGTAGATTTAAACCCAAATATGCGGGACCTTAGATTGTCGGACATAAACTAAACATTCACCTGTCAATGTTCCCACCAAACATGTGCATGCTCCTGATGACACTGCTTTTAGAGTTCCTATAGATTGATTAATCACTGCTCCACAATGGAATGATCATTTATTTTTAGGTCATGATTGTATTCATACTAATAACAACCCTTATAATTACTGAAAAATATAACTTAAGACCAAGAAAACAAGTTCTAATTGTACATGTTTATATTATGCAAGAATGATGTTTTTCACACTTGTGTACATTCCTGGAGAATATGCTTATGTTATGTTTAATTTTTATTTGAGAAAGTTCATGGTTGATCCAAGTTCCTCCTCACCAAACAGAATTCTAAAGTTGCGGCCTTGTTGTGAATTATATGTACTTAAATGTACGCTAAACTTATTTTTTCAACTTACGATTTCGAACATTAATCTTTCATTCACCCTCAGTCATTTTAAAACTTAATGTTCATAAAATAATGAAATTAATCAATTTATTTTAAAAACTATAGTTCATAATTAATTTGTTTGATTAAAAAAATTCCCACCATCATGACTTGCATTGCAATTACCTATTTTGTCAATATGTATCTTATTGCTCTAGGATTGACATTCTTTTTCTATATATAAAGATTATATGTCTCATTTTTTATGTATACTTATTATTCCCCTCAAAATGAAGGTCCGTCCAAACTTATTGCCCAATGCACCTTATGCTAATTTGTAATGAGAGATAATCTGAATTAGTACGATAATGCATTTTCCATAAATTCCCCTTTTATACGATATGTCGATACGTGTTTCTTTATTAAACCATTCGATTTCCAGAGAGCACAGAGTCCATGCTGATTCCTCAACACTTTGATGTGGGCTCTTTTATTGTCCCTTCTCCTATAGGGTGATACCCTTAAGCTAAAGCCACAAAACATGTCATTTGACAAGATTAAAGGCAAGTGCATACGTTTTATTTATCGTTTGTCACTTTCTTTTTTTCCTGTCATTTGTGAATACACGATTTTTTTTTTCATTCAAGAAACATTACTCGTTTTATATGTGTTTGTCACAAATTAATTACACTCATTTTTTTTTCCTTGTATTGTGTCTATTTTTATATTACTCAAGTTAAAACTTATTTATATTCCTATGTGTCGCATTCATTGCCATATGTATCCATGGAAATCAAAATTAAATGATTGGTTTACTCAGAACTTAGAGTAAAACTTGCATGTAAATTCATAATAACAGTAAGCATTTAATAAAGAGTTCATGATACCTATCGCTCAATACAAGTGTTGCCTTGTAATTAAAAAAAATCTTACTTTATTATACAGTATAAATATATAGTAAATAAATACATAATCACATATTACGATCACTAGTTATAATTAAAATATAGATAAAATGCTTAAGTGATGCAAAGAGAAAAAGAAAAGGCTTATAGAAACCTTTTAAGGATCGACATATGTTTCAGCACTTATACAGCGCAATTTTCAAGATATATTGTGCTGTCTTATAAAAAATACCCATTTTTTGAACTTATCTTTATATAAAGTCTAATAAAGAATGAAAAAAATAAACATAGCTATATTTTCACATCTTGTTCTGACTAAGATTTTAATGCTAAGCATTTTTTCATTCTATCAATATGTTACAAAATAACAGCCAATCAAGCAAGAATAAAAAAAAAAAACACCTTTTCCGAAAAAAAACCACATGTAAAAATACCTGGAAATAAAATTATTTGACAGCAAAATATTTTTTTTCAGTATTATTTATTTTTAAACCACAATTCTGCAAAAAATATTTAATATTTCATTCTTTTTTGTAAATTGAACGAATTTCAAGTGCAAAATAAAACATATAATTCTTTGTAAATTTGCTCCGTACTTTTCATATTTCTTTGCATACATCTTTAATAAATTTATGAAGAAAATTATTAAATAGCATTTGTAAAATCTTCGAGCGTTTTTTAATGGCGAAGCATCCGTAATAGCCACATTTTGGTTTCGTTTGTTCTGAATAATATAGTTATCAGGTTCCAACTTGAGTACTCTTTAATTTTTCTTGGCACTAAGCACTTTATTCGATTATCATCATATACATATACAGTAATAACACCATGAAATTTTAAATCATCTTATTTAACAATCAACTACTGGCCACATTGCAACTTCCCAGCTTCTGGTACGGAACAGAATAAATCAGGGTCTTCTTTATCGGTAATATCACTTGCTGTGTTCAAAATTGCGGCTTCTTTTGTATCATGCTGATAAGCATCTGATAAATCTGAGCTGCTTATAGAAATTTTATTAATCTCCTGACTGCCATCTTCACTAGTAGTAGTACTTTCATTATCGATGCTTGTTTTTGAATATATTTTATGCAGTGAAATGTGATTACAATGCTTTTAAGTGCTTGGGGATTCGTGTGATTTTAACCCTTCATCTATTTCTTTTTGTGTAATAACTGAAACATTAATCTTTATTCTTTCCTTACATCTTGTACGAGCTGTTGTTTGTGTTTTATTAAATTGGTCAGTGTCAACCAAGAAAAGAATTGTAATATCTAATTCATATTAAAAAATATTGAGTACTTAGGTAATAAAGGGAAAGGATTGGTATCTGGAACACCTGCCAACTTTGGCACAAGAAATCTTATTTTACTAATCACATGTCTTCAACATTTTTGCATGTGAAGATTTTTAATGGTTTCACTTTTTACTACCATTGATGCAGTAACCCTAGGGACAGCAAGTATCAAGTCATACTATCATATCTGAACCTTTAGCCCATATTTGGCCCCAAATAAATTTCCATTCCCTTTATTATCTAATTATGTCTGTCTGCTGACACCTTATGGCCATTTTCCTACAAGGAGAGAGTAAAATTTCCTTGTATTCTATCAAAGATTCTACTTTTGCTGACTGCAATATGTTTATATTAACATATTTATTTGGGATATATAATTTTAGATTAATACTAATAAAAATTTTAACAAAAGTTTAATGTTTAACACTTTTAATTAAAAAATTGGCCACTAGTTTAAAGATAGTGGCAACTTATAAAACTGCTACCACTGACCACTAATGAAGTTTCCCAATTTTGCCTTTTACCTAATATTATTAGTCCTCACTTTACCCAGGGTTGTATTGGTTTAAACATGGAAAATAACAGTTTCAACTTTCCAGGTCAAAATATATTTTGATCATCAGCAGTTAAGACCCATTTTGATTTGGAAAAAGAGATTAAAATTTATTTTGTTAAAATAAATTTAATACAACATGTGTTACTTATTAAGTAACAACTTTTGCTGCTCAGATCAAATTTTGAAAATTATCGTTATTGCTGAAGATTTTGCGCAGCAATTCACCAGGTGCATTATGAAATCCAAAAATTTCAAAAAGTATTTTAATAGAGTTTCAATTTTGAGTGATGGAAGCAATTGTGACCACTTTTAGATGGTTAAAACCAGTTTTGACCACAATCCTGGTTAAAATGAGTTTTAACTGATAAAAATAACAACCCTGGCTTTACCTTCTCAGATGATAAATTAAACATAATGAAGTTCATCAAAGACATAGAAAGGGTGCACGCTTGTTTTTGAAAGTAGATTTGCTGATTAAATTGCTGCCACTTCCTTTATGAATTGTATTATTGTTTTTTTTTTTTTTGTATATTTTAAATTATGCTCGTTTCAATAAGAAAGGGGGAATACATCAGATTTCAAGTTTTACCTTTTATGTGAAAGATAAAATGATATTTTACAATTTATTTGCTGTGTTTTACACAAGACTGTACAATCTTACAGTTAATCTGCATGCTTAGAAGAGAAATCGTACGAGTTAGCAGCTATGCATCTATATTGGTTATTCTACCTTAAGTAAAATATTTTGCATTAAAAAAATAAAAGTGTCAATAAAATAAAATAAATAAAATTTTGAAAACATCAAAATAATGTGTAAAATACAAGTGACGGGTATCTGTGTGTAAAAAAGATTGATGGGTTTTATTTTTGAAAACATGCATTTTTTTATGACATAAAAAAAAAATCCTTAGAAGTTCCTTCAATATGCATTAAATTTGCATAATTTAACTATGTTCCTTAAGAATAAATGCCTTTTAAAGAAAATTTCTATATTTTATCATTTATTATTATTATTATTATTTTTTTTTTTTTTTTACCCATTAGGCGCCATTGCTCCAGCATGGGTTTTTTTAGCTCCATTTTCAAAGATCGCTAGCCAACCCATACATGACATAATCAGCTGTAAATGTAACATTGTTTTCACACATTAATGGTTTGACATAAAAACATTTCAAAACTGATGTACACCATTCTAACACAATGTATTATAACAAGCAAATATGTTAAAATGAAGCTCTTGTTTTGCCAAAATTCTGCATTATTAGATTAAATTCTTATAAAACTAAATAAACACTCCTTTGGTATTATGAAATGATTTTACTGTTGTAAATGGTGTATAGAAACAGAGAAAACCGAAAACTGACTTCAGAAAATATTGGGTTTTTTAGAGGACAGCACATATAACGATAAACAAAAATATTCTTTCAATTGTTTGAAAAAAAAACAAACTTGAAAACATAAATCATAAGATCATATATGTAGAAAAGAAGGTGCTTGAAATAGTGAACTGTAAACGTGAAAATTAACATTTCCTTATTGCTTTTTTTTTAAACTGTTTCAAGCACATGCTTTTTTACATATATGATTTCCTGATTTATGTTTTAAAGTTTATTTTTCAAAATTTGCGAGTATATTTTTATTTATCGTTATATAACTTGTAAATGGCGCCGTATGAAGGCTGAAAGATATGTTGATCATTAAAAGGTTTGTGTTTCTCTTTGTATCACTTAAGCATTATATCTATATTTTAATTACATTAAAAAAAGTATTTTGGAAAAATTAAAAATATATTTTGAAGTTTCATATGCGCATATGTTTATACTTTTTTCAAATGAACTCTAGAGCTACTTTTGAATGCTTTCAAGTATTTTTGTAACTGCAAGCAGATTTGTAGTGTTTCAAATAGACATTTAAAAAAATCAATAGAGATGTATTATGCCATACAGAATAATAATATTACTTATGTGTAAATTTACAGTGACATTTGATTTTGTTATTTGCTTCATCACATGCAATTCTTTGAACAGAGCATCATAATTTACCCGGTCTGAAAAAATTTGTGTCATAAACAAAAAGAAGAAATATGCGACATAAATTACCATATATTGATTTATTCTCCTTACATTTATTCAAAGTTTTATCACTTAGCAATTATTCTCCTTACTTCTATTCATATTCTCAAAATATTTCCCCTTTATATTACAAATCTATTCCTTTACTTGAAGCCTACTTTTAATTCTTGTATGCTTCCCTCTCAAAGTACGCAAAAATCAATTCCTTCTATTGCATCATCTTTCCGTTAGTTTGTAATCACAGTAAATGAAATATTTATAACCACAAATTAATTAATTTACTTCCCTCTAAGCGCATCAGGAAATTTGAAAGAAAGAAACAACATTTTTATCCTTCTGCGTTTCTTAATATCATAATTTGAAATACATCCGAATTGCGCAAACTAATGATTTATTATTCTTTTATCCCAAGCCATAAATTTAGTAAAGTATTTACTGATTTGATAACACAAAATATTATTCTTGTATGTTCATCTATTTCAACAATTGATATTTTTCTAAATTATAGATTGTTTAGTTAAAAAGTATATTATCTGTCATTAATCTGTTGAAAATAATTTCCATACGCAAATATTTTAAAATGATTGCTTCCTGCCAAATAAATCTCAAATAATTATCTGTTTACCGATCTTAGATTTCCGTTTCTCATAAATATGTAATGTAATTTAATTGTTTTCTAGAACTCTCCGTTTTGGCTAAAAATCAGTCAGCAATAGTTCTGCTTTTCGTCTAATCTTCCGCAATCGGGTTTATAGCCGATGTTGCCCACAAACGCTCTAGCTCTAAAATCGCTGGAAATAATTGATTGATTATTTTTTTTGTAGATTTGTAAAGCGGAGTTTCACATTCTTACTTAAAACGGCTGCTGAGATATCGCACAATTACCTAAAATTTTCGACACACAGTGTGACCCCCTTGATGGATTATTATCTAAAATTGCTGAAATATATAGTTTACTATTTTCTAGTACATTTGTTATCCTAAATTTCACGCAACTACCTGTTACTGAGATATCGAAAAATAACATAAGAAATCCGACCCCCATTTAACCCTCTTTAGTGGCTGAATTTCTGAAATCGCAGAAATACATGTTTAACTATTTTTTAGTAGATTTGTTATCCTGAATCTGTGATTTCAAGCTTATAACTAAAAATGCTGCTGAGATATGGCGAACATTTGAAATGACCTAAAATTTTCGACCCCATGTAGCCCCCCCTAATGGGTGAATTTCTAAAATCGCTGAAATACATGTTTAACTATTTTTTTAGTAGATTTGTTATCCTGAGTTTCATGATTCTACCTAGAATTTCTACTGAGATATGGCAAAATGACCTAAAATATTTAACCTCCTATTTAACTCCCCTTAGTTGCTGAATTTCTAAAATTGCTGAAATATATGTTTATGTATATTTTTTGTAGATTTGTTATCCCGAATTCCGAGCTCCTAACTAAAAATACTGCTGAGATATAGCAAACAGGCAAAATGATCTAAAACGTTCGACCCCCGATTTAACCTCCTTAATTTATGAATTTCTAAAATCGCTGAAATAGGTGTTTAATTATTTTTTTTTGTAGATTTGTTATCCTGAATTTCACGTTCCTATCTAAAACTGCTGCTGAGATATGGCGAAAACGTGAAATGACTAAAAACTTTTGACCCTATTTAACCCCCTTAGTGGTTAAATTTTTTTAATCGCGGAAATTTGCTTTTAACTAACTTTTAGTACATTTGTTATCTTGAATTTCGCGCTTTTAATTAAAACTGTTGTTGAGATATGGTGAAAAGGCAAAATGACCTAAGACTTTAGACTCCCCATTTAACCCTCTTAGTGGTTGAATTTCTAAAATCGCTGAAATACGTGTTTAATTTTTTTGCTGCTGAGATATACCGAAAGACGAAATTATCTAAAACTTTCGACCCCCTATTTAACCCCCTTAGGATGTGAATTTTCAAAAATCCTTTCTTAGTACGCGCCTACATTGTGTAAAGTCGTCTAAATTTCATTATTCTAGGAAAAACGGTTGAGGCTCGGCGTTGATTATGAGAAAATCAAGCTACTCCTTTATAAGTATATAGATTTATTAAAATCCCAAATATACCCTTAAAAGCAACACAATTATGGCGTATCGCGTTTCATGACCTTATGTTCATAAATCTACTTAACACCGGAGGTAGATTTATGAATAGGATTCCATAAATCTATGTTCAGGATAGTCCACAATTTTTATTCTTTGCATGAAAAAATATTCGGAATGTATCTTTATTTGAATAAAGCCTATACGATTTTTGAGAATTATCTATATTACTGTAACAGGACGATTTAATTTTATACTGTTGTCACTTCACGGATCTGTCCAGACTTTTCTCCCAGGGTCCTGTTTTTGTGAAATTGTGAACAGCTTTTTACATTTGTGAAAAATCTAATCATAATTTTGTGAATTTGAAATGATCATTATACAGGGTGTCTCAAAAGGTCGTTTACAAACTTAACATACTGGTCTGTCATATCATGATAAACAAGATTTACATATAAAATTGTGTTCGAAAATGCAAACTGCGACCGCTAGAGGGTGATTTTCATGTCACCGATAATACCAGCCCAAACGTTTACGGCGAAACGTTGTTGACGTACATGGGCTAGTGTACACCTTGGGTTTTCATGCACCCATATGTGCATGTTGTGCAGGTTCAGGACACTGTCCTGTGTAAAACAGAATTCATCCAAAAACAAAATCCACGATGGAAAATCCGGCTGTGCGACCCACTGTTGCAAATACCAGCGTGTGAATGCAACGCGTTGAGGATAATCGTCAACGCACAATACCTGTAAACTTTGTAAATGGTAGGGATGTTGCGTCTCCTCATGCAGTATGTGCATAATGCTGAAACGATGCACATCCAAGACGCGTTCGCTTGGTCGTAGACTTGTTTGCAGGTTTCTGTCAAATTCCAGTAGCACGGTTTCATCTACGACAGGTGTGTGTGTAGTGCGTTCTCGACCGATGTGGCTACGTACTTGGAAAGCTCCTACTGCACGCAATCTGCGATGCAATTGTCGAACCAAAACATGACTTGGCTGGCGTCTGCTTGGGAAGCACTCAAGGTACATCCGTACCACGGCTCGTGCATTTCCATCCCCGGCGTCATACACATAATGCATATCGGGCAATTTTGCGTTACTAAACCGATTCATCCTTTTCCTCCAACGTCCTCGCCTGAAATGATTACGCTTCCCACTCTCCTGTAAGCCTGCGCTCATCGCCCTCTAACGGTCGCAGTTTGCATTTTCGAACACAATTGCCTATGTAAATCTTGTTTATCATGATATGACAGACCAGCATGTTAAGTTTGTAAACGACCTTTTGAGACACCCTGTATTTAGGTCAGTGTTTATACATTTTTAAGAAGATATATGGATGTAAAATACACATATTTTCTTTATATATGTAAAGTGACAGTCAGATTTTACTTTTAAATGATTAAATTTGTGAAAGATTCAGTTTGAAGAGGGAAAAGTTTTGTGAAAAGCCTATTTTTAAGGCAAAGAATTTTGTGAAGGGTCCTGTTTTAAGATAAAAAGTTTTGTGAAGGGTCCTGTTTTGGGTTGAAAAATTTTGTGAAGCGTCCTGATTTGAAATGAAAAAAATTGTGAAGGATTCAATTTTTTCCTAAACAGATCACTGCACTTTACATTGTTTAAAGTAATTCAGATTAATGAGTTTATATTAATTTGTTAAAAAATTATTTCAAGTACTCAATAAATGTTAGTATTAATATAAAAAATCAGCTGGAAACTTGTTTTGAAATCTTTTAAAGACAGACATGATAGTAAAATATTTAAAATGTGTATACATTTTAAATGAAATAAATGCGATGTAGATATTTACATTCAATCAGCTTGAGAAACTGTACCAGAAAATTTTGTAGTTTTCGTAAAATATATTTTTTCATGAAATTTCAATTAAAAAATTAAAATAATAAACTAATATAGCTTTTACAATGAAATAACAATCACTTTTGGTTGAAACGCAAAGTGTGAAAAACATACTATTAAAATCCAAAATTATATAAAAACAGAATAAAAAAATGTAATCATTTTTTTAAATTAAAATCGTATGTAATCAAAATTTGAAAACTTTGATATAAAATGTAGCTGAGAGAACAATTTTTAAACATAAATCCTCATTTAATTTTATTTATTTTCTCTATGGCAGATTGTATTTGCTTTATGTCACTGTAAGAAAGTGTAACATGTATTACATTGTAATTATGTTGCCTCAAAGGATTTTACAAAGTGTACTTTTAATTATCTTTATGTCATAAGCTATAAGTTTTCACTGTACTTTTTTCTTTAAAAAATGTTTTATGTTCAAAGACGGTATTTTGTTTCCTCGTGAAAAACAAAAAGAAGAATGACAAAAACTGCAGTTTGTCTCATTATTTTCACAGGGATTAAAATTATTAAAGTAAAAAAATATATATATATTCAAGGAAGAATTTTAAATCCACTTATTAAAATTCCGTTGAAAATATGACACTCTGTGTTATAAAAGAAAATATTTAGAATATATGAAGCTTAAGTTATTGATTCCGAAAATATATGTAATATTTTTGAGGGATTTTTATACATTAAAAAGAACTCAAAATATATCAAATTCGCATAATTGATGGGGCTTAATTAGCACAGTGGTTTGCTGACCACATAATATGGAGGTTTGTTCCGTGTTCACGAACTGGGAACAAGGTCTAGGCGAGGTGATTGTGCAATGATCTCAGGGTTTTCCTGGTACAAGAACGATAATTAGGGTAAAATAATAGGGCCTTTTCCTTCAAAAATCATCCCTGAGGGCGGCCTATGTTGGGGAATATGGCCAATGTTGGCCATGTTGGCCAATATGGCAATGTTGGCCATGTTGGCCAATATGGCAATGTTGGCCATGTTGGCCAATATGGCAATGTTGGCCGATGCTTAACAAACTCCTTTCAGTCGAGGCTTAATTAAAAGTTTACGATTACACATCGCCTTTATATAGAAAAATAAATTTCAAATATATTTTTAAATTTTCTTTCGTTATTATTATATTTTTGTAATATAACAATTTTAAAGTTCATAGAAACAATTTTGTTGTCAAATTTAAATTGAATTTACAACATACAATATGTAAACAATACATAAATAGCTTTGTATTCCTGAATAACGTATTCAGTAAACATTCGCATGATTTTTACCGAGTTATTCGGCACTTGATATATAAACAATTAAAATAAAATCTTCTTGTGTAATCTTAAAAACAAAAGAAAACAAAAATTACGTGCGTATTGCACATTCGTCAAAAACAGAAATATAGCCTCCTTGTTTCTCTTCAGATAATGTGTGCCATGAATAACGTATTTTATATACTTTACAATATACGGACTTATTTTAACACACAATTTATACGCAAGTTTCTCTTTATTAGGTGCCACAGACACATTAATCAGTTTTCAAGGTTTTGAAATGTCTTCTCGCTACTCCTGGCTCAACTCCAGCAGATTTGGCTCCTATTGTGTTTGTTTAATACAGTCTATATATGGATATAAATTTAATGCTTTAATCATTATTTAAATTCTCATTCATTTAAATATTTTTTCTGATATACAGCCGTAGATGTTAGGAAGAATATCGTGTAACAAATCTGTTGTTGATTTTTTTTTTTTTTTTTTTTTTTTCAAAAACAAGGTGAGAAATTTCTGAACTTGAGATAAATTTTGAGGAAACATATTTTTTGAATAAAGAGCAATATCTAAAATGTAACAATATTTAATATTATACAGTTTATATACACTTAACATCGTTTTCATTTGCTGGAAATGCAAAACTGAAAAAATTCCCCAAATCTCATAAATAAGTGTGCTAGAATTAAATTTATTATACGTTTTATTGCAATGTCAAAGAAGAAATTCGAAAGTCCAATTTCTTAGAAGACAGTATTTTAAAATTAAATACAACAGAATTTGTTTATTCTGGAAGAACATTTTAACCAAAATTGATTGATTACAGTTACAAAGTCTGAAATTAAAATTTTGAATTTCTGATTTATATATACATATTTCTTTTACATTTCATGTCCTCAAATGTGTCCAAGGTTTTCGTTTTAACTAATTCTTAGCAACCAATTTTGCAAAACTTAGTAATACTTGCCAGGAATGGTGATTTTCACGAGCTATGCAAATAAACAACCATGAACATAGCAATAATTATTTTTCCAAAATCTCTTCGAAAAATCAAATATTATTGTCCGTATGTCGTCATTCTTTTATATATGCAGTAATTCAAAATACTTTCACACAATAATTGCATAAAATTTAAGTGGTTTTAAAAATGTAACTTTCGCGATACACATTGTAAGTGTGATTTCTTATTTATAATAAAAAATAAAAATAAAAATAAAACTTTTAAATCTGGAATAAATTTAGATTATTTTTCCCCAAAAATCCAAAGATCTCTCAAATGGAAAATGCAAAAAATCGTGCTGTTATTTCAGTAAGTCATTTACAAATACTAGGAAATCGAAACCGAGCTTCCCGAGTTACAGAGAATAGGTGAAAACAATTTTCTCTATTTGCACTACAGAATTTTTTTTGTATTTAATAATATATATATATATATATATTTTTTTTTTGGATTTTTCTTTAGCAACACCAAAAAGTATTTTTATATTAAAAATGTTATAATGTATTTAAATAAAGTTTGGAAATTTATTAAAAGCGATACTTTCGTATTAGCCGCATGCAAGGAGTTGATAGCCGAGGAGATCGCCAAAGGGATCACTACTTATTACGGCGTTTTTTATTTTAATAATTACAACTCTCTAAGCTCATAGTTCAATTACATGTCTGTTAAATTTGTGTTTCATTTATATTATATAATTTTTTTTTTATTTATTGATTGATTGATGTTTTAATTTCGTTCTGGGGTATTAGTTGGAAACAAATGCTGAAACTATATATATTGTTTTAAATGGAAAATGTAATCTTTCGTAATCGCTCTGCACACGATAGAGAAAAAATTAAAAGTAATTGATGCTGCAAAATTATCTTAAAAAACCATAAACAATCAGTATATTAAGATATAGTTTTTAAAGAAAATTATATTTGAATGTTCATTTTTTTCCCTATTCGGCGGTGTAAAAATTTAAATTGTCCGATTACATATATGTTAAATTTGTGTTTACTGTATTTATTTAAAAATGAAATTTTAATTTCCCTGCGGAAAATTATCCGGATGTCAAGTATGAAATATTTAAATTGTTTTAAGTGCAAATTGGTTATTTTTCTTATGTAGTGAAACCTGCACGCGGTAAGGATAGGTATAAAAAATTCATGCTTGAAAATTATTTTAAAAACCACAATAAATGAGTAAATTGCGATACAATTTTCAAACAAATTGCATTTGAAAGTACATTTTTGTACTTACACTACGCTGTAAAAATTTAAACTGTGCCATGTTTTAGAGTTTAAAACATTGAAGTAGCGGAAACTTCAAAACCGAAATTTATTATGTAATGAAAATGTTAAAAAATGTTTCATACAAACTGTAGCTCAGAAAAGAATGTTTTACGACGAGGAATAATTTATTTCTATTTATTTTCTCTACAGAATTTTTTTTTACTTTTTATGTCACTACTAGTAAATGTAACATATGTTACAATGTAATTACGTTGCCCCAAGAGATTTTACAATATGTCCTTTTAATTATCTTAACGTCATAAGCTATAACGTTTCTCTTTTCATATTTCTTTTTCTTAAAAAAAAACATGTTCAAACACGGCATTTCTTTTCCACATACAAAAATAAAAAAATAAACAATAAATAAATAAATAAATAGAGCTGCAGTTTATTTTATTATTTTGACATGGATTAAAATTCTTTTAGTATGGATGTAAAATATATATATATAAATCATCATTCAAAGGAGTTGTTTAAATCCACTTATTAAAATCCCGTTGAAAATATGACATTGTGTGTTATAATAGAAAATATATTTTTTTAAATATTCAAAGAATGTGCATTGGAATTGGATATTTAACATCGATATATAAGACAAAAATGTCAAAATTATCGTCGCATTGTTGTAACAGCAACATTTAGTAGACTATATGGACAAATCTTAATCGATTAAATTTAGGTAGAAATTAAAACAAAGGAAAGTAAAGAGCAGAGTGGATTTCGAGAATGAAGATGATGTATGGATAATATATTTTGTCTTAAATAAATTGTTGAAAAAGAAATGGTGGGGAGTAATTAAAACTCATCTTCTATTTATTGATCTTATGAAGGCATATGATAACGTTCCATAGGCCAAAGATTGTCAAAATAATTTATAACAGACTAGCAAAACCCGCGGCTTTTGTCGCATAATTGTTGAAAAATGCCAAGTAGTATTCGTGGGCCTATTTTCATGAGAGGAAATTTTACTGCCACAGATAATTCAAAAGTTACTAATTTAGCCATATTTTGAGTAACCTTCATTCTTAGATTGAATTAGACGAACATCAGACTTAAATGAATAAGAAGAACCAAAATTATTTCCAAATTAATGGTAATTTATAATATATTTTGAAGGTTTTAAGCTCATTTAATTTTTCATAAGAAATTTATAAATTTTCCGAAACTGTTATAAACAAGTATTTATATCTCAAAAGTAAGCATCATGTCAAATTCCAATCTTCTAGTTAAGCAAATTTCTGTAATAACTGTATCAAGGGAATTGCAATTTTAGAACTTTTTTGTTCCGGCACACATTAGCATTTCTAAATTTTTAAAACTGTTCTGAGGATGAATTTGTGTCTCTAACGTAACATCCATGTAAAATTGCAAGTTTCTATCGCTAACAATTTCAGATAAATCATAGTTTAGAAGGTTTTTAGAACTTTTCAAACTCATTTCTCTCTTTTAAATTTAGAATTTTTTTGAAACCGTTCTTAGCAAGCACTGATATTTTAAAAATAGCCACCATGCAAAATTTCGACTTTTTAGACCAACAGTATCAATAAAATCACAATTTTAGAAAGTTGTTTGATTCTGTTGTTTGAAAGTTGTTTGATTCTGCACCTCATAGGTGCCAACTTTTATGCTTTTTCCTGCCACTAAAATTGTACAGTAAATTTAAACTTAAACCGAAATCATGTAATTCAACAAGGCAAACTTTTCTATTAATTTTTAGTGGTATCAAAAAAGCGTAAAAGTTGGCAGCTATGAAAGAAACTCTTCTGTGCTACCAGTGACGTTTTAAAAGCAACAGTCATGTCAAACTTCAAGTTCATTAACAATTCCATAAAAATCTCAATTTAGAAGGTTTTTAGTGTGCTTTTCGCGCATTTCACTCCTTTAAATTTTGATTTTTTTTTTCAAATTGTTCTGGGCGACGATTTATATCTTAAAAGCAACAGTCATTCCACATTTCTTGTTTCTAACCCTAACAATTCCATAAAAATCGTAATTTAGAAAGCTTTTAAAACGCTTTCCACTCATCAATTTGCCAACAATTTGCCACCATCACTTTTGAAATTGGTTCGGTAGTTCCAGAGATTAACGCCTACAAACAAACAAACGTTACTACTTGATAATATTAGTATAGATAGATAAAGAACTCGGACAGAGGTATCGTGTCTCCCCAACCCTTTTTTAAATTTGTGTTGAAGAAACATTGCAAATTTAGAAAGCCAATTGCAGAAGAATGGGACTTAAAATATGAATGGAACGTCAATTTTTACTTTGCAATTCGCAGATGATCGAGTTATAATTGCAAGAATTAACAAGAACGAAAAATCATGCGTCAAGCATAGATTATGTAACACTTTCCAACGCTTCCAAAATAATTTTACAAATCATACCGTTTAATAAGCTGAAAGATAACATCTAAGTAAACAATTTGGAAAACGCATAACATATTTAAAAACATAATTTCAGGAATTTCCAACGTATACAATATTCGGAAAAATATCCGAATACTTTTATTCAGCCCTGTATATGATCTATAGATTTGTATATATACTACATAGGATGATAAATTTTAGTTCAGTTAAGAAACACGTAGCACAGTTTAAAATTCTCCTTCTGGAGTTTCTGTCAATAAACAGAAATGTGTTCGCGAAATTTTGTGCTTCCCTGTATAGGATCTATAGAATTTATACACATCACGTAATAAATAAAAATTGAGTTAAATTTAAAATCGCGTTCAGTAATTTAAAACGCTCTTCCAGGAATTATTGTTAACAGACATTACAGAATTCTTTTGAGTGTCCCTGTAAATAAACGATGACTCCTATACACACAATATTCTGTGGTAAGCCTCTTGTAATGCACCTTAGTGATATATACATATAAATTTCAATGTGTTTAAAATAGTGAAAGATTATTTAAATAAACCGCAGACTATTTTTCTCCATAGACGTAATGTAACGGAATTCTTTAGACTGTCCCTGTAAATTAACTATAAATGCTATGCACACCCTATTCCATATTAAGCTTCTTGTAATATACCTTAGTGATATTTATCAATTACAATGTGTTTGCAATTGTGTAACATCATTAAAATAAACCGCAAATGATTTTTCCCCATAAACCGTAATGTAACGGAATTCTTTTGAGTGTCCCTGTAAAAAAACTATAAGTGCTACACACTTCAGTTGAAATAGGGAACGTGCTATAGATAACGACAATAACATATAAAAATTGCAAGGCAATCCGAGCATATTTCCGGGAGTTAGAGAACGGACAGACGGCAGACGGCCAGACAAACCGAAGTCATAAACACTTTTCAACTAGGTTGGAAAGTGTTAAAAATGATTTAGAGTAAAGAAAGATAAAATTTAATAAAGAATATGAGAAATGGAGACTTCACAGGAGAGTTAGTAAAACCAAATGCATATGTATAGAAAGAAAAGAGACATAACTAAATCTAAATATTAACATAACAAGAACGAAAAATCATGCGTCAAGCATAGATTATGTAACACTTTCCAACGCTTCCAAAATAATTTTACAAATCATTACCGTTTAATAAGCTGAGAGATAACATCTAAGTAAACAATTTGGAAAACGCATAACATATTTAAAAACGTAATTTCAGGAATTTCCGACATATACAATATTCGGAAAAATATCCGAATACTTTTATTCAGCTCTGTATATGATCTATAGATTTGTATATATACTACATGGGATGCTAAATTTTAGTTTAGTTAGAAAACGCGTAGCACAGTTTAAAATTCTCCTTCTGGAGTTTCTGTCAATAAACGGAAATGTATTCGCGAACTTTTGTGCTGCCCTGTATAGGATCTACAGAATTTATACACACCAAGTAATAAACAAAAAGTGAGTTAAATTTAAAATCGCGTTCAGTTGCTTAAAACGCACTTCCAGGAATTTATATTAACAGACAGTAGAGAATTATTTTGTGTGTACCTGTAAGTGAAAGATGACTGCTATACACACACTATTCTGTAGTAAGCCTCTTGTAATGCACCTTAGTGATATATATAAATTTCAATGCGTTTAAAATAGTGAAACATTATTTAATTAAACCGCAAACGATTTTTCTCCATAGACGTAATGTAACGGAATTTTTTGACTGTACCTGTAAAGTAACTATAAGTGCTATGCACACCTTAATCCATATTAAGCTTCTTGTAATGCACCTTAGTGATATGTATCAAGTACAATGTAATTGAAATTGTCTAACATCATTAAAATAAACCGCAAATGATTTTTCCCCATAGACCGTAATGTAACGGAATTCTTTTGAGTGTCTCTGTAAAAAAACTATAAGTGCTACGCACTTCAGTTGAAATAGGGAACATGCTATAGATAACGAGAATAACATATAAAAATTGCAGCGCAATCCGATCATATTTATGGGAGTTAGAGCACGGACAGACGGCCAGACAAACCGAAGTCATAAACACTTTCAACTAAGTCGGAAAGTGTTAAAAATAGAAAGCTGCGAGTATTTTAGATACCTTGGTGTTTACATTAATAGAGAAGGCAAAGACTCACAAGAAATTATATTCAGAATATGTCAAGGAAGGAAGACTGTAAAACTCTTAAATTCTATTTGGTGGAGTGAGAAGATCTGCAGGAAATGGAAATATAATATATACAATTCTCTTGTAAACAGCATATTGTTGTATGGAACAGACGGATGGAGAATTATGGAGACAGAAAGAAAGAAATCAACAGCAGTGGAAAAGGATGCACTAAGAAGATAATGTATGGTATCAAGTAAAGAAAGAATAAGAAATGAAAGTGTCAATGAAATGATGAAAATAGAGGGAGCCATATTAGTTTATCTTAAAAAGAAGCAATTTATCTGGTATGGTCATGTTAAAATAATGAGTGATGAGAGACTATCTAAAATCGCATTTAATTATAAAACAAATCAATAATGGAAAGAGGAATACCACAAAAGACCTGGATGGACAGTATAAAAAAGGCCATGAGGGATGGGGGCACGGAGGAGGAATGGGCCCTTGACCGGAAGAAATGGAGTGGTCTGTTGCAGATTTTTCGGATGGCGGCAACTGACGCTATAAACCGAGATTATACGTATACATAAAACCTAAATTATGGATTCCAAAATTCATTACTCATCACGATTTGTTTCTTGTTTTGATTTTTATACATTAAATATAACTGAATATACTTCTATATACCAATTCGATTTTCGGAAGTCGACAAACTACCAAAGTTCTGTCTATTTAGAGGGTATAATGTATTGTCGGTAAACAGTAACTAGTTAAAACGCCATCAGATTTAGAGGTGATATTACAATTGAAAAATTTCTATGTATGATTCTTTATCATATGATAATCCCTTATATATTCTTCATGATATGAGAATCCATTTAAGGCAAAGAGTTATTTTTGTAAATGTTATGAAATTTTAATTGTATAAATACGCTGGTAACTAGAAGTTATATTTTCAAAAAATTCTTCATGGTTTTTCTACAGAAACAGTAAAATTTTTATTCTGTACAACTAAAAATTTTGAGTTGTACTGCAGGGTGACAAGAAATAACTTGGACGAAGTTTGAAGCCAAAAATCTGTAACTACCACTAAAGTTATAAAGTTATTGTCATAGAAAATTGATTCTAGAAAGCTACTAAGCAGAAGTGTAAGTAAGTTAGTTGTGATAACCATTATGGTGAACAAATGATCTGCCATACTTGAATTACATAAGCAAGGAATGAAACTATGTGAAATTGTTCAACGGTTGAAAGTGCCTAAGAAGACGGTTTCATTCACAATCAAAAGGTTTAAAGAACTTGGACATGATGGTGACAGGCTAGGAAGGGGAAGAAAGCGCACAGTTAACACATCAAGACACCGGGTAGGTATCAAAAAGGGAGTTCAAAGAAATCCTAGGATTTCAATGAGAAAGGTTGCTAGAGAGATGAAGATCAACAGAGAAATCGCACGTTTGATTGCAAGGGTACAGCATGGTCTTCACCCTTACAAAATGAAAGAGGCTCAAAATCTAACAGCCGAGAACAAACGCACACGACTTCAAAGGTGTAAAGGACTGTTAAGGAGGGCCGCAGGTGATCGATGGCAAACATTTTTCTTCAAATATGAGAAACTGTTTTCGATTGAACAAGCTCGCAATAGCCATAATGATAGAGTTCGGTCAGCAGAAGCACCTGGACCTTCTTGCATTGTTGAACGGCGTCAATGACCCCAATCTGTAATGGTTTGGGGTGGGATATGTACTGGTGGGAAAACACCACTTATTTTTGTTGATCAAGGGATAAAGATTAATCAACAAACATATCGCTAACTCATTTTGGAAGATGTTGTCTTACCTTGGTCAAAAAAGTTCATTGGAAACAAAAGTTGGACTTCCAACAGGATTCCGCACTTGCACACAGGGCTAAAGACACTCAAGATTGGTGCAATACACATTTTCTTGACTTCATTAGAGCTCAAGAATGGCCACCGTATACCCCAGATTTGAATCCGATGTTTGGTCCATCTTGGAGACAAGGGTGTGTGCTAAACCTCATAAAACTTTGGCATCCCTACAGAAATCTTTATGCAAGGAATGGGATAAAATATCAGTAAGTGAGTTGCGGCCCATAGCCGAAAATTTTGTGACAAGTTCAAAGCTCTGTATTAAGGCTAAATGTAACCACTTTGAAAATTTGCAAATATATTAGACGAAATAATGTATTCATATTTAATTTGAAGTTTGGTCGTAATATTTTCATTAGCATTAAAGTTATAATGTATCATGTGTGTCCAAGTTATTTCTTGTGACCCTGTAATTTTATTATTCAGACTACTATATAAGACTTGAATAAAGTTGAAAATTTTTCGTAAAACTAAATAAAAATCTACAAAAAAAAAAAAATCAATTGAATGAAGAATCTAGCTGTCTTACAACATTCGTTTTTTTAAACGTGTTTTGTGTGTGTGTGGGGGGGATAAAATGTCAATTAACTGTCAATAGCAAGATTCAAAATCTCTTACATGTAAAATTAATGCACCTAACTCACACGCTTGGTCTGCATGCTGAACACATAATAAGAAACCTTGCTCAGTGTTTACGGACTCGGAACCAACGAGGTCTAAGCAGGATGACTGTGTAATATCTTCATGATTTTCCTGTACGAGAACGATAATTCGGGATACATTTATTTCAAAAGTCTTCCCTGAGGGCATCCTATCTATAGCAATATTGTTAATATTGGCCGATGCTTAACAACCCCCTTAAATTCCATGCTTATTTACAAGTTTAGGATTCCACATTGCCTTTATTTAAAAAAAATAGACATGCACATGCACATTTTTTTAAAATATTTTATGACTATTATATTTTGTAACAATCCTATTTTTTAGAAACAATGTTGCTCTTTAATATAGGTCGAATTTAAAACTTACAGCATTTTATTCTAGCTTGGTATTAATGAATAATGCATTCAGTAAACAATCAAATGTGTTTTGCCGAGTTATTTGAGCATTTGATATATAAACAAATTTTAAATTAAGAAAGAAAAATCTTCTCGTATAAGCGTAAAATAAAGAAATAATAATAATAATAATAATAAAAATAATAAAACGCTTTATATACATTCATAAAATACAAAAGTTTTGTCTTTTTTTGAAATAATGTCGACCATGACTAATGTATTTTACTTTAAAACATACGTACTTATTTTGAAATGAATGAAAATTAATTCATATTTTAATGTTATTATTAAGATATGTCGTGTGCGTGTATATACATTAATATATATATATATGTGTGTGTGTATATGTATATGTCGTAGGCTAACTAAGACATCAGGATCTTTGCAAAGAGCTGGTCTAATTGGAGAATCATTACCTTTTTCTCAATCAGCCTGTTATTTTTCAATCTTATTGCAAATAACCTAGAGAGCCTTAGGCTAATTGGAATGAGATGTTTATTTCTCAAACAACCTGATTTTTTTCAGATTTATTCAAATGAATCTATGTAATTTAGGCTATTTAAAAAAATGATCAGCTGTGTGACCAAATACCGTTTTGTACTCGGTCCGAAAGTGAAAGTTTCATTTGAAGTAGTAAACTCGCAACTCGACTCGCAACTCGCAACTAAAACCAGACAAAAAAAATCCATTGAAACGAAACCCGATTCGAACACGACAAAATAATTTCCGTTGACACTCAACCGAACCCGAATCCGGCATATTTTAACCCGAGCACTAAATGAAAGTAAATTAATTCATCTTTGAATGCAATTAGTAAGAGTAGTCTACAGTTATATCAGTAATACCAATTTTACCTTTTTTTATTGAAAAATGGAAATTTCTATAGTCTTTAATATTCAAATACTGTAAAATCTTTGAAAGGCGGGCATCTCTGGTTGACCGTAATTTTCTTTTTTCGTATCAGTAATTTTCTTTCTGTACTTGGATTCATACTCTAGAATGTATCTTGCGCGTGAGATTTAGGTTTTTCCAAATCGGGTGTTTTGGATTTTCAGAAATAAATTAATGAAACTGAGTAGAATTATGTTTCGTATAAATTAAGTTTATTGTCTTGAGTTGATTGTCTTGGTGTGTTTGTTCCTGGATGGAAATAATTATAAAGTATATTTCTCATATGCAGATTTAATCAATACTTCAATATCAATCATTTAAATCAAAGATAAAACAAACTGAGTGAAATATCTTAATATCTGCCCCTTCTCGGGATTAAACAACAACAATGTGCGGAATAAATTGCTTTTTCTTTACATGATACTGTGAAAAAATTTAAAATATTTTCATCCCAAGATTTCATGGACATAGCACACTTTTATTTGTTTATTTATTTATTTGTATACAGCATGTCTTCTTTTATACGTTATACTGGGAAAATAGTAAAAAACTTCCTTATCTGAATTATTGATACTCCTGCACGGGGAATTTGATCTTAGACTATCAGTCGCGTAAATGAAATATGTGAATAAGACAGTTATCTTATACATTTGTATAAGCATTTTAAATTATTGATCCTATTTGTTTTCATAAAACTGTGCATAATCAATCACCTTGTACGTATTACAAAAAGTCAGGATTAGATTCCTGCATTTTTTGGGGTAATCTGATTGTTCCCAAACATGCCTCGACCCGTTGGTTAAGTAGTGTTGGCGCTATATTGTTTAGTTTCGAGTCGGGTTGAATTCTACTTTCTTGCTGTGGGTCAAATTGACTTTCATTGTTTCAAATTCGCGTTAAGTTTTGACTCAATGTTTGCGTGTCGAGTTCTGGTTCGCCGCATTTTTCAAAACAATGTCAAAGTATATTTTCAGATAAAAAACGTATATAGAACAAAACATCCATAACAGACATCTCTATTTAGCGAACACTTTTTTCAATTCCTAACACTTATAGTACATCTATACGCTTTTACTTCTGAATAATGTAAACCTCATAATAACGAATTAATTCAAGGGTAGAATCCTGCGAGGATGCGGTTGTATCCGATCCGAAACCAAAAATCCATTTTTAAATCAACCCACAACTTAACGCGAACATGACAAAATAATTTTCGTTCATCCACAACGTTCCCCAATCCCAATACACTTACATAGAAACCCGAGGGTAATTGAAACTAATAGTTCATTTAAATATTGTTAAAGAAAATGTTTCATTAAAAAACATCATACATTGGTAGCATTAGATTAATGCTTCAAGGGATCCCCATAATCATTCATTTAAAATTGGAAAATATACTTTTTTGATGATTAAAAAATATATACTACTATTAATTAATGCAATTAAAACGTTAATTACATCAAGCGTTTTAAAAATTTAATACAAGAACTCAAATTTTCTGAAACATACTTCTTATTTTCATAAATTTATTTGTGAAAATTCAAATATCCAGAATTACAAAAACCTAAATCTTACCCAGAAAAATTATTCTAGAGTAAATCCGATGCACATAAAAAAATTACAGTCACCTCTATCAGAAAACGAAAATTACCAACAACCCGATCCAATGCAGGACAATATTCAACTATCCCAAGGTGTCCGCTGTTCATAAATTTTACTACATTTTAAAATTTAAAAATTTAGATGTGTCCAATTTTTTAAAATAAAATATATAATTGGCATTAGAGCTATAGATTTTGACTACTTTTCAAAATTGAATTAAAAAATGAATTAACTTCCTTTCACTTAGTGTTAGGGGTGAATACTTTCGGGTTCAGATTTAAATATATTGGGTTCTGGTAGGGTGTTTGGTCTACGTATTATTTTTTTGGATCGGGTTGCGAATCGGTAGAGTTTTTTGTCAGGTTCCGATCGGGTTCAAAGTTGACTTCAAATGGAATTTCCCGTTTCTGGTTGGATAAAACACAACCCGTGCAGGATTCCAGATTAGATATTTGGACAAACAGTTGGTCATTTTCTAATTAGCATAAAACTACATATTCTCAGTGCAATAAATCTGTTAAAAAATCAAGTTCTTTGAGAAACGAGTGGTCAATTTTAATTAACCTAACGCTGTATAGTCTCTTTTTAATTAGCATAAAAATATCAGGCTGAATTAGAAATAAATGATCATAATACAATGCTCTCTTGGCTCTTTGCATAAAGTCTGATAAATATCAGGCTGGTTGGAAAGAGGATATTATTCTCCAATTAGCCCTGAATTTCGCAAAGAATCAGATTTCTCATTTAGGCTACGACATATACAATATATTGTAGATATATTATAATTTTATAAAATAGTTATTCGTTTCAAAGATTTTCTACAGATGTGTTATCAAAATGACTATAATTCCAATTTTAATTTTGAGTGGCTAAAAGTCCTAATTTGAATTCAACAATTACTATATATTGAGATTTTATTTTTATTTTTATTTTTTTGCATTTAAAACCCTTCTATCACTCACATTTAGACGAAAATATAATAAATCCGAATTTGCGGTATAAAAAGCAGTAACTAGAAATACAAAGGATGTGAATTATCACTTTACTTAACAGTGAACAACCAACAGAGTGAAAAAATGTCCATACCGGGGTTTCGATACCAGATCCCTTGGTACAGCGCACCAAGTGCTTTACCAATTAAGTCATCCGGACGACATCCGGTCTCGCATTTTCTCACTATTAAATGGCTAGGCTACAACGTTGCAGCACAAGATGGAACGTCAATCATGAGCACAATATCTATTAGCATACATGAGACAATCAAACCCAGTATCGGTGAATATTTATATACTAATTAATTTTCAAGCAGAGCTGAAATTACGCTGTGAATTACTGAAATACAAAGGATGTGAATTATCACTTTACTTAACAGCGAACAACCAACAGAGTGAAAAATGTTCAGACCGGGGTTCGATCCGGGATCCCTTGGTATAGCGCACCAAGTGCTTTACCAATTAAGCCATCCCAACGACATCCGGTATAGCATTCTCTCACTCTTAAATGGCTAGGCTACAACCTTGCAGCACAAGATGAAACGTCAATCATGATCACAATACCCATTGGCATACATGAGAACCCCTGTCTGTACTTTTTTTTCACTCTGTTGGTTGTTTGCTGTTAAGTAAAGTGATAATTCACATCCTTTGTATTTCACTAATTTACAGCGTAGTTTCAGCTCTGCTGAGAAATTAATTAGTATATAAATATTCACCGATATTGGGTTTGATTTGTCTCATCTATGCCAATAGGTATCGTGCTCATGATTGACGTTCCATCATATGCTGCAAGGTTGAAGCCTAGCCATTTAAGAGTGAGATAATGCTAGTCCATATGGCTTAATTGGTAAAGCACTTGGTGTGCTATAGCAAGGGAACCGGGATCGAACCCCGGTCTGGACATTTTTTCACTCTGTTGGTTATTCGCTGTTAAACCAAGTGATAATTCACATCATTTGTATTTCAGTAATTTACAGCATAATTTCAGCTGCGCTGAAAAATTATTAGTATATAAATAACTAGACTTGAAAATTCAGTATTTACTAGTGATAGTCATCGACATTCCATCATTAAAAAAGTGAACCTTTTTTAGAAGAAATTAAAATTTCTAGCTCTTCATCTATTGAAAATAAATCAAATTATTTTTTTTAAATTTAAGTATGAAACTTTTATCAGTCTGAAGCAATTACTTTGTCAGATAAAATTTATTCCAAAATTTATGTGAACGTTTCAAAAATCATATTTATGTATTTGCAAAAGGACTTTTTTCACAATTCATTCTTTTGTAATTGCGTTTTATTGTGATTATTGTTATTATTTATTTTCTTCTCTGTATATATATTTAAATATGCTGTTAAATGTTTTAATTACTGTTTTTTCGTCTTATATTTAACGCATATACTTTAATGTAAGTTACTTAACTTAAAGTTCTCGAAAGCTTTAATAAGAAATTTTTCTTATAAAAAAATGTTGCTGTTATTTTAATACATTACGCAATATTAATGAAAGTATGCAAATTAGAAGCTTTTAACCGCGCCTGTTTCATAAAATTTTACACGAAATGTTAATAAACTTTTGAAAAGAAACCTTCAACAACATAATTTATATACCCTAGAATAAATAAATATGAAAATACTTAGGATATGAAAAAAAATGAGCGTGTCAAAAGGCTGTTTCGATTAATCACGCAATCACTATCGTTTACTTAAAGCTATTTAAGTTTTCGCAAGGTGTAGTTTAAGAGGTAATTTATTCGGTATGAAACGGAAGTTTTCAAAACTTTCCAATCTTAGATTAGCTGTATTGTAAGGCTCTTCAAACATAAAGAAAGAACAACTTTTTTAATAAAAGATAAAACGTATTATAAAAACTAATCTTTTTTTTTACAATATTCTTGGAGATGACAATGAAAAGTTTTATTTTCTTTAATATTATAAATTACCCGTAAGGCATGGTGACGTCACGGCGACGTCACTGTGAAGTCACACTGTGATTTTTGACCGTCGTCGTGACGTCGATGTGAAGTCATTGTGACGTAAATGCGAGGTCGTTATGGCCGTTTTCAAGGCTTTCTGTGACCTCACAATGTGACTACTTTGTGAAGTCACCGTGCGACTTAAATGTGAAAAATGTGATGAATCTGCATCGGATAGGGTGACCCGATTTTACCCGAATCCTATACAGATTGTTCGGATCATAATTTTTTTATGGTTCAAGTTTGTGACGTTTGTGACGACACTGCACCGGGTCGGGTGACCAGATTTTACCCAAATCCAATCCCGAAACTTCGGATCGATCTTTTTGGATTTGTTTGGCTACAGAATAGATTTCGATTAGTTGTCGTGTGACCTGATTTTCGTGAACCCGATCTGACCCGAGTCGGGTATAATGTTTTTACTGTAAGTCTTGTTTGGAATAGAATCTTGCATACGACCGAGTAACCAGATTTTATCAGAAATTGTGTTACGATACAAGTTCTGATGTCGGCTCGGATCTAGAGTCATACACGAATCCGGTTATATACTTCTTGAACATGATTGAATGTCAACTTGAACATGAATGATGGTTGACTGAAACTATATTTTGATTCAACCCGTATTCTTACCCTAACCCAACAACAACAACAACAAAAAATCTGTAAGCCCACAACCCGACCGAACCTGATAAATGATTTCGCATAGATTCGTTTAACAAGATTTCACCAAATACGGATAAGATCGACGATAAGGATTGGATCGGCAATCATTTTTATTGATGCAACTCGTATTCAAATTAAAACTTTGCATCTGATTGAGAAACCGGTTAACACGAAACTTTCTGACACATTTATGAACAAACTTTTAAACGCATGGCACTTGCATGCCTGATTATTAAAGCTATTTGGAATGAATAGCGTTTTCCATTTTTAGATAAATGTAATACTTAAGATCAATGTCGGTCACGTTTTACCCGTTTCTGACGCTGCGCGTCGGAAATTTGGTTCAAAACACCGACTTTGATAGTGTTTTCTGAAACATCATCTGCCGTTACCAAAAAATGGATAACGCCATTCGATTATATATAGGGTAGGTGTGCCAGTAATGGACACCCTTAAGGAATTTCTTTAACAATTATTTTTTAATTAATAGTTATAATTGTTATATTCAAAATTTTTTAATATTATATTACTCTACCAACAATATTTAACCATGCTCATAGTCACATTTCCCAATGTGAATCTAAATTTAATTGTAAATAACAGAAATAAATCAAAACACCCTAAACTCCAGTAATGGACACCTCACAAAAAGTAATAGATAATTGATATTATGATTACATTTAAAACTAGAATTTAAAGATAGCATATTAATGAAATAAATAAAGCTGAATTTTTATTATTTTTTTATAAACCAAAAACATTGAAAGTGTCCCATTACTGGAAGGCGGTCCATAACTGGCACATCTACCCTTCTCTGAATAAGAACACCTGCCAATTTCATGTATTTCCGAATAAAAATTAATTCAGAAATATGCCAGAAATTAGCTATTTTGGATTTGAGAACAACTTTAAAGAAAATATAAGTATGCATTTTCAAATAAGCATTCTGAAAAATTTATATTAGGAATCAATTTAAATAATAGATATACCTATTGTGCGATATTATTAAATAATAAACATTGTATCAAGCAGTAAAACAGTTTTCGTTGTAAATGAAATATAGAACTTAAGATCATAAATGCCAAAAAAAAAATTATATATTTTTTCTTTACAAATTATTTTATTTATAGTTTTTGATAGAATACTAAATGCAGAAATTAAATATCAATTTTTACAGTAAAAACATTCGATAACACAGCTGGAAAAATTACCTTAACTAAACAGTTATTTTATTGTTTCATCAATATTTATTATTTTTGTGCATCTAACATTGACATATCTCGACAAATAAATTATTCAATGCATTAAAATGTCACATTTTTTTCCAATATACCGGAAAATTATTTCTGGAAACCTACACTAGCAACGAAATTATTAAATTGCAAATCAAATATTAATAGTTTTAAAAATTGCAATGTTTTTAATTATAATGAATAACTATGAAAATTGAACTAAGAAACGCAAAACATTAAATAAATTTCTCCTTTTACATAACACTTTACATTTAGAATACATATTGTTAGTAAATACTTTAAGCTTTTTTCCAAATAGTCTATTTAAAAAAAAATTAAAACATTAAAGATAAAATTTAATACAAGTGATTATTTAAAAGAAAATTTAAACATCTTAACTTTTAAATAATGCAATATTAAATGTACTAGTACTAAACATGCACTATTAACAAAACTGCGAAGACATTAAAAGTTACCTGCTGATCTATAGGTAAAGGTGTTACTATTGAATGCTCCTTATCTGCTTCCCTTTCATTGAAAAATTAGACTGTGCATCCACTACAATAATTTTCAAATTTTTCCAGCAGAGAGGTGTGTTTATAGATCTGAGAAATCAAATATCACCCAGGCTTTATGAACGCACCAGGCTAGACACAGGGAGATGTTAAAATGGATGGTTTACTTTAAAATGGAGATTGTTCACTTTAAAACGTTAATTTACTTACACAGTATAAATCTACAAACTTAAAAGAACGCAACACACGCTAATCCTATCCTAACTTCGAATGAGAAAAAATCGTCTGCCTTCAATATGCGCGCGCAGTATTGTTTAAACACAACAAAATAACAGCTAGCAGATGTTTCCAACTTTACCGCAAATGATATAGGAAGAAAATAATTTAAATAAAGACATTTCAAAACCTTTATAATTTATATGGCTGAAAAATGAACTTCTAATGATGCTATAATATTCCTTTTTTATATGAGAGAGTTTTGTATTCTTAGAAATAAGCTGTGAAAATTTACATTTTTATATTTAATCCATTGCATTTGCTTTAGACGTCAAAAGTAAAGATAAATTTTAAATAATAATTGATTTAATAGGCTTTATAAAGTAATTTCGATATAAATTTAAATTACAATCAAATTTCCTAAGTACAATTTTTTTTATTTTTTACACTCTATCGAAAAGAGCAATATATTTAATAGAGGTGACATCTTACTAAGCACTGGCCAGTTTTGGATAAATTGCTATAGGAATGACATATACTTTATAACATTTTTTTAATTCATTTTTGCTCGGAAATACATGAAATTGGCTCGTGTTTTGTTCAGAAACTATGTTATTGAAAAACCTTTTCCATTTTTTGTTAAAAGCAGAAGATCTTTCAGAAAAGAATGACAAAGTCGGCGTTTTGATTTGAATATCTGACGTGACAGTGAAAGACAGGAGAAAAACTGGTCGTCACGTGACACGAATTGCTTATAACTCGATAAATAACTAAATTTCTATTTAAGGATTTTTACCTGTGTATTATATAGTATATTTTGTTAAATTTCATGAAAATGGTAATGAAAATTGTAAAAAAATATCTGTCTCATATATGTAGACAGATATTTATTTATTATTTGATTTTGGAAATACTCAATTTATTTAAATAGTGTGTGACAATATTTTTATTAATGATTTAGGTACATGACATAATTCAAATCTATATTTTATGAGTTTTTTTTCCAAATTCTTTCTCCGATCACACCGTGAATTCACAGAGTGTTGGCATTTTGGTCATAGGTTTTATGTGACTTATGTGACTTGCAGTGACGTCATTGCAACGTCACAAAAATTTCTAAAGCTGTCAAAAAGTAATTTTCTTTATGTTATAAGATGTTCTAAAGTTTATTTTAAGTTTTCTTTAGATCTCCAAGACGTTCACATTTTGGTCACAGTGTGACGTTACAAAGTGGTGACATTTTGGTCACAGATGTGACGTGACGTACGTGACTCACATTGACGTCACAATGACGTCACTGTGACTGTGCATGCTCTGCGGGTACAGTTAATGACATTTTGCTCATAAAATTCAGTATATTACTTAATTTCTTATAAAGCGAAAACTTAATCATATGTATAAATTTAATCATATATCACATATAATTATGCTGTTGCATATATAGGACGGAAATACAGTTTTTCCCGGATTACAAAAATATTATATGCAAACAGGACATATATACAAGGTAACCAAACATATCTTGCCGCTTCTGATGTAGCCAGGAAATAAATTATCTGTCATAGGCATATAATTGCCGCCCATACCTGAAAAGTGGTAGAACTGAGAATAGTGTTTAAAAAGGCGTACTCAGCATGATTAGTATTACAAGTGGGGAAAACAAAATGGAAATACGAAGCAACTCATTCGATATTTTTTTTTTGTTATTTTAAAATGGGCTAATTTCTGGCTGAGTGTATTCGTGGAATATGGCAATCCTCTTGGGATAATTCTGCAAATGGACAGGCAACCAGACATTTGCTCCTGGTGTTCAAGTCAGGATATCTATCTGTCTCTATTGATCCCCTCTGTCGCAGGATATATGTCCTGAATAAGGAAGCCCTGATGGCGGCAAAAGAGGAGGCTATTCGCCAATCGAGCGCACAGCAGTGACAAAAGTGGAATCTTGCATGACACTCTCAAGTGTTCTCTATCAAAAATACGTTACTAAAATTTACTACAGTCAGTTGTAACTTAAACCGACTATATTTTTCTTTTAAAATAAGGAATTCAGAAATATCTAGTAGGACTAAATTGAAATATAAAAGCAGTAAAAGGTGTAAAAGTACTTATACAATTTGATAATTTATTATTATATCAGTTTAATTTTCTTTAAATTTATTTTGTAATGAAACTATTTTGTTTACATTTAAATATTTCGCTTTTTTATTCTGTAATTACATACCTTTCCAGCTGGGTCCTTCAAGAGCATAGGTGATTTTCTTTAATTCTTATATTAAGTTAGCATCTTCTCCAATTTGTTTTAACTTTGTTGACATATTAATATTAACGTCTTTTAAGCATTAAGTCTGGTCCCAGCTGGATTGAATTTTCTTGTACATTTTAATTTGGTTATATTTTATATTTGTTTACTCTAGTATTATTATTCATTCATTATTGTTCATTTAATAATTACTTCTATCCAATATTATTATCTACTTCAGCATCATATTGTATTATTACATGGTAGTATTATTGTTGTATCACATAGTATTATAGTGTTATTTATTACTGCTCAGTATAATGGTAAATTGTATTTTCGGAATTTTGTAATTTCAGAATTCGTATTTCAGTATTACATAGTATAATTATTGCTTAGTAACACAAAGTATTATTTAGTATTGCTCAGTATAATTGGTAAATTGTATTTTCGGAATTTTGTAATTTCAAAATTCGTATTTCTGTATTACATAGTATAATTATTGCTTAGTATCACAAAGTATTATTTAATATTACTCAGTATAATTAGTAAATTATCAAAATTTACTCCTCCTAAAAAGCTCAGTTAACATATCAACAAAATTTGAATTTTTGGAATTTGTGTTTCAGTACTACTTCTCTAATCTCATGGTGGTATTTGATTTGTGTTTATTCTATTATTATTTCTTTTGTCTTTATCGTATTTAACTAAAATTCATAGAGATACAACTAAATGTAAATATATTGCATTAAGGTGCGTAAAAACATACATAAAACATTTAAAAGCACATTAAAGTTCTTTTAAAAATTCAAAACCTTTTCAACCGAACTACTCGTTCATCATCAGTGAAAAACTAATTGTTGAGTTGAGTTGTTGTCTCTTTGCATTTTCTTGCTTGTCTGGAATAAACTCTTTTACTTCAAGGGTTTGGAATATAAGGTGGGATGGGAAAGGTAATCAATGATGTATTAATTCAATCCAGACTGCGTGGATATCATATGATAATACATCGTTACGTACTATTCCTTTTTTAGACATTATTTCTAGAGACCCTCTTATGATAGATTCCAGGTGATTATTTGTGTGGAATATAATTTTGGATCCATTGAAATCTACTTTTATAGGTTCAGTTTGTCCTAATCTTGCTAACGCAGTGTGGGGTCTATTTAATCTCAGATCTGCTTCATATTCTTTTATTCTGTCCCGAAATTTCCTCAGTGTCATACCTACGAACATAAAATCGTTATTATCTTTCTTGAATGGTATAATATATACCCCTGATCTATTGATAGCCTGGATTGGGTCAATTTTTCTGTTTAACAAAACCGGAAACTTTGGGGGAGGGTTTGCGATTAATGTAATGCCAAACTTAAAGAAGGAATTTCTCATACTTTCAAAAAATCTTGTGAGGTAGTTAACTTTACAAAACTTCAAACTTTTAATTGTACCTGTATTTCGTTTTTCTTCATCTTTCACTTTAAATTTGTTTACGATTTTGTTTCAATGAAACGGGATGGAACTGAATTCTCGGCTGCTATTTTTCTAATTACATCTAATTCTTCATTAAGGAAAAGGCATGAACAAACTTCAAACGCAACTATAATATTTTATCGTATTTATTAATTGTTTATCGTTCAATAAGTGAGCTATTAGTATTGTTTTGTATTTATTGTCTTCTCTGAACTATAATAATTATTTTCTAAGGCTTTGTCGCATAGTAAACAAACCTTCTTGGCGGGGATAGTTGAGCTTAAGCCGAAAGGTAGGCCTCCCCGCCCATTTTGACTTTGACTTTGGTTGCCACTAAAAAACATCAGACCTGAAGTCTATTCCAACACCTATGAAAAAAAACTAAGGGGCTTTACTGAAATTACTCTCTTTTCGCCACTCTCAAAGCAGCCTAATTCAAAGTTTGCTTAGAATTTGGAGACTTTTGAATTTCTAATTTTGTACTATTTTGAGTGTAATTATTCTTTATAACAAAAGTCATATTTTTATGAAATAAAAAGTATTGTACGATGTTAGTAAAATTGCTTATGTACTATGTTTCAAACACAAGGTATGCTTATGTGATATTTATTTAATAAAATAGATTTATTTTATGAAAATAATTTTTGCGAACTGCTTTCCCTCTACTGTAGGATAAATACACTTAACAGAAGTGAGCAAAAATAGTAAAAATAATCCTATTACTAAAAAAAAAAACATGATTTATAACTAATAATTGCAATTAATTAGAACTAAAATTTTAAGACAAGAACTTCCTACTTTCCTGTTTTAATATACCAACCAAATGAAAAATGATTGAACTTTTATCCTTTACCAGCTGATCCGTCTGTCGTTGCCCGAAAGACAGTAACTTTCTTTTGCGGTTTTGATAAGACATTTACGGCGTACATTTTTTTTCTAAACAAAACTCTTTCCGAACGGAAACTCCAGCATTCGACCTTGCTGCCAAGAGCGTTGTGTAGAATGTGTGGTAAGCGCACGATGCACTATCATTTAGTTTCAATTTCCATAGTTAAGGGGCACGAAATCATCTTACTTAGTTATGTATATCTTAATTAGTACAAGTTAAGTTGAATGGAACAATTTCCGTTGAAGAAGATCCCAAATATTTTTTTAGAAAGTTTGGATGAAATATGAATATGTCCTAGGTCCATCACTTTCAACCACCATATCTCCACACCACCAAAGCTACCGAGATGCAACCACCATTGTGCACGATGGAATTCTCGATGTCACTGCCACACACAAACACCATTGATCTGTGTTGGGTAGTGTAGTAGTTGAGACTCGAAGCGAAATATAGGGACAGATTATATGTCACAATGGGTACATTGTCACGATTTGAGACAATGTAACGCCATCTGCTGATACTTGATAATGAAAATCAGAAGCATAGTTAATTATTAACTTACTACTTCATTATTAATCTATTACGTGAATAACTTACTGATATGATAAATATCACCGATTATTCGTTAATTTGTTTTAAAATCCATCCATACTGCAAGTTTGAGAAACCTTGTTAATTTCAAAATAAAGTTTTTTGTTTTAATGAAACAATGCTCACAACTCGTTTATTCAGTAAAAACTGCAGAAAGTCTCATACGTTTGATCTGCATTTTCGCTTATATCTTTGAACGGAGTTACCTGTTTTTTCGTTTAATATAATAGCAATTCAGGCCATATTAGAAATGCGCATTAATTCAGTTAGTACCTGTAGTCTCTCATATGTGTCAATTTTGAAAAAAAAAATCTGAAAAATATTTTTGTATACACTCACAAAGTTTTATATCGAAATAAAAAATATTGAACTGTGTAACTGTATGCATAAAATTTGTAGATGTTCTATTTTTTTAAATAGTGTGAATCATTGCTAAAAGTAAAAAAATAAATAAACATTAAAATGTCTAAATAAAACTGTTAATGGAAGAAAAAATAAATTTCCGTATATATTTTAAAATTCACAAATTAAGCAGTAATTGACAACCCAAAACTAAAAATGAAAAATGTAAATGCTTTAATAACTTTGTGATCAAGCATTTCCAAAACTTCTGACGCTTTTTTAATGAGGTCTTTAATGTATGTGGATTCATTAATGTATTTATGAATGCTTAAATGACTCATTAGTGGAATGAGGTGTTTACCGCAAGAGATTTCGGCGTTTCTAATTACCGAGCTTCGAAAAATGCATGAAACATTATTTTTTTACAATTATTAATGACTCTAATAAACGTCCTTCAACACACTCATCATGCTAAATCTGAAGAAAAACTGGGAATGGTTAATTCTTTGAAGCGAAAAATCCTAATGTTTATTTTCATAAAAAAAAGTTTATCTTAATATGCAATTAAATCATTAAAATAGAAAACTGAATTTAATGTTTTTACGTTCATTGGAGTATTTAGAATTGCAGTTGTATATTTTGCATGTTAGGGCTAGAAATAATTGTTTTAGTTTCTGTTGCTGTTTTTAATGACTTTTAATAACTTATTTTAATAAACTGCATGGTCGCTTGTTAACAATTCATGTGTCTACAATGTTTAGTATACGTTACTTTAAAATTAAACATTTGATTAATTATGATGAAAAGATAAATAGATTACAGAAATTTCTAAAATATTTTGATAACTGTATAAAACACAATAAATTAATCTATTACAGATTCTTCTCTCATTTTATACATAATTCTTTATTAAATAAATTAGCTGTTACCCGTGTCTTTATTCACGTAAAATTTAAAGAAGAATCAATGCATTAATAAGGCTAAAAATTTCACTAAAGATAATCAGAAATATATACATTTAACAATCTCTATATCACATTTTATAACAGAAAATATTTTTGATGTTTCAAATATGCATATTTCAGTTTTATATATAACTTAATTTAAATTTCTTTAATGAGCTTGGACTTTCATATACTTTTTCTACGATTAAATATATTTAGTAACTATATTTCCTTTTTGTTATATTTAACTATTTCTATAAATTCTAATAAACAAGTATTAAAATGTCTAAATAAAACTGTAAATGGAAGAAAAAATAAATTTCCGTATAAATTTAAAAATGCACATATTAAGCCGTAACTCACAACCCAAAACTAAAAATGAAAAATGTAAATGCTTTAATAACTTTGTGATCAAGCATTTCCAAAACTTCTGACGCTTTTTTAATAAGGTCTTTAATGTAAGGATTCATTAATGTATTTATCAATGCTTAAATGACTCATTCGTGGAATGAGGTGTTTACCGCGAGAGATTTCGGCGTTTCTAATTACCGAGCTTCGAAAAATGCATGAAACATTATTTTTTTACAATTATTAATGACTCTAATAAACGTCCTTCAACACACTCATCATGCTAAATCTGAAGAAAAACTGGGAATGGTTAATTCTTTGAAGCGAAAAATCCTAATGTTTATTTTCATAAAAAAAAGTTTATCTTAATATGCAATTAAATCATTAAAATAGAAAACTGAATTTAATGTTTTTACGTTCATTGGAGTATTTAGAATTGCAGTTGTATATTTTGCATGTTAGGGCTAGAAATAATTGTTTTAGTTTCTGTTGCTGTTTTTAATGACTTTTAATAACTTATTTTAATAAACTGCATGGTCGCTTGTTAACAATTCATGTGTCTACAATGTTTAGTATACGTTACTTTAAAATTAAACATTTGATTAATTATGATGAAAAGATAAATAGATTACAGAAATTTCTAAAATATTTTGATAACTGTATAAAACACAATAAATTAATCTATTACCAGATTCTTCTCTCATTTTATACATAATTCTTTATTAAATAAATTAGCTGTTACCCGTGTCTTTATTCACGTAAAATTTAAAGAAGAATCAATGCATTAATAAGGCTAAAAATTTCACTAAAGATAATCAGAAATATATACATTTAACAATCTCTATATCACATTTTATAACAGAAAATATTTTTGATGTTTCAAATATGCATATTTCAGTTTTATATATAACTTAATTTAAATTTCTTTAATGAGCTTGGACTTTCATATACTTTTTCTACGATTAAATATATTTAGTAAATATATTTCCTTTTTGTTATATTTAACTATTTCTATAAATTCTAATAAACAAGTATTAAAATGTCTAAATAAAACTGTAAATGGAAGAAAAAATAAATTTCCGTATAAATTTAAAAATGCACATATTAAGCCGTAACTGACAACCCAAAACTAAAAATGAAAAAAGTAAATGCTTTAATAACTTTGTGATCAAGCATTTCCAAAACTTCTGACGCTTTTTTAATGAGGTCTTTAATGTAAGGATTCATTAATGTATTTATCAATGCTTAAATGACTCATTAGTGGAATGAGGTGTTTACCGCGAGAGATTTCGGCGTTTCTAATTACCGAGCTTCGAAAAATGCATGAAACATTATTTTTTTACAATTATTAATTACTCTAATAAAACGTCCTTCAACACACTCATCATGTTAAATCCGAAGAAAAACTGGGAATGGTTAATTCTTTGAAGCGAAAAATCCTAATGTTTATTTTCACAAAAAAAAAAAAAGTTTATCTTAATATGCAATTAAATCATTAAAATAGAAAACTGAATTTAATGTTTTTACGTTCATTGGAATATTTAGAATTGCAGTTGTATATTTTGCATGTTAGGGCTAGAATTAATTGTTTTTGTTTCTGTTGCTGTTTTTAATGACTTTTAATGACTTATTTTAATAAACTGCATGGTCGCTTATTAATAATTCATGTGTCTACAATGTTTAGTATACGTTACTTTAAAATTAAACATTTGATTAATTATGATGAAAAGATAAATAGATTACAGAAATTTCTAAAATATTTTGATAACTGTATAAAACACAATAAATTAATCTATTACGAGATTATTCTCTCATTTTATACATAATTCTTTATTAAATAAATTAGCTGTTACCCGTGTCTTTATTCACGTAACATTTAAACAAGAATCAATGCATTAATAAGGCTAAAAATTTCACTCAAGATAATTAGAAATATATACATTTAACAATCTCTATATCGCATTTTATAACACATTTTAGAACACATTTTTAATGATTCAAATATGCAAAATTCAGTTTTATATATATCTTATTTTAAATTACTTTAATGAGCTTGGAATTCCATATGCTTTTTCTACGATTAAATACATTTAGTAAATATATTTCCTTTTTGTTATATTTAACTAATTCTATTTATTCTAATAAACAAGTATTTAAATGTCTAGAAAAAACTGTAAATGGAAGAAAAAATAAATTTCCGTATAAATTTAAAAATGCACAAATTAAGCCGTAACTGACAACCCAAAACTAAAAATGAAAAATGTAAATGCTTTAATAACTTTGTGATCAAGCATTTCCAAAACTTCTGACGCTTTTTTAATGAGGTCTTTAATGTAAGGATTCATTAATGTATTTATCAATGCTTAAATGACTCATTAGTGGAATGAGGTGTTTACCGCGAGAGATTTCGCCGTTTCTAATTACCAAGCTTCGAAAAATGCATGAAACATTATTTTTTTACAATTATTAATGACTCTAATAAAACGTCCTTCAACACACTCATCATGCTAAATCCGAAGAAAAACTGGGAATGGTTAATTCTTTGAAGCGAAAAATCCTAATTTTTATTTTCAAAAAAAAAGTTTATCTTAATATGCAATTAAAACATTAAAATAGAAAACTGAATTTAATGTTTTTACGTTCATTGGAGTATTTAGAATTGCAGTTGTGTATTTTGCACGTTAGGGCTAGAATTATTTGTTTTTGTTTCTGTTGCTGTTTTTAATGACTTTTAATAACTTATTTTAATAAACTGCATGGTCGCTTATTAATAATTCATGTGTCTACAATGTTTAGTATACGTTACTTTAAAATTAAACATTTGATTAATTATGATGAAAAGATAAATAGATTATAGAAATTTCTAAAATATTTTGATAACTGTATAAAACACAATAAATTAATCTATCACGAGATAATTCTCTCATTTTATACATAATTCTTTATTAAATAAATTAGCTGTTACCCGTGTCTTTATTCACGTAACATTTAAACAAGAATCAATGCATTAATGAGGCTAAAAATTTCACTAAAGATAATCAGAAATATATACATTTAACGATCTCTATATCACTTTTTATAACAGAAAATATTTTTGATGTTTCAAATATGCATATTTCAGTTTTATATATAACTTAATTTAAATTTCTTTAATGAGCTTGGACTTTCATATACTTTTTCTACGATTAAATACATTTAGTAAATATATTTCCTTTTTGTTATATTTAACTAATTCTATAAACTCTAAAAAACAAGTATTAAAATGTCTAAATAAAACTGTAAATGGAAGAAAAAATAAATTTCCGTATAAATTTAAAAATGCACAAATTAAGCCGTAACTGACAACCCAAAACTAAAAATGAAAAATGTAAATGCTTTAATAACTTTGTGATCAAGCATTTCCAAAACTTCTGACGCTTTTTTAATGAGGTCTTTAGTGTAAGGATTCATTAATGTATTTATCAATGCTTAAATGACTCATTAGTGGAATGAGGTGTTTACTGCGAGAGATTTCGGCGTTTCTAATTACCGAGCTTCGAAAAATGCATGAAACATTATTTTTTTACAATTATTAATGACTCTAATAAAACGCCCTTCAACACACTCATCATGCTAAATCTGAAGAAAAACTGGGAATGGTTAATTCTTTGAAGCGAAAAATCCTAATGTTTATTTTCAGAAAAAAAGTTTATCTTAATATGCAATTAAATCATTAAAATAGAAAACTGAATTTAATGTTTTTACGTTCATTAGAGTATTTAGAATTGCAGTTGTATATTTTGCATTTTAGGGCTAGAAATAATTATTTTTGTTTCTGTTGCTGTTTTTAATTACTTTAATAACTTATTTTAATAAACTCCATGGTCTCTTGTTAACAATTCATGTGTCTACAATGTTTAGTATACGTTACTTAAAAATTAAACATTTCATTAATTGTGATGAAAAGATAAATAGATTACAGAAATTTCTAAAATATTTTGATAACTGTATAAAACATAATAAATTAAGCTATTACGAGATTATTATCTCACTTTATGCTTAATTCTTCATTAAATAAATTAGCTGTTACCCGTGACATTATTCTCGTAACATTTAAAGAAGGATCAATGCATTAATAAGATCCTTCTTTAAACATTTAAAGAAGGATCAATGCATTAATAAGGCTAAAAATTTCACTCAAGATAATTAGAAATATATACATTTAACAATCTCTATATCGCATTTTATAACACATTTTAGAACACATTTTTAATGATTCAAATATGCATATTTCAGTTTTATATATATCTTATTTTAAATTACTTTAATGAGCTTGGAATTCCATATGCTTTTTCTACGATTAAATACATTTAGTAAATATATTTCCTTTTGTTATATTTAATTAATTCTATTTATTCTATTTTACTTGAAATGCTAGTTTCAAGACACTTAAATTTTGCTTATGAATGAAATATAATCGTAGATTATAGTTATAAAAACCACTAAATATTAGTATTAGTGCACAATACATACACCTTCTTATTGAAAATTCACATCCATATACTTAAAGCTAACCTGCTTTTTAGTTTTTCGTGCAAAAATGCCTTTTATAGGCATGCGCGAGCATTCAGCTAATCAGCTAGAGGCTTTTACTATCTTCAGACGCGATATTTCAGCCAATGAGGTGAAGGCTTTTTCCTCTCTCTAGAAGCGTATGTGGATTACTACGACACCATTTGGTTGTTCGGTTGTTGAAACTTTATGGATTTCTTTTATTAAGGTATTTTTTCATTTTACCGTATTTATTTTCTTTTTAAGTCGTATGTATTTTATTACTTTGAATTTTTTATAACTAACCCTTTTTTTGAGAGAGAGAGAGAGATTTCGTGGCACGAAATTCCGCGAATCGTTTCCGATGTAAACAAGTGTAAAATTTCAGTTTTTTAAACTTTTAATATGTAATTCTGTGTGATATGATTAAATTCAGGTTTTCTCAGCGACGATCACAGTATTTTTACGAAAATTTTTTTGTATTAATCAAGCTTTTTTGGTTATTAAGCATAGCTAAACACGAAAGAAAACTTTGTTATTTTAAGATTTTGATGTGAATTATTTGCTACATTTATAAGGCGAGTTTCACTGAATAATTCAAGAAAAAAAAATCTCATCATTATACATATTTAGTTACGCATTATTAATTATTTACTTGGCCTTTACTTTTAATATTTCAAACTTACAGCTGAATGTAACTATTAAAACATTTGAAATACTGTATTCGTAAAATGAAATTTCAGCTTAAACACTCGACAATTACTTTTACTTATGCATTATTAATTATTTACTTGGCCTTTAATTTTAATATTTCAAACTTACAGCTGAATGTAACTATTAAAACATTTGAAATACTGTATTCGTAAAATGAAATTAGCTTAAACACTCGACAATTACTTTTAGTTATGCATTATTAATTATTTACTTGGCCTTTACTTTTAATATTTCAAACTTACAGTTGAATGTAACTATTAAAACATTTGAAATATTGTATTCGTAAAATGAAATTTCAGCTTAAACACTCGACAATTACTTTTAGTTATGCATTATTAATTATTTACTTGGCCTTTACTTTTAATATTTCAAACTTACAGCTGAATGTAATTATTAAAACATTTGAAATACTGTATTCGTAAAATGAAATTTCAGCTTAAACACTCTACAATTACTTTTAGGTTAAATTAAGGTTTTTTCAGTGACGATCACAGTATTTTTACCAAATAATTAAAAGTACTACATGCATGCATCTATCTATCTATCTATCTATCTATATTAGAAATTGTGCAGGTTTCTGGTCACTGTTTTGTTTACATATTTTAAACAAAAATTTCAATTTAATAATGCACTGAAAATTATAATGAATGCTTACAATTAAACACAACAACACAAAACAAAAAATTTTACAAAAACACATTATTTCCCGGATATTTTCCCACAACTAATCAATAAATTTGATGATATTTTATTGCGATTTTAAACCATGAACTTTAGTACTTTTCTGTTTTACGGACACTATGCCAAAATGTATGTATGTATGTAAATGTATGTATGTATGTTTGGCGACAATGGTGTACGTATAACGGAAAAGTGCCTGAATTATTATTTTTATATATATATATATAAAATATGAACATAATTGGCGACACAGCAAGTTTTCTGGATTTCTCCCTGGCTCTCTAACCACATTGTTAACAAAACAAAAAATTCACGAAAAACACATTATTTCCCCGATATTTTCCCACAACTAATCAATAAATTTCATGATATTTTATTGTGATTTTAAACCATGAACTTTAGTACTTTTCTGTTATACGGACACTATGCCAAAATGTATGTATATATGTATGTTTGGCGACAATGGTGTCCGTATAACGGAAAAGTGCCTGAATTATTATTTTTTTATATATATATATAAAATATAAACATAATTGGCGACACAGCAAGTTTTCTGGATGTGAAAGGCGGAGATGAATTTCATTCATTCAATGACCTTTTTAAAAGTTTCAAGTTTGGATTGAGTGCACATGAACATAGAAACCGATACCTATTTCTATGTTTATGATTGAGTTATTTGGATATCTTTTCGTATAGCACAGAAAATCATTTCTCCCGCTTTCGTAATACAGATAAATTCTGGTGTATTTTTTTTTCTTCTTTTTATATCATAAGTACTTTTCTACTTTAAATTTTTTTAACCTAATAGTAATTGTCGCGTTTCTAAGCTGAAATTTCATTTTTCGAATGCAGTATTTCAAATGTTTTAATAATTACATTCAGCTGTAAGTTTGAAATATTTAAAATATTAAAAGTAAAGGTCAAGTAAATAATTAATAATGCGTAACTAAATATGTATAATGATCAGAATGACATATTAAAATGTGTACAGAATGACATGAAAATTTTAAAAAACTGAAATTTTGCACTTTCAACTTAATTGTAAATTTCATTGTTTACATTGGAAACGATTTGTGGATTTTAAGAATTTGCGGAACTTCGTGTCACCAAATTACTAAATCTCTCTCTCTCACTCTCCAAAAAAAAAAAGGGTTAGTTTAAAAAAATTCAAAGTAGCAAAATACATACAACACAAAAATAAAATAAATACGGTAAAATGAAAAAATTACTTTAATAATAGAAATTCATAAATTTTCAACAACGACATCAAACGAACGCGACAGATCGACGAACATTGCGTTTTTTAAGTGACTGATCGACGAACCTTGCGTTTTTTGGGGACATATCGACAAAGTTTGCGTTTATTCCACAATCGATCGATAAAATTTTTCTTTTTTCCCTGACTGATCGACGAACTTTGCATTTATTCCGCAATCGATTGACGAAATTTGCTTTTTTCCGCAACTGATCGACGAACTTTGCGTTTTTTCCGCGACAGATCAACGAACTTTGCGTTTTTTCTGAGACAGATAGACGAACATTGCGTTTTTTAAGCGACTGATCGACGAACCTTGCGTTTTTTGGGGACAGATCGACGAACTTTGTGTTTATTCTGCAATCGATCGACGAAATTTGCTTTTTTCCCCCGACTGATCGACAAACTTAGCGTTTTTTCTGCGACAGATCGATGAACTTTGCGTCTTTTCCACGATCGATCGGTGAATCTCAATCAAGTAAAATCTAAAGTCAGAAATTTATTTAACAACCTAATTGTTAAGGGTCCCTAACACATTTAATGGAACTTGAAAAATACACTGCATATATAAAACTTAACATTCTTCCCTTTTTTATAATAAAAATAAACATTTTACATAATCATTCTCAGTTGACTTAATTTTTTCAATGGTATTTTGTCATGTCTGCATTAATGTAATTCTTTAAATAACACGTAAAATAATAGTGGGGTTTAAAATTTTTTTTTCTCCCTCCCAAACATTACAACTCCCCTCCATTTAAAAATGTTGGTAGGGAGACTCCCGTCCTTGGAAAAATTGAATTTCAAGCCCTGCCTATAATATGTTTGTGTGTATTGAGGTTTGTATAGATGTTTGTGTGTGTGCTGTTTTTAATAAAGACAGTTTCATTTTTCACAAGAACCTTTCAAAAAATTCACATTCTTTGCGCAATCCTTTAACAAAATTTGCATTTTTTTCGTGATTCTTTAATGAAATTCGCATTTTTTTCTGTATCTTTTTTTTTGTCGAGATTCACAATTTTTTCAGCTATCCTATGACGTAATTCGTGTTTTTTTTCAGCGATAATTTGACGAAATTTGTGTTTTTTCTGCGATTTTTTTTTCCACGAAATTTGCGTTATTTTCCATGATTCTTTTATGAAATTTGTGTTTTTCTGTGATCCTTAGACGAAATTTTCTTTTTTCGCAATGCTTTGATAATAATCACATTTTCTCTGCTGCCTTTTGATAAGATTCATGAATTTTCAGCAATCCTTCGATGAAATTCGCGTTTTTTCAGCAATCTTTGAAGAAATTCGCATTTTTCTCGCGATACTTTAACGAAATGTGCGTTTTCCAGCGATTTTTTGATAAAATACATTTTATTCCGCAAATTTTTAGACGAAATTTGGCAAGAAAGCGCTATCTTTTGGTGGAATTTCCTGTTTTGCGATTCTTTGACAAAATTTGCTCATCTTTTGCGTAAATCACGTTTTTCTGTGGCCTTTTAACAAAATTCACGTTTTACATGATCCTTTGATGAAATTAGTGTTTTTCCTGTGATCATTTGACGAAATCTAGGATTTTTTTCCCGCGAAGATTGATTATATGTTTTTAGTCTGCAGGTGCCCTAAAAAGTTTGTGACGCCAAACAAACAAAATTCATCCTAAAGAATTATTGTTTCGTTTCTGGAAATGAACGACTGTCAACTCATTGGCTGAATTATAAAGGGTGAAATGTGTAGGCACTGAGTATCATCTATACTATTAACAGAGTTTCCCCCAGGTTTAAAAAGGGGCAAGGTGCTGCTGGTGAGAAAAAGGGCACTTTTTGGATTTTTGAGGGCACTTTTCAGAATCTTAAGGGCACTTTTCAGAATCTTAAGGGCACTTTTTTAATTGTTAAAGCTTAAAGGTATTCTTTTGGTTTTTAAAGCCACTTTTGATATTTCAAAGTCAAAACACTCTTTTTAAGACAACATTGAGTCAGTTTTTATTATGAAACCAAATTTTTTAATGCAAAAAGGAGAAAGGGCACTTTTTTTACTGAGAGCAAGAAGGGTGCTAATTATTTTGCTGGAGGGGGCAAGAAGGGTGCTAATTATTTTGCTGGAGGGGGCAAGAAGGGTGCTAATTATTTTTATGAGGGGCAAGAAGGGTGCTATTTTGCAAACCAAAGGGCAGGCAGGGTGCAGCACCCTTCTGAAACTGTCTGGGTGAAACACTGCTATTAATGTCGGTAAACGTCTGTCTGTGTGTGTGTTGTTGTGTCTGGCGTCTGTAAGCACAAAACTCTGCATGCAGACGATGGACATAAGTGCTTTTGGTATAAAAAAATTCGGAAGGGGAGTTTTTAAAATTCACATTTTGCGGGAGAAGAGGGGTGCGAACGAATTTAAAAAATGAGTCCGCATCAATAATTATGGCGGCGGGGGGGAGTATGTTTTGCCCACACGGGGCAGAGACTTTTCTTTGCTGACACCACTCATATGATATATCGTTCGAAAGGCCTGTGACTGCCTTTTCATGTTATGCATCTGTGTGGTCCATCCCCCCCCCCCCCCGTCAATTGGGGCACTTTTCTAAATTTTGCACATACCACTCATGTTATATATCGTTAAAAAGATCTGTGACCGCTTAATCATATTATGCATCTCCGGTGTCCATCCCCCACTTTGCCCCCCCCCCAAGGGGGTACTTTTGTAAATTTTGCACAAACCCTTCATGTTACGTATTGTTGGAAAGGTCTTTGACTGCTTATTCATGTTATGCATCTCCGGGGTCCATCCCGCCATTTCCCCCCTTTTAAGGGGGGCACTTTTCTAAATTTTGTTGACACCCCTCATGTCATATATTGTTGGAAAGATCTGTGACCGCTTAATCATATGCATCTCCAATGTCCATCTCCCCAATTTGCCCCCCCCCCCAAGGGGGCAATTTTCTAAATTTTGTTGACACCCCTCATGTCATATATTGTTGGAAAGGTCTGTGACCGCTTAATGATATTATGCATCTCCAATGTCCATCTCCCCAATTTGTCCCCCCCCTCCCCCAAGGGGGTACTTTTCTAAATTTTGCAGACAACCCTCATGTCATATATCGTTGGAAAGGTCTGTGACTGCTTAATCATATGCATATCTCTGATGTCCATCTCCCCACTTTGCCCCCCCCCCAAAGAGGTACTTTTCTAAATTTTGCACACAACCCTCATGTCATATATTGTTGGAAAGGTCTGTGACTGCTTAAACATATTATGCATCTCCAATGTCCATCTCCCCACTTTGCCCCCCAAGGGGGTACTTTTCTAAATTTTGCAGACAACCCTCATGTCATATATCGTTGGAAAGGTCTGTGACTGCTTAATCATATGCATATCTCCAATGTCCATTTCCCCACTTTGCCCCCCCTCCCCCAAGGGGGTACTTTTCTAAATTTTGCAGACAACCCTCATGTCATATATCGTTGGAAAGGTCTGTGACTGCGTAATCATATGCATATCTCTGATGTCCATCTCCCCACTTTGCCCCCCCCCCCAAAGAGGTACTTTTCTAAATTTTGCACACAACCCTCATGTTATATATCGTTGGAAAGGTCTGTGACCACTTAATCATATTATGCATGTACGTGTCCATCCCCTACTTTACCCCCCCCAAGGGGGTACTTTTTTTAATTTTGCACACACCCCTCATGTTACATATCGTTTGAAAGGTCTTTGACTGCTTATTCATGTTATGCATCTCCTTGGTCCATCCTGCCATTTCCCCCTCCCCAAGGGGGCACTTACCATTTACTTGCACAACAGCGCTAAATGTGTCAAATGAAAGAAATTCCGCGAGTGCATGTGCCAGTGAAACTTAGCCAATTGCTGTTCTTCAACCTAGCTTTAATTCAAAGTGGGTTTTTTATTTATTTGAATTATTCTGCAAAAGTTTCAAACATTTTAAAGCAGCTATGAATTTTATTTTTATGGTACTATCAAGTTTTTTGCCGTCAAATTTTGACGGGTTCCATCTATATTATTATAAAGTTTGAGAAAACAATACATACAAAACTATTCTATACACCTCGCATAAACATATACAGACTTCATTTATATGTCATTTGAATAATCACTTGAAGCAATTTCTGAACTGCTCCTGTAAATGTTTAACACTACATACTTACTTGTCAAATTAATTTTTATTATAATAATAAATATTAAATCTTCTCTTACATTGAAATTTTAAATTAAAACATTTATAACTATTTTATCATTAAAACTTAAATAAATTACACTTGATTTTTGGAGAAGCAGAAATATAAAAAATAACTTAATTTAAAAGCATTGCAAGTTGAATAAAACATGTATGTTTAAATAAGATGGGTCATACAGCCCAAATTTAACCTTAATAAAATGATTTAGAAAATAGTTAATAAAAATATGCCTACAAGGTTAAATTTCTTTTTTTAATTAATTAAATATTTATGTTCTAAAAATTTCATCTTATAAGATATTCAGAAAACTGAACTATTCATACCAATACATGAACCTTCTATGCAATCAACAACAATATTACTCATCTTCCTCCTTGCTGTCGAACACTTTCCATTATTTACAATTTAAACTGTAACCTCAAGAGAAGAAACTAATATAACTAAATTTTAAGAATAAAATTGGTTACCAAAATAAGTCATCGCTGAATTAGTTATTAGAATTGTTTTTTAAACGAGTCACAAATTAATATTAGTAACTGTATCATTAGTTCTCCTGTTTGTAGGAGATTTGTTGGTATCATTAAGGTTTGAACTACAGTTTGAGTTGAGTTGGGTTGATTATTGACGGCCAATTATCTACACTAGGGATATAGGTCCGGGGGTAGTGCCCTTCGTGGGGGTCTTTCTAAGGGAACCTAATCCGTATTTACGCATGGATAAATCCACGGCTCGAAGAAAACCACGAAAACTCCGAACGATTAGGCCGACGGGCGCGATTGGGATCGAACCCAGCACCTCCCGTCTACCAGCTTCGAGAGCACAACCTCTCAGCCACTGGTGGGGCGAACTACAGTTTGAAGACCTATAAATAATTCGGGTAACTCTATATGCAAACACATATTGTTGTAGTAAAGTAATAAGAATGTAGTGGATGATTTTACACTGTGTATTGCCAATGTCCTTATAGGGAAAACACTTAATTTATTGCACTGAAGACTTGTGTTGATATGCAATTTACACTTTCTTGAACACAAATATGTTGCTGCATCACAAGGCATGTTTAGTTCCATCAATAAATTTGTACAAATCGATTACAATGAGCTTAGAATTTAAACCAAATGTTGGGAACATCACTAACATCAGTAAGATGTTTTAAGAACTGTAGTCATTTCCTTAGATAATTTAAATCACAATGCAAAGGAGATGACACTTCTGGCACTGTCTTATAGTATTCGCTTATACACAGAAGAGTGGGACGAATTTATTTTTTGTTTGTTTTTTGATGCGCTATGCAACGAACAATTTGTCTCTAGGGTAGCTTAGTAAGTTGCAAAGACAAAATAAATAATTTTTTTATGTCTGACGGTAGCGCATCGTCAGTACAATTTAAGAAAATATGCTATTTTTGATATTTTTCCAGCGAAGAGCGGATCAAGACCTTGTTAACGAACTAGAAACACTACACACTTTATATTCAACAGCGAGCAAGCTATAATAAGATCCAATAAAAATATCGATTTAGTAATGTTTGAACTTTTAATACATGATTAAAATGTACTTTATACAATTATAACAAATAGATCATAATGCATCCGAATTATTTTGAATGACCCTGTACACAAACTATAAATGTTACTCACTTCAGTATTAATAATGAACATGATATATTAATTTTCAATATCACACATCAAATTATTAACGTTTGAAGTTGTGGAACATTATTAAAATATCCTTCAAACTGTTATTCCCTCTTACAAAACATCCGAATTATTTTATAATGATCGTAAACTAAATAAATGCTACAGAATTCAGAATAAATAGCAAACATAATATAGTAAGCTTCAATATCACAGATAAATTTAGTAATTCTTGAAATTGTGCTACATCATTATAGTGTATTAGAGTTATTTACCGCAGACAATAATGTATCCCGATTTTTTATATTGTCCCTGTAAACGAACTAAAAATGCTACACATTTCAGCCACATTAGAAAATATCATATATTAAATATCATTATTTTAATCGTAATTATTGAATCGTACACATAAATTTATTAATATTTGAAGTTGTGCTGCACCATTAAAATGCAATGAAAATAGTTACTTACCGTAGACCAGAGGTTCCCAAAGTGTGCTCCGCGGAGCCCTTGGGGCTCCGCCTATACTTTTCAGGGGCTCCGCGGCGTTCTAAGAAATTAAACAAAACATGAAAGAAATTAGCATATTGCAAGGGACAAATTTTCGAAAGTATGTAGGAATTTTTATGTGTGTGTGTGTCAAAAATAAATACATCTATCATTGGGTTGAAAAATACTATAATATATATTTTGTAAATCATATAAAAATTTGCATTTTACATCTATCCATTTTCTATATAATATTTTTGGGTTGAATTAATTTTTTTTATGTTTCGCATTTAATTTGTTTTAAAAATTTGATTCAAAATAAGCTACAAGAAATAGTATTCAGAATCGAATGCACAATGTGAATCGAAAGAGCAAAGGCGCTGTATATGTTATTTGTATCAATTTTTAGTTATTTAAATTTTCTATACTCTTTTTCATAGTAAAACAATGTTTGTCGCTTAAAACATATTTTTTATAACATCGTGTAACATTTAAAGCCTATCTTTAGATTCATTTTACATTTGTGTATATTAGGGCGTATCGAAAAAATCCCATTTTTTTAGATCCTTTAGCGGTAGTGCGGAAAAGTTGTGAATTCCCTTTATTAAAAAGTGTGCGAAATCTTAGAACTGTGGGTTGATATCTTCTGTCGCCTCAGTGGGCCGAAAGTTCCAAAAATTGGACTAAAAATGATTAAAATACAAAAATTAATAAATAATCACAGATTTCGCTCGTCGGTTTGGGGTAGTGGTTACAAGGTGCAGTTTTATAACAACAACAACCATAGACAATTGCAGAATTATTGGTTAATATCTTCTGTCGCCTCATCGGCATCAAATTTTTTAAGTTTTGATACAGTTTGGTAGTTTTCTGCATTACTGTTTACTGCTTGCACAATGCACCATCGAGACAGACTGGGTTTGTCGATCTGCCAAAATAGTGGAACACCCTTATTTTCACGCCGAGAAACAACAACAGCCATAAAAAAATTTAGAATTGTACGTTGATATCTTCTGTCATTTCATCGACAACAAATTTTGGAAAATGAAAGCAAAATTTTAAATAAATTAACGATACACTTACCTCATTTTAATGCGAACACAAACTTTATTTTACCTTTCGAACATATAAATGACAAAAGAATTACTGGCTTGTAATCATTTTTGGTCTCAAATTTTGACATGTGTTTTTGGATTATAGTGTCGCTCTAATAAATTTATCCCTGTTCTGCATCCCAACTGTTTTTCCGGAGGTTGCAGTGACTAGTTTCACAATCCGCTCTACCGCTTTTGTGTGTGAAGCAAATTTATTAAAGTGCCAGCAATACATTGGCATACTGCCCTGTATCATCTTCAGAAATTCTTGAGAACTGATCTGTGTGAGAACAGAAGGCGATATCACATAACAAGCTCGCCAATTAATGAGATCTACATAGTCTGTAGCTCCAAAGTTAGCAACAGGAATAACGAATTTGCACAATTTCCGTCTGGGCTAATTTCTCTTGCCTTGATAATCCGCCGGTCTGCAAGGGTCCTAATACGGCACCTATGGTCAGATAACACGCCAAAATCATATTTACTTGAGCCGCAAAGTAAGCGTTGCGAGAAATAATTGGGTCGATTATGTCACAATATTTTTTTGGCAATTACCGAGATGAGCTGATGAAATGCCACAGGTGTCTAGCACCATCCTTTATGGAATGACGAATCTTAATTAGGAACCATGAGAGTGCGTAGACTCTTAGAATGAATACAACCAATGTTAGCAACTCATTTGATGGGTCTGATATTGATATATATAACCTCAGTATTCGATTGGAAGTTGTTAGCCTGCGGGGCAAATCCAACGTTCCCGGTTAGCTAGATCTGAACAACAAACGCCAGAACTAATGGTGGTGCAAATGTCTAATAAGTATTTATGATCTGAACTGCGGGTGGTAGGATCAATGTGTGGCAAATTGCATTCAATACTATTAAAAGAAACAATTGAAAGGTTTTCTCATCCTTTAAGGTTTCGTCCAATGCCTCCGGTGTAAGATGTGGAGCCAGATGACTTGCCGTCTATGGACTCAAACAGGTGTCGTAATGGCAACTCATTAAAATAAAGTAAGCTGATAATCCATTGAACTAGTCTCTGAAGTTTCAATTCAAGCCTGCGAATTACGCCATTAGACATTCCTGTGTTCACTACAGTGCCGTCACACCCGAGAACAATAAGGTTGCTAAAATCATCCAATAAAGCACTTGTTACGTATTCGTAAATACTTTTAGATTTATCAAGACTAGATCTGCTTTCAAGTGTAACATGTCCCATATACGTAGAACCAGGCTCCGATACAATACAGCAATGCGCTTCTACAATTGTTCGTAAGAACTGCTTGTCCTCGAGTGTTTCTGATGTTAAGGTTTTGTCATGTCGTCCATCAAAATAAAGGCCAGATAGAGTGGAACGATTTTCATTTAATTTTGAGACCAATTTTATGTAAATTCTCAATTTTCCCCTCCATATTTTATTCTTGCCTGTGACGAGGCTGGTATCTGATTCCAATATTAAACCCAAATCTTGCATAACACGCCATGCAATAGCAGCCGTGGCTCTGTTGGAGACACCATACCTTTCACTGACAAGAACTGTGTTGTCCAGTTTTAAACGTATGTAAACACTCTTTGTGAGTCCCCACATTGTCTTCACTATTTTGGCAGACCGCCAAACCCAGTCTGTCTTGATTGCGTATTGTGCAAGCAGTAAACAGTTATGCAGAAAACTACCAAAATGCGTCAAAATTTCCAATATTCGATGCCGATGAGGCGACAGAAGATATTAATCTATAATTCTACAATTTTCTATGGCTGTTGTCATTACAAAATAGTAACTTATAAGCACTACCTCAAACCGATGAGCTAAATCTGTGATTATTTATTAATTTTTGATTTTTAGTCATTTTTAGTCCAATGTTTATAAATTTAGGCCCACTGAGGCGACAGAATATATCAACATACAGTTTTAAGATTTCGCACGTTTTTAAATAAAGGGAGTTCACAACTTTTCCGCACTACCGCAAAAAGATCTAAGAAATTTGGATTTTTTCGATACGCCCTAGTGTATATAGTTTTCGTTTTTCTTTTTGTAACTTTAATTCCTTTAATCTGTTTATTTTAGTTTTATTAATTCATAGTTATTTAAATTTTCTATACTGTTTACATAATTGTGCTTAATTTTTAAAGCCACGTATGTTGCTGAAAACGCGGTGTTTTTAAAATCTTGTATCACTTAACAACCCAACTTTAAAATTTTGTTTTCATTGGTCTCGGCATTGCCTAAGATTCCTATGTTATGATGCCACATTTTCCTATCAGAAATAAGGCTGTAGCAATTAAAAAGTATATATTGGTTCTTTACATTCGTCATTACACTAACAGTCTAAACTTTTGCTCAGCTCCATCCCTTGCTTAGACTTTCGACGAGGGAAAGTCATTAAGTTACACACGAAAGATAATTAAATAATAACTTACAATGATATTCACTTCAAAACTATTTTTATGTTTCAACATATTCTCCACCAATATTTATGCACTTATATCACCGTTTTATCAGGGCCCCAACACCAGCTGCATACAATTCTGCGGGTTGCTGTCTCAGCCACATTAGGACTTCCAGTTGAACCTTTTCATCATCTGTGAACATCAGCTTGTTTCCAACATGGTTTTTTAGTGAACTAAACAGATATAAATTGCTTGGAGATAAGTCAAAGCTGTATGGTAGATGTTGAAGAAGTTGCAAGATGATGTTCACAGATGATGAAAATGTTCAACTTGAAGTCCTAATGTGGCTGAGACAGCAATAAAAATAATTGTAAGCAGCTGGTGTTGGAGCACTGATAAAACGGTGATATAAGTGCATAAATATTGGTGGAGATTATGTTGAGAAATAAAAATAGTTTTGAAGTGAATATCATTGTAAGCTATTATTTAATTATCTTTTGTGACTTACTTAATCACTTTCCCTCGTAGTTGCAGTTCTTTTAACATGTGTAGATTTTAACCGTTTAACTGTTTTGAAGCAAAAACAATGGTGAAAGAAAGTTTCTTTCGAAACTATAATTAATAGCTAAATACTTCAAATAAAACATCAAAAAAAAAAAGTGAACGATGCTGCACCAACAATACAGACTATAGCTTTTGCCTCGCCCACTTCAACACTAAAACGATAATATGCTTCTAAATGTATTTAAACAAATGGTTCAAAAGAAGAAGATCAGACACGATTCGTTTTCGTTGTATGTTCAGAAGTAGCAGAAACGTAAATAAGAACGATAAAAGAATCCGTATCGCATGATTCTGTTACGGGTGGGCGGGACTAGCGAAATCATGTTATATAATTTCTCATGGCCGACTGGACCTACGCATTGTCTTTCTTTTCGCGAGTATTCCTATTGGGATTATACAGAAGTTTCTCTTTGTAAACGAAAACTGCACAACTTACCTTTTTTTCTCTGCGTGTGTAGTTTTCGCCATAAATATTAACAGTTTCACGTACGCCCTATTGCAATGCATGACCCAGACAGGATTACCATTTTGATCTTTAATTCGGAGTTCATACTGAAAATCCCGAAAGAATATTTTTTATTTTAAAAATGGGTGTCATTAACCCCTTTACAGTACTGCTCGAACGTCACTCGGGTAAGAAGAGTTTGTTTTCTTTCATTACTAAAAGCTTTCATAAACCACAAGTTTTTAACTATAATTTTGCTGTATTTGGCGGACATATCTCAATTATGCAAGGCAGATATTTTAATACAAAAAATGCGGTTTATAGTCCTTATTTTGAATTCATTGTGTCCAATAATAGTAATATTAAATAAAACTGTTAAGGGGTTAAATAATAGAAAATTTGATTTTCAAAATTTCTAGTATTAATTCAGCATTTCTGTATCAAGAAAAGGGCCAAACTGGGAACCTTAGCCCCATGTTGGAAACTATTGGGAATTCAAGCGCTTGAATACGCCATCTGGTGGAAAAAATATATAACTTCTCGCTTCAGGAAAATCCCTTGCAAGCCCATTGCATTACATGCATTTTAAATTTGTTCAAAATGATTTTTTTTTTAACAAGTTCAGATTTCATGTGATATTTGTGTTCTGTGTTTATATGACAATGTAAAAATTATCCAAATTTGAATTTCTAACACTTTCAAACGCGTTTATAATAAACTAGCGGCCCGTCCCGGCCTTTCCCGGGTAGACAATGTAATTTTTTTAGTACATTTGTTTTCCTGAATTTCGTGCTCCTACCAAAAACTGTTGCTGAGATATGGCGAAATGACCTAAAACTTTCGAATCTCCCTTTAACCACCTTGGGGATGGGGGATTTCTAAATTCACTGAAATACGTGTTTAATCATTTGTTTAGTAGATTTGTTTTCCTGAATTTCGCGCACCTACATAAAACAGCTGCTGAGATATGGCGAAATGTCCTAACATTTTCGAAACCACCCAATTCAAAACACTTCGGGGGGAATTTCTAAAATCACTGAAATGCTTGATTATCCATTTTTTAGTAAATGTGTTTTCCTGAATTTCACGCTCCTACCTAAATCTGCTGCTGAGATATGGCGCAATGACCCAAAACATTTGAATACTCCTTAATCCACCTTCTGGGGGATTTCCAAAAGCGCCGAAATACATGTTTAACCAATTTTTTAGTTGATTTGTTTTAATTAATTTCGTCCTCCTACATAAAAGCTGAAATATGGCGAAATGGCCTAAAAAATTCGACCCCCCCCCCACTTAACCACCTTCTGGGTGAAATTTCTAAAATCGCTGAAATACGTGTTTAACCAATTTTTTAGTAGATTTGTTTCCTTTAATTTAGCGCTCCTGCATAAAACTGCTGCTGAGATATGACGAAATGACCTAAAACATTCGACCACACCCCTTTAACCACCTTCAGGGGGGAATTTCTAAAATCGTTGAAATACGTGTTTAATCATTCTTTTAGTAGATTTGTTTTCCTGATTTTTGCGCTCCTACATATAACTTCTGCTGAGATATAGCGAAATGACCTAAAACATTCGACCACCCCCTTTAACCCCTTCGGGGGGAGGGGGGAATTTCTAAAATCGCTGAAATACATGTTTAATCACTTTTTTAGTAGATTTGTTTTCCTGATTTTCGCGTTCCTACCTATAACTGCTGCTGAGATATGGCGAAATGACCTAAAACATTCGACCACCCCCTTCAACACCTCGGGCGGGGAATTTCTAAAATAGTCGAAATATATGTTTAATCATTTTTAGTAGCTTTGTTTTCCTGATTTTCGCGCTCCTACCTATAACTGCTGCTGAGATATGGCGAAATGACCTAAAACATTCGACCACCCCCCTTTAACCCCCTTCTGGGGGGATTTCTGAAATCGCTGAAATAGGTGTTTAATCATTTTTTTAGTAGATTTGTTTTCCTGATTTTCGCGCTCCTACCTATAACTGCTGCTGAGATATGGCGAAATGAGCTAAAACATTCGACCACCCCTTTTAACCCCCTTCTTGGGGAATTTCTGAAATAGCTGAAATACGTGTTTAATCATTTTTTAGTAGCTTTGTTTTCCTGATTTTCACGCTTCTACCTATGACTGCTGCTGAGCTATGGCAAAATGACATAAAACATTCGATCAACCCCCTTTTGGGGGAATTTCTGAAATACGTGTTTAATCATTTTTCTAGTAGATTTGTTTTCTGGAATTCCAAGCTCCTACCTATAACTGCTGCTGAGATATGGCAAAAAGACCTAAAATATTCGAACCCCCCTGTAACCCCCTTCGGGGGGGAATTTTCAAAAATTCCTTCTTATTGCTTGCCTAGGCCATAACAGCAATCTACAGTCCAAATTTCGTGACCCTGACTTTAATTGTTTTGGCTTGGCGTTGATGAGTCAGTCAGTCAGTCAGTCACCGTTTCCTCTTTATATAATAGTATAGATAATGGTTTCAATGGCACTTTAGCATTAGTTAAAGGGACGATTTTCCTGTACCGACGGCTGCGATCAGCGCCTCTATAGGCGGTTTTAAGTCCCAATTGGTTCGGACTCTTATCCTTACAGATCTTTCTCTCCTCCATAGGCAGGAAGAAAACATTAATTTGTAAAACATAGAGTACAGTGGGGTCAAGGGGCTCCGCCTTAGAAATTCTTCCCCAAAAGGGCTCCGCGAGCCCAAAAGTTTGGGAAAGTTTGGAGCGATGGTCGGAACGCGAGCCGGCGACCCCCGTGGGCACCTGGCGGCGCGAGCTCATTTTGTCTGTGCTGCCAACCTCCAAAAAAGATATTCCCCCTCTAACGAACACCTGCGTGAATGTAGGCGACATTTCCGGGAATTTATTGACTCTACCTCATATATATTTTGTTTTCAGGACGTTGGACGTACTTGATTCCGTCAAATGACACTAAATTAAACTTGATTTCATGTCTCCACAAAACATTAGACCTGTCTACACTTGTCCACGATTTATGCCGCTCAACAAATGCAAGTCTAGCCTTTCTATTCTTAGCAGATGTCAAAGGCTTTTTTGCTGGGCTTCGGCCATGTAAACCATAGTTTCAGGCGGCGTTTGACAGTTGAAACGTGTACATCTATGCCGTAATTCTCTTACAGCCGATTTACGACAAACAGTTGTAGATAGCTTTTTTATAATACAGTCAACATTGCAAGTTGTTTTGTTTCGGACGGCCACTTCGAGGCATATTTTGGATAGATTTCAGTTTATTAAAAACTTTATCCCATGTACTAAAAAGCTGCTCAGACATTCTAAATGAACGAGTAACTTCTGCTTGAGTCCTTCCTTGCTTAATTGCATTTATAATGGCTTTTCTAAAATCACTAGTGTATTCTTTGCGTTTCGGCATTTAGAAATATTCACAATAAGACATTATAAATACTAATCGAAGCTAGAGGAACGGACGCCTTCAACAATTAAATGCAAACTAATTGTCAAAATACTTTTGATTTAAAGAGGAATTAATGGATATATATATCGTTAGATACCTGTTACACATGTACAGATATACATTATTTACTGATATTTCATAAATAATATTTAAAATATTCAAAGATTATCTTATTGGATAGTCTTCCATCTCAGAATTGATATCTTAAAAAGAACAACTTAGAGTACTACCATAAATATATTTTATTTCAATATTTTACAATTGAAACAATTTTAATCTAAGCCAAATTTCTGCTCAAGACTGCTATTTCTTTTCTCTTTTAAACAAATTTTTAATTTAATGAAATACCTTATGTAAACAAAAACATTTTACAAAAAAATAGAAAAAAAATTAGAAATAAAATTAGAAAAAAAATAGAATTATAGTTTATGACGTGAACATAATTAAAAATGCGTAAAGAAGAGTAAAAGTAGATGCAGATAATTTTTTCCAGTGATAAAAACTACACTTTGCCTCAAAAACATTTTTTGTAGATTACATTTATTCTTTTTCTTTATAAAATGTCATTAGAAATTCTTGTAAGTAAAACATTTTTTCATTGATTTTAATAATAAAGACTTTGGTAAGTTTAATTAACATATTTTCCGCTTAATTAGAAAAATGTACTTTCACTCCTGTGAAAAATTTAGGAAGCAAATTAAATTATTTTATTTCGATTTATATATTAATTAATTTCTATTCACCTTAAGTTTTCTTTAAAAGTGTTTTTCCAGTAATAATATGTCATTTAAAATATTGTATTCTATGATTGGTGAGTAATAGTTCGACTTTATAATATTTACTAAAATACAGAAATTCATTTTCCAATAGCGAATAAAATATTAAATACAATTTATAATTAATATTTTTAAAACAACAATTATAATTTAAAAGAGAAATTTTAATTATTTTTATGATTATACAGTAAATGTAAACTACGCTTTTGTGAATATTCCATTCTATCAATTAATGAATTAAATTTGTAAAATGAAAGATTTAAATTTACCCTAGTAAATCAAACAATCAAATTTGTGTTTTTCACAGTAATGAATAGCATAATTTGAAAATTGATCTTTAAACTTTTTCTTCCAAAGATTATTTAAAAATATACAAGGTGCCCATAATTAAACTGACGGTACTCAGAGTTTTCCGTAGCGCGATCTAATTGCGAGAATGGCGTCAAATTTTGCAGGAAGATTCAACAAGACGGGAGACGAAGGATTCCGCGAAAAAAAATTAGTTCCAAAAGTCACCGTCAGGGGAATATGTGGCGCTGTGTATTCGAAAAAGATAGTTTCAAAAAAGAAGAATCAATACTGAAATAAAATTACCGTTTATTTAGCACATCCGACTCAGGTTCGATGTGGCCGCCATTTTTGTGGACCACATATTGCATTTTGCGCACAGCATTTACAACAGCAGAGAATAGCATCTCTGCAGGAATCTCTCGTACAGTTCGCAATATGTTGTCCTTCAACGTAGCCAGGTCCTGGACACCTCCGTGATAGACCTTGGACTTTAGGTAACCCCATAGCCAAAAGTCACAGGGTGTAAGATCAGAGGGCCGAAGTGGCCATGCAGTTGGAAAACAGCGGCTAATGACTCTTTCTGTTGTGAATTTCTGTCGTAGCAGCTGCTGTATACGCAAAGCAATATGTGGAGAGGCTCCATCTTGCATGAAAATGATTTTCTCCTGGCACTGTCTTTACTGAAGTGCCGGAATAACAAAGTTGTTGGCGATATTTGTCTCGGGTAACAGAACAAGTTACAGGTACTGTCGGAGTAATGTTCTCATAGAAGAATGAACCTATGATCATATCTGCTGTGAAACCACACCAAACAGTTATCTTTGGTGAATGCAAAGGAATTTCCTTGAATGCTCTTGGTGACTTGTTATCCCAAATTCGGCAGTTCATGGTATTTACAGTTCCATTCAGGTAAAAGTAGGCCTCGTCTCTCCTTAAGATTTTCCAGGGCCAAGCATCATCCAACTCCATTCTGGCAAGAAAAGTGAGAGCAAAAGTCAATCGCTTATCATGGTCGCTGTGACGTAACTCTTGTACACGGCTGATCTTGTACGGATAGAAGTGGATAATCTTTGTAGGATTTTCCATACCGTACAATAAGGCATATCCAGATTCCGAGCTATCCCACGAACGCTAGAAGTGGTAGCAATATTGTCTGGTGCTCTGTCCACAATCGCCGTTGCCACTTCTTCGATTGTATCTTGTGATACGGGTTTTCGTCCTCTGCCTGACTGAACATTTATATAACCTGTTTTCTCAAACTTCTCAATCATTGCTTTTAAACCATTAACTGACAAAGGACCGTTATCTTTACGCATTTTTTTGTGGTTTCTAAAAGCACGAAGAGCGGCTGGCGCATTGCACTGTTTGAGGTAAAAGAATTTGACTAGTAGAGCTCGCTCGAATAAAGAAGAAGACATTATGAAAGATGACTTTCAATGAAATCGCTTCTAACTGTAGCACACTAACTTTTAAAGCCGAACAAGCTGGCACTGGGCCAAAAGATGTAACGTGAAATTTGAATAAATAACTTCTTCTTCTGCTGTTGCTTTCTTTGGGGATCTGTAAGGGAAATTGCAGATAAAAAACTTTAGCAGTGTTTATGTAAATTTTTAGCTTTGTATAAACTGTTACCATTTTGAGCTTGAATTAAATTGCTAAATTCGTTAAATTAACAGTAGTTTTATTTCAGTATTAATTCTTCTTTTTTTGAAACTCTTTTTTTTTCAATACACTTTTTTTTTCAATACATATTCTCCTGGCGGTGACGTTTGGAACTAAATTTTTTTCTCGGAATCCTTCGTCCCTCGTCTTGTTTAATCTTCCTACAAAATTTGGCACAATTCTCGCAATTAAATCGCGCTACAGAACACTCTGAGTACCATCAGTTTAATTATGGCCACCTTGTATATATGTATTGTAGTTTTATTTATGCTGTACAAAATGAAAATTTCTCTTCAAACATCAAATTTTATGCCTGAGCCTACTTACAGAAATGTAATTTTCTCCAATAAATTCTACTTTTGTTTTAATACTTAAAGCAGCAATGTATATTAATATATACTAGTTCCCTTTAGCTCATTAAATAGTAAACCTTGAGAAAGAGCTGAATTTTTAAAATTAAGTAGAATGAGGTGTATTCCGTAACACATTTTAAAAAAATTCTTGAACTGTAATTTTTAAATGCAATTGCCTAACAAAAATCCTTTTATTTTTTTCTAGAATCAATGGGGGCTGCATATTATAAATATTCTTTTTTCAATTAACTATATTAATCCTGTCCCTCAATTCGATTTTCATTCGGAGACAGATTAGCTATGTTTCAGATGTCTTGATAAAAAAAAAAGAACTGTTTTAATTATTAGTATTGTCCTTTAATGGATTTTCTATTCAATACAAATGAAATTAGTAGCATAGGTTTTTCTGTTTACTTTTAATACAGAAAATAGTTTTTAAAACCTAGTCAGATGGTATAAATTTGTTGACGTTCAGGATTTGTGTGCATTGTTGAAGATGTCCGAAATGCAAGAATTTCAACAAAACTACATGGTTCTGGTGATTCTGCGGGGACCTTCGGTCACCTCCACTCCTAGGATTATGAGAGTTTCTCACGATACTGGCTAAGATATTATTGCGTCTTAACGAAAGAAATACACGGACCACAAAACTCAAAATGTTTTCAGAAGGGATGCCATTGAGCTTGTCGAAGAGAATACTCACAAAAAAAATAGACGAGACCAAGCTTGGGAACAAAGGCATATGCCAAAGTATGTCATTTCGCTATCGAAAGCAATCTTTGAAAAAAAAATGTATGTAAACTAAATGTCCTACCGGAATATTTACAAACATGCAAATGCATAGAAAATCTGAATAAAATAGTATTGATGATGCTTGGATTACATATCGGATGATTTCAATAAATATATATGAGTAGAGATAATATGCATAAATTTCATTTAAGTAAAAATTCCACTGTAAAAAAATGACAATTTATTTTTTAATCTACGGAAATATAATATAACTTGTTCGAAGCTACCCACAATTCCGAAATACGTTCTTCATGTTTAGAAACTTCGGAAACCTATATATTTTCGATATTTAAAGAAGAGGCTTTTATATATATATATATATATATATATATATATATATATATATATATATATATATATAAGAAAAAAAAAGTTTATTTTGCTGCTACTTATTCTCGAAAGCGTTTCTGAGTAGTTGTTTTCGAGTGTTAATCAGTTTTTTTTAACCGGTATATGCGGTAGGATGCAATGAATTCTCAATTAAACATTTTCAGCTATCTAGCTGAATATATACATGAAAGTGCAACAACATAATATTAATTTTAATTTTAATATTAAAGCTGTTAGTTCTTTATCTGTAAAACATGTTTGTTAAACCTGAAAATGTTTATTTTCTAATTGGTAGCATCCGAAAAACCGATATTCCAGTTTGAGAAAATATATAAATACATTATAAAAATTTCTCGGTACCATATGTGAAACAGTGGTATCTAAATAAGCGTGTTTTTATAAATGCTTCTTTAAATCTCGAAAATATTTTTTTTTCTTTTTTTTTCTAAATAGAAAGACGCGTTTCAGAATCGTGGATACCTCGAAAATGGTTATTGTATATTTTCGGTTGTGGTTACATTAAATTTCCACATAGTAAGAAACATTTTTTTTTAGATGCGTTCCTAATTATATAACTACGTAGCACCTATAATCGTCGTCTGTTCCGAACGTCTCCTCTGTCCGTTTTGTCCGCATATAGTAGAGCAAAAACTACCCAACCGAATGGGTTGATATTAAATATATATAATCGATGCAGAATTTTGTCGTATCTTTTCAAATTTTATGAAAATTGAATCAAAACTTAAAAAGATATTAATGATGATATTAATATATGTTTTATTTATTATATGATTTTATTATATGATTAAGCGGTTGAGCATAATTGTTAAAACACTTGGTGCGCTATACCAAGGGATCCGGTATCAAACCCCGGACTGGACATTTTTTCACTCTTTTGGTTGCACGCTGTTTAGTAAAGTAATAATTCGCATCCTTTGTATTTCAGTAATTTACAGTGTAATTTCAGCTCTGTTGAAAAATTAATTAGTATATATACAGTGGTGGCCAAAAGTTTGGACATTTTTTAAATATTGTAGCAGAGGCTACATGCAAAAAGATTGCTTTTACTAAATTAAAATTATTCTACAATAATTTTACATAAGTAATTATTTTGTTTATATATATATATATATATATATATTTGTCCAAAAGTTTGGACATTTTTTGAAAGTTTCATGTTCTTCAACTTTGTGTACATGTAGAATATATATACCCCTTAAATACGAACGTTTATATATCAAATTGAAGGGCATGTAATGCAAAATTTAATAATAAAAACAATATTAGAATATCTGTATTACAAAAAAAAGTTATGCTCATTTTAGTAGAACACACAAACACAAATCGTTTTTAATAAGGACGTGTTTTGTAATAAAAGCGTACTAGCCAATCCCAAGCACTGTTCAGAGGACCAATCAAATGTCTGTAACTATAGTTTAGGTTATTTGGATGGTAAAAGAGTTATTGTTGTGGAAATATTTTGCGGAATGATGCATACTAGTATAATTAAATAGAGTATTGCTGCTTTTGAATATTTAAAGTCCTTTTTTTAATTAAACAAATTTTAAACAATGTCATCAACAAGAAGGACTAATTAGACATCTACAAAAAGAAGCCGAATTGTCATATTGAGAGAAAATGGCCTCTTTTATGCTGAAATTGCAAGACAAGTTGGTGGCTCAGTGACTTGTTCTGGTGTACGAAAGTTCTGTTTACGTTATGAAAAAACGAAATCAGTGGAAAATAAGGACAAATCAGGCCGAAAAAAATGCACAAGTGCTACTGCCGATAGAAAAATTAAACGACTATGCCTTCAAGATAGAAAAATTTCATCAGATGCCATTAGATGTGAAATGAATGCAGCTGGCATTGCAGTAAGTTCAAGAACAATAAGAAGAAGGTTATCAGGATTTGGACTACAAGCTAGAATTCCAAGGAAAAAACCATATTTAAATCAAAAGCAACGCGAAAAACGAGTTAAGTGGGCAAAATAACACATTAAATGGTCAGAAAAGCAATGGAAGCAAAGTAATCTGGAGCGATGAGAGTAAAATATCGCTCTGTGGTAGTGATGGTAGAAAATACGTGAGACGTAGAGTAGGAGAAGCACTTCATCCCGATTGCATTGAAGCAACTACAAAAAACCCAACAAATGTCATGATTTGGGCATGTATGTCTGCAGATGGTATGGGCCGATTTCAAGTGATTGTTGGCATCCTGAATGCTAAAAAATACATCGAAACTGTCCTGGAACCAAAATTGATACCTTCCATCAGGGAACCCTTCCCCAACAACGCACCATTTATTTTTCAGCAGGATTCAGCTTCATGCCACACAGCAAAAGTATACAAAGCATGGTTTCAAAATAAAGGCATAGATATATTACCATGGCCAGGAAAAAGCCCTGATCTCAATCCAATTGAAAATTTGTGGCGACGTTTGAAAATTCTTGTAAGAAAGAAACGTCCATCCAATAAAAGACAACTTATTGAAGCTATAATTGATTCTTGGCACCATGTGATTACGAAAGATGAACTCCAAACACTCGTTCACTCGATGAAAAGACGCTGTGAAGCTGTCTTAAGAAATAAGGGTTATCCTACTAAGAATTGATTGTGTAAGTATCACTTTAAAAAAATGCATATCTAAGATAGATCTTACTATTAGTTGCATAACTTTCTTTTGTAATACAGATATTGTAATACTGTTTTTATTATTAAATTCTACATTAAATTACCTTCAATTTGATATATAAATGTTTGTATCTAAGTAAAAATTAATATATTCTACAAGCACACAAATTTGAAAAACATGAAACTTTCAAAAAAGTCCACACTTTTGGCCACCACTGTATATAATATGATATTCTGCACTTAATATAAATTTTGTATTCATGCATTTTTGCATAAGAGTTCAACAGCTATTGCCCAAAGTTTTGAATATTTATAAAGCTAGATATAGTACGAACGCACCCCATTTGCCTCGTTTGACGAACAAGTTCCAACATGTTTTACAGTGTTGTAATTGTATTGTAATGGTTCATACTATATCATGGAGTATAACACGTACGTGATGATAAAAGTCAAACTGTGGCTCATATGGAAATGTGGAGTTATATGATGAGGTGCGTGACCTATGATGGTATCAGAATATCACATATTTCCTCATATTTCGCAAATGCCTTATATTTGTCAGTTAAGTGTTGCGAATATTGCTATCTGCCGAACCGTTTATGCGCCCAATGACAGGAGTTACGAAATTTACGAAATGTCACACTTTGCACTTGTTTTTTTAATATCTACAATGCCTCCAAAATGCCTCCAAAAATGCCGAAATGACACTCGTCGACATGCCAGATAGCTTCCCTTGTCAGTGACGGAAATAGAGACTTTTTAAAGCAAACAGTGACATGCAAAATATATAGCACCCGGTGAATGGGACTACAAAGCTTAAGACGACTATGAATGTGCAATGTACACAATAGCGTTAAAGAAATATCTACAGCAGAGTAACCAATACGATGTCTTTCGTTAGTCATATGCTTCCAATTTATCGTATTGATTATAGTAGTGCTAAGAGCTTAAATATTGCTCGAAATTTGCATGGCAAAGAGCGATATTAACAGAAGACTCATAGTTAAACTGATAGCTGTCTATAAGGTTTAACATCGATTGGTTCTCTGCAGGTCGTGTACTGACCATGGAAAACAGAATAATTAGTACTTATTATATAGGTATATTTGCCAATGCTGCAAATCCAATAGTGCAACAATTCTTTGCATTAAAAGGTGACGTGATGCATAACTGTCTAAATTATGCATGTAAGCCATATTCCTTTTTATAGTTAGTGTATTTTATGAAATCAGAAATTAACCACTATCTGAAATGGTATTATTCACATTACCTAATGTCAGATTAAAGCTTTATTAACTGAAAATAATGGCATATGTATCAATAAAAAAAATTGTAAATTGGAAACACTGCTGACACTCCCCTTAATATATTTAAGTCACCTCAGTCTGAAAATAAAAAAAAAGTTTGATTACTACTGTTCATATTATAATTTTTGTATTATATACAAGTTTTCCTATTTTTTAGGTAGCTTTCATTGCAAAAACTACGTATTGCAGCCGTTCGGAGGAAAGAAATTCGAAAAAAAATTGGTATATTTTCACCGATCATGACCCCTAGACCTCCAAACCACCCTCCGTTCAAATGTTGATTTATATATATATATATATATATATATATGGCATATCGCATGCTGTCTTATTTGTAAATTCGATTTGGATGTGACTGAGTACGTGTATAGGACATATCAATGTCTCGACCGAGTTCGTTGGCCAGCTTCATCCTCCATCTTGTTTCAAAATGGCGGCCAGTTATTTATTTATTTATTTATTTATTTAAAAGCATGTACAAAGAGACTATAATTTGAACAAATTGTTTCTGTTATGTGTTAGAACGTGATACAAGGATTCTGGAACAGTTTTTTTTGGCTATATAAAAAAAAATGGCTGAGATATGGCAGTTTGAAAATCTAGGGTGGCTGAGATTTTGAAACATTCAGATATTTGTTATGCTGTAACTCTCATATTTATGAACCGATATGAATGTTATTGATCATGTGTAAAAACATTCCAAGGTTTCGACCGAGTTCGTTGGCCAGCTTCATGCGCCCTCTTGTTTCAAAATGTCGGCAAGTTAATTTTTTTCAATTTTTTAAAAAAATTCAAAAATATGTATAAAAATTGTAAATTGAAAAAGTTGTTTCCATTAAGTGTTAGATCGTGATACAAAGATTCCAGATTATTTTTTTTTTTTTGTTTTGCTTTAGCTTTATCTTAAAAAATGGCTAAGATATGGCAGTTTGAAATTCTAGGGTGGCTGACATTTTGAAACAAAACATTTTGCAATGCTGTAACTCACGTGCTGAAATTCGAATTCAAATTCATTATTAACGAAAACCGGGAATGAATCTTCTATAATCGGGTTCCAATCATTTTAGCTTCGGGTGTTTGATTAAAATGACTTGTTTTTTTAAAAACATGGACTAAGAAAGCCGTCTTTTCCTCCCGGTACAGACCGGAAGTAATTTTTGATTAAAACTTAAAAGCAAAATGAAAATATAATTTTTTTTAAAAGTCAGAAATTACTAAATAGAAAAAGATATTTTATTCTATATTAAAATAAATTTATCGCATAATATTCCTTACAAACTTTTATAAGGCATGAAGTAAAAAATCCAAAATTCATGAAAAAATATATTTATATAAATTAATACGTATGTCATTTTAAAATATCTGTACTTTACGAAACCCTAATCTGATAAGAGCGAAATAGTTAAAAGTATTTCTAAATTGTAGGTTATTTAAAACATATATATGCATATTTTTATTTGTTCTGACAAGATGTTCTAAATATTATGAATCCGACAATCATTAAAGTCACATTACGATGATTAATTCTGATACAGTTACTTCAAATACGACAAAGAGACTTACTTTTTCAAAGAAAGAGATTTAAATAAGAATATTTGAATAATTTCTTTAACTGCGGATTGAAGAAGAATTCGATAGGGTTATTTTTATTTGATGTACTTTTATGATATAGATAGTGAATTCAATTTCTACAAATTTAAGAAAGTATTTTATATCTTTATTATGATATAAAAAAATAATCATTTACATATTTTAGTCTAACATATTAGTTTACATATAGAATTTTCCATACAAACTTTATATTAAAAATACATGGATAGTTATTTCAAATACTTTGCGAAACTCTCAAACACGTTTCAATAAGGATGTTTTTTTTTCTAGAATTTAAGATAATTTGGATGCGAAAACTTTAGAGTGTTATATTTTAACGTGTATGCATAGAATTTTGTAATTCATATTATTTAAATTTTCCATACTTCAGCATGATATAAAAGAGAACAGACATACATATATGTAAGTACATTTCATTTTATCCGATACAAATTAATATAAAAGTCCCTTCAAACTATAACATACAGATACAACCGCATATATATATTGCAAAGATGCCAGTTAATGTGCAAAAAAATTATATACGCCTAGCTTCAGATGAATTTGTGTATAGCACATCAATTTATTTTTAAATATAAATAATTAGTTCAGTTTGAAGTTCGCGTGGTATATAAAATAAAATGTGATTCATTTTAATTAAGAAGCTAAAATCAAATACCTCTTGATAAATTCAGTTCCTTTATTTAACTCATTACACCCATCAGGTAAAAAAATAAATAAATAAATAAATAATTTTTTTGGAAAAATGCTAGAGTTAAAATCTTAGAATTAAACCATAGTGTCTGCATTGAAGTCTTAAATACTCTCCATGAATAGTTTTTAAAACTTTGACATTTTAAACTGTTAAATGAGCAAAAAACCTTTTGTCGTGAAATCGATTGTATAGAATGTAATGGATAAAACATTAATAAGTGATAAAGTTCGTCAAGCAAACAATTGTTTCAAATAACATCAAGCTTGCAATCCACTTATATAGTCAAACATACAGAATGTCACACTAGAAGCATATTCTATTCACTATTTAACAATACTTAAATATTTTAGTGAGATAATGATAGGATTCTTTGATATGAAATGTGATGATGTCATTGCAAGTATTGGAAGTGTTTTCTAATTCGACACACAGTCTTTATTTTCAGATACATTATGATGCGTTTAGTGCAATGTTGTTTGGATGTGAACGTTAGCCGTTTCCAGAACATCCTGTCTTATCATTTTCTACAGATATGAAAAATAAAATGTTTGGACTTAATTGAAACTGATGATTCTTTTAGTGATTGAAAAAAGTCGATAGAGATCAAAACTTCCCAAGTGATATTTGTTTATTTTGAGGCGTATTACCCTTCACTTTATGTTCCTTTAGTTATGTATAATTTCATCATGTATTCATTAAAAATTAACACTGATTTTTAAGAACGTTAAATTTTCCTTTATTCAAAATGCTTACAACATATCTTACCTATAATTACTTGCACTACCAATTTAAACAGAATTTATTTTATTTTAGACTACATCAAAGAGAAGTGTATACGAGTTGTAATTTCCCAACTGGACGAAAAATGTCCGGGCCAGGAATCGAACCTGAGAGCTCTTGGCTGAAGCTGCCATGCTCTACCAACTGAGCTATTCCGGTAGAGCATGGCAGCTTCAGCCAAGAGATCCCAGGTTCGAATTCTGGCCCAGACATTTTTCATACAGTTGGAAAATTACAACTCGTATGATTTCTTTAACAATTTGAATAATTGTGTTAAAAGTAATCTAGAGCATTGTATACATCCAAAAGCCTTAAAAAACACCTTTCAAATTACATAAAACTACTCAATATGTTAAAAGTTGTAAAAAATTTTCCCCCCTGCTGTTCTCAGGCATTCTCCGTTAAATTGCATAGGCCATATTTGCATTATGGATGATCATAGGTAAAAAGCTGTTTAAACTGGTACCGAGTAATTGGACAGAAAATGCTCGTCAGGAAATTACAGAAAACCGAACTGAAACTGGATTGTGAGTTACGTCATAACCGATTCATAAATGATTGTAAATAACTGAGGATGCTTGAGAAAAACAGGTAAAAATATTTTTACAACTTTTACTATATTGACTAGTTTTGTGTAATTTTAAAGGTGTTTTTTAATGATTTTGGGCTTGTACAAAGCTCTTTGATATGTTTAAAATAAAATAACCTGTTTAAATGGGTGGTGCAAGTAATTATTGTGTTAAAAATTGACATTGTCTTAGATTTAAAAAAAAACCTTACCTGTTTTGTGTAAAGTGATTTCATTTTAAATATTCTTACGCAGGTACATTTATATGCAGAAATATTATCTGAAAATCAGTTATTTGGACAGATTTTAATTTCCATCATTAAACAATGCATTTTTCTACGTCGTTACATATTTAGATAGGATGTAAAATTTAAGCCTGAAAGATTAGCATGTCTCATCCTATCGCTAATTGCAAGTTCGAAATAATTACAAAGACATTCAAAAATGGCCTTCTCATTATAATGAGATATTCGCATTCAAAAGAAACTCTCTCACTGTGTTAGATAATATCGATATGGGAACAAATGCCACTAATTGCATTATTCTTATGTTGTTTAATGAATATAATATTAAAATGAAAATAGAAATTTAATCTTTGTACAATAGAATTTTGTATTTTGTTTTCAGAATAAAGTACTAGAAATAATTGAAATTTTTATCGATAAAATAATGTATAATGCATTGAAAAATGAATACATTTCTTGTATTTTAAATATATATGTAATAATTTTACATCTAAAATAATTCCAATTTTTTAAAATGAAATTATATAATTTTCGAAACATCTGATGCGAACATAATACAGGAAAAACATGAACTAGTATAGTTTAACAATAACAATGCAGATTTATTATGCTGTGTACGAAAAGTATAAAGCGTATCATTATAGTTTAATGATTTTTTATGGAAAATTAAATGAGATTTTCAAATTATAATTAAGTATAGACGGAACACACACACACACACATATATATATATATATATATATATATTCGAATTTAGTATTAAATTTGTATACAACTACTATTAGAACTCATCATATTTTTTTGAAAATTCTTCATATATATATATATATATATATATATATATATATATGTATATATATATTATTTTTATTTATATGTAATTATTTTGAATTGATGTTTATTATACACTGCTGATACATAAATATTACCAAGGCAAAATAAATTTTCTACCAAAAGAAAACTATAGAATTTACCACTAATTATCAATATACTAGAATAATAATTTTATTCCTGGATTGAATACATGAAAGATAAAGTCAGATTTCTATTTTTATGTGTATATGCGCGTAAAATTTAATAGTTTTTATTATATAAAAACATCATAAAGCCTTTTTGGAGTCAATTATTAATGCTTCAGAATTTTTTATCTAAATTAACTAAACCATTACCCTAAGTAATCCTACTGTATGCTTTTTATAGCCATTAACATATAAGTTCTAAAATATAATATTTTCTGTATTTCATGAGGTTTGCTAATTTGTAACGAAAAAAGGTTTATAAGGTAAACACCTCATTCAGTTAATTGAGCCATTTAAATATTGATAAATGTGTAAATTTATCTTTTGATTATAAGACCTATTAAAAACATTTCAGACGTTTTGTAAAGCAGTATCCATAGTTGCCAACCTCCCGATTTTTTTTCATACCAATAAAATCATACAAAAATTTTCACTTTATTAAATAGCAGTAATTGCACGATTACATAAAACAAATATTTTTTCATAAAAATACTGGTATGAAAAAAATTGGGAGGTTGGCAACTATGAGTATCATAATGTTGCTTAAAGGCTATACCTGTTTATAAAGTTTTGTTCGTTTGTCGTGTTTTAATTTTTCTATTTAATGAAATATACGTAAAGTTATTTTGAAGTATTTTTTTTCTTTTGACATTTTATTAAATGAATAATTTTTGTTTTAGTTTTTTAGTGGTAATTGTTACATAGCACAAATTCATGGGTAAACCAAAATAGATTATTGTATATTTATCTTCGAGGTTTAATATATTTTGAATGATTAAGAAACATTTCTCTCTTTTTTTTTAAATGTATGAATATATAATATTCTACATTACTTCCGTTTACGAGAAAATATAATCCTTAATATTTCTTCTTAAATATGTAGTAACACAAGTACCACAAATTTGACGAAATTTCTTAAACAATATTACACATTATATATATGTATACATAATATTTAAAAAAAAAAGACAGAGTCTTTTGACATACCCAGTCTTTTGACATACCCTTGAAAGAGCATTAAGATAAATAACAGATTTGTACAAAAAATAGTTATGGCCAGGTGTTGAAAGAAATATTCTTGTATTTTGGAATTGGAGTATAATAAAATTGAAGACAAATGAGACTGGATATAATGCAACTTTTCTTTATGATATCTTTATTTATGTGGAAGATTTAAACATGATGATTGTATTTCCAATTTTTTTTTTCAATTGTAAATTTTTATGGAAATATGCATCCGTACAACAATGGATTAGTTTTATTTATTCTGACTAGATTTGTTTATGAATCAAAATTTCATTAAAATGACATCACGAAATTTCTTTTGGAAGGATTTTTTCGAATGTAATAAAGATATTTGCATATGAAGAAGTTTTTTAAGAAAATTGTTTTTGCATATATTCTTTAACTGTAACTTTTTAAGAAATTCATTGAAGTAGTATTGTTGTTTCCGAAAAAAAAAATAACGACTGACAATACCTTAAGTTCTAAAGAATGTGATAGTTTGTAATACAACAGTCCCGTTAAATATTTATTTGTGCAAATACTACTTCAGATTCTGTAATAGTAAAACACGAACCCAATTATTTAAAACTTGATGAAAAAAATAAATAAAATACAAATAAAATAAATAAATAAATCCCTCATGACTAGAGAAAATTAAGATTTATAAACTTCATGAAAATATATATGCAAAGAACTGAACAACTTTAAAACATGAAGACAAAGGTTGTGAATTCTCACTTTACTACATAGCGTACAACCAACAGAGTGAAAAATGTCCAACCCGGGACTCGAACTCAGATCCTTGGAATAGCGCTCTAATGAGCTACACTGTTAAAAATTTGTAGCAAACTGTCCAGTCATTTGACCGTTTTTGTAGAAAACTGTTACATAACCGTAATGTAACTATATTATGACCATAAAATGATCAATAATATGGTCAAAATATAGTTAAATTACGGTTATATAACCGTTTTCTACAAAAACGGTCAAATGACTGGACATTTTGCAGCAAATTTTTAACAGTGTATCTTTGAGCTACGAGAACGATACCCAGCTTGGAATTTCACACTTATATAAGTCGGTAGGGCTGTAATCGCAGCACAAGGTGGAAATCTCATCATGAGCACACAAACTTTTGCGGCAAACATGAGACGAAATACAAAGCCTAGCATACGAGAACACATTGCATTTTTCAGCAGTGAATACGCCTGTATAATCATTGAATAATAACCAGTGACTTTTTTCCTGAAATTTCTAAGCGTAAATCGACAGAGTGAAAAAAGGCCAAGTCGGGACTCGAAATCAGACCCTTGGTTCACGCTTAGAAAAGCAGGATAAAAAGTTATTGTTTAATGATTACAGGCGTATTCAATGCTGAAAAATGAAATAAAAATAAAACTGCATTTTACCGTATTTTACCTTTTATGTTATAGAAATTATTAATATATTTAAGGAAATTTAATTGCGCTGAAAAATTTACGCAAATGAACATACACGTACGCATTTGTATTACGTAAATAAATTTTAATTGGTTGAGTTAACAGCTGTAAATCTGACTATTCACCATTAATACTCCATTCAAAATAAATATGTGTAATAATTTTCTACATAATGTAGAATTTTAAGTAAATTTTAAATGCTTGAATTAGTGAAATGTGTCTCCCACAGTTTACCGTAAATGAAATTTAATGATCTTGTTTAGTTGAATAGACATTTCCCAACACTATCAACATTTGGAGTTTATGAACAATCGTAATTTCTATAAAGCAATCTTGTTAACTTCCTAGTTTTTTTTTTTTTTTTTTTTTTTTAACCTTTTCCTGGTCAAAGTACTTCTGTTACTAAAATGTTGAAATGATTGATGGGCAGCAGGATTTACAAACAAATGTATTTGAAAATAACCAAAATAATTTCTTCACGTGCATTATAAAATTAAACTTTTATTTCAAAACCCTGGTGCCAATGTGACGTTTGGTAATTAAAAGTAATGGGATAGATTATATTCCACCGCGCTTCTAGTGGTTAATTATACATTTTCACACTATTTAATATATTAAATATTAATGTGTATATATTAAATATTAATGTGTATATATTAAATATTAATGTGTATATATTAAATATTAATATGTATTAAATATTAATTTAAGAAATGAGCACAGACGGCCTTTTTTTCTCCCCACCAGCACTACTCCCTACTCATGCGCGGCAAGCAGTGATCATCGTTTAGTATTTTTAATGGAAGAACCATATTTAAAAAGCATTCTCCATCTCATGCAGAGAAAAAGGACATTATTTCCTTTCCGGTCAACTTAAAATAATAAAATCAGATTTATTTGATAGATTTCGACAGGAAAATAAGCAAGCAATTGTTTGTCTGCTTTGACACATCGTCATATATACATTTTTCAGCACTAAACTATCAAGAAATTTGCAGCAATCCGTAATCAAAATTTCCCAAACATTCAGATTTGTTTAGGCTACAATATTTCTGTTTTTATCAAAGATTTATAATTCTGATATTTTTTATTAGAAAACTTTGTTTATGCTATCTTTCTAAATTATTTACTGTTCTAAACTATGTATCAAATAGATCTAAACTATGCTTGATATTATTATTTCTTATTTAATTCATAAAAAAAAAAAAAAAAAAAAAAAAAAAAAAAAAAAAAAAAAAAAAAAACTTGTGTGCTGTTTGAAATTCAATGACGGGGAAGTAGGGGTGTGGATAAATACTTTTTTTTTTCTCCTGGACACTAGATTTTTTTCCTTGGCTACCAGAATTTATCAAATTTATAAAGTTCTGTATCTCTCTCTCTCTCCGTCTGCCTTTCTCTCTTTATATATATATATATATATATATATATATTCCATAAAGAATGCTTAAAATATTTTTTAAAAATTATAAAAATACCTGCGTTTTTATACAGTTTACAACGATATCATGATAACTGAAATCTTTTTCTAAGATATTTAATTTTAAAGTTTTACAAATAAAAGAATTCCAATCTACATGAAAATAATGAGCGCGACTGCTTCTTTTTTTCCTTCTTTTTTTTTTTTTTAATAAAATAACTTACAGGACAAAATCATTTGATAAAACACTAATTAAAAATAAGAAAATATAGCTTATGCGGTAGACATAATTAAAAGTATAACGGAAATTTTCCCTAAGGAAAACATAATTATATCGTAAGCTATGCTGAATTTTCTGGCGATGACAGGGGAAAAAAGTATTAGGTTTCCAAAGATAAAAGTATTTTCTTTAAAATATTTCTCGCACCTTAGTTTATTTTTTTTCCATTATATAACAGTTTCTGTTTTAGAAATTATTACATGCATGAGGTTTTTAAAATATTTTTTACAATAATGCTTGCATATAGTTTGTGTTACATTAGAGAAATATTGTTTTTTCTTTACAAGGAAAATATTAATGGACGATCTCATTTATTTACTTTTCCTTTATATGTTTTCCTTTTTCAAATTTCGTTATTTTTGAAAAATAAATGATTTTAAGTAGATATCTTGATTAATATAATTTAAGTATATGTAATTACTATTTGAATTTCATATTACATACGGAAACGTATAGGAATGCGATTTTACTTATGAAATAAATTATTCTATTTTTTCCATGATGAAACTTGTCAAAACAATCGCTCTAAAAGCGTTTACTCTATTATGTTTTAATTTCCTTTTATCATCACATATGAAAGTTCATTGAAAATTAGTTATTATGAATTAATCATTTTATCAATAGGATAATTATATGTTTAAATGACGGACGCAAAATTTTATGATAAATCAAACAATCAAATTGTGGTTCGTCAGTCGAATGTTATAATTAGTCTTTTCAACTTGATAATAATGATAAACATATTGATTCGTCATCCGTATATGCTTTTTATGCATGAAACGTTTGTGAATTGAAACTGATACTTTTACATGAAAAAATATTGTACACGTATCATATAATTTATTTTTTGCTTTACAATTGTTTTTTTTCCTGTATCGTTTTGAAAAAAGGTATATTTTACCTTTTCGTTAAATTCAGGTATTTTTCTAATATTCAAGTTAATCAACACCAATATTCTGTCGTCAAACTTTCTAAATTTGTTTGTGTGTCTCTAGTATTATCCCGAGATTTTTTTTCCTTCAATACGAAATGATTTGCAGGTAATATTATCTCAATAATGGGAGAGTTAAAAAAAAGAATAAATTTTATTATTAAAAGTAAGTGGGTTGAATCCAAACAATTAAATTTAAAATAGATATCGACTATCTTATATATTAAAACAGAAATGGTTTTTCGACAAATTCCACTTTTCACACAAAATTGGGATCAACACCCATGTGTCAAAATCTTCTTCCTAGCTGTCCACTCTTAATAAAGTGAACGATTCACCTAAGAAATTGCCTTCCTCGGCGCCGATAATAACCACCGATAACACCGATAACAACCGATAATAACCACCGATAACAACCTCCATGTTACCGACGAATTCAATAAATAAAATATAAAATAGATTTCAACCATTTCTTATAATCTTAAAAGAATTACTCATGACAAATAAGATCTTTTTTTTTCTACAGTCAACATAGGAGGTCATGAATTGTTGTGTGATTTAGTAATATTCCCTCTTTAAATAAGTAGTTTAGTTTATGCAGCAAATGTCGATATTCTTACTTTTCATAATCAGATACTTTTCATACTTTTCATACCTTCATGTGTCTCACAGATATAAGTGGTAAAAAAAAAAATAACCACACGAATTATTAATAGTGATATTAATGAAGGTATTTTGTATGGGATATGTTAGGTTATAAAGCCTGTTTTTCAAAAGAAGGATGTATTCATGTACCCTCAAAAAGTAGTTTTGTACATTTTATAAAAAACTGGATTGAATTGCAATGCGTAAGATATTAGATCTACCAGCGTTTCAAAGAAATGTTGTGGAAAGTGGGCGTCTCCAGGGAATTTCGTTTACTTCGTCCATTAGGAAATTGATTATTTTTTCCCTATAGTCTTTAAAGTCATGACAAAAAAAACGGGTACAAGAGAAAATATTTTCGCGAAAAACACAATTGATACAGAGCAAAAAAATATGGAGTTCTGGAACGGTTAGTATCATCGAAAAAAAAGACCACATTAGAAAAAAGTCACTGCAGAATTCAAGCAGTATTTAAAGATTCAAGCATCCATTAGTATAATTACAATGACATTACAAATAAAATGGGATTTAAAAGATCTATGACAGAATATGGATCCCAAAAGCAGTCGTTATTCATGTGTTTGCAAGTTGTCTTATTACAATGGTGACACGAGCTTCAACATCGTTCAAAAGTTTCATGACTTAAAGTAATATGGGCATGCGAATCGTATTTCACATTGTGCACTGTATGTGGTGTCTGTTGGATACCACCTCATAGTTTTGAGCAGGTTTGGTAGTGTGTACTCACTATCCAAAGCTGAGTAACTACTCGCGACAGTTTGTCATTTTAGTCAAACCCGTCCATCCGAAGCAGAGGGGTACATCAATAAAAATGAAACAAATGTTCCAATGTACAGTGAATCTAACAAATGATATTATAAAAAAATATCAAATTAATCATGGAAATACATTTTTAACATATTCTTATAAACAAATCACGAAAGGAAAATATCTTTTAAAACATTATTTCTGAAAATGCAACACACTGTATAATAGTACATTTTTATTTAATTTACACGTCTAAGACTGTTAGTCAACGTTTATTTCCATGCATTGTATAAAGTTTATATTATATTTTTCGCTGGTGTTACTTTAATAAAGCAATCCACATACTAATAAGATATTGTTTTTTTTTTTTTAATTAATATATTTCGTTCTAGATATTGAAACTGAATGACTCTGCGATGGTGCAAACATTCTTTACTTTAATTGATAGTATATTTACGAAGCATAATTGCCCAGTTTATATAAGAAAGTTGTTTAAAGCATGGTTTGCTCCCAATAACTGTTGCCAAAATAGAGGACATTTCAACTGAAAAATAAACCACATTTTACTAAATGATACTATTCGACTTTTTAATTATATTATAAATAAAGTGATTATTACTAATCAAAATAGTGATATATTTCTTCATAAAAAATATCCGCTGTATTGTCAACCATGCTGTGAAAAAAAAAAAAAATCAGAACATAATATTATTTACTGTAAAACTTTTATACAACATAAAATATAAATATTAAAATTCAGAAGAGAATATATTTAAATTAATTAAAACATATTCCTATTTAATTCTCCCAATTTTTGCATCTAGTATCATAAACTTTTTTTTTTTTTTTTTTTTTTTTTTTTGAAAAACATTTTATAAGATTATTTTGGATGTTCTTTGTTTGTTCTGACAAGATATTTTATTTTTTGTATTATAATTTTCAATAAAATTACATTACAATAACTCACATTGATACACTTATTTCAAAGACGACGCGACGTTGAAATCTACTTTTTCAAAGAAGGGATTTAAATAAGTATATTTGCTTACTTTCTTTAACTACAGATTCATAAGAAATTTGATAATGCAAATTTTATGTAATTTAATGTAATTTTGTAAACAGAAATATACTTTTTTTTACATTTAAAAACTTGTCCATCATATATTATAATAAAATGGAGAAAAAATTACATTTTTAATCTCTTTATTTTAAATACGAAATTTTACATAATTGGTTATCAGGAAGGAATCACACGATTACAAAAATTAAAATTTTCTATAATTACAAAGAGAAAATTTTTATTAATATGTCACTGCCAAGAAAAATAATTGTTAATTTATTTTCACAAGTGTGCGACATAACTTCCTTTAGTCACCCGTATAATATCATTGCTACATGTCTTTTCCTGCAAAACTCGTTGTAATTATTCACTTTTAGCTGTTTATAAAGTATCACAAATGCGTTATTTATGTTCGAGCAAACTTTTAGGCAAAGGTGGTATGAACACAATAACTTTGACATATCCCCAAACGAAGAAGTCGCACGGAATTATGTCAGGTGACCTAGGAGGGTAGCTGTGTAGGACCAAATCATCAGCTGCACTGCGCCCAATTCCATTCACTGAGAAAAATGACTCTTTCAAATCTGAGTAAATCGATGTTTTCTTTTGTTATGAAACTTTTTGATTCAAATATGACGACCCAGTGCTTTCAATTTTGAAATACCAGAAATACTCACAATATTGATACATGGACATACTCAAAATTGAACACATAGAGGTCAGTTCATAATCATTTTTGAAACACGGATGAGCACATATTTTTTTATTCTTGAGTGTGAGATTGTTTTCAGAAATGAGTATATACATGTTTCAAACTTGACTAATTTTGATTCGGAGCCATTTTGACTATTCGACACATTCAGATTCGATTATTTTTTGCTCAGTTTTGAAAATCTCGCTTTTAGAATGTGGTGTGGTAATTCTATGTTTACAAAAGATAATTTTACGCACTAAAGATTTATTATTTTCCCTTTAAAATGACATATTATCAAAAATATTAATTTTTGTAATCTGATGATTATTTCCTGATAACCCTGTACACGCTTTTTAGTAGCTTTGCGAAACTTTTATATATGAAGATATTTTAATTTTACAGAATTACAAAAATATTAATGCAAGGACTATATAGGGTTTTATTTTAACGTGGAAGCATATAAATTAATTTAACACTATTTAAGTCACACATTAACACCGTATAAAGTGGAACGGACATGTATTATTTTGTAAATGTATTTCATTTTATCCGTTTATCCAAGATAAAAGAATATAGAGGTTTCTTCAAACTATAATATTCAGAAAAATACATACATATATCTATATATATATATGTGTGTGTGTATATATATAAATATATTATAGAAATACTAGTTCATGTATAAAATATCACAAACGTCTAAGTTCAGATGTTTTTGTGTTCTAGATACATCAAATTACTTCTTAACAATAAGAATTAAATCAGTTGGAACATATACACGTAAAAGTTGAAATAAAATTTTGTATCATTTTCGACAAATTTAGGAAGAACCATCTTTAACTAATATAATTAAATTATTCTCATTTTTTTATTATAAACAAATATTTCTGTAGTTAAGAAAAGTATAGATATTAGTAAGATAGATATTAGTAAGTTAGATAAAAGTAGAGATATAAAATTGAAAAATCAAATTAATGAATCTCTGAAGGTGAAAGATGATATTTAATATACAAAAACATAGTACATAAATCGATAGTGTGAAGAAAAATATATATGGTGAAATGAAATTTAGAAGAATATATATATTTTTTAATGTGATTTACATTTGTACTTTCGTTATAATACAAATTCTATTTAAAGCTTGAAATAAAACCAATCCAGCATCTAAACCTTTTTTCTTGTTTAACGCCAATGATTATTTCAATATTTATATGCAGCGACTGTGCATGAAACATAAATGAGACTGTACATGAGACGAAAAAATTGTGCACTTTCATGGCAATTTTATAAATATTTCTTTCAATGGTAGTGCTCAGAATCTTATGCATATTTATGCAAAGAAAAGGGCACATTTAATAGTTTTCTCTTAACTTAGGATAACACTAAGTTGATTAATACTTTCGAAAGACATTATATGAGGGTTGAATTTACTTTTTTCGTTAATTTTTTTATTCATTCAAAAATTACGTTAATTTCATTTTAGAAAGTATAGAACAATCTTGTGTATAAGTGTACAACATTTATTAAATATATAGGAATAATATGTATGCTTGCTTAGTTTAAATTATTAGATTCTATCAGTTTTCCTTTAATTTGCTTCTTTTCTAAGTAATTGCTTTTCCTATAAAATTAAAAGATTAATTTAAATTTCCGATTGCAACTTACCGTATTAAAAATTCAATTTTTTTCAGAAGTATGTTATTTATCTCTTTTCTAATTAATGTATTTCTATTCCATGTAAAGTATATGAATACATTTCGATATAACTGAAATTTTTATCAAATTGGTGAATACAAATTGAGTTCTAAAGACTTATCTTGACATACTTTTATATAGAAATACTTTTAACCGGCAAATACGCGTGTTGGATCTTTCAGACCGTAATACTATTAACATATGTCACTCTAATCCATTTATCCAATAAAAATGATTCAGTTGCCCATTAGCTGCCGTTAAGGTTATCTGCATGCAAATCACATGCGTTTTAATTTCTCTTTTATTATGAAATAAATAAGTAAATAAATAAATAAAACTTTTCGAACTTATTAAACCTGGTGCGCGTGCTGTTGTTTCTACTTAAATTCAAACATGTAATTTGAAAATACATTATTTTTTCAATTAAAAATATGAAGGGAAGTGATTACTTCCCTTATCATCTAGAGTGGGGGTTGAACAGCTAAGGAATACCTTAATGAAGAAAATTAATAAAATGTAGATGCAGGTTTTTCAGAGAAAATCAGTTTTAAGTGACAAATGGGACATTTATGAATTTCCTTATACCTTATATAGGGATACTTCTATTATTAAACTAAGTAAAATGGTACCAACATTAAATGTGAGGCGTACAGCTTAGATTATCTTCATAAAAAGGCATCATTGGCTGTATATTTCATAAAAAAATAACTCTCGTGCTTGAAAATTTCGACGCGGGGTTCCGTGTACCTAAGCTAAGAATAAAGACATATGATTCAAATATTATCCAATACACTTATATGATTGAAGCTCTGTAAATTATTGTGTAAAATGAAAACAGTTAAACTTAAAATGGTTTTAAAAAATTTGGTATTTTTCCATCATTCGATTTTTTAATCCAAAATCATCTTTCGATATACTGATACACTTCAGCGCTATATAAATTTACAAATCCCGAAAAACGAATCAAGTGAATTAAGTACTTACAAACGTGACATACGAACCAATAAGTTGACTTATGATAGTTTAGATGTTACTCATTTTCTTTCATTCATACGTTTTCTACTCATAATTCGATATATTCAATTCTTTATTAAGTATTTTTAAAATGATAGCAATTAAATGAATGTTTTAAGATGGACTGACATGCATAAAATGCATTGTCACGTTTAGCTACTTTGACATCTGATTTTTCATTTTATCTACTGTAAATCCGAAAATATTGACCTAAATGCGACAATTGTATAATTTTTGCTTTTATTACGGATAATGATTAAATTTCTACAAAACAAGTTCATTTTTAATTAAAAGCACAGTACGCAATCATTTTCTGCTTAATAATTTATTTATTTATTTAATAAAATTCCTAATATACATTAAATGCGAACACAATCACAATCGCGTCACATTTAGCCATAACGACCTTGTTTACGTGTATAAAATTAGCATATATAAAATGATAGCAAGAATATATAAAATAATATATATACATGGGGAGGTGCATAATAAAAAAAATGTGTATCTCTATATCAATATTTGCATTTAATCCATTGAATACTGGCCATGACTGGCAAATATTTTTTATATTCAATCATACCACAAGTGACATTTTCCCCTTTGTGATAGATTTCTCTAGAATGTATCATAGTATAAGTGTTTGGCTGAGATTATTTTTCAAAATGTGGTACAAATATACCTAAAAATAATCCTCTGGCACGTTCATGTCACGACCTGTATTAAAAGGTTTAAAAAAATATTATATTTTTTAATGAAATATAAGATAGGAAGACATATTGCAGTATATTTTAGAAGTGGGATGTATTTTTGCTAGTTTCTTTAATGTTTTCCTTGGTCCACGAACTTCGTATATTATAAATTTGTTTTTAAAGCTCAATAAGAGTAGAGCTTAGAAATTATTATTTTTATAAAAAAATACTTAGCAGATATTTTACAATTTGTTATACAAATTATTACGGTATGTTTGTGAATATGCCGATTGTTCAATGTTGTTTTTATTTCATCGCGTAGGAAATATTAGTGTGAATCAAATGAAAACGGAACAGGAGCTACAGAATGAAATTACATAGTTTATTTTAAACAAAATCTTCAAAGCTACACAAGAACTGTCCCACTGTTTCACCAACTAATGAATACATTGCTCGTTAGTAATATAGGAACCATTTTCGAATATTATACAATGTATAATATACATGAATTTGCTGTCCGTGTAAAATCAGCAAACCTTTAATGCTTTTTACTTACCCATCATACGTAGTATAGGGTAAGTCTTGCAATCGTTTTGAAAATCGAAAAAAAAAATGACGGATTTACACGTTTCAGACACTGGAGATTCCGAAAAACATATTTTTAGAAAAAAAAATTGCCGTCCGTCTGTGTGTGTGTCTGTGTGTATGTGTGTCTGTAAACGCTCTATCTCCCGAAAAAATTGAGATAGAGACTTGAAATTTGGTATGTACTTAGTATGTAATAATGAGAAGAAGCCTTTTGAATTTCAATAACCTCGATTATCCGGAACTATAATTTTCGGACTCTCGAAACATTCGTTCTGATAAAAGGTATATAAAAATTTTCGAAATTGTCTATTTTAAGAAATGAATATAAAAGAAAATAAATAAACATAAATTTTGCATAAAGCATGATGTCGATCGGATAATGAGTTGCCGAGATATTTGGAATCCTATTTTCCACACTCTTCGATTTTTCATGACCCTGTATTTCATCCAAATTTCACTTCAAAGATATATTTTAATTGGAAATTTGACGCTTAATCAGATTCAATATACCGCTAGTTAATAGGATTATTATTTTTGAAGTTATAAGGATGTTTCTTTCAAGCAATTCAGTAATCGAGTCTTTAAAGTTTATGACGTTCATCAAGCCACGATTTTATTCGAATTGCAATGCATATTATAAGTAGTTTACACATTTTTTACTTTAATATTTTATATTATTCATATCCATGATGGGTAAGTATTACGGTGGCCCCCAACGACTAGTTTTCAACGGACCAAAGAGGGGAAAGTCATATGGCGAAAGGTATAGGCAACACCGTTGGTATTCCAACTCTCTCCACCGAAACTTCACCAGATTCTCTCGCGGAAATTGCTTGTGTCCGTGTTGCACACGAGTGTTATTGTGTGTAAATAAAATTGTTTGAATTTTATATTGTAATTATATATTGTAATCATTTTTTTTAAATATATTATACTTCTAAAGGTTATCGTATACGTATTAATGCATTCAAAATGTACGACTGTAAATAATTGTCATTATAATGTTAATCTCAAAATGCTATATAAATAACTATAACTGAAGTTTATGTAAAATATCAATTATTGTAATAATTTTAACGTTCGCCCAGCCTTGTGGCAAAATTGGGCAACGTTTATACTTTGTAAAATTGTAGTTTAACTTGTAATTATTGTAGCTAGCGCCGGATAGTAATATTTTTCCCTCCCTAGGCTTAGGGGTTCGTCCTGGCCATTAGCCAAAAGCTGGTCCCTAGGGTGGGCGCTGCTGTCTGTCTGTTGCACACGAGTCAATGACAGTGCATGTTCTCCATACACTGCCTTTATTCGCCGATGCACTTCGCAAAATAGAAATCGTTCTGACACTAAATAAGAATGTCACTGCTTTGCTCTTTTTTACTCGCAAACATTCCAGAGATACATATAAATAACAACAATAAATGATTGCGGGCCGAACGGCACTGTTGGCTGACCGCCAGCGCATAACATGTGTTTAAGCCTGACTGTCTAGTTCAAGTCCATAACCGCAGTATGTATTATCTTCCTTACTTCTCAGTTTAACTCTACACAAAGTTTGACTACTCTCATACAAAAATAAACCATATTATAACCAATGTTTCCTTTTCATTTGATCCCCCCCCTTATATATTTTACTGGATGTTTGAGTCTGATAATATGATAATCTAAATTTTAAATAAATATAATAAAATAATAAAGTGAACTTGATGAAAAATATTAACACTTTTTTAATAAGTAAGAAGTAATTTTAATACGTCTTATATTTATTAATAAGTAATTTTAGCAACGAAAACGCATTTATTACAACAATACATCATATATAAAAAGTTATAAAATTCAGTTATAAAACAGAATATGGATCTGTTTAATAATAAAATTAAATAAAAATTTCGATAAAGTCTTTAATTATTCATATTTATGTAGGATGTAATTTTAAATTATTAAATATAAAATCAATCGATACATAACTATCACGAAGACAAAATACATTTATTAAAATATGCAATTAAGAAGAGTAATTGAACTAAAAAAATATGTTTAAAGCTAATTAACAAAATACTATTACTGGAATGAGTACATGGAAATTTTCGCATTTTTCTGGTCTAATTTTTAATTGCATATTAACGGTGCAAACTTGTTGTGAATTAAAAAAAAATCACTAGTTATTTATTTATTTTTTCCCATTGTTTTTTACAGGAGTTAACGAAATGAGTGCTGTAAAGTACTACGTTTGATTAGACTCATTAGTAATTAAGTTCTAATAACGTAATGTTTTCTGCATTTCCCGAGGCTTTATAATTAGAAATGTCATATTATGTTTCAGTAAACACCTAGTTCCACTAATGAGTTTGTTAAAATTTGATAAATATGTTAATGGATATTTTTGTTTGAAGAACGCATTAAAAAAGCGTCAACAACGTTTGAAATGTCGTATCAGAGAGTTTAATAAACCATTTATATTTTTTAAGTTTTTGGTTGTTATTTGTAGCTTTATTTGTGTGTTTTATTAAAATAATTGTTACTTTTTTGTAACAATTTGAGTTTTATTTATTTTTTTAAATACCTTATGTTTTTTAATATTTTTTATACATAATTTTTTTAAGTAAAAAAATATCGGAATTTAATGTCTCAATAATAAATAGAACCAAGGAATTGGACCTCCTCCCCCAATCCATCTTCCTGGAAAATGGTCATTCAAAGAAGTACGAACGATGGTACCCCAATGAGCTGATGCACCATCATGTTGCAAAAAGACATGTGGCTGAAGATCTTCTAGTGGTGGAAATACGAAGTTTTCCAACATGTCTAACAGGAGGGTGCACCACCTCATCGTTCGTACTATTTTGAATGACCATTTTCCAGGAAGATGGATTGGGCGAGGAGGTCCAATTCCTTGGCCACCCAGATCACCTGATATAACGCCGCTGGTCTTTTTCCTTTGGGGATTTGTAAAGGACAATGCTTACAGGAGGAGAGTGTCGAACATTGATGACTTAAAAGCCAGAATTACAACCGCAATAGCCTCTGTGGATGCCGACATGCTTGCCGCTACCTAGCGTGAAATTGACTATCGACTCGATATTCTCCGTGCGACGAAGGGGGCACACGTGGAAGTTAATTGACAAGGGTCATGAAACATTTTGAGTCTATCTAACCATTTATGTTATTAATTTGAATCTATCTTTATTCTTTTAGGAGTTATTAAACATCAAAATGGGTCCAGGACTTTATAAACACACTGTATATTAAATTTCAAACCGCTTGGTTGGGTAGTTTTTGCGCTGATTTTATATAATAACCGAACGTTACTACGTATTTATATAATTACGAATGCACCTAAAAACAGACAGCAAGACACAGTTCACCGATTAACATAAACATGCAATAATACGTTTCCGGTAGAAAAAAAATAATATCTGTAGCATAATCTTAGCTGTTGGTCACGAAAACAATTTAAGAAAAAATAGGTATTTTTGCTTTTTGCCACCACAATAAACCGAGTTGAATTTTCGTACAGATGCGCACACAAAATCTCTGTTTAAATTTTGACACTGATCAATTTCAGATAAAAAGTAATCTACTTAACTATTATTTGAAGTGTATTATGTACTTAATCGTATTAGTATTTTATTGAACACAATAGCTTTAATTATAATTTACAACAGAATTTTTTTTCTTTGCTTGGATAATATTTTATATGATCAAATTGCCATAATTTATATTATTATATTATATATATATTTCTCTTCTATATCTTTTCAAATTTTTTACTTTCTAAAAGAATGGTGCACAACAGCTAATCTGTAGTTCTCAAATGTCAGATTCGTCGGTCACATTCAACATAAATTTTTCCAACAATGTAAGTTGAGAAAATGTAAATAGCTATATCTATATAAAATTGTGATTGCGCGAATAATCATAACATCCTTTTGGCATTTATGTTTAACTAGCAAATTTTTAACTCTTGGTTTTTTCATGTTCTAATACTCTATTTAATCTCAGAAATGTCTGTTATTTTAATGAAGGTTTCTTTTTAAGTGTACGCTAAATCAACGTAAAAATAATATAAACCAGACGCGTTAACAATGATTCAAACTCAATTGTTTTTATTTCATTAAAATTAAAAAAATAAAAGTTTATTTTAAAGATTATTTTTCAAGAGGAATTCAAAAACCTTTAAATGATAAATTAAATAGACTGTATAAAACAAAATTACAAGTAATACATACACCTGGAGATAAAAAAATAACGAAAAACGATAGGGTAATTTTAGGCATTTACTGTGAGTACATTTACAAAGGACAACACCGCAAAACTAAAAAATAAAACTGCAGGCGATATTTTCAAATTGTTATCTGTACATTTATAAATATTCTAAACGAAGCAGACGATTTTATTTTCCCAGTTTCGTGCTTGTTTAAAGAACTGTTTTTATTTGCCCTACAGAAATGTATGTGAGTTATTCAGAGTAAAAAAAAAGAAATGTGTTGTACCATAAATGTGTGGCTATCGTCTGGGAAAAACAGCTCAAGAAACAATTAAGTTAATGAAAGAAGCTTACAAAGACAATTGCTTTGGTGAGTCTACGAGTTTTAGATGTCATTGTGATTTCAAAAAAGGACATTTGTCTGCAGAACTGGCTCCTATGCCTGGCCGACCAAAAAATGTTGTGAATGATCGTAATGTTAACGCTGTGTGGGCAATCCTGCAAGGAAATTGGCGAATGACAAGTGAGGAGATAGCGGCATCAACTAACATTTTGAAAACCTCAATATTTCGCATTCTACGCAACAATTTAAAGCTTCGCTATATTTGCTCCAGATGGGTTCATCACCTTACCAAAGAACAAATGCAAACAATAATTCACCAATACTGTGAGTGGAAACAGATGCTTTAAAATTATACAATTTTCCTAAAACATAATAACAGGTGATGAAACTGGTGCATCATTTTGATCCCCATCACTAATTCTACAAAAAGTGTATGGAAACACACTAAATATCCGTCTCCAAAAAAAAATCCGACAAACCAAATCTGCTGGAAAGGTCATGGTGATTGTTTACTTTGATCATAAATGTGTAATCCATCAGCATGTTGTGCCTCCAAAAACTACAGCAAATGGTGAATATTATGTTTCAGTTTTGAAAATTTTGTGAAAACACATATCCAGAAAGAGTCATGAACTTGTAGGGAATTGGACATTACATCACGATAATTCCCGACCGCATGTCGCTAATTCTGTTCAGAAACATCTTAGTAAATTACAATATTAGAATCATGCCACATTCCCCTTACACTCCAGATCACGCACTATGCGATTTCTGGCTGTTTTCGAAGTTGAAGGAAAAGCTCCGTGGCAGATCATTTAATACAGATTCTGAACTTATTTCAGCAGTTCAGGGTTCTTTGAAGCAGCTTCCATAAAAAAAAAACTTCTGTACTTGTTTGAAAAGGGGCTTAAACAATGAAACCGTTGCATATCATTTGAGGGAAAGTATTTTGTTAAAGAATGATGTATTTTTTGCTATGAATATATTTCTTGATTTTTTTGTGATTTTACTCTCAGTTTTTTATGGAACGACCTTTGTATATTGAAATAGTTTTATAATACCCTGACTTTGGATAACATTTAATTACAATAAGCAATAACTCCACTTTAATAGGTTCAAAATTTCAAAAAAAAATCGCATACAATTTCTAAGAACGAAACTCATATATATTAATTACAAACAGATAAATGCGAAATTTGTAAAAAAAAAACGAAGAATTATCAGAACTCCTGAAATGAAATGATAACTTGGAAGTTATAGATTTACAACTCTCCAAAGTAAAGAAACCGTAAAGCAAATTAAACACTTTTTCTCAGAATACCATTTTGAAAATAGAGCTCTGTAATTTTTCAGACTATATACAAGTGTATTTTTGAAAATTTATAGTCACATATCTTTTTAGTAAAATACGTAGGTTTTTCAAAAGGTTGATAACTCGTTTTTTTTTTTTTTTTTTTTTTTTTTGCTTACAAAAACTTTTGGTATAAAAATTTAACTTTTACTTTAAATCGATGTGATTTCACAAAGTTGCTGTTTTTTTTTTTAAATTGGCTACGTAATTTATAATATTTTGGATTAGTAAATCTATTTTTTTTTCATTGTTATTATTCCAATTTACTATAAGGTACAGTATCCAATGCTTTCGCCTGTTTTCTCGAACCTCATTTTTTAATATCTGAACTCAAACAAATTACGTTAATATACTTAATAAAATTAAAGTAAAATCGTTTTTATAAGTATGTGCATTCAAAACAAAGTCATAAATATTCTTTAAATTTTCTGGGCCAAAATGGTGTTACTCCTTTAAATAAAGAACTTGGTAAGCTAACATATTCAAAAATTTATACACAAACATGCATTAACAACATTTAAAAAAATAAACTACAGGACATATTTTACATTATGTAAACAATTATAATTCTGAATTCCAAAAAAGTCACATTCAATTATTTTCCCTTCGTAGATCATTCTTCACCATTCAACACCAGAACACATAATTCAGAATTGAAAAAAATGTTTTTCAATACTTAAGATCATGTGTTATTGAAGATTTTTTTTTTCAGTGTCACAAAATAAATCTTTACTCTCATCCTTCTTTGAAGTATTATTTTCCAATTTTGTAAATGACAGCTTATCCGTAAAATCCCTAAAACGAAAAACTTATTCAAACTATATTTATCAACTTAAAAAAAATAAACAACCAGAAATATTTTATTTGTTTTTAAAAGAAATTAATTCTAATTCCCGCAAAACGAAGATTCAATTATTTTCCCTTCCTAGACCATTCTAACGCAACAAATAATTCAGAAGAAAAAATGTTTTTCAATATTTAAAGAGTGTGTATTCAATATGTGTATTCTGACATGCATTATTGATTTTTTTCAGTTTCACAAAATAAATCTTTACTCTCATAATTCTTTGATGTATTATTTTCCATTTCATAGAATTCCAGCTTATCCGCAAAATCTCTAAATCAAAAAAACTTATTCAAATTATATTTACCAACATTTTTTTTTTAAATTAAACTACAAGAAATATTTTACGTTATTTAATCAAAGTTATTTCTAAGTACAGCAAAACTCAGATTCAATTATTTACCCTTCATAGATTATTCTCTTTTAAACACTACAACAAATATTTCTGTTGAAAAAAAAATCATTATTTACTTTTCAGTGTCAAAATGAATTTTTACACTGAAATCGACATTATTTCATCCTGATTTGAAGTACTATTTTCCACTCGGCTATTAACAGTTTCTCCATAAAATCCACCCTCGGGCATATTTCCCTTGTGCAGATAATGGGCACGTCATAATTACACCACCACCATAAAATCACAAAAAAAAAAAAAAATAATCTAAATCTAAATGTGTAATTACCAGCATTTTTAAAATTAAACTACAATATAAATTTTACTTTATTTAAACAATTAAATTTCAAAATCCCATAAAACTTACATTCAAATATTTCCCTATCGTAGACTTTTAAACATCATTTCTCATAATTCTTCATCATTCCTCTTTTAAACATCAGAACAAATATAAATTAAAAAAAATATCCGAAGAAAAAAATCTTTATTTGGTTCAGTGTCACAAAATAAATCTTTACTATCAATGAAATCATTTCATGTTGCTTTCAAATATTATTTTCCACAAGGAGAATAACAGCTTTTCCTTAAAATTCCTAAAGTAAGAAGAAAAAAAAAATCATACATGTATTTGCCAACTTTTCTAACTTTAAACTACAAGAAATATTTTACTATATTTAAATCCCACAAAACTCAGATTCAATTATTTTTCATTGTATACTTTTCATAGACCAATCTGTTTAAAACATCAGAACAAGTATTTCCGAAGAAAGAATATTCTTTTTTGTTTTTCAGTGTCACAAAAGAAATCTCTACTTTCAAAGGGAAATCACTTCATCCTGCTTTGAAGTATTATTTTCCACTCGGTGAATAACGGCTTACCCGTAAAAACCCTTCAGTGTCAATAATCTTTGTACATAAGAGTCTTTGTGTATAAATGGAACACTTTAATCCTCCAATCAGATATATCTGTAACGCTATAATATTTGAAAAAATTTCTTGAAATCATTTTTTCATTCGTTAAATCCATGAAAATAAAGTGACAAAAGTAATCTTCAATTGCATTATACATTTTATTATTGGAAGTTTGTCTCTAAAAATGAAAACTTTAAAAAAAATGTATTTTATATAAATGAAGAGCTCCGATGTAAAACATGCAAACTGATTTTTTTTCTAATTTTCCATGTAAAATTATTTATGTGTATCCTGACATCATTTTAAAAGTACAAGGTTTAATGATTACTCAGTAGATGCTATCAAAGTTGAAGATAAATGATTTATAAGTAACACGAGTTTTTAAGAAGATAGACTAAAAATATTGTGCAATCAGCTGTTTGGAGAGCAAATCATAATGATTTTGGTTGTAGAATGTTTTAAAAATCTTAGAATATTGAATATCGCGAAACTTTCATATTGTTACGAAATTTGCTTTAGAGACATGCTTTCGAATAAAAAAAAAATCTAAAATAGAAACAGAAAGAGACATATAAAAACATGACACAGCGAAATGTTTCTCCAAAATATGTATATAAAAAGCCTCCAAAATATGCAAATAAATATATGTGTCGTGTTTGTGCTTGCGTGCATGTTTTCATTTTATACTTTTTAAGAATATTTCTAGACCACAATTATTTTAGTACTATTATACTAGTACTATGCAATAAATTATTTGATTTATTATTTTTATAATAGTTTTCTTGTAACATTTACTTGAAATTGTTTATTTGTTAATACAGTATCAGTGTTTGAGATGAGAAGGATATTGAATGAATAATGAGTATTGTTTAACTGAAAAACTTTTAAACTGAGTGGTAGTTAAAAAATAAAAATTAAATCTATAAAATTTAACATTTACAGATGACTTAAAAAGGCAATTTTTTTGCAAATTTTTAATCTGTATTTTGATTTAATTATCTTATTTCGTGAGAAAATAGAAGTTAAATATATACACATTTAAGAAATTTAATTAAAATGCACAAGCAAGAACATTCATATTTTAAAATCGGTGTTACATAATTTTTTATTGAAACAAAAGGAATTACTTTTGATGTTTATTCTTATGATGTTAAACTATTAAATATATAAAAAAAATATATTTATTAAAAGGCATGTTATGTATAAGTATGCATGTTTTCGTAAAATGTTATGTGTAAATAATAATATTTATTATAAAATATTTGAAGTGACTTATTTCTTATGCAAATAGATTTTACCAGTAAACTTTTTCTTTTGTTGTTAAAATACAAACTTGAATGAAAGTTGTATAAGAAATAAAACTAATCCTAATAATCATGTAGTTTTTAAATACAAAACATAGTTAAATTAGTCAAAGTTAATCAACTTACATAAACATAAATATTTTATTGTATACCACATAAATAGAACGGCAAATAGAACTCAGAAACTGATAGAAAACAAAAATAAAATAAAAAATTACTTAACAAGATACTTTCGACATGTGCAGGTACACATTTAATTTATCATCCCTTTTCTTTTCTAGTTCAAACATATTTTCTTAATTAGCATATAATAAAAAATGTTCAATGCAAAAAATATAATGTATATTAAATACACAGTCTGAACAAAATATACGAATTTCAAGTTACAGGTAATTTTGTTATAACACAATTGAAATTCTTTGAATAAACGTATACCATATATGCTCTGTACAGATTGTTACGCACGCGTGCACACACACACACACACATATATATAGAGAGATAGATAAATAGGTAGATAGATAGATAGATAGATAGATAGATGTATAGAAAGTTAAAAATTTGTAATCTGACAAACGTGTGATGACTATATGGATTAAAAATTATCAAACTGATGAAGTTTATAAGGTAAATTTCACAGTTATTAGATAAATATAAAAACCATAATTTGCAGATTAGTAAACTTTGTTCTCCGAAGTACATAGACAATAGATCTGACAAACAATACGAGATATTTAAAATCTCTAAGGTTTTTTTAATTTTATGTTCAAAAATGTTTGTTCCATGTGAAAACTGAACCATTAGTCAGTCAGTACAAAAATATGAGAAGTTTATAATTTTAAATAAGGAGCCTTTAATGGAGCCTTTAACGTTGTGAAACTATATAGTTTATTTAATTTATGTGAAATAAATTTCAGTAATCACATTAATAATCAAAATGCACATTGATGTGACCGGTTCTAAATGTTTACTGAGTCATTACACACATCTATAAATATATATAGAGCGAGTTGGTTGTTAGAAAATTTCCCCTCCAATATATCAAAAAGGGTCGTCGAAAGAAATCTAAAATATTCGAAAACTCAAATTGCTACACATATAACGATTACTTATGAACTTCTATAACCTCTAATAATTCGGGAGCATTTTCGAATAAGAAAATTAGAAGAATATGACTACAATAAAATCTGATTTGTATAAAAATATATCATCTTGTTAAATTAACAGAATCTGTCGTCAGTCATATTAACAATGTTTAAATATATATATTTTTTTTTCAAATTCGCTTCACCCGTGCCTTTTTGTATAGATACCGAAATTTACGTGAAGGAATTATATCTATTATTCTATATAAAAATGTGAGGTAAAAATTACAAATCCAATTCAGAAATTAACTAAGTAAGGAATTTTTTATTCAGTAAAATAGTCTTAAAATGAGTGAAATTAGACTGTTATTTGATTAATAACTCACCATTGTCTAATTTTTTTTTTCTGCAAACAATTCGAATAGATAATGATCCGAAATGAAACTTTTGGTATTTAAATTTCTGAACTTTGATTATCTTTCCTCAACATTGTTGATTTTACACTATTAAAAATTTGCAACAAACTGTCCGGTCATTTGACCGTTATTATATAAAACGGTTACAGAACCGTAATTTAACTCTATTGTGACCATAATAGTCATATTAGGGTCAAAATAGAGTTAAATAATGGTTTTGACTCAAAAAACTGGTGAAACGAGTTAGCTACGGCTTTGACCATAGTGTTTAGGTAATGTAAAATGTTTGTGAACTACACTGTAAAAAAAAAATTCTCAGGTTACTAAAAAATTTTTAGTATATTTGTATTCCACAGATTTTTTTTAGTAACCGGTACTAAAAATCGGTACAAAAAGACTAATTTTTTTTTTTCGTATTCTTACTCAGTTATAAGATAATATGTAAGAATTACTAGAAAACAGCTAGCAACATTACTAGAAAACAACTAGCAATGATTCCGATTTTTTAGTACCGGTTACTAAAAAAATCTGTGGAACACAAATATACTAAAAAATGTTTAGTAATTTCCAAAAAATCTGTTAGAAAAACTAAACTTTTTTTAGTAGATCGACCCATTTTTTTTTACAGTGTATTTTTTGTGGCACCTATCAGCGCTCCTTATATGAAAGCTGTGAAATTAGTAGTCTTAACTCTAAAATAGTAAAAGAAACTGACAAATGAGTGAAGTACAATGTTTTATAAAGGAAATAGCTAAATTTGAGGGCAACATCTCATTAAACACCAATTTAACATTATCCAGGGTGATATCTCACTCCCGTTTAGTCTCAAACAACTGATTAAGTCAGTCTACGTTATTCATGAATGTGATGTCTAGATATAGTAAAATATGTGAGCCCCCTCTTGTGACAAACTGCATAGGCTAATTTTTTTTGTATCAAAAACGATACGAGATACGGGTAATGTTGATTTTTATAACTGTAAAATGAAATTATGAAATTACGTGTTGCATGTTCAAATAAATGTATGAGGAGACAGGACATGCAATTTCCTCACATACAAACATACAATAAACACAGCACTCCTTCCATGCAGAAGTTTGACATTTTAAGACAGATGAACATTTACTAATAAAACTTCTGCATAGGATAAAATACATATTTAATTTGGTGATTATATATTAAAAATTACATTTCAGGGATTTTAATAATACGTTTACAAGTAAGACATAATTCCTCTTTAATCAAGGACATTTAACAATTTTACAATTTAATTTTCCCCGTATATCCTATCGTTTTCGATACAGAAACGTTACGCTAAGCAGTTTGTCACTAGATGGCGCTCACATGTTTTACTATACCTCGACATCATATTCATGAATATCGTAGACCGAACCAACCAGTTGTTTGATACTAAACGGAAGTGAGATACCACCCTGGAAATTGTGAAATTTGTGTTTAATCAGATGTGAACCTCAAATTTAGTTACTTCTATATCTTTTATATATATATATATATATATATATATATATATAATTAACATTTTTCCTCAAATAATCTCGCCATTTTATTAAGCAAACAGAGTTATCAACATGAATATGTATTATCAAACTAAAATATTTGATTTATGTGGTTGTATATATTATGTACTATCATATGAAAACTAACAGGAAGTCGCTGGAAATTAGTCAAACATAAAAAGATAACTTTGTGTAACGTTAAGAGCTGATTGATAACCCTACGACACCTAGTGAAATGAAATTTCTTGAATACAGGAGCTAAAATAGATCTACAGAATGTAATAAAAATGGTGTTTTTTAGCAATAAATTCTTTAAATTGAGATCTTTATTATTTTAACTATGTATTATGAAATATATATTAATGTTATTTTATTAGAGAATTTTCTGATATAGTGATATAAAATATCAAATAAAATAAAATAAATTGTTAAAACTGTATACAAGTTTACAGAATATTTTAGATATAAATGCGAAACTTACTTTTTCCAAAGCTGGTATTAAAATGTAAGAAAATTTTTATTCCAAATTATCCATTACTATTGTTACAATTTTTTAATTTATTGTTGCAACAAATGTAAAAATGAAAATATCCCAATATTGCATAAAATGTCAAAGAACAAGTTCTAGGGCTTAAGATTCATTTAATAAGTAATAACGATTCATTTAATAAGTTATATTCTTTTCAACAATTTTTAAACAAGCCATATGTATTCGTCTCGTACCGTTGCCAATTAAACCAAACAAGCTATATGTGAAATTATATTAAACAGATTGCTGAAATTAATTATTTAAACATATTTTTTAATTAGAGAATCTTCTGAAGATATTTACACACATTATAAATTTCGACAATCGATATGTCCTACTTACTAAAATTTAATAAGTTTTAAAAACCTAATTTTTTAATCCATTTAAAATAGACATATAATTTTCAATTCAAAATACTTCATTCATATATTATACTTAAAATTTTATCAGCAAAATAGCAACATTTAGTATAAAATATATAAATATTAAAAAAAAGTGATATATCACCCTGGATAATGAGAAATTTGTGTTTAATCAGATGTGGTCCTCAAATTGAGTTACTTCCATATCTTTTTTTTTTTTTTTTTTTTTTTTTTTTTAAATAAATTAAAGTTTTTCCTCAAATAATCTTAGCTTTTTATTAAGCAGAGTTAACAACATAAATATGTACTATCAAACGATAGCATTTGATTTATGTGGTTGTATATATTATGTAGTATTATATGAAAACTTACCGGAAGCCGCTGGAAATTAGCCAAACATAAAAAGATAACTTTGTGTTAAGAACTGATTGATGACCCTAGGACACCTACTGAAATGAAATTTTTTGAATACAGGAGCTAAAATAGGTCTATAGAATGTAATAAAAATGGTGTTTTATAGCAATAAATTCTTTAAATTGAGATCTTTATTATTTTAACTATGTATTATGAAATATATATTTTTATTATTTTATTATAATGTTATTCGGATATAACATATCAAATAAAATAAAATAAATTGTTAAAAATATATAGAAGTTTCCAGAAAATTTTAGATATAAATGCGAATCTTACTTTTTTCCAAAAAAAAAAATATATTAAAAAATGAAAATATCCCAAGATTGCATAAGATGCCAAAGGACAAGTTCTAGCGCTTAAGATCCATTTAATAAGTTATAATGATTCATTTAATAAGTTATATGATTTTCAACAATTTTTTAAAAAACCCATATGTATTAGTTCCGTACCATTGCCAATTCAACCAAACAAGCTATATGTGAAATTATATTAAATTAATTTCTTAAATTAATTATTTAAACATATTTTTAAATTGTAGAATGTTCGGAAAATATTTTAACTGATACACAAATTATAAATTTCGACAATCACTATGTCTTACTTATTAAAATTTAATCAGTTTTAAATACCTAATTTTTTAATCATTTTAAAATAGACATATAATTTTTAATTCAAAATATTTCACTCACATATTATATTTTAAATTTTATCAGCAAAATAGCAACATTTAGTATAAAATATACGAATATTAACAATATTTTGTTACGGAAATTCGATAAAATTAAAGTCTCTAATTTTGATGATTCTGTAACAATATTTTAAACACCTGCGATATATATATAACAATATATATATATATATATATGTGTGTGTGTGTGTGTGTGTGTGTGTGCATCTGTATCGATAGGATACATGATGGTATTATAAAAGGAACAGAAAATATTTGGATTATTATATAGAAATTTATATTTATCATCATTGCAGAAAATTCAAGTGTTAAAATAAATGTAACAAAATGGATAAAATATCGTGTGATAATTTTTTTTGAACTCAAGGACAATCTTAATATTTGGGTATTCGCCAAACGTGAGATCGATGACATGAAAAATGAATTCAATATTTTTGATTTGCTATATCGTGATACCAGTATGAAAGACGGTGAGTTAAAAATATATGATTCAGAGTAATTAGGATATAAAACATATACTTTATAACCCTGTGTGCTTCATGACCGATGTAAATATATTTTCATGTAAAATATATTATATTATTCTCTTTATTTTGAGTGTAGACTCAGTTTAACTTTTAAAAAATGAGCACAGAAATTTCATTTATACTTGCATATTTAAAATAATGTAATAGAATTTTTTTACTTTTTTTTTGAAAAAAAAAGCCAACTATGAACGCTTTTCCTTTTAAATATTGGATTATTGAAAAATATATTGATATTGTAATACATTATAAAAATGAGTTTAAAAACTTTAGTTAAATATTTTTCGTTTATGTATTTTTTGAAATCTAAAAGAAATAACGTTACAGCAAAACGTTATTTATATTGATTATATTTTGGTCCGAAATGGCATCACTGAGTAATACAGTGCATTATCCGTAAAAAGTAAAGATTAATTTGCGTTGAAATTGCAAAAAATCTCTTGGACATTTGGTTGAAATGTTGAAATTATACAAACAATATATTTTTCTGAGAAAATATTGTAATCTTGTGTTGTTCATACAAGCTAATAATATCTTGATTATAAATAATAGATTTTTCTGATTCGTAGGTTTGCCATAACACACATGACAGGAAGAAAAAGAACGTCGCTAATTTTTTAATATTTAAAAAATATAATCTATGGACGAAATTTGACACCATTTAATATTTAAAAATATATACTTTTTTGTAAATATATGTGTGGATGTTAATAGAAAATAAATGAAAAAAAAAAACTAAATTTAACAGAAATATATAATACAAAACTTGGCAAGATGGATCGCAGTTACATCCAAAGATCTAACAGACGAAAAGATACACGAACTTACACAATTGATTTCAAATCGATATCTATACTATTATATAAAGAGGAAACGGTGACTGACTGAATGACTGGGTGACTCATCAACGCCCAGCCGAAACTATTAAAGTTAGGGTCACGCAATTTGGACTGTAGATTGCTGTTATGCCCTAGGCAAGCAATAAGAAGGGATTTTTGAAAATTCCCCCGCCGAAGGAGGTTAAAGGGGGGTTCGAATGTTTTAGGTCATTTCGCCATATCTCAGCACCAGTTATAGGTAGGAATTTGAAATTCCAGAAAACAAATCTGCTAAAAACATGATTAAACACCTATTTCAGCGATTTTAGAAATTCCCCCCAGAAGGGGGTTAAAGGTGGGTGGTCGAATGTTTTACGTCATTTCGCCATATCTCAGCAGCAGTTATAGGTAGGAGCTTGAAATTCCAGAAAACAAATCTACTAAAAAAATGATTAAACACCTATTTCAGCGATTTTAGAAATTCACCCAAAAGAGGGTTAAAGGGGGGGAGGTCGAATGTTTCAAGTCATTTCGCCATATATCAGCAGCAGTTATAAGTAGGAGCTTGAAATTCTAGAAAACAAATCTACTAAAAAAATGATTAAACACCTATTTCAGCGATTTTAGAAATTCACCCCCCAGAAGGGGGTTAAATGGGGGTGGTCGAATGTTTTAGGTCATTTCGGCATATCTCAGCAGCACTTATAGGTAGGAGCTTGAAATTCCAGAAAACAAATCTACTAAAAAAATGATTAAAAAACCTATTTCCGCGATTTTAGAAATTCCCCCCCAGAAGGGGATTAAATGTGGGTGGTCGAATGTTATAGGTCATTTCGGCATATCTCAGCAGCAGTTATAAGTAAGAGCTTGAAATTCCAGAAAACAAATCTACTAAAAAATGATTAAACACCTATTTCAGCGATTTTAGAAATTCCCCACCAGAAGGGGGTTAAATGGGAGTGGTCGAATGTTTTAGGTCATTTCGACATATCTCAGTAGCAGTTATAGGTAGCATTTTCAAATTCCAGAAAACAAATCTACTAAAAAATGATTAAACACCTATTTCAGCAATTTTAGAAATTCCCCCCAGAACGAGGTTAAATAGGGTTGGTCGAATGTTTTAGGTCATTTCGCCATATCTCAGCAGCAGTTATAGCTAGGAGCTTGAAATTCCAGAAAAAAAATCTACTAAAAAAATTATTAAACACCTATTTCAGCGATTTTAGAAATTCCCCCCAAAAGGGGGTCGAAGGGGGGTGATCGAATGTTTTAGGTCATTTCACCATATCGCAACAGCAGTTATAGGTAGGAGCTTGAAATTCCAGAAAACAAATCTTCTAAAAAAATGATTAAACACGTATTTCAGCGATTTTAGAAATTTTTGACCCTATTAAAACCCTTAGGGAGGAATTTCTAAATTCACTGAAATGCGTGTTTCACCATTTTTTAGTAGTCTATACTATTATATAAAGAGGAAACGGTGACTGACTGACTGACGGGGTGACTCATCAACGCCCAGCCGAAACTACTAAAGTTAGCGTCACGCAATTTGGACTGTAGATAGCTGTTATGGCCTAGGCAAGCAATAAGAAGGAATTTTTGAAAATTCCCCTCACCGAAGGTGGTTAAAGGGGGGTTCGAATGTTTTAGGTCATTTTGTCATATCTCAGCAGCAGTTATAGGTAGGAGCTTGAAATTCCAGAAAACAAATCTACTTAAAAAATGATTAAACACCTATTTCAGCAATTTTAGAAATTCCCCCCCCCCCAGAAGGGGGTTAAAGGTGGGTGGTCGAATGTTTTAGGTCATTTCGCCATATCTCAGCACCAGTTATAGGTAGGAGCTTGAAATTCCAGAAAACAAATCTACTTAAAGAATGATTAAACACCTATTTCAGCGATTTTAGAAATTCCCCCCAGAAGGGGGTTAAATGTGGGTGGTCGAATGTTTTAGGTCATTTCGCCATAAATCAGCAGCAGTTATAGATAGGAGCTTGAAATTCCAGAAAACAAATCTACTAAAAAATGATTAAACACCTATTTCAGCGATTTTAGAAATTCCCCCCAGAAGGAGGTTAAAAGGGGGTGGTCGAATGTTTTAGGTCATTTCGCCATATCTCAGCAGCAGTTATAGGTAGCAGCTTGAAATTCCAGAAAACAAATCTACTAAAAAATGATTAAACACTTATTTCAGCGATTTTAGAAATTCCCCCCAGAAGGAGGATAAATAGGGGTGGTCGAATGTTTTAGGTCATTTCGCCATATCTCAGCAGCAGTTATAGGTAGGAGCTTGAAATTCCAGAAAACAAATCTTCTAAAAAAATGATTAAACACGTATTTCAGCGATTTTAGAAATTTTTGACGCCTTTAAAACCCTTATTGAGGAATTTCTAAAATCACTGAAATGCGTGTTTAACCATTTTTTAGTAGTCTATACTATTATATAAAGAGGAAACCGTGACTGACTGACTGACTGGGTGACTCATCAACGCCCAGCCGAAACTACTAAAGTTAGGGTCACGCAATTTGGACTGTAGATTGCTGTTATGGCCTAGGCAAGCAATCAGAAGGGATTTTTGAAAATCCCCCCCCCCCGAAGGCGGTTAAAGGGGGGTTCGAATGTTTTAGGTCCTTTTGTCATATCTCAGCAGCAGTTATAGGTAGGAGCTTGAAATTCTAGAAAACAAATCTACAAAAAAATGTTTAAACACCTATTTCAGCGATTTTAGAAATTCCCCACCAGAAGGGGGTTAAATGGGAGTGGTCTAATGATTTAGGTCATTTCGCCATATCTCAGCACCAGTTATAGGTAGGAGCTTGAAATTCCAGAAAACAAATCTACTAAAAAAATGATTAAACACCTATTTCAGCGATTTTAGAAATTCCCCCCCAGAAGGGGGTTAAAGGTGGGTGGTCGAATGTTTTAGGTCATTTCGCCATATCTCAGCGCCAGTTATAGGTAGGAGCTTGAAATTCCAGAAAACAAATCTACTAAAAAAATGATTAAACACCTATTTAAGCGATTTTAGAAATTCCCCCCAGAAGGGGGTTAAATGTGGGTGGTCGAATGTTTTAGGTCATTTCGCTATATCTCAGCAGCAGTTATAGATAGGAGCTTGAAATTCCAGAAAACAAATCTACTAAAAAATGATTAAACACCTATTTCAGCGATTTTAGAAATTCCCCCCAGAAGGAGGTTAATCGGGGGTGGTCGAATGTTTTAGGTCATTTCGCCATATCTCAGCAGCAGTTATAGGTAGGAGCTTGAAATTCCAGAAAACAAATCTACTAAAAAAATTATTAAACACCTATTTCAGCGATTTTAGAAATTCCCTCCAAAAGGGGGTCGAAGGGAGGTGGTCGAAAGTTTTAGGTCATTTCACCATATCGCAACAGCAGTTATAGGTAGGAGCTTGAAATTCCAGAAAACAAATCTTCTAAAAAAATGATTAAACACGTATTTCAGCGATTTTAGAAATTTTTGACCCTATTAAAACCCTTAGGGAGGAATTTCTAAAATCACTGAAATGCGTGTTTAACCTTTTTTTAAAAGTCTATACTATTATATAAAGAGGAAACGGTGACTGACTGACTGACTGGGTGACTCATCAACTCCCAGCCCAAACTACTAAAGTTAGCGACACGCAATTTGGACTGTAGATTGCTGTTATGGCCTAGGCAAGCAATAAGAAAGAATTTTTGAAAATTCCCCCAACCGAAGGGGGTTAAAGGGGGGTTCGAATGTTTTAGGTCCTTTTGTCATATCTCAGCAGCAGTTATAGGTAGCAGCTTGAAATTCTAGAAAACAAATCTACTAAAAAATTATTAAACACCTATTTCAGCGATTTTAGAAATCCCCCCCAGAAGGGGGTTAAATTGGGGTGGTCGAATGTTTTAGGTCATTTCGCCTTATCTCAGCAGCAGTTATAGATAGGAGCTTGAAATTCCAGAAAACAAATCTACTAAAAAAATGATTAAACACCTATTTCAGCGATTTTAGAAATTCCCCCCCCAGAAGGTGGTTAAATGGGGGTGGTCTAATGTTTTAGGTCATTTCGCCATATCTCAGCAGCAGTTATAGATAGGAACTTGAAATTCCAGAAAACAAATCTACTAAAAAAATGATTAAACACCTATTTCAGCGATTTTAGAAATTCCCCCCCAGAAGGTGGTTAAACGGGGGTGGTCGAATGTTTTAGGTCATTTCGTCATATCTCAGCACCAGTTATAGGTAGCATTTTGAAATTCCAGAAAACAAATCTACTAAAAAAATGATTAAACACCTATTTCAGCGATTTTAGAAATTCCCCCCAGAAGGGAGTTAAATAGGGGTGGTCGAATGTTTTAGGTCATTTCGTCATATCTCAGCAGCAGTTATAGGTAGCATTTTGAAATTCCAGAAAACAAATCTACTAAAAAATGATTAAACACCTATTTCAGCGATTTTAGAAATTCCACACAGAAGGGGGTTAAATGGGGGTGGACGAATGTTTTAGGTCATTTCGCCTTATCTCAGCAGCAGTTATAGATAGGAGCTTGAAATTCCAGAAAACAAATCTACTTAAAAAATGATTAAACATCTATTTCAGCGATTTTAGAAATTCCCCCCCCAGAAGGGGGTTAAATGGGGGTGGTCGAATGTTTTAGGTCATTTCGCCATATCTCAGCACCAGTTATAGGTAGGAGCTTGAAATTCCAGAAAACAAATCTTCTAAAAAAATGATTAAACACGTATTTCAGCGATTTTAGAAATTTTTGACCCCTTTAAAACCCTTAGGAAGGAATTTCTAAAATCACTGAAATGCGTGTTTAACCATTTTTTAGTTTTAACTATTATATAAAGAAAACCGTGACTGACTGACTGACTGGGTGACTCATCAACGCTCAGCCGAAACTACTAAAGTTAGGGTCACGCAATTTGGACTGTAGATTGCTGTTATGGCCTGGGCAAGCATTAAGAAGGGATTTTTGAAAATTCCACCCCCGAAGGGGGTTAAAGAGGGGTTCGGATGTTTTAGGTCATTTTGCCATATCTCAGCAGCAGTTATAGGTAGGAGCTTGAAATTCTGGAAAACAAATCTACTAAAAAAATGATTAAACACCTATTTCAGCGATTTTAGAAATTCCCCACCAGAAGGGGGTTAAATGGGGGTGGTCAAATGTTTTACGTCATTTCGCCACATCTCAGCACCAGTTATAGGTAGGAGCTTGAAATTCCAGAAAACAAATCTGCTAAAAAAATGATTAAACACCTATTTCAGCGATTTTAGTAATTCCCCCCAGAAGGGGTTAAAGGTTGGTGGTCGAATGTTTTACGTCATTTCTTCATATCTCAGCAGCAGTTATAAGTAGGAGCTTGAAATTCCAGAAAACAAATCTTCTAAAAAAATTATTAAACACCTATTTCAGCGATTTTAGAAATTCCCCTCAGAAGGGGGTTAAATGGGGGTGGTCGAATGTTTTAGGTCATTTCGCCTTATCTCAGCAGCAGTTATAGATAGGAACTTGAAATTCCAGAAAACAAATCTACTAAAAAAATGATTAAACACCTATTTCAGCGATTTTAGAAATTCCCCCCCAGAAGGGGGTTAAATGGGGGTGGTCGAATGTTTTAGGTCATTTCGCCATATCTCAGCACCAGTTATAGATAGGAGCTTGAAATTCCAGAAAACAAATCTACTAAAAAAATGATTAAACCACTATTTCAGCGATTTTAGAAATTCCCCCCCAGAAGGGGGTTAAATGGGGGTGGTCGAATGTTTTAGGTCATTTCGCCATATCTCAGCACCAGTTATAGGTAGCAGCTTGAAATTCCAGAAAACAAATCTACTAAAAAATGATTAATCACCTATTTCAGCGATTTTAGAAATTCCGCCAGAAGCGGGTTAAATAGGGGTGGTCGAATGTTTTAGGTCATTTCGCCATATCTCAGCAGCAGTTATAGGTAGGAGCTTGAAATTCCAGAAAACACATCTACTAAAAAATTATTAAGCACCTATTTCAGCGATTTTAGAAATTCCCCCCAAAAGGGGGTCGAAGGGAGTGGTCGAATGTTTTAGGTCATTTCACCATATCGCAACAGCAGTTATAGGTAGGAGCTTAAAATTCCAATAAACAAATCTTCTAAAAAAATGATTAAACACGTATTTCAGCGATTTTAGAAATTTTTGACCCCTTTAAAACCCTTAGGGAGGAATTTCTAAAATCACTGAAAAGCGTGTTTAACCATTTTAGTAGATATGACCTAATTTAGTAGATATGACCATTTAACCACCTTCTGGGAGGAATTTCCAAAATTCCTGAAATACGTGTTTTATTCATTTTTAGTAGATTTTTTTACCTGATTTTCGCGCTCCTAACTAAAACTGCTGCTGAGATATGACTAAATGATCTAAAACACTCGGCCTCCCTTATAACCCCCTTTCTGGGTGAATTTCTAAAATCGCTGAAATAGGTGTTTAATAATTTTTTTTAGTAGATTTGTTTTCTAGAATTTCAAGCTCCTACCTATAACTGCTGCTGAGAAATGGCGAAATCACCTAAAACATTCGACCCCCCTCTTTAACCCCCTTCTGGGTGAATTTCTAAAATTGCTGAAATAGGTGTTTAATCATTTTTTTAGTAGATTTGTTTTCTGGAATTTCAAGCTCCTACCTATAACTGCTGCTGAGATATGGCGAAATGACCTAAAACATTCGACCACCCCCATTTAACCCCCTTCTGGGGGGAATTTCTAAAATCGCTGAAATAGGTGTTTAATAATTTTTTTTAGTAGATTTGTTTTCTAGAATTTCAAGCTCCTACCTATAACTGCTGCTGAGAAATGGCGAAATGACCTAAAACATTCGACCCCCCTCTTTAACCCCCTTCTGGGTGAATTTTTAAAATTGCTGAAATAGGTGTTTAATCATTTTTTTAGTAGATTTGTTTTCTGGAATTTCAAGCTCCTACCTATAACTGCTGCTGAGATATGGCGAAATGACCTAAAACATTCGACCACCCCCATTTAACCCCCTTCTCGGGGGAATTTCTAAATTTGCTGAAATAGGTGTTTACTCATTTGTTTTCTGGAATTTCAAGCTCCTACCTATAACTGCTGCTAAGATATGGCGAAATGACCTAAAACATTCGAAAACCCCCATTTAACCCCCTTCTGGGGGGAATTTCTAAAATCGTTGAAATAGGTGTTTAATCATTTTTTTAGTAGATTTGTTTTCTAGAATTTCAAGCTCCTACCTATAACTGCTGCTGAGATATGGCGAAATGACCTAAAACATTCGACCACCCCCATTTAACCCCCTTCTGGGGGAGAATTTCTAAAATCGCTGAAATAGGTGTTTAATCATTTTTTTAGTAGATTTGTTTTTTAGAATTTCAAGCTCCTACCTATAACTGCTGCTGAGATATGGCGAAATGACCTAAAACATTCGACCACCCCCATTTAACCCCCTTCTCGGGGGAATTTCTAAATTCGCTGAAATAGGTGTTTACTCATTTGTTTTCTGGAATTTCAAGCTCCTACCTATAACTGCTGCTGATATGGCGAAATGACTTAAAACTTTCGACCTCCGCCCCTTTAACCCCCTTCTGGGTGAATTTCTAAAATCGCTGAAATAGGTGTATAATCATTTTTTAGTAGATTTGTTCTTTGGAATTTCAAGCTCCTACCTATAACTGCTGCTGAGATATGGCGAAATGACCTAAAACATTCGACCACCCCCATTTAACACCCTTCTGGGGGGGAATTTCTAAAATCGCTGAAATAGGTGTTTAATCATTTTTTTACTAGATTTGTTTTCTGGAATTTCAAGCTCCTACCTATAACTGCTGCTAAGATATGGCGAAATGAAATAAAACATTCGACCACCCCCATTTAACACCCTTCTGGGGGGAATTTCTAAAATCGCTGAAATAGGTGTTTAATCATTTTTTTAGTAGATTTGTTTTCTAGAATTTCAAGCTCCTACCTATAACTGCTGCTGAGATATGGCGAAATGACCTAAAACATTCGACCCATTTAACACCCTTCTGGTGGGAATTTCTAAAATCGCTGAAATAGGTGTTTAATCATTTTTTTAGTAGATTTGTTTCCTAGAATGTCAAGCTCATACCTATAACTGCTGCTGATATATGGCGAAATGACTTAAAACATTCGACCCCCCCCCCCTTTAACCCCCTTCTGGGTGAATTTCTAAAATCGCTGAAATAGGTGTTTAATCATTTTTTAGTAGATTTGTTTTCTGGAATTTCAAGCTCCTACCTTTAACTGCTGCTGAGATATGGCGAAATGACCTAAAACATTCGACCACCCCCATTTAACCCCCTTCTGGGGGGGGAATTTCTAAAATCGCTGAAATAGGTGTTTAATCATTTTTTTTAGTAGATTTGTTTTCTGGAATTTCAAGCTCCTACCTATAACTGCTGCTAAGATATGGCGAAATGACCTAAAACATTCGACCACCCCCATTTAACCCCCTTCTGGGGGGAATTTCTAAAATCGCTGAAATAGGTGTTTAATCATTTTTTTAGTAGATTTGTTTTCTAGAATTCCAAGCTCCTACCTATAACTGCTGCTGAGATATGGCGAAATGACCTAAAACATTCGACCACCCCCATTTAACCCCCTTCTGGGGGAGAATTTCTAAAATCGCTGAAATAGGTGTTTAATCATTTTTTTAGTAGATTTGTTTTTTAGAATTTCAAACTCCTACCTATTACTGCTGCTGATATATGGCGAAATGACTTAAAACATTCGACCTCCCCCCCTTTTACCCCCTTCTGGGTGAATTTCTAAAATCGCTGAAATAGGTGTTTAATCATTTTTTAGTAGATTTGTTTTCTGGAATTTCAAGCTCCTACCTATAACTGCTGCTGAGATATGGCAAAATGACTTAAAACATTCGACCCCCCCCCCCTTTAACCCCCTTCTGGGTGAATTTCTAAAATCGCTGAAATAGGTGTTTAATCATTTTTTTAGTAGATTTGTTTTCTGGAATTTCAAGCTCCTACCTATAACTGCTACTGAGATATGGCGAAATGACCTAAAACATTCGACCACCCCCATTTAACCCCCTACTGGGGGGAATTTCTAAAATCGCTGAAATAGGTGTTTAATCATTTTTTAGTAGATTTGTTTTCTGGAATTCAAGCTCCTACCTATAACTACTGCTGAGATATGGCAAAATGACCTAAAACATTCGACCACTCCCCTTTCACCCCCTTATGGGGGGAATTTCTAAAATCGCTGAAATAGGTGTTTAATCGTTCTTTAGTAGATTTGTTTTCTGTAATTTCAAGCTCCTACCTATAACTGCTGTTGAGATATGGCGAAATGACCTAAAACATTCGACCACCCCCATTTAACCCCCTTCTGGGGGGAATTTCTAAAATCGCTGAAATAGGTGTTTAATCATTTTTTTAGTAGGTTTGTTTTCTAGAATTTCAAGCTCCTACATATAACTGCTGCTGAGATATGGCAAAATGACCTAAAACATTCGAACCCCCCTTTAACCTACTGGGGGGGGGGAATTTTCAAAAATCCCTTCTTATTGCTTGCCTAGGCCATAACAGCAATCTACAGTCCAAATTGCGTGACCCTAACTTTAGTAGTTTCGGCTGGGCGTTGATGAGTCACCCAGTCAGTCAGTCAGTCACCGTTTCCTCTTTATATAATAGTATAGATTGAAGTACCTGCATACTACACCTGGGCCAATGGTAAATTTTCACGCAGAAAAAAAGGACAATTGGTGGAAGTATTTCCTAACATTAAAAAAGACTCAGCACTTGGCCGGATGTACGGTATTCATCCAAGTCAATGTGAATGTTTTCCTCTGAGAATACTGTTGCATCATGTTCGTGGACCAACCTCTTTTATAAACTTACGAACTATTGCAGGAAAAATTATGCCAACATATCAGTTAGCTTGCAAAGAACTTGGTCTCATTGAAAATGACGAACATTCTAACCACAAATTAGCTGACGCAGTACTTTCTGATTCACCAAAACAATTGAGAGAATTATTTGTGACCATTCTATTATTTTGCCAACCATCAGACCTTTTAAAGCTATGGGAGATATTTAATAAACATTTGTGTGAAGACATACTCCACAGAGTGAGAGAGCTACGTAATAATATGTCTATACCATATTCAAATGATATTCTGAATGAAGGTCTTATACAAATTGAAGACAAATTATTTGAGTTGAGTGAAAAAACTTTAGCTGATTTTGCTCTGCCTTCACCAGTAATAGAGGATACATTAATGGATCGCTTACGAAGGCCATCAAGACAACCATATGACCGTCTTGAACTCGGTAACTTCGTTTGTAATAATTTGACGAATCTGGTCCCAGATCAACGTTACGCGTATGATGTTATAATAAATAGCGTCGACAATAATAAAGGCAAATTATTGTTTATTGACGCACTGGGCGGAACGGGGAAAACATTTTTGATTAACATAATACTTGCTAAATTTAGATCAACAGGAAAACTGGCAATAGCCGTCGCGTCTTCCGGAATTGCTGTCACACTTCTTAGCGGTGGAAAAACGGCACATTCTACATTTAAATTACCTTTGAATGTTTCATTTCAACGGGATTCTGTCTGTTCATTCCGAAAAAATGGACCACTTGGCAAAATTTTCCAAGAAGCTTCTATAATAAAGTGGGATGAATGTACCATGAGCCACCGATCGCATATTGAAGCAGTAGACAGATCTCTAAGAGATCTTAGAAATTCGGATAGAGCAATGGGTGGCATCACTTTTGTATTTGCTGGGGACTTTCGCCAAACCCTACCAGTGATTCCCAGAGGAACTCGAGCAGACATTATTAAAGCCTCCTTGAAATCGTCTCATCTCTGGAATTGTATTGAATCATTAACCTTACGAACAAACATGCGAGCTCATTTGGGAGGTGGTGACCGCAGCTTTTCAAGACGACTGTTACAACTTGGCAATGGCAACATAAATGAACAAGATGGTCTAATTGAGATAGATGACCAATTAGGAACAAATGTAGCAACTCTTGAAGAATTAATTTGCAAAGTATATCCTGAAATAGAAACAATATTCGAAAAAGATTACACGTGGGTGTGCGAGAGAACTATAATATCGGCTAGAAATGCCTCGGTTGATCAAATAAATGAAGAAATTTTGAACCTGGTGACAAAAAATGCTATAAATCAATAGATACGGTAATAAATAAAGAAGATTCAGTTCACTATCCACAAGAATTTCTCAATACCCTCAATCCATCAGGCCTTCCATGTCACTGTCTCAAAATAAAACTTGGCATTCCTATCATTTTAATGCGTAACCTTAATCCTCCAAATGGGACGAGATTGCAAGTTAAAGCACTCAGAAATAATGTTATTGAGACAGTCATCCTTACAGGACCAGCAACTGGGCAAATGGCGCACATTCCTCGCATTCCCATGATCCCCACTGACTTACCATTCGCACTTAAAAGACTACAATTCCCTGTTAAACCTTCATTTGCGATCACCATCAAAAAATCTCAAGGTCAAACGTACAAATATGTTGGGATTGATCTGCGACAAGAAGGCTTTTCTCATGGGCAACTGTATGTACGCTTATCGAGATCTGGAAATGCAGACAATCAATATATTTTGATTAAGTCAAGAAATAGTACAAAAAATGTTGTATATTCAGAAATATTAAAATAAATTTATTAGTTTCAATCTGTACATGAACAGAAAATTTTATTCATCACATTTTTACAAGCTTTTAATTAAAGTTCAAAATTTTCAAGTACTGCAGTTTTGTCTCACTCCCACTTTTAACCAATTTAGAACAACTTTTTTAAAGAACCTACACTTCTCTACCCAACATTGTAGTGAACACATTGTCTACCCGTGCAAAGCCGGGACGGGCCGCTAGTGTTATTTAAAGAGCACTCAAAGAAGAAGTATTTTAGAATAACCAATTATTTTTCCAACGCGGAACTGAAACTATTAAAGTGTGGATTGAATCTGTAAATGAGGAATGAATCTATAAATGAGGAACATCCTTTTTCTAGAATGAAAAATTACACGGAATAGTATTCGATTATAAGTAAGGCGGTAAATAAGAAAATAGATTATTATTGTTTTTGGTGAAAGTATAAAACGGGGAAACGACGTTCACGTATAGTAATTTTATCCGTAGAAGCCCGAAAGAAAAGCTCTAGTGTAGAGAAAGCATGAAAGTAATAAGAAATTTCTTTTTAACTCCTCGCACTAAGTAATATCTTGAATTTTATTTTTCATATTACTATTAAAATATTATTTTAGAAAACTGTACATTTGACATTGATTACTCCTACACAAGGGTAATTGCGCTGAGTATGTAAACTTGTTAAAAAATAAGTTATGTCTAGGAAAATGAATAAAATCACAGTGTCTTTTATTTTCTTTGTATTTATTACAATACTGTAACAGTGGGATTACTACAATAAGAAAAATCACGCTCAATGGATACACATTTAAACTCAGCCGTAATAAATCTGCATTGTGAAGAAATTTAAAGATATTGTCTTTGTAGAGTGTATTTGAAGAAATTTAATTTCAAAGTTTAATATTTAATAAATTTTCGCTTATGAATGGATTACAGTTTATATGGATATAATACGTTCTTTTATGTGATTCCTTTTTTGTTTCCCTTTATATTGCTCATCATCCGACAGAGTGACTATCATTACTCCAAAATCACGCCATATTTGCAAATGCTAAAAGTGATTAGCAAACCACTCTTCATTGAAATATATATGAATACTGTACACATGCACACTATCGTATAAAATATACAACAATTCGTACCCAAGTAAAATACGAGTATTTATTATGATGTAAATATGATTACTTTTTTTTATTAAAATACACAAAAAGGCAATTTAATCGACAACAACCACATATACAGTGCCATTGTCAGGTCGCTAGATGACTACGAGGTAGCAGAACTATCTAGATTGTTTCGACCACAGAGTAGATACGAGAAATCCAGTTTTCGGCATTCACCGACAACTGTCATAATCCCATATTTCCACACATGAAATGAAAATCAAACAACGCATTAGAGAGTTCATGCGATCTCTTCATATTACTTCTATTATTGTGTTTTTTAAAAAAAAATAATCATTTACCTTACTAATGGTATGTTAAACGCTGCAAGTAAATAAGAGAAAAATGCGATTTCATCTCATATTGGAATAAACCTTTTAAAAACAATATTATTTACATTAGAAAATTACCTTTAAATGTATTGTGTTTGCCTCCATAAAGCGCGATTAGAAATATTTTCTGGGTATTATCTGATGAGGAGCAATTTTTTTTTTTTTAAATATTTGTAAAAAAAAAAAAAAAAAGAGTTTGATAAATTAAAGTCGTTTTAGAATAAAGATACTTAATTTCATTCTGAGATATTTTTCTGTTCTAAAACTTTCTAATTTGCATGATCAACTGTGAACTTCCGAGAAAGATAGGAGCATGTAGAATAAGCTAAAAAGCCATTCATATAAATCTGAGAAAGGAGATTGTTATATATAAAGGGATATTTATTAAAGGGTACAAATATTACTTTTATCAAAATAATCAGTACCATTTTAAGTTTACATAATTTCCCCATAATTTTCATTGCATTATTTTTATCTGCTGGTAAATTTTTATTTCAGTAACAATGATATAATTGGCACTTTTCTCTCGCTCCCTAGTGTGAGATTTATAAATCTTGTAGAACAAGATTAATTTTGTTAAAACACACAATACTTTGTATTTCAATCTGCTTTTCGTTGTTGTTTCATTACATGTGGTGTAATATATATATATTTTCTTTATCTTCACGAATAACTGTCTATCTTGACATAGAATAATCCACCACAATACATTCTGCTTTATAAAAATTCTGTGTACCACATTTTTTATGAATCTCTTCTTATTTAAAAATACATGGGTATTAACATTTTAGAATATTTCCTTAAAGTTACATTGGTTTTAATCCTAATTAGACATGAAAATTTAATATACATTTTAAAATAAATTATTTACAGTGTTTATTTTAAATATTGCTTTTTGAAACATTCAGAGAAGTTTTAAAAACTTTAACGTATACGTAAAACAATATCGTTTTATGATTGTTATTCATTATAAACTGATCACAGAATGTAGAAAATAAATAGTATTAAACTTCAGGACGAATCCGGCTGAGATAAATATATGCATTTTTTTTATGTTATATGTTTCGTTATTCAGAATATATTGATATAAAAGTAAAACATATAATTTCTTATGAATTGTAAATTTTCATAAAATATCTGTATGCATATATGTTTTATTTATTTCTACTAGACTGTATAACAGATATTTTTGAATCAAAATTTCATTAAAATCGCATTAGAATGTTTCTTGTGGAAACATTCTTACGAATCCAACAAAGATATTTGAATTTTAAATTAGTTATCTAAATAAATATATTTTAAGACATCCTATATATGTATATTGATAAGAAATTTATTGAAGAAGAATTGAGATTTCGAATAACTTAAAAGTAAATATATCCACATTTATTTCTATCAATAAAAAGAAAAAAAAAATGTTTAGATTTTAACATAATCTGATAACGTTACACTATTGGTAAATTTGTAATTTCGAATATTTATTAATATATATACATAAAAAGTTTTTTGGAACACATTTATAAAATTTATGAATAAAAGTATATATAGAGAATATAATTTTATAACTATAATCTGAAAGGGAATGTTTGTACAAAGAATTGAAAAACTTTAATGTAACTCAATTCACACACATTATTTTAGTATATTGCATAAGAAAATAAAATATTTCTTTCAACTTATATACATCACCATTTTACAATTGGAAAATTCAGATTTTTATTGGACAATAGAATACATGTAGAAAATAAGAAATATAGAGTCATATTTGTTATTTACTACCTTGATGGTATGTGAATTTATACATGTTATTATTAAATATATACGTACGTTTTATTAAACACTTATGATGGTGAAAAAGTATCCTGGAAATTTTAGTTCAAAATAAATATAGTATGTTGTTACGCAATGGAAGATTTAAAGACACACGTGCATGTGTTTAGGTAAAATGAAACAATTATTAAGCTTATTTTATTAATATGTAATTCATAAAAAACAAATATTAAACTTCTAAGGAAAACACATTATAGTGTACAGGGGTAGATCGGGAAATTACGGACAGCGGGCTACATCAGACAAGTAGTGTTTCAAGCTTTTGTTGATTGTAGAAGCACCTGCCACGCTACTGTGATGCTTATTAAGTCAAAAGGAAAATATCCTCGCTATTTTGGACAAAGTGGTTTGTGTGTTTGCTAGTGATTGTAAATTATTAGTTTTTTTGAATTTTCTAGTCCATGAAGATAATTTTGGAGCTACGTAGTTTTTGTGAAAGTAAATAAAACAATGTTTTTTGTATTTTGTTAGATGTATGGGTTACTATAGTTTATACTGTAGCGGTGAATATGTCTAGAACTGGAAATACACATGACAGGTATGCAAGCGTCTGAGTGTATTGTTCGCGTTGTATCGGACAAACTGTTGGAGGAATGTACCGGACAAACTGTTGGAGAGATGTACCGGACAAACTGTTGGACAATCCCGGTCAAAAGTGTACAGGTTTAAAAAGTTAAATTCTGACGGTTTACTCTGTGGTATTGTAGGATGGAGAAAATACATCATAACACATGGGCTGATAAGTTCCCTGTCCGGCACACAGATGGCGTTGCAATTGCCAAACCGATGTTATTTTAGTAAATAATAACCTTTAAAAGGTAGCAAGAAAAATGTCATGATGATTCGCCTTGTGGATAAAACGTTAGAAGGGTTTCAGTTGAACGACTTTGTTGATAAACAAAAAAATGGATAAACAAGAAATTCAAGAATTGTTATTTGATGGGATAAAACACCGTTCAAACAAAAGCTTGGCTAATAAGCGTTTTCCGGACACTGCACCAGGTTAATCAACCATTAGTGACTGGTTTGCTAAATTTAAACGTGGTGGTACGGATACCAGCGATGCACCACGCAAAAGAGGTGGTTACTCCGGAAAACATAGAAAAACGTCCACAAAATCGTTTTGGGGAACCGTAAAGTAAAGTTGCAGGAGATAGCTCAGACATCCAAGAAACGCATAGATTTTATTTTGAATGAACATTTGTTTATGATAAAGCTGTTGTCAAAGTGGCTGTCTGAGCATTGTTTGGAGCTTTTTCGTCATAAAACTATTTTATTTAATATAAAATTATTATTTTTATTCATTTATTAAATCATTATTATAAAATTACTATTATTAAATTATTATTATTATTATTATTATTATTATTATTATTATTATTATTATTATTAAATTATTATTATCATTATTATTATTATTATTAAATTATTATTAATTATTATTAAAGTTATAAAGTTATAAAGTTTTGTTATATACGTTGTGTTTTCTTTATTAGATCGGGAACTTATCAGCCCATGTGTTAAGTGAGATGAAAATCCCACGAATGCAATTAAACGAATGCATAGAAACGTGTCCGATTTCATGAAATGACAATCAGGGAAGCTAGTGAAAGATATTGTGTACCTAAAAGCCCCTTAGGTAATGTAATCAAAGAAGTTAAAGTGGAAAGGACAAAGTAAAGTTCACAGGAAATAAACAACAGAAGAAGTGTGTTAAGGTTATTTTAAAACTTTGATGAAGATCTTCATAGAGAGGATACATTGACTCACTATATTATTTGCAATGTAACTACTGAAGAACACCGAAGAAGAAAAACGTGTGTCATAAATACTAAAATATATTTTCTTTTTTCTACGTCTGATAAGTAATGTCTATGTATTTTTGTTTATATTTCTGTATAAGAATGTATACATGTATTAATAATAAGTTTTTTCGAAATCCAAAAATGACTTTTTTTTCAAGCATAACATCATGCCCTATACAACCCTCCAGAAATTAGAAAGGTCAAAATGTAAGGTTTATACAAAGTGAAAGAAATCGCAATAAAGATAATTCTAAGGGAAATGAGCTTTTGAAAGTATTGAAATAACATGTTAAAATTTCATCTGAGTAGAAATTATTCAAATTTAACCATAATTTATTTTGGAAAATTCTAAACTGCTTAAGCGTCTCTGATATTACCCGCCTTCCTCTATATAACATTAAAAATTATTATTATTCACATATGTGTATTAAATGCAGTTTTTTTAACATTTGATTAATTGATTCTGGTACTATATCAGTTTAGTATATTTTACTTAAAAGTTACAAAACCTGTCACTTTCGAAGGTTACATGTCATTCCAAACATACAATTTAAAAATAATAATATAAATATATATAGATATCAGTCCATTCATATAGAAAAATAGATATTATAAAACTTTCATTATTTTAAAATTATTTTACTATTTTTTCTTAATTTTATTTATTTTAGAAATATAAGCTCATTTATTTTATTATTAAACTGCAAGTTCTTAATAAATATATAAAATACAGTAACAATATTTATTCTTTGAATAATAATTAAAAAAATCTCACTTTATTATTATTATATACATAGTTTATTACTTATATTTTCATTGAATGTTACAATGTAAAATATTGTAACTTAACATTGCTTCCCAGCTATGAAAATCTCATCCTTTAAAAATTCTCATTATACTACGGTTTTTTACAGAGAAATAGCATTTTTAAAAATATATAAATAATTATTTTATTAAATACTTCATTATATATATATATATATTGATCTACTTCTGTATAGAACTGTTTACATCATAACTTTGTTTGTTTTAAATCTCAAAGCATTTCTTTTTTTTTCCCTTAAAATTGTCACTTTTGATTGAATTATTTACATTTTTAGTCAGGCATTGTAAGTGTTTAATAAAACGTCCCCTAATGTTACCAGAAAAGTTTCCATAGAAATTAAATTTGTAATTAAATTAGGCATTTTATGTTTCTTAATTAAAAAAAAATACTGCAAACACTTATTGCAATTGCCTAAATTTCTGATATTATCTCTATACATAGATATATCGTGTGGTTATAACACAGGGTGGACAAGATAAAAGAGTCCCGGTACACTGAAGTACAAATACTTACTATTTGTTTAGTAAATACAGAGTATCATGAATAACAACACACTGAACATTCAATAGTTCACAGGAGGTTGTTATGGTTAGGATTATGGATGTGCACATTACTGAATATGAATTTTTTATTAATGATAATATGCGAAGTTTTTTCTTAAAGGACAGCAGGATGCCCTCCTGCTCCCTTGAATTCCACACATTTGAATTCCAAAACATTTGAACACATAAACATAAAAAGTTAAACAGAACTAACAATTACCTTCCATTGGGGATTCACTAGGGGAACACCCCTATCTTAACAGAAATCCCTCTTTAAATATTTTTCTTTAAGTATTTTAAGGTACTTGAAGAAAAGTGCACTATTTCATTCAAAATCGGAGAAAAAGACAATATATATTGTTAGTTTTCAAAGTATGTTGGGAGAGTGAGTATAGATGTTCCCGCCTGAATTCAACATTGACTTGAACCACCCGTTTGAAAAAAAAATAAAGCATAGACATAAAAAAAACACAAATAAAAATTATTTTTGTACTGGATTTTGAGGTAACTCCCGCAACAGAAAAATCTCAGCTGTACTTTTTCTTAGTATTCAGTTATTTTAAGTTGAGTATTCAGTTATTATAAGTTACTCGAAAAGATTAAATTTACTACGTTTTTCAAAATCGGGCAAAAAGAAAAAATAATTCAATCAAATTTCAAAATCCAGGGAGCCCTTATTCATTTAAGAATTATATTCATAACAATTGAATTGAAAATATGTATAATTAATGTCTCCCCTATAAGTACTAATGTGTTAAAATCCAAACCAACATCTCAAATTGACAAAATCTCCCCAAAATCTGCTCCAAAATGTCTAATATTGTAAGCAACAAATTGCTCAAAACATATTCTAACCATTTCTTAAGCGAAAAACATTTCTGCAATAAATTACAGTAATCAAACCATATGATAATTATTACTTAACCACACAAAAACCCTAGTAATAAATAAACACAGTTAATTGAAACTAGGGGAATAATAACAGATCCAATAAATTACCATATTCCATATCAAAATATCAACACACAGCCGAATCAACCTCAATATCCATTAGCTGCATTTAAAATTATATCCAAGCGCGGTTCCATTGGTAACACTCACTGGTAGAGTAATTTCATCTAATCCTCAAATCGTTTATTCTATCGTTACTTTGAAAAAAAAAAAGATCAATCTCCCATAGCGAAAGGTAAATAGACATGGGTATACTATAGATATGCTTCTGTAAATCTCCATTTATGACGTGTATGGTGTTTTTATTAACATTTCGTGAAAAATCAATTAGTGAACTTTTCTTCACAATTCAATTAGTTAATTTTTTATGCATAATACAGCTTATGGACTTTTTAAACAGAATTCAGTTTGTACATTTTATTGCTAAATATGCCCACATTCTGTGCACATTTTCTTTACAATTTGTTTGCAAACATTTTTTGCTCGGTTTGAGCTTTTAAAGAATTTAGAAAAGCGAAAACGACCTCAGGAATATCCTTTAATTTCTCTCTGTATAGAAAAAAAACAGAGAAAAAAAAATCAAGAACAGCTTTTTTTTTTTTAAATTCTGCACTCTAATGTTTAAGATACACTTTATTAAACAATTTTATTGTTGTAATTTACAGGAATTGTATTATTTATTAATAACTGAATACGGATACTTACCAAAAATATGAGATTTGTTCTAAATAACTATATTGTGATTCATATTTTGTTTAAGTCCTTTTTTATTCATTTTCCAGATTAGGAAAGAATCATGCCATAAAAAAAATATAATATTTTACCAATCCAGAAAGACATCACATTCAACCAAAAACTAGAGGTGTTTAGGATTGATTTAAAGAACAATATATATATATATATATATATATATATATATATATATATATATATATATATATATATATATTGTTATGGTTTCGGTATTGCTTTTTATATCATATATCATTTTAATTCATTTAGTTTTATTGTAAATGTCGATTGCTCATAGCAACACAATTATTTATAAAAATAAAAATATTAGAAATGTCATAGATACCAAAATAGAATATTCGTTATTCTTAAATTTGTTGCATTTATATAATACTATTTAGAAACTGGTGTACAACATACTTTGTGTTTTTTTTTAAATTTTTAGTAAATTTTTAATAATTTCTTATTTAGATCTAATGTAATACAATCGAAAAAAAAAAGTTTAATTCAAAGTTTAAACAAATCTGTGTTTTTCAGAATATTTATAAAAAATATTCTATATTTTAAATCTTTGTTTAAAATTCTATTAAAACATGTGCATGTATTTCTAAATCTTTGTCAAATATATCCTCTGACATTTTTAATTCATCAGACAATTTCTGAAAAGTACCACAGATTAAGAAATGCATTCTTCTTTTCACTAGTCTAAAAAGTAACCATGAGTTCATATTTCGATAATTACTATTATAAGATCTTCACATTTATTAAAAGTGGTTTTCAACCAAACAATTTTATTACATTTTGTTACAGCACAACTTTTTACCTTTCTAAAACTGTATTTATTTTTACTGTACTATAAAAAGAACCAGAGTCATAGCGTTTTTTAAACAACTAAAAAGCACTGTTTAAAGGACCGTAAATACTATTTAAAGGTACTAACTGGGAGGGAGGTGTGACGAAGAATGTTGGTTGAAGTAATTTCACGTCGGTTAAGCTGCAAAAAGTAATTTGTTAATATCCAGGGAAACAGGTCACACAGAGTGAATGGATGCGAACTCAGGAGTTTCTTGATAAACAAATCGTTTTTTTATTATAAATTGCAGTTGACCATGGGTTCAGGTACAAGCATCCATAGGCATAAAAATGCCCGAGAACACTGGAGAGGAGGCACGAATAATTACATGTCTTTAAACACAGACAAGCAGCGAGAGAATCTGAGCTGTTACATAATTTATTTTCGTGGTTACAGAACAGTCATGGCGATAATTACATACGCCAATCAGCCAGATAACATGCTGTTTTGGCGAGGACAATGTGAAAAGAAACAGATGGTAACAGTCCGTTAATGGTAATCCTATGGGGAAGATATGAATGTAAAATATGAATTTTAAGCGCCAGAATGGAGATATGGAATTTTGGTAAACCAGACAAAACCGCATGGAGTCCTTTCTCATGGGGTTAGCTTAAAGAATTAAGAACTGGGGTTAAAAATAGAATTGGTACGTTACAGATATTATATATTAAAGGCAGCTGGACAATTGGGAAAATATTGAAATACGTTAAACGGAATGAAACCTTGACAAGCAAAAGTGTAGGCGTAAAAATGTAAGTGAAGTTTGGACGCCGTTAGAAAAGAGCAGATTGTACTGGGAATAAATTCTTTTTTTTTTTCTTTTTTTTATAACGATATGATTTATGCGGTGAGGAAAGAGATCCGAATGAATTGAAGAACGCTTAATAAAAGAGAAATACAGGGAGAAGCTAGATTTTATAACACGAAATATAAAATAATTTTATAGAAAGAGAAATTTAGAAAAGTAAGGAGATGGGGGAATTAATTTTAAGAAAGTGGAATATGTGAAGTTAAATCCACTTCACAGGAGGAAACAAAAATATGGCCTTCTAGAAATACAAAAAGGCTCAGTTTTTGAAAAAAGTGTATGGCTTATACAAACAATGACGTTTAGATGCATATTATTGTGTAAATTTTTGTACTAAAACAAAAATTTAAACTGTAAATGCATTTTTTGGAAAATGTAAGTTTTGTTGAAAATTCAATACCCAAAACACGATTTCTCAAAACATTAAACGAATATTACGATGAAATTTGAATTGCATCTTGTTAACACTATTGTGAAGGCAAAGAACTAAAGATTTAATTTTAGAATAAATGTTTTTTTGTTTTATGGATGTTTTCGTGGAATGCAATAAATACATTTTATGAAAATCACCATGTAAACTAGTGCTCCCGATGCGATACGTATTTCAGTTAAACGTTTAACCGATATACGTATATACGTATAATACGTATTTAAGAAATACGTATACCTTAAACTATACGTTTAAACGTATCCATATGCGTATAAGCGTATATCGGTTAAACGTATAACTAAAGTATACGTTTAATTCAAGTATACGTATATTTCAAGTATCGTATTTACTTTAAATACAAATGGATCTCATCAGTGTTACGACACTGAACGGAGAACAGGTTGGAAATCGGTGGCGTTACTTTAGCAATCTGTATAGTATGTTTCATACATAGAATCTTGTTATTTTTCCCTATAAATGATTATTGTAAATATATAACGAAAGTAAAAAGACTTTTTGAGCAAATAAGAAGAATATACACGTTACAGGTTTATTGTTAATCCTTATTAAATATATTCTTTCTTTTTAACACTTTCCAACCTAGTTGAAAAGTGTTTATGATTTCGGTTTGTCTGGCCGTCTGTCCGTACTATAACTCCCGTAAATATGCTCGGATTGCTCTGCAATTTTTATATGTTATTGTCGTTATCCATAGCATGTTCTCTATTTAAACTGAAGTATGTAGCACTTATAGTTTTTTTACAGGGACATTCAAAAGAATTCCGTTACATTACGGTCTATGGGGAAAAACATTTGCGTTTTATTTTAATGATGTTACACAAATTCAAATACATTGTAATTGATATATATCACTAAGGTGTATTACAAAAAGCTTAATTTGGAATATGGTGTGCATAGCACGTATAGTTTCTTTACAGGGACAGTCAAAAGAATTCCGTTACATTAAGTCTATGGAGAAAAATCGTTTGCGGTTTAATTAAATAATGTTTCACTATTTTAAACACATTGAAATTTATATATATCACTAAGGTGCATTACAAGAGGCTTACTACAGAATATTGTGTGTATAGCAGTCAATCGTTCATTTACAGGGACACACAAAAGAATTCTCTACTGTCTGTTAAAAATAATTCCTGGAAGTGCGTTTTAAGTTGCTGCCCGCGATTTTAAATTTAACTCACTTTTTGTCTATTACTTGGTGTGTATAAATTCTGTATTTCATATACAGGGCAGTACAAAATTTCGCAAACACATTTCCGTTTATTGACAGAAACTCCAGAAGGAGAATTTTAAACTGTGCTACGCGTTTCCTAACTAAACTAAAATTTAGCATCCTATGTAGTATATATACAAATCTATAGATCATATACAGGGCTGAATAAAAGTATTCGGATATTTTTCCAAATATTGTATATGTTGGAAATTCCTGATATTACGTTTTTAAATATGTTATGCGTTTCCAAATTGTTTACTTAGATGTTATCTTTCTGCTTATTAAACGGTAATGTTTTGTAAAATTATTTTGGAAACGTTGGAAAGTGTTACATAATATATGCTTGACGCATGATTTTTCGTTCTTGTTTAATATTAAAAAAATATTTATTTTTTTGTGTATACTCAAATTGCGCCCGGGGGGGGGGAATGTTGTTCTTTCCACGATGCTAATGTTTTCTACTCAATGTTAATGTATAACGCAATTTCCTTTTTTTAAGTATGACACTCGTGGTATTTTTTATACAAAGTGTATGTTCATTACAAGATATTACGTTTTAAGAATTGTTGTTAATCTTGACAAATTTCATTTTTTGTATTAGTACCTATAAATTTCCATTACTTATAGCATGACAAATAATCGTCACTGCTGGTTTCAGAACGCAATCACACAAGCTTAAAATGACTTGCCTTTTCTTTCCTTTTCTGCTGTAAAACGTATTTTCAAAATATTTTTAATATATTCTTAAATACAATAAAAATATGTTTAGTTAGATATTTGTTACGGGCGATTATCTGCACTAGGGATATAGGCCAGTGGGGGGGGGGAGTGCCCTCCGTGAGGGTCTTTAAAATAAAAATAAGATTATGAAACTTCCCAGGTGTTGGATTGATCAATGTCAGTATAAAATATGAAATCAATGTAAGTTTGTGTTCTGCAATACTTATGTTTCGGGCGAAATCACCATGCCATAAATCAAAATAAGCTATGTGCGTGTTTTACAGATATGCGAAAGGTAAATCATTTCATAATTAATAGTTTAGATTTGAGGAGGAAAAACAAAATCTAAACTAAGGAAAAAATATTTCGATTTTTTTTTTTTTTTTTTTTTTTTTTTTTGCGAGTACCGACTGCACAGTGCACAGTACACAGCGGCTGTTTCTCAAAGTCTCTGATTCGCAGACCAGCAGGAGAAAGGCATAATTTTTTAAGCAATGAACGAAAACCGTTTAAACGCTGACACGTTTAACCGCTGATGTAAGATCCGTATATACGATGTACCGTATATGTTGTTTCGTATAATACGTATAACCGCTGTGGTCGTATCATACGTATCCAAAATCTGCACCCCGTATAATACGTATTATACGTATACTCGTATAAACGTTTAATAGGGAGCACTAATGTAAACAGATGCGATATGCTATAAGTTTTGAAATATTTAAAATATCTCTTAGATTTTAGTTCATTGCTTTCACCAAAGTCATAAGTATAAAGTGTAAAAAGAAAATTAAGATACATGCAATAGAATTTTCTATACAGCGTTTTGAGTATTGGGCCAGATTTCAATAAATTTTGCTACAAAATCCTTCATTTACCAAACTTGTATCTATAAATAAAATATTTTTTTTGCTTTTTCTCTAATTTTCTTGTCTTAATCTTAATAAAAATAACTTCAAATAATAATTAAATAGTTTTTTGGAAAACATTGCTCCGTACGTAGCACCTCAAGCAGCAAAAATTATTAAGGATGCTAATTTTATTCGTACATGAAAAATTAAATCCTACGTTTATAAGAATGGAACCCGAAATAAAAACAACCGCAAGCTATTAGAAATAGAAATATTAAACATATCCCATGCCAAAAAGTAGAAAAAATGTTTACATAAAAGCTAATAATCTAAGGCACTACTTTGTGCCGCACAGTGGATTAGTTAACACAAAAACCTGGCCAAAAATGCAAAAATTGAAATTTCGTCAACAACTGTAAAAATCATGTTTTTTAATAACTGACTAATTGGCGCGTCGATCTATGTCTATTTAAGGAACCTGAGTTATATCAGGTGGCCCATGGCATCAGTTGAAGAGGAAGTTTCTTTGTGATAAGACGTGATTTTTTCTTGTTTTTGGCATTGTTGTTTTATTTAAATATAATTTTTTGTGGCTTAATTAATTGTTGAACTGAAACTAAACAAGGCCTACGTATTTAAAAAAGGTCAATGGTTAGTGTTAAACTATGTGTTAATTTAAATAGTTTAGTTTTCAATATAATAAAAAACATTAAATTTGTAAAAGGGTTGTTTTTAAAGCATTTTTGGCTCTAATTTAAACATATCGAAAGCTTTTTAAAGGTGTGTCGGGCTTTGTTGGACCATTTTCGAATTATAATCGTATTAGGTATAGTCTTCAGTGTAAATTTCCCCCAAAAAATCTTCCGCATGTTGTTGCCATTTTATATATAATTTTTTTTCGGGATGACTATTTAAATGCTCCTTTTTGCGTCCACCGAATTGAAGAGACAAGAACTATATTTTTACTGTCGTATTGCACGTTTTTAGCTCACAGGATATTACTTGAGAGCTTTTGCACCTACAGATTCTGTGTGTATGTATGTACGTATGTATGTAGGTACGTATGTATGTAGGTACGTACATATGCACGCACCTCGATATATCTTGCTAGAACTATCCGCTCGCCTTCAAATTGTATATACTTATTTATTGAAAAAAGGTTTCCTAATTGGTTTCGGGGGCCCATAGGTGAAACATATGGAGAGAAAGGAGGGAATTAAAGTCTCTGTTCAGAGATGGTAAATTAACAATTTTTATACAGACGGTAATTAATATTTTTATTCCACATCCGTTTTCTACATGAAACATCAGATGTTACAAACGAAGAAATTCGGTATATTGAGGACCAAATAAGTGTGTTGAATAAATCAGAAGTACCAATTAATGGTCATGTACTAAAGATTAAACACACTATGCTACTGACAATGGTTGATGGAAAAGTCTGGAATGATGCAACAGGTACAGCATCAACAATGCGATGCTGCATCGGTGGGTTAACATCAAAATATTTCAATAAATTAGATAAGAGTTTTCCAGAAATTCCTGATACTTTGAAGTTTGGTCTATCAACTTTGCATACTCGTATACGGTTCTCTGAGTAAGTACTTCACTTATCATACAGAAACCCAATTCAGAAGTGGCAAGCAAGAAATGTAGAAGAAGAAGAATTGTGGAAGACAATAAGAAGAACATACAAAGAAAGTTCAAAGACTAACTGGGACTGATTGTTGATGTTCCGAAACAAGTTTTTGGAACATCAAATTATGGAAACACAGCTAGTCGCTTCTTTTCATATGCAGAAACTGTCTCAAGAATCACTGGAGTAGATGCAGAATTGATTAAATGTTGCAAGTAATATTAGAAGTCAAACAAGTGGGCATCACATTGACGAAAAAAAAAATCCAAACATATGCTGATGAAACAGCAAGACTATAGGTCAACCTTTACAATCGCCACAACATGACTCAAACAAGGTTTTGATTCACGGTGCCACTGTAATTAAGTAAGCAGTCGTACAGCTACCACCATTGGTCAGCTATCAGAAGAAGCTCCTGTGTCCAGAAACAAACATTTTAGACTGTACTGTACAAAGTACTCAAGAAAGTGCAATAGAGAAGCTTGTAATAGAGACGTCTTGAATTGACTTCTTATAAGCAGTGATCCTTTTGTAAGCTTCTCTAGGCAAACATCAAGGAAAAAGGGCAAGCCATACAGTAGCGAGACCCTGCAACGTCTTCTTCCAGCTAGGTCTGATGGTAGTTCCGATAAATGCCAAGTAGAGAGTGATGAAGAAGATGAAGAACAGAGTTCTGAAGAATCATATTGAAACTGGTAATATATTAAATACAATCAAAAAATAGCATATATATGCTATATAGACTTCAGTTTACTAAACCTATTATTAAATGAACTTTATTAAATATAAATTAAATGTATTATTATTATCAAATGTAATTTAAATGTAATACGCCTCATCAAATGTAAATAATAAGTTTTATATATAATAAAATTAATACATTTAATAAAACATTAATAGTTATTAAGACAACTTCCTAATTCCCTTCACTAATGTTAAGCCTACGGGCATGAGATGTTTTCGTATTTTTAAAATATATCCTTAGGAAATTAATATTTTTAACTTCTTTTTTCTTTGTACTTTTCTTAAAGCAAGTCTTTTTTTTGTCATACTTATTTTTATATGAAGTGTTAAAATCTTACTTACACTTCGTCAGCATTTAAGCTATAAAATTTTAAAGTAAGCATAGGTTTTAGAAATGTTTTGGAAACTATGAAAAAGATAGGCATCTTTTAAAAAGAACACAAAGAAAAAAATGAGTTAAAATATCAAATTATCGAGGAGGTATTTAAAATGCCAATTGATTTAACGTTAGCAAAGGAAATTCGATTGTTGAGTGACTATAGCAGCCTTAAGTAAACTTTGTACAATCTATTTATTTTTTTAAATAAATGCATAACATTTATGTGAATATAACATTAAATAAGTGTATTTACTTATAGTAAATCAACAACAATAGTTTTTAACTTTATAACACTTGAAAAATAATTTTGGCCAGGATTTTGGGTCAAATACTCCACTGTGCGCCGGTACAATTCGTCATTACAAATATTTACATGATATTAATTATTTGTAAATGACTTATCTGGACAGAACTATTTTAATAAACATTCGCACGTTTTAATTTTCTGCAATTTTTTTTTCAATTTAAGAACAGACCTTAAGCATATTACCGCGTTCTTTTTAAAATAAGGCAGTATCTGAATATCAACCATAGTATTATTATTTTTTGAAGATGCTCGTAATGTAACCTTTCCCCAAAATACCCCCTAATTAAAATTTAAACTTTTCTCACTTTCTTAAATGAAGTCAATTCCTAAAATAGCCTTCCGATTTAAAAAATGCACTGAATCAGACATTTCAATATCATGTATTTAATTTAAAATCAATTTTAAAATCATTTTTTTTTTTTTTTTTTTTTTTTTTTTTTACAGAAAATGGCAGGACTAAATATAGAAAATCACCCTTATCCTTATATTTTTCATTATGATTGGAAATACTTCTTCTCTATTAATCGTTATCTAATTTTTGCTTTGGAACAATATTTCACTCTACTCAACTCCATATCCAAAGTCAATTACAGCACCAGTAATGTAAAAAAGTATTTTTACGCTCAATACGTTATTAATAAATATATTTCGAAATTTGGTGTCACTTTTGACAGCTACAACTTTGTAATTAAGCATTCACAATTTTCACTTGAGGTTTTAATCTCAGTACCGCTGAGTAAAAAGTATTTGTATTAAAATTGTTATTTTATCAAAACAATTTATAGTTTTTTTTTATGTAACGTGTTTTTTTATGATTTGCACGCTGCACCATTTCGGCAAATTTCCCATCGTGATTCCCACTGAGATTAGCGTCTCAAATTCATCAAAGTCTTCAAATCTCGTTAATAAAAATGCGTTATTTTTGAAACGCGATGAAATTTTCAGTTCAATTTTTTTTTCAAAGTTATTTTTAATTTCAATGAGAAAATAACATGTGTGAAGATATAGTAATTAACATTATTTCTTCTTCATCTGTACCAAAGAACGTAACCCTAATAAAACCATTTTAAAGAAACTTAAAACATTTAAAAGAAAAAAAAACAGTATAAAAATGAAACAAGATAAAAAAAAACTAATGTGGTATTAAGAGCTTTTAATAATAAAAAATATATATTAAATTTACTTCAGTAAAAAGCTTCGATAAGATAAAGAGAATAAAAGACTTGTATTTTAATATATTAAATATGTAGGTATGACATATAATAATATATATATATATATATATATATATATATAAGTATATATATATATTATATCACGATGATTCACCGTCATATGTTGTAGTTGCAGTAACGTGGATTATAGAAAGAATTCACATGGTTGCACAATGAAATTAAGACGTTGGTTGTTGGATGATATAAATATTTAGAAGCAGTCGTACATTTTAGTTGCAGTTTCGTCGCGGCCATAGCGGCAGTGAATTTAAAATCCAGAGGCGTTTCTCCATAATACAACGAACGAAGCTTTCACTGGAAATTCTTTATTAAGTATTGTTCTTGGGCAGTTTCCACCATAACCATCAAATCTGGGCATCACTACATCATCACTGTATAGAGGGTAAGTATTAGAACATCTCAAATTCTCAAAACGAGCAGCCAGGGAGTTGTGTACAATTGAAAATACGACTTAATTCTGAGGGAGCGCCGCAGGCAGCTGCTTTTTGTTACCCCGCGGAACAACACAAGTTATGACGTAGAACGCGCACTGAACCAATGAAGAATTAAAGAAGACGCGTCATGCTACGTCACAACCAATGAAAGATAATTAGGGAAAGAGTTCGGACAGAGATGAGTGGATTAATTTTATAGTAAAGTGACTTTAGAGCGAGAAAATAATTTAAGAATAAAAATGAAAATGGCTCTCAAAAAACATTCTAAAACCCAGAAATGATCGAGGATCATGATAGAAATTAAGAATAACTAAAAGCTTTATATTTAAGTAAATTTGGACAATTTAGAATTAAATAAAAGGGAATTTAATAGAGTTAACGATAGAGCTAAATTAAGAATAAGGATTTAATGAATATAGAGTAGTAAATTGGAATAAAACAGGGAAAAAAATTAGAATTGTAAGAATTTGGAATAATTTAACTAAGGAAAAATGGCGATTTTTTTTAATTACATATCCCCCCTCCCAAAAAATGTATGAACCGGTAAGTCCAATCGACTTACATGTTCATTGGGAGAAAGCAGATACTTGGGTTACAAAATAGTTCCCTCGTTGCAATACAGTTACCTGGTTGCTGCATCGCGATGCTCAAATTTCTGAATTCTGTTAACTACAATTTTTAATAATTAAATTTAAAGAAACACGGTTAAGTGGAAACTGCTGTAAATAATTACATTTTTCAATAATAATTAGTATAACAGTACAGTATAGTTTGTATCAAGAAAATATAACAACAACATATAAATCATCTCTTTTTTACCAATAATTTAACAATAATCAGCATTATTCACTTATCTATAGTTCTTAAGTGATTTTTTTTAAAGTCCTACTGAATTGTATTAGTCCAATTATTGAATATTATAAGAGTTCTTAATGTTTCAATGGCAGTATGAATTTGCAATAAATAAATTTAAGTAGTAATATAATAACAATATATAAATCATATCTCTTTTTATCAATAATTTAACAATAGTCAGCATTATTCACTTATTTATAGTCCTTAAGTGAATTTTAAGTCCTACTGACTTGTAGTAGTCCAATTATTGAATATTATAAAAGTCCTTAGTGTTGCAATAAATAAAATAATACAATAATAATAATAATAATAGCAAGAACAATATCAACAATAAAAATTTAAAATAAAAATACTTAATAATAACAATAATAATAGTATCATCAATAGAAAGAATAAACAACAACAATAACATCAAAATTTTATTTACATAACATCAGAAACTTTTTTGAATGCAGATTACCTAAAACTTTCAATTCCACTCTTTAAATACTTTTTATCCATTATAATCTTCATATTCTCTTTCAAATCAACTTATAAATAGTGTTACTAATATTAATAATTCTCAACAATAAGTTCAGCAATAACAATCAGTATAATTCAAAATATCACACTTTCTTTAATTCTTTCTTAAGTATATCATTAATATCTCATCCATATAGTAGTGAATGAGGCATGAGAATATACTCAATAAAAATACATAATACAAAATAAGGAATAAATAAGAAATATTCGTGAAACAATCATTATTGTGTAGATGATGGTTATGTAACTATCTTGCTTTCAGTCAAAAAAAATGAATTTGTGAAATGAAAAAAATAGGACCTTGTAGCATATTAAGAAAGGTTGGACAATTCTCAATTAGTATTAAGATATCATATTTGATTAGTTTAATATAGAATTTAATCCAGTTTATTTTATTAATTTCGTTAATATTGTTTAAATTATTATTCTAATCTAATTCAATTCAGTATCAGAATTTACCAACTTAAATCAACCAGTTTATGCCCGCACAAACAGTTAACTCAAGTGAAAACTCAACAGTGATGCTCCTGTGAGCTCAATTCAAGAACACACTGATATGCAGAAGAGAATTGATAATTAATTTTTATTTTGTAAATTTATTTATTTAAGTTAGTTTATTTTATGAATATTATAAATTTAAGCTGAAACTATAGATTTAACATTAGTTTGTTGTGGTTTCTCATGGGATAATTTTAATTGATCAGGAGGATAATAAGGGCGTAATTTTGATACATGTACTATTTCAGTAGATTTATTTTGAATCTGTCTATTAATTTCAAAATTGACATCAGATAACTTATTAAGGATTTGATAAGGACCACTAAAGACTTGTGAAAGTTTTCTAGTATTAGGATATTGGAACTCTTCATAAATTACAAGATCTCCAATCTCAAATTTTGGTTCTAGATAATTTTGATCATAATATTTTTTACTTCTCCAATAATTTTCATCAGTGCGTTTTTTAGCAAGTTTAAGGGCTTCTTGAACAGGAGAGTAATAATTTTGTTGAAGAGGGGAATCATAAGGTAATTGGCCAAAAAGAAAGTAAGCAGGAGGAAATTTAGTGATAGAATGAGGGGTATTGTTATACTCATTAACTACTTCTGTCAAAATTTTTGTCCAAGGAATTTTGGAGTTAGTAGAATTGACTTTACACTTCAATCTAGTAACTATCGTCTGGTTCACTCTCTCACATTTGCCATTCGTTTGCGGATGATGTGATGTGGTTAAACGTTGCTTAATACTGTGGTTTCACAGAAATTTTTTAAATCTAGATGAAGTAAAGGCTGCATTTCTATCACTTAACACTTTTTGATGGGTCTGAACATTAAGAATTTTATTAAAACAGAATAATTGTTGTGGTGTTTGAATATTAAAAACTTGTTTTAGGCAATTAGTATAAGTTTTTGTGGTAACACTTTTTGAGGGAAAAGCCCAAACATATCTAGTAGCATGGTCGATTATAAGATGTAAATATTTTTTTGTGGAATTGTAGTAATTAAAGCCTCCCACAGTATCAACAGAAATGCATTCGAAAGGTTGATCTGTGGTGATCATAGCTTGTAATAAGCCAAATTTTTTCTGTCTCGGTTTTTTATTCTTTTGACCGACATCACAGTGTTTTACAAAATTAGTTATATCTTGGGTCATATCAGGCCAATAATAATTAGGAGATATTAAGTTTAACATTTTTTGAATACCAGGATGACCAAATTTTTCATGAGTAACATTAAGCAATTTCCTTCTTAAAGACATGGGTACTACTATTTTTCTAAAACCTTTCTTTTTTACTATCATAAGTCCATTTTCCTTGACATAGTTTTTTCCACACACATTATCTTTTTGTTGCATCTCTATAACTTCCCTAACATCCAAAAGAAAGGTAAGTGGTTGAATAAGATATGTAGTAGGATTTCTGGACAACATGTCGGCTTCGACATTTGTGGAACCCTTTAAATATACAATATCATACTCGAACATATTTAGCTTTAAGGACCATCTGAATAATCTTCCTCTTAAATGTTTGACATTTCTTAACCAGACAAGAGACGCATGATCTGTGTGAATAGTAAATTTAACACCGTGGAAGTAGTGATAAAATTTGTCTAAGGTGTCAATGATGGCAAGACACTCCAGTTCTGTAATAAAATAATTCTTTTCATAACTTCTCAATCCTCTAGAATAGTATGCAATTGGATGTAAGAAATTATTATTATCAGGCTGCTTAAGGATTGCACCTACTGCCACCTGTGAGGCATCAACAAACATATGGAGGGGTAATTTAGGGTCATAAATTTTCAAAACAGGTTTAGCAATTAGGGCATCTTTTAGTTTTTGAAAAGAATTTTGACAATCTAAATTCCATTCCCAAATAGTATCTTTTTTGAGCAATTTATTGAGAGGCTGCCTGATTTCTGCATATTTATTAATGAATTTATGATAGACATTAATAGATCCTAAAAATCTTTGGAGTTCTTTAACATTTGAAGGGGGTTTTAATTTTTTGATAGCTTCTATATTATTGTTAGCAGGAGTTAAAGTGCCATTTTTTATCTCATAAACTAAGAAATTAATTGTATTTTGGACAAAGTTACACTTAGATAATTTAAGTTTAAGATTTTCCATTCTGCATAATTCAAATATTCTGTTGAGATGTTGTAAATGTTCTTCCAAAGTTGAAGAAAAAATAATTATGTCATCAAAATAGTAGCAAGCAAAGTTAACTTTATGTTTAGTAAGAATTCTCCTAATAGTTCTATTGAATATCGATGGTCCTACCTTTACCCAAAAGGGAGAACATTCCATTCCCAAAGTCCACAATTGGTAGTAAAAGCTAATTTTTCGATGTCTGCTGGGTGTATGGGTATGTGCCAGTAGCCTGAGGCTAAATCCAGGTTGGAAAAATACTGGGCACTACTTAATTTGACTAAAATGTCATCAATACGGGGTAAGGGTTCTGCATCATTTTTCATTATGGAATTAAGTTTTCTATAATCTACACACAATCTAGTTTTTTTACCTTCATCGCGTTTTTCTACTAATGTGACTGGTGAAGAATATGGGCTATTGCTTTCTTTGATTAATCCAGCAGATAATAATGATTGAATTTGTTCAGAGATTTCTTTTTCTTCCACTGTTGAAGTACGATAAGGCCTCATAGATATAGATAGGTCAGATTTGAGAAAGATACGCTGTGGCTCAATATTAATCTTCCCCACATCATATTTATTTTTTGAAAAAATATCCAAATAATTTCCCATTATATCCCTTAAATTTTTGTTTTCTATTGTGTTTATTTCCCCTATTAAATCGTAATCATTAACATTAACTTGCGCGAAGGATTGAGGAGCCATGATTCTTCCATAATCGGGTTGCACATATTGAGACTGATCTTGAACATTAAAATGCAATAATCGTAATTTATTACTGGATATGTCAACATTTTGATTTAAAACAAGATCTCCTTGAGTAACTCGACAATTTGCACAGTCTATAATTAAGTTAAATTGAGAACAATCAGGTAATCCTAATATAGCATAGTCCAAATCACTGTCACATAACAAAAATTTAATATAGTGTGTAATATTACCTATTTTAACTAATAAATTACATGACTTATTAATTGTAACTTTACCTTTAGCTTGACCAACAATAATAGGTGAAATATTTACAATTTTAGCACTTAAATAACGAATAAATTTAAATGGAAGAATAGATATTGTCGACCCGGAATCAATAACATAATTTAATTTTTTACTATTGGCATACCCAGCAACAATTAATTGTCAGGCATTGGATTGACTTGGTGACTGACTACCAACAGGAATATTACCTGTTTGCGGAGGGTTTAAGTTAAAGATACAATTCCTCTCCCAATGATAAGCTTCTGAAATTCCCCTATTCAGACATAATCTACATGGTCGACTCGGCATCCTTCTCTGATAGTGGTTGACAGGCAATCGGGGACTAACGAACCTGGACGTTGAAGGGTTAAAATTAGTTGCTGTTTGGAAATTTGGATTCCTATAATTAGGTTGAGGGCGAATCCAATGTCTAGGTGAATTATTTGGTTGAGAAAAAGGTCTGGAATTTTGAGACATATTTCTAACATTACTATTATTGTTACTGCTAGAATGAGATGGAATGACAACAAGTTGTTTAACTAATCTATACCAATCGGTAGTAGATTCAGGAGGATTTACTATTAAATAGTTCTGGTATTCAGGTTTTAAGCCGTCTGTCAATCCCTGTAAAATAATGGTTTCACATAGTTTAAGTTGTCGACCTATCTCAATTTTCTGACGAAAATAATTTTCTAAATTGTTTAAATCATGCAATTTCAGCGAGGCGAAATCAGAAAAACGGGGGACTGTTACTTTCAGAAATTTTTCAGTTAAGATTTCAGCAATTTTTTCATATTCTTTACAATCTAGACATTCATTAACATACACCTTTAACGCTTCGCCCTTCAAATATTTGGAAATATTGTTAATTTTCCACTCTTTTTTATCTGGAGGGGCTGATCCTTCAAAATGTCTAAGCCAAGACACAATATTCATTCCGCTTTCTGGATCAAAAATAATAAAATTAAGCTCTTTTTCAGCCATTTTTGTTTGAGTACTCTTACTTTCAGCAATAAACTTAACAAACCCTGACTTTAATAACATGTAAATAAAATAACAATATATAAAGAATTCTTTAACTTAACAACAACTGTAAAAATATCTAACTCTTAATAATTTAACTAACAACTAATTTTTAACAGTAAAAATGTCAAATTCATTCCACTTAAATAGTAAATGTGCTGTTACTCTATCTTTCTATAAATAAATTTGCTGTATATGGAAAAAATATCACAAAAGAAAATAGAATGAATAAATAAATAAACACTTTTTTAAAATAAGTAGCTTGATTGTACTCTCTGAACATAGCATCAAAAAACAAAAGTAATGAAATAAAACAATAAATTATATGCACACAATAATTTTACCCTTTCAATGTTACGCAACTGCAGCGCAACTTTCTTTTGAGATAACATATTTTTTTTTTTTTTTTTTTTTTTTAACTCTTCAAAAGCTAATTTTGTGATATTATGGAATCAATGATGCAAGCTGTAGTTTCAGAGACTCTAATAAATTTTTATGCATTTATAAAATGGCATAGAATATGTTCAGATACATTTTATTTAGTAAATAATGAAAATAGATTACTCATATTTTTTTTTCAATAAATAGAAATTATTTCCTATAATAAATATCACCGACTGAACATAAAATTAAATTACTCTTGTAAAATGAAGTAATATGGGAAATAATAAATATCAGAACAGTTCAAAAACTTTTGGTAATATTGTGAGCTTAACCAATAATATTAATTTTTTTAACAATACATAAGAATAAATATTAAATTTTGTACATTCTAAGTATTCATGATTAAAGGAACAAAATTCTTCTAAAATATTCTAAGAACAAATTTTTTGTCTCTGGCTTTGAACTTCGGAACATAGAAGTAATGAAAAAAAAAATTAAACTGCACACAATTTTTACTTTACCAATGCTACGCAAGTTTTCAGCGCAGCTTCCTTTAAGATTTCTTTTCTAGTTATCGTAAAATATCATCATGTAAATTTCATAATCATAGTCCAAGTGATGTGCCAAGTAATAACTGATAACATAAATTATTCAATTCATATTGTAGTAGCAATTCTCATAAGTGCATCTCATTGCATCAATCCAAAATATCAACTTAGTTTAATTTTTAAAGCATAATAACACAATTTTAATTCTTCTTTAATATATTAATTTTAACAGAAATAACATAAACAGTAAATAAATTTCATAATATCTTTCAGAATAATTAATAATACAAGAACATAAAAAAAAATCTCAGACTGTTTAAAAACTCTGTCACTTGGTTTCTTGTTACGTAAGAATAGATATTTTAACAAAATAAAAAAGGTTGTTATAACATTTAGCAACAAATAAATAATACATATTACTTAATATAAAATCTAACTTACGCCATCAAATCTTGTTGTGAAAAAAAAGATACAACAATTTTTTGTTGTTTTCATTGACGCGATGTTCCAATACTTCTTCTGGCTGACATCGATAGGGGGGTTGACTTTATAATTAAATATATTTCGTAGATGCCTTGCTTCCGTTTTTTTTTTTTTTTTTGTTACGACACCTCAGTAAATAAGCGGCAATTTGATTCTCAAATATTCTTTCCACATCATTTGGAAGGATAGTTGTGGCATAAGTCCTTTGAGATCCTGCCCGGCTTATATTATATCACGATGATTCACCGTCATATGTTGTAGTTGCAGTAACGTGGATTATAGAAAGAATTGACATGGTTGCACAATGAAATTAAGACGTTGGTTGTTGGATGATATAAATATTTAGAAGCAGTCGTACATTTTAGTTGCAGTTTCGTCGCGGCCATAGCGGCAGTGAATTTAAAATCCAGAGGCGTTTCTCCATAATACAACGAACGAAGCTTTCACTGGAAATTCTTTATTAAGTATTGTTCTTGGGCAGTTTCCACCATAACCATCAAATCTGGGCATCACTACATCATCACTGTATAGAGGGTAAGTATTAGAACATCTCAAATTCTCAAAACGAGCAGCCAGGGAGTTGTGTACAATTGAAAATACGACTTAATTCTGAGGGAGCGCCGCAGGCAGCTGCTTTTTGTTACCCCGCGGAACAACACAAGTTATGACGCAGAACGCGCACTGAACCAATGAAGAATTAAAGAAGACGCGTCATGCTACGTCACAACCAATGAAAGATAATTAGTGAAAGAGTTCGGACAGAGATGAGTGGATTAATTTTATAGTAAAGTGACTTTAGAGCGGGAAAATAATTTAAGAATAAAAATGAAAATGGCTCTCAAAAAACATTCTAAAACCCAGAAATGATCGAGGATCATGATAGAAATTAAGAATAACTAAAAGCTTTATATTTAAGTAAATTTGGACAATTTAGAATTAAATAAAAGGGAATTTAATAGAGTTAACGATAGAGCTAAATTAAGAATAAGGATTTAATGAATATAGAGTAGTAAATTGGAATAAAACAGGGAAAAAAATTAGAATTGTAAGAATTTGGAATAATTTAACTAAGGAAAAATGGCGATTTTTTTTTTATTATTATTACATATATATATATATATATATATATATATATATATATATATATATATATATATATATACTGCTGCACCACGCTTGATAGAAACCTGGAGCGAACTGCGCATGGGTGAAAATGGCTACTCCATGCCAAAAATGGGAAAGTCCGTAAGCCGTAAGTACGCTGCCTAAGATAAAGAGTGGTGATTTCAGATTCATTTGCCGGGGCTATTCTCCCTACAGTGTGAATGGAATCGGCTTGGTAACCGGGGTTCTTAGAAGCGTGGTTGAACAGTATATATATATATATATATATATATATATATATATATACTCCCTATATATAATATTAATTTTCACTTATAATGTTTAGTCAGGATTTGTTAAATGCAAAATTTTGATTATATAAAAGAGAATTGTTAAATATTTAAATGTACTCAACACTATCATATTTCTGCATATCAGAAGATGTCCTTTCGTGACTTAAACAAAAAAAAAATATTTATTTTAAATGAAAAGAAAATTATATAATAAATAATATAATAATATAATATAATATAATATAATATAATAATTATAACAGAAAGTAAAATGTTACACATTTATAATACACAACATATTTTCCCCAAGGCATGATTAAAATTGTAATCGAAACGTATAATATTAGCATGTTAATTAATACTTTAGTGAGATATCCCGGTGGGAACACATTTCCATTTGTCATGAGATGAATTGTCGTTGACGGAAAAACGTTGTATTCTCCTAATTGTATTTGAGAATACACAGAAGTATGTAAATAAAAGATTATAGTTGAATGCACTTCTTTAAAAATAAAAATTAAAAGTAGGAAAGTTTATCTCAAATGATTAATTATATTACAAGTTCTTTCCTTTAATTTGTCCCATTCTTGAGTAATTAAATTTTCCTACATAACTAAAGGATTAATTTAAGAGAGTAATTTATGTTTCCAAGAGATATTTTGGACACTAATATTTTTCCTTTTATTTAATGAAGTATTCTTCTTTCATCCATTATAAATAGTTTTTATGTGAATAAATTGTATCGCCACTAAAATTTCATTTATTCCTTTTTAAGATAACGATATAAACTTTGGTCATAGCTAAGTCAATTAAACCATAAATGTATTATGTCTGTATATTAAATATATTTAAAGGTAAAACAATAACTTTCATAAAATACATCCTTTTAAGGATCCGTTTATAATAACGTGTTTTAGTTGTTTTTAAATATATTTGAAAGCAATCATTACACGCGAAGCAAGACAGTTTATACTAGAGAATATACTTTGGAAATCATCAAAAGAAATCTAAATATTTCCAATAAAATGTTATTATTCTCGATTGATAGTTTCACCCGTCAACGCATGTATATTATGTCTTGTGTATTTATTTTACTGATCTATTCGCTATTTTGAATGCCATTCGCTAAACATTTGGGTATTACTTGAATTTTTCAGGAATATCTGTAAAACATTTTTTTTTTCCTTTCTGTTAGAGATAAGAAAACTGCCTTTAATATATTTTTCTACAAAATTTTTGTTTAAATTATACATATAAAATCTAAATTAACAGATTATTTATAAGAATATGACGATACATAATTTTCAGGGTATGTTCAGAGCATTATTGAGATAATTTTGGGCCCATTAAAAGAACATTAATGTCACCTTTAAGCTAAAAAGTGAGCCGTGAGTAGTCAGATGAATTTCTACAAATGCAGGTGTACAAAAGCTGCACGCAAAATTAAGGCATTGCATACGAATGCCTTTGGCAAATACATTCTTCTTAGTATCTATGTTAGCACGTTAAATAATATGAATTGCATCAATATAATTTTTTAATTACTATTTGTCTTTAAGAGCAAAAATATGACTTTATATAATTTTCATAAAGTTATATACGGTAACACAATATGTTTTATGCAGAATTTCATTTCTTCAAGATATAGGTTTCCTTTAAAATATTTAGTATATGAGATCATATGAAGATATATTAAATTCTCTAGCTTTTGACTGTTTTGCAACAGCAAAGTAATCCAATCTTACAGTAGACACTGACTAACTTTAGATAATTAATCGAAATAAAAATATATATTTATTTATACCTTTTTACGCCAAAGCAACTGTTATCTTAGTATATACCAACATAACACACACGCACACACATTTATATATATATACATTTCGTTGCTGGTAATAATACATTATATATATTTAAAGGTGTGTTTTGCTGTTAAAAAAGTTGCTCAAGATTTTCTAATTCATATTTCATTGCAAATCTTTATAATTATAACTCATAATAAGTTGTATTTCACAAAACACTATTATTGTTTGTTAGAGAAAATGGAACATTCAGTTTTAAGCATCTCATTCATGTACAGTCGTGGAAAAAGGAAACTGACCCCCTCCCCCTCCCCCAGCTAATTATGCAAGAAATTTTATTAGAAGGGAAGTTACTAGTACCAAACGATTGGAAAGAAAGTTTACTTTGATATTATGTGTACAAAATTTACTTAGGGGGCTATCTACATATCAAAACCAGCCCAAACTTAATTTGTTTCAATAGCAACACCCCATTTTGACACGATATTTTAATTTTTCGGTTCAAGCTATGCCTAGATACCAAATTTTAAGTCATTTGGATGATAGGTTTTTGAAGTACAAACATTTAAATTTTAGAACTTATAATGTTAAATTACATTTTCATATTTTTATTAATATCTCCTGAAATTATAATCCTAATGTGCTAATTTTTTGTTTGGTTATAATACGCAAAAACCCAAACATAAATATGTTGAATTTGTATTTTTTTTAAATTTTATAATATGAAATATGAAATTACTATTCGAAAAAAAATATGAATTGTAACCTACATTTTTTATACATTTATATTTATTATGTCCTGCTTTATGCGTATTCGAAATTTCAAATTTTTCTTCCAAGTAGTTTTCAAATTATACTCAAAAAACGGCATAATGCTGCTTTAAGGGGCCGGGCCGTTTATGATGTGCAGTAAAGCGTAATTTGGAAAAAAACATTTTATTCATAGGCTGGGATTACAGTGTCTTGATAAACTTAGAGCGTACATCTGTCTTACTATATAAACAACGCGTAAATCGTATTTCAGTGCTTCGCAATCTTATGCTAATTTAAAATTTTGCTGAAAATGAAGCGTAAGTGAATGCGCGCGCGAGAACAACAAACCTGACAACGACCTGTGATTGTAGTAAGATATAAGATAGCAAGGCACCAGAATCTCAGACTTGATTAATATAACCAGAAGGACCCGTGCGAAGCTTTCGCACCGCAATCATTCAGATTCTTTCCTGGTACGTTTTAGCATTTTTTTTTAATCCAACAACGCGTTTTAACGAAATGTGGGTGTACTATCTCAGAAACTTGTTCAAACACTTTTCGAATGATACCTCATTCATCGTTGTATGTTTAGTATGTGCATAGAAAAAACGATGATGACAACAGAAATCATATATATGATGATTGCTTGTGTATAAGAAAATTACCCGAAATTTTTTAGCCAAATTTTCTTCTTTCGCCAAGGTCATTTTTCTAGGTTGTCAAGACCCCTATACTGAAAGAAAAAACGAATTATAAAAATAAATGAAAAACTGAATCAGACGTTTAGGTAATTCATATGAAAACAGGCACAGATGTCATATACGCACCACATTGGCGCGATTGCAACAAAATGGCAATTTTATGCCTCACATGGTAACCCAGTTATTTTGTTTATATTGCTGTTTATTTACTTTTATTTTTTTATTTTAATTCTATGAATTGTTTTTATTATGTATATCAATATTTATTTATATCAAACTATCATTTATTTATTTTTATTTCCTTTTTTTAAATAATAGAAACTATTTCATTTATTACGTTATTTTATTTTTATATCGAAATAAAAAAATCACTTGCTATTATTGCATGTTATTTGTAACTAATATTCAAAAACAAAGTTTTCGCGAAATTAGCGGGGGGGGGGTGGAATCGGGCCAGTGTGATGCGCATATGACATCTGTGCCGTGAAACCATTTCCTCATATTTTGCACAACTGTCCCAGAAATGTCTTCATAAGTAATGTCTTAAGTAATGTAAATAAGTAATGTCTGCATAAATCAATATTTGCTACACCACTTTTTTGCAAGCCTATGGGAACTTAAACATGGGATGTTCAAACTTTGCAATTCAGCAGCCATTTAAGTGACGTCAGAAATATTAACAGCTTAATGAAATATTAAAAAATAAATACTCGCAATTTTTGTGAATCCTAATGAACTGTACATCTAAATGGAAGATAATTCTTAAATTACGTAATCTACTGGTGCTCCGATACAGTACGCATATACACAGCCATGATTAAACAAAGTAAACAAATAAACAATAGGTAGCGCACGCGTAAAACTTAAATAAAAACACGATTAAAAGCTGGATATTTTTGCCAAAAGTACGCGCAAGAAATAAATTAGCAATCGTATTTAAATTGCATTATAGGATGACGTCATCCGATAATGCGGTATTTTATTTTTGTGGCAACAACAATAAAGGAAAATTGGGGAAAAGCTTTCATTTCATTTATGAAAACAATGCTGATTTAATTTTTAATTAACTGCAATTTTTAATCAAAAAACATGTTTTAACGAAAATGTTAAGTGTGCTATGTCAGAAGCCTGTTCAAAAACCTTTTCATATGCTATCTCATTCGTCGCTCTGCGTTTCGTATTTTCTTAGAAGAAGGAATGTTGACAGGAGAAATAATATATATATATATATATCTTTTACTTTTTCAATGTCTGCTTTTAAATTTTTCATTAAAATTACGTAAAACGTATTTGCATGAGATGTATTTTTAAGTCATTTATGAAAATTAATTTCGCTTTTATTTTAAAATTAATAAAGCACATATTTGAAAATTATAAACAGCTATACCTTAGAAAAAAAAAAGTTAATCATTTTTTAATCATCGACCGTTATTGTATCATTTTGGTGCATTTCATCTATTAAAAATGAAGTATGAAAAAGCATAGTATTAGCCAGCATGCCTAATGCATTGGTTTTATGTCTGTGACTTCAGTAACTATCAGGTCTATAAAGAAACGTTTCATGATCTAATAACTACAGGGCATAGTTTCAATTTGTCAAGATTATTAACCTGCATGTAATGAATTCTTGATACGAGAATTGTATCGTATTGTAGTTTTGTATTGTAATTTGTACTGTAGTTTAATTGACACGGGCGAATTCACAGTATAAAGTGTGTGTGACAGAGAGCTGGAGAGTTGTTTTTAACATTGGATAGTTTATTCATATTGCTAGGAAACGAATGCTTTCCTGGAGGACTTTCCAAGAGAAATACACCAAATTATCTTTCACGTACAATGGAATTCCAGAATCATTCTCGTATTGACCACGGTCAGTCAGCGTTGGTCTGGAATTCGCTAACATAATATTAAACACCTAATGTTATGTCAAGCATTTATAACCACTGGTCCCAGTGTGCCCGCGAAAGCTAGTGAGAAAACTAATATATTAAGGACTGTTATAATTAAGAGACGCCTAAATCGATCTTAATATAGCTGTCTCTAGACACCATAATTGTACTATTCAGCAATTATTTCAATAAAACAATAATTTTCTACATTCATTATATACTTATATAGCAAATCATCTTCAATGAAATTACTTACGACTTACTAAGTACAAATACACACAAAAATAATGTTTCTTGGATTAGTAAAAATATATCAACTTACAATGTAAATTTTGTAAGGGCGTTTTGCCAGGCCTCTTTTATTTAGATTATTATTTAGTTATTTTAAATTCCACATACTTTTTAAAGTCGCGTTTAGATATTGCAGATTTTATTCACCTTACTTCCTGATATACTGGGTACCCAAAGACATTGACCTCGGCTTTCATACTTTAAATATTTATCATAGACATACATTATATATTACAAAGTTACGTAAAAAAGTGTAGAGAATTTTATGAAATCGATTAGGATTTTCAGGGGATTAAATTTGAAGAAATAAAAATATATATATTTTTTTAAGGGCCCAGTACAAAACATTTCCCAATGAGTAAAACGTGATACAAATACTAATAATGCCATGTACAAAATTTCAGCATTTTATCCTAAAAAGTCGCAGCAGAGATACGTTTAAACATACTTGGTGAGGGATTAGTCATAAATTAAAATGTAAATCTTTACAGATACAGTGTAGATGACGGGACGCAGAAATACATCTTAAGCAAATAGAATATTATCTTTAGTTTTATTTGCAAATTTACAAACTATGATTCATGAAAAATACCACATAACTTTACATGATGAATAACAGAATAAAAATTGGAAATCACACAATCAATGAATATTGAAACAACTTAGCAATGTTTTAATATGCAAATATCTGCCTATGGACGGTGCGTCACATCATTGCAACAGACACGTCATTACACGTGAAAGTTGTTTGTGTTCAGTCATTGGACAATAGCATCACTTTCGCAAGCGTTAAACGCGCGGACGACAGTCTAAGCGAATCTGAAATATTCCACATTTCTGCTATATTTTGAGAGTTTAATCAGCCTGTGCAGACGGTATGTCGCAATACAGCAACGAAGAACTTTTTGAAATTCTAATGCTATACAGTTTATGAAATCGCAGAGCTAATTAAAATTACACGTGAATTGCAGCGTACATTTCGCAATTCTCAAAATACGTCTGAGAAATTTATGTCCCGATTAGTGCAACAGATGCTTGAAAGAGGAAGCATACGTAGATGGACTCGGTAGACACAGACTTCGCTCAATTCAAGAAGAAATTGATGTTTTAGCTTAATTTTGTAGTCATCCACATCGTAGTGTTCTTACCGCTGCTTGAGAAATAAACGTACCACATACAATAGTGTGGATTAAATAAATGACACGCAATAAATGGCATCCGTTTAGCATTCATGGTGTGAAAGGAAATGAGCAGACAGATTATCAGCGTCGCGTCGTCTAGATTTTTGTAACTGGGCTATTAACCAGGAAGATTCCAATCTCTCTTTTCTAAAAAAACATAATTTGGACTGCCGAATACTATTTTAAACACGACGAACGTATAAATCCTCAAAATGAGCATTTCTGGTATGACACAAATCAATTCGTAGTATTATTCATTATCAGAAGAAGTTTTCTGAGAATGTATGGAGTGGTATTTTGAGAAACCGCTTGCTTCGACTCATACTGTATGATGGTACACGGGAAAAATTTTCAGAAACGTTTCTGAAAGTAACGGAGAACTATGCTGCACGATACTAACAGAAAGGTTTCTGTTTCGATCAGAAAAATGTTTCGGCTAAAACACGAAACCTTTTCCGATTCGTAATGAAACCTTCCTGAATATATCTGAAAGCTTCCTGAATATATCTGAAACCTTTCTGAATATATAGAATATCTTTCATTACGGATCGGAAAAGTTTCTGATTATATCGAAAACCTTTTATAATATATCTGAAACCTTTCTGAATATATCTGAAGTGTTTCTAAATATATTTTTATCTGTTTTTATTACAAATTATCTGAATTTTAAAAGAATACTTGAAAATATAAGAATTTCTGTTCTTTTAAATACTCTAATCAAGCTTTTTTTTATGATTCTTTTTTCTAGGCGAAATTATGCGGTATATTGTGTGATATTTTTCAGTTTATATCAATATATTCATCAAATATGTTCTAACCCTAATATTAAAGAATATTCACCCAGTGAATATTGGAGAATGGAGATATTTAAATTGTTTTTTTTAAACAACATATCATGAAAAAAATATGGGATTCATACAGCTCCACAAAAAAAAGTATTTATTTTAAAATATTAAAAAATATATCATTTATATTTAGAAAGAAAACTTCCAAAACTTTTCATTAACATGAAAAAGACGTACTAAATCTATACTAATATATTTTAGATACATTTCAAAATATGTAACTCCCAACAACATAAAATGTTTAAAACTTATGAGCTTTCCCAAAAGTAATGCAGCTTCGGAGATCTGTTTTAAAAAAAAAAATCGCTCTTTAAAAGGTAATTTTTCATATTAAAACAAGACACTTCACAAAAATTCTCATAAAAAAACTCCACCCTTCACAAAATTTTTCGTTCCAAAACAGGATCCTTCACAAAAATCTTTGTCTTAAAAACAAACCTTTCATAAAATTTTACCACCTCCAAACTGAACTTTTCACAAATTTAATCATTTAAAAATAAAATCTGACCTATCACAAAATAATTGAAATTATCAAAGTGCATAGTTTTTTTTTTATGTGTAAAGGATAGATACAACAGAACCTGATATAACAATAATTTCAAATTCACAAAATTATGACTGGAATTTTCAAAAATATTAAAAAAAACTTCACAATTTCACAAAAACAGGACCCTGTGAGAAAAATCTCAGCGTAACCCGGAGATTAATAAAAACACCCGTGAATTTTTTTTCATAATCAGAATAAAATAAATAAATATAGTTTGTTTACTTTAAAACAATATTTTTAAAGTAAGACAAGTCAATTTTCAATATATAGTATTATAAAAGTTAGAGTTATGAAACATCGTTAAAAAAATATATAAACAAACACACACTATCGCCGGGAGATAATATTCTTTAAGAGATTAAATTGCTACTAAATGCTATGTATAAATCATATTTATTGAAGCAACATTAAATAACTTAAAATGAGAGACAAAGTATTTGTATAGTTATATTTTAGAGTTTATTTTAATAACTATCCTTCCAACTCAAAAGATCAAATTCCTCACTCATATAAATAGTCCTAAATGTTAGGGTTAAGACATATTTGTTTAAAATATTGATATAAACTAAAGCATATCACGGCATATGTTGAATAATAATGAGTGTAAAACAGAATCATTATAAAAAACATGATTAGAGTATTTAAAACAGCAGAAATTCTTACCTTTTCAAGTGTTCTTTCTTTAGAATCGTCTTTTTGGACCGCTGGAACAATACTTCCACCGCTAACAACGTGCTGTTCGCGTAAACTACACACACCACACCGAACGGAGGGGGTTCTAGGGGTAGAGGAAACGGCGTATACTTTCGGCACTTTCTGTTTCGACGATGGGAAAATAGTTGGGAAATACTTGAAAGATGGTGGATTTTCCTCCACAGAACAAACGAACCCCAAAATTCGGAAAGGTTTCTGATGGTTTCAGAAAGTGAAAATAGCTCTGAGATATCCGATAGTATCAGAAACGTTCCTTTTAGAATACTAAACGTTCCAAATATTTTTTACAGTGTACATTGGCGGGAGATAGATATGTCAATGGTAGTCTGAAAGTGGTTAATCCTGATTTTAGGGATGAACTGAGCTTAGTAATACTTCCACATGTTTGGTTTCAACAGAACGGATCTCGAGCTCACCAAAATACAGTTGTGAAACACTGGTTAAATAGTGATTTTCCAGACAAGTGGATTGGCTTGAATGAGCCAGTCGAATTTCTCCTAGATCGGCTGATTTAACGCCGGTGGATTTTTATTTGTGGGATCGTTTAAGTACAGTTGTTTATTTGTCATCTCCTTTAAATAAAGCAGAATTGCAAGAACGCATTCAAGATTGTTGTCGTAAAAACACCGACCAAGAACTTGATGGAGTGCACAGAATTTTGCAGCTTTGTATTGGCATGGGTGGAAAATATTTAAAACAGTTATTAAGTTATTATTTCTACTTGGTTTGATACTTTTGTACCAATAAATATAACAATCATTATTTATTTATGCAGTCATTGTTTTCTTTCGTAATTTGTGTACGACTCCTGAAAAGTTATGATTAGACATGATTTGTTCCTCTTTTGCGAACTCATATGCAGGCAAAGAAATGTGGTTTAAATCAGCATTTATGTATTTTAATATCTCTGTGACTTTTTATGATAAAATGTTGAAATTTTGTACATGATCTTATTAGTGTATGAAGCACATTTCACTCATTGTGAATTTTGTTGTACGGGAACCGTCTAAAAATTTTTTAATTTCTTATTTCTTAAAATTTAATCACATTACAAATCTAGTCAAACTAATAAAATTCCGTACATTTTGTTTACGTAACTTTGTAATTTATAATATATGTCTGTGATCAATATTTAAGGAATAAAAGTCGAAGCAATGTGTCTGGAACACCTGGTATACTATAATACTGTATTATATCTCATACGTGTTTTTAAAATCTTTGTAGAAAACAAATCATTGAAAAAAAATATCATACTGTTTATTTACGTAATGAAATATTAAAATAATATAAGTGAGTTGAAAACATAAAAATGCGCATGAAGTAAACATAATCGTTTTACTCTGTTCTGTGAATTGCACTTGAGAGAAAACCTTCAACAGCATAAGTTAAATTTTCTGTGTTATGTAGATTTCTAAGATATTCGAAGAAACTTTCAGCATTTCATATGGAAGTTGTGATTAATCACGCAATCGCTATCGTTTATTTAAAGCTATTTAATTTTTTGTGTTCTACGAGAAAAAGTATTTAGAATGTAACGGAAGTTTCTGAAAGTTTCCCATTTTAGATTAGCTACGTAATAACACTTTTCTTTATTAAAGATAAAATGAAACTGTTTAAGATAGATGATAAATTGTAAAAATTCAAACTATAAATAGCAGACCACTGATTAATACACTGTTCTTTGAAAAGAAAAAAGAAGTATTTTATTCTTCTTTATATATTTTATTATGGTAAAGAACATTGTAATATATACTAGCTGCATTAAATAAATATATTAAAAAGTACAAAATTTAACCATATGTAGAAGTTCAGTTACACATCATATATACATATATAATTACATTGTCTTCAATGATTTAACATAAGGACACCTAATGCTTTATGAAAATTGGTTCTAAAATATCGTTACTAGTGCAAATATGATATTAGTAATGTTATTTTGTAGTAATATGAATGGTCTTAGAAAAATTTTATCCTAAAATTATGTTACTATTTTTTGTTTAGTAAAATCTCTTAAAACTCATGTTAAATAGATAGAAATTTATTTATTTTTACTTAAAATAAATAGAGTGACTGCAGCAGATGTTGCTTATTTAAAGGACCTAACCTGGATTACCCTGTTTACAGACATTACTACATGGTGTAAATAACATGTGTAAAAATGACTTTTAATTGGATATTTTAATAGAATTTTTATGAGTAATACATATTTTTTAGATTGCCCAACAATTAGGCCAATACATGTGTCATTATTTGGTTCTGTTTATGTGGAATCATAGAATCACCCGTTTGAAAAAACGCAGTATAATCGTCCAGAGAATCTGTTGCGCCAAATGAAGATTGATACCATTGGACATTTCCCCAATAATAAAAAGTCCAGATTAGTTGAGATGAATATATATCTACAGGATTCGTACAGATTAGGAAATTTTCCAGGAGTTTCACCAGTATTTTCTTTATAGAAAAATAAATCTAGGTTAAACTCGCGAAACTTCGCCTTCTTTTAAGAAGAGATTTTCTGTGATAAAATACTAGTTCCGAAGAATTTCCTGGTCGCAAAATTCTAGGAGCCGTACGAACCCTGTATTAACATAAGAACATGGCAGACAAAATCTCCGCAGATCACAGAAGTTAACATTATTGTGGTACACAGGCTGGCGTGGCTTATTCAACAAGAGAAAAACACGAACAAGTTCTCAAAAAGTGGAAGGTGTTTTATTAGTTACAGCGTAGACATACAAATACAGAATACGACATAAGTCCGTAGCCAATTTGAAAGTAAATTGTGGTGGGATGCGTGGATTTGTCAAATGGTCAGAGATCTGCTCTCCAAAAAAGGCGGGATGTACGTTTCTGGTAACTTATGAAATAATAATAATAGTAATAATAATAATAATATTAATATTAAATGAATTATAATAAATAATATGATAATAAAAATTTAAATTTTGGAAAGGGAAAAGAATAAATAAAATAAAGTATGACGTGTTGGAAATGCTTAGGAATTAGAATGTATTTAATATAGGGTAATTATTATAAGTATGTTCCTTAAATATGTTCTAAGATATATCATCTAAGATTTCACCATTTATAGCAATTATATTTTCCTCTATTATTTCATTGTTTAATCGCGCTCAATTACAATTATTTTAAACATTGCACTATTTATATATTTATTTTTTGGAGGAAATTTCTAAATTATGCTATGAAATATTTGGAGAAAATGCATACTGAACTGCTTACAATATTTCCCGTCAATTTTCTTTAACCCATTTATGCCTAGCGTCCCTATTTAGGGACGCTTTCGAAAAATAGGAAAAGGCGAATTTCACACCACTTTTTTTAATAGAAATTCGGTGGCTTATTTAATCGAGGACTCCTCGGTAAAATAAGATATCAAATTCCTATTACATTTTAAGTGGTGTGAAATGTAGTTTTCTCATTTTACTAAAACATCGACGCTGGGCATAAATGGGTTAAGCAAGTTAGATATATTGGTTAGATTAAAAAAAAATACGCTTTAAATTTCTTTTTAAAATCATAAATCTCTGTAAATTGAGATGGAGTTATCAAATAAATTGCATTTTAAAGACAATTTTTTTTTAAACAGAAACAATGAAACTCTGCGGTTCACAAGTTTAAAAAATGCAGTGAAAGAGACATTTACTGGTCAGTTGTTGCACCGTCAATGTGACATCATCGTTACTCACGGACATAATTTTGCTTTATAATATAGATTTTTTTTCCCATTCATCATATTAAAGGAACAGTTTCAGAGTATTGATCAACTACTATTCCATTCACATAACACATTTAAAAATTTCATTATTTCATCAGCTTTAGTAAACCGTAATATAATTTTTATATTAAAAATCTGCTTGTTTCCAATTGTTCCTATTTAACTGTATCATCTGCATTTTCTTTTTGTATTACCAGAGCCTTAGGATCTCGTCAACTTCATGGTGACGAAAAATACGCTAAAATGATCTGTACAAAATGGCTGCCAATTCTATTACATCAACAGTCATGTGAAGACAAATATTATTTTTATAAAAAGACACAGTGAGTAAATTGAGCATTAAAAGGGGTTTTAATTTAAGTAAATATCAGTTCTTGCACCTCCACCCCATCCCGAAACAACAACAGAAAAAAAAATCGGAAAAATTAAACTATCTATAAATTTGTAAAACATACGCCATTTTGACTAATAATAACAAATTATTTAACTTTCATAAATAAAAATGGACTTTTCATTTGAAATATGAAGATATTTTTACCAGTGAAAACTTTAATTTTTATCATTTATAAATGCAAGTTTCCGTGATCTGCTGCATGTGGCACGACATTTACAAATAAAAAACAATTAATGATTGAAATTAACGTATTGAAAAAAATATTATTGAGCAGATTTTTTATAAATCGGGTGACAGGAATGAAAAACAGCATCTATTTATTAGATTAAAAATAAATAAATAAACCTTTCAATTAATGTTGAAAATCATATATAAAAATAAACGTCTCTTATTAATCATGGCGTAATTTTTGACAGAAAAACTCTCAAAAATGTATAGTTATCCGTATCCCATGTTTTACGAAAATTACTTCACGCATGAAAATGCACATTTCGTTTTAAATATGGCATAATTTTCACAAGTAAATGCTTTTAGTTTTAGTAATAGTTTACCTTCATTTAAAATATTCACATGTAAGTATTTATTTCTTTATATTGTTTAGAAATATTGTAATTTGAGCATTTTAACATGTGGGAACTGTAAATAAAAACAACTATTTCAAAATATAAATTACTATCTTTCACGATAACGAAATTATAAATACAAAATTAGAAAAAAATAAAAACACTAGTCTATTTAAAAAAATGGATATTGTTGGTATAATGGATTCATTACGATAATCAGAAACGCCTGAAAGCAGAAGCACGAAGGATCTGTAAAGGTCGATTCAGAATATTAAGGGCAGTAACTTTATGTTGTGTTTCTTAACTGATTAAAAAGGGGTAGTCCACTATGAATTCCATAAACCAATCCAGACAATTAATGATGAATTTTACAAGCAACAAGTAAATAATTTGAACGTATAATTAAAGGAAGACATCCAAAAAATGACAGCATAATACTGTTTGGTAAGGTGACAATCTCCAATCACTCGATGCAAGATCAGTCAACTAATCTCTGAAAACATTTCGCTTGGATGTACTGTATTTTGTGGATATCACTCAATTACATTAATATAAGTTTCACACCATACAGATCACCGTTATTGAAAAAGGGGTTATTCTTTATGCGTAAATCTAAAATTTACTTGTTGAGTCAATTGCTTCAAAATAACTAGACGTGTTACCTATTAGACAGGCAAATGTTGAATCTTCTGGTCAAAAATACTGTGAATGGATTTTTCTTGTATTTTGGCATTAAAGAAACTGTATTACTTTTAGATGAATAAGGGCATATACTTATACATGTGCCTAATATTTCATCATTCATTTTTCAAAAATTTGAATTATTTACGCATATTTAGTATTCACTTAATTATATTCAATTTACATAATCTTCTTTTATGTACATGAATTGGCAAAACATAACAGTTTAATGCAGGGATTTGTTATTCGTTGTATTAAAAACGTATGCTGGATATAATGTTTATTCCTGCATACCCTCTATTTTATCAGTCGTTAAAAGGCATTTTTCGGCTCTTATAGTAGAATTTGACTGAGGAATTAGCATTCGAGTCTCTTAAATGTTCTATATATTCCACTTTAAAGCTCAACCTAAGCGTTTATTTTTTAATTGTGATGTGGTTTGAATATTTTTTGTGTGACTGTCTGTATGGTCACTAAAAAAAGAGAAGAAACATATCGAATATAACTGAATATGCTTACAATTCAAATAAATCATGGGAAAGTTTTATATATTTTAAAATGTTTTATAAATGTTCTTTATATTTTCCTTTCTGTCAGTCTACCGCATGAAACATAATTGTTGTACATGATGATTGAATAAGAAGTTATTTCTTTCAAACTTGTTATGTTTTCTGCACTTCCATATAAATAAAAATAACTGTTTGAAATAATATCTCCTTTGTTTTTGCTGCTTCTACCATTTTTGTGTAATTAAAAACTTTCGGATCTTACAAATGCAAAATATAAATATTTTATAATGAAGCTAATAATTTTTTCATCCTTGTATTACATAGTTTAAATGTTAAACTTTCGTAAAACAAAATTATTTTCGCATAATTTTCTCAATATTTAAAAAATAATAAAGGTAGATTATACATAAGTGTGAAACATTGAAAATTAATGATAAACACGTGGCGCATTTTTTACAGCTGGAATAACTAATCTTTAACATTTCTTCAGATAAGCAATTTCTTTGTGTGAAGAATTGTGAAGAATAACATAAAAGTAGTTGCATCTTTAAAGGAAAAAAAAAATTATTCCTGTGTCTGTGTAACATTTAAAATAAGTTTTTTTTTCATGAAATATATGTTTTAAATGTTCTTTTCTGTAAAGAATCAATTTCATGAAATTTGTTTTATTTTATTGAACAAGAACTTGATCTCCCATCGTTAATCTTCTATGTTTATTAAATGTAGTGCGCCGAAATATGTTTTCTTTGAATAAACCTATCCTTTAATATCAAGAACATATATCAATCCTAATCAAATATCATGTCCGAGACAGCATACTTTCTATCAAAGCAGAATCAAAGTTTCATTTCTATATTTCATTTATTTTGACCTGGCAGTGATTCAGAGATTAATCATTTTCTTGTACACTATAAACTAAGTTTCTTATTTTTACAAATGTTTATGTCATAACTAAATGAAAATTTTTATATTCGTTAAGTTTTTATTTATCAAAAGTTTTATAACATTTCATTGTATCAGGTCATAATTTAATAATTTAATACTTCTAAAGTTTTTGGGAGATATATATACGATAATGGTATGAGAAATACAAAATTTCAATACATTTCACGAAACGCTCTTCAAAATATAGGGAGCCATACTGCACGATGAAAAATAAACTTTTAAAATGAACTTTGTGTTAGTACCGCTAGTTTTATGCAGTTGAGTGATATTTTTTTGGAGTGTATGAAGACCATATTTCTATCGCACTGTTTCGTAAAGAAGGTGATAAAAATGAGTGATTATTTTAGAGTTAAAAGTTACTGATTTAATTCCAGGTTATATATAGTCAGTGTTATTGTATAAGGCTTGTCCGTTCGAATACCGTACACATGCTGCACAAATGCTCCACATAATATCAATTATCATAATTAGAAAATAATCCTGTGGAATAGGTACGTAATTATTTTTTTTAGTAAATCATCTTAGTTCACAGTGAGAATTGGAGCTTTCGTAGACAGAGAAATAATCTTGGAATAAATCTTGGACTGTGGAATAATCTATTGTGTCTTTAAAGAATTTCACCGTGCACTGTTTAAATAATTTTACATTGCGGCCTAGTATGCTTTGATTTTCTTAAATTTAAGCATAACCATGAAATATAGAGCACTAAGGCATGCATTGGTGAATCAAAAATAATATAATATTAACTAGGAATAGCACACAGTGAGAAGAATGCTAATATTAATTGAAGCGGATTTTTTTCTGGTTCTATTCATACATAAATTAGTAACTTTCGTATGCAAGATACCCCCAATACGGATGTTTGTAGTATATATACTAACTGTTCAATTTATTTTACCTAGCTATTAATGTTAGTTTTTAAGTTTCAATTTTTACAATTATCTCCTATTATTTTGTAATGGAAATCAATATAAATAACTATATGTATATATATATATATATATATATATATATATATATATATATATATTTACCAACATTTTTGTTGAACCAATCAAAATTTCACTAAGTGAAAAGATTAAGATTTTCCTAGTTCTCCCCACATCATCTTTTACGTGAGAACGAGAATTCAGGGGTAAATAATTATTTAAAGACTTTTATCGAGAAGAGGATGTAGAAATTTACACTAGTCTTACATACAATTGTAAAGCACACTTAAGTTTACATGTATATTATTTTGTATATGAAATGCTAAATATGATGAATATGTTTGTGATTTTTTATTACATTCCTAGGATGTTATCATACATAGGAAATAGTATATTTTTACAGTGACGCCAAGCTGACGAATGACTGACTTGTAAAGAGAATGAAAATAGTAATATTATAGCCCCATTGATTTATCATGAGGGGAAATTTCTTTGCTAAGACTTGTGTCGTTTACCTTTAAGGTACAGGGCGTGCTCGCTCTGCAAGCGCCAATGTTAAACAAGGGCCAATCTATGGATATAATACATTTTCAATCAATCGAAATGGGAAAGGAATTTAAAATCACGAATTAAGATTAAAAACAGAGAGCATCACTGTCAAACGATTATTGTGGAGTTTTAAAGTCTTATTTATTTTTCTGAAATGTTAGAGATTTTGGCCTTACTAATGAGCAACAGTTGTTTTGTAATGCATTATAGTTAAGTTTGGGTCATGACGGGCCCTGATATATCATCTGGTATAATAATATGAGACAGTGCTACTGAATGTAATCTTACTAATAAGTCACAGTTGGTTTTCATAATGAATTAAAGATACGTTTGCGTCATGACAGTCTCTCATATATCATCTGGTGTAATATGTAGTGAGAGAGTGCGGCGATAAGTCTCCAAAGTATCCTGATGTTGATGTCCTGCGACAGTAACTTCGAGTACAACGTTCTATCTCCTACAGTATGCAAGGTTTTTCTATTATCATTGTATTCGAAGTGTTATATTGTACAATTTTTATTTTTAATTGACAGTACCTGATCGAGTACCGTGTTGCGGTCTCCATTAATTACTTTATGTCAGTAATTAAAATTATGAATGTTCTAGAGACAAATACTCAAAAGAGTATCGCGACCTTATCATAAAAGAAGAATTAAAAGGTTGGTAACATTTTAATGTTTATTATAAAAATTAACTGAATAATATTCGATACAAGAAATGAATCCTTTAATAATAAGAATATTAACTTGTGTAATAGTATAAATTAAATGTAAGCAGAATAATAGGGTCATGTTTAAATACATGCTATCTATACAAATTGGAAGCTTTTTTTCTGTTTTTTTTTTTTTTTTTTTTTTTTTTTAATTAATTTGATGTGCTCTCTTACTTTCAGTTATACCAAGTTTCTTAATTATTTTAATATCAAAGTTATTGCCTATACGTTAATACAGATGTTAGTACAGTGAATGTTAATACACATAGAGACTAATTCAATACAAAAAATGAATTCTTTAATTATAAGTCTATTAACTTGTGTAATAGTATAAATTGAATGTAAGCAAAATAATGGGGTCATGTTTAAATAAATTAGATCTATGCAAAGTGGAAGTTCTTTTTTATTTTATTTTATTTTAATTAATTTGATGTGCAGTTTGGCTATGTGTGACTTTAAATAAAAGTAGATATTTAATATTTTATCTGCTCTCTTACTTTCAGTTGCATCGGGTGTCTTAATTATTTTAATATCAAAGCTATTACCCCTACGTTATTTTTCGATGTTAATACAGATATTAGTACAGTGAATGTTAATACAGATAGAGACTAATAACATTAACTGTATAACTCATACGTTAGGATTTCATCGAAAAAAATTCTCAACTATTTATCAATAATGAATAAAATTTCAATTATTCTTACCTTACATTCAATGTTTATTAATTTCTAAAAATCCTGATTAGAATATTACGGCCCCTTAGTAATTATTGGATTATAGTGGTTGACAAAATGAATATTTAATGATAATCTAAAAGTATGGGAGGAATTTTGAATTACATACACATAATTTTAAATTAAGTGTTCATTTCTTATCAAGAAACAAAGTGCAATTATCCGCAAATGTATGATATTATAAAAAAATATTTTTAAATAAATACAAATATTTTATAGCTAAAACAAGAAATACAAACTATTGTTAACATCTGCAAAATAAAGCCACTTTTAGTAACATATTTGAATAAGTTTCAAGAAAAAGATAAACATCCTGAAACGAATTGCAATAGAGCTAGCTTTAAAAGATTTTACATTAGATAGTTTGTAAATACATATTAAGAAAAGTAACATAAATATATCAGTAAATTCATCTTACAGAAAATAAAGTAAAAAGCAAAAAAATCTAGGTACTTCAGAACTTCTACATTCAATAAAGTTAATCCCGCAAACTAATCTTCAAATTACGTACGAAACTAATTAAGCGCAAATCAAAAGAGCAGTTGTACATGGAATTTAATTATTCTTTCAGAAATTTATAAATTTAATGCTTTTTATACACACCAAAGTACATAACAAACTAACGTGTCTGATTCTATTTATTCGTAAGTTAAACTACTAATTAGTGACATTGCACACTCTAATCACGGATTAAAAATGTTATACACCCATTGAAATATCTCGCATAATAACTAATTGGCATACTACAAAAGATTATTAAGAGGGTGGTTTTAAAACCTCTATGGGAGACTTCGGTTATTTTAAAAGCGTTTAGTTTTAAATTTTATTCTGTGGATAATTATATTTCCATTACAATTAGGTAAATATAGATTTTAAAATTACAATTTTTCATTATAATAAAATTGTAAATACATATTAAGAAAAGTAACATAAATATATCAGTAAATTCATCTTACAGAAAATAAAGTAAAAAGCAAAAAAATCTAGGTACTTCAGAACTTCTACATTCGATAATGTTAATCCCGCAAACTAGTCTTCAAATTACGTACGAAACTCGAATCAAAAGAGCAGTGGTACATGGAATTTAATTATTCTTTCAGAAATTTATAAATTTAATACTTTTTATACACACCAAAGTACATAACAAACTAACGTGTCTGATTCTATTTATTCGTAAGTTAAACTACTAATTAGTGACACTGCACACTCTAATCACGGATTAAAAATGTTATACTGACATTGAAATATATCGCATAATAACTAATTGGCATACTACAAAAGATCATTAAGAGGGTGGTTTTAAAACCGCTACGAGAGATTTCGTTTATTCTAAAAGCGTTTAGTTTTAGATTTTATTCTGTGGGTAATTATATTTCCATTAGAATTAGGTAAATATACATTTTAAAATAACAATTTTACATTATAATAAAATTTATTTTATGTATACAAAAACTGTAAACAAAATTATAAATTCTGATATTTCAATTTACGACAAACTAAAAATATGCAGATAATTTAAAACTCTAAATATTTTAGTAATCAAAATGTATTTATTATTTATTAGTATTTTTATGTTACGCAATGTGCATTTCTGAATTTAAAAACCATAGAAATGTTAGACATAATATATTGGAAAACATGTAAAATGTTTTTATTGGCTTAATACGATGTTATTAGTAAAAAAAAAAAACCTTTTGGCATTGGGATTTTTAAAATTATTAATACGTAAATTGAAGAAAATGTTTTTATATAATTATCAACCTATGATTTAGATAGTAGGCATTATTCAATCTAATAATCTTGTTTATACAGTTTATTTATACAGTGTAAGTCTCGAAATATTGACCCGAAAGAGAGAAAAGCCGCTATCACTAGGCCATTGGAACTAGGTATCTAGCTTGGCGGGTTTTTTTCTTATCAGAAATCTCAAATGTATGCCAGAAATTTCAATTGGTAACTTTTTGCTTTATGTAATTACATATATTTGATGACTACATAAAATATAAATTCTTCTTGCGAAATTTCAGGTTTTTCATGGTATAATTTTAAAAATGCAAATGAGGCGAAACTAGCAGCCATGGTTTGGAATAGTAAACTTCCAATTAAATTGCAGAATACCTCACATTAAATAAGGCGAAGGTTACCATTAAAAAAACTAGTGTATAATGTCGCAGAAATGGTCAGCTATGCATTACATAGATTATAATGCCGTATTTCATCTAGACCGGTTTTTCGTAGTTCTCCCTGTAGATGTATACACATACATAACAACTTCACTTTTAACATGGTTATCTGGCTTTTCATAGTAGAAATTTTTGTGACAAATTAAAAAGTACAATACATGCTGAAATGAAAAAAAAGATAAATAAATATGCTAATTGAATTAATTTTTTTTTATAATTGTATCTCAGTAGTGTAAATCAATAAATTATCAGATGAACTAATGGACAAAATCGTATAAAACCTTCGGAATATTCTTCATTCATTAAACATTTATCTAGTAAATTTCACACATAAAATGCATGGTGGCCCGTCTCCACATTTACTTGCAAGTACTGTAATTTAGGTAAAATTAAAAATGTCATCTTAACAATTATACACAGAAACTTGCTATACTGGATCAATATGGAACATTCAATGTATCTTAATATGTCATTGTAATATGCATCACCTTAGATATTCCAAAATGTGACTAATGTCTGGGGACAACACCCTAAAACAAAGCACGAAGTACAAGGTTCTAATTCTATCTGTTTTCGACACGTGTATTTTAATCCGTGGCGTATTTTCCGCACATATTTTAAAAGTTTACGCAGGCGTTATCATATGTAATGTTCATGTTCTTCTTAATCAACTATTAATGTGTTAATACTAAAAAGCTAAAAACAGCGTTGAAGCACACAAATTACAAAACTTTAAAACACATACGGCCGTTTGAAGGATACAAAGATCACCTTCATCAGTGTAAAGAAGGAAAAAAATGTTAAAAAAAAAAAATGTTTAAAGGGTTCAAAAGAACCACGCTCGGTTATAGCCGTTTATACATATAATGGCTTGGCAAATAAAGCTGGTAGCCTGGCATATAAAGCTACCACTGTAGCCGAGCGTGGTTCTTTTGAACCCTTTTAACATTGTTTTGTTTTTAATTTCAATTTTTTCGCACCTTACACTGATGAAGTGGATCTTTGTATCCTTGAAATGGCCGTATGTGTTTTAAAGTTTTGTAATTTGTGTGCATCAACGTTGTTTTTGGCTTTTTCGTATTAATAACCACACAAAGTGTACCTTTTATACCTAATATTAATATGTTGCAAAATCTTTTTTTTCTATGGAAGCTTTGAAAACAGTCATTTTAGCAACAGGATTATGTTTCAAGGATGGAACATTTTCAGTCTCTTAACATGAGTTTACGAGTAAAATCAAGACAATTTCCAACAAATAATTTTCAGAATTAAAGATAAAATATTTCCTCTCTTTAAAAGATTGGCACTTTTTAAAACCATATATTTATTTGTGTTTATTATTTATAAATTAATGGGTGAAATATAAGTAATTTTAGAATCTAACTGTTAGTAGAAAATAACTAAACTGTTCGATGTATATTATTATTTAAACTATATACATATTTTCTTTTTTTTTAATTATTGATATGTAAATTAAGTAGTGAGATGCGTTTTGCTTTTGCATAATAATTTAATTCATACTGTAAATTTATTTGACCGATGTGCTCAAAACCTTTTTCAGTAATTCAACGCAAGCGTTTTCAACAATGAGTCGTATTCTGAAATTCTAATGTTTTTGTGAAACATTGATTGACATCTTAAACTGAAGTAGTATTGCCCTACCCCATATACTTTCCATCATATGGCATTGTGAGCAATCTTTTGAGTTTTCAAATATTGGAGACTCCAAAATGTACATTTAATCAATAAATTCTGCACCAGTCTGTTTTAAGTTTTGCAAGGGCAGGAGGTGTTATGGGTACATAAAATGAGTGTTTCATTTTATTTTATTATAATAGCGTGACATCAGCTTATTTTTTTTATTGCATGCATTAAGCACTTTTTGATAAATAAATTAATTCCCTAAAGCGGTTTATTATTTTTTTCTAATTTTACCTTGTTTAATAACTCATTATTTACTATATATTACACGCACTATTTGTTTCCACTTTTGCACTTCCTTCACTTTACTGGATGTAATTAAATTTTATGAGAAAATAATTTCATTAAAAGCCATTAAATAAAATTGGATTAGATTAATAAGAATTTTCAGATTCCCTTGAAATTCATAATATATATTTTTTATATTATTAAATATTCCTTCGCCACGTTTCTCTGTTTTATGCTAAAGTACCACACACACACACACAGTTTCACTAATTCCTTATTCCTTAATAATATCTAACGTTAATTCTATGAAATTCTCCTTCAATTCATTATTATTTTGCCCGATTTACTTAAATATAAAACTTTTAGTTATTCCTAAATTATATCATAGAATTACTCATTGCCTTGTTCTTGTTTTATCGTGGAAAAATACCCAATGCTTTTCCAATTTATTGCCTTGTCCCGCAACGATACTGCTGTATTAATAGTATTACACTATTGAATAGTATTTTACGACTGATATAATGCTGCTTCCATAGAATCTCAATATTCCATCTCATCGACTTCAGCGAATTCTAACAAAAGCCGGTAAGGATTTAGAAAAATCTATGAATAAACAAGGAGTGAGTTCGTGAAAATCTACAATTAATTGAGGTGATGTAACGAAACGAGGACGGAAGCAAAAATGTCTACAAAATATTCTCATAAGCAACCAAAGACGAACCCCCAATGACGCCAGCTAGAAGAATGGTTTGTAATACAAAGAATAATACAAAATTGTGCCAAAATAACAACAACAGTTGTTCCCAAATGGATTTCAATTGCGCAAATTCTTTTTTTTTTTTTTTTTTTTTTTTGTTGTTGTTTTATACGGAAGGATCCTAAAAGAGAGATTTGATTTATTATGTACTTGTTGAAGAGTGATATTTACATTTATTATTTATTGCAACATATTTTATTTTTTGTTATTTTTTTAAGTTGATTTATATTATATTATTTATTCTTACGTAAGCGAAATCAGTTGTGTTTATTGTATACTGCAGTTCTAGGGAAAGTTACGATATTTGAAGTGTATTGATTTATTTACTGGAAATACTAGTAATTCGAAAATAGAGACTTAGAAAAAAAAATATGCTGAATAGTAGGAGTTAATTGATGATTTGAATTGTAAGTAACAAAATGGGATACGGATTTATTGTGTTCATTGTGATGTTTCTTGAATGATTTCGACAGTTTTTATGTTGTTTATCATTATTTACTACATGTTAATTTATTATGCTGTAATTTAACAATGTTATTAAGCTAATATTTTTTATATTTTAAGTATATTTTGTGGTTTAATAAAAGTTACAGGAAAACATATGTTACCATTTGAGGAAAATATTTTGTGTTATCTTAAGATTCTGAAATTAATTAAATACAGTGGAACTTCCCTTTAACGAAGACCCTATTTAACGAAGTTTTCTACTTAACGAAATTTGCTGCAGAACTTTGACTTTGAACACCATAAACATATAAATTAATCTCCATATTACGAAAAATATATTCTATATAACGAAGTTTATTCCACTTTTGTACTTGTACAGAATTTAAACTAAGAGGTTGCTGTTGCGATGGATATGCGAATTTATTTCAGCGGATTGTATGGAAATGAACGCATTTAAATAATTTCCATTCTGCTTGGTGCTAAAAACATAATGTAACTTCTTGCTTGGAGCAAACATTATCAATTATAGTCAGACAGTTACCATTCTGACTTTCCATTGCTGATAGACAATTGCTTTGTACATCCACAAGAATGTGCTTCAAACTGCAAATCGAAGAACATCAAAGTTATTTGTATTCCTGCCAATACATTTTCTAAACTTCAGCCATTAGTCTATGGAAGAATAAAAAATCTGGAAGTACATTATCGAATAAACAGAAAAAAAAACAATGTAGTGAAAACATTAGTTTGAGAACCTGTGTATCAGAGCTAATGAAAGCTTGAGCCAAAGCTTGGGAATGTGGCATGATTTCTTCGACCGTACACAACTGTTTTGTAAAAGAATTTTGAATCAAATGCTTCTGAATCCAGTACCTGTTTGTCATATCTGAAGGAAAAATTTCAAGACTTTAAGTTGATTTCTATTTAACGAATTTTCTTCATAACGAAGTTTTTAAGTGTAACGATGAGACTTCGTTAAATGGAAGTTTCACTGTAATTAACTTCAAATATCACCGAAAAACCTTGAGTAAAAATTAATCTTTTCGACCTTGAATTCAGAAGGATTACAATTGAAATAATATTTCAAGGTGACGCGTTTATATTATGAGATTTATTATTAAAGTATTCTCTGTATATTATTTTTATATTTTTATTCTGTTCAGTGTAATATGCTACAGATTTAGACATATGTTGTGTTACACTGTCAGAAAAATCCGTCTTTATACATTAAATAATTCCTCATTTTTCAACAAATAATTTCCGTACTCCTAGAAACATGCTTTTTCCTTGAATTCTTCTCGAAAGTCTGAAGAAGAGAGGAAATGTCCGTTTATTCCCTGCGCGCATGCGTATTGGCTCTATTAATACTAAAGTTTGAATTTATTTTAAAAATGAAAAACTAAAAATTCAATAAAATATTATTTGGAATTTATTAAAGAAAAAAATTGTTCTTTCGAATTTAAAAAAGTAATAATTAATTTCCTCATTCATTTCAAATTATTTGCAATTTATTTTTTAAAAAGTTATTAAAAAAATCGCATTTTATATATATTCTATGCAAACAGATTAATATATATATAATAGTTGAAAAAAAATCGTTTTACTCAAAAAAGAAACAAACAAAAATAATACTTTCGAATTTAAAAAAAGTAACAAATAATTTTCTCACTTATTTAAAATTATTCGCAGTTTATTTTTTTTAATTTATAAAAAAAAACATTCCAAATTAAAATATATTCTAAAACATTGAAAACATTTCATCGAACCGAACACCTTTAAAAAAAACTGTATAATACTTGAAAAATAAATCGATTTTATTAAAAAAGCAAACATTTCTTCTCGAATTTAATTAAAAATATAATATCCATATTTTAAGTCTAACAATAGAATTAAGAATATATATAATTCATATTTTTATCCTCTATTAATAATAAATTGTTTAAACCCCAACCGTCTTCTCATAACGACAAAATCTCCCCGCAATTAAATTCCAATTTGCCAGCTTTCTAAACCCCAAATTTTTAAAGACCAAAGCCGCCATTTGAAGAAAACCCTATCATCATTCCAAGCTCTTCTTCAAGCAAGTGTCCACTGGCCGTATCGGTAACATACTTGACTCCAAACCGGCAGGTTCCTAGTTCAATCCCCAGGTGAGACAGGAAATATTCTTAAAATGTATTAAATAATGAATACTTCCGCAACCGTCCAAAGATGGCAGCACAAAGAGGAAGACAGTTTTTTAAAACCGACTTTCTTCAAAAACGGAAAATTTCCCTCATGTAACAGAGAAAAAAATAAACGGAAATTCTTCAAATAACGGAAAATTTCCCTCGTGTAACTAAAATAAAAATAAACGGAAATTCTTCAAATAACAGAAATTTTCACTCCTATAACAGAGAAAAAATAAACGGAAAATCTTCAAATAACGGAAATAACGCTGCAGCAGTGCTGCCAGTGATATTTCCGTGTTTTGAAGGAAGTATTTTGGAGAGTGTACTTCTACGATCGGGAGTTAAAATTAGATATTTCTAGTTTTATTTCTATGAAATTGAAACACAAAATGTCTAAAATCAGTATTACACCTTTTGACCCCGACTTGGGAATGGATATACAAAGTTGGTAAACATATTTCGATAAATCTTGCAATTCCAATAAAAAAGATGCTGATTGGAAATTTGAAAATATTTAAAAGGAGAAACTTTGACGATCTATATTAATGAATGTCAACATTGTTAAAATTATACTCAAGTTTCAGAAATTCTAATCGAAAAATTTATTAAAGTTGAGATTCCTAGATTTTCTGATTTTTCCTCTCTCAAGTTAAATGACCTAAAATAATTGGAAAATCATTTCCATAAAAAGGTTGAAATTGGCTGAAAATTGAAAGTCTGTGAAACAATCATAATACAGAGCCTTATATGTTGGATTAACACCACAATATCAGAATGATTTGATTGTAAGCGCTCCAAATAACACCACCGATAGGTATAAATTGGTAAGACAACTTGTAGTCACCCCATATTCTAACGTAAATACTACAAGAAATAACACATCAAATAATAGATCTTTTTAGCAAAATGCTAGATCTTTTCAGCCAAATTTTAGGTTTTTTCACCAACATACTAGACCTTTTCAACCACAATATTATGTACCTAGAAATTGGATTCGCCAACCAAATTTCAGCCCACCTAATTCTAACTTCAATTCTAATTTCAACGCACATGGTTCTAGATTTGCGAATACTAGAATGCAAAATAATCATTTTCAGAGACGTTATTCAACTAGACCTTGTAAGATTTGCTGAAATCATGGAGTACTTAATGATTTTCATTGGGAGAGTAATTGCGTGTTTACTGTTAACCCTTTACAGTCAGATGCTTCTTCCACTTCCCCACAACGACCTACATCAAATTAGGTGATCTTGTTCTTTATGAAGAGTTTCGTTACTCCAAAACTAGAAAATTATCCCAAGTATATTCAGGACCATACCAAATATTCAGAAAACTCTCTGAGGTAGATTTTGAAATTGATAGTAAAACCCAATTTAAAGATATTGAAATCGTTCATGTTTCAAAATTACGTCTATATTGCGCTCCAGATAAATTAAGATTATCACATGAGCAATTACCACAGCAACAAAAAGAACAGATTCAAGTTAAGTCAATAGTTAATCTTAAAAATACTATAAATATAATTTTAGTAATTAAATATTTAAATTAAAGATTAAAAGTAAAAATAATTAACTTTAGCATAACATTGCAGTGAAACCTGGAGCTTAGTGAACGTATTAACACGGGCTTGTCAGTCAGAGGGTTAATAATGAAATTAACAATATTAAAGCAGTCTCCATCGATCGTGGATTTAACTTGAATATAATTAACCGTATTTTATCTAAAACTCCGACAAACACTGATTCTATTCCAGCTAATAAAGAATTTAAAAATGTTATTGTCTTACCTTATTTTCATAAAATCAGTGCACAAATTTCTCGTATTCTAAATAGGTTTAGTTTCAAACATGTTTTCTCTCCAACCAATAAAGTTTATTTTTCCATCCTTAAAGATCCAATTGATGAACATAATACCTGGGGCATTTACAGAATTTTTCGTGAATTCGGCCTCTCTTACATTGGGCAGACGAAGCGTGCTCTTAGAATTAGGCTGAAAGAACACCAAAATTATGTTAAAAAGTAGGAGTGTGAAAAATCTACAATAGCTAAACATTGTTAGGATTCTAATCACAGGTTTAATTATTCAAAAGCTAAAAGTATCCAAAAATGTAATTCAGTTATAGATCTCGACTTTCACGAAGCTTACCTTATTCACAAACATGGTTAATCCTTGGTGAATGATATGACCAGCACCCCTTTTCTCTCGCACGTGTGGAGGGATCCTGCGCAGTGACTCCTTTTTTCAGTTATTTCCGGTCAACTACGTCACTTTTTTGGTAGATATTGTCGACGCCTACGATATTAAGTGGACTGTAAATTAATCTACTATCAATAAAATTTCAACTTTTTACAAACGAACCATTTTTTTTTATTTACTTACGACGAATTGGTTTTCGGAGCTCCCCATGGAACAACCGAACGAAACAAGAACAAAACAACTTCTGATTTATATTTATCGCCAAGCGATATTAGAAGCCAAGAGTGGCGCCAACATACCGGCCACCACTGAAATATTTATTTCAGCAACATATCTTAAATGTCCTTCGTTGTGAACTGTTATTTTTTTTTCTTTTTAACAATAAATCTTCAATTATAATACAAGTTTCAATTCAATTAATAATACAAATATACAATTCAATCCAATTATAATATTAAAATACAAAGTTACTGCAAAAAATTTTCAAATATAAATGCACAGAAATACAAGAAAAATAAATATTTACATTATAATAAAGGATCATTTATGGACAAAATACTAACATTAGAAATTGCTCGTTTGAATGTACCATTTGGGGTTTTTACAAGCACAACCCTAATTTTACCATCGCTCCCATAAATAACGTCTTGAATGCGACCTACTGACCAACTACACATGGACAAATTACTATCCTTTAATAAGACCATAGTTCCAATTTTAATATTTTCTTTTTCAAATAACCATTTTGTTCGCTGTTGAAGATTATTTAAATAATCTCTACTCCATTTTTTCCAAAATAATTGATTAATTTTTGTAATTTTCTGCCAATGACTAAGTTTATTATTGGCAAGGTCAGTCAAGTTTGGTTCACAGATGCTATTCATAGGGCGGCCGATTAAAAAATGTCCTGGGGTTAACGTTTCATAGTCATTTGGATCCGAAGATAAAGGTATTAGAGGCGTACTGTTTAATATACCTTCGATTTGATTAACGAAAGTTAAAAATTCCTCAAAAGTTAGTTTTGAATCTCCAATAGTTCTTTTTAAATGGTGCTTAAAGGATTTTACTCCTGCCTCCCACAAGCCACCAAAATTGGGGGATCTAGGAGGAAGGAATTTCCAAGAAATTGAATTAGCCAATAAGTAAGCAGCCAATTCCTCGGATTGTTTTTTTACAATTTTATGCAATTTTTTCAATTCTGAATTCGCCCCAACAAAATTAGAGGCATTATCGGAAAAGATGGTGGCACAAATTCCGCTCCTAGCTACAAATCTTTTTAAGGTAGCTATTAAGACTTCAGAAGTTAAATCTGTTATTATTTCTAAGTGAATTGCACGAGTAGCAAAACAGACGAAAATTGCAACATAAATTTTACTAAAAATTCCTTTACGTTGGTTTTTGTATTTTATAAAAAATGGGCCACATAAATCAATCCCTAAATTTGTAAAAGGGGGGTTGATATTTACCCTTTCTTTAGGTAACGAGGAAATGATTTGTTCTGCAATTTTAGGTTTGTTTTTAAAACAAACAATGCAATTATGCACGATTTTTCTAGCTATGTTTCTGCCATTTAAAGGCCAGAATTCTTGTCTCACAAAATGAAGCAAGGTTTGAGCACCAACATGCAAATTTTTTAAGTGAAAATACTGGAAAATTATAAGGGTAAGCCTATGATCTTTCGGTAAAAGAATCGGATGTTTTTTATCATAAGATAAATTTGATTTATCTAAACGACCACCAACCCTAATAATTTCATCCCTATCAAGAAAAGGATTTAAATTACTTACTCGACTATCCTTTAGTTTCTCACCTTTCTTGAGTGCCTTCATTTCTCTGTCGAAATACATTACCTGAACCAATCTGACCAAATTAATCTTTGCTTGGTAAAATTCCTCATTTTTAATAGACCCTACTATCCTTTATTTGTGCTTGCAATTATAAATAAATCTATAAATATAAACTAAAATACAAATTAACTTAAAATAACTGTTACTTAAATTACAAAGTTTGTTAAGAAAATGATTAAAGTCCTGAGAAATAAGATGCAAACTAATAGTATTGTTCGATTTAAGTTCGTCTAAATATGCATCATCGTTTGGAAAGTCAGGTTTTTCCTCTTTTTCTGTCAAGTCCAAGATATTATTAGTCAATAATGGACCTTTCCACCACAGTTCCATATCTGAGAGTTCCAGAGGAAATGTTCCACGAGATATTATATCAGCTGGATTATCACTAGAAGGAATGTGTTTCCATAAAAATTGTTCAGTGAGAGACTGAGTCTTTGAGACTCTATTTGCTACGAAAGTTTTTAATAGATGAGCAGAGGTTTTTATCCATGACAATGCTATAGTTGAGTCTGAGAATAAAAATACTCCTTGAATGTCTAGTTGTAAGGAAGGGAGAATTTTGGCGACAAGTTGAGAAAGAAGCAAACAGGAACATAGTTCCAACCTTGGCACAGAAATGGTCTTTAGAGATGACACTCTTGATTTGCTCCCAATGAGGTTTGATGTGGTCGAGTTGGATGAATTTAAACAATATATATAAACTGCAGCACCATAAGCTGTTATGGAAGCGTCAGCGAAACCAAGAACAAATATTGCTTCTGTGGAAGGAGTTAAAATGTATCGACTAATTGTTATACTTTCTATAGTTTTTAGTTGACTTACGAAGTTACACCAATCACTAGCAAGAGGTTCCGGAATGTTCTCGTCCCATCCTAGTTTACACAACCATAATTTTTGAAGATAACACTTAGCCTTGGAAATAATTGGGCCAATGAGCACAAGCGGATCATACAATTTTGCTATGAAAGAAAGAACCTGTCTTTTGGTGTATGATTCTTACTCTTTCACCGAAACTCTAAACGCAAATTGGCCTTTGTTGGATTGCCAAACCATACCTAGAGTTTTAGCTGAAGTGTCAGACTTAGTGCAAAAGGAGACATCTTCGATTTCGTCATGATTTAAAAGCTCATTCAAATTTGAATTCCATTTGTGCAAAGCCATTCCACAAGAACGAAATATGACAATTAATTGATTTTTCAGGGCTATTGCCGAGTCTGAATCTGGGGATCCAGTCACGATATCGTCCATATAGCTATCAGAAAGAATAGCTTTTGCCGCAAAAGGAAATTTATCCTTCTCATCCAAAGCCAATTGTTTGATGCACCTTATGGCCAAAAAAGGGGCGCATTTAGTTCCATAAGTGACCGTGTTAAATTTAAAGGCAATTGTGTAATTATTTTCGTAATCCTTCTAAAGAATGCGTAGAAGGTCCCTTTGCGAAGGATTTATCAAAATCTGCCGAAACATTTTTTTTAATGTCCGCAGTTAAAGCAATCTTATATTTTCGAAATCTTAACAAAATATCAAAAAGATCTTCCTTAACTTCACCGGAAAGCAAAATATCATTCAAGCTTTTTCCGGTTGTGGTAGGTGCAGAGGCATTAAAGACAACCCTTAATTTTGCAGAGGATTTATCTGGTTTAAAAATGCCATGATGAGGCATGTAATAAACTACTGAGCGAGAGTCTTCGACTGAAATTCGCTCCGTATGCTCCAATGCTTCATATTCATTTAAAAATTCGCAATAAAGTTTTTTCATAGCACTATTATTTTCCAATCTCTACTGTTTGATGTTAACGCCTTTCTGCTAATTTTCTCGAATTTCCCAATGAATTTAATTGATCCGTTTGAATCGGCATTTCAACAATAAACCTTCCGGTATCATCTCTTTTGTGCGTTTTTTGAAAATGAGATTCACAGAATTCTTCTTCTTTACTTAGAAAACGGTCAGATGAAATATTTTCTATTTCCCAAAATTTTTTAAGATTAGATTCAATGTTCTCAATTTCATAATTAAATATCAATCCACAATATGAATTAGAACTCTTGATTTTAACAGTTCCAGTAGCAATAAGGTCAAACACCGAATTTTGAAACATTAAATTTGGTGAAATGCGATTTTTTCCTTCTTTTATTATCTTATAAAAAAAATTCTGCGCCAATTATTAAATGAATTTTTCCCGGTATGTCGAAAGTAGGATCAGCTAACAATACCCTATTTGGTAGCAATGCTTTATCAATTTTAATATTTGAAGAAGGTACACAATCAGTAATTTTCGAAACAACAAAAAATTCGCTAGGTGAAGAGAATGAACCATTTTTATTACGAATTATCGTATTAACTTTCCCTTTAACATTAAAGGCATTTCCACCTAATCCACTAACGGAAACATTTCTTTTTTTCTTTTTTCAAGTCCAATTAAGAGGCCATCTCTTGCGTAATATAGTTTGCTTGGCTTGCACTATCGAGGATCGCCCTTGCCTGAACGAAACATTTATGTAATGGACTATAAATATAAATATATGCCGTAGACAAAAGAACTGCTTTTTTACTTTCATTATTATGTGATGAAAAACTCTGAGATACTTCCGATAAATTTTGTTTATTTGTTTCATCATTTTCTTTACCAGAACGACCGTCTGGCGCCAGAGACATTTCAATTTCAGAATCGGGGCTTTTTAATGACGTTTTATTTTGAAATGATTTATTTTTATCACGATGAAGTAACACGTTATGTTTGAGAAAACATCGTTGACAGCTATATTTTGAACCGCACTTCGAAAGCATATGCGAATCATTTAAACAATTTATACAAAGTTTATTCTTTTTTACTTCATCAAATCTTTGAATTGGAGTCATTTTTAGAAAAACAGGGCACTGGTGAATTGCATGTAATTTTTTACAAACAAGGTATGAATTAAATTTCAGAATAAAAGTTTTTTGTTTGTTCTGGGTTTTAAATTTTTGTGAATTTATTTGTGTTCCTTGAAGGTTTTCTAATATTTGAACACGATTTTGCAAGAATTCGATAAAGTTGACCCAACTGGGTAAATCTGTCGTTGTTAATGTCATTTCGAATTCCTTACATGTTGTTCTATCCAATTTTGTCAAAATAATATTAATCAATAAAATTTCACTAAAATTGTTCATTTCGACATTCAAAACCTTTAAAGCTCTTACATGCTTTAAAATACAATCCAGCAGTATTCTTAATTTTTCAGCTGAATCAGTACAAATATTATCTAACATTAATAAAGATTTAATATGACTGTTAACTATTAATCTTTTATTGTCAAATCTTTTTTTAAGTGCTTCAAATAATGACTCATATGTGTCATCAGTACTTTGGATTTGCTTTGCTGTCCCCACAAGAGAGGATTGCAAATAAAAAAGTTTCTGATCACTAGTTAACAATTCGTTCGAATCAGTTATACTATTAAACTGAGTCTTAAAGTTATTCCAATTTTCATACGAACCATCGAATTTCGGCAGTGGAATTTCAGGTAATTTCACATTTAAACTTTTGGAATTATTAATACCATTATTTTCAACATTATTATCAACATTTTTAGTTTTAGAATTATCAATAAGCCTTTTAAATCTTACCTTGAGATTTTTGAGATCTTGTTCGATTTCTTCAAATTCAACATCACATTTATCCATTTCTTCATCTTTCAAAATTTTATAGAACTCCATTTTCAAGTCGTCTAATTTATCTTCTAACTTGTTCAAATTCTCAATTTTGTTCAGAATGTCTACTGAGTCTATTTCTTGTGCCTCATCGGCTATAAAATTTGTTAACTTCGTGATTTGGGCTTTGATATTGCCCCTCCTTCGATTCAACACCTCTATATTTCCATTGTTATTCTTCCGATTTCTTTTTTTTTTCTTTAAAAAAAAAAAAACGAAATATAATCCTATGATGGCTGATTATTCTCCGCGAGCGGAACCATGTCGACGCCTACGATATTAAGTGGAATGTAAATTAATCTACTATCAATAAAATTTCAACTTTTTACAAACGAACCATTTTTTTATTTATTTACTACGACGAATTGGTTTTCGGAGCTCCCCATGGAACAACCGAACGAAACAAGAACAAAACAACTTCTGATTTACATTTATCGCCAAGCGATATTAGACGCCAAGAGTGGTGCCACAGATAAAAAACTCTTGCTTTAGCATTTTCATTCAAGTCAGTACTCGGGGCTATAACCAAGGGGTTCGTTAAACCCATTTTTATCTTCTTCTTTTTTTTTTTTTTTTTTTTTTTTTTTTTCTTGCACTGAGGAAGAGGATTGATGCATCCTTGAAACGGCCGTATGTGGTTTTTTGTCCCAATTTTCATATTTGTGCGTTACAACGTTGTAATTGGTTTTGGTTTATGAATTAATTTCAGCTTTAAGTGTATGTTCTTGAGCGCGCGACAAGAATATTACTTGTTTGAGGTTTTTACTTAATTTTAGCTGGTTTATGTGGGATAAATTAGTTATTTGTAAGCTAAAACTTCTAATTAATGTTGAAATATTAACTGTAAATAAAAACTTAATTTTAATTGATATATATTATTTATTATTATAAATGGAACTAACTTAAAATTAATTTTTAAATTATATAAAAACAAATGATAAAAAAATGATTTCTATCAACCTTTTATTTTAAAAAAATTTCAGGTCTTAATATTTTCCTTGTCGAATGAAAATAAGAACATTGAATAACACTAATGAAATGATGCATATCTTTTTTTCTTTCTCGCTTTTTTTCTCTCCTTTGCAAACAAACATTTATTTTACTTTTTTTGTTGTTGTTTTTTCTTATTGAGTATATTTAATTTCAGATTTATGATCAAAAACATATTTCAAAACTTTTCTGATTAAATGATAGGGAATTAAATTAAATAACTCAGATAAGATATAATTTATAATGAGATGTTTATTATTGTTAAATTATTATTATTATTGTTATTGTTATTGTTGATATTATTATATGATAAAAGATTAGAATTCATTAAAAAATTGTGATAAAGAGAGAAACTTATGGTGCATTTTGTTAGCCAATATCTAAACAATCCTCGTTGTATAGGAACGTCAAAGTATATGGAATGAGGTTAATGCTATTGTCACAAAACGCATGCATGAGCCCTTAGCTTCCACGGAAAACAAAAAAAATAAAATAAAATAATACGCGGATGGTCCAATCTCATTATATAAGAATTACAAAAGTGCATGAAATTCTGTATTGCTACTACGACTATAACTATCACTAATTTTAACTTTCTGTTAACGAAAAAAATTCGTTTCCAAGATACCATTCATAGCTGGAAATAGGACATCCATCTTGGCATCTTGGAATGTCGGTCACACTTCTGGTTCTATTGATTGCATTAATGTAAGTAGATTATAAAAAAAAATGAAAAAAAAAAACAATTTTGTGCAAATTTATTTTCTGTCATTACACATCTTAATACTTTTAGATAAAGGTCTTAACGAAAAAATAACAATATATAAAAATGTCAGAAAAAAAATTCATTTTTTTATGAGCTTCTTATTGCATTTAATAAAACTTAGTGAAAGAGTCAGTATAATTTTTTTCTATAAAATATGAAAATGAATTATGGCAGATTATATGAAACTTTAAATAAATATTAACGTTTAATGGAGTATTTTGATAGTGCACATAAAAAAGGGTAGTTTTATAATTGTAGAAAGTTTTTAATGAGCTTCTTTAATGAATGGATTCATTAACCTATTTATTACCAATATTTAAAGATAGCATTAGAGAAATGTGCTGGTTAAAAAAAGAAATTTCAGCGTTTATGATTACTGAAACATCGGGAAACGCAGAGAAAATTACTTTTCAAAATTTAATTAATAATTTGTCTAATAAAGCGCAGTTTTGAGCACTTATTTTATTAAATATAATTTAAAAAAAACTGTGAATAGTTAATTGTTCAATGAAAAACCCTAATGTTGTTTTATCTTTTTAAAATGTTTTAAAATTTAATGTGCAATTAAACATTTAAACAGATGACTGACTTTCATTTTTGTATATACATTCAAAAATTTACAATCAAGTGTAATTCCATTCTGTTAAATTCTTGCATTGATAATTCTTTTTCTAGCGTTAAATTTTGAGGTAGAATTAATTGAAAAAACTGTATGTGTTTTTTTAATGTAGAAAGAGTTCGATGGAATTTCTGTACTTTTGTGTATTAAAAGGTTACGTATGCTTAAAAAAAAGACTCTTAAAAACATACATTATTTTCCATAAACTAAATTATGAAAAACTGCGCCTTGCTATGATATATTGAGGAATTTATCAAATATATCAATACAATAATACTAAATAAGTGACGTTACAATTAATAAAATACCATGGTGTTTTCTAAATTTCAAGAATTTCTAAAGAATTTACTGTATTCGACTATATTTAAATCGATGTAAAACTAAATTTAAAACAATGTAAATACAAATTTTAATTGTACTTTCGATCTTAAAATTAAATGTTAGTAATGTATATATCGGATACGAAACGCCGGTACGCCGGTACGCCATCACCTGCAAGACACAATGGATATGTGGAGGGTGGAGGTGCTGTGGAGGTGTTGGCGTCTTACTGGAGGGTGCTCGCGTCCTGGTGGTGGTGGAGGAGATAAGAGGATGTGAGATAAGGATATCTACTATAAGACGAGGGGATTATTTCGGATTATTTATGATTAATTTTATTTATTTTTATTTTAATTGCGAGACTTGGAAAATTTTGAAGCATTTTTAATTTAATTTATTTTTATTATTTTTTTTTTTCGCGTAGAATTGTCTAACAGAGTACGATATGAGTTTAAACGCATTTATTTTGGAGAATTAGAAACTTATTTTTTTAATATATTTATTTTATTTTGGGGAGTTGGAAAAAAATTAAGAATTTTTAGCGGTTATAAATATGTGGGAGACAAAAGTAAGTATAACATAGATTTGAATTTTTGTAATAGTGATTTGAACAAAAAGAATCTTTAAAGTGTCAGTTACTAGGGGTTTCACCCTACATAATATTCTATTCTATTTAACTTAAAAATGGAAATATTAACCGTACATATAAATATATGTATGCATTTATTATTACTTTTTTTTCAAGTAATTTTCACACGAATAAAATAAAGATGTATTATTCTTTGCAACATGAATATCCTTTGTCATTTACGTATTAGACACATTAAAACAACATTAGCATAACTTTGCTGTGTCTTCAACGAACAATCTTTAGCATCGATTAGTGAGTTATTTCCACTTGAATACGTTTTGTAATGATTTCGAACATGCAATTAGTAAAACAGAACAAGATGCTAAACTTTTAGAAGGAATTTGCACCTCCCATCTGAGATTGAAGCGATAGAGATGATTAATGAGGGAAAAATGTGACTCTGAAAATAAATCACCATCAGATTTTTGAAATACATGGAAAATAATATTCAAATGAAGATTATTAAACATAAGGGAAATATATTGTATTTTATATATTTTGATTGAAAATTACTTGACCTTTTCTTTCGTGATCAATCTTCTTTTAAAATATGTGTATATATATTAGGGTGGTGCGAAAAAAGTCACCTTCATATTTATAAGTCGCTATAATGTGGAAAAGTTGCGATTGGTAAATACAAGAAAAAAAAAAAAAAAAAAAAAAATCAAATCGAACTCTATCTTCCGATTGCGCAAACCGCCTAAAAAGTAAAAAAAAAATGAAAAACTCGGATTTTTTTCGGAATTGAAAAAAATGACTTATATGTATTTTGTATCGCTATAGTGAGAATTATTTTTGCAGTTTATTGCTTAATAATAATAATATAAAAAATTACGTTTAGAGAATATCGTCTGATCGCGAAAACCACCTAAAAATTCAAAGAAATTGAAAATTACCGATGTTTTTAGAATTTAGAAAAAAAATTACGTATATATATTTTTTATCGTTATAGTGTGAAATATTTGTAGATTGTACTGTTTAATAATAATAATTTCAAAAAATTGTGTTTAGAGAATATCTTCCAATCGTGCATGCTCGATAAAAATCGGAAAAAATTCAATATTGAGTGATTTTGATGAATTATGAAAATAATCACCTGAGGTACGTTTGCGTTCAAATGTTAACATTTGCATATACTTTGTGCATTTCTTTGCTTGATTAGATATTGGATAATATTTAAACAACCCAGAACTCACCACGGGTAGGTTGCTACACTTCGAGTACCACCCACACCCTTCCCTCCATCCAACCAATCAGAGTGTTTGCTATTTACATTACTTAAATACATAATTTGTTATTTCATCTGTTTAAGTCTGAATTTTAGACGCAACTTTGAACTGCGATTTTGTGGTAAAGTCTAGTATAATGGACATTGATTTCAGTTTGGCCCCGATGAATACCTGTCTCGATTGCGACGCATATACCTTAAACGATGCTTCGTTACCAATTTGACGCACCGCTAGACAGCTTGAGTGTGGCAGGGAACTTTTTTAGCATCACAGTCATGGATATCAACTGATTAAACGAAGGAATGTATTTCTTCTTTGGTTATACTCCGTAAAAGAGGTGGAGATAATAATTTTGCTACATTCCAATCAATTGATTCTGTATAGTCTGCCGCATCGCAGTTTAAAGTAGGCGTGATACTTTCTGGTGCCTTTACCTTTTGAAACAGTCTGTCGGGCTTTTAACACTCTTCTTATAGTCCAGTAAATTTAGACCAAAAAAAGCTTCTGCCTGGAAAGTTTTGGAGAAGTTTTTTTTCTTTCTTCCTTTATGTTTTTTGGTGTGCTGAACACGAATTTCAACTTTGCCACCTCGTATCTGGTCTGCTTAAAAAATTGTAAGCGAAAAACCATGAAAAAACTGGAGTTTTTTCGGTTTTCCCCTGTATTCTGGAAAGAGTTAAATTTTTTTGAAAAACTTAGTGCACCAAATTAAACTAGAGAACATTTCCTACATTTTGCATATACAATGTTTGTTTCTAAGATTAATAGTTTTGGCATACGAGTAAAAGGAATTTTAGCGATATAATTGAAATTCCATCATCGGAGGTCGAAAATGCGACCCAGTCCCCATGCATCCAATTTAATCACCAATTTGAAGCTGTTTAGTTATTTCTGGTTGCATTTTGAATATGTTTACATTTCCTTACCAAGTTTTAAACCTTTTATAGCACTATGAAAATAAATTGAAATCAGATGATTAGGAAAGATATAAAAATACAATCACTCTGCATAGATGAGAGAACCAATTTTTATTTTATAGGTAATCTAATTTAAGTACAATTATAAGTATTGTAAGTTTAATATAATAATAACATATGTGGAAGATTATAAATAGGAAAAAAGAGGAATGTAGTGTTGTAGGCGAAAACGCTGAATGTAAGGGTTTTGTGAATACAAAACGGGTGGGAGTGTGTCCTTGAAACCACAGAAAACATTAATGAAATGAGCACTAAATTTGTTGAGCGTGATAGACGATCTCGCAAAACGGTATCTAATGAGGTTGTTTTTAATGAGACTATGGTACCAACGGTTTCTCAGGGAAAATTTCTCGCAAACGACAAGAAAAAAACCGTTTAATAGCCCTGCTGATGTGTAGATTTGGCTCTGAAAATATGGCTTGTAAGCAGGCAAAAGAAGATGCCGACTTTAATTTTATCATCATAGCCTTCAAAAACATTTTCGTTGAGACGAATTGACACCACGACTAATTGACGCTGGGATGAGTTGTCGCCGCAATGAATTGCTTCACGATGAATTGTGCGCGACGAATTGACGCGAAGGCCTCATTATGAACACTGCTCTCAAGTTGGCACCTAACCATGAGAACGTGATAATCATTGGTGAAGATGTAGTCTTTCTGGTAATTTTAATTGGACTTTGCAATTTTCCAATGTTTAATTCTTGAAACGAGGAAAAGGGAAAAGTCCCCAGAAGATCTATTTACCTTTTTGTGCAGTAGACAAATTAATTTCCAAACACATCATATTTCTGCATGTCATGAGTGGATGCGATACCACTTCTGCATTGTACAGTCAAGGAAAACAAAATACCTTCAAATTTTGAAGAAATTTTCCGACCTGCAACATGGGGTATATATATTTAAAAACCCTAATGGTGTAGCCTATGATGTTATTAAAGCTGGGCTGTTGTTTCTGGTACACCTATACGGATTCAGAGTGAATGCAACACCTTCCCTAAACATCCTGGGGTAAAGGTGCTGCATAAAATCTGCTTTAAAATATGCAAATATAGCTTCGCTACCTGCAACAGAAGATGCAGCTCGATGTCACTGTCTGCGAATTTACCACCAAGTACAGTTATGTCTAGGTAACTGTAAAAATGCTGAGGAATGGGGCTGGAATAAAACCAAGAGAGGCGTCATACCCATAAAAACTGTCAAATCTCCCGCAACAGAAACTGTTCTGTGAAAAATATCCTGCAAATGCAAAGCAAACTGTAGTAGAATGTGTGGCTGTAGGAAAGCAAGTTTGTTTTGCTCGCTCCTCTGCCTGAACTGCGATGGCCATTGTGACAATGTCAGCTCCTTCATCGCCGAAGATGACTTGGAAACAGAAGTTGACGACCCAATACAGAATATTTTAAGTCATGTGGAGATACAACCTGAGCCATCAAGTGATGATGATGAAGAATAAGACACCAATGAACCTCTTGTTGAAGAATATTAACCAGGTCTTTCAAAGTGACCAGAACGACATTAATTGGAAAACAACACTACATTCCTCTTTTTCCTGTTTATAATCTTCCACATATGTTATTATTATATTAAACTTACAATACTTATAATTGTACTTAAATCAGATTACCAGAAAAATAAAAACTGGTTCTCTCATCTATGCAGAGTGATTGTGTTTTTATGTCTTTCCTAATCATCTGATTTCAATTTATTTTCTTAATGCTATAAAAGGTTTAAAACTTGTTAAGAAAAGTGTCATACACCTTTAAAACCCTTTACTCCTGGTCCTTTCACATCCGTAACTTTTTATAATTTAGAACCGATATTTTATTAATACCATTTTGTTCTTCTGCTTTCATCATACCACAGGAATGCAACTATTTTTCACGATTAAACACAAGTTTATTTGAAAAGACGATACATCACAGGAAAACATAGAGCACACATATATAGAAAGAATATCTGTAGCCGCAGTTACAATATTATTATTCGTTCTTTTATCAACTATATTTTATTTTCATACCGTGCCCACCGTACACATACGTCTTAACACCTTGGCCTCCCGCCAAACTCTCTCCCCGTCTCTCCTACTCTGCAGTAGACGAGAGAAAAAAAAAGGGTTGCCATAAACCTGACGTCACCGGCATGACACCCCCACCTAAGATTGAAAAAGGGGTATGCCCCTTTGAAAATCTGAAATCCAGATTGGTGACGTCACACCACTTCCTTCTTTACTATTAACTACTAATGAACATGAGGAACTCAATATACATATAAAGAAATACAAAACGACAATACTTATACTTTTCCGGAAAAATTCTGGAAACTCCTGCTAGCTACTGCAATATAAAAATACAATTAATGTTTCATAATACTAAATACTTAAATACAAATAACAAATGGAATATAGAATACAGTTAATATGAAATTCAATTACAGCTGCCGCATAAATAAAAGTGAACTATCAAAGTTTTTTTTTTTTTTTTTTTTTTTTTTTTTTTTTTTTTTTTTTAAACAGTCATTGATTGTTCGCGAAAAGTTCACAGTCAATTTATTAGTCTGTTGTCTCCAGTCTCGACAATGCATCAGCGTTCGTCAACTTTGCACCAGGACAATGTGAAATAGTAATGTCATATTTCTGCACAGCCAGTGCCCATCGCTGCAGTTTGGAAGATTGGGGAGCATTTTTGGTGATGAAAGTCAGTGGATTGTGATCGGTGATAAGTTCCACGGGTGAACCAAAAATCCAAGTTTCGAACTTCTTTAAACTCCAAATAACTGCATAGGCCTCCCGTTCAATGGTCGGCCAAGCCTTTTGAGTTTTGGTGAGCTTTTGACATTACAAGTCAAGTTGAGTCAAGTTGGAGTCAAGTTGCATATTTAATAACAATGTAGACGTACTGTTTGCCGTATTATAACACCGACAGTTTACGAAATCTTACAGTTAGCCAGTAACGAGGGGGGAAAGGAATGTTCTTTGGAAGATGATAGACAGAAATGTAAAATGCGCTGCTTTTTCACCCACCAAATTAAACAAAATCTCAACCTTTAATTCCTCTGTGACATTTTTAATTTCGAATGCTTTCTCGAGCGACGTAAAAAATAAATTCCATGATTCAGGCCTGCTGGGGACTGCAATAGTCAAAGTTTTTTCGCTTTTGATCAGCGTTTCTAACGAATTAGGCTTAGGTCCTTCCCCCCCCCCCCCGTGTCAGAATTTTTATACTCGTTCTGGATTTTAACCATTTCTATCTGAGCTTTAGCTAATTCTAGCTTAGTTCTTTCAATTTCTAATAACGTATCTTGTTCTGTCTTAGACTTTTCTTTGTCGACTTTCGCGACTTCTGCATCACGCTTCTCTCTTTCTATGCGGTCTGACACCGTTGTATTTAAAAATTCTTTTATAAATTCGCTATCTTTTGAAAACTGATCGCTTTGCTCAATTAATGCTTTCAAATCAATTATCCTGTGCTCACTTTCTACTTTTAGGCCCAATTCCGTGGCAACAACAACTAAGTCTTCTTTCTTTAACACTTTAATATTAAACATTTTGCTTTTACTCTTAACACTAATTTAATAATACGATAAATATCTTCTTTCAAATAATTCTCATAATACTAAAGTTTTAACACACTGTTTTCACTCATAAAACATTTCTTAAATATATGATTCTATTCAAGTTCTTTTTTCTTTACTTCCTGAATAACATAAAAAAAGAAATGCGACTTACTTCTTTCAGAAATCCAATCACTGGTTCGACGAACTAGAGCGTGTCATACACCTTTAAAACCCTTTACTCCTGGTCCTTTCACATCCGTAGCTTTTTAGCACTTTCCAACCTAGTTGAAAAGTGCTTATGACTTCGGTTTGTCTGGCCGTATGGCCGTCTGCCGTCTGCCGTCTGGCCGTCTGCCGTCTGCCGTCTGCCGTCTGCCGTCTGGCCGTCTGCCGTCTGGCCGTCTGCCGTCTGGCCGTCTGGCCGTGCTCTAACTCCCGTAAATATGCTCGGATTGCTCTGCAATTTTTATATGTTATTGTCGTTATCTATAGCATGTTCCCTATTTCAACGGAAGCGTGTAGCACTTATAGTTTTATTACAGGGACACTCAAAAGAATTCCGTTACATTGCGGTCTATGGGGAAAAATCATTTGCGGTTTATTTAAATAATGTTTCAGTATTTTAAACGCATTGAAATTTATATATATCACTAAGGTGCATTAGAAGAAGCTTAATATGGAATAGGGTGTGCATAACACTTATAGTTACTTTACAGGGACAGTCAAAAGAATTCCGTTACATGACGTCTATGGAGAAAAATCGTCTGCGGTTTATTTAAATAATGTTTCACTATTTTAAAAGCATTGAAATTTATATATATATATATCTAAGGTGCATTACAAGAGGCTTACTACAGAATAGTTTGTGTATAGCAGTCATCGTTCATTTACAGGGACACACAAAAGAATTCTCTACTGTCTGTTAACACTAATTCCTGGAAGTGCGTTTTAAGTTACTAAACGCGATTTTAATTTTAACTCGCTTTTTGTCTATTACGTGGTGTGTATAAATTCTGTAGATCCTATACAGGGCAGCACAAAAGTTCGGGAACACATTTCCGTTTATTGACAGAAACTCCAGAAAGATAATTTTAAACTGTGCTACGCGTTTCCTAACTAAACTAAAATTTAGCATCCTAGCATATACAAATCTATAGATCATATACAGGGCTGAATAAAAGTATTCGGATATATTTCTGAATATTGTATCTGTTGGAAATTCCTGAAATTATGTTTTTAAATATGTTATGCGTTTTCCAAATTGTTTACTTAGATGTTATCTTTTAGCTTATTAAACGGTATGTTTAGTAAAATTATTTGGAAGCGTTGGAAAGTGCTACATAATCTATGCTTGACGCATGATTTTTCGTTCTTGTTATAATTTAGAACCGATATTTTATTAATACCATTTTGTTCTTCTGCTTTCATCATACCACAGGAATGCAACTATTTTTCACGATTAAACACAAGTTTATTTGAAAAGACGACACATCACAGAAAAACATAGAGCACACATATATATAAAGAATATCAGTAGCCGCAGTTACAATATTAATATTCGTTCTTTTACCAACTATATTTTATTTTCATACCGTGCCCACCGTACACATACGTCTTAACACCTTGGCCTCCCGCCAAACTCTCTCCCCGTCTCTATTATTCTGCAGTAGACGAGAGAAAAAAAAAGGGTTGCCATAAACCTGACGTCACCGGCATGACAAAAAGGTAAACATATTCGAAATGCAACCAGAAATAACTAAACAGCTTCAAATTGGTGATTGAAATGGATGCATGGGGACTGGATCGCATTTTCGCCCTCCGATGATGGAATTTCAATTATATCGCTAAAATTCCTTTTACTCGTATGCCAAAACTATTCATCTTAGAAACAAACAATGTATATGAAAAATGTTGGAAATATTCTCTAGTTTAGTTTGGTGCCATAAGTTTTTCAAAAAAAATTAACCCTTTCCGGAATACAGGGGAAAAACCGAAAAAACTCCGATTTTTTCATGGTTTTTCGCTTATAATTTTTTAAGCAGACCAGATAGGAGGTGGCAAAGTTGAAATTCGTGTTCAGCACCCCCAAAAACATAAAAGTAGAAAGAAAAAAAAACTTCTCCAAAACTTTCCAGGCAGAAGCCTAGATTGACTGGACTATTAATCCTAGCTCTCTTATGTGCCCCTCTTATCAAAGACAATTGTCAGCAGTAGGTTTTCTGAATGAGCAAAGAACGAGTTTAGTTCAATTACAGGGGATACCACTTTCTCCAGGTCGCAGGCAAGTATCGAGATGTTTCTATTGCTCTGTACAGATGAAAAGACCCGTTTGTAATGTACTTACTACATTTTATTTATTTATTTTTTTTTTCTGAAAAAATCGGAAATTAAAACATTTTTAGAATTTTTAGGCGGTTTGCGCGATCGGAAGATAAAGTCTAATTTGAATAATTCTTTGTTTGTTTATCTTGTGTTTACCAATCACAACTTTTCCGCACTATAGCGACACGAAAATATCAACTTGACTTTTTTTCTCACCAACTTAATATGTATGTTTTTTATAAAGTGAAACAATTAAATGTTATTATAATCTCAATCCTAATCCTAATAATATTATAAATCTCATTGTGTGCAAATGTTAGGCTGAAGCCAGCGTCAAAATGGAGCATTTAATGATTCTGTATTTTTGCATATAGGTTGATTAAAATCATCAAATTAACATAGGCTGGTTTTTGTTTATTTTATTCAAATATTTTCTTTAATAATTAAAAATTTCATTATTTTCATAGAGAATAAATGGACATTTTTCCATACAATTTAACCATTTTACTTTATCGTTGCTAGGTGCTTTGATCGTTGCCACAAAAATAAAATCACGGAAAAATAATTTTTCCCCAACAACTAATTTTCAATTGAACGATTTTCACGTGAAAACTGAAAATTCAAAAAATTCAAAAGAAGGTGAATTTCCGTGATATTTGAAACAAAAATATAGAGTATTTGTTATTATACATGAAGTATGAATATCGGTTAAAATAAAAAGATATTTTTCTGTCAAAAACTGCTTTATAATTAGAAGGAAAAGTGCAACAATAATTGTATTATTAAAAAATAGATTTCGCTTGGACCATGGAACTATGAAAAGGATCCTCCTCGGCTTGGACAAATATGACGTCATAAATAAAACGTATTTTCAAATATTCGTAATAATACAAGGAACATGAATATCAATGTATAATGAAAGTAAATAGATAATGGACGTAATATTTAAGATGAAAAACTGAAATATTTTTAATCGATACTGATTAATAATTGGCTTGAATACCAGTTACACACAAATGTGAGTTTTCCGCTAAAATTTACGTCCTGATTGCCAGAAAAAGAAAATTAACAAGAATTGTTCCATTTAAAAGAGATTTCTCTGAGGAAAAAGTGACGTCATATTTGAAATAAAATGGGAATTTTCAAATGTGTTTTAGAAGGAGCGTGAATCAATTCATTACATTAATAATACAAGAATCGGTAAGTTTAGAAAGTAGATGAGTTTCACGTCATATTTAAAACGAAAAATTTAAATATATTTTTTTAGCTTTTTTTTTTTAGCTAGCGATTATTATGCATGAATATCAGTTACATACAGATGAGAGTTTTTTGCCAAAAACCACACCATGATTATTAGGAAAATAAAAATAATTACGAATCTATTATATTAAAATCTGACCGCCTGTTTGTATTTCGCAGAGGATGTCATAAACTCTCAGAATTTAAAAAAATGATTTAAATTCCGAGATATGATTATTATTATTATCCTAATAATATTATAAATCTGATTGTGTGCGAATGTTAGGCTGAAGCCAGTGTCAAAATGGAGCATTTAATGATCTTGTACCTTTGCACATAGGTTGATTATAACCCTCATCTGAACATAGGCTGGTTTTTGTTTATTTTATTCAAATATTTTTCTTAATAATTCAAAATTTCGTTATTTTCATAGAGAATAAATGGACATTTTTTCGTATAATATTTTAAAATGGTTAAATTTACTTTACCTTTGCTAATATTTTATCGTTGCCAAAACTAAATCAAAGCCCGTAATAATAATTTTTACTCGACTATTAATTTTCAATTCAAAGATTTTCACGCGAAAAATGAAAATTCAAAAGAATTCAAAAGAAGAGGAATTTCCGTGATATTTGGAACAAAAATATGGAGTATTTGTTATTATGCATGAAGTATGAATATTGGTTACGTTGAGAAGATATTTTCTGTCGAAAACTGCGTTATAATTAGAAGGAAAACTGAACCAATAATCATATTATTAAGAAAAGATTTCGCTTGGACCATGGAACTATGAAAAGGATCCTCTTTGGCTTGAACAAATATGACGTCATAAATAAAACATGTATTTTCAAATATTCGTAACATTACAAGGAGCATGAATATCAGCGTATAATAAAAGTATATACATAATGGACGTCAGATTTAAGATGAATAATTGAAATATGTTTTTTGATACTGATTAATAATAAGCTGGAAAATCAGTTACATACAGATGTGAGTTTTCTGATAAAATTCCTGTAATGATTGCCAGGAAAAGAAAATTAACAAGAATTATATCATTGAAAAGAGATTTCTATGGAATCAAAGTGACGTCATATTTCATATAAAACGGGATTTTTCAAATATGTTTCAAATTTTGCATGAATCAATTTCATACATTAATAATTACAGAGTACAGTGAAAGAATAGAGAGGCAGCGAACCGTCAAATCGGCTTGCAATATGAAGCCGGTTATCGCTCAAATTGTTAGGCCCAAGGGTTGACTTCATTGGACGGGGAGAGGTTTTCAAAGCAAGCTGCCAGTTGTTTAAGCCAACTGTAGGGTTGCATTTTCAGCATCACGCCAAACATAAACATTTCAAATATATTTATTCTCTGATCTCTGCGATTAATAATACAAGCATCAGTAAGATTATTAGGAAAAGAAAATTGAACACAAGTCTATTATTTTAAAATCCGACTGTCTGTTTGTATTTCGCAACTACTACTCTTAATGTAATGCGATTTACTTAACACCATCATTGATCTAAGGATGTCATATAAATTCTGAGAATTTAAAATTTTGAATTAGATTCCAAGATATTATTATTATTATTATTTTGTAAATTTTAACGAAAATTCTCTAAAAACGGTAATTTAATTACTCCATTTTTGTGGATAAAAAAGAAGAAGAAATAAAACGGATTAATGCATTTTCATACCATTTTCTCATTAAAGCTGAAAAAATAATTTATTTTCAATTTGAATAGTTGGTGAAAAAAAATCTTGATTACAGTAGAATTTCCGAAAATTAAAAACATATTTCTACATATTCAAACTTTATGAATTAATTTATTCTGCAGAACAAAAATAGTCTGTCAGCATATTGTCAAGAAATCAAGAGTTGTTTCAGCTATAGATTAAACTAAGGAGGCAAATTTGCTGTTACATGCAAACGTAACACTTGCAATTGCAAAGCTTTTCGCAACCCCGAATTACATGCAAAAGTAATTTACATATAATTTTGGGTTGCAAAAAGCTTTGCAATTGCAAGTGTTACGTTTGCATGTAACTGTTACTGTTACATGCAAACGTAACAGGAAAAGAAAATGAACAAGAATTATATCATTGAAAAGAGATTTCTCTGGAATCAAAGTGACGTGCTATTTCAAATAAAACGGGATTTTTCAAATATGTTTCAAATGGTGCGTGAATCAATATCATACGTTAATAATTACAGAGTACAGTGAAAGAATAGAGAAGCAGTGAACCCTCAAATCGGCTTGCAATATGAAGCCGGTTATCACTCAAATTGTTAGGCCCAAGGGCTGACTTCATTGGACGGAGAGAGGTTTTCAAAGCAAGCAGCCAAACGTAACACATGTGAAAACGTAACACATGTAAATGTTACGTTTGCATGTAATTTTGGGTTGCAAAAAGCTTTGCAATTGAAGCTCCTTGCATTTAGGTGTAGAATTATTCCTCCATATTCACAAGAATTGAATTTAAACAAAAAACATATACTATTTATTTCCAGTCAATTATTTTTAAATGATGACTGTTGTTAAAACGTTTTCCAAAGTCGTTAAAAGTAAAATGGTTTATCAGGTAAAACTGATATTTGTTTTTTGACAAATTGTACTTTTTTATAACTGGGCTATGTCAAGGCCCCTATAACCAAGAAATACCGTATTTTCTCCTATGAAATATGTTAAAGAGTTAGTTAATTATTTACGTTTTTAATTATCGGGGGTGAAATATTTTGCTTGATTAATGCATTTATTCTTCTTTTAATGTTACGTGAACGAAGTCACGGGTAACAGCTAGTTATTTTATAAATTTAACGAAGTTGCTCTAAAAATGGCAACTAAATTATTCCAATTTTGTGGATAAAAAAGAAGAAATGAAACGGAATAATATATTTTTTTCTCATTAAAATTGAAAAAAATAATTTATTTTCAATTTGAATAGATGGTGAAAGAAAAAAAAAATCTTGATTACAGTAATTTTTCTTAAAAATAAAAACGTATTTTCACATATTCAAACTTCATGAGTCAATTTATTGTAGAGAACAAATATCGTCTGTCAGCATATTTTCATTTAGAAATAAAGAATTTTTTTTTCAGTTGTAGTACAGCGCCTAGAATATAGGCGCTGTAGTTATAGATTAAATCAAGGAGGCAAATTTAAGCTCCATGCATTTAGGTCTACAATTATTGCTCCCTATTCACAAGAATTGAATTTAATAAAAAAGAATATACTATTTCGATTATCTTTGAAGGATGGCTATTAAAACGTTTCACAAAGGCGTTAAAAGTAAAATGGTTTACCAGGTAAACTTGACATATGTTTTTACACAATTCGCCGATTTCCACGATTTTATTTGGCCCGCCTTTTTTGTTGGTTGCAGTTTCCTTTTCGTGATTATTTGTCACAAAATTTCACTTTTTTAAAACTTAGTTATGTCAAGGCCTCTATAACATAGAAATACTGTATTGTCTCCAATGGAATGTGATCAAGAGTTAGTTAATTATTTACGTTTCTAATTATCGGGAATGAAATATTTTGCTTAATTAATGAATTTATTCTTATTTTAATGATACGTGAACGAAGTCACGGGTAACAGCTAGTAATATTATAAATCTCATTGTGTGCAAATGTTAGGCTGAAGCCAGCGTCAAAATGGAGCATTTAATGATCCTGTACTTTTGCATATAGGTTGATTATAACCCTCAAATTAACATAGGCTGGTTTTTGTTTATTTTATTCAAATATTTTCTTTAATAATTAAAAATTTCATTATTTTCATAGAGAATAAATGGACATTTTTCGATACAATTTAACCATTTTACTTTATCGTTGCTAGGTCTTTGATCGTTGCCACAAAAATAAAAACACGGAAAAATAATTTTTCCCCAACAACTAATTTTCAATTGAACGATTTTCACGTGAAAACTGAAAATTAAAAAAATTCAAAAGAAGGGGAATTTCCGTGATATTTGAAACAAAAATATGGAGTATTTGTTATTATACATCGGTTAAAATAAAAAAATATTTTTCTGTCAAAAACTGCGTTATAATTAGAAGGAAAAGTGGAACAATAATTATATTATTAAAAAATAGATTTCGCTTGGACCATGGAACTATGAAAAGGATCCTCCTCGGCTTGGACAAATATGACGTCATAAATAAAACATGTATTTTCAAATATTCGTAATAATGTACAAGGAGCATGAATATCAATGTATAATAGATGTAAATAGATAATGGACGTAATATTTAAGATGAAAAACTGAAATATTTTTTATCGATACTGATTAATAATTAGCTTGAATACCAGTTACACACAAATGTGAGTTTTTAGTTAAAATTTACGTCCTGATTGCCAGAAAAAGAAAATTAACAAGAATTGTGCCATTTAAAAGAGATTTCTCTGAGGAAAAAGTGACGTCATATTTGAAATAAAATGGGAATTTTCAAATTTGTTTTAGAAGGAGCGTGAATCAATTCATTACATTGATAATACAAGAATCGGTATAAGTTTAGAAAGTAGATGAGTTTCACGTCATATTTAAAACGAAAAATTTAAATATTTTTTTTAGCTTTTTTTGTAGCTAGCGATTATTATGCATGACTATCAGTTACATACAGATGAGAGTTTTTTGCCAAAAACCACACCATGATTATAAGGAAAATAAAAATAATTACGAATCTATTATATTAAAATCTGACCGCCTGTTTGTATTTCGCAGAGGATGTCATAAACTCTCAGAATTTAAAAAAAATGATTTAAATTCCGAGATATGATTATTTTTTTTTTCTATAAATTTAACGAAGTTTCTCTAAAAATGGCAACTAAATTATTCCAATTTTGTGGATAAAAAAGAAGAAATGAAACGGAATAAGATATTTTTTCCCATTAAAACTGAAAAAAAGAATTTATTTTCCATTTGAATAAATGGTGAAAGAAAAAAAATCTTGATTACAGTAAAAATTTTTTTAAATAAAAACGTATTTTCACATATTCAAACTTCATGAATCAATTTATTCTGGAGAACAAATATCGTCTGTCAACATATTTTCATTTAGAAATAAAGATTTTTTTTCAGTTATAGATTAAATCAAGGAGGGAATTTTAAGCTCCTTGCATTTAGGTCTACAATTATTGCTCCCTATTCACAAGAATTGAATTTAATGAAAAATAATATACTATTTCCATTATCTTTAAAGGATGGCTATATAAACATTTCACAAAGTCGTTAAAAGTAAAATGGTTTACCAGGTAAATTTGACATATATTACACAATTCGCCGATTTCCGCGATTTTATCTGGCCCGCCTTTTTTCAGTGGTTGCAGTTTCCTTTTCGTAATTATTTGTCACAAAATTGCACTTTTTTAAAACTTAGTTATGTCAAGGCCTCTATAACATAGAAATACTGTATTGTCTCCTATGGAATGTGATAAAGAGTTAGTTAATTATTTACGTTTCTAATTATGGTGAATGAAATAATTTGCTTAATTAATGCATTTATGCTTCTTTTAATGATACGTGAACGAAGTCACGGGTAACAGCTAGTTTTCTATAATTACAGATGTACGCAAGTGTTAGTCAGGTTCAAGAACCTGTAATGCCTAATTTTGACAAAATGTGAATATAGTTCTTAAAATATATTAATATTTTTTTATCTGGAGGCACGGCAGTGCCTCCGCCAAGTCGAAAGAGGACAGCCGTAAGCATACTTTTCTGGAAGCAACTCAGGGCACTTTTGACCCCCCCATATCTCCGCGCTGGAGTATCCCAAAAATTTGAAACTTTGTTTTTCTAGAGTATTTGGCACACAGGACCAAAATTTAAAATTACAACTTTCTGACTTTTCTAGTTCAGGCGATATATGAACTCAAACATTCGATTTTTTGTCACTTCTTACTCACTCGTTCACGCGTCATCAAAAAGATTGGGTAGATCCCGTAGCCCCAGAAACTTGACATTTGGAAAAAAGGTAGTGTTTAGGATACAAAGAAAGGAAAAATTATAAAATCCAGAAAATTCGAAAAAAAAACATTCGAAAATTCAACAAATTCCATCAAAATTGAAAATTGAAAATAATACGATCTTGTAGTCTTGGAAACTTACGATTTGGTGTGAAGGTAGTGTTTAACATCCAGAAAAAGAAAACATCAAAAACACCAAAAAAATCGAAAGCAAAATTGAAAAAATCGAAAAAATTGAAAAAAAACCGAAAATTTGAAGACAATCCGATTTTGTTGCGCTAGAAAATTCAAATTAGGAATAAAGGTAGTATTTAGGATACAGAAAAAGAAAAATTAAAAAAAATCCAGAAAATTCGAAAAAAAAATAAAAAAATTCGAAAAAAATTGAAAAAATGAAAATAATTTGATACGATAACGCTCGTATTTATAAATTAATTTGGATGAAACTAATTGTGTGTATTAAGCTCACCAATGCCTCGACCGAGTTCGTTGGCCAGCTTGGTCCGCCATCTTGTTTCAAGATGGCGGCCACGGAAAATTTTAAAACTAAAATATATATACAAAAAAGTTAAAAATTCAAGTTTATTTTTTAATTAGGTGTTAGAACTTGATACATGTATTCCAGAGCATTTTTTGTTTTGCCTCTATCTTAAAAATTGGCTGAGATAGAGCAGTTTGAAATTCTAGGGTGGCTGACATTTTGAAACAAAACAGCACATTACAAAAAACCAACGATAAATTTATGGTCAATAATGGTCAAGCAGGTGCAATCCCGAATGAATACTCCGTGTTATTATAACTGTAACTTTGACTTCGAAATTTTGATACGTTGCATTTTCTATTTGTTGATATTTTTGAACTATGATTTACGCTAAGTGAAATGTTGTTGTTGAAGAGGGATTTTCCATGTAAATCCGAAACGTCCAATTTTAATATGTTTTTAATCTTTTATGAAAGTGTATTGTAATGTCTGTAATTTTAATGATTTTAATATAAATTTACAAGTTTTAGTAAACGCGATTTCTCGCAAATTATTTTCTTTCATTGTTGTAATCATTTTCCCAATCATACGCATAAAACTATGTACTCATATCCATTAGCGCCAAATTCTCGCCAAACTTGGCGACAATTGGCGAAATCTCGCCAAATTTCGCGACAAAAATAAGTCTTCATAAATGAAGCCAACTTGGCTATAGCTCAATAATTTGGCGAATTTCTTATTCAAATTCAGTGTAAACGAATCTTTTGTAAACGGTTTCTTTGCATTTTAACTTCCTGTTTTCGAGTAACATTAGCTAAAATTTTAAAACGAAGATATAGGAAAGCTACCTTTTCCTGCCGGTACAGGCCGGAGGACTTTTTTATGAGTTGTCGGATGCAATCTATGTTTTGCATTAAATAAAGTAAAACATTGAAAAACAAATCCCACAGGATGGGAATAGTTTGTTTTAGATAGGTTTTAAGATAATTGTCCTATTAGCTAGTACACCTTCCGTTATTGTTTTGTGTTATTTTTCCCGGATTATGCTTTTCTTTTCTTTTGTTTACGAATTTTGTAATAGAAAAGTTCCGCTATAGACTGGCTACGTTATAGACCTTTTTTTTTTATAGACAGGTTCATTTTCTTTCACAGGCTTTACTCTATTTAATTTATATATGAAATATTTGTTGTTAAAAGATGTTGGTCGCACAAAAATTTTCACATCTCTCCCTCCCTCCCGACATTACTGGTTGGTTATGGCTTGATAGTCCTTTCTAAATAAAATCATGGTGATTCTAAGATTTTCTTGATTTATCTCTAAATTGAACATAAACGAGCCTAAGAAAACGGATCAATGAATTATTATATTGGCATGAGGAAATTTAGTTGCAGAAAAATGGAGCATATAGCTAACATTAAGTCTAATAGGAAAACCACAGCCTTAGCAAGATCTGGAGGCACGGCAGTGCCTCCGCCAAGTCGAGAGAGGACAGCCGTAAGCATACTTTTCTGGAAGCAACTCAGGGCACTTTTGACCCCCCCCCCATATCTCCGCGCTGGAGTATCCCAAAAATTTGAAACTTTGTTTTTCTAGAGTATTTGGCACACAGGACCAAAATTTAAAATTACAACTTTCTGTCTTTTCTAGTTCAGACGATATATGAACTCAAACATTCGATTTTTTGTCACTCACTCCCTCACTCGTTCACGCGTCATCAAAAAGATTAGGTAGATCCCGTAGCCCTAGAAACTTGGCATTTGGAAAAAAGGTAGTGTTTAGGATACAAAGAAAGGAAAAATTATAAAATCCGGAAAATTCGAAAAAAAAACATTCCAAAATTCAACAAATTCCATCAAAATTGAAAATTGAAAATAATACGATCTTGTAGTCTCAGAAACTTAAGATTCGGTGTGAAGGTAGTGATTAGTATCCAGAAAAAGAAAACATCAAAAACACCAAAAAAATCGAAAGCAAAATCGAAAAAATCGAAAAATCGAAAAAAATTGAAACATTTCAAATAATCCGATTTTGTTGCGCTAGAAACTTGGAATTCGGAATAAAGGTAGTATTTGGGATGCAAAATAAGAAAAAATTTAAAATTCCGGAAAATTCGAAAAAAAAAATTCAAAAATTCGAAAAATTCGAAAAAAATTGAAAAAATTAAAATAATTGGATTTTTTAGCCGTAGAAACTTAAAATTCGCAGAAAATATAGTGTTTAGGATTCAGAATAAGTTAAAATAAAAAAAGCAATAAAATTCGAAAATAAAATAAAAAAATCGAAAAAATCGAAAAATAAGGAAAATCTGAAAATAATTTCATAGCGCTAGAAACTTGAAATTTGGAATAAAGGTAATATTTAAGATACTAAATAAGGAAAAATTCAAAAATATGGATAATTCAAAAAATACCCATAAATTAGTGCAGACGATATATGAACTCTAAGTTTCGTTTTTTTGTCACTCACACACTCACAAAAAAAAAAAAAAAAAAAAAACATTCGAAAATTAAAAAAAATCGAACAAAATTGAAAATTGAAAATAACACGATCTTGTAGTCTTAAAAACTTAAAATTTGCTTAGAAGGTAGTGTTTAGAATTCAGAAAGAGAAAACATCAAAAACACACACACAAAAAAAATGAAAATAAAATCGAAAAATCGAAAAAAAATCGAAAATTTTCAAATAATCCAATTTTGTTGCGCTAGAAACTTGGAATTCGGAATAAAGGTAGTATTTAGGATGCCAAATAAGGAAAAATTGAAAAATCTAGAAAATTCGAAAAAAAATCAAAAATTCGAAAAAAAATGAAAAAAATTAAAATAATTTGATCTTTTGGCCTTAGAAACTTAAAATTCGCGTTAAAGATAGTGTTTAGGATTCAGAATAAGTTAAAATAAAAACGCAATAAAATTCGAAAATAAAATTAAAAAATCGAAAGAAATCGAAAAATAAGGAAATTTTGAAAATAATTCGATTTCATAGCGCTAGAAACTTGAAATTTGGAATAAAGGTAATATTTAAGATACTAAATAAGGAAACATAAAAAAAATATGGATAATTTTAAAAAAAATCGAAAATTTCAACAACAAAAAAAAAATAGAAAGAAAGAAAGAAAAAGAGAGAAATTGAAAATAATATGATCTCGTAGTCTTAGAAACTGAAAATTTGGTGTAAAGGTAGTGTTTAGCATTCAGAAAAAGAAAAAAATTAAAAACTCAACAAAAATTGAAAATAAAATCAAAAAATCGGAAAAAAAACGAAAATTTGAAAATAATTCGATTTTGTAAAGCTAGAAACTTAAAATTTGGAATAAAGGTAGTATTTAGGATGCAAAAAAAGAAATAAATAAAAAATCTGTAACATTCGAAACAAAAAATTCGAAAATTCGAAAAATTGAAAAAAAATCCATTTTGTAGTTTTAGAACTTAAAATTCGGCGTAAACTTATTGTTTAGGATACAGAAAAAGGGAAAATTAAAACACAATAAATTCGAAAATAAAATAAAAAACTCGAAAAAGATCGGAAATTTCCAAATAATTCGATTTTGTAGCGCTAGAAACTTGAAATTTGTAATAAAGGATACAAAATAAGAAAAAATCAAAAAATCCAGAAAAATATAAAAAAAATTCGAAAAAAATCAAAAATTGAAAATAATTTTATCTTGTAGTCTTAGAAACTTAAAACTTGGTGTAAAGGTAGTATTTACTATTCAATAAAAGGAACAATTAAAATATTCGTTAAATTCAACTAGCTAAATTCAAATAGCTAAGTACAACGCCCCTAATTGTTTTATGTTATTTCCCCCGGATTATGGTTTTCTTTTCTTTCGTTTATGAATTTCGTTATAGAAAAGTTCCGCTATAGACTGGCTACGATATAGGCGATTTCTTTATAGACAGGTTTGTTTGCTTTCATAGGTTGTACTCTATTTACTTCACATATGAAATATGGATTGTTAAATGATGTTAGCCCCACAAAAATTTTCACAGCTCCCCTTACCCTCCCGACATTACTGGCTGGTTATGGCTTAATAGTCCTTTCTAAATAAAATCATGGTGACTCTAAGATTCACTTGATTTATCTCTAAATTGAACCTAAATGATCCTAAGAAGACGGATCAAATAATTACTATATTGGCATGACAATCAGGTAACTTAGAATTGAAATCGAAAAATCAATAAATTTATAAAAAGTCGAAAATTTGAAAATAATTCGATTTTGTAGTCCTAGAAGCTTGACATTTGGCAGAAAGGCAGGGTTTAGTACACAAAGTAAGAAAAAATTAAAAAATCCTTAAATAATAAAAAAAAGACTAAAAAAAAAACGAAAAAAAAAACCATCGAAAAAAGGAATATATAGTTTGATTTATTGGAAATTTCCGGAAATTTTAATTTTGGCTTTCTTTTTATACTAAAAAGTTCTTTTATGTTAAATATCAAGTATCCAGGGCTGCGAGTAACATCTCAGACGGATAGCACCTATCCTGGAAGCAATTGAGAGTACTTTTGACACTCCCCCTCCCATAACTTAGTGCTTGCCTAGGAACCTGAAATCTCTTTTTATCTACAGTACTTTGCAAACGAAACTAAAGCTTCAAATTTTTGATACCTGTAAATAATAGGGACAGAGTGTGGGCTTAGCGAAAATCAGTGGATAATCTCCAAAAAGAACCCAAAATCAAGAAAAGGAGGATTACTTACAAAAAGAAGTGAAATCTCATCAAAAAGTCACCTGTAAAAAATGCAGCCAAGTCTCGTAACTCATTTACCGTAAAAAGTACTGAGATCGTATAAAGCCAAGTTTAACTATCTTATTAACTCTGAAATTTTCATTCACAAATCACTACTAGTCTCTACATCTTTAGTTAATTATTATTTTGTGACTTGGCAATTAAGCAGCACAGGGAAGTTATTACACCCTACTATGTTATGGGATGGGATGGGATAATTTAATTAAGGCAAATTATATACGCACGGGGAAGTTATTGCACTTTAATTATGTTATAGTATTATTTGATTAAGACTAACTATATACATCACATTCTCGTGCTACGTAATTGCCAAGTCACAAAATAATAATTAACTAAAGATGTAGAGACTAGGAGTGATTTGTGAATGAAAATTTCAGAGTTAATAAGATAGTTAAACTTGGCTTTATACGATCTCAGTACTTTTTACGGTAAATGAGTTACGAGACTTGGCTGCATTTTTTACAGGTGACTTTTTGATGAGATACATATGTCAGGTAATAGATATATTTTATCGAAATTAGTAAAACTCATGAGAGTGGTATTTCTGAATAAGTCACGCTGCAAGATAACTGTAATGAGTTTAGAGATTTTAGATTTGCACTGCAAAGTGCTGAAAATTCGTTAAAGCTGTCTCATGTACTAACTCATCGCACACAATTTCACATTTCCTGAAAAATAGGTTTAAATGGGGGAAAACGGTCGAAAACTGAAATGTAGATTATTTAAATTTCTGATAAACGTGATAGTTTACTGTTTGTAATTTCATCAACGACGAGATTATCGCTATTTATATAACTTGCGGTGACTATCAGCTCGAAATCCACCAGTAAATCATTTTTAAAGTAGATGTTCTCAATTCTTAGATTTTTTTAATCTTTTTAAAACATTAGAAGCGATTATTTGCCGAATTTTCTGCGTATTGCTTACATTAACCTGTTCCATCCAGTCTTTAATAGAATCCCAATTTCAGCACAGAAAAGCCGCTTTAAGTAAACGAGAGACAATATATTCCAGATCGTACGCTACTATTCGATTTTGAAATTTAAGCTTTTATTATTATAAAGTAAGCAACAATGAAAATTTGGCAGTGCGATTCAGATTATTAAATGCAATAAATAATTGAACATATTTAAATTACATGTTATGTACAATTCGAAGATATTGAAATCTTGATAAATACAAAATAAACATTTGCATCAAGTATAACTACCGTCCACGGCAAATTACTTATCTCAATAAACACACTTTAGCTTAAGATGTGCAGCTATGAATTTATTTACTTTACTTACAACAAGCATATAAATAATACGGATAAAAAAAATCGCGTTTTCCCGTTTTTACTGATAGTACTGGTGGTTGTAAAATAATATAATTCTTATTGTGTTTGACGCGGAGGAATATTTGTTCCAATATAAGTTATAGGTAAATGAGGCCTGTTTTATAAAAATCATGTATTTATTATTTATACCATACTTTGGAAAACGAGTGGTATATCTGTAAGTTATTACTAATTTAAATTCCTTTAGTAATCAGAAATGCGTTTATATGATTGGAGGTTTTTTCCGTAATCATCTTATATTATAGTATTATCAATCCCTTGCATTAAAAGATATATCCTTGTCTTAGTTTAATTATAAGGTACTTTATATGTCAACCAAATTAAATATTTAGGACTAATGTGTCATAAATTTTTATAACTTTATACTTTAAAAAAATTAACAGATGTATTTAATGAAAAAAAAAATAAAAAAAAATGAATACATATTTAGTAGATTTTTTTTCCTAAATTATTTGAATGATATTTTATGTATTATAATACGAAACAATTTTTCGTAGAACTTTTTTCCTAGTATACATTCTTAGTATTTTCCGTACATTATAAATCAAAGTTCTATTTATATAAGCACTCCGTCTCAGAAATATATAGATTTTTATTAATTAATTTAAATACGCCGCTTGCTTGGTGGTGATATCAACTTCAGAGAATGCCGCAAATGTATCAGACCAACAAATATATCTAAAAGATAAAGACATGCATTTTTACTTTTGTATTTATTCTTATAAACAAAATGACAGAAATGATATTTTATTGTAATACAACGTTTGTATATTTTGTGCTTGTGGAGGTGAAAAATGTTTAAGCTTACAGAATGAACACGTAATACATATAGTTCAAAGTGTAACATAAATTTTGTATGACATAACTAGATTGATTTCTATAGAAATACATGTGATTTCTAGAGTCTTATTGAAATAGTAAGAAAGTTTATTCATTTTATACACATAAAAAAATATGATTTTACTGCTTAAATTTAAAAATATTGAATTATTTTTTTCATTCAAAATAACTATGTATGAAATATTTTAAATATATTTTTTTACAATAAATAATTCTTCTATAACTTATTTAAAGAAAAATAATATCTCTAAATAAATGTTTATTATGAAAGAATGAAGACGCATGGTATATATGATCAAATTAGTAATAACTTTGTATTATGAGAAATGTAATGATATTTGTATGTGAATAATCTGATTAGACGTGTCTAAAAATAATAGCTGGGGCAAATAACGTTATTTTATGTATATTACTGACAAAATGTATTAAGGAAATTAAATGCATACGTTTTTTTAAAGAAGCTAATTTATTTTTTTAATACAAATATTTGCACGAAATACGTTTGTGATTAATTTTTCAATTTTTTTGTACTTCTTAATCCTAATGATATTTATTATTTATTATGTAATGTATTATAGTTACTGCGGCTATTAAAGCTATTTTATATAAAGAAAAATGGAATAATAAAACGGAAATTTTCAAATATTTCTCAATAATACAAAGAGTATGAGTATGTGTATGTACAGAAAGCAGAATAATATCACGTCATTATAGAATTAAAAAGAAAATTAATCTGACGTCATATTGGAAGTTTAACAGATTTTTCAAATGTTTGAGAATAATACAAAGCGAGTATCAATATGAGTAATAGAGAATAGTAAATATGAGTTTGAGGAACGTAATGAATCATGATAAAAATCCGATTTTGGAAATATTCGCATATTTTTACATTTTGAAGGTGCACAACATATCTAATTTTGAAATTATTATTTTTTAAATATCGCATTTAGTCCACATGACAGATATTATTATGACAGAGTATAATACCCCACTTCGCCCGCTATCGGGGCTGTTCAGATATTCGAAAAAACGGAATTTGTTATTCATATGTTTTTAATTATCGGGGGTGAAACGTTTTCCTTAATTAATGAATTTATTTTTCTTTTAATGTTACATGAACGACGTCACGGGTAACAGCTAGTAAAATATAAAATGACTAATCTTCCGTAATCTGTGGACAAGGTTATCTCCAAACATGGGCGTTAATATTAAACGAAACCCTTTGTGCGATCTTCGATCACTCTTACCCACTTGTTGTAGATACGGTTACTTACTTAAAGCTAAAAATATCGAGTAAATATTAATTAAATTCTATGTTTTATGAGTTAATTATTTTAGAACACAATTTAGAAGAATAATTTTCAGATTTACTTGGAAACAGATATCAACAAATTCAAACTTCAAAATATCAAAATTTACAGGTACTCTTCTAAATCAAATGCTGGAGAATTATGGGGAAAATTATTACAGATCGGTATATATATATATTTTTTTTTCAATTTGAAGGAATAATTATAAATTCGTTTGACGCTTCACCTATGGATTTTTCTGCATTTGTATTGTTAAAGTTAACTTTAGAATGACTTCATGAATGAACATTGAAAACTTCGGAAAGACTTCCAAGAGACACATTAGAAAATTTACATGAGTGTACTAAGAAAAAATGCACTATGATGCAAATTTCGATTTAAAACTATATCCAGAGTCAAGGCTATCAAATAGAGTCGGAAAGTTTCAAGAATTACGATATTTACATATAAAAGTTTTTCTAAAGTTCGGTTGCATATAGTACAAACAATTTTCTGTATAAATCATCAATCGGCTGCATTATTAGAGCTTCACTGAAAAATTAGTCATCACGTCTTCCAAATTTTATATATATTCCATTATCATATTCACTTTAAGATGTTTTGTAATTATGCTGTGTTTTGCAACTGTTCATGCCAATTTTTTGAATACTACAAATAAAAAAGAAATGACAGAACAAATTCAACGATATAAACAACTGTTGAAAAATCAAAAAGTTACGGATATGTTTTCACTTTTCAGTCCAGACTTATTAATGTAATACTTCTACTTGCATTGATAGGAATAATACGATTTTAAAAGTGTCTTCAGTAAATTTGAACTTTTATAATTTAATGCATTATTTGAACTTTTGATTTCCCCCCCCCCCCCCATTAATTTAATACTTACAGGCTTTTCTTATATTTTTCTTTTGCATATGAGATTTAAGGCTTCAAAAATTCAAAATTACAAATATTCGTAATTTCATGGGATTTGAAGTATTTGAAGTGAGTATTGAACTTTTAAGAAACTAAACATTTTCTGTGCATAAATTTCCTAATTTAATATAATTACAGCTAAACTAATCTTACAACATTTAAAAATGGTTAAACAAAAAAAAAATGATTTTCTATATCAGACATGTTACAAATATATCTAGTACCATTATTATGTGATAAATTATCACTTTCAAAGCAGATCTTTTTGTCTTAGACTAAATTCTTAGTCTTAGACAGGTCTTAGAAGAAAAAAGAAATAAGATGAGCAGTTTAATTTTATGCATGGACATAATTTAGAGACATTCAAAATAAAATATATTAGATAAATTTTTGTAGGTTTCATTTTTCAGAAAATAACATTTACACGCAAATCTAGTTTTTTGAAAAAAAAAAAAACACTGAATATCCGATCATCAATCTTCTGTATTTATTAAATGTATTGCGCGGAATTATGTATTTTCTATCTTTGAACCTACCTCTCAATGTCAAAAACATTCATAAATCACAAACTCATGCCATGTACCAGAGAGAGTATATTTAAATTTGTCAAATGAATATCGAAATAGAATTTTTTATGTTTCATTTATTTTGACGTCGCAGTGCTTCACAGATAAATCACTTTGATGTACTATATATGTTTTACATTTTGTATTTTGCAAACGTTTCTACAGTTCATGTATGTAAAATATTAATATTGCCAGTGGTTAAAATTTAATACTCTTTTCAAAATTTTATTATTTTTACGCTATTATTGATTCACTTTTAATGATTTCTGTTAATGTTAATTGTGTTTAAAAATAGGAATTTTAAATTAGAATACCGATGCTGTCAAAATAAATGTCATTTAGCTTTGAGAACCTCTGAAGTCAATATATTTTCGAGATTTAAAAGACAATTTATATATATATATATATATATATATATATATATATATATATATATATATATATATATATATTAAAAAGTCCTTCCGGCCTGTACCGGGAGGAAAAGGTAGCTTTCCTATATCTTCGTTTTAAAATTTTAGCTAATGTTACACGAAAACAGCAACTTAAAATGCAAGTAAAACGTTTACAAAAGATTCGTTAATACTGAATTTGAATAAGAAATTCGCCAAATTATTGAGCAATAGCCAAATTGGCTTCATTTATGAAAACTTATTTTGGTCGCAAATTTGGCGATATTTCGCCAAATGTCGCCAAGTTTGGCGAGAAATTAGCGCTAGCGGATATGAATATATAGTTTTATGCGTTTGATTGGGAAAATTATTACAACAATGAAAATTTTTGTAATGTGCCGTCTTGTTTCAAAATGTCAGCCACCCTAGAAGTTCAAACTGCTCTATCTCAGCCGTTTTTTAAGATAGAGGTAAAACAAAAAATGCTCTGGAATCCTCTTTTCAAGGCCTAACACAGAATTAAAAAATAAATTTGAATCTTTAACTTTTTTGTATATTTATTTTAGTTTTAAATTTTTAAATGGCCGCCATCTTGAAACAAAATGGCGGACCAAGCTGGCCAACGAACTCGGTCGAGACATTGGTGAACTTAATACACACAATTAGTTTCATCAAAATTGATTTATAAATACGAGCGTTATCGTATGACATAGGTCAGATATATATATATATATATATATATATATATATATCAACATTTGAACGGAGGGTGGTTTTGGGGTCTGAGGGTCATGATCGGTGAAAATGTATCGAAATTTTCCGGAACTGCTTTCCCCCGAACGGCTGCAATAGGTAGCTTTATACTTTTTTGTATTGAAAGCTACCTAAAAAAAAAAAAAAAAAAAAAAAAAAAAAAAAAACGAGTTATTTTAGCCGCCACCGATTTACAGAAATGTTTATGAGTAGTTTTTAGCTCAAAGTTTATCAAAGCCTGAAAGCTAATGTGCCCGCAGATTCCGTATGTACAGTCGTGGAAGAAAAATGCAACAACTTATTGTAGAAGAAAGTTATTGAGGGAAAATCATTGGAAATAAAGTTGTTTTATTTTAAATGATGTATATAAAGTTTTCTTAAGGTGTAACCTTCATATCAAAACAAACACAAACTTTGTTTTCTGCAATAGCAAGACCCACTTTTGATAAGATATTTTAAACCTTCATTTCAAACTATGCCTAGATACCAAATTTCATGAAAGTCCTACGATAAGTTTCAGAGAAATTAATTATTTTAAAATGCGCATATCATAGGGGCTGTATCCAGATTGAATTTCTGTACTCGATTGTTAAAAAGTTAAATGAGGAACTCACTTCTATTAATGTTTTATTTTTTGCCGATATGACCATTTTACTTACTTAATATGTTTCGGTTATTGTTATATACGGTATAATCCTTTTCCATATTCATTTTTTAATGTTTAAAGAGTTGTATTATCTGATTAAAAAAATATATGTAAGGTTATTTGTGATTAAAATAGTTTTCAAATATGTCAATGTGATTAGAATTTTATAGGTATTTTTTAATGCTTTTTCCCAGATTTCGGAATTTATTTTACTCGGTCTTTTCTAAATTTATAACTGAAGAATATCCGATAATAAAAAAATTAGAAAAAAAAATGTATGAAGCAGTATATGGAAACGATGTAAAAAGAACAGAAAAATTGATTTTCAATCTGAATATAAATTTTAACCCGATTGCTAACGACATATTTTTAAAACTTTTTCAGGAAATGCATAACACATATCCATTTATAAGAAACTATATTTCAAACATATATACCGCAGAAAAAATAAAATAGGTTTATTAATTAGACTGTAGAATAAGCTAGAAATTCAATTAATGGTAACAAAAATAATGAGTAAAATTTTTAGGTAGCTTTCAATACAAAAAGCCGTTAAAATGTTGATTTATGTATACATATATATCTGACATATGTCATGCAGAAACTCTCTTAATTATGAACCGATTCGGATGTGACTGAGTATGTATTTAGTAGGTCTCGACCGAGTTCGTTGGGCAGCTTCATCCGCCATCCAAAGTGGCCAGTTAATTTTTTTTTAATTTTAAAAAATTCAAAATGATGTACAAAAATTATAAATTAAAAAAATTGTTTCTGTTAAGTGATAGAACGTGATAAAAGGATTCCGGAGCATTTTTTGTTTTGGCTTTATCTTAACAAATGTCAGAGATATGGCGTTTGAAATTGTAGGGTGGCTGACATTTTGAAACAATCCGATTTTTGTTATGCTGTAACTCTCATATTTATGAACCAAAATGAATGTAACTGATTATGTATACAGAACATACCATGGTCTCGACCGAGTTTGTTGGCCATCTTCATCCGCCATCTTGTTTCAAAATTGCGACCAGTTAATTTTTTTTTTAATTTTTGAAAATTCAAAAAGATGTACAAAAAATTGTAAATTGAAAGAAATTGTGTGTGTCAAGTGTTAGAATGTGATAAAAGGATTCCGGAAATTTTTTTGTGTTGGCTTTATCTTTAAAAAAATGGCTGAGATATGGCAGTTTGAAATTCTAGGGTGGCTGACATTTTGAAACAATCTGATTTTTGTTATGATGAAATTCACATTCAATATTAACGAAAACAGGGATTTAATCTATTATAATCGGGTTCCAAGCGTATTAACTTCAGGAATTTGAGTAAAATGGTTTGCATTTTTATAAACGTGGACTAGGAAAGCTAGCTTTACCTCCCGGTGCAGGCCGGAAGGATTTTTAGGTAACTTTCATTACAAAAAGCTACCTATTGCAGCCGTTCGGAGGAAAGCAATTTAAAAAAATTGGTATGTTTTCACCGATCATGACCCCCAGACCCCCAAACCACCCTCCGTTCAAATGTTGATTTACATATATATATATATATATATATATATATATATATATATATATATATATATATATATATATATATATATATGTATATATATATATCTATATCTATATATATATATATATATATATATATATATGACATATGTCATGCTGTAACTCTCTTATTTATGAACCGATTTGGATGTGACTGAGTATGTGTGTAGGACATACCAATGTCTCGACCGAGTTCGTTGGTTAGCTTCATCTGCCATTTGTTTCAAAGTGGCGAACAGTTAATTTTTTTTTTAATTCAAAAAGATGTACAAAAATTAGAAAGTGAAAAGTTTTGAGAAAAGAATTGTTTCTGTTAAGTATTAGAACGTAATACAAGGATTCTGGAAATTTTTTTGTTTTTGTATATCTTAAGAAATGGCTGAGATATGACAGTTTGAAATTTTAGGGCGGCTGAGCTTTCGAAACAGTCTGATGTTTGTAAGGCTGTAACTCTCTTATTTATGAACCGATTTGGATGTGACTGAGTATGTGTGTAGGACATACCAATGTCTCGACCGAGTTCGTTGGTTAGCTTCATCTGCCATTTGTTTCAAAGTGGCGAACAGTTAATTTTTTTTTAATTCAAAAAGATGTACAAAAAGTAGAAAGTGAAAAGTTCTGAGAAAAGAATTGTTTCTGTTAAGTATTAGAACTTAATACAAGGATTCTGGAAAATTTTTTGTTTTTGTATATCTTAAGAAATGGCTGAGATATGACAGTTTGAAATTTTAGGGCGGCTGAGCTTTCGAAACAGTCTGATGTTTGTAAGGCTGTTACTCTCTTATTTATGAACCGATTTGGATGTGACTGAGTATGTGTGTAGGACATACCAATGTCTCGACCGAGTTCGTTGGTTAGCTTCATCTGCCATTTGTTTCAAAGTGGCGAACAGTTAATTTTTTTTTAATTCAAAAAGATGTACAAAAATTAGAAAGTGAAAAGTTCTGAGAAAAGAATTGTTTCTGTTAAGTATTAGAACTTAATACAAGGATTCTGGAAAATTTTTTGTTTTTGTATATCTTAAGAAATGGCTGAGATATGACAGTTTGAAATTTTAGGGCGGCTGAGCTTTCGAAACAGTCTGATGTTTGTAAGGCTGTAACTCTCTTATTTATGAACCGATTTGGATGTGACTGAGTATGTGTGTAGGACATACCAATGTCTCGACCGAGTTCGTTGGTTAGCTTCATCTGCCATTTGTTTCAAAGTGGCGAACAGTTAATTTTTTTTTAATTCAAAAAGATGTACAAAAATTAGAAAGTGAAAAGTTCTGAGAAAAGAATTGTTTCTGTTAAGTATTAGAACTTAATACAAGGATTCTGGAAATTTTTTTGTTTTTGTATATCTTAAGAAATGGCTGAGATATGACAGTTTGAAATTTTAGGGCGGCTGAGCTTTCGAAACAGTCTGATGTTTGTAAGGCTGTAACTCTCTTATTTATGAACCGATTTGGATGTGACTGAGTATGTGTGTAGGACATACCAATGTCTCGACCGAGTTCGTTGGTTAGCTTCATCTGCCATTTGTTTCAAAGTGGCGAACAGTTAATTTTTTTTTAATTCAAAAAGATGTACAAAAATTAGAAAGTGAAAAGTTCTGAGAAAAGAATTGTTTCTGTTAAGTATTAGAACTTAATACAAGGATTCTGGAAAATTTTTTGTTTTTGTATATCTTAAGAAATGGCTGAGATATGACAGTTTGAAATTTTAGGGCGGCTGAGCTTTCGAAACAGTCTGATGTTTGTTAGGCTGTAACTCTCTTATTTATGAACCGATTTGGATGTGACTGAGTATGTGTGTAGGACATACCAATGTCTCGACCGAGTTCGTTGGTTAGCTTCATCTGCCATTTGTTTCAAAGTGGCGAACAGTTAATTTTTTTTTAATTCAAAAAGATGTACAAAAATTAGAAAGTGAAAAGTTCTGAGAAAAGAATTGTTTCTGTTAAGTATTAGAACTTAATACAAGGATTCTGGAAAATTTTTTGTTTTTGTATATCTTAAGAAATGGCTGAGATATGACAGTTTGAAATTTTAGGGCGGCTGAGCTTTCGAAACAGTCTGATGTTTGTTAGGCTGTAACTCTCTTATTTATGAACCGATTTGGATGTGACTGAGTATGTGTGTAGGACATACCATTGTCTCGACCGAGTTCGTTGGTTAGCTTCATCTGCTATTTGTTTCAAAGTGGCGAACAGTTAATTTTTTTTTAATTCAAAAAGATGTACAAAAATTAGAAAGTGAAAAGTTCTGAGAAAATAATTGTTTCTGTTAAGTATTAGAACGTAATACAAGGATTCTGGAAAATTTTTTGTTTTTGTATATCTTAAGAAATGGCTGAGATATGACAGTTTGAAATTTTAGGGCGGCTGAGCTTTCGAAACAGTCTGATGTTTGTTAGGCTGTAACTCTCTTATTTATGAACCGATTTGGATGTGACTGAGTATGTTTGTAGGACATACCAATGTCTCGACCGAGTTCGTTGGTTAGCTTCATCTGCCATTTGTTTCAAAGTGGCGAACAGTTAATTTTTTTTTTATTCAAAAAGATGTACAAAAATTAGAAAGTGAAAAGTTCTGAGAAAATAATTGTTTCTGTTAAGTATTAGAACGTAATACAAGGATTCTGGAAAATTTTTTTGTTCTTGTATATCTTAAGAAATGGCTGAGATATGACAGTTTGAAATTTTAGAGCGGCTGAACTTTCGAAACAGTCTGATGTTTGTTAGGCTGTAACTCTCGTATTTATGAACCAATATGAATGTGACTGATCATGTGTACAGAACATACCAAGATCTCAACCGAGGTCGTTGACCAGCTTCATGCGCCATCTTGTTTCAAAATGGCGGCAAGTTTAATTTTAATTTTAATTATTATTTTTTTAAATGTATAAAAAATTATAAATTGAAAAAGTTGTTTCCGTTAAGTGTTAGATCCTGATACAAGAATTTCGGAACATGTTTTGTTTTGGCTTCATCTAAAAAATGGCGGAGATATGGCAGTTTGAAATTCTAGGGTGGCTGATATTTTGAAACAATCTGATTTTTGTTATGCTGTAATGCTCATGTTGAAATTCGCATTCGAATTCAGTAATAACGAAAACCTGGATTGCATTTTCTATAATCGAGTTCCAAGCAATTTAACTTAGGGTGTTTCAGTAAAGTTAGTTTAGTTTTTAAAAACATGGACTATGAAAGCTACTTTTTCCTCCCGGTACAGGCCGGAAGGACTTTTTTTGTAGGTAGTCAGAACTGTTCATTTAGATAGTTAGGACTGTTCATTTTTCAAAAATGAGCTTTTATAATTTGAAAATAAAAGCGAATTTAAATAACTGACGAAATATTATATATCACGCAAATGCAACTGGAAAATTCTTGCCTGTATAAATTCAGTTACACAGCTGAAATTTTTTTAATTCAGAATTGATATCATTCTTGAAAACCAACATTCCAGTTTGGGATACTGATATACTATTAACACTACTCTGATACGTTTCAGAAAATCCGTCGCAGCAAAATAAGTCACTTTATTTTTATAATTGCGTCTTTAAATCTCAAAACTATAAAAGTTTCTAAGATTTCTATAGCTACAAAACGCAATTAGCAATCATAGGTAAATTGAAAAGGTTATTGCATGCATTTGTTCGAAGTTCTATTGTATTTTCCTCTTTTAAGAAACATGATTTGCAGTGTGTAAACCTATAGTTTTAATAAATTTAAAAACGTTAATATTTTAAACTTAAATTAAAATTTTTGATATAAAAACGTTTCCAGTATACTTGATGGGCTATCTTAAAAATTTAAAGAAATTAAAGAAATCTTTTAGTTTTTTAATTAAAAGCAAAGCCCAGGCAGGAGGACAAATTATTTATTTTTTTATGATTTAAATGACTATATATATATATATATATATATATATATATATATATATATATATTCATTTTCTTTCGGAAAATGCATGTAATGTATATTTCAATTGGGATTTTCATATTTATTTAAGTATGAAATAAACAAAGATATTTTCAGAAAGTTTTATGTATCTGTTTTTTTACATATTTTAATGAAATAGAACAGTACATTTAGTTTATGTCTACAATGTGCCGGTATATCAATTGTGGATTATATATTTTTTTATGAAAAACGATAATTTAAATAAAGCTGTAAATTACCGAAAAAAAAAGTAAATATCTTTCAAAAATAGGATTACAATATGTATTCTAGAAAGCAATAATTAAACAATGTCAAACACATTTTCCAATTGGACAATCCCTAAAATTACGGTCGCATCAAAAGTAATTAATATAAATAATGTTTAACTACGAATAATTTTGTAAAAAAAGAATTTATTCAATTACGTCATAATACAATTTAGCAGTCGTTTTGGCACGATACATCTTAAACAAAAAATATTATAATTTGTTGTAAATTATATATATATATATATATATATATATTTATACAGGGTGTCCGAAAAGTCTGGAAACTGTCGAATAATTCGAGAAATATACAGTCCCTGGCCAAATTATTAGACGCAGTTGTTTTTATTATAATTTATTAAATATCTGGAAAGATACATGAGGAATTATCCTGAAACTTCAGGAGTGTAAACAACATAATAAACGTCATATATTTCCGCGAAGATTTTTTCCCGAAACCCCATAAGGGGACGTCAACAAACGAATATCTTTTGGATAACCCTGTAAAAACAAATGTTGCAAAAAGCATTCAAACTGTAGATTATGATTAAGTGGCTTATTGTAATAATGTGGGTTCATTTTTATGAAGATAGCATGTATAATCAAAGAGAAATTCACGTTTTTATAAAAACAGTCCCAAATTTTACCAAGTTTTTTGCTTATAATTTGCAGAGTTTTTAATACAAAAACAAGTTATTTTCAGAAAATATGACAAACAAAATTATACACAATACCCTGCATTCCGAATTAAAAAATAATAAAAATTGTATGAAAAATGAGCAGATTTACTAAATATCGACTACTATCAGAATTTTCAAGCTATGTTTTTGAGACTTTCATAAAAGTTGGTCTACACATTAAGCTAATATATTATGCACAGTATATTTTGATTGAATTCGCGCATGCGCAGTGAAACAATATTTAGTAAATCTGCTCATTTTTCATACAATTTTTATTATTTTTTAATTCTGATTGCAGGGTATTGTGTATAATTTTGTTTGTCATATTTTCTGAAAATAACTTGTTTTTATAAAAAAAACTCTGCAAATTATAAGCAAAAAACTTGGTAAAATTTGGGACTGTTTTTATAAAAACGTGAATTTCTCTTCGATTATACATGCTGTCTTCATAAAAATGAACCCAAATTATTACAATAAGCCACGTAATCATAATCTACAGTTTGAATGCTTTTTGCAACATTAGTTTTTACAGGGTTATCCAGAAGATATTCGTTTTTCTTCAATTTGTTGGCGGCCCCTTATGGGGTTTCGGGAAAAAATCTTCGTGGAAATATATGACGTTTATTATGTTGTTTATACTCCTGAAGTTTCAGGATAATTCCTCATGTATCTTTCCAGATATTTAATAAATTATAATAAAAACAGTTGCGCCTAATAATTTGGCCAGGGACTGTACATCGGATTGAAAAACGGAAAATATATGTTCAATATATTTGAAAAATATATTTAGGGATATCAAAATTGAAACCCCCAACTCTGCCCTTTGGGGAAAAAGGCAGGTAACTTTGAAAAAAATAATAAATTGCAGATTCGTATATCCGTATTCTACGGGGGAAAGTACATAACTTTCACATTTAACATTTTCTTCGGAAAATCGTAAATGACGCTGTAATCCAGTAAAATGCAGTGAGAATCGTTTAAATTGAAATGTCTGGAAACAGTCGAATAAAAAGAGCAATATACACCGGAGTGAAAAATGAAAAAAAGCATGTTCAATATTTTATTTTAATTTATTTAGAAATATGTTGTCCCCCCCCCCATCTCTGCCCCCTGGGGAGGAAAAGGGGGCAACTTTAAAATTTTAAATGAAAAAAACACTCCTTTTTATTGCAGATTCGGATTCTACCGGAAATAATACGTAACTTTTGTATTTAATATTTTTTCGGAAAATTGTAGATGGCGCTGTAATCTAGTAAAATACTCTGGAAACGGTCGGATAACTCGAGAAATGTACCATGTTGCAAACTGAAAAAATACGTGTTCAATATTTTAGAGAAATCTATTTAGGGATGTCAAAGTTGCCATTTTTCTAAAATGTATTTTTAAGTTTTTCAACCTGATGTATATTTCTCGAGTTATTCAACCGTTTCCAGACTTTTCAATGAACACGACTCTCGCTGAATTTTTCTATATTACAGTGCCGCCTACGATTTTACGAAATAAATATTAAATAAAAATGTTGCGTATTTCTTCCCGTAGAATACGAATCTGCAATGAAAAAGGGGCGTTAACATTTAAGATATCACAGTCCACCTCTTTTCCCCAGGGGCAGAGTTGGGGGGGCAACTTTGATATCCCTAAATAGATTTTTAAAATATATTGCACATGCATTTTTTCATTTATGAGTCCGATGTATATTTTTCGAGTTGTTGGAACGTTTCCATACTTTTCAATGGAAGCGATTCTCACTGCATTTTACTCGATTACTGCGATTAACTACTTTCCGAAGGAAATTTTAAATACAAATTTACGTATTTTTCCCGTAGAATCTGAATCTGCAATAAAAAAAGGGGGGGGAGGTATCATTTAAGATTTTAAAGTTTTCACCATGTTTAAAAAATATTGAACACTGATTTTCCGTTTTTCGATCCGATGTATATTTCTCGAGTCATTCGACCATTTCCAGACTTTTCGGGCACCCTATATATATATGTTATATAAAAAATTTATTTCGAATTATTCCTTTAAATTAATCTAAATTCTGATATAGTCATTATTTCCTTAATTCTTAATAATAATTATTCCTATTTAATGTCCTTTTAAAAGTAATAACACGTATATTAATAATTATCTTATTCCAAATCTTAATCTAAAACTTTAAGTTCATTTGTAACTTCTATCCACTCCCTAATCTATAAAATTCTGAGAGACGCTTGTTGTCATTTCAAATGTTTTAAAAAGACATCTTTTTTTATTCCATGATTCGCTTTGCGCGCTGGGCCTTTTCACGTTAAAATCAATGCGCAGCTGGGATAGGCATTCTTTCTTGTTAAATCTTCTCCATCGCACCTTATTCGCTTAGCTTAATTTCGTCTGTCACTCATTGGTTCGTACATACGTTACGCGCGTTTCAGTAACTCTACGCGCAGTTAACAAAATTCGCTTGCAAGCATTTGGAGTGCAGATTTTTGTCGTGTTTTGAAGTGCTGATCTAATTGTTATCTGGTGTTTTTTTGACTTAGAAATTCACAACAACCACTTAAGATCTATTAAATGATGTAGTGAGTTATCGTCAAGCCTGAGGGCTATAAGTTTATACCTGTAGCGTGTGTGAACTGTTCCAGCATTTTTCCTGTTTATGAATAAATTATTTATCTGTGAAACTGGTTGAGTATTATTGGAGAAATTCCAATTGGGTTCCTGTTTGCCTTCATTTCGTGCCATGACTTTCGAGTTACTAACTGCAGTCGTTCACCATCTTTAACCAGCTGCCAGTTTCTCGTGGAATATTAAATCATCTTCGTAAAAAGTTTATATATATATATATATATATATATATATATATATATATATATATATATATATATATGAGGTGATTCGGAACTCTTGAGCAAAACTTTTATGGGTGATAGAACATGCCTAGACAAGGTCAAAACGCAATACAATGTTCTGTCGTAACTTCAGCATTCCAGTGCTACAAAGCGTTTTCTGATTGTGGAAAGACCCCTGTTTATCACACAATTAGAAATTCTAGAGCACACACAAACGCAGCACCATGCATAGAATACATGTTCCCGTTTTCGTGATTTATAAAAGATGCCTTACTTTTTGCATTTCACGGTAGAAATAACGATGTGTAGGAAACTTTTGTTTTAATGAAAGCGTCATCTAGTGGTTCGACGTTTTCGATACGTCCATGCCTTGTTTGTCAAAAATACATTGTTTATATGTATTCTGTCACCAATTAAGATTCACAAAAAAAAAAAAAAAAAAAAAAAAAAAAAAAAAAAAAAAAAAAAAAAAAAAAAAAAACGTCAATTGTTTGTTAGATATTGTTCAGAAAACGTGGTTGTCTCCGTAATCAGAGAGCGCCTTGTAGCGTTTCATTGGTGGAGATACGACCATGCATTGTATGGTTTTTTGAGCTGATTTGTCTATGGTTGTTTTATCACCCGATAAATTTTGCCCAGGAGTTCCTAATAGCTCTGTATATATATATATATATATTTACATCTTTATTGTTGTTGTTGCTGTTTTATGTATAGTTAGAGTTAACATAATAAAGAATATAAAAAGAAATAACGACACTAAAGTATGGAACCAGGATTTTCCAAGTGTTTTCAAGATAAATTTTGAGGTGCAAAATTATTTTTATTATTTATTTTTACAGGTTACCAAACATCCGTATTTCAATAAAACTGAAAGGAATAAATAAATACTCTCAAATATTTAAATCTTCATTCAATTTTCGTCATTTAAAATACAGATTTTGCCTTAAAAATGAGCTGTTTCTGCTCCTACAATATAAAATATACTGAGGGGAAATATAAATTTTGTGTATACATCAAAGTATATTATTGAACTACACTTATAAAATAAAAGGAACCATTAAAATACTTTAATATTATTTGTGAAGGTATTACATCGTATGTTATATTACATATTAATACAAAAATATACATAAAAAAACGTTTGCGCCTTATCTTAACAAATCAGTATCCGAAATGTTAGTAAAAATTATACATATAATTTATTATTTTATTCATTTTGAGTACACTCTTTTTATAAATACTTCTCATATGAATAGGAGAAATATATAATATTGTTAGAAATTGAAATATCCTTTGGTATTTTAGTTTTACATGCATGATAACTTAAACATAACTTTGATTTATTCTGAAAGAATGTTCATTGTCATCATTTAATGGGAAATTATCTTTTGACTATCTTTGTAATAATTTAGAACTTTCAATTAGAGACACAATGCACGTTGTTATACTTTCGGGGTAAATTTGCATCTCCTATCTAAGATGGAAATGACGGAGAAGAATGCATTGCTTAATGAGGGAAAGTTCAGACTGTCAAAATAGAAGATTATCAGATAAGATTTATACAGTACATGCAATGAATATTCAAGAGAAACACAATAAACATAAGCATGTAAATATGATGTACTGTATACATTTTGAATAATTATAAGTGAAACATTATTTAAAATTATTTTCACTCCAAAATAATTTTTAATATGTTTAAGTTTTTAGCGTTTATATATATATATATATATATATATATATATATATATATATATATATATATATATATATATATATATATATATCGAGAGAGAGAGAGAGAGAGAGAGAGATCAATGCAACTAGGTTCTTAAATTTTCTGCAAAAATTAATAAGTGATAAATGATAGTTAAAATTATAAGCATGTTGTAATTATTATGTTTCTTTACGTAAATTTACAAATCGAAGAGTATTTTTTATCGATGTATTAATCCTCTCTTGATTTAAATGTATTGAAGGTTATTTCAGTATGATTTATACAAGTAAATGAGTAGTGTGATTTTCCAAGCAAAACAAGAATATTTTGACAGGTTGAGAGATTACCTTCACACTGCTACAAGCAAGGTAGTATTTAGACATGTGTAACATTTGCAGCTGCCCAATGTGGAAATTTTTTTATGGTGAAAAAAAATAGCTAAGACTGTATTAGTGGATATATGTCAACATCAGTTTTTTGCTTTTATCAATATAAAACCGCATTAGATCCTCGTTTTCGTATTTTGTTTTCCGAATTTGTTTCGAACTTGTGTTATTTTAGGTATTAATTACTCCTGGTAAGTTATGTTGCCTGCAACATTTCAAATTTATAAAAGGGGTAAATCTCTCGATCCTATAAATGTTATTTTTCCTTTTATCAATTAAAAGTAGATCACGTTCTTAATAACATAAAATTGCGATGTTTTAAATACGACACTCTTTATGCATAAATAAGAACATTATTGTATTTAGAGAGATACTACTTTTAATCAATTTTACGCACTATACAAAAGGCTTAATAATTTCGTATTTGTACTACGATATATATATATATTTAAGTATATAAGGAAGTTATCTTCCCTTTGTGAATAAAAAAGAGATGAAAGACATAAGGTTCTATTAACTTTTCGTTTTGCTAGTCTAAGTATCATTAACTTTACATTTGGATACGGGTTGGGTTGGGTTGATTATTGACGGCCAATTATCTACACTTGGGATATAGTTCCGGGGGGAGTACCCTTCGTGGGGGTCTTTCTAAGGGAACCTAACCCGTATTTACGCATGGATAAATCCACGGCTCGAAGAAAACCACGAAAACTCCGAACGATTAGGCCGACGGGCGCGATTGGGATCGAACCCAGCACCTCCCGTCTACCAGCTTCGAGAGCAGAACCTCTCAGCCACTGGTGGGGCCATTTGCATACGGAAATAAATGTCTATACTTTGCTCTGTGTTACAGAATATACAATAAATTAATATATTATACTTTATAAGGTCCATAAATGTTTCATCGTAAAGAAGCTTAAAAGGAATATACAGAACTTGGAAGCTGCGAACCAAGGGTTTATTGAAACATGTACTAAAATGGATCAAAAATGATAATTTTTACATCGATCTTAGGATCAAAAGTTATAATTTACAAAAAGGAAGCATTGGAAATATAAAAATGTATTGTACTTTTCCAATATCCCGTCGACCACTTTTCATAACAAAAACTAAACCCAAACAATAACGCCAAATAAAGAATGTTGCCGTTGGAATCTCAATAAATAAATAAATTAATAAATAAAAATAATTCGGAAACGCCGCATTCACCAATGTGTCAACTTAAGCGTAAACAATATAATTTACAATATATTAAGAAAAACAGAACAAAAAATCTTGGATATTTATTTATTTACATTATTTTTCTTAATTATCGCTCTCGGTTGGTAAATAAATATGTGTGACGTCGTCAGTTGAAACTGATCTATAGTACGTAACTCTGCATTGCAACATTTTTTTTCAATGTTTTTTTCACTTTCAACATCATGGCACCGCCGTTTAAGGACGCAATTGTTATCTTAATTAACGAAAGAACTAATACATTAGTAAAAATTAATGAAAATATAGGTAAATATCGAATTAAAAATACTTGATGACATAACAAACGTTTGTAACGCTCCTGGCGTCAAGTGAATGTGACGCCACGATCATGTATTTTTGGCCTTACATCCTATAGTTTGGCGATAGTTTATTTTTATGAAAAATGGTCGATGGGATAATGGAGAAATGTCAAATGTATTTAGTATTTGAAAACGTAGTATTTTTAAATTCTATGAAAATAATGTTATTTAAATTTTTGAGTGTGCATTTTTTATTTTAACCGCATAACAAAAAATAAAAATTTTATGGAAAATGAGCCATTTAAGAAGATCACTTTTAATTTCTAAATTATAAAATTTATAGAAATCTTGTTGAACAGCTGGAAAACACTTTATAATAAATTAAATAAAACATTAAAAAAACTATAATTGCAATATGGATTTTTTGAAAAAGTAAATTTTTTCTTCAAAAAATCAATAATTAAATTAAATATATTTTATATTTACAAAGAAATGTCAAAAATTAATTAAAAAGTTCCTCAAAATATAGAGTGATCCGTAAAATAAAACAATATAAAGCCCGAAAATATAAAAAAGTTTACAAAAATTATGAAAAGAAATCTCATAAAATTTCTATCAGCAATCATCCTATAGATAAGTATTGATCGGATATAAAATACGTAACACGCTATGAAAGTATTAAAGTTTAAAAATGGATTTTATTAAATAAAAATTAAGTGCAGAATTATTGCCATACTTAAAAAGATTGAAAACAAAATCATTATATATTCATTTCATTATATACAATATCACATAAATTGTATATCATTATCTTCCTAATAGATATTATTAATAATTTTATTATTATAGTTTGCATGTCTCAGTTAAAATCCTGTTGTACATTGCTGCTTTTTCATTTTAACGTTATATTGTGGAATGTGGATTATACCCTTTTTTACTGAATGTTTTATATATTATGGCAAATTATTAAAATATTTATACGAATACTTTTTTCACTTTTAAAAATTTAATCTACAAATAGGTAAAATTGAATCAAATTAAAAAAGAGTAATTGCGCTTTTCTTTAATTTAAAATGTATATATAAAAATAAAATATATCCTATTTCGATTCACAAATAATTTTTTAAATGTATATATGGAATTAAAAAGATTGCGAAATAAATTTAAATAATTAAAATTTTCAATTAAATTGTCATGCTAAACATGATTATCAGAAATATATAAGAGTGAAGAAAGGGATTGTTTTACATATTAAATTTATTTATGTATTTATTTATTTTTCTTTCGTGCAAAATCATCTAAACCATTTTTTTAGCTTAAATTTGAGTCTATATATTTGGATTAATTTAGGGGTTTTTATTCTACAATTTTTACTTTATTTCTGACATTCAGATTCATTAAACTTTTCCAAAACAATTATCACATCTATAATTTCATTAAACTAAAAAAGTCCTTCCGGCCTGTACCGGGAGGAAAAGGTAGCTTTCCTATACCTTCGTTTTAAAATTTTAGCTAATGTTACACGAAAACAGCAAGTTAAAATGCAAAGAAACTTTTACAAAAGATTCGTTAATACTGAATTTGAATAAGAATTTCGCCAAATTATTGAGCAATAGCCAAATTGGTTTCATTTATAAAGACTTATTTTGGTCGTCAAATTTGGCGATATTTCGCCAAATGTCACAAATTTTGCCCATTTTGTCGCCAATTTTGCCAATTTTGTCGCCAATGTCGCCAATTTTGGCGCTAACGGATATGAATATATAGTTTTATGCGTATGATTGGGAAAATTATTACAACAATGAAAGAAAATAATTTGCGAGTAATCGCGTTAATGTGCTGTTTTGTTTCAAAATGTGAGCCACTCTAGAATTTCAAACTGCTCTATCTCAGCCATTTTTTAAGATAGAGGTAAACCAAAAAATGCTCTGGAATCCTTGTATCAAAGCCTAACACGTAATTAAAAAATAAATTTGAATTTTTAATTTTTTTGTATATTTAATTTAGTTTTAAATTTTTAAATGGCCGCCATCTTGAAACAAAATGGCGGACCAAGCTGGCCAACGAACTCGGTCGAGACATTGGTGACCTTAATACACACAATTAGTTTCATCAAAATCGATTTTTAAATACGATATATATATATATATATATATATATACTAGCAAGCTACACGCTGGTCAATTTCTTATAACGAACTTTTAATCCAACAAAATATTGACATTTCATAATTCACTTTTATATTTTAACAGAATAATAAGGCTACTATAATTTGTGACTTGTGCTATAGCCAATATACACGCCAGGACACGTCGCCCTTATCATTATCTTTATATATATATATATATATAAATCAACATTTGAACGGAGGGTGGTTTTGGGGTCTGGGGGTCATGATCGGTGAAAATGTATCGAAATTTTCCGGAATTGCTTTCCTCCGAACGGCAGCAATTGGTAGCTTTATACTTTTTTGTATTGAAAGCTAATTAAAAAGGTGAGAAGAAAGGAAAAGATTTATTTTGTGTTAAATGCTCAATCAATTCTCCATCTGTTCCCTTGAGAGAAATTCTTTAGCAACATTGGACTGAGTCAAAAAATAAAGGCAATCATCTGAAAAACATATTTAAAGATAGACAGAGAAGAGGATAGATAGGTGAGAAGAAAATTGAGGTCAATGTGCGAACTATTACATTTATAGCAATTGTTTATCAACATTGGATAGACTCAAACGTAAAGATAATAATTAAAAGATAGACAGTTAAAAGATAGACAGGGAAGAAGAGTAGATAAGAGGACAGATATGGAAGAAGAAATTTGAGATCAATGTTATGTCTGTTACCTTGATAGCTGTTGTGTAACAACGCTAGATTGAGACATAAGTGAATTTAATCATTTGGGAAACACATTTGAAGATATATAGGGCAAAATAATAGGAAAGAATAAACTTGAGATCAATGTGCCATCTGTTAAATTGACAGCTATTTTTTAACAGCATTCGATTGTCTGGGGCTTACAAATAAAAGTAATCATTTGAAAAAACACAGTTGTGTAGACATAGATAAAAATAGTGGAAATTCTTTAAAAAAAAAAAAAAAAAAAAAAAAAAAAAAAAACATTTGAAGATTTGTAAAAGTAGGGAAGATTGACGAACGTTGAATCTTGTGAAAGTCAGAACAATGGCTGACTGGCATCTTACTATGCGTAAATATCATATTTTTCCCACCTAACACTTTCAGTATTTCAGTATTTCAGTTTTTTTTTTTTTTTTTTTTGAAAGTTAGTTACCAAACCCCATTCTTTTATTTGCATCTTATTTCAAGAAAAAATATCTACTGTAACCATTCACCCCTTTTGTACCCTTTTAGAATGTAAAAGCAGGTCCTTCATTCAGAACGTAAACCTTTAGGAGAGTTACGTGAGAGGAAGTCAGAATATTTTAAAAGCATTGATTGGAAAACTTTTGTTGGCTTTTTGCGAATACTTTTTATGTAAATATTCCCCCTACTTCTTAAAATACAGTATAAATACAACTTACATTTGACGTCCATTCCAATATATAAGATTTCCATGTGCAAAAAAATGCTAGAAATAGAAAATAATTCTTGCGCATAAAAAAAGCCTTTCATTGTCAAGTTAAAAACAATGGCATTTATTACAATAAAATGTAAATTTAACGTTATACTAGTTTAATTTTCCCAAACCGAATATAGTGGTTGGATATAAATATACTTGCTGGATATTTGATTTTAAGTGACCTGAATAAAAACACTGTACTCTTTTTCTATTGTGTCGAGAAGAAATAAAAATTACTTAGTTCTTCAGTTTTTATGTTTATGTTACAACAAAAAATATTGTGAGCAACAATTATAGATATTTTCTTAAAGTTAGTTATAAAATAATTTATTCCAGGCTAAAATATGATTATTAAGAACAATTATACGGGAATGAATGTTGTGTTGGGTTGATTATTGACAGCCAATTATCAACACTTGGGATATAAGCCGGGGGAAGTGCCTTTCGTGGGGGTCTTTCTAAGGGAACCTAACCCGTATTTACGCATGGATCCACGGCTTGAAGAAAACCACGAAAACTCCGAACGATTAAGCCAACGGGCACGATTGGGATCGAACCCAGCATCTCCCGTCTACCAGCTTCGAGAGCAGAACCTCTCAGCCACTGGTGGGGCTGCGGGAATGACGGAAACTTCACGGAATTAATGTATATTTTTTATTATATCTATTTAACAATTTTACAAAACTTTAACATGAAAATTAAGATTTTGGGTATACATTAAAGGTAAAATCCAGGAAAGATACTTTAAATCCATTCAGTTAATTTGGATTTAAACATTTTTCTGTGAAGTTTCCGTATTTTAAATAGATTTACGTCGTTGATTTGCTTACATTCTACACATATGTTATGCATTAATTCAGCTTCTAAGTTAAAATGACAGTCGCAAACTTAAAAGATGATAGTTGAGGTAGTGAGAGTTCAAAGTGTTTCTTTTAAAAAAGAATATCGTCAGAAATTATATGAAATAAGATTTTGAAATAAACTATTTTGATATAGCACAAATTTGAATACTTAAAAATATTATAATCTTGTTAAAAATTCTATTTCACTCATTTAATATCTCAAATATACATTTCTTTATTAAACCAAATGCATGTAAAGTTTTCTCTTATTCGCAGAAAAATGTGGAAAAGTATTTATTTTTCTAGAACGATTTATTTTTCATAAACATTTTATCCCATACTAAGTGGTTAGTTGTTGATTCCTGAAAAATCGGAAAATTCGTTATAATTTAACAGCAATAATTTTATTTTTCTGAAGAATTTTGTCTATAAATACTTACGTGCAACATTTTACGGAACTATTAGAAAACTTTAATTTACATTTAGCAATATATATATATATTCTCATGGTTATTAAATAATTTTACAAAACTAAAATCATTTTTTTATTATTTTATTATATATATATATATATATATATATATATATTATTTATTTTCTCTCATTCTCTCTCTCTTTTTTTTTTTTTTTTTTTTTTTTTTTGTCATTTGTTTTCCATCTCATGCTACAAAAGAAAATTATCTATGCCATATATGGCATATATGTTTTGAATCAAAATATTTCATTTATAATTTTTTGCCATAGTTCTTAAAGTGTTTATCAAAAATCTATATTTAAGATTTATTTATTTTAATAGATTTTTTTTTAGATTTGCTTGCTGAAAAGTTTTACATAAAAATTAAAGTAAAATTAAATTAAAGAAAATTAAAGTAATTTTTAAAAATTAAAGTAAAATTAAAATAAATTAAAGTAATTTTTAAAAATTAAAGTAAAATTAAACTAAAGTAAATTAAAGTATTTAAAAAAAAATAAAGCAATTAAAATAAACTGTGTATTAAAGTTTCATAACAGTTCTAAATTGAAAAACTAACATAATTATGTTTTTTATTTAAAACATTTTTAACAGTATTATAAATTATGAGATTAATTCACACATATGATGATAGCGGGGCAGATTTTAATTTTGGGGATGTGCAAAAAATCTATTACTATAAAATTTCAATATTGGCGCTGAGCGTTATCTTATGGTCAAACCAACATTCTATTGTCCTAAATATTATTGTTATAATGTGGATTTCGAATGAAGAAAATATATTCTGAATTTAAAGGTTTACTACTTGTTAGAAAACAGGCACTGAAAGTTATTATACTACTTAAAATTAAGCAAAAAATCAATTTCAATAAAATGACAGTGTTCACGCCGAGATCTAATATATGATCACATCAATATGCTACTGTCTGAAGTAATGTGCTATTATTTGAATTTCAAATCAACAAAATATATTTTGAATCTACAACATTCTTACATCATGTTAGAAAATATGCATTGAAATTGATTACATAATTTAAGAAAAAACTACATGTTACTTGATTGACATGATACATGTTACATGATTAGCTTACCTTCGGATAACAGACACTTTAAGTTTTTTAAGGAACACGCAAAAATTAAAATATATTTGATAGTACAAAAAACTCATCAGGAGCATTAAACAATTAAGGATTAGTTGTAAAACAAATTTCATTAAAATAAAAACAATATTTCAATAACGGCATCAACCTTTTTTTGCATTATTTTAATTCTGTGATTAATTACATTTTTTAACCCACATAAACAACAACAAAAAAAGGAAAAAAAAAAACTTCAATAAATATGTTTCTACAAATTCCCGGCACATACTTTAATTTTATTATCAAATAAAAATTTTGACTTTATTTTAAATAATGTGTATTGAATATCGGTTCTTTGCACGATTCAGTTACATTTTAAAGTAGTTTCATTCAATGTGTTCCGAGAGCGAAAGGGATTGATTATATATTGCCCATTAAATAAATCGAAGGCAACTTATTTTGTCAAATAAAATTATGTGTCTTTCTAGAATATAATAAATATGAAAAATGAAGAAAAATCTTTATTGTAAAAAAGCCCAGTGAAAACAATATTAGTGCATAAAAATCCATCTAATATATATTTATTATTTTGGAATAAATAGAATGCATCTCTAGATGGTATTTTATTTTCTATGCTGCTGCTAGTCGCATAGCACTTATATTTGTTTAATATTAAATCCTTTAAATGTAAAAAAAAAAAAAAAATGAATTTGCTTGGATAAATAACGATCCAGTTTATTTATTATTTAAAGTAAGAGACATATATGGGCTATACGCCAATAGCTATGAGTGGATTTTTAAAAAAAAATCGATATATATATATTGAAAAGTCGATATGCGGTTAGATCAAGAAGTATTGGCCAATGAATTCGTTTATATGTTCGTTTCATGACCAATTTTGTTTTTAAATAAATGTTTACATATTCGATTGAATACCAGTATACATACGAAAACAATTGGCTTTATTTATATGTTTCCTCTTCTATACGAGTATTGCACGAATTATATACGTGTAAGCGAATGGATATAATTTTGATTCTCATAGTTTTAATAGTAACATAAAAAAACAGCTTATTCGCAATTATTGAAATTAAAAATTAAATTTTGTTATGCTTTAATATTCAACTTTCGAAGCGTGGTTATTATCACAGTAGTTACACCCAACTGGTTCCTGAACAATGCAAAAATCACTAATTTTATTGCGATGTTATAGAAAGTCTTATGCCTACTTATAAGCAAATGCATTTATCCAATATATTAGTAAATGGTTTTTTAAGTCTTTTAAATGTTTTACAACAATTTCACACATTATAAACTTGGAAGCTTATTTTTTCCATCTGCTTCACTTCTTTCTGTCTTTCTTAACATTTCCACGATACCATTTACCCATCATTAAACAAAATGTAGTAATATAAAATGTAAAAATTTTCTTTTTTAGCTCATGTAAAATTAATAAATGAAACGCAAGAACGGACTATCTTTATTGTTGCATATTATGATATAAACAAATAATTTATATTGTTTTTTTAGAATCAAATAATATAAATGTTATCATAAAATTTATTTTCTGATTTTCAAGTGCGTATCTATTTCTCGTTACCTAAATTTATCTATTTCACATTTAGATACATTCTTTAAACAGTATTGTACAAATATATTACAAATATATGCACCCTTTCATAAAAAATAAAGAAGAAAACTCAAAGAAGCCTTATTATAAAATCTCACATTAAAAACGGCGCCGATTTAATTTATCTGAAATACTTTAATTTCACTTTTAATTTTGTAATAACACATTTTTTTTTATATCATTACTTGTTTGTCTAACGCCATGAATTTGTTTTTCACTTCATTATTTGAGCCAATTTTTATTTTATCGTTTTATTCAAGCGAAATTGAACACACCTGTATTTCCTTTAATGAATGAAATTTTTAATTTCAATAATCGAAAGATACCAGTATTGCACAATTCTCACCAATCGCACTTTTTGCTATAGATAAATTTCAACATGTATTACAATCAGACGAGTCAATCCCAGCCAGTCTGTGGTTTCGCCAAGGAATTGAAATTGAACCAGTCAAAATTTTAACCAGTTTGAATTGAATTAATTCTCAACATCTGCTTTTAAATCGTCTGCTGTAAAGGTCATTTTAGAGGGAAAATTCTTATTGCACGGGACGATTGGAAAATAGCTGACAAAATTTTAAAGGTTCGTAGAGGGACCGTAAACAAGCAATTTCCGTTACATAATGTGTGTCCGAAAATGGCGCTTTAAGCTCTGGTGACGAATTAAAATGTGAAAGGTGCACAGCGTATAAGCGCCAATAGATGGCACTTATACCTTTTGTTTCCGGACACACATCCCATGTGAAAAAATTATATTTTTTACACTACCAGCCTATACTATTTTGTTCTGATCACACTGTATATGTGATCCTCGTTAAACTGATATTTTTTATATGTTAGAATAAATAGTAACAGTACCCATAATAATGGATTATTTTGCAGTTAAAAAAAATCTCACATTTTTTGCCGAAATTTTTCATTAGTGCAGAATCTGGAATGCTTAAATATTATATATATTTATCAACATTAGGTGGCTACTTACTTATGTAATGATAAATTATGCTATACAAATTAACAGGAATAATATTACACAATTCGTTAAGACAACTGTTTTAATTTAACCCTTTTTGTGCGGGAGTCGACAAAAGTCGACATAAGGTTTCGAAAGCGGGAGTCGAGAAGTCGACATAAGGGTTCGAGTGCGAGAGTCGACTAATGTCGACATCTAGGAGTTGGGTGTTGTAGACTACATTAAGCGTCGACACAAGTCGCCTAGGCGTTCACTCCTTGTATTGTGCTCACTGTAGTGCGTCATGGGTTAGCAGAAAAAACCCCCAAAAATTCCGCACTGAAAGAGTTAAAGAATATAAAAACACTAACATGCAGTGAAGGGCAAAAAAACTGCATCAACTGCGAAAAATAGAAAGAAAATTTATTGGTTGGATAGAAAACAACTTTGAAACTAAGCCTATTTAGAATACGAGAAATTTGTATACTGATTTTAGGAAAATAAGGTAAGACATTTTTTTAAATTCTTTATTTGCTGGAACAGAATCAGTGATTGTCGGAGGTTTAGACAAAATACGGTTATTGATATTCAAGCTAAATCTACGATCTATGGCGACTGCTTTAATATAGTTAATTTCACTAATAAGTAACTCAGAATTTGAACACATTTTACGTGCACGAAAAATAAGAGTATTGAAAATTGCAAGTGTTTGATGTGGAGACGATTTGATCTATAATGAGGGGGCAAAGTTACAGCGAAAGATTTACGGTAAACTGTCGTCAAGAACTCACATTCATTACGAATTACCAGGACATCCAGAAAAGCAACAACTAGCTTTTCTGGTTGTCCTGGTAATAAATAAATAATTTAAAATATAAGCTTTTCTTGTTTACTATCATTCTTAAACCTATTATTTCGACAAAGGCATTTAAAAGGAACCGTTTTAATGCTGTGATTTTGTTTAAAGTCTGGGTAATTTACTAAGTCATGTAACTTTTTTTTTTTTTTTTTTTTTTTTTTTTTTTGTCGGATATCTTCTGATAATTGTTTTGTGAGTTGTTACAAATAATATTATTTTGGTGTTAAGTGTACAGAATATTCAGAAATTTTCTATCGAATGTAATGTTTATACAAGTAATTAAAAAAGTCTTATGAAACTCTAATATGATCAATGTTTATTTTCATTGACTTATTAAAGAGAATAGAAAATAAACCTTTCTTTAAATTTAAACTCATCAGGTATATTACATGTATAGTTATGTTTTAAAAGGTAAATATAGCTTTTAAAATAACAATTTTAGTGTTACCTTTTTTATTTTCCTTATTTATTCAAAACATTAAACTTCGTATTTTGCTTGTAAAGCTTACGAAGCTCAAATAGTGATGTATGTTACTGCGTTAGTTTAGAAAACTTTTAAAAGGAAAATCAATATAAAAATTTACTATGCTTGTATTGAACAGGACATTAAGTTTTCTTGTTGAAACATATTTTGCTACTTTTGGGTACTGTTTTTAACTATTAAGAGTTTATGGAGCGTTGAAGCTATATTTGAATGCAGGAACTCGTACACTGAATCACAATTTTAAGCTACTATGTTTTTCTCAATATATTTTAGTTATCTTTTTTTATAATATCAATGAATTTACAGATATGAAAAATAAATAGCGACGACAAATTAATTTTGGGGCTTGGGACAATTATTTTTTTTATATACATCAAGAATATTATATGTCAAGTTTATATTAAAAAGTAATACAAACTCTGAAAACTAGCATATGAAGAAAATATACACTAGGGTATCGCGCTCGCCTATGGAATTTTTTTTTTCTGCAAATCAAAATCGGACGGTGTGGGAAAGTTGCTCTATCATATCCTCATTCTGAATATAAAATATCTTTGAAAAATATTAATATTAAATACTGCCCCAAGGTCATTGAATATTGAGAAAAAACATAAAAATGCTCGCCTATGGAATTTTTTTATTTTCTCCAAATCAAAATGGGGTGGTGTGGGAATGTTGCTCTATCATATCCTCATTCTAAATATAAAATATATTTGAAAAATATTAATATTAAATACTACCCCAAGGTCATTGAATATTGTGAAAAAACGTAAAAGTTGTGGATTTTTTCATTTTTTTTCCCTCAAATATACAAACTATTAATAATAATTTAATTTAAAAGGATGATCATCGAATTATTATTATTAATATTATATTTTTATAGTAAAATTATGTAATATTTATATCAAATTCGCTTTTATTATACTAACTCAACGACTATACTTTTTTTAAATATATGAAATTTGGGTAATTGTAATTGTTTTATTTTTTTTACTTAACCTATGTAAGAAAATATAATTTCTAATTATTTTTAAAAAACTATTGTAATAAGGTAAAAATAATTTACTATTACAATTTACAAGCAATGAAGTTACCATTTTATAGTAGTCCATACTGTTTTTTGGCTTCAAAAACTGGCATTTCTTTTCCGAGACTACAGACAAGTTTTAATTAACCCATCGCGTTTCAAACGACCCCAAACAGCTGAAGAAGCCTACGTAACAAGTTTCAACATTTTTCAGTGGCTTGATTGTGACAAGAGAATAGTTTAATCTTAGGTAAGATGTCTTCATCTGTTGCCTTTGGATTTAGGATACACTTTGTAAGAATATTATGATCTAATTACTTAGTTAATGGTGGTTCTGTCACGGACATTTCAACCCAATTTATAAAATCAATATAGTATTTGGCTTCAAAATTGATCTCAGGTAACTTGAACGTACGTAAAGAATTTCTTAACTTTCGAGATTTTATTATTCTACGTAGTGCCAACACTCTTACATAGTCCCTATCGTTAGCCAACATGGCAATCAAAATATTTGTCGGATGAAAGAAATAACCATTTCGTTGAATTACGGGATCTATTATTGTTTGTAATTCCTTTGGTAAATATCATGATAACATAACTGTTTGATGCAAATGCTTAGCTCCGTAAATGCATGAAGGCTTGGTTTTAATTTGAAACCATATAGTTGAATAAACTCTTAGTATAAAATTTGTCAGAATTAACAAAATTTTCAGACGCTTCACTTGAAGAAACGTATAGCCTAAGAATTTTATTTTCCACTGTAAGCCTCTTAGAATGCACAATTTTACCAGGATTTCTTTTATACAATTTTTCGGGACACAATCCCGAAGAAATTGTTTCCCATATCTCAAGCAAATAGAGTTGATTCGTGCTTAAATCCTTTTTATTAGTAATTTCTAACAAAGCACAGCTTATTCTCTTATAATGTACAAGAGTAAGAAGTTCACAATCTTTTAGAGGTTTGCCAATAGATGCTGTAAAACTTTGACGCCCATTTGTTGTACCGTCAAGATGCTAGAGCAAATGGCTCAAGATAAGCTCATTGGCATGCATTTGGCAAATAAGCCATTGAAGTGGTTTTCCTTTTTTTTTCTTCTAGAAATCGTATGGCACCTTCTTTGTAACCCGTGTTAACTGTAGTTCCGTCCCAGCCAATTGCAACAAGCTTACTGGTATCAATATTTTTTGTAGTTATTTTTTTTTTCTTCACTTAAAATTAAAGCATTTCCTGATTGTAACGAAAGGTGCCCCAAATACTCAGAACCTGGTTCCTTTATTAAACTTATAATGCTTGTAAATTGTAATAATAAATTATTTTTTCCTGATATTATTCATCTTCAAGTATAATTAAAAAAATATACTTACAAAGTATGAAATATAACGCAATTTTGTTGTTTTGATTATGCTTTACAATTACCCAATTTTTATACATTTTTCAAAATTTTGAAGCCATTGGGGCAATATAAGATGCCTGGATTTGCTATAAATATTACATAGTTCCACTATAAGCGTATAATAATAATAATTTAAAAAGAATACTTTAAAATTAATTTAATATTAATAATATTTGTGCATTTTATATGTTTGACAGAAAAATGGGAAAATGCACAACTTTTAAAAATTTTCTCAATTTTCAATGACCTTGGGGCAGTATTTAATATTAATATTTTTCAAAGATATTTTATATTCAGAATGAGGATCTGATAGAGCAACTTTCCCACCCCATCCAATTTTGATTTGAAGAAAAAAAATATTTCGCTCCACCCTAATATACACCTTATGTTTACTTTTAAATTATTGAAAATATTTAACACGATATTACTCCATATAAAAAATAACGTTTTTACTAGAATTTAAAAATATATATATTATTAATTTACTATTTTTCTTATAACTAAACATGTCTCACAAAATATTATACAGGGTGTCTGAAAAGTCTGGAAATGGTGAAATAACTCGAGAAATATACATCGGATTGAAAAACGGCAAAATGCATGTTCAATATTTTTGAAAGATCTATTTAGGGATATGAAAATCCCCCCCCCAACTTTGCCCCACCGGGAGGAAAGGGGGGCAACTTTGAAATCTTAAATGATGACCAACATTTTTTATTGCCGATTCGGATTCTACGGGAAAAAATACGTAACTTTTGTACTGAACATTTTCCTCGAAACATTGTAGATAGCGCTGTAATCGAGTGCAATGCTGTGAGAATCGTTACCATTGAAATGTCTGGAAACGCTCGAATAACTCTAGAAATATGCATAGTATTGAAAAACAGAAAAATGCATGTTCAATAGTTTTGAAAAATCTATTTAGGGATATCAAAGTTGCCATTTTTCTAAAATATTAAACACGTATTTTTCCGTTTTTCAATCTGATGTATATCTTATAAAGTTGCTTTATATAATGTTTGTCTATTACTTTTCCTATTAAATGAACACATTATTAATATTTATTGCCAAATTTGATGTACATTACAACGCATAAATGTATAAAGAAGAATCATAATGGTTAAACCTAATATACTTTATATAGCTAGAACATATTATAGATAGTTATGTTTCAAATATTTAATCTTGCAGTCGTTTAAAAATATTACTATGTCTTTTAAAGCAAAGCAACATATATAATAAATATTTATTCTACTGTTTAAAAGTTTCAAATACTCCCATAATTTACTAAGCGTATATTCCACTTAAAATGCATTTAGTAAGTAATTACATGTTCTTAAGAGGTTTTCGTAGCTGTATAATTAATCACACATGTCTTTAATACGCTTACAGTTTTCTACTCTTTCTAAGATTTTAAATTATGTTGATAATGTGATATTTGACCCATGGTTTATAAAGAGAAATAAGTAAAGCTATTAGAATGCATACATTATAATTATATTGCATTTTATAATATGTATATATTTTTATTTCTTGAATCCTCCCATTAACGTCTATATAAAATCTTTAAAAAATATTTCAATGAACAAATATTTACCTACAATATATTTTCACTCATTTTTATACATCCACAATTTGTAATAAAGTAAATCGTTTATGCAAAGTGGTAAAAAATTCCGTGGTAATTTTAGAAATCAGTGAGCCTTAATTATGTTAATTTGTTTCTTTGTTTAGAAGTAATATAGATAAATTTAGAAAGTATTTTAAAATGTATAACTTTATCTACAATTCGCTACCATTCGAAGATCTCATGATAGTAGCATGAATACTTTATCAATATATTAACTGATAAAATATGTATAATACTAAATGCCTCATATTTTTTTTAATGTTATAGCTATTGAGATATTATTCAAATAATTAAATGTAAGTTATATGTAAATTAATTAAAATTCTCTGTATTAGACTTACCATGAATATATCATTTTAAAGAACACACTTCACGGATATTTAAACTATAAACATGACCAGCGAAATAACTGATATTGCATTTAACTAATGTACCCGAATTGTTAATTTCAAGCACGTTCCCAGTCAAATAGAAACTATTTTGAGAATCATGTATTTTTCTCAGTAAAATCAATAAAATTTTGACATTAAAAGGTGACATTTATAAAATGCAAGTGCACCCAAACTGTAGACAAAATCTTCAGATGAATCCACATAGTCTTAGATAGACAAATATTAACAAAATCTTCAAACGCGCATAAAAAATTGGTAATGTAATAAAATATACATGGTCATTTAATCTAATATAAAATTATCTTAAGTAATTTAACAGCAACAACAACAACAAACACAAAAAAACGCTGATAAATCAAATATGCTGTTTTTTTCTTTTGTTTGTTCAAAATACATTTTTACACCTTCTTTAGAAGTTTTCTATATTCCCACTAACCAGGGTTAAACTAAAATTGTTTATTTTGCATTTATATCCTTAGGTGTCAGAATTTTGATTTATTTTAATTTTTATGCCGTTTTGAATATTATATTTCATATAAAAACTACATTATACATTAAAATGCATTTGTTCTTTTCATATCTTTACATTGCACCTACTGTATTACAACCAAAGTGTAACAATTTAAAAGAATTCCTTCGATAAATATATATTTGTATTAATTATTTAGATTTGGGTTACATCTGGATTCTAATCTTTCTATTTTTATGAAAAAATAATATTTCATCTATATCAATTTGTACATGCGTTATGTGTAATTTTCTTTCAGTGGTTAATTATATAGAAAATTCTGGAAATGATTTTTTTAATTGGCAATTTAGAAATTTATAAAATAATTTTTTATTGATTGATAATCTTTAATCAAATATATCATTAAAGCATCAGGAAATATATTATTGTATATTGAAATTTATCGCAGTTACTTTCGTTTTTTACATAAATAAAAAAAAATAATAAAGTAGACTAAAAATCCCAAAATCACGATTTTGTTTCAATCATACACAGTAAATCAGAAGATATAAAAATAAAATCTTTTTTTTTTTTTTTTTCAAAACCGGTTTACGCTAAAATATTATAGGTATAAATACGTTAAAAATAATGATGTTGAGTATCAAACTGTAAGTCACATAATAGAACAATAAATTATTCTGGAAAAGCTGGAAACGTACTGTTCATTTTGTTCTAGCTTGTCATTAAACAGCTAACAACAACATTATTCACTCATATATCAAGCACAATATCCTTCCTTGTAACTCCATCTCTCATAAAAGAGAAAAAAAAACAGTCATCTCCCTTCAACAGTAACTAAATGTATGATAAAAGTGACAATGCATCTTAAAATATAACGGAGATATTTTCGGACATATGTCAAAGTTTATTTACGTGGTAATTGGAAATTGTAGATAATGCAAGTCCAAGTATTTTATATATACAAATCACAAGTCGTGTTTGTCATTCTTCATCATCCCTCGCATTCTGTGTTTAAAAGTTTAATAAAAGAAAATAGAAGTACATTTCAAATTAGGTTATTATTACATGATTGTTACTATGGTATATCTTATATTATAATTTCAACAATTTTGGATAAAAATATTATTTAAAATAATTATATTAATAAATGAATTTGAAATATAAAATAATTCTTTTATCACGTTTTCAAAAGTTTAAACGTAAAAAAAAAGATATGAAATAAGTGTGAACTGAAGTTTTAAGAATTTTTTTTACATATTTCTCATTTCATCAGACATGTAGTTTGGAGTTTGGAGTTACTGCATTACGAACCATTATTTATGAGAGATGACTTTATTTAAAACTTAAGGTATTTTCAGTTTTACAAACTAATTATAAATCATTAGTTGAAACTAAGTAAATGCTAAAATGTATGTCCAAATATAAACACCAATTAAAAAAAAAAAAAAAAAAAAAAAAAAAAAAAAAAAAAAAAACTAAATAATTTAAATTAACTTTAAAAATAAAAATGCCCAGAAAATATATGCTGAAAACGAAACTTATTTACGTTGTCTGATAAAGGTAAAAATAATAAAAATAAAATATGAATACATTTATTAAAAACTTACAAAACATAACGTAAATCAAAATGAAATAAACTTTAAATAAGTTCCTAAATTTTCAATAATTAACTGAAAACAATGAGATTATCTTATCTGGTAAATCTCATAGCCATCATGTCATGAGGATTTCAGCTTGAATTATAAACATGTGTAAATATATGTAAATGTAATAATTTTGCATTATAGGCTGAAAAAAAAAAGCAATCGAGAGCTCATAAAGGAGATGAGATACTTTTACACTATAAGAGTTATGAAGTCTTCACTTCATTCAAACAGTTTGAAGTATAATAAAGTAGCTTTTACAGAAGAAAGGTTGTTTTAATTCGTTTGAAAAACCACAAGAAATCAAATGTACATTTGAAGAGCATCAAAATAATTCACTCACAGACGATATATAACGAAATGGACTTCCTTCATCAGGGTTACAAAACACGACGTTTGCATATGTAGAGCCGATTTATCCAGATTGAGCTAATGCTTTCGTGATTCACAGATGACATCGTGGAATCATTTAAATCAAACACAGTCGTACAGTAAAAGAAATGTTCCCATCTCTATTTTCATATGAAAGCAGTTTAAATTCCATTAAAAGTAAAGTGTTAAAAACGAACAGTATAAAAACTTTATAAGAAAGGATAAAATCCGTGGAAGGACAATATCCGTGCTCCGTAAGTTGACGATCTAAATTACATTACTTGAACAGGAACTAAACTAAACGATCACGTTGAGAGCTGACGTTATATTTTGACCTGGCATATTTTATTCAACAGCGTATTTTTCTTGCTGTTGTGGGGACAGATCACCTTTAAAATGGTCAAAAATTCAATTTCAAGGTTTTGATGTCAGTGAATAGTGCATTTTATTCTGAGTAGAAAGGTACCAATGTTTTTCAGAAGCGATAATTATTGACGAAGATATAAAGTAAAACGCAATCGTCATTCTTTGTTTTTGAATGGAGAGTGAAAACTTTAAATGCATTTAATTCACAACAATGATTTTCAAACACGATTTCTCCAAAAATAATTTAGATAGAACCTCAATTTTTTTTCAAACTTATTAATGTTGTAACAAAGAACAAAATGAAGTAGAATCTTTTAATTTGGTCAATAAATTAAAAAATTACGTATTTATATAATTACGAACGCACCTAAAAAGATGCTGGGGAAGAAAAGCGAGGGGGTCGGGGCAAGAGAGTGCCAAACCACAATTTTGAACTTCTGAGACATTAAAATTTGAAAATTTGATCAAATACTCAAATCAAGACGTATAACCTAAAGATTATTTCGCCAATGTCTTAATAACATTTGGGATATTCAGAGTAATAATATGGCATTACTTTAATGGTATTAGTATGACGTTTTTTGTAAATTAGCTATCTTCATTGGGGCAAAAACGAAACATGTCACATATGCTGCCACCAAGTAACATTAGAAACAAATTATATGTTGGATTTCATAATTTACAACATTAAGCAACAGATTACAGCATTAGACCTATTTCACCAAAAATGTGGCTCACCCCGACACCCTCAATTTAAAATATGCCGTCTCTTTTTGAATTTGAAGTTTTAGACGTTTTTGATATTCTATTTATCACAGTTAACATATATTCTATCACAGTTAATAATAAATATTTAATTTAGTAATACATCCTTAGTCACCAGAATTTTGGTTTATTTTACATTTTATTCACGTTTTAGAATGTTACACTTCGTATAAAAACTAATTTTGCATTGAAAAGCATTTGTAGGACTTTATTTTTTTTCATATTTGTTTCCACTGCACTTACAATATTAAAAGCAAAGTGAATCAATTTAAAAAAATCTAAGACATATATTCGTAATTTAACCCATTTTCCCTTAACATAATAGATTTGGGCTACAATTGGGTTCCAAACTGCAGTTTGTTTGGAAGAAAAACTTTAAATTAAATAAGTTTGGTGATGCGTAATGTGTTTTTTTTTAGTGGATAATTATTTAGAGAATATCAGAAAAGATGTTTAACAGACAATTTAAGAATATAATAAATATTTTCCATTGATTGTTATTATTTCATAAAATATTTCATCAAATGATCATGATATACGCTATTTAAAATTGAAATTTACCGCAATCACGTTTAGCAATATTCATAAATTCAAAATAATGAAGAAGGCCTAAAGCGATGATTTTTTTTAATTTATAAAAAGTCAACATAGAGTTTTCAAAAGGTCCATTTGCTTCACACTACATAATTACAGGTATACATGTCACTAAAATAATGATGTTGAGTAACAAAATATAGTCACATACTAGAACAATAAATTAATCTGGAAAAGCAGGAAACGAATGTTCATTCTGTTCTATCTTGTCTTTAAGCAGCTGCCACCAACGTTCTACAATCATATATCGTTCTTTAGGCCGAAACTGTGCGTGAAGGAGTAAAAAATATCGTCATTTATCTTCAATATAAATGTGTGATAAAACTGAACATTGTATCTAAAAATATAAAGGGGATGTTTTCTGACATGTGTCAAAAAGTATTTACGTCAAAATTGGAAATTATAGTTAATACAAACAGTACAAGTACATTATATATAGGAATCGTAAATTCAGTTTTTCGTTCTTCATCTCACTGGATTTCTGAGTTATAAATTTTAACAAAAAAAGTGCAATTGAAATTAAGTTACTATAGTTAAAATATCGGTACTTTGTTATATTTTATAATGTTATTTCATTCATTGTATAGAAAACTATCATTTAAAATACTTATATTAATAAATAAATTTTTTCATTCATTGTATAGAAAACTATCATTTAAAATATTTATATTAATAAATAAATTTGAAAGATAAAGTAATACTTTTAGCAGGTTTTCAAGAGTTTAAATGTAAAAAAAAAAACGAAATAAGTGTAAACTGAAAATATACATATTTTCTATGCGATCAATAATACATTTTGGCGCTTTTATTACATTTTCACAAATCGCTATTTAGGAGAGATGATTATTTAACAATTAAGGTATTTTAAGTCTTAATATATAATTATAAATCTTCAGTAAAAAACGAGTAAATGATAAAACGTATTATAATATCATGGGAGTAGCTTCTAAATGACCATATATAAAACATTAGCCGATATATAATTCATAAAATATTGTTAGCAGATTGCAAGATTGCAGTTGGACAGAAAAGAGGAACAACTAAAAATGTGAGACTAAAGTAAACAAAAAAAATGATTTTTATGATATTTTTATTAATTTATTTTCTAACAAAGTGATTTTACCTGTTTCATTTTTACAAATTTATCTAGCAATTTTTATTAATAAAAAAAATCCTTAATGGTACTTTATTATTATAAAGAACTTTTTACAAAATAATGGCAGGTAGTGGTCGAATCCAGGTGATATAGTAAAATTTAGAAATGTCATATATATTATAGTTCCTATATATTTTTTACAAATATCTATTTTTGTCATCTAGTATTTTTGAATAGTTTACACGTTTTAATAGTTTACTCTGTATGAAAAGCTTTTAAAATTTCAAACTTCAAAAATACATTTTTTTTTATTTGAAGATGCATAAGTAGTACATTTCTTTTTTAAAATTTGCTACTGTGTTTAAATTATAAGTTAAACTTTTAAAATTTTCCTTTTCTATACATCCCATTGAGAATTTTATAGATATACACTGCTCAAAACAATTAAAGGATATTTGAAGTTTTATATAAAATAAAGATATAAACGAAATTATTTTTTGTCGAAAATAGAAGAAGAGAATCACAAATGCAAATTTTTCTGGTTTTCAACAGATTTTCAACAGTTTTCAAACTGTGGAGTATGCAAATTTTGAGTTCGACGTCAAAAACGTCGCTTCAGCGGCAGCGAATGAAATTTGACTTTCAACTGGATAAAAGAGAATGAAGACAAGGATGATCGGCATTCAGTGATTGCTTTGTTTCGATGAGTACGATGTCTCAGCGAAGTCATTTGACAGATTCAGAAGCTTGGAGAATTGGTGGTAGGTTAGAAGGGGGACCAAACTCAAACCGAAGTAGCGCAAGCCATTGGAGTGTCACAAAGTGTCATTTCCAGGATCTGGAACCGTTTTTTGGAGAGTGGATGTGCAGGCCGAAGACCAGGGCAAGGTCGTAGACGGGCAACAACGCCCAATGAAGATCGGTATTTAGCGTTAACAGCTCGGAGACACCGAAACATGAACGCTACTCTTCTCCAACAACACGTTCGCTCGGCTACAGGCACCACGATTTCAACTCTGACTGTCCGAAACCGGCTCCATGCTGTAGGTCTGTATGCTCGCCGACCGATGGTATGTGTTAGATTAACATCAAGGTATCGTCGCGACCACAGGGAGTGGGCAACTGAGCATGTCAACTGGAGGAGAAATGAATGGAGCAATATTCTGTTTTCTGACGAGTCCCGTTTTACTGTGCATCCGGATAATAGGCGTATTTTCATCTGGAGGGATCGTGGCAGTAGGAATAATCCTGCGTTCGTGCACGAAAGTGTCAGATTTGGCGGTGGAGGAGTGTTGGTGTATGGTGGCATCTACATTGACGGGCGCACTGACCTCTACATCATTCGAGATGGAGCTCTGACTGGTCGCCGATATAGGGATGAGATCCTCAGACCTATTGTAGTCCCTTACGCTGCAGCAATCGGAAATAACTTCATTTTAATGGACGATAACTGCAGGCCACATCGTGCAAACCTGGTGGAGGATTTCCTTTTCGAGGAAGGAATCGTTCGAATGGAATGGCCAGCGTGTTCTCCAGACATGTATCCAATCGAGCACGTTTGGGACGCTCTAGGAATACGAGTTTCTGGCCGCCAACAACCCCCACAAACTCTCCAAGAACTGGAAAGAGATCTTCTGGAAGAGTGGGGCAGAATACCCCAACTCGTCATTAATAGCCTCATTGAGTCCATGCCTCAAAGGTGTTCAACGTTGCTGGCCGCCCGTGGAAACCATACCCCCTACAGAAAATGATTTTCTTTGAAGAAAACACCTTTTCTTATTCTTTTTTTCTCATATGCACAAATTGTGTTTTTTTCCTTTCGTACACAATTGCGCAATAAAATGCATATTTTTCTGCCAAACATGTGTAATTTATTCTCATATAACCTACTATGTCTGTCGACCATGTATCAATCATCTAAAAAGTTTCCCAGATACAAAATACACCTAAAACTGCAATATCCTTTAATTGTTTTGAGCAGTGTATATGCTAAGTATTGTTCCGAAGTCTTAATCAATGCGAAAGAAACAAATAAAATAATCCCATACCGGGAAGATTTACTACATTTTGAATATATCTTCATTTTTAAATATAAAGAAAGGTGTAAAATACAACAACCCTGGTGAGATGTACCAATGTAACTATTTAAAAATAATTAAGACAAAAAGCATAATATTGTCAGTAAGTTACTGAAAATGGCTTCCACCAACGTCTGAATACACATGAACACGCTTTAAACAATTTAGATTTAACCGATTCATTTCTCCCGAGCATGTTCTTATTTGTCCTTCTGATACACGATAATATGCGAATTTTCAAAGGACACTCATCAAACGTCATAAATGAACATTGCAAATTGAAAAACATCGTGATTGTGGTGACCGTAGGCTTCTTTTCTCTGTCCGCTCTGTACGTAGCAGGTCATGAACTTGAGCAATGGAACCATGTATGCCTGTGACTCTTCAGAGGTGCATTAAAGTGCGTCAAGGATCATCAGAATGGTATTCAAGTATATTCAGAAGGGTATTCAAGTATATTAAGAAGGGTATTCAAGTATATTAAGAAGGGTATTCAAGTATATTTAAGTGCATCATTTTCAGTCGTTCATGTTTTAATGCAAATGTTGAGTTTCTTCGCTTACTGCGGTTCTCTCCATATCCATATTCCGCATCTCGAGGACAGTTTTTCATGGCCCTCCCTATATTTTTAATTAGTTTATTTTTAAAAAATTTCGAGAAAATATAAAAACAGATATATATTATAAAAAACTAAAATAAAATATTCAGTTTATTTCAGTCTACGAATTGTGTCTAAAATAACATGTTTCAGGAACAAAAATATTTACAAATTTTTGTTTTTCTAAACGCTCAATCGCAATTGTTACTTTATGAAAAATAATTGATCTCCGATCATCGATATTTTCTATTTATCGAAAACACTGTGTGAAGTTATCTTCTTCATTATTTAACTGGACTTTCATTGTCAGAAACGTTCATTAATCCTGAATAGAAATCACATCTTAGAAAGCGTATTTGTATATTTATCGACACAAAATCAAAATTTTCAATTTTGGTATTTATTTTGTTTTGACCTGGAAGTGACTCAAAAATAAATTTTTTTGTCGCACTATATAAATTGCGTTTGTTATTTTGACAATTGTTTTTGCCATTACGATATGAAACTTTTATATTTTTAATAAGATATTCTTGCTGTATTTTTATTTTTATTTATTTATTTATTATTATTTTTTATTTATTACTCATAAGTCGAAAAATATATAAATACGTTTTAAAGAAAATATTGTTTATCAATTGGATTATTGAAATAGAAAAAAAATCACTTCACCTTTCTATAATACCTGAAAAAGACAATTAATATACAAAGTAGGAAAATATTTCTTATGCATATTCGCTTCTTTAAATGATATTCACTGTAAAAATAATGTATACGTTCAATATGTGGAATTAGAAACTAGGTAATGTATATTCAAACTTGATTTCATAACACTACTTAGCGTGGGAAACATTAGAATTTTAAATGTGAAATGAATATTCTGAATACTTTAGAAAACTAACTGAAAATAATTATATTTTAACGACATACATTTAATCTTATAAATAATAATGATGTACTAAAATTTAGAAGAAGAATTTTTCAAATTGCCGCCAATAGATGCCATTTTATAGTTTATATTTTTTCTTGAAAATTAAAATGATATGTTATGCATTTGAAAATTTAAATTATTCAAGTAAAATTTACAACTTATTAAGACCTGCATTTATTATTGTTTTAAATAATTTCAGGTAAAACAGTGAAGTAAGTGATATTGTTCCACGCACATTACTCATATATTCAAATAAAATATACTTAAGTATCGAAGTACTGAATTAAACCATATTATGCGTTTCCAAAGTTGTCAGTCATAGCTTATCAGCATATCAAGACAAACGTAGATATGTAACAGAAAAAATTTGCAAAATATGCCAATATAACATAGTATTTCTTATTGTAAACAACTTTATTTTATATAAAAAAAATAATAATAAAGGGATATACAAAAAAGTTAAGACTATAACAAATTCTAAATTAACTAAAAACCGTAATGTACAATTTTAAAGAGGGAGATTCAAAATTTTGCTCCCTAAACAAACTCCCTATAATTTCAATTAGTTTATTTTTCAAAAATTTCGAGAAAATATAAAAACAGATATATTTTATAAAAAGCTAAAATAAAATATTCAGTTTATTTCAGTCTACGAATTACATCTACAATAACATGTTTCAGGAACAAAAATATTTTATAAAGTTTTTTTTTTTTCTAAACGTTCAATCGCAATTGTTACTTTAGAAAAAATTCCTGATCTCCGATCATCAATATTTTCTATTTATCGAAAGCACTGTGTGAAGTTATCTTCTTCATGATTTAACTGGACTTTCACTGTCAGAAACGTTCATTAATCCTGGGTAGAAATCATCTCTTAGAAAGCGTATTTGTATATTTATCGACACAAAATCAAAAATTTCAATTTTGGTATTTATTTTGTTTTGACCTGGAAGTGACTCAAAAATAAATATTTTTGTCGCACTATATAAATTGCGTTTGTTATTTTGACAATTGTTTTTGCCATTACGATATGAAACTTTTATATTTTTAATAAGATATTCTTGCTGTATTTTTATTTTTATTTATTTATTTATTATTATTTTTTATTTATTACTCATAAGTCGAAAAAATATCATAGAAACTCGACAGAGTTTCTCGCCAAGCATAAGAAACAGCAATGCATTACACAGTAAATGAAAGGAATTTCCGCCAATAGATGCCAAACGATTTTACAATTTTTTTTTTTTTTTTTTTTAACGCTGTCTAGTTTATATTTTGCGGACGGGACAAAACGGGTTTTTGACACATCTATATCTCGCGTTCTATTTATGATAGAAACAAAATTCTTGATTCTATGGAATGGGGCGCGCCAAATGACTAAGAAATCAAAAGAAAAGCAAGATCTGTCGAATAGGTTTTCAGGAAATGCGATTTTAAAAGTGCTGTTTTTTGCCCTTTTTAAACCTTGTACAGACCAAAAACTGTTGACAGGGCTACAGCAATGTGTAATTATCGGATTTTTACATGGTTTACGTCATTTGAATTGTTTTTATGAGTAGTTCAAACCTTTGTAAGTTTCATGAAAAAATATTAATTAGTTTTTGAGTTATATCAGTTTAAAGTTATTGATTCCTATACTTAACATGTAGCAAAAAAGTGTTGACAGGGCTACAGCAATCTGTAATTATCGGATGTTTACGTGGTTTACGTCATTTGAATTGTTTTTATGAGTAGTTCAAACCTTTGTAAGTTTCATGAAAAAATATTAATTAGTTTTTGATTTATATCAGTTTAAAGTTATTGATTCCTATACTTAACATAGAACAAAAAAATAATTAATGACGCAACTCTTTTAGAAATGGTCGTATACACATAATATTAAGATATGTTATTACAGTCGACAAAAGTAAGCTCCATATTATAAAAAAATAGTAACATTTAAGGTTCGTTTACAGGTTCTCACAAAAGATCATTTGATATAGGGCTAAAGAATTGCGTAATTATCCGATTTTTACGCGGTTTGCAAATTGCATTGTTTTTATGAATAGTTCAAATGTTTAATATTTTGTGTAAAATATGAATTAGTTTTTTTTATATATATATCACTTTAAAGTGATTTATTCCTATACTTAAGATGAAGCAAAGACACATTAAATGGTCTAACTCTTTTAAAAAAGAACGTATGCGCAGGATGTTAAAATATGTTACTACAAACGACCTAAGTTAGCTTCCTATTGTGAAACAGAACTGTAGAATTTAGTTTTTGTTCACAGGGTAACTCAAAAGATTTTTTAATAACATTAATAATTGTGTAATTAGCGAATTTTTACGTTGAAGTACTTGATTCCTCAACACACAGGAAAAACAATAGTAAATAGCATAATATTTGTCAAAGTTGCTATATACACAAGATATTCAAATATGTTACTACATCCGATTCATTTAAACTCTCTATTGTTTGTATTGTTGAACCATATACGTTTCGTTTACAGAGTCTCTTAGAAGATCTTGATTACATTACAAGCGATGTATATTTACTGAGTGAGATGTATTTTAATGATTTTATAATGTTTCATTCTATGTAAGGTTTTATTATCTTGCTTTAAAATTTAATACGGGTTCATTTTGTCTGTCTGAAAGCTCGTCGATCTTAAGCTCTATATCTATTAAAATATAGTATTTTCATCGATTAAAAAAAACTGTGTTTATTAATAAATGTATCAGGAATTGATTGAAAAAAGCGATTAAAAAATTCCAACTTTACATTCATGCGCTGAGTAGAAGAATGTAAAAATGTTGCTAGAAGTTTTGCGTTTAAATATTTGCCGTTCATCGAATCTCCGGCTATGACGACCTTAAAATGCTCTAGAAACAGGCCTAAGAGCACAATGAAAAGGAAATAATTTCTTAAATTCCTGATAAAAATTAAAAATGCTATATTTCGTATACAATAGGTGATCGGTAACGAACTGTTTGGTTTACGAACAAATCGGTTAACGAACACTTTCGCGTGAGATTTTTATGTTCGGATAACGAACACATGTTCGGTTAACGAACACTTTCAAAATATTTTTATGTTTGGAGAACGAACACCTCACGAAACAAAGTCATGATGAAGCAATGCCGTGTTTCATATTTGACCAGCTATACTTACTGCTTCTATTGTCGACTTTGGAAACATTTTAACAGTTGCATTATATATGTCCTAATTAATTCATGGACTGCCGGGGATTGAGGTCCTATATTTTAGGATCCCCGAATTGGAATGGACAGACTAGAAACATTAATTATGTATTTTGTGTCTATGTATTTTGTGCATTTAGTAAATATAATCCTTTTTGGTTTAATCACCCTTCTTTTTAAAATCTAATTTAAAGCTTTATGATTTATCAGATCAAAAATTTTAATAAAATTTTACATTTTTTTAAACGGTTTATTATGTAAATGCATTAGTCTTTGTGGTATATTTACAAAATCACACAACATTTTGGAATACATGTCATCCTACGAACATTTTCTATTTTGAAATCACTTTAATAGTTTTTATACTTTTGCAAACGTTGCGAATCTTATATTTTTCCGATTCTCGAAACGTTGAGTTAAAAAACTTAACAAATAATAAAACTTTTAAGGTGCTCAGTAATTTTCAAGAATAATATTTAATATATTAATATAAAAATCCCTGTAAGTAACAATGGTTCGTAGAAAAACAAATTTGATTATTCTCGGTAAAGTAATCTCATTGTTATAATTGACCAAAAAAAAAAGGTACTTCTTATTTATCCACATTTTTCTGAAACTGCAGTATTTTAATTACTTTGTAAACTACTGTAAAATTTTCTATTTTTTTTTTGTTTTTTGAATGTATATAAACGGAAGAGTGATATTAACAAAAGAAAAAGGAAAATAAACATGTGATAAATAATCTGATGAATACAATCTAAGGAAATGAATATAAAAGTTTCCCTTTGCTATGGTAGAGACATGTACATTGGAATAAGTCACTCAATAAATTGTATAATTCTGATGTATAATTCTATTTATAGCATCACAATTATTTTTTTATTTTGCCCCTTTCATCTTTCTTTTATCTATTCTTTTCTGAATAAAAATGGTATCTGTGTAATTGAAATTAAATACCTTACAAAAAGAAGCGATATCTCATCAAAAACAACTCGTTGTAAATGATCCCGCCAAGCCACAAACCTAAAACGTCAGCCATAAAAAGAAGTGATATCACATAAAAAGAAGCGATATAGAAGTGCATACTCCGAGTCCCGTGTAAAAATCTATCACCACTCATAATGTTTCCAAAGGACTGGGAGTGATGTACAGTATGTGAAAACTGCTTGGCGACCTGTAGGCTTTTAGAATATATGCAGTATATCAATTTTGAAAATCAAAAAAATAAATTTTTAATTTTTGTTATATCACTTTTATAAATATTTTTCATGCGAAAGAACTGACAGAACGGATTTTTCCCCAGACTTATGCGATTCCGCTTACGCTATAATTATTGCAATATATCTCAATTTAGTTAACGTTTATTATAAAGTGCATTGTTATTAATATGTGTATGATCATTACATATATATATATATATATATATATACTAGGGGGCCTACCACCTGCGAGCTACGCTCGCCAACCCCCGCTCAGACTTCGAGGCCTCTAAAAACATGACAGCGTGCTTTATTTTAAAAATATTGGTAAATCTGTAATTGAGTTTCCATGCTTTTAACATTTTAATGGGACATTTTTCGATTATCATGGCCTCATACACAGCTGTTGCGACGACTGTTTTCGGGATTGATAAGTAAAATCAATTACTACTTGAAAACCAGCTTGTATAAAATGGTTAGGTTTAAATTGTGACTACCTCTCGGACTTTTATAACAACAATCTCTATTCTATTATTCCTTTGCGTTTAAGGATGAGAAAAATTCCATCTACTTGTGAATAACATTAAGAACCACGGTATTGAAAGTACTATGTTATAGACATTTTCAGTAACAGGTTTTAATTTTCTCTCTATTTTAGTGCACCATCATGCATATTTTCATGTTATTTTAAATATGTAAATTATTTTTTTTAATTAATATGTATATACGAATTTTCTAATAATTATTTATCATACAAAATTAATTAAATATTTTGTGCATGCATGCCTTCATTTATTCGGCATCAATTAATGAGATATTTAAACAAATTTGCTATCCGCGGTAATTTTACACCATGTTCTGTCACTTGAATATTGTCCATAAGAAAATCGGGTACTTTTCCATTATAGGATCCTTTGCTTTTAGGTTTGGCGTAATTCGAGCTTCAAAAAGGGATAGATTCGTTAATATACATAGATTTGTTGCCAAAAGTTATGAAAAGAAACCCAATGAACTTTTGGTGCTTTTCTATTATAGGGGTCTTGACGCTTTTTTAAAAAGCTTGGCGGAAAAAAACCAAGCAGGATAGAAAACCAATCAGGATATTTTATTCTTCCGTTCAGTTGGGCAATTATTATTTTATATATTAGTTTCAAATATCCGAATTAATGATTTTATAATTTCGTTTAGTTAAATTTTACAAAAAAAATAACAAAATGATATCAATAAATAATAATTACTATTAATTCCTTTTCCTCCCTTTCTTTTAAGTTTACTTAAATGACGTCATGTGGACGAATTTATTCAAAATATTTTCAGTTTATAAATTAAATTAAATGCTGACAGACGATTGAATCCTGACGATAGAAATGTGATTTTTTTTTCACATTTTCCTGAAAAACATAATTTAATCACAATCTTATCTTCATTATCGATTGAAATAAAAGATAAATTTAATTTCAATTTGAAAATGACGAATAAAAAGAAATCAATAATCCCTATCGGGATCCTTTTCAATTTTTTTCCCTTTTTTGTCACAAAAAAACTGAGTAATTAGTTGCCATCATTACAGAAATGTCATTAAAATTAGAAAAAAATTAATATCTCGAAAACTAATTCCAATTTCAAAATTCTATTACCAGTTTTGACATCCGCGGATTTTTATGAACAATTGATATTAATTTCACCATCAAGCGTTTAATATTTTATTAAAAATAGCCTTGAAACATAATCAGTCGTTTAATCAGTCGTTTCATAAAATCGTTTCACAAATTCGTTTCATTAGGATTTTATATATATAGGGTAGATAGCCTTGAAACATAATCAGTCGTTTAATCAGTCGTTTCATAAAATCGTTTCACAAATTCGTTTCATTAGGATTTTATATATATAGGGTAGATATGTCTTAAAACTCAAAATCTTTACATGTTTACTTAAGAAATCTTCTTCGTAAGAGTGGTGTTTCTAGTTTAAATAATGGTAAATAAAATCAACAAATTAATTTTTCAAGCTCATAAATAAGAAAAGACATGCAAACACAGAAGCTTCAACTTTTTACAATTTTATGGGAGCAAAATAATTAAATAAATAAAAATAAATAAAAAAAATAAAAATAATATAGTCATATGTGTATGCAGGATTTCACATACTGTACCTCACTCCGAGTCCTTTGGAAACATTATGAGTGGTGATACATTTTTACACGGGACTCGGAGTATGCACTTCTATATCGCTTCTTTTTATGTGATATCACTTCTTTTTATTGCTAACGTTTTAGGTTTGTGGCTTGGCGGGATCATTTACAACGAGTTGTTTTTGATGAGATATAAATTCGTTTTAAAGAAAATATCGTTTATCAATTGGATTATTGAAATAGAAAAAAAATCACTTCACCTTTCTATAATACCTGAAAAATACAATTAATATACAAAGTAGGAAAATATTTTTCATGCATATTCGCTTCTTTAAATGATATTCACTGTAAAAATAATGTATACGTTCAATATGTGGAATTAGAAACTAGATAATGTATATTCAAACTTGATTTCATAACACTACTTAGCGTGAGAAACATTAGAATTTTAAATGTGAAATGAATATTCTGAATACTTTAGAAAACTAACTGAAAATAATTATATTTTAACGACATACATTTAATCTTATAAATAATAATTATGTACTAAAATTTAGAAGAAGAATTTTTCAAATTGCCGCCAATAGATGCCATTTTATAGTTTATAGTTTTTCTTGAAAATTAAAATGATATGTGATGCATTTGAAAATTTAAATTATTCAAGTAATATTTACAACTTATTAAGACCTGCATTTATTATTGTTTTAAATAATTTCAGGAAAAACTGTGAAGTAAGTGATATTGTTCCGCGTACATTACTCATACATTCAAATAAAATATACTTAAGTATTGAAGTACTGAATTAAACCATATTATGCGTTTCCAAAGTTGTCAATCATAGCTTATCAGCATATCAAGACAAACGTAGATATGTAACAGAAAAAATTTGCAACAAACATGAATAATGAATTTATTTTGGAAATCCTCATTATAATTGCTTTCATATAATTGCAGTACAAATATAAAAAAGAGAAAAAATAATAACCCATTTCAGTATCTGTGGTGTCTTTAAATTAAGCTTTTCATTTAACAAAATTAAATATCTCATAAAATTTCGCGGACACTTTCAAATATTACATGATATGTAACTCCAATATATGGGTGATACTACAGAAAGAAAAAGGCTGCATTTTTACAAACACAACTATTTTATCAAACATTAGATCCGATATGTTTTAACATTTAATTATTATTAATTAAATTGTATTTATTTGCATTTCTTCGTTATATTTAATTGTATTATTTTGTAATAAAGCAAAATTACTATTAAACAATGAAATAACAAATTTTGAATAAAAAATGAAATTAAATCAACATGAAATAATTATACTTATTTATACACACATCCCATAAATCAAATACATTATCATTGTCTGACAAAGCGAAAAATGTCCTATTAGGATAGCGTCATTTTAGCACAACAAAACTATTTAAAATAAAAAAAATCCAATAAAACGAAGAAAAGGCATTTTAAGTTGTTACAGCCATAAACGATATTTTTCATTAAAACAATATAAGTAAACTGGTGCAAACTGCTTTTAAAATTACTTCAGATGACTTTTTATTTTGTATTTCATCGTTATACACATAAAAAAGTAAAAAAAAAATACATGTAACAGCAGCGAGGAAAGTTTTTGAAAATTATTTTAATGAAACAAATCGGTACAGCGAATGAAAATAAACAAATTAGAATCTCTAAGTACTTCAAATTTCAAACAGAAAGTAGATTAATTATATAAACTAATTCCCAAAATATGTACAAAAGTAATTGAGCCAAATTGAAATGAGCATAAAAACTAATTATTCTTCAGAACATGAAACATTTAATGATATTTTTTCCACGTGAAGTACATTTAATATTAACATAGTTCCTCCTGTTTATTCTTATGTGAAACTACTAATTAATATACAAATAAGCGAGTCTCAGGACGGATAAAAAAGGTTATACCCCTGCTAGATTCTCCCGCATCATTCTTAATCAGCAAACTAATTCATTAACAGCGTGGTTTAACACATCTAAAGGGAATACTGATGTTTGAATTTTTAAGATAAGTTTAATTTCATATAAAATACATAGTACTCTTCCAAATACAATTAACTAAATTTAAACTGTAATTAAATTCACCGTATTTTTTAAAAATATATTATATTGTATTAAAGATTCCAAACATACATTTTTTATAAGTATGGTATAACTTCTAATGGTAAAATTACAAAGTAATTTAAAGTCATTTAATATTCGTGGATTTTAAGTTATATAATGTAAGTTTCAGATATCCAAAGTACATATATTTTATATAAAACTAAAAAGTATATCAAAATTATGTAATGGCACATGCAAAGTTATAAAAGACATGTAAAATATTCATTTGTACTCAATTCAATACAGTTTTTTTTTAAATCTTTCAGATCTGACCATTCAGAGCATTCCACAATATTTGTTAAAATATATATTTAAAATTAGCTTTAGATGGAAACAATTATTTACTGAAATGTTCTTACATTTCTTATTTACAGACACATGCATAGATATATTTATTACTTTATGAGTATAAGATAGAACTTATTCAAATAGAAAATTATTCAAAATTGCTTTACACATTTCAGTTATTTCATAAGTGAAAAAGAAATGATTCAATGTTACGAACTTTAATTCCTGAGCTGTAACTAATATATACGATCTAACTGTTGCAAATATATATAGATATTCACGATATTTATATAAGCTATTTAATTTTGCTATAGCATGTTGCCTATTGAAGTTCAAGTTTATAGGTGCTACATTTCGTTTACAGGGACACACAAAACTGCTTCGGCATAGTATGATCTATTGGGGGAAATTGTTTACGGTGCATTTTAATGTAGTCAGGATACATGAAATACAATAAAATTTATATGCAACACTAAAGTGGACTGCAACATGCATAGTATCGAGTAAGTATCATTTAGAGTTCGTTTACAGTAACGCACATAATAATTCCATGTAAAGCATTTTTCTCTATAGATCATATAGATATATAGAGAAAAATTCTTTACACGGTATTTCAATGATTGTATAATATTTCAATTATAATTAAACGGACACGCCTCACTGAGGTGCACTACAATATGCTTTCTATACAGTATGGAGTGCAAAGTAATTATAATTGATTTAGAAAGGGAAAAAAATCAGTTACCGAACTCATTATAAGAAAGCAATAATTGCCGGAAGTATGTTTTCACATGTGGTTTCCATTTTTAAACAAAACTAATTTTTAGTGTATTATTTTGTCTAAAGAAATTGTAAGCGTTACCATATATGGGTGGAAATTTTCTGAAGTGTGTATTTTGTTCATGAATAATATTTCAGTATAGTAACAGATGTCTCTAGAATAAAAATAAATTCATATACAGGACTGCTCAGATGAAAATTAATATGTTGTCGTCTCTGAATGATGAATGCAAGAAGTACGTTTTTATTGGTATTCCGCGTTCTCTGACTGAATTAAATTTTGATACATTATGAGGTGTGAGAAAATTCTATCGATTCAAGTTTACTTAATCGAACTCGGATTAATGTGTGTGTACGCGATTTCCTGGAAGTGCAAGTTCGCCGGTTTTTTGCCTTCTTCATCTTAATGAAATTTTATTATATTATAGGACGTTAATATAGTGTAATATAAATAATTTCATATGCAATTCCAAAGAATATTCGTAAACTATTATCTATATATTGCAATTCTCAAAAGAGTATTTTAGTTGCTTTATATATTTTCTAGATGACATACTTTACTATGTGGTAAATTTGCAAATATATGCAACATATATAATTATATATATATATATATATATATATATATATATATATGTAGTAAATAATATTAATATAGTAAATAATATAATAAATAATATATAGTAAATAATATACAGTGGTGGCCAAAAGTTTGGAAATTTTTTGAAAGTTTCATGTTTTTCAACTTTGTGTGCTTGTAGAATATATTAACCTTCACTTAGATACAAACGTTTATATATGAAATTGAAGGTAATTTAATGTAGAAGTTAATAATAAAAATAGTATTACAATATCTGTATTGCAAAACATGTTATGCAACTAATAGTAAGATCTATCTTAGATTTGCATTTTTAAAAGTGATACTTACACAATCAATACTTAGTAGGATAACACATATTTTAAGACAGCTTCACAGCGTCTTTTCATAGAGTGAACGAGTGTTTGGAGTTCATCTTTTGTAATCACATGGTGCCAAGAATCAATTATAGCTTCAATAAGTTGTCTTTTATTGGATGGACGTTTTTTTTTTTTTTTTTTTCTTTTTTTTTTTTTTTGTAAAAGAATTTTCAAACGTCGCCACAAATTTTCAATTGGATTCAGATCAGGACTGTTTCCTGGCCATGGTAATATATCTACGCCTTTATTTTGAAACCATGCTTTGCATACTTTTGCGGTGTGGCATGGAGCTGAATCCTGCTGAAAAATAAATGGTGCGTTGTTGGGGAAGAGATCCCTGATGGAAGGTATCAATTTTGGTTCCAGGACAGTTTCGATGTATTTTTTGGCATTCAGGATGCCATCAATCACTTGAATTCGGCCCACACCATCTGAAGACATACATGCTCAATTCATGACATTTGTTGGGGTTTTTGTAGTTGCTTCAATGCAATCAGGATGAAGTGCTTCTCATACTCTACGTCTCACGTATTTTCTACCATCACTACAAAACACGTCCTTATTCAAAACGATTTGTGTTTGTTTGTTCTACTAAAATGAGCATAACTTTTTTTGCAATACAGATATTGTAATACTGTTTTTATTATTAAATTTTACATTAAATTACCTTCAATTTGATATATAAATGTTTGTATTTAAGCAAAAATGAATATATTCTACAAGCATCTAATTTTGAAAAACATGAAACTTTCAAAAAATTTCCAAACTTTTGGCCACCACTGTACATTATTTATTATATATTATTTACTATATTATTTACTACACACACATCTATATATATATATATATATATATAATTATATATATATATATATATATATATATATATAGAGAGAGAGAGAGAGAGAGAGAGAGAGAGAGAGAGAGAGAGAGAGAGAGAGGAGAGAGAGAGAGAGAGAGAGAGAGAGAGAGAGTAAAATCCAAGCAAAAAAACTTTGGAATTCTTTGAATCAGATTCTCCAGCATTAATCAAAAACGTGTTGTGGTATAAACCTTTTTTGAGCTAAATATACCGAAGTATTTGCTTGTCTTGGAGTATGCGAAATTTCTCCAAAGCTGCGAGTGTTGGTAAAAAGCTACTAGGAACATATTAATATTTAGACTCACGTAGACTATTTAGTTAAATTATATTAATGGAGGATTGTGATTCTAGTAAAAAAATAGTTGTTTTAGAAATATAGTAAATTTAGTGAAGTACTTAAAGTTTAGTGAATTGGTGAAATGGTGCCTTCCCTTGTCAGTTTATTTCCTTATCACGATTGCTTGGATACGGTTAAATTAAGCTTATTTATTTCACCTTTTATATTCTTCTTAATGCGACTTAATAAACTCTTGTTTTTGTTGTTAAATTGGTATCATCTACTCCTTCGAAGTTAACAGTCCTGTAAGGGTGTGTTTCACAGTAATTTGTGTTTACACCATACATATATTTCATTCTGTCTCTAAAACGTTTATGTATAAATGTATTGAATTTTACATATAATCATAATTTTGACTTCTTACACACATAAAAATTAACTGCAAAAACATACATAATAATAACAACAAACAATTTTTTATGCAAGCAGGAATGCGCTGTTTTAGCTTAAGTGTAAAGTAATGTGTCACCAAATAATTATTTATTTATTTTCAAATAAAAGTAAGCACTTATAATTCAGTATTGATTTGAACTATACTTTTTATTCAAATTAAATAAAAAAAGATAACCCTTGTAAATCATTGTGCATGAATCAGAAATTTCATTTTCAAATTTTAAAGATTGGAGAAAAATTATGGTAACCTATAAAAGAAGTTATTTAAAATATTATTCGAATGAAACTTTTTTTCTGAAATTTTTTCTATACTATTTTCTATTAATATTATTTCCTAAGAACTCATAAAAAATAATCTTAAAAATTGACTGCGTAAAATTCAATACCAGACATATCATTATTGATTTTTATCTTTCCTTAAACCTACAAAAAATGCGGCTTTCTCTGGAATTTATTTACTTATTATATAAAAAGGAATAATTAACAACAATAAAAAACTTTTAATTATTTAGGAATCTTTACAAACTCTTATAAAAGTTTATATATTATGATTTAAGCAAAATAAGCATTTTTTAATTTACATCAAATCCTGATTAAATATGTTAGGGATTAGTAGTAAATGTACATATTACAACTAAACTAAAGTGAAGTATTTTTATTGATGCAGTTAGAATCATGGACGTATATTAAGTAAAAAAATTGTGCAGAATTTTTTATTTCAACTGAATCATGTTTATGTTACACATGTCAAAATGTACAATCTGGGGAAAGAATTACAGGTGAAGTGGTGAAATGTATTCTTAGAAAACTATAATGCGATTTGAAAATCAAAATTGTATGTGAAAACTTAAATGACAGTGTAGCACTAAACTAAAATGAAGTATTTTTATTGATGCAGTTAGAATCATGGACGTATATTAAGTAAAAAAATTGTGCAGAATTGTACATTTTGAGACGTGTAACATAAACATGACTCATTAGAAATAAAAAATTCTGCACAATTTTTTTACTTAATATACGTCCATAATTCAAACTGCATCAATAATGATGATGTTCATAAACTCATAGGTTGTTTATAATACTTTAAGTAAAGCGTTCAGAATATTGTAGTACTTTATACTCAAATGACAAAAATAAATAAAATATTGTTCAATTTAAAAGAAAGTGAAATATACTAAACGTTTAACTATTATCTTTATCTCTTTGTAATTAAATATATTGCACTTATAATCACATATTAAACATATACAAATTTTTTTTTCTAATGTTAGAACATTAAATTCACCTTCGTTTACAAATTAAAAACATGAAAAATTTCAAACGAATCACAATTTATTGCTTATTACTAAAATAGGTTTAAATGAAATAAAGGTTTTAAAAACATTGGCACCCTTCCATAGATGTTAAAATTTTCTTCGTAGCCCCGAGCGCTTTCGACCAGAATCTGGCCGTCACCAAGAGAGCGAAAATGAGAAAAAATTCTGTAACTTCAGGAGTGTACAATGGTTATGTATCAAAAGACGAAACCAAATATGTAAAACCGGGAGGGGGGGGGATGATTCTATTGAGAGAGGTGAGTTATTTCAAACCAAAGGGACTATTAACCCCAAGTAGATTAAACCAGATATTTGGTATATTGTTGATAACAGATCATTACAGTATTTCCTACCTCCGTAATGATATGTTATCATGCAATCATTATCCTGTAATGTTATGTTATCATGCAATATATCAAAAATCTGGTTTTATCTACTTAGTGTTAATGGTGCATTTGGTTTGGAATAACCCACCCAGCTCATTGGACTCATCCATCCCCCACCAGATTTTTAATATTTGGTTTCGCCTTCTGATATTTAACCATTGTACATTCCGGAAGTTACAATTTTTTTCCCCATTTTTGTCCTTTTGATGATGGCCAGTTTCTACTCGATACCGTAAGGAACTTCGATGAAAATTTCAACATCTATGAAAGGGATTTAATGTTTTAAAAAATTTTATTTAATCTTCCACCTATTTTAGTAATAAGTAATAAATTGTGACTCATTTTAAATATTTTCATCTTTTTAATAACCACATATATTCTTCTACAAAATAAGTATTTGTCTGTAGATTTCGATTGGTTAAGTAAAAAAATTTTACAATTTTTATTCCGGTAATGCATTTCGTATTTTTTATTGTTTTAATGACGTAATATAAAGGATTATAGTTTAAAAATAAGTGGTTAGTAGAAAATGCCATATTTTATTAAAATATTTTAATTTGCGTTAGTAATAATTTATATATTCTAATATTATTAAATATACATGATTTTTAAATGATTTGTCATTTATTATACATCTTTTAAATGAAAGATAAGCTAGGTTTTAATCATGAAAATATTTGAAGGTATTTCTTATTGTTTTATTTACGTAATTTCTGATAAAATTTCTATTTTTCAATGCATTCAATACACCAAATTATAAAAATCTGATGTCAAATATACAAAATTTCACAATTAATCATCTGGAAATCTTAAACTTAAATTACAATATTTTTAATTGTCATCCTTTGAAAAAACAGAAGTTTAGAACTGTAAAACATAACTCTAATTTTATATGCTCATTTCCGTAAAATTCACCAAATACTAACAAATCTAATATGGCAGAAACTAAGTGATACTTGAAAATAAAGTTTGTTTTAGGTAATGATTAGATAATTAAAAATGATTCATGACGGACGTACTTTAAAATTAGAGATTTACAAAATATTCTTTTTAGTAATACACTACTAGACATACTATACTATTAATAATTTGTTGCCTTTTTTTTCTTGATATAAAAAATCTCAACATATATGAAAATTATATTTATCACTCGTATAACCATTATTTCAGTAATTATATTAGTTTTGTGTACCTTTATTTCAGATGGATGTCAAATTTTCTATAACTTGCAAGTTTTTCTATTTCTGACGTACCAGATAAATAATCCTTTTGCAGTAGTAAATTTTTAACCTTAAATCTTCAGTCTTCAAAAAGATTATATTTCTCATGGAAAAAGAATATTGAATGTGTGTGGAGATTGACAGGAATGCTTAAAATACTATCATATGTTTGAAATATTTTTTTTTTATATTTTGGTATAAAACAATGTATAATTCAATGAGTGTTTATAAGGAGTATTGACATTTAAAACTATGAATGTTAATGATATTATTTAACTACAATTTTAAATTTTAAATTTAAAAACAATGGTACAGATTGAAAAAAAAACTACAAACTGTAAAATATTAGATACAATTAACTCTAAAAATGTTAGCAGTAAAATATATTGTATTTTCCAAAACTATATCAGAATTTGAAATTGCATTTTCAAAAATTATTTATCAATTCAGATTCAGATAACCTCTTAAAAGTCTCATCTTTCTAATTAAAAGTGCTATTTTGTGACTAACGGCGATTTGATCATTAAAAATGTACTTTATTTTCTGAACTTAGAAGTGTATTATTCGGTACAACAATACGTTCTATATACAGGGTTTCCACGTATAACCTGACCGACCTTTATTTTCGCAACCGTTGGTAATAGATGCATACTTCTAATTACAAAAATGGTTTTTAAAGTGATTTGGGTCAAGAAAAACATTTATTAAAAAATTACGAAAGTTAAAATTTTATACGGTCCCCCCGGTCCTATAAGTGATATTTAGTAAAAAATTACTGTGACACTAACAAGTCAGATAAAAAAAAGTCCCATTCATCTACGATTAAAACAAACCGAGTAATAGCTTTTTAAAGTTGGAGTACATATTTTGTTGCGAAAATGTAGTAGAAATATAAATAATCGTCAGATATATCAAAAAAAATAGTTGAGAGCAAAATTAACATTGCAATCTAATATAAATGTGAAGTCTATAATCATTCTGACATATTAATGCAAAATATACAATTTGTTATTAACATATAAAATGATAAAAATAACAGAATTTTTGTTAAATAAAAGAATGAAAAACAATAGCTTCAATTAAGATTTTAAAATACGGTTAGATTACACTGTTTTTTAAATTTTGGGTTGTGCCATGTTTTGTTTAGCCAGCTTTTGAAAATTGATTCTAAAGTATTTTTTATCGCTGAATCCGAAAAGGACCTTCATTTTAAACCATCACGTCAGGATTCTTCTCAAATCGAAAATTTCAAAGTTAAAAAGCTCAAAGTTAAAATTTACCCCCCCCCTCCCTTTCTAACCTCATCGGACCCCTGAGCTATTTAGTTGTAATAAACCTAGCATAAGCCAAAAAATTGAATAAATTATTGAATTAAATAAAATTAAACTAAAACAAAATCTAACATCTATTTTATAGTATCAGATTTTTCGCTATTTTTTAACCTTTAAATTTACGATTTGCGAAAAATCTTGACATGGTGGTTAAAAGTGAAGGTAATTTTTTTATTCATATGATTCATATATTTATATGATTTCTTTACTAAATTATATATCTGATTTATTTGCTAAATTAATGTTTGTGAATAAAGCATTGCGCGTTAAAATAAAAACAATCGGTTGCATTTCTGACAAGGTAGACTTAAAAGTGATTAAAATAGAATTCCATAAAAATATAGTTAAAATATAGAAAACAGTAGAAAACTTTAAATGTGTCACATTTTCTTTTTTTTAGGGCTCTGTAGAAAACATAAAGAATGTGCATTTACCACGCGTCATAACAGAAAAACGGTTTTTGGAAAACAAAACTGCTACAACAACATAGTGCATCTTAATAACATAAAGCCAGTTTAACTTCGAATCTGTTGCCATTTCTTTGACTAAAACACAATACCAGCAGACCCGTGCAAAGATTTTGCACTGCAGTTTAATATATATATATATATATATATATATATATATATTTTTTTTTTTTTTTTTTTTTTTTTTTTTTACCAATATCTAATATTTTATAGATGCAGGTTTAAACTTCTAAAGGAAAATTAAGGAATAAAAATATCTGGGAACAGCAGTAGTCAAGTCAGAATATTATATACTTTATTCCATCAAAGTTACAGTAAAAACTGATCGAGATAGAAAAGGCAGAAAAAAATAAATAAATAAATAAATAAATAAATAAAATGAATAAATAAATCCTACTTTAACTGCATTAGAGGAAGACATCGTCTGTTTCGGAAATAAAAACATGGGATAAAGAAAAATAAAGTAATTTTTTGAAATTTAATTTTGCTTTTTACTCATAAATATAAAATAAACCCATGCAGCAACTATGTCCCTCTTTATCTTTATAATACTATTTATTTTTATTTTTTAAATCATCGTTGAGCACGATATAATGAGTATTTTATTTTTGTGGCAAAAGTTATTTGCCAAACTTATTTGAAAAACCTTTCATTTCATTTATGAAAACAATGCTGATTAAATTTTTCATTAACTGCAATTTTTAATCAAACAAGAACGAAAAATCATGCATCAAGCATAGATTACGTAACACTTTCCAACGCTTCCAAAATAATTTTACAAATCATACCGTTTAATAAGCTAACAGATAACATCTAAGTAATTCGAATACTTTTATTCAGCCCTGTATAGGATCTATAGATTTGTATATATACTACATAGGATGCTAAATTTTAGTTCAGTTAGGAAACGCGTAGCAGAGTTTAAAATTCTCCGTCTGGATTTAAATAATACGGAAATGTGATCGCGAACTTTTGTGCTTCCCTGTATAAGATATACAGAATTTATACACACCACCTAATAGACAACAAGCGAGTTAAAAATAAAATCGCGTCCAGTAACTTAAAACGCACTTCCAGAAATTATTGTTAACATACAGTTGAGAATTCTTTTGTGTGTCCCTGTAAATGAACGATGACTACTATACACACAATATTCTGTAGTAAGCCTCTTGTAATGCACCTTATATAAATTTCAATGCGTTTAAAATAGGGAAACATTATTTAAATAAACCGCAGACGATTTTTCTCCATAGACGTAATGTAACGGAATTATTTTGACTGTCCCTGTAAAGTAACTATAAGTGCTATGCCCACCCTATTCCATATTAATCTTCTTCTAAAGCACCTTAGTGATATATATAAATTTCAATGCGTTTAAAATAGTGAAACATTATTTAAATAAACCGCAAATGATTTTTCCCCATAGATCGCAATGTAATGTAATTCTTTTGAGTATCCCTGTAAAAAAACTATAAGTGTTACACACTTCCGTTGAAATAGGGAACATGCTATAGATAACGACTATAACATATAAAAATTGCAGAACAATCCGAGCATATTTACGGGAGTTAGAGCACGGACAGACGGCCAGACAAACCGAAGTCATAAACACTTTTCAACTAGGTTGGAAAGTGTTAAAAACATGTTTTAACGAAATGTGAGTGTACAATGTCAGAAGCCTGTTCAAGATCATTTTATATGGTATCTTATTTGTCATTCAGCGTTTTGTATTTGCTTAGAAAAAGGGATGTTGACAACAGAAATAATGTATATAATATATGAGCTAAAGTTATAAAATGCCATAGAAATACTCTTCAAATGGATACTGTGAAATGGATCAAAATGGATACTCTTTAAAGAATACACGCTTAATCCGGACATATGCTGTCTGAGCCCCGTATAAATGTTTTAAAATATGTTTTGTAATATATTTACATTACATCTTTCATTTTTTTCAAAATAAAGCAAAGCGTCAGATAGAAATACACGTTTAGAAGTTAGATTTTCAGCTTTGTAAATGCAGTTTATTCGCATGCATCTAATAATAGTTTTATGGTAGCTGGACTGAACTGCAGTTGAGTCTTCTTGTAAATATTTATTTCGTTCATTATAAAATATATCTGTCTGAAATAACATTTAAAAATAAAAATATACAATGTATAACGACATTGTATTCCACTCTATCATTTTTCAATAAATGTAAAGCAATGTAAAATAATCTTAAAATAAATATAAATTTTGTTTTCTCTAATACAAAGTCTTATTTATCATCATTTAAATAATTTTATATTTTGTAAGCCTTTTCTCAGTTTTACAATAAGATTTTCAAATTGAACTCTCGGAAAGAAATTTCATCAACGTCTCATATTACTATATTATTATTACGTCTCATATTTCCTTTTTCGTTTTCTGAGTTCCCATTACGTTGACAAATAAATCAATATTTTATATTTAAGCATCATTGTGATTCAGTTAGAGTATATATATATTATTTTTCGTTGAAACGCATATTTATATATTTTGTTTCATAATATTATATTTAAAACGAATTTATTTATTTGTTTACCTGTATGTCATTCTGTGTATCAATAACAATATTTTACACACACACACACACACACACACACACACACATATATATATATAAGTGGTTACATAATAATGTGGAGGGAAAAAAAATAAAGTTTTCAATTTCGAAGTATAATAGTGATTAAAATTTTCCTCTTCTCTTCCTATTAACCCTTTTTATCCTGACGGTACTTATAAGTACCCCTTTAACCCCTTCGCGACGAGCGTCTTTCACAGAATTTTTAATCTGTTACCACCGGTTTTTCAAATGAAAAATTTTCACCTAATTGAATCGCAAAAATGCTACGATTAGATAAGGAAAACTTTACAAAAAAAAATAACTGGTGGGAATAATCAAGGATTCTGAGCATCTAAAAAGTAGCTGGAAAATTAATTCAGGATATAAAGTGTTAAACAGAGAAAAATGGTTAATCGATTAATGTTTTGAGGGCTCTATGAGCCCCTGAAATTATAAAAATTGACAGAAAATTGTGACGTATCATGAACAGAAAATGTTCGTAATTTCGAAACACAATAATCATCAAATTTACTATTTTACTACCTACATATTTAACGGAGAAAAGTTTCAGATCAATCGACTAATGTCATAAGTAAAAATAAAATTCCTACATTCAAAATACAATAGTCATCAAAATTTGCTTTTTTACTTTCTATTTCACGGAATAAATATTAGATAATCGATTAATGTTTTGAACACTCTATACCAGTTTCTGTAATTAGACAAAATAATGGATTGACCAGAATTTTTTTTCTGTTAATCAAGAAGAAAAATGCAAATTTCCATGACTATTGTATTTCGAAAATATGAACTTTATTTTTACTGCAAAAATGATACGTCGTATAATTGCTAATTGATACGTCAAACCTTACTGTTATTTTTTTGTACTTTTTGGGTCTGGTTGACATTAATCGATTGAATTCAATTTTGTTTCCGTTAAAGATGAAGAAAAAAGAAAATTTTGAGGACCATTGTATTTTGAAATTATTAACTTTAGTTTTACATGATACGTCACTATTTTCTACTTTTCAATTTTCGTAATTGCAGGGCCTGGTACTGGATTCAAGACATTAATCGATTATCCTATTTTTTCGGTTAAATAGAAAGTAAAAACGCAAATTTTCATGACTATTTTATTTCCAAATTATGAATTTTATTTCTACTTGATACGTTATAATTTTCATTCAATTTTCGTAATTTCAGGGACTGTTAAAACACTCAAGACATTAATAGATTTACCTGATTTTGTTTTCCTTTAAATATAAAGTTAAAAGCACTTTTTTATGACTGTTATGTTTCAAAATTATGAAAAAAGTTGTCCATGATACGCCACAATTTGCTGTCAATTTTCATAATTCCAGGGCTTGCTGGAGCTATCAAGACATTAATCGATTGACCTGCTTTTTATGTGTTAAATAGGAAGTTAAGAGGCAAATTTTATTCACTATTGTATTTCACTATTACATATATATATATATATTTACCTGTTTAATCTGTTACATAATAGAATATTTAGAACATATTCTAATGTATATATAATAACAAATCAGGGTAAGCGTGTTCTAAAAAACCTTTTATTTTACATTTTCTGTTTATTTAGAACGCATAAATTTAACCGAATCTGCCTCTATAAAATATAAAATACATTTCGACACTTCTGATATTTTTTCTGATATTTTAAAAGTTACGTGTAGAGGTGCTTAAGGAAAAAACACAGAACTGGAATGTTTTTTAAAATAATGGATTCCTTAAACACATTGCGATGTGTTGAAACTGTTCTCAAAATAAATAAATAAATAAATAATATAAAGTAAAATGAATAATAAAAAGTTAACCGTGCGACACCGAACATTTTTCTGACACATTTACTGACTCATTTTTAAACATAAAAGCATGATACTTTTAGGTATGATTATTTAAAAGATTTCTAATCGAACAGTGTTTTTGATTTTTCTATAAATAAATTGTAACATGATTTATGAGTGATTGATGTTTATTAGGATGACAGTTTTTGTCCTTTCCTCTGCGCTTTCCCATTTCGAAAAGACGTTCAAAATGCATAATTCAATTGTAGTTTTTAAATGGCCTTCTTACTTTAACGAAAATTGGAAAAAAGCATTCGATTACATAGTTTTTTAATATGATTACCTGCTAATTTGTTACTTTGTGATTTTGTTTTCAGAAAATAGAAAGCTTCGATTTAAGAACAACCTTAAGAAGCAGCGATCTTTTTGCAGCACATTTTCTTGTGCAAGCTGGCGGTACCTCACTAAATGTTAACAAGAACGCACATACAACAGCCCCACGGTTTTTCGCACGACTTTGCATAACTCTACGTGAATTTAGAATATATTTCGCTGAATTTTGTTCAAAATACTCATAACAGTTTTTATTTTAATTATACTGACATGATGCTGAATATTTTGAAAATTAATAAAAATTTTTTTATAAATAATAAATAATAAATAATAAATAATAAAAAAAAAATAATAAATAATAAATAATAAATAATAAATAATAAATAATAATAAAAAAATAATAAATAATAAATAATAAATAATAAATAATAAATAATAATAATAAATGATAAATAATAAATAATAAATAATAAATAATAAATAATAAATAATAAATAATAAATAATAAATAATAATAATAAATGATAAACAATAAATAATAAATAATAAATAATAAATAATAAATAATAAATAATAAAATAATAATAAATAATAAATAATAAATAATAAATAATAAATAATAATAAATAATAAACAATAAATAATAATAAATAATAAATAATAATAAATAATAAATAATAAAAAAATAAAAAATAATAAAAAATAATAAATAATAAATAATAAGTAATAAATAATAATAAATAATAAATAATGAATAATAAATAATAATAAATAATAAATAATAATAAATAATAATAAATAATAAATAATAAATAATACATAATAATAAAAAATAAATAACAATAAATAAAATCCTAAAAACTTAAAATCAACATCTCTGGTGAAAACAAAATATACTATTGTATGACATTCTCTTATTTTTTACATAGCTTTATGAAAAAAATTAATAAACCCACCTGGATCAGATTAAATTAATCAATGAAATAAACAGGTTGTTATCTTATCTTTACAACATGATTATTTTTAGTTGCAAAGGTTTGTTATTTTGAGGAATTCTGTTTTATTGCTTAATTATTTTTACACAATAAATGTACAAAATGGCTTGATTTTTTCAATAAAGTTAACAAAATTTCCTGTAAACTTTAGATGGTCTAAAATGCAGCCCTCGACCCCCGTTTTTTTGTAGCGCAATGCACCTTTCTGAATATTAGCTTATTTTCAAAGAAAAACCAGAAAAATAATATTCATGGGTTGGTCGAGATTTCAAGAAAATACGCAGCGTGTTTTTGGACCACTAGAATCCTCACATGTATAATAACCTCGAGAGAGATTGTATTTCAAAATAACACTCAGACATCTATGTACATTTTATTTTTATTTTTTTAAACAATTTCAAACATAGTTTGGAAGTGTTTATGATTTCCGATTGCATGTATGTCCGTCTGTCCGTGTTCTGACTATCGTAATTATTCTCTGATTGTCACGTACTTTTTATATGTTACTTTCAAATGTGTTATGCGTTTTCCAAACTTAATATTTTTTATAAATTTTTAGAGAGAACCATTTAGGAATATTTCTTTAAACAAATCTTAAATTTTTCTTCCCATTTACCCTTTGCTTTGTATTTTCATTTGGGGGTTATCAAATTTGAAGTCATAGGTACAGGGTGGTTATAATTAAAGTTCCTCTGTTTAGACCTACGTAGAGTTCGCTCTGGTTGACAGATATCGATGAAACTTGGAATATCAAGTACAATGGACCATGCGGAAATGAAATTTGCAATGAAAATAGTTCAAATTGCGACCACCAGGCAAGAAGGAGGCTCGTGAAGACCAAAAACCTCAAACTGGAAACACAAAACTTTTTTTTTATTTACAACATGTTCAATGTGCATTTCATTTGCGTCAAGCACATGCTCAAAGCGTATTATATCGTGTTCAACAGTAGCGCGAAGGTTTCTCGATCAATTGCAGCAACATGACGAGTTAATCATGACTTTCAAATCAGGCAGTGTCCGTATGCTTCCTCGATACACACGATATTTCAGCAATCCAACAACCAGAAGTCACAGTTATTCAAGCCCGGAGAACGAGGAGGCCAGGTTGTCGGAAAACTTCTCGAAATTACCCGATCCTCTCCAAATTGGGCACGAAGCAGTGCCGTTACTTGTCGGGCTATGTGAGGTGATGCACCATCTAGCATGAATACTGGAGTCTCTAAACACTCTCGTTTTTGTAAGGATGGAATGTCCTGCTGAAGGCGGTCGCAGTAACGGGTACCCATAATATAACACATTTTAGGACCCTGAGAAATGTTCTTTTCAAAAAAAGGGATAAAAAAGGAAATCAGCCGTAAAGCCACAACATACATAATGTAATCAAGGTGCAAAGACTGTTCATACACAATATTAAGACTTGCAATACCCCATACACGACAGTTCTGAGTATTCACTGCTCCATCTAGAGTAAAAGTCGCCGACCACAAAATGTTCCAAGGACATGCTTTGTCAACGGCTATTGTAATTAAAAACATCCTCGCAATTGAGTTAGTGTGTCCGGGTCTGCAGGGTTCAGCGCTTGCACAACGTAAATCTTGTACGGATACCACTTTATAATGGATCGAAGAACCTGTCGTACTGTAGACCAATTGAGAGACTAATCACAGGACTCCGCTCGAGCACTTGTAGAAGAATATTAGTAACCGGACGCCACGACAAGATCGACTTCTTCGGCAGTTTCATTTGAAATCCTTGTCCGTCCTCTTTCTTGTAGCACCCCCAGCTCCCCAGTCTCTCCGAATTTATACATAATCTTTTTCAAAGCCTGCCTCGACATTGGCCCTTTTTGAAAGCCTTTCAAATGTCTATAATCTCGCAGTGCAATTGACAAATTACTGCCGTTCTGATAAATCAACTTCACCAATAACGCTCGCTCCTTCTTCTCTAACGGCATCGTGCAGAATGAATTTACGGAAGCAACTGCTGGCACTTTTTAAACCGCTCCATATTTGCATAAAGTCCTTTCTCGTAGATGAAAACCGCCACCCAACAAACACGTCATATGTGGCCCCTTGTTGTAAACATTATGGCCAAATATTCTTGCGGCAATATGTATCAAGCCACCGTTGTATATTAACTGATGCGCCGCTACATCCGGTAGCAGTCGACTAACGGATAACGGGCGAGCGCGGAGAAAACTACTGCATTTTCCGCGCTCAGGAGCCACTAAAGTTAAAGTTCTGGCCAGTATGTAAAAACCTGCCATCACCTAGAAAACAGAAGGCCAGTATCGTCTACTTGATACTATGTTGATTATAAGATATAGAGAAATCTTTTTTCTTCACTTTTTCAGCATAATTTTTGTTATGTAAAATTTGTTTTTCTATGAAAGCATATTAAGTAAGATGCGAGTAAGTTAAGTTTCCAGCCAGCGTATAAAAGTCTTTCATAATCTAGAAAGTAGAAGACCAGTGCTAAGTAGTTGATATTTTGATTATAGGAGATAAAAAAAAAAATATTTTTCAAAATAATTTTCACCGTTTAAAGAACATTGTTTAATTAGATGAAAGTATTAAAATAATAATAATAATAATAATAATAATAATAATAATAATAATAATAATAATAATAATTTCGATTTTATGCATTAAATATATATTTGAAAATTTTTCTTTTTCTTTGCCTTTACCTATTTTTGTAAATTACAAATAAAATTAACTTGTTTGCAAAGTATTTCTCAGGCGGTTCTCAAATTCCCTACTCAACAAACAAGAAACTTCCTGACACTCTTCTGATTCATTTTTAAACGTAAAGTCATACAATTGACAGGGGTCACTGTTGAAGTGATTTGGAATCAAATGGCGTTTTTCATTTTTGATAAAAAATTTATTGCGTTATAAGCGATTTTTGTAACGTGACAACAGATTTTTCTCTTTTCCCACACTGTCGCGCCGGAAATTTGGTTCAAAACGTCACATTTGACAATATTTTCTGAAAGATCTTTCGTCATTGCTAAAAAATCGAAACTTCTGTTCGATTACATAGTTTCTGAATAAGAACACCTTCCAATTTCAGGCATTTTCGAACAAAACTGAATACAGAAATGTGTCAGAAAATAGCTGATTTCGATTTGAGAACAGCCTTAATACATTGAATTTCTTATGAACACACTGGAATAAAAGTAAATATCCTTAAAATTTTAAATGAATTCAGACCTAAACAATTTACTACTAATATATAATTCACTTTTACAATTCGGTGTTGTAACTAATTTTTAATATCGTATGAAATTTGTTTAAAAAAGTATTTTTTTTCCAGATGATCAAAATTAAATAATATTTTAAAGAAAAATTATGTATATAATTGAAAGCAAGACAAAAAGACAAAGTGATTTATTTTATAAGGCATCGCTTTATAAAATACATTAAAATATTTTGCCCCCCCCCCCTCTTCTCTTGAAAAAAGCTTCCATGTATTAGTAAATTAGAGTTTCGGTTGAAGGACGCATTGGAAGGGACACGGGGAGATTGAAAATTCTCGGAAGACACACGCCCGAGGCTCAAATCTGGCTTTTTCTGACTAGTCATTCTCATTTAGTTAGAGTGAGCTCTTAAGAGATGTTGCCTGTTTATATCTTGTATGAGAGAAGCCAACCAGTATTTTCTTAAACATTGGTAAGGTTTTATCAGTTTGTCTATTCATTAAATATATATGTTGTAAAAATCTTTTTTGCATTATTTGATTCACGATAGAATTATTTTTTATAAAACCGCACGGAATTTTTAACGTGCTTTTCTTTTTAAAATGTAGAATGATATTTATTTCCCAATTGCTTATTTCATGAGATTCACTGATACTGTACTTTATTGCTTAAGGACGTTCTCAAACCCTGACCCATTTTTCAATTAATTTTTGTTTAGAAACACATAAAACGTGCAGGTGTTGTCATTCAGAAACTATGTAATTGAAAAACGTTTTTCATTTTTTGTTAAAGGCAGATGATATTTCGTATAATACTGTCAAATTCGGCATTTTGAACCGAATTCCCAAAGCGGCTGCTTGAGAAAGGGAATAAAATTGTCGTCAAGAATTCTTATTATTCGATAAGCATTTTATTTATCAGAAAATGGAAAACTCATTCCGATTTCAAATCACTTCAACAGTCAGGCATACCAATTTTATTTCTTACGTTTTAAGATGTGTCTTTCAGATGTAATTTACGTTTTAAGATGTGTCAGAAAGTTCCGTGTTGTCGAGCAGGCAATTTGAGAACCACCTTAAAATAGAAAAGATTGAAATTTAATTTTCTGTCATTTTTTTTTCTTTAACGCTTTTTAAATCTATTCAGTAATATTTTTCGATAATGCATATGATTTAAACATAATCTATAATAATAAACTATAAAAATAATCTATAAAAATAAACTATAATAATAAACTACAATATATAATAAACTGTAATTTATTTAAAATAATTATTTTAGAATTATAATAATTTTTAAAGAAGTTTTTTCCTCTCTTTTTCTGAGTGTGGAAATAATTGTTCTCAAAGAAAATTGTAAATTTTAATACAATTTAGAAAACTAGAATAAGAAAAAAACATTAAAAATTTCATGACAATTTCAAATTACTGAATTTTCATGTGAAAAGGTTAGAATATTATTATTATTATTTTAATATTTGGCTATTAAACTTTAAACGATAAATAATCATAAAAAACTGGTCATTCATGGACTATATAAATAAAAATGTATTGCAATTTTCTTTTATTTATTTATTTATTTATTTTATTACTTGGGTGAAAATTAATATTCATAAAATTAAAATGATGCAAAAATGTTTTTTTTGGATTATCAATAATGATTTAATTAATAGACATCTTATACTGGTAACATACTTAACAATAATTTATTTTAAAACCATTGTGAAAAAAAAAGAAAGAAAAAAACTAACATTAGACATATATACACATAAAAGATTATTTAAGCACCAATTCAAATTTTATTCTGTTAAAAAAATGCTTTTTAGAAATTTATTTAAATTATAAAGTGTTTTTGCGTGAAAATAAGTGCTAATTAATAATCATTTATGTACACTTTTCAAGAATACTATAAGTTCAAATTACTTTTTTTTTCCAAAACACAAATACTTGACATAGTGAATTAATTAGTTTTTTTTTAATCATATATATATATAGAAGATTTTCGGTGATTGACACGTTGAAAATTCATAACTTCAAAATGTCGATGGTTACGTATATACGGTTGTTGACAGCACATGAAGGAAGGCAGTTGACACACGGGCACAAAGAAGAAACATGATTAGCGAGGAAGGTGATTTATTTGGAACCAATAATCAAGAATAGTATTAGGCATCAAGAACAAATAGACGAAAGCGAAAGGGGAGGTACTCCACAAAATCAGCAGACGAAATTAACAGCTAGTCTGGTCAAGTCGAAAGGCCGAAGTGAAGAGTTTGAAAAAAATACATGTACGGGTGTTGGCGCGGAAAACATGATAAAATCGCCAGTACTTGGCGAGAGAACTTTTAGAGAATAATGATGGAAGCATGTGGGAAAAAGCGATAAATGCTGGATTCTGCTTATGATTAAGCATTCTTTTGAGAGCGGTGGGGGTTGCAGGAATTCTTGCATGGAGACGCAACAAGGAAAAAAAAGAAAAGGAAAAAAAAAAGAAAAGAATTTTGGGATTGGCGTTTGATTTTGCTAAAAGGCAGCTGCAATTAACAGTTACTTGTGACTTGAATCTAATAACAGGGTGTGAAAAATATGAACTTGCATATTACAGTTTACATGTGGGCGAGAGATATTTTAATTAATTCTTTTGAGAGCGGATGAGAAGTCCTAATGCATGCATAAAGAATGTCGGTTATACGTTACATTACTTCCCGCTCGCTCCTCCGAGTGTTCTGGAATCGACCCTTTGAGTAGGGGAGAAGACCCGGAGCTCGGCATTGCGCGCAGTAGCGTCGACACGACGGGAGCCGGTGACTGACGAATCTCCACCTCAACGTTGGTGAGCGGGTGGTAGCGCGGTAGCGGAATAGCCAACTTCGCTGGGTGGTGGGTCGACTGGCGGCCCACAGAACCTGGGTTGTTCCCCCTTTGGGCCGGTTCTCGGCTGCAGGGGCTTGAGGCCTTCGGGCGGCGAAAAACTACCGCATAGGCTGAATTCTCGCACCTAGTTGGTTGACTGTGTGTTGCCGACTTGGATGGTGATGTGAGAGAAAAGGCTAGCGAACGGAGATAGGACAGTCACCACCTTTGTCTAGGGCAAGATGGAGGAGAGGTCGGACTCTCTACGACAAGGGAATGCAGGAGGTTTCGTAGTGACGCTTGTCAGTGCGCGAGGCGCCATGCAGCAATCCTCGGTACTGAGCAGACGGCGGAACGTAGGCGAAAGGTGTAGTGTGGCTCGTACGTGTGGCGAGTCAAAGCATCTCTGCACCCCATGTACCCACTGTGTTCTACCTTGTAGCTGGAGTAGTTGTGTGCCGCCCTCAGGGTCGTGCAGGAAAGAGAACGTTCAATCCGTTCGTACCAAGAGCGTGGGCGGTCGTCGAGGTGCGGCTTGGTGCGCACGCCCCAACATGACCCAAGCGCCTTCTCTGGGAGGTGTCCGAACCATTCTCGGAACTGCTCGACTGCGAGGAACCGGGCCGGTGGCTCGTCTTTTGACGGCGACCGAACCTCCTTTCGAACCTGGGGCCGAAACCAGTCCAGCGCGTCTATGCGTAGTCAGAGCTTTCTGTGCCTGACGGTTGGGAATAGCAGAACTCTCATAACAATACCTTCTCGTTACTAAACTCCAACCGGGTCCGTCTCTTTGGCGCACTTGAGGGGATTTTCCGCGTCCCTCAGAGTCCGGTAGTGGTCCTTCCATTCTTCCGTTGTAGTGCATTTTTATGAGCGTGATCTCCCAGGAGTACCACGTCGCTTGGATCTCGATGCCTCGCGGGTGCTCCTTGGTGAGGGACAGCCCAGCCAGACGTGACTATGCGTTGAGACCAGTTTTCTTCGAGGTCTCGGGTTGGCGAGAAGAACCTCCTGCTCTTTTGTAGTGATATGATATGTGCATGACCCGTTGAATGGTTCGCCATTCGGCCGTGACAACCCAGCCAAGCGTATCTATGCGCCAGGGACCGAGTTTCTTCGAGGTTCCGGGTTGGCGAGAAGCACCTCCTGCTAGCCGCCCCAAATGAACTAATCGTCTCCTCCTTCCCTAGGATTCGATATTCGGAAGGGGCGGTAAATTAATGGGAAGTGAGAGTGTTCACCATTAGGCTGAGGACCCGTTTTCCCTTATGGGATTTCGGCAACGAAGCTGGGGTTCACTCTCGCTATCCGCCCAAGTGAAAAGTTAGTGGGCCTTACAGGGAAGGTTCCACTAATGTCGCTTCGACCTAAATGTCATCAACTCACTTGGGAAAGAGAGCTTGAAGTGCAGGTAGGCGTACGCCCCCGCTTCGCTCTCCGGCCGAAGAGCACCACCTAGGGGGTCCCCGGGTAAACCGGATCCTCCATGGTCGTGACTCGTATGGGCTCTCCCGAGCCTGGAATCGGCGGATGATGCACGCCTGCCGTCGGCAGGCGCGGCCTCTGTCTATACGTTACATTACTTTAACAAGTAGAGCACAGCTGCTTATTATTTTGTCTAAGTTTTAAGACAGATGCACTTTTGATTTCATGAGAAGAAAACGGTTGGATTAGAAATATATGAACATTTATGACTTAATCAGATTCGTTATCTAAATTGAATCAGAAACAGATTTAGTTAAAATATTGAATTTTTTTTTTTTTGGGGGGGGGGAAATTACAGACATTTAAAATCTATAAATTATATTTGTTAATTCTTATAATTATTTATTTTATTTTTATTTTTTTTTTGTGGGGGGGGGGAATGAATGAATATTTATGAATTTGTTATTTATCTCTATTTTTTTTTGGGGGGGGGGGAAGCATGAAATCAATACAAACATGGTAGCTTTTGGAAGAGGAAAGGAAAAGTTAATGTTAACTTGTTAATTTTTTTTTTTTTTTTTGGGGTGGGGGTAGTTGAACTGAAAGCAATATATATGATAAACGTCTTTGTCATAATATACTTTTAAAATTTATATGAAATATGATTATTTAAAAATGGCATTGGATATAAATTTTAAATATATATAATTGAAAAAATAAACAAATTAATTCACTATGTCAAACATTGTGTTTCTCAAATTTTTGAAAAAAAAATCAAGGTAATTGAATTTATAATTTTCTTGAAAAGTGTACATAAATGATTATTAGTACTTTATTTCACGCAAAAACACTTTATCATTTAAATAAACTCCTAAAAATATTTTCTTTTATAGAAAATATTTTGATTTATGCCTAAATAATCTTTATTGGGCGACAATGGCTGGGTTTTGGCTAGCTTACATTTATAATACCCATAACAGGCATTTTTGTGGGCAGTTTTTGGCAGCATTTAATTCTTGAAAACCACAAATGGCGTTGCTACGGCAAGTTTCTGGCTAGCTTTTATTCATTATGATTTTTAATGGCCTAGCTATGGTTAGTTTCCATGAATAATTGCCATTTAAAGTATAATTGTGGCCAGTTTTAGGCAATCTATCATTTATGATTAACCGTTAGTCGCCTAATTATGGAGATCTTATTGTATTTCTGGCCAATTCTGTTGCGGCCTCATTGTGGCCGGCGTGACAGTTTTTTTAAGTTGCCATTACGGCCAATGATAGCGGCCCTCCATCTGACAGTTTGGGCCAAAGATAACGTAGCCATCAGTGGCCCGAAAGTTCTGTGTTCGTTGGGCATCTATCTGTCGAAATTTGAAGTAATTTTTTTATTTCAGATTTTATTTCCCCAATGTCCATATAACTTATATCCCAAGTTTCATAGATATCTGTCAACTAGAGCTGACTCTACGTAGGTCTAAACAGGGTAACTTTAATTATAACCACCCTGTATCAGAAGACAAAAAAAATCGATTTTTTTTTTATCTTCCATGCATTTTTCAAGTAAAAATCTGTCCTCTAGTTAAAAAAAATTAAAAACAAAAAATACCCACTTTCTTTACCTCAGAACCTTTTTCCTTTTCTACAGTATAATCGGTTAAAAAATATATGAATATTAATTCTTTCAAAACGAAATTTTTCGTAATGATGTTTTCGGGTTATTCGTTTTTCTTCAATGTTTGAAAATCTGCATCTGCTACTTTTAATTACAGTACAAAACAAAAAACAAAAAAACAAAAAACAAAAAAACAAAAAACAAAAAAATCTATTAGAATGTACATTTAAATTTAAAACGACGTCTTTGGTTAAAAAAATATTAATATTAAATAATTTAAAAAAAAATTGTTTCTGGACCTCACTTCACGATTTATCAAGACTTCCATTTACTACTTTAGAACATTTTCTTTTCTTTGCATGAGCTGCGAACCTACATTTTCAACAGAGATATATACACTTTTCAGTTAAAATGAGAATGGCGGAAAGAGCGTTATCCTATTTTTTTTTTCAGTAAATTTTGGTCAGAAATGAAAGTTTACTATATCTAAACGTCCAAAATTAAAACTTCAATCAATAAACCTAGAGCCCCTTTATTTTATTTGACTAGATTTTTATTGTAAAATATAAAAAAAAATTGAAATTCCACGGTGTACGCTGGAGACGGCCGTGGGGTCCCCAATATCTGATTCGTTTGGAAACATTTTCGTTTAAATATGTAAACTAATTTAATACTGACATTAGGTAAACACAATTATTAACAAGGGCATGGATTACTGCAGTCTTTTTTTTTTAAGAATATAAACTCAAATTTGACCAGAGCGTGTGTAGCACGCTTGCTGTACGTTGTCGAAGATTCCCCATCATTATGTTCCCCCACCATTGGCTCCCCCATCATTATGATCGTTTTAAAAGATTTTTGTTTAAAAATGGGAAACCATCCAAGTCCGATTTCAGGTATATATTCGAAGTACACCTAATCACTCAAATGTACCCAATTACGTATGTTTAAGGTATACTTAAATTTTGTGTTTTAAAAGTATTATGAAGATTTTTTTGTACATATATTACACAAGGTATGTGGATAAAATAAAGCAAAAATCATTAACTGTGTCTTATGCTAATTAAAATTTTGAAAGATTTACAAACAAAATAAACTATTTCTTAGTGCACTCAAAAATCGAAGCGTGGATATTTTTCTAATAACAGTAAGATTTAGAGAAAATATCGTATCATTCATGTACGTAACATAATAGTCCATTCAAATTTCCACACACTTTCCTGCTGCACACAAGCCCTTTGGAATTTTACTAGTACATGCATTATAACTTAAACATAACTTTGTTTTATTCTGAAAGAACATTCTTTAGCATCGTTTAATGAGGAATTATCTTTCGACTATCTTTGTAACAATTTAGAACCTTCAATTAGTGACGCAACGCAAGATGCTACACTTTCAGGTTAAATTTGCATCTCCCATCTAAGATGGAAATGACGGAAAAGAATGCATTGATTAATGAAGGGAAGTTCAAACTATCAAAATAACGCACTATTAGATAAAATTTCTGCGGCACATGCTAATGAATATTAGAAAGAACCTCAATAAACATAAGTCATGTAAATATGTTGTATTGTATAAATTTTGAATAAAGAGAAATAAAAAAAAAGACTCACATATTATGTTTAATATATGTAATTATTCGGCATTTTTATTATGCAGATCAATGCAATTATGTAATTAATTTTTCTATAAATATTAATATGCGCGTAGTGATAGTAAGTTAGTTTAAATCCAGAAATCTATAATGTTACCTATTCAAAAAAATTAATATGGTGTAATTATTATGTTTTATAAAGTAAAATATTGAACAGAATAATGTTTTCTATCGGTACAATAAATCTTTCTTGATTTAAAAGTGCTGAATGTTATTTTAGTATTATTCACACAGGTAAAACAGTAGTGTGATTTTCCGAAACAAAAAAACTGTATTTAGGCATGTGCAACATGTACAGTCGTCCAGGAGGGCAAAATTTTGAGGCGGAAAAATATATCTAACACTGTAGCAGTAAAAATATGTCAATGTTTATTTTTGCTTTTATTAATATTGTCGCGTAGGTATTAAATGAGAACGAATGAAGCTTCGAGTTGGTTCATGCTTGTTGTAAGCATGAACCAACTCGAAGCTTTATTTCTGCCAACTCAAGCATACACCAGCTTAAATGGTGTCTCTCGAGTGGTGCTTTCTCGAATGGAACATTCCAAGCTTCTAGAAATTACTAGAACAAAGTTCTAGAAATTAAATAACGATTAACATAATAACAATTAGCATATTTCCGAAGGAACTAGAAACAAATACAAAGCAATCTTTAAATCAAAACGAATTTTAGGACACTGGCCTTCGACCTCACCACCTTCTGGTCTGTAGTCAAGCACTTTACCTCGGAGCCATAGGTCCACAAACAGATAATTCCAGTTAAGCTATATTTAGTGAGGTCGGCCTTGATCAACCAGAAGGCTCTCCCGAGCACATAACGCTAGTTTCGTTACAATAAAAAACCAGATTTGTCCCTCGTTTTGTCTTTTAAATATTACTATTAGTGCACCAATTTACCATAAGATGCCTATATATTGATGGATTTTAGAAAAGAAATATACAAACGTTTTCAACTGAAATCTATTTTTTCATTTTTGTATAAATTCACAAAATTTTCAGGTATTTGGACACAAGGGAATCAATGATGTAATTGTTTAAATTGTTTAATTTCAATTAAACAACTATTTACATTTTTTAGATTTTGCTTTAAAAAAATAATCATACTTTCAGAGAATAATGTCAAATTCTATTTTTAAACCTTTTTTAGTAATATGAAAATTACTAAAATGTAATGATCTATTTCAAAATATATGAAAAAAATATTGTATTTATTCAAAAATAAAGAAATCTATTCCGTTCTCAAACATTTGAAAGGAGATATCTGATGTTTTTCATGAGTGAAGGAAAACAAAATGTTTCATTATAAAAGTTAAGTTACCATACGTTTTAATCTGGAGAAAAATTTATTAATGTTTAACTTGCATTCAAGTTGTACGTGTTGTTATTCAGTTACGTTTAAATCTCTCATTACGGGCTGAAAATGAAATAAACATGTCTACAACAAATTGTAGGCAGTCCGTAAACGAAAGAAGATAAGCATATAAAATACTTCTGCAGATGTACGTCATGCATATAAAATATGGGCCTTGCTATTATTTGCCTAATTTTTTATAGTGATGAAGTTAGGTACAATTGAGATTTATGTATTCAACTAAGACATATAAGGACTTTATAAAATGTGAAACGTATTTACGTTTTATGCTATTCAAATCATTGAAATTATTCAATTTATTTAAATGAATAATTATCATTTGAACCAAGTATAATTAATGTACATTGCACGCTATTTATTCGAATAAATACACCTTAGCTCAACATTTATACAGCATTACTATACAGACACAGGCCGGGAATTCTGTACGTTTAGAAATACCATATATGAAATAAATTGAATTGCAGTATTATCTTTTATTTATATTATTGTTAAAAACAACTACAACAGTGTTTGAATGACTCTCTGCAATAATGCGTATTTTATAACCCACACTAGCATACTAAAGCACTGTGAAAGCTGTAAGCACTGTATATATATATATATATATATATACATATATGTAAATATCTTAATTATCTTATAATTTATACATAAATGCATTAAGCTTTCATAGTTTGCTCATATCTAAATAATAACGTAAATACACATAGTTTTATCCCATATAATATTTTGATAAATTTATTTTACCTTTTTTTTATTACAATACATTAAATTTACGTTGAGGTACTTGGTTTTCCAGTGTATGAGTTCAGATCATTCCGACACTAAATCAAAAACTATATATATTTTTTTATTACTATTACATTGAAAATAATTCGTTTGTAAAGAATTACAACTTTTTGATATTCACGACTAACACATTCTTTCAATATTTTAAGAAAGTGTAATACAATGTATAGTTAAAGAAATATACATTTTGCCTTAGAAAAATGAAACATATATTTATTTTTTAATTATTATTTATTTTTTATGAAAATTATGTAAATCAATATTTGCACTTTTATGATTTTTTGTGAAATTTATTCTTGTTTTTTTACACTAAGATTGTAAATTTTAGCGAGTAGAAAGGAATCCTTTAACGGCTGATATTTCAAAAATGTGCTTCGTATATTCTCTTCTAGTGGATTTTCATTGCAAACAAAAACTAGTCGTTGGGGGCCACCGTAATACGTACCCATCATGGATATGCATAATATAAAATATGAAAATAAAACGTGTGTAAACTATTTATAAAATACTTAAGTTGGAATAAAATCGTATCGTGATGATGTCATAAATTTTAAGTGCTCTATTACTGAATTGCGTAAGAGAAACATCCTTATAACTCTAAAAATGATAATCATATTAACTAACAGTTTACTGCGATGAATTGAGCGTCAATTTTCCAAATAAAATATATATTTGAATTGAAATTTGAATGAAATACAAAGTCACGAAAAATCGAAGAGTTTGAAAAACATGATTACAAATATCTCGGCAACTAATTATCCGATCGACTTCATTCATTATGCAAAATTTATGTTTTTTTATTGTAGTTTTCTTTCACTCCTTATAAAATACAATTTCGAAAAATTTTATATACCTTTTATCAGAACGAATATTTCGAAAATCCGAAAACGGACTGCATTTTTTTTAAATATAAATATGTTTTTCTGAATCTCCAATGTCTTAAACGTGTAAATCCGTCAATTTTTTTTTCGATTTTTAAAACGATTTCAAGTCTTACCCTATACTACGCATGATGGGTACGTAATACATAATCCAGAATTGGTTAGAGTCGTTCCTGCAAGCTTACTTCTATATCTCGTTTTTAGGTGCGTTCGTAATTATATAAATTCATAGCACCTATATTCGTCGTTTGATTCGTATATCCGCATATAACAGCGCAAAAACTACCCAACACAATGGTTTGAAATTTAAGATATATTATCTTTAATATATATTGTTTAGACATTTCAAATTTTATGAAAATCGAATCAAAACTTTAGAGGATATTAATAAAAATATTTATTAAGAAATGTGAATTTAAAAATAAAAAGAATCGGTGCTTTCTTGTTATAGGAGCTTCCGAGATTTAATCGTCAAGCGATCGAGATACCTATTGTACTAGGACTTCCCTCAAAGGGATTAGTCTGAGTGATATTGCTGAGAACATGGGGTTAACAATTACGATATAAAGAAGATACAATATATGAAAAACAGCAAATTAAATGAGAGAATTACAAAATATCATATATAAATTCTTATATACTGTTATGTTTTCATATATATTTTTTATAACATTTGGCAAAGCATCTCATTTTTTTAAGCGGGAACTGCTCAAAACTTAAAAAAAAAAAGGCCAGATCTTTTAAAACGCCAAGCTTTTTAAAGTTTCGTAATCGGATTTGCAGCAAAGAGCGTATTTTAGCAAGCGTAGTTTAATGCAATTTTAATTTCATTGATGCAACATTTTCTTTATAGCCAATATTTACATTTGAATTAAAAAATATTCCTCCCTGTTTATTTGAATAACTATTTATAGATACTCGTACACTTCAAACCACATTGATAACATGCTTTGCTACAAACCTGATTGCCAAATTGTAGCCCAAATTCCTACTAAAGTACATAAAAAAATCTTTTGATGACTTCTGTAAAGATCAAATTTACATTAAATCTCCATATCGGCGAAATTGAAAAAAAAAAATTTCAAAGATAATACTACTTGATTATTTTCTAGGAGGTTCTCCCCCCTGCGCCTTTACTACATCAAATCCCAGACTTTTCTTCTGCCTGCCTGTCTGTCTCTCTCTACATTCTGTTTGTTTCCCTATCCGTTTTTTCACCCATCTCTCTACATGTCTGTATATTTCTTTTCTGGTCTCGCTACCCGCCTATCTGTTTCTCAAACCGTCTGTCTACCCGTCTAACTACCCGTATATCTACCCGTGTCTCTCTCCGTACCCATCTGTCTACTGTCTCTCTACTCGTCTGTATACCCATCTCACTATCCTTCTGTCTTTCTACACTACTTTTTAACCGTCTCGCTACCCATCTGTCTATCCGTCTCTCTAACTGTCTCACTTCCCGTTTCACTACCCGTCTCTCGACACGTCTGTCTGTCTATATACCCCTCTCTCTACCCGTCTGTCAACTCGTGTCTGTACTCATCTCTATACTCGTCTCTCTATCCACCACACTACCCGTCTTCAATCTTTCTCTCTACATCCTGTCTACCGGTCTCACTACTCGACTCGCTACCCGTCTCCCTACCCATCTCGCTACCCCTCTGTCAACCCTCTTTTTTACCTGTCTCGTTACCCGTCTGTCTATTCGTTTCACCTCCCGTTAGCTTATCTATGCCGCTAGCCGTCTCTCTACCTCTCGCTACCTCTTCTCAATATTTAAACAATTTAATATACAGAAGCCGTTCATCTGTTATTAAATGCAAACAGGAGTAATTTATCTAATAAGAGTAATCAGATGCAACTTTTTAAATACATACATAAACCAGCATAACAATTCATCAGGTTTATTTTCATAGTAGTTTATGTCATTTGGCAGTAAATCTCAACTTCTTAAACTCGAACTGCGTCAAGCTTTTTAAAAAAGCCAAATATTTACACTTAAATTCAAACTTTTGCCCCCATGTTAATATTAATGTTGTTTATATTATTAATTAATACTTTGGTGACAGAGCTTCGTTCGAAACAAATGTAAAATACTTCTACAACAGTTTTTTTCTAGGAGAAACATCCGAAATCGGGCCCAAAGCTAATTGGAGAATTTAATGTCATTATTGTTTGTAACTCTTATAGAGTTAAAAAAACATTGTTGCTAGCATTACTCTTATTTGAGACCAGCCTTTTCTATGTATCTGAATGTGGAAAAGTTCCGTATCATGTGCTGGTTGGCGCCATTGGAGTAAAATTAAAAATGGTGCTAATATACAGTTTTAGCATCTTACCAAATTTTTGTAGAGAGTGGAAAAACATGTTTTTCAAATATTTACAAATATACGTTTATTAAACTATGTTTTTGCGCCATCTTAAAAAAATAAGTACAATGCTAAAATAAACTTTTATTGCCATTTTTGATATTTTAAAAAGTAATGAAAATACATAACAAACATATTTAACAAAACAAAGAGACATTTTTGTGATAAATAATTGTTATTGTCAGGGGGGCAAATTGTAAACAATTGATAAGCGAACTAAAAAATTACCGAAAATAACTTGTGGGAATCTCAGGAAAGAAATATCTGAGATAAATAGCATTTAAAATCTTAAAATGGAGTAGTGGTCCATATAAAAATGTAAAACATTATAAGCCTGATATAAGTATTTTTTTATTTTTTTATATTTCCGAAAGCACATATAAAAGGGTAAAAATCCCGGCATAGATGTCATATATTCACCACGTTGGCGCGATTTTTTTCCTCGCCAATTTGGCGAAAACTGTTTGTTATGTTTATTTACTTATATTTTTTATTTTAATTCTATAGATTATTTTTATATGTATATCAATATTTATTTACATCAAACAATTATTTTTTTATTTGTTTTTTTTTAAATAATAGAAGCTATTTCATTTATTACGTTGTTTTATTTTATACTTAAATAAAAATTCACGTGCTATTATTGCACGCTAATTTGAAACTAATATTCAAAAATAAAGTTTTCGCCAAATTGGCGGGGGGAAAATTCGCGCCAAAGTGGTGTGTATAGGACATCTGTGCCTTGTTTTCATTTCACATAATATGTACTGGTACTTTCATGTTAACTTGGCGCAGTTGATAAATCGCCAAATATTGTTTTCATAACATCTTAATATTTCATTAATTTCATTTAACTATAAACATTTCACTCATTTCACTTGAAATACATACATTAAAAATACATGTCTTTTACTCATTTAATTTAAAATACATGCCTTTCACTAATTTCATTTAAAATACTAAAAAAGAAAAGAAAATAAGAAGAAATAATGCCACAAAAAACCTTTTATTTAAACATCAAAGAAATGTTTCTGATTTACACACGCGAAATAAAAAAGCTAGGCTAATGGTGAGATTTGTGCCAAATCTCTAATACTAAGTTATTGCGGGTTTTTTTCTTTCAAACAGAAACAAATTCAAGATTAATTTTCCATTTTTATTAAACTGAAATATACTTTATTGTACTGATTTGATCATTGTACTGATATTGTATTTCACTGTGCGTGCATATTTTCTTGCTCCGTGTTACTTCTTGAACTTTTGAAATCCTATTATTTACAAAAATCTACGCCGGTTAAAATGACGTATGCACTAAATTTTCGTGACATATGTACTTTAATCGTGCTTTTTTATATATTTTTTAATATAATTTCCAAACGGTTTTACATTTATTCTTGGTAATAAATAGGCATCGTTGTCACCTTTATAGGTACCTGCTGTAAAAATTTGAACGAAATCCGTTAAATATTTTTTGAGTTATGCTTGACGAAAGGTTTTAATATCAACCGTAGCTATATATGGAGCAAAGTAATACTGCGCTGTGTATGAGTCTTCGTGTTCACTCAGACAATTACAGAAATTAATCTGCAGCCGATATAATTCATGTCACAGAATTAAAAAATCATGCAAGATCTGAATATTTACATAACTAGCTATAGTACAAATGCACCTCGTTTGTCGCGTTTAACGTACGATTTCCAACTTATTTTAGGTGCGTTCGTAATTATATAAATACGTAGCACCTATAGCCGTCGTCTGATCCGTCCGTCCATGCGTCCGTCTGTCCGCATATAACAGCGCATAAACTACCCAACCAAATGGTTTGAAATTTAAGATATATTATCTTTGCAGAATTTTGTCGAGACATTTCAAATTTTATGAAAATCGAATCAAAACTTTAGAAGATATTAATCAAAATATTTATTAAGAAATTAGAATTTAAAAAAATCGGTGATTTCTTGTTATAGGAGCTACAGAGGTTTAATCGTCAAGCGACAGAGATACTTATTTTTTACAGAAATTAATCTGCAGACGATATAATTCATTTCACAGAATTAAAAATCATCAAGATCTGAATATTTATATAACAAGCTATAGTACAAACGCACCTCGTTTGTCGCTTTTGACGTACAATTTCCAACGTGTTATATTTTAATAAAAACTTTTTTGCTACTGTGTTATTCTAAGTAAGAAAAACTTTTAGTAAATGACGTTGTGCGTAACATTTCCTATTTATTAAAGTTATAAATTTTTAGAACTTTTATTTCTTTTGTTTTTTCCTTTCAATATTAAAAATAGGTCAAGAAGGAAATTTCTTAATAACACAATATCGCGATGTTTTTATAATGACACTATTTATGTTTAGATAAAGAATAACATATTTTTATTAGAGATATAATATTTTTAACCGCACTATACAAAAATTTAAAAAAAAAGGTTTAAAAACTTCGTATTTGTACAAAGATAAAATTTTTTTGTATATAATGAATTTTGGTTTCTTTTTATCAATCAAAACGTGATGAATCGCAAAAGGTCATATTAAATTTTTGTTGCCGTATCTTAATTATTCCTTTATTCACATTTGGATGAGGGAAAAAAACTATTCAATGTTCTGCGTTACCAAATATAAAATAATAATAATAAAAAATATTATTTATTATAAGATTCATAAATGTTTTATCGTAAAAACTTATGAGAAATTACACTTGGAAGCTGTCAATCAATACCTTCTTGAAACATGTCCTAAAAAATGTTTCAAAAATTACAATTTATACACTCAAAAATTTAAATTTACAAAAAAATTATATAATAATAATAATATTAGAAATACAAAATTGTATTGTCTTTCATACTATATTTTTTTGTTCTATTCTTTGAAAATAATGTTATTGAAATGTTTGCGTGTTTATTTATTTAATCATATATTTACCTCTGAACAAAAAATGCTAATTTTATTGAAGCTCATTAATTTAAGAAGACACAAATTTTAATGTTTAAATTATATAATTTAAGGGAATATTGTTGGACTGTCTATATCTACTTTATAATGACTTAAATAAAACATAAAATAATGCCATCGGAATAATGCATTTTTGGAAACGCTTTACTTTCCTGAAAACGAATGTAATAATTAAAATGTGTAACATTTTATGTTTAGAAAGAAATGTCAAAAGTTAATAAAAAAGGGCTAAAATTATAGAGTTGTTCCTAAAATAAAACAATACTAAACCCCAAAGTATAAAAAGTTCACAAAAAAGACATAAAACAATATCTTTCTATCAAGAGTCATCTTTAGAGGTAAATATCGAGTGGATAGACAATAAAAAATAAGTTATAAATATGTTAAAGTTCTCAAATGGTTTCTCTCTACAAAAAAAAAAAAAAAAAAAAAAAAAAAAAAGTAAATATCGCCGCCGCTGTCGCTGTCAATGAATATATTGTACCTTGGGGTCTTTCTGGAGTAATATTCAGAAAACTATTGCATATAATTTGCATATAATTAGTAATTTTATAGAGAAACGTTCGATAAACAAGCTGAAGTAGCAAATTTTTAAATCGAAGAATTATTTTAAGAGATATTTAATATGAAAGTCAGTGAAAATAGTTCTCTTAAACAGTTTTTTAAGATCGAAAATTATCCATAAGAATTTAAAATTATTTTATTTAATTACAAGATTGTCATTAACCATTAATATAACCACTTAATTTAATTTATATAACCTTTAATTACAAGATTGTGGTGTGCAAAGTGCATCTTTTTTACATTATTATTTGATTAATTTTTTGAAGCTTTATTTAAATACTAGCAAGCTACGCCCGCTACGCTGGTCAATTTCTTATAACGAACTTTTAATCCAACAAAATATTGACATTTCATAATTCGTTTTTATATTTTAACAGAATAATAAGGCTACTATAATTTGTGACTCGTGCTATAGCCAATATACACGCCAGGACACGTTGCCCTTATCATTATCTTTTTACGCATGAAGATTTCGCTATGGTACTCCATTGTGAAATTTGGTAATTTTTCAAATTCAATATTTGAAAAATGGCATAATTATTAGATTTGAAATTTATATCAAGAAAAATACAATTTTTTACCTTTCAAACGCAGTTTGCTTAACAATTTTCTGACAAATACTTTTCGAGCTACTATTTTTTTTCAGTAAATTCAAATGTTTCATTTTCCGAGATTAATCTGTGGCAACAATTAGCGAAAAACCCAGTCGTCAGAAACGCATAATTTTTTTTTATCAAAGAGGCTGTTGGAGCAGGGATTGCCAACACCAATTTGCCACCATCACTTTTGAAATCGGTTCGGTAGTTCTTGAGATTCCATAGAAATTGTAATTTAGAATGTTTTTAAAACGCTTTTCGCTCATTTCACCCTTTTAAATTTCGATTTGTTTTATTTTGTTTTTAGAGAGCATTTACATCTTATAAGTAACTACAATGCCAAATCTCATATTTCTAGCTCCTTCAGTATAAAAAAAATCGCAATTTTAGAACGTTTTTCGCTCCTGCACCCCCCCCCCCTGGGGTTAGTGACACCGGCATAAAATATAGCCTATGTTGAAGCAGGGGTTGTCAACATCAATTTGCCACCATCACTTTTGAAATCGGTTCGGTAGTTCTAGAGATTCCATAGAAATTGTAATTTAGAATGTTTTTAGAACGCTTTTCGCTCATTTCACACTTTTAAATTTCGATTTGTTTTATTTTGTTTTTAGAGAGCATTTACATCGTATAAGTAACTACAACGCCAAATTTCAAATTTCTAGCTCCTTCAGTATAAAAAAAATTGCAATTTTAGAATGTTTTTCGCTCCTGCACCCCCCTGGAGTTAGTGACACCGACATAAAATATCGCCTATATTGGAGCAGGGGTTGTCACCATTAATTTGCCACCATCATTTTTGAAATTTGTTCTGTAGTTCCAGAGATTCCATAGAAATTGTAATTTAGAATGTTTTTAGAACGCTTTTCGCTCATTTCACCCTTTTAAATTTCGATCTTCTTAAAAATTTTATTCTTAGAGAGCATTTACATCTTATAAGTAACTAAAACGCCAAATTTCAAATTTCTGGCTCCTTCAGTATAAACAAAATCGCAATTTTAGAACGTTTTTCGCTCCTGCACCCCCCTGGGGATAGTGGCACCCACAAAAAATATGTCCAATGTGGAACAGGGGTTGTCACCATCCATTTGCCACCATCACTTTTGAAATCGGTTCGGTAGTTCCAGAGACTCCATAGAAATTGTAATTTAGAATGTTTTTGAACGCTTTTCAATCATTTCACCCTTTTTAATTTCGATTTTTTTTTTTTGGTTCTTAGAGAGAATTTACATGTTATAAGTAACTAGAACGCCAAATTTCAAATTTCTAGCTCCTTTAGTATAAAAAAGATCTCAATTTTAGAACGTTTTTCGCTCCTGCACCCCCCCTGGGGTTAGTGACACCGACATAAACTATAGCCTATGTTGGAGCAGGGGTTGTCACCATCAATTTGCCACCATCACTTTTGAAATCGGTTCGGTTGTTCTAGAGATTCCATAGAAATTGTAATTTAGAATGTTTTTAGAACGCTTTTCGCTCATTTCACCCTTTTAAATTTCGATTTTTTTTTTGTTTTGTTCTTAGAGAGCATTTACATCTTATAAGTAACTACAACGCCAAATTTCAAATCGGTTCGGTAGTTCTAATGATTCCATAGAAATTGTAATTTAGAATGTTTTTAAAACGCTTTTCGCTCATTTCACCCTTTTAAATTTCGAATTTGTTTTTATATTGTTCTTAGAGTATTATAAAGACACAATCAATTACTAATTAGAATAAATTTTCAATTATGAATTTGAAATCGTGTTAGGGATAAATTATTTTTAAAGTCAGAACCGCAGTAAGCTGGTTTTTGACAGTGTACTGGAACTAGGAGCCAATTAAACTTGAAAAGAGAAAGATTACATTATTCATTTATGCAATTTAAATAATCATTCAATCGTGTATTTCAGGACATGTTATTTATAACCAGGGGTAGATCCAGGCAAAATTTGGGACCTATTTATTTTTTATTCACAAAAATCCATGTAATAAAACAAAACCCTTCACGAAATTCCTCTTAATAAAACAGGATCCTTCACAAAATTCATCTTAATGAAACAGGTCTTTCATAAAATTCCATGTAATAAGACAGATATTCTTTACAAAATTCGTCTTAATAAAACAGGCGTCTTCACAAAATTTATTCAATTAACACATGACTCTTCATAAAATTAAAAAATCCCTTCAAAAAATTCCTCTTAAAAGAAGTCCCTTAATAAATCTCGCCCCTTCACAAAAATTCCTCTTAATAAAACAGGCCTTTTATAAAGTTCCATCTAATAAGACAGATCCTTTCACAAAATACTTCACAAAATTCCTCTTAATAAAACAGGCCTCTTTACAAAATTTGCTTAATTAACAAAGCATCCTTCATAAAATTAATAAAACAAGACCCTTCACAAAATTCCTGTTAAAAAAGGTCCCTTCGCAAAATTCTTCTTACAAAAGCAGTGTCCTTTACAAAATTTCTGTCAAAGAAGGTCCCTTTGCAAAATTCCTTTTTCTAAAGCAGGACCCTTCACAAAATTCATCCTAATAAAACACGCCCCTTCATAAAATTCCATGTAATATGACAAACTCCTTCACAAAATTCCTCTTAATAAAAAATCATCCCTTCACAAAACCTCTGTTATTAACACAAAACCCTTCATAAAATTAAGAAAACAGTCTCCTTCGCAAAATTCCTCTTAATAAAATAGGTCCCTTTGCAGAAATCCTCTTAATAAAAGAGCCCCGATCTTCACAAAATTTCTTTTATTAACACAAGCACCTTCATAAATTCCATTGTATAAAAACATACTCTTCATTAATTTATTTTATTTTGTTACGTTTGTAAATATGTAATTTGCAAACTAAACAAGATCACCCGAAAGGAAAACTATAGCAGAAGGACTTAAATAAATTATTAATAAATTATTGGTTACAATTTCAGTAACTGGATTTAATCTTTTGTTACAAAATGTTATTTGTCACAAAAATATAATAAATTTCAAAATATTAATTTTTATTTTTCACAAAATGGGCCCCAAGAAAAAAACATCTGCATCGACTAACTGACATCAATATCCTATTTTATTATTTTTTCTTACAATATATCTATATAAAAATAATAAAAAAGAAGATAAAACTCTTACTCTGAAATTATTAATATAAAGGCAGCAGTTTTTTTTTTGTGTGTGTATGTGGTGCGGAAGGGGGGGGGGGCATTATTAGCGATTTTATGCTAAAACGCCCTTTTTGAAATGAAAATTTATGAAGATCCATTTATTACTTATTTCAGGATAGAGGCAGGCCTCTTGAGTCACACCTCTTGTTAGAAGCTTCTTATATATGAAGTAAATAATAATCGTATATATGAAGTAAATAATAATAAATAACAGTTTATTCAAAGAAAGATGAAAAGAAGAATGAAAGAGTAAACTAGAATCGAATCCTTCCCAGAAACTTTCCTGCCGAGAAATTCGCGGAAACGGGAATGAAGAACTGGGAGGGGAAAAAATTACTTGAACCGCAGTGCTCGCGCCACGGTCTTTTAGACCGATTTCAACTTTAGAATGCAATAAATTTCTGAGAAAACGCTGGAATGCCTTGCAACTTTAGTATACAAAAGAACTCAAAGTCAGCTACACTGCATTTCATTATTGTAGCTTTAAGGGGAAATGCGATAAAGGAAGACAGCGAATTTTGGCGGGGAAATGACCAACGTGCGAGTACTGCCGGGTTAAATTTCGAATTTTTTTAGGTAGATTTCGTAAGAAATACTACCCAGCAAACACATAATTGTCAGAAATGTCACGAATTGGTATAAGTAATATCATTATTGTCAGATACATCGATTTTCATGTAACATTCCGATAAATGTTTCATGGCAAATTAAAGTTTTATCAAATAAGTGGTGTCTGTACTGTAAAAAAATGGCGATAATCTTACGCGCCACAAAATCCGTGTCAATTACTAGGTATCCGATACCTACCCACACAACCACAGACTTCCTCCGGACGTCCTATAAAGATCCTAGACATCCTATAGCTGTCAAATCCTATGCGAGACATAAACAGACGTCTTCTGGACATCCTATAACTGTCAAAACCTATGCGAGACATAAATAGGCGTGTTCCGGACGTGGAGACTCCGTGGTGTACTCCACGCATGCGCAAAAGTTTCCCCCTGGGAAAGAAAATACTTCAACTTTGCTTAGCAATCGTCTGGTCGCCATTGATTTTCGGCGTTGGCTTCCTGTTTGTCAACATGTGTTTACGATACAAGTCAATTTGGATTTTTTGAGGTTAGTAAACTTCCGAATCTTATTTCTATTAGTATTTTTAAATCTCTAGAATTACATTTCCTTCAGTGGAAACATACTGTAAAAGTAATTTAATTGATTTGTTTATTTCAGAAATCTCGTAACTTACATAACATTTTAAAAAGAGTAAATATTGTTTTTGCTTTGTTTTGTCCAGAAACCTGCTTTTGTTTTGTGTTTTTGAAATATTCGTTGTTTGTAGTTAAAAAAAAAAAAAAAAAAAAGCTATAAGCAGGTAGATTAAAAAAAAAATAAAATAAAAAAAAAAAATAAAAGCTAGAAATTCTGTATTAAGATGATTTTGGAAATAAACGATTCAATAAGTTCTAATTAAGTACTTTGATCTATTCTTATGCGTAGTATACTATCTGTAAAACTTTTATCCCAAACTGTGATAATTCCCAGAGTTCACTGTGTGTGCATTGTTGTTTATAAATATGCATAGTTATTTTTCTTTAAAGCCATCTTAACGGGGTTTAACATGGCAAATAATTTTGTTTTTACCAATCTTTTAGCTTTTCCTTTGAAATAAGGAGAGGGGGGGGGGGAGTGGAATTATGACAAATCTTATTAAAGTATTTTGAGAAAACTAAAATCTAATACAATTAATGTTACATAGTTCTTGCCCCACCATCAAAATTAAAAATTCACTTTTCTACATTTTTTTTGTAAAACACTTGCTGACATATTTTAGCAAAATACTACCCCCCCCCCAAAAAAAAAAAAAAAAAAAAAAAAAGAAAAAAAAGTTTAATAAATTTAAACTTAGCATATACAAATATTAATATTATCAGTTAATGCTATGCTCAGTTTTCTGGTTTTATTTTGAAAAATTTTTACCACTTTATGTTCGTAAAGATATCTTAATTATAGTTTAAGAAAAATGCTTTTTCACTTTGCTTTTTAAGCTTTATATTTGATATTTACACTCTGATTTGACTTAAATTTGGCCATGTATGTAAAGATGGAATTTTGTAATCTATAGTTTTAATTCACTTCCTGATATATACTAGAATCAGAGTTTCCCCCAGGTTTAAAAAGGGGCAGGGTGCTGCTGGTGAGAAAAGGGCACTTTTTTTATTCTTAAGGGCACGTTTTGGATTTTTGAGGGCACTTTTCAGATTCTTAAAGACATTTTATTTTAATTGTTAGATGTATTCTTTTGATTTTTAAAACCACTTTTGATATTTCCAGGGGTCTGTCCAGATTTTTTCTCAGGGTCCTGTTTTTGTGAAATTGTGAACAGCTTTTTATATTTGTGAAAACTCTAGTCATAATTTTGTGAATTTGAAATGATTGTTATATTCAGGTTCTTGTTTATACATTTTTAAGAAGATATATGGATGTAGAATACATATATTTTCTTTATATGTGTATAAGTGACAGGTCAGATTTTACTTTTAAATGATTAATTTGCGAAATGTTCAGTTTAAAGATGAAAAAATTTTGTGAAAAACCTATTTTTAAGATAAAGAATTTTGTGAAGGGTCCTGTTTTAGGAAAAATAGTTTGTGAAGGGTCCTGTCTTAGGGAAAATAGTTTTGTGAAGGGTCCTGTTTTGAAATAAAAAAAAATTGTGAAGGGTCCTTTAAAGGACCCAATTTTTTCCTAAACAGATCTCTGATTTCAAAGTCAAAACACTCTTTTTAAGACAACATTGAGTCAGTTTTTACTATGAAAGCAAATTTTTAAGGCAAAAAGGAGAAAGGGCACTTTTTTTACTAAGGGCAAGAAGAGTGCTAATTATATTACTGGAGGGGGCAAGAAGGGTGCTAATTCTTTTTATGAGGGGCAAGAAGGGTGCTATTTTGTAAACCAAAGGGCAGGCAGGGTGCAGCACCCTTCTGAAACTGTCTGGGGGAATTCTGCTAGAATCATAAAAATTATGTATTCAGGTGTGTTCCTAATGCCAAATACAAATTATTAATATACTTTTAGATCTTAATTATAATTTAATACGAAAGCAGTTTTCTGTTAGCTAGGCACATGTGATAAATTGCAAAATATTCTTTATGGTTACAACTGTATAAATATACAAAACAATAGTTAATTATAATGTTCCATACCTCACTCTGAAATATGTCTACTAGCTGTGAAATTGCAACGATGAAATATTTTAAATATTAAAAATTAGTATACAGGGTTCGGCAATACATATCAATATATATATCATGATATATATCTGATATGTATTTTCAAAATATCATGAAGTTGGATTTTTCACATATATTTGATAATTTATTTTCAAAATATTACATATAATGTTTTTGATATTTTCAGTCAAAACAAATATAAAGGAATTTTTTTAACTGATAATAAACTGTAGATAAAGAATTTTTCTCCCCCCCCCCACCTCTTGCAGCTTCATTGGAAGTAATTTTTAATCGTTTTGGTTTTATTCAGTTGAGCAGACAAAGCTTACTATATTTATGTTCAAATTTTTCAATTAAAGCAAATTATTTTGCTCTATAAAACATAAAATTTTCTTAACTTGATTATTAAATCTTAATAGTCTGTTTTTTGTGAGCGTAGAAAGCAAATCGTGTCTGTTTTCAATTAGTTGATCTGTAAGTAAGTGAAAAAAAAAATAGAAAAAGGCATTTAGAATATTGTTCTATTAAGTTTTCATGCTAAATGACATATGTTTTACTGTCTAATTTATTAACTCTGAAACTATTTATAATTATCAATTAGTTGACTATTTTAAAAACATTGGAGATATATATATATATATATATATAAATGTATTTATGAACCCTGAGTATAAATATAAAAATTGTAATAATATCTTTTAAAAATAAGCTTTTATCAATTAATAATTCAGCGGTAGAATTGATAAAAAAAAAAAGTCACTGGTTCCAAGAACTAGTAAGCATGAGAATTCACTGGTCCGCAGTCATCATCACTGGTCCGCTACATAAAATTCTATTAAATCCCTTTAAACTTTTGTGAACCCCCCCCCCCCCCTCCATCTCCTAGAATATATAAACCAAACTTCCTTTGCAGTTATTCAAAGTTTTCAGCATAATAAATGTAAAATTATAATTTGCTAAAAAAATAAATAAACAGTGCATAAAGAAAAACTATAAAATTATTAATTAGATATTTTATTTCCGATTATTTATTTCAACTATAAGGTTTAATAATACATTTTTCTTTTAATAAAATAGAATTGATTTGTGTTTGGTTGCGGTTTTCTCATGGACGGGAAAGTTTACGTTTACCTGTCAGAGAGGAGAAAAAAGTTACTGGTCCTGTGGACCACTAAATGTTTCAAATTAGTGGTTCGATTGAATTTTTGGTAGTCTCGGACCAACGGACCACCAAGGATTTCGAACGCTGTAAATTTAATATTAGTTAAATTGTGATTCTACATTAAGAAAACAATTCAGAAATCATGAATAGATAGTTTAAAAGTTTTTTTGGTACTTTTCTGTTATACGGACACCATGCCAAAATGTATGCTAATGCATAATGTATGTATGTATGTATGTAAATGTATGCTTGGCGACAATGGTGTCTGTATTATGGAAAAGTACCATTTCTTTTTTTTTTTTTACTCCTGTTGCAATATCTTAAAGAAATAATAAAAATTTACAGTTTTTTAATTTAAAAAAAAGTTTCTCTATATTTATATAAATTAACTTTTCTACCAAGCATAAGTCAAAGCAGTGAATTTTTCAAAAATGGGCCATGCCAAATTAATGTATTCTATTGAAAATATTTTGAAACAGCATAATTGGGTTCATACAATTAGGTATGATATTTAGAAAAGCATTGTAATGCTTATTTAAAAAATTTATTTATAAATTTTTATGTTGATTTCTTAGTGTTTATAATTTACTTTTTGCAATTTAATTTTACAATTTATTGACTAGTGTAGTACAGGGGACAAACTGAAAAAAATGTATTTTTTTTTCCTGTTGACATGCTGTTAAATTAAATAGTAAACTTTGTAAGCCTTTAAATGTATTACCAGGTGTTGATGCATGATTATTTTTTTTCTTGTGGCCCATTCTGTGAAAAATAACATTGTGTAACGAAAAAGATGATATTCAGCTATGCAAATTCAAACCAATTATTTATTAATAACTAAAGTCCTGCAAAAGTTTTCCTTTCTGCTGAATTTGTTTTGTTTGAATATTCTTCGTTTTAAAACCTAATAAAACAAAAACAGTGTATGTTTATATGGAATGAAATTTTATGAAAGTGCTCATTTTATTAAGATTTTTTTTTTTTTTTTTTTTTTTTTTTAAAGAACTGTTTTATTAAAAGAAATGTTGTGAAAGGAATATTTTATTTAACTGATTTTTGTGAAGGGGAATATAAATAGGCCCCAAGTTTTGCCTGGATCGACCCCTGATTACTTATGGGTTTTTTTCTTTTGTAAAAGTAGTCTGCTTTTTGACAGTAAAAGCAAACCAAACATACAGTTTTTTTACAATCTATGTAAAAAAGCCTTTTGATTTTTTATATTTTATATATGTATTTTGAAGGGGCAAGAGTTTGGGAATTACACCAATTTGTCGATGTTGCTGGCGAGTGAATTTTTAGACACTGTTTTAAATACAGCAGGCTATAGAAAATTTATTAAACTTAATTTTTTATTGATTGGCTATGTTTCGTGTTTTTTCCAATTGCTGTAATTTGAACATTGCACTAAGTTCTATTCTATATTGAACTTTCCTTTCTTGCATATCTTTCTTAATTTTATAAAAAAAAAAAAGTATGAAAATATTACTGAGCAAAAAAAAATTCCATAGTAGTAATGAATTATTTTTTCAGTCATGTAAATTTTGTCATTGTGATTTTAGAAGACACTAGGTTGGACATTTTGTGGCTGGCAATCCTTTGACGGTGAGATTTTCTGAAAATTCTGTACCCCTGTATACTGTAAAAATGTAAATAAATAGTTCTATACAGGCAAAATCTAAACCTAAGAAATCTGTTGAATTAATTTTATATTTGTTCTCTTCATATTTAGAAAGGAGATTAATGCAAGTAAGGGTTGAAATTTGACATTGCATTAACCCCCCCCCCCCCCCCACTGTCATTGTTGGGAGATTGGTATATTGTTTTTTAAAAATATGTGTTTTTTTTTTTTTTTTTTTTTTTTTTTTGTACTTTTCTATTATCCTGTCGACCACTTTTCATCAGGGTTGGCAAGTTTTTGACGCATGACGGTTTTAACCATGGTTTTTACCGTCATGTCAAAAACTGCCAAAACCCATTTTTTAGTAATTTGTTTTTACATTTTTGTTTTCATTCTATCTTTAATATTAAGTTGTTTTACATAAAATAGTCAGTATCAAAAAGACTCTAAAGTATATTTATGCAAGAAAAACAAAAAAGATTAGCATTAGAATAATACGTTTACATCTCTGTTTGAAGATCTCTTCAATAATCTTAAGCTATTTGGCAAAGTCTAAAAAAATTTGATTTTTTGAAGAAATCCTGTAACCTATAAGTATTAGATTAAACAATGTGTATAATTTCAGTACAATTTATTACATTGTTGAAAACAAAACTTTAAGATTCTACTTATTGAAGTGCAAATGAAAATCACCATAATTGCATTTATGAAATACATAAGATATGAATTTTAAAATATTATATCGAAGAATATTCAAATTTATTCAGTACCAGTCTATGCTTAACATCTATTGTCATACAATGTAACAGCATTTTTGCATCTCTAAAATAATTTTAATGTACTTTATTAAAAATGTATATTGAATGTTATTTAATAATTATAATAACCTTTTATTATCATTTTATATTAATGTTAATTGCAGTTAGTAGAATCTATATTAGTGAAGATTATGACAAATATTGTTCTTTTCTTTTGCTCTTGTATTTTTAAAATCTTTTCCATGTTAGGAAATGATCTTCTTTTAAATAAATTTAACAAATGTAATTGTAAATAATAATAATAACAAGAACAACAAGGTGAAATCAATCTAGAAATGTTTTGTATGCTACACTTACACCATAAATTGGAGGACAATCGAAAATGATAGGTTTCTGACAGAATAAACCGGTAAAAACACGGTTTTTACCACTGTCATGTCAAAAACCCAACCCTGCTTTTCATAACAAAAAACTATCGCCAAATAAACGGGAGAACGTTGCCATTGGAATATCAAAATAAATAAATAAATAAAATATAAGAATTTAAGGACACAATTGTTATTTTAATGAATGAAATAACTAATAAATCAGTAAAACATAATGAAAAATACACGCAAATGTCGAATTAAAAACCACTTGATGGCATAACAAACACATATAATGCTTCTGGCATCACGTAAATGGGACTGTATTTTTGGCGTTTAATCTTACAGTTTGGCGATAGTTTTTTGTTATGAAACGTGGTCGACGGGATAATAGAGAAGTACCATTTTTTTTTCTTTTAAATTAAATATTATCTTGTTTAAACTTAAATATGAGTAATTTCAACCTATTTTGATTAGTTATTGAAGTTAAAAAAAAAAAAAACTTTATTGTTTAATTTTTCTCCGTTGTTTATAGTATTAATTTATTGCTAGCAGTATTTTCCAAATATAAATCATTTTCTGTGTGTAATTAACTGTCCTTCACAGTAAATTAATGACAGCACATATATTATTGAATGATCTGTGTATTTAAAAAAAAAAATGTGTTTGAAAAAGTTTCCTTTTATAGATATAATTTTGAATATGTTAGCTGAATAGATAGTCACTTTTAATTTTGTAAATAATTGTTTGTTTTCTTTACTTAAAAAAAAAAAAGAAAGTAAAAAAATGCCAAATATATATATGTATATATAATTTCTGTAACTAGGTAAAAAAATTAAACAATATGCAATAATAATGAAATTCCATGTGTAAATTAAATGAGAAAATATTTATGTACTTTCTGATCCACTGACATTTCTTGGGGCTGTGGTATTAATAATCTTTAATATGTGTTGAATAATTATATATTTTAAACAAAAATGTTGAGGGGGGGGGAGGCGATGCAATGCCTTTTTCAACACATGCCCTTCAATTAGTATGATTTTATATTTTTGGTACTTCTCCATTATCCCGTCAACCACTTTCCATTAAAAACAAAAAATCATAAAACAATGGGATTTAATGCCAAACATGCATGATCGTAAATGTCGCATTCACTAGACGTCAAATTTGTTACACATGTTTGTTAAGTCATCAAGTGATTTTTAATTTGACTTTTACTTGTATTTTTACTGATGTTTCACTAATTTAGTAGCTCTTTTGTTAATTAAAATAACAATTGCATCATTAAACGATAACGTCATGATATTAAAAGAGAAAAGCATTAAAAAAATGTTGTGAATCATAGTTATGTATAATAGACAAGTTTCAACTGACATCGCACACATTTATCTACTAGCCGAAAGCGATAATTAAGAAAATCTAATTAAGAACTGTGGTATTTAACCCTAAAAATACAGAAGCTTGATGTCATGTTTCATTTTAAATGCAATACTAACACTTGATGTACATATTTCATTTTTATATCGATAATTTGACTATTTTAAGAATATCAGATATATATATATAAAATATTGGATACATATTAAAATATCTGTTTTTTTAAAATATGATAACTACAAACCCTGTACAGAATAATGTAAAATAAAACTAATATTACCCAAACATACCAAAAATTAATATTTCATCAAAAGAATACATTTAGCATATGAATAGAAATGCCATACATTTGGATTTTAAATATTAAACTTTACTTTTTCCTTTCAACTTTTGACCATAAGTGCCTATTTCCAAAAAGAAGAAAAAGAGAAAAAAATCAAATATTTGCATTCTAAATTATTTCGATTCTTATACTTCAGAAATATCTGAAACTGCTAATATTTTAATACTGATCACTCATAACAGGATGATAACAGGCGCATCAAAATTGAAATTAATATATCTTCAAAGGTCTTCTATCTGAGACTGAAATCTGGTCAATGAAACACCTACTTTTACTCATAAGAATAGTAAAAATGATTCATTACATTGGACTGTCTGGTTTCAGGTAGCAGGAAAAATCAAATTTGCCAGTCCACTCTTGAATCAGGGATTGGCTGAAAAGCATTCGAAGAGTGCTCAATATTTAAACTAGATTTTGCCTGTGAATGAATCGATTGCAGCACACTAAAATTAAATCACAACATTTGCTTTAAATCTGATCCTGTTGAATCATGTTCAGTAGATTGATTCAACTATTGGTTATCTGCGGTAAATACATTGATATACAAAGGGCATTCCATAAAGACTGAGAGTTTTTTTTACATAGTGGCAACACCACGAAATAAAAAAATAAAACTAGGCAATTTTTTTTTAAAACTGTTAACTGTACGTTTATAAATATTCTAAACAAAGCAGACAATTTTATTATCTTAGTTTTGTGCTTGTTTAAAGAACTGTTTTTATTTTCCGCACAGAAATGGAAGGTGAGTGATTCAGAGTTTTAAAAAAAAAATGCATTGTGTCATAAAGTTTTACTATCAATTGGGCAAAACAGCTCCAGAAACAGTTAAGTTAATGAAAGAAGTTTACAAAGACAAATGTTTTGGTGAGTCTACAATTTTTAGATGACATGGTGATTTTTTAAAAAGACGTTTGTCTGCAGAACTGGCTCCTAAGCCTGGCCGACCAGAAAGTGTTGTGAATGATCGAAATGTTAACACTGTGTGGCAATATTGCAAGAAAATCAGCGAATGACATTTGAGGAGATAGCGACATCAACTAACATTTCAAAAACGTCGATATTTGGCATTCTACACAACAATTTACAGCTTCGCCATGTTTGTTCCAGACGGGTCCCTCATCATTTTACTAAAGAACAAATGAAAACAAGAATTCATTAGTGTTGTGAGTGGAAACAGATGCTTTAAAATCATCCAGAATTTCCTAAAGACTGTAATAACAGGGGGTGAAACTTGGGTGCATCATTTTGATCCACTTACCCAAGTCTGCAACAAGTGTATGGAAACACACTGATTCTCTGCATCCAAAAAAAATCCGACAAGCCAAATCTGCTGGAAAGGTCATGATAATTATCTTCTTTGATCATAAAGCTGTAATCTATCAGCATGCTGTTTCTCCAAAAACTACTGTGAATGGTGAATATTATGTTTCAGTTTTGAAAATTTTGCCACAACACATATCGAGAAAGCGTCATGAACTGGTATGGAATTGGAAATTACATCACGATAATGGTCGCCCACATGTTGCTACTTCTGTTCAGCAATACCTTAGTAAATGTAATATTAAAATCACGTCACAATCTCCTTACTCACAGTCCAGATCTCTCACCATGCAATTTCTGCCTATTCCCGATGTTGAAGGAAAAGCTCTGTGGCAGAAAATTTGATGCAGATTCTGAAGTTATTTCAGCAGTGCTGGGTTCTTTTGAAGCAGCTTCCAGAAAAATGCTTCTCTACTTGTTTTGAAAAGTAGGTTGAACGATAAGAATGTTTCATATAATCTGGAGGAAAGTATTTTGAAAAAGGATGATGTATTTTTGCTGTAAATATATTTCTTGATTTTTAATGATTTTACTCTCAGTTTTTATTAAATGCCCTTTGTAGATCAGAATTTTGCAGAAAATAAAATAGATAAATCTGATCACTGACATTACCTTTAAATCTGTATTTTTTGCATCAATTTAAGATCGGGTGTGCTACGCATGCTAGAAGCTACGGTCTGTATTTGTAAACAAACTGTGAATTTGTGTGGCTTTATATTTTTTAATAAAATCCATTCAAATGAATCTAGAAATGAGAGCCCCCCTTCCCCAACTTACTTTGGGAGTGTACCTGTACATCCTCAAATTTCTGCTATTTTGTATTTTCAGATTAAAAAAAAAAAAAAATCCTAAAGAGCCTAGAGTTGGAAGCCAGGTGTCTTCAGCATCATACACCCAAAATAAAATAGCGTAAAGTAAAATTCTGGATTTCAGAAAATTGCTAAAATTCATAGATGTATTTATTTTGTGTCTTACATTCTTTTTGTAAATGCAAATTTTGCTTATTTTATAGGTTAGTATAATTTTTGTGGTTGTATAATTAGTTGTTTTTTCTTTTTATCTAGTAATCTTGGTTCTGCATTATTTGGTCACAGATAACTTTTGGTTTGCAGACTGACACAGAAAATTCTGCTATTGGGTAAGTGGGTATTTCTTTGTTATTATATTTCTGGAAATTTTATCTTGTAAATAATATAATATTGCAAAAAATGGCAATTTCCTAAAGACTGTAATAACAGGGGGTGAAACTTGGGTGCATCATTTTGATCCCCCTTACCCAAGTCTGCAACAAGTGTATGTAAACACACTGATTCTCTGCATCCGAAAAAAATCCGACAAACCAAATCTTCTGGAAAGGTCATGATGATTATCTTCTTTGATCATGAAGCTGTAATCTATCAGCATGCTTTTTCTCCAAAAACTACTGTGAATGGTGAATATTATGTTTCAGTTTTGAAAATTTTACGACAACCCATATCGAGAAAGCATCATGAACCTGTAGGGAATTGGAAATTACATCATGATAATGGATCTGTTGAAAAATGAGACTTTTGATAAAAAATGTAAAAAAAGAGTTAATGTTTTTAAATTATTGTTTAATTTATTGTTCAGAAAAAAGTACAGTAAACCAAAAATCTGATTAAACTAATGAAAAAAAAAATTCTGTAAAAAAAAAAAAAGTTACTGTATTTTTTCGACATTTTAAATATAAATTTCATTGTTTAATTTTGTATATGTATTGTGATTAAAGACATTTGAAGATTACAAACCTGGGAATTAAAAAAAGTACACACCTAACTAGGAGCAAAATGTTTTAGAAGTATTTAATATCCAAGGATATTATGGTGTGTTGCCACAAAAACAGGGGTGGGAGGATTAGCAACATTTGTATACAAATGAGGGAAAAGTACAGAATTTTCAATTTTTTTAAAATCTAAATTCTGATCTGTTCAAGACCTATTCTGACCAGTTACAAAAATTAATTTACATGTAGTTATTTTTTCATCATCTAGACTTTTTTAAATTCTATATTTTGGCTTTATATACAGTCAAACCTGGTTAAGACAAGACGTTCACGGGGTAATACACGATCCCACTTAATACGCAGATTTTTTCCCTCCCTTGAACATTGCCCATACGACTAATGCAAAAATATCTCATTTATTCTGCGATTCCACATAAAACTCGATAAAGTTTCAGTCCCTTGAGTTTAAAAAATCTTGCTTAATACTCGAATTCATAAGAAAAAAATCTGAATTTCTTCTTCAGTGTTATCAGTTTAATGGGATTTTTTAATTTAGATATCTACCAGTATTTACGAATATTAATATTCACCTTATTTTATGACACATTAATTTAGGTTAATATTTCACCTTATTTTAAGACGCATTAATTTAGGTTAATATTATTATTCAGAAATCGTGGTATTGTTGATTCTTGTTTTATCCTCTCGTATACTGTAGTAAATACAGCGCCCTGTGTGCCTTTAAACTCATGTGAAGGAAAAGGAAAACGTGCTTTTGTTTTCAATTCTGTTTCTTCATTACTTTCTTTGAATGTCTCTTTGCTCCTGTTTAATTCACGACTGGTGATGCACCTGAATGCAGTTAAATTTTTATTTTAAATATATGCGTAAAAGACGAAATTTTTTACTGTAAACATATACGAATACTCTAAAGTTCATTTAGAGGATTAGATGTGTAAATAAGTACAGTTCCTGCAACATTTATGCAAATCACAGTTAGTAAAAAATGTAAAAATGGGACCTGTTGACAACAGAATCCTGCCTTTAATGCAAATTTGTTTTTCCCTACACAGCTTGATTTTTAGGCCAATTTCAGAATTTCCTTTTCTTTTTCAATAATGCGCCAGGGGGGGATGGCAATGAATTTATTGTATTTTCATCTAAGTCTGTGAAATTGTGATATAAAAATGTGGATTTTTTTTTTAATCCATCTGAACTCCTTCAAAATTAATGGTGATCATGAATATATAGTGATTGTGCTTTTAAAAATTATCATTTGAAAGAAAAATAATAATAATGCTGATAAATTAAATTAGTTGGTTGCCAAACCTCAAGTTGATAAGATAAATCAGAATTTTACAAATTGGTGACTGTTTAAGCTCAATTTTGGCAAAAAAAATTCTTTTTTTTAAACTTTTTAAGGTTTGTCCTTGTTTTCTTGTTTTAAAAAAATTCATTTAAAATTTTAATGAGGCCTTCTGTCAGTATGACACCAGTCCGTTAAACTGATTGTCACTACTTAAATATTAGGTAGAACAGAAAACTGTTTTTAGAGCATATTCTTGACATTATAATCCTTTCACAATGGGCAATAAATCTTCAGCACCAGTTTTCTCAAATTGTAATTTCACACCTAATGAATTGCTGAAAATCTGCGATTATTTAAGTTTGAAAATTTTCTTTACAAAAGTACTTCTGTTCAAACTTAATGATGTTATGCACCTAAAAATCTTGCTTGTCCATAAAGTGGTTAAGAGTGAGAAAAAAATAGTATAAAATTTTTGAAGTTGTTTTGTAGATTGTTATAATAATAACTCATCTTTTTTTTTAAATCTAATTTACGAGGGTCGATCCAGAAATAAAGTTTCCAAAGAGCTCCAGCCACATGGGAAGGTACAAGGTGAAATACAACAACAGCGCTGCGCGTGGCTGTTCCCACACATGCGATTTCCCCCGGCTGCACTTTGCTGTGCCGCTTATTCTTGGCTCAGCAACCGCCTGAGATTGAGTTTCCCATTGTTGATCCCACCCAGTTTGAGATTCATTCCGTAATTCGCTTTTTGCATGCCAAAGAGACTCCACCCATGGATATTCATCGTCAGTTGATAGAGGTTTTTGGCGAGAAGTGTATGTGTGTTCAACGCGTCCGAAAGTGGTACAGGGAGCTTAGTGCTGTTCAGAAGGAAGTCCATGATGAAGAAAAGTGTGGAAGACCGTCAGTTTCGGAGGCGGTTATTGAGATGGTCCAATGCGAAGTGCTTCAAAACAGGAGGATCAAAATCCATGAACTTGTTGCTCAGATTCTTGGGAGTTCTTACAGAACAATGGAAAGATTTTTGACTGAAAAATTGGGATATGACAAGTGTTTTGCTCGATGGGTACTGCAGCTATTGACATCAGAACACAAGGAGAAACGCCTTGACTGTGCTTGCCAGTTTCTTCAAAAGTGTCAAGCCAATAAGGAAGAATTGTTGGACTCGAAACGTAGGTGTTTCATTTCACTCCTGAAACGAAACAAAAATCCAAACAGTGGTGTCACTCAGGGTCACCAGTCACAAAGAAGTTCAAACAAACTCCTGCTGGAAAAGTCATGGCCACTGTTTTTTAGGATCGAAAAGTGATACTGCTGATTGATTTCATGGGACAACAATCAACTCAGACAGTTACTGCGCAACACTAAGAAAACTCAGGCGACCTATCCAGAACTGCTGGCGAGGACGACTGACAGCCAGTGTAACGCTGCTTCATGACAATGTCTCTTCTCACATCTCGTGTCAAACCTTGGAACTTCTGACACAATTTGGGTGTACTGTCATGCCCCACCCACCTTACAGTCCAGACTTTGCACCTAGTGATTATCACTTGTTCCCCAAGTTAAAGGAACACTTCGGGTGACCAGCACTTCCAGAGCAACGATGACGTCAAAGAAGTGAAACACTTCTTCAACGGGTTGGTGCCAGAGTTCTACAACATTGGGATACAGAAATTGGAGTACCGTCTACAAAAAATGTGTAGAAAAAGATGGTGATTATGTAGAGAAGTAGAGCAAACTTTCTTTTTTCCAACAATGTAAATTTCTATAAGAATAAACAATGTGTTCTATTTGCAAATTTGATGGGAACCTTATTTCTGGATCGACCCTTGTATAATAAAATAATGATAATGCGAGTGTGCATTAGGGTATTGCAACTGATTTGTCCAGTATACGGCAATTCCTGAATGGAGTCCAATTTAGATGAAATTGTCAAAGTAGTAAAAGTAGAATTATAAAAATTAAACGTCTGATATTTTTCCTCTACACAGTTGTAACTTTGGGTAAAGATTTCATATTCAAATTGATATTCATATTAAAAAAATGAATCATGATTAGTAATAATGAAATTTGTATTTTCTGTGTTTCAGATATTTCTCGAGCTGCAGTCTATACATTGTGCGAAATCATGATGTCCCATTGAGGCGATAGAAAGATGTCCCTAGTTAAAGCACAGACATTGACAAAAAGCCCAAGCACAGTTAGAGAAGCTGTCTGTTGCGATATCAAAAAAGATTATTGCAGCCAATGTCACTGAAGAAATCACCCTGTATCGAATATTGTGAAGTTTATTTAAAATTGAACCTCTATTGCTTAATATAGTTTATATTAATCATGTTAATAAAGATATTTGTTTTATTTTTGATTGTTTTATTCATTTTGTACATTTTACATGTTTAAAAATGTTTATTTATGACATGAATCTTACTACAATTATATTTTTCTTTCAGGTGACAGGTATACTTTGTTACACTAAAATCCATTTATTAATTTATTTTGATAAATTATGCCAATTATTAAATAATGTTCAAAATAAGCGTTAAAAATAAATGTTTAAAGAAACAATAAAAATAAATCTTAGTAATAAGTTACTGCTGTTAAAAATATGTTCTTGCATCAAAAGAATTGTGAATGTTCTAAAAGACTTTTCAATAGTTAAAAATTCATTTAAAATATCTTTAAAAGAGAAATGATGTATATTCATGAAATTTTGTTTGCAAAATAAATTATTGTGATTTCAAAACTTCAAGAAATCATGAGTTATTATGTTCTGGTATTTTTTACACCACTAAATTTAAATAGTAATATTTTTATATGTCATCACAGAATTTATCAATTAAAAGAAGAATAAGATTGCTATATAAATTTAGTGGTGTACAAAATACCTAAACACAATCACCCCTGAGAAATGTAAAAAGATAATAGAGACTAACTAAACGTAGCAATAAGCTACTTTTTAAAATCATATTTGTAGTTTTTCTAAACTATTCATTTATACATTTAGGATATAGAAAATGTAATTGGCTAGTAGAATTTTAAAGTAAATTATAAAGTGTTCTGTGATAAAAATGCAAGTAAAATAAGAATGAATCAAAACTGGTTTAATTTTCCTTTTAAACTGAAATGATTAGTAACAAATAAAAATATATTCATGCAGCTTTGAAAGTAAAATTTATATATATAGGGGATCGGTTGGATCTCAAATTTCCCTTGCTAATGTTAAACCCATAGGAGTAGGGTGAGTCATTTTTTAAATACCTCGTAAAAAGAATTACTATTGACTTTTCTTTGTTGTGTGTGTATACTCTTCTTAATTTTTTCTTTTAGTTAAAATATTTCCAAAGTGTATGCTTAATTTTATCTGAAGGGATAAAATCTTACTCAGAGCTCATATGGTTTTAACATATAAAATATTAAATTAAGCATATATTTTAGAAATATTTTGACAGCTAAAAAAAACATTCTTTAAGAAGAGTATTCAGAAATAAGTCAAATACTAATTTCGTAAGGACATATTTTAAATATAAGAATGCATTCCACTCCCATAGGTTTGACATTAGCGAGAGGAATTTGAGATCTGACTGACCAATCTCCTTAGTTATTTAGAAATGCCACTTTTGCATAATCAATTACTTATACACAAAGTATATTTTTTTTTTTTTACTTCAGTAAACATTAAATTCATAAAATGCTTATAAACTAAAACAAAGCAATTTTTAAATCGTAAAGTTTGATAGTTTTTATGCATATACAATCATAAGAAGTTTGTTTGGTATGTGGGTCTAGATGAATATTCACAAAAAAAGAAAAATTCTGCACATGAGGGAATGTTTTCTATTCTGTGATGAAAGTCCATCTTTCTTATGTTTTGGGGATATTTCTGGCTTTCAACCATAATCCTACAAGACATTTCGAAGTTTTTTGCATTCATGTTATTCAGTCATTTTATAAATTATATGATTAAAGAATTACATATAAAAATATTTCAAAATTATACTCTCAAGCTGAGTAGGAGGGAACAACAGCCTTTAAAGCCATGAAGGATAAAAAAAAGTATTAATGGTATTGTAGTCTGTTAAAATATTCAGTCTTTTTTTTCAGTTGCAGACACTACCTAAGTAAAAGGGTGAGGGGCTGCTGTTTAATTTCAATTCAACAGTATTTGGAATGGAGTATATGCAAAGGTCAAAATATTTGCAGTGTCTACATAGTATTGTGATGAGCATCCTTTACAGAATTTTTAATCTTTTATTACCAGTGTTATAAAAATAGAAATTTTTGGCCAATTGAATTCCAGAAATGCTTTGATTTTACAAGGCAAACTTTTCAATTAAAAATTACTTGTACAAGTCACGGATTCTGATCATTTGTCATGTGATTTTTGCCACAAAGGGGTTAATAAAGAATTTTTAATTAATGGGAAAAAAAATTTCATGTATGTAGGTTTTTTTAGAATTTGTAAGTAAAATTTGGACATATAAAAGCTTATGCGACAAAAAATGGTTAAAATAAAAGTATTAAAACAATTAGTTTTTCATAATCTGTTTTATTTTGTTGCTTAAACAAGTATTTTCTATTCTGAAAAAAAAGGTGCAAGTTCCTTTATATTTCATCTTTCTGATAGATTAGAAGTGAATTTAAATAATCTAAAAAAAAAGAGTACTTTTTAACATGGAAACAAACACTTAGTTTAAAGATATTAAGACAAAAAAATGTGACTACAAGAACCTAACCAAAAATTCCTGCTTGCCTGTAGACATCCTGCAAGTTCTTGAAACAATCCTATAAATACCAGGAAACATCATATTTTTTATCATTATTAAGTCTAAACAGAGTCTTCAAACTGTCCTGTGGAGATACTGAAAGTTCCTAAATTTATCCTATTAATTCCTGAAGACATCCTAATTTTGTCCTTAGTAGGTCGCATAAATCCTAAAGGTATCCTATGGATGTCCTTAAAAATCCTGAAAGATCCTAACAGTCTTCAAACTGTCCTGTGGAGATACTGAAAGTTCCTAAATTTATCCTATTAATTCCCGAAGACATCCTAATTTTGTCCTTAGTATGTCGCATAAATCCTAAAGGTATCCTATGATTGTTCTATGGATGTCCTAAAAAATCCTGAAAGAACCTAAAAGTGTCTTATTTCTGACTTCCAGAAGATGTCACCAAGTGGGACATTGTGATTACCTAAAGGAGTCTTTAGGATGTCGGAAGGAAAAAATAAGATATCCTTAGGAAATCAGAACATCCTACAAATGACAACTTTAGGATTTCTCGAGGACGTCATTGTGTTGTGTGGGTAGACTACAAAGGATAGCGTGGCGTCGCGCCACTAGTTTATCGAAAAGCAAAATCCATTTGACGCCATGGATATGATAATTTTTTAACACCCGCCGATTAATCATCCATATACTATCATTGTCGTCTAGGCATTTATCTAAACCGCAGTGGCAACACACTCAACCTTCACTTCTGTCTTCAATGGCCGCGCGCGTTAGTTTGTTTGTGTACATCAAGATGGTCTGCAGAATATCCCAGTTTAAGTAAGTTTTTTCTCTAATCTTTTAGCTGTTTAGCTTTGAAATTTTGTATCTTTCCTTTTTTATAATGATTTAAGTCATCTTACTGAAGTATATCATCTTTTGCGAACGTATAAAAACATGTAATTAGGGTTACGTACTTGTTTAGCTTGAATTACATATTGAAATGATAAGTGATGCATGCTTTTTTAATATCTGCTTTCAAATCACTTAATTTCTTTCTCTGACTAAGTGAATAAATATCAAAGATTATTTTTTGTTTTCATTAATAGTTATATAGTAAATTTTATTGTTAAAAGTTACTGATACTTGATACTTTAGTGATCGAGTTTTTCCAAATTTCTTGTGCGTTTCGTTTCGTTTGAGATTCAACTACTTCACTGCACCCAGTAATTTTTTGTTGTATTCGTGTGCAAAATTCTTATACATGCACAAGAGTGGAAATTTGTTTTTAGTAGTTTAACAGCCAAAGACCTGTTTTTACTAGTCAGCAAGATGAAATATAGGGTAGTAAAAGTTGTTTTTTAAAAAAATAACCTGTAATTTTTTTTTTAACTTCCCCTTGCATGTTTTTTAATCTATGTTACTGTTGACTCTTTTAATCAAACCAATCTTTGGCAGAAAATGTTTCACAGTTTCATGAGTTTTTTTTGTTTTTGTGTGAAAATCTGAATTAACTGCTAAGAGCTTGAATTAATTAATTTATATATTTTTTACTTTCTTGCAAAAAATTGTATGTTTTTGTTTTGATAGTAGTCAGGGCTGGCAAGTTTCTGCCGGGGTTGTTATAACCGGTTAAAATTGGCAAGGAGGCAGAAACTAAGAAATAATATGAATAATTTTAGCAGCAATGATTCATAATTCACACATGTATTTGATATGTAAACAAATTAAAAATTAACACTAAAGATAACGAGTGTTAATCAAAGTAGCAAAATGCTTCAAAATGATCATATAAATATACTTTATTTATATAATACTAATTTTCTTTTACTTGAAAAACAGAAATTTTCATAATGGTAATCTGATGTTATATAAGTTTAACTATTAATATTATTATTTGCAGTTACATTTCTATTTAAAAGTAAAAAAAGAAAGAAATTTACAAAAAATTCTATGATATTTTAACAAATCACTGTTCAGAGAATTTTTAAATAAATAATATAATGCAATAACTTAAAGGTTATCAACTATATGGAATATGGTTTATATATATATGGTTAGAACATTTTCAACTAACAGTCTTAAATTTTAAAAAAGATGTCAGATTTGTTCCTTTGAATACTGTATTTAAATGAAATGTTTTTAAATCCACAGAATTACAAGATCCACATATAACTACAGCTTCAAGTTAAAAAATTAGAATAATAGAAAAAAAGGAATTGTGAAGAAAAGGTTTTTTTATGTATCGCTTATGCAAAAAATAATACCTTTACATTTTATAACTTTATGCTGGAAAGAAGCTCAACTTTGTTTTTTGGCGCAATATCTATTGTGCCATAAATGCTTATTTTATGCAACCTTCTGAACAAATCAGGAAAATTCATAAGTATTCTAATTTTTTGAACCACCTATTTTAGTATTCTAATATTTTGAATAATGAAATTTTACAAAATTAAATATTCACTCAAAATTTAATATTTTACAGTTTTAATTTTCCTTAATAACATGCAAATGCATTAAAACATCCACCGCTGTTTTTTTTTTTTTTTTTTTTTTTTTTTTTTTTTTTTTTTTTTTTTTTTTCAATTGTACTACAGTGAAATAAAGCTAAATGCTATTCCAAATACAAATGGAATTAATTATTCTAATTTTTTGATTTGGAGCTGTATAACATTTCTATGAGAAAGGTTTTTTACAGTTATTAAATTATGTTAAATTACAGAAAAGTATTTTGAGTAAGTATTGGATATAGTTTTCTATTTTGAATTTTAAACTGAGATTTCAAATGCTCTAATAATTGTTTATATATAAAATTACACGACCTTATTATAACAAATTTTATCTGTTACATTACTCATTTTTTCTAATACAAATATATTTATTTTAAATTAAAACTATCCACAGTATTTTATTTGTTATTTATCCTGAATAAAATATACTTAAGGAATTTAATACAGTAGAACCTCGATTAACCGAGCTTCGATTAATCGAGGTTTCTATTAACCGAGCCGATAACAAAGTCTGATTTTTTTTTTTTTTTTTTTTTTTTTTTGTGAATGAGCCTTGAAAAATACCACACGTTTTAGTTCACTGTCCATGCTGCAGGCTACATAATTATTCTAAAGAGAAGAGAGGATGAATCCCAGCAAAGGGTAAACCCACCGACAGACGGAGAACTATTTGAGATTATTAATCGCATTAAGAGGTGTGAAAAAGTTTTGGAAGAAGACATTTCCGAATGGCTGGACGTTGAAAAGCAACATCCAAGTTTTCAAATCCTTAATGATGAAGAAATTAACAAGCCGTTAATTCCTATTGAACATTAATGATGCTGACAATGAGGACCAGGATTTTGAGGATTCAAGAACTATAAGTCATACTGAAGGTGTTCAAGCACTAACAACTGCCCTAAAATATTTGGAGCAAAGAAGCGATGTTGCGCCGATAGATCTTCTGCTGCTCAAAAATTGGCGTGATCGGACAGCCACTGATAGAAAATCTGGACTTAATTTAGAATAGTTAAAAACATTTCAATTTGCTTTTTAAAATTTACTATTTTTAGTTGATTTCCTTTTTAAATTTGTTCAGCTGTGAAACATAACTTTATATATATTTATTTTTATTATTCAAAAAACGTTTTACTGTATTTTATGCTAAGAGCTGTTAAATTCGCGACCACGGTTAGTTTTTATGCACAATTTCTATTAACCGAGATTTCCGATATCCGAGGTACTAGCGGTCCCAATTAGCTCGGATAATCGAGGTTGCACTGTACTATCTAAAAAAGTCCCAGATTTTGACATGAAATGTATTTATGCCAGTTTCTGCCGGTTATAACCATTTTCTGCCACTGCCACGGCAGAAACCACTTTCTGCCGGCAAAAACACAGCCCTGATAGTACAGTGCAACCTCGATTATCCGAGCTAATTGGGACTGCTAATACCTCGGATATCGGAAATCTCGGTTAATAGAAATTGTGCATAAAAACTCCCCCTACTCGCGAATTTAACATCTCTTGGAATAAAAAACAATAGAACGTTTTTTAAATTATAAAAATAAACTTATATAAAGTTATAGTCTTTTTAAAGGCTCATTCACGAAAAAAATAAAAAAATCCCTGACGGCTCGGCCTACAGGCACAGGTAGATTTCGAAAACGCAGACCGTGGGAATTGTGGAAGAAATGATATTTTTGTCTTGATGCGGCAATTGGAAGCACCCACTTCGGAACCTAACTTGTTTGCTGGCGGAGCCGGCATGGATTTTTTTTTTTTTTTTTTTTTTTTTTTTTTTGCTATGAGGGTTAGTCCTATAAAAACTTGTCAATATAAAAGTTTTAGATAATATTAAGTAGATTTATAATAAATTTAAGCAGATTTGATATCTTGTGTTGTGAATTGACGAAGTTATGAATTTTTTCTTCTAACACCCCCCCCCCCCTCCCCGCACTCCCCCCTTGGGGGAGGATATCAAAAATCTGTCATACATAAATTTTCGGCCCTTTTCCTAAAAGTAATAATAACTTTAAAGGATTTGATACGTATCATAATTAAGAAATTGTTTTTTTTCTGTTTTCTCAAAAAGCCTCCACCCCCCATTCCTTCCCCCTTAGTTCGATTTTGCACATTAACGAACTTGACCGAGATTTTATGCCCCTTGATTTTATGTATCAGTTTGGAAGAGATTTGTGCCGAATTATTGAAGTTATCGTGTCTTTAAAAAAGTGACACACACATATATATATATATATATATTTCTTACGAAATCTACCTAAAAATAAAAAAAATCAGACTTCGTTATTGGCTCGGTTAACAGAAACCTCGATTAATCGAAGCTCGGTTAATCGAGGTTCTACTGTAGTATGAAAATTTCAATTTTATATGTTAATGGTCATTTACAACATTGTGTTTATTTTTCAGTTTTTTTTTACTCAAAAAATTTGTTTAAAAAAATATTTATTATTCCAAAAAACACATTTCCTTGATCAATTTGTACGTTAAAGTTTTTCTATGCTGCCTATCTAGTACCATCCCCCCTCCCCCCCTCCTTTCCAAAAAATAGCCATTTATTTAATTAACATTTTTCTTTTGAAACAATATAATTTATTTAAAAATATCTGAATAATTACTATCTCAAAAAAAAAAAAAAAATCTGGAACACGAATTAGTCGTTTTTCCTCTCTCTATGCTACTTTACAAATTTCAATACAGCATTCCAAGATAAATAAATGTTCTTTCGTGACAGATATACAAATTTCTCTAATTTTTTTTTGCTGCAATCGATTGACAAATTTAGCGATTTTTCTCATGCAATCAATGGATGAATTTTGCTATTTTTTTCCCATGACTGACGAATTTCAGGATATTTTCCTGTTACCGATTGCTGAATTTTGCAGTTTTTCTTGTGACCGATAAGTAAATTTTCTGGGGGAAGGGGGATTTCTTGCGATCAATAGACAAATTTCTCGATTTTTTATGCATCTTAATTAAAGGTAAAAATATGCAGTCGCCACTCGTCGATTAAACTTTAAAAACTGACGATTAAAAATATGGAAAGAACTGGCCAAATGCAGGATTTCCCGATTACCATTTTTCCCTAAATTTCACGATTTTTCAGCGTCCGTTCGACGAAATTCGTAATTTTTATGTGTCCGTTCGAAGAAATTCATAGCTTTTACGCGTCCGTTCGAAGAAATTTACGATTTTCCGTGCGTAATCGCCGAAATTCTTGATTTTTATGCGGCAATCGATTCGTGATTTTTACACGGCAATCGACAAAGTTCAGGAATTGTACACGGCAATCGACGAAGTTCAGGAATTTTACACTCCCGAATGACTAAATTTGATTTTTACATAGCCGATCGACAAAATTCATTGTTTTTCGGCGCCTGATCGACGAAATTAGTTATTTTTATGCACACGATTGACAAAATTAATGATTTTTATGCGGCGATCGATAAAATTCATGATTTTTTACACGCTTGGTCGTAAAATTCATGATTTTTACACACTTGGTCGATAAAATTAATGATTTTTACGCGCCCGATTGACGAAATTCATAATATTTATGCATTCGATCGACAAAATTCATGGTTTTTATACGTTCGATCGACGACATTCAGGATTTTTACATTCCCGAATGACGAAATTTTATTTTTACGTAGTCGATCGACAAAATTCATTATTTTTCTGCACCCAATCGTTGAAATTAATTATTTTTTACACGCACGATCAATGAAATTCGTGATTTTTAGGTGGCAATCGATGAAATTCATGATTTTTATGCTTTCGATCGATGAAGCTCATGATTTTTACACAAGCAGTCGATAAAATTCATGATTTTTCCATGCTCAGTCGATGAAATTCGTAATTTTTACGTGCCTGATAGACTAAATTCGTGACTTTTACGCATTTGATCGACAAAATTCATTATTTTTATACGTTCAATAGACAAAATTCAGGATTTTTACATTCCTGAATGACAAAATTCGATTTTTATGTAGCCGTTTGATGAAATACATGATTTGTATGTACCGATAGATAAAATTCATAATTCTTACGTTCTCGATCGACGAAGCTCATGATTTTTACGCTACTTAATAGCTACTTGATAGCTACTTAAGCATGTTGTGTAGAACTATGCTGTTAACTTATTTAAAAATTTAAAATAGATTGGAAATTAATATCTCAAGTTTATTCAAAACAATATAAATTAAAATAGTTTTTTTAGTACATAAATTACTTTTTTACTGTAAAGTCATTGTATTTAAAAAAAAATAAATATTCAGTGACATAAATGTACCTACTGGCTACTAAAGAAATTATTCTCCTTAGCCAGTAATTGGCTACTAAAAAAATCAGCCTACTGGCCAGTGGCTACTAAGCGAAATTCCTTATTTTCACCTTTTAAACTTAATGGTGAAACTTAAAGGGCTTTTTCTTGCAATCGTAGACGGATTTCACAATTTCTTTTTCTACAACCAACTGCTGAATTTTGCATTTTTACACGCAACCGACAGATGAAGTTTGTCATATTTTCTCGTGACCGATAGTTGAAGTTTGCGATATTTTCCTGCAACCTTTTGGTGAAATTAATGGCAGCAATTTTTGCAAATTCAAAATAATTTGGCACATTTCCAGCTATATAAAAACGGACAAGGCACATTCACAACTATAAAAAAAAATCTCTGACGGCTCGGCCCCTACATGCACAGGTAGATTTTAAAGATGCAGACCGTGGGGCGTCTGTTTATTAGGAATTGCAGAAGAAATGACCTTTTTACCATGATGCAGCAGTTGGAACTGCCCACTTTGAAATCTACCTGTGTCAAGTAGGCAGAGCTGGCCGATTTTTTTTTTTTCCTGTAAAGGTTGGTCTTATAAAAAACTTGTCAATATAAAAGTTTTAGATAATATTAAGAGGATTTATAATAAATTTAAGCGGATTTGATATCTTATGAATTCCCCCCCCCGTCCTCTTGAGGCCATTTTTAATGATATCAAAAATCTGTCATACATAATTTTCGACCCTTTTCCTAGAAGTAATAATAACTTTAAACAGATTCGATATGTTTCATAATTAAAAGTTATGGGGAATTTTCAGTTTTCACAATACCCTCCCCTCCCCCCCCACCAGTTGTTTATTGGGCATTATGTGGTGATATATCTTTTTTTTTTTTTTTTTTTTTTTTCGTGCTAAGCGGTTAATGGGGAAGGATCTTATTTTGATTATGTAACATGATAAATATAAACTTTTTGTGTAGGTATATATTTTTTTAATTAAAAGTTTTGGTTTTCTGGACTTGTTTTTAATCAGATTTTTAATGCAGTAAAAACATGAAATGCCTCATATATGCTTAAATCTGGGTTGGTAAGTTTTTTTAATGTGGTGGCATAAACTCGTTTTAAATATGGTTAAAATTGTCACTTCAAAAACCTAATTTTAATAAAATATCATTAAAGGAATTATTTAGTAGAGTTGGATAGACTTTAATCTATAAATTCTAAATAAAATGCACAAATACATTCTTGAAACCTATTTGTAGAGGATACGGTTGGTTAACTGCAGCATGATAATTAATTTTTTTAATAAAACTTGCCTAATTCTTTTTTGATGAATTATTTTATTGTTGTTATTTGTTAATGCATGTTTTTAATGATAATTCATGCTTTTTAAAGATAAAATTTTACATTCTAAATGATTTTAATAGATTTTGGTATTTTATATTAAGTTTCTATTTTTGTCAGGGTTCAGGGATGTATATCCAATATTTTTGATATTTTCAGTTAAGACAAATGTAAAATAATTTTTTAACTGTTATTGGCTATGTCGTTCTGTAGATAAAGAATTTTTGCTCTTATAGTGTCTTTTTTAGCTCTCCTCCCCCAAACTTTACCAAGCTGAATTTTTAAATGTAGAATCAATAATTATCGGACAATACTTATAAAAGCTGCTGAAAGTTAAACTATGTAATTTAGATAAACTTGCAGCTACATTACAAATAATTTTTTCTGGTTTTCGTTTTGTTCAGCTAAGCAGACCATATTTATGTTGAAATATGACAATAAAAACATTTTATTTTGTTGTATAAAACATAAAATTTTCTTAAACTGATTACTAAATCTTAATAGTTTGTTTTTTGTGAGTGTAAAAAGCAAATTGTGTCTGCTGTTTTCAATTAGTTGATCATAAATTTTGTTAAGAGCCTACACTAGTCACGGGAAGAAACGCTCAAGGTAATGTTAAGTCTATGGGAAGGTTCTAGAGCGATTTCTCGCTCTCATTTTAATATTTTTAAACTATTTTTTTGTTAGGATAGCTGAGATCAATCTCCAAGATTTTACTTTTTCGATTTTTGTTGCAGTTTTTTTTATAAGCGAGTATTTTTAATTTTGGAACCGGTTCTGAAAGTAAAAGTAACTTTGTATAAAATAATGGGAACTAAAATCAAAGAAGTAAAAACTAACAACGTTGGAGATTGACCTTGGAGATTAGATATTCTTCAACGAGATACTGCTGCAATTGTTGATGCATGTCATGTTTGGTCAAGTTTTCTTTAAAAAAAGTTCACTTAAGCTGCATATTGAAAATGTGTGTAATAGGAATGGATCAAATCATGAAACCATACCATTTTTGGTTTAATTTTGCATCTTAACCGTAAGGGTGAAGGGTTGACTGATGCACAAATTGATTCAGCTTGCACATAGAATAGATGGATGTTTACCTGTATGCTGGTAACATAAATCACATTTCTTAATAAGGGTGTATAATTTTAAATTCAAAATAAAATTTAATTACAATATTGCAATTTAAACAAACTATTTACACTAGTTTGTATCTGAAATAGCAAACACTGTTTCTTCTGATCTTTGATAAAAATACATTTGTAACTTTTTTTTTTCAGATTCTCTTTTACTTCAGCCTATGATAGCAAAGATGCCCATAATGCAACCAGGAAAATGAATTCCTAACTTCAAATATATTAGACACGAAGTACAATGGGATCGGAAGTTTTGTAAAATGTTCATTCCAGGAATACAAGCACGTCATCGAGCTTGTTGCAGGTTTGTCTACCTACCGAGACTTGACATGTCTCCTAATTTTCACACATTTTCCTGCATTCCTGATTTTTGACATATTTCTTCTGATTTTCTTACTCTGTTCTTTTGACTATCAAAAGCTGCCTCAAATAAAAATTAAAATCTTCACTTTTGTTTTGTATGGGATTATGTAGGAAAAAAAAAATTCCTCAGTTCGTAGTTAATCTAAATATGATATGCTTGAATTTTTCTACATTTAAGAAGTAGTATATATTTTTTTCTTGAGTAAAAATGATAGTTAATCTTCTAAGACATCCAAGCACAATTTTAAATTAAACTTCTACTAAACATGCTTGCATTTTTAAAAAATGTTTTTTACCAAAAAGCTTTCTGAAATAAAATCTGATTTTTGGGTTTCAGAGCGTGTCAAGTCTGCCTACCTAAAACTTCTTGACATAAGTATTAATTTTTAATAAGTTTTGTAGCGAAATCGATGCTTCAAGAGGTGGGCAGGGTGTGTCATTCTGTAAATCTTGTGGCAGTAACTTTTGTTGTTTGGTGCAAAATTTGTTCTGCTGTGTGATTTGCAAATCTTAACAACAAACCTCAGCTACAGTCTATTATCTATATGGTCAAAAGTCGTATATTTTTATCCCCATTGACACTTGCTGCTAAAATAAAGTACTAATCCACCAAAGGATTTAATTTGGTTTCTGGTAACATTTGTCTATTTACTCATTATGTCTTCATATTTTACCGCCAAGTTTTTTATTTGGAATTGCTTTATCTATAGACAAGGTTTGAAATTCAAATTTTCCTAGGAGGGTAGTCTCCCTCCCAACATTTATAAATGGAGGGGAGTTTAACTGTTTGGAAGGAAGAAAAATAATCTATCCCACTATTTTATATGCTATTTGAAGAATCACATTAATACAGACATGACAAAAAGCTTTTAAAAAATTGAAATCTAGAACTCAGAATAATTATGTACATGTTTATTTATTATACATGATTATTATATATATTATATACGTGTATATATATGTCTATTTATATTTTTAAAAAAGGAAGAAAGTCGAGCTCTATATATATACACAACAATCTCTATATTTTTCAACGCTCATCAATGTTATGGACCTTTTAACAATTGGGTTGCTAAATGAATTTCTGATTTTATTCGATTTTGTGCACTGGAGATGAGTCTTTCACAAGGTACACTTGTGACAGGCCAGCACAAGAGCAACTTTTATAACTTAGGAAAATATTGGAAACTTATAGTTATGTTCTCTTTAAAAAAATTTCAGAAACTTTACAAAATCTTATGTGTCTTTATTTTTAACTACTTGCATGAAAAATACATATTCAGGGTGATGACATCAATATCAATTTCTGAATAAAATTGTTTTATTATATCCTTAATGAAATATAGGTAAAACCTGAATCCCTGGTATTTTCTTAGGTTCTATATGCATTGAAATTTTAAATAGATCTCCATAGTTTGAAAGGGAAACAGTCAATTTATTTTTTCTGTTAGATGAGAAATGCTTGTTGACTTTAAAGCTGTTCTCAAATCCTAAAGAACTACTTTCTGACACATTTCTAAATTCATTTTTGTTTGCAAATACATGAAATTGCCAGGTGTTCTTATTCAGAAACTATGTATTCAGAAGTCATTTTCCATTTTTTTTAGTAAAGGCCGAAGATTTTTCAGAAAAAAGTCAATGTCAGCTTTTTGAACCTAATTCTGACGCACAGGACAGGGAAAAAACATATCGTCACGTAACAAGATTTGCGTACAAGTTGATAAGTAATTTATTTATCCAAAAACGCTATTCGATTCCAAATTGCTTTAATAGTCAGGCCTGCCAATTAGGTACCTTTTATGTTTAAAAATGAGTCAGAAAATTTAGCATTGTTGACCAGGGAATTTAAGAACTACTTTAAATTGTCAAGTCCTAATTTCTGTGAATTGCAAGGATAAACTAGCTTGTTGTTTTTAAATGTTTTCTTAAAGTTCAGGAAAAAAAAATTACATATACACCACAAGTTCTTTACAGTTCTAATATCTGTATCATTTCTGCTTAGTGCTGTCTAGGCAAATTTGGTTGGGTGCAGAGCACGGTGGACCTTACTGCCCTTTCGGTTCTTTTCCTTTTTCGGTAACAGAAAAGAAAATCGTGAAATACTGTTGGTTGTCGGAATATCAATAGGTCAAGGAAAAAAATTGCCAAAATTACTTGATCAGTTGTGGGGGGAAAAACACCCAAAATTCGTTGATTGATTTCATGGAGAAAATTATGTATTTCATCGATCTGTTGCAGGAAAAGTTTTTAACTACTTGCCTCCGTTGCAAGAAAAAAACCCACCATTCGTTAATCGGTCACGGGGAAAATAACACAAAATTAGTCAATTGGCCACAGGAAAAAAAAAATCTCGAAATTTGTTGATCTGTTCGGAGGGGGGGGGGGGAATGCGAAATTAACCGGTTTGTCACTGGTAAATATCGCAAAATTTGTCAATTGGTCATAAAAATTTTAGACTGGTTTTGGGAGGGAGGGAGGGAATAAATCGCGAAAATTTTCAGTCGAACGCAAGGAAAATCGTGCATCATAAGTCGAGCAAAATATCACAAAAATTGCCCATTTATCATGGAAAAAAATCGTAAAATTTGTCAATTGGATGCGTAAAAATATCTCAGTTCGTGAGCTGGTTGTGAAGAAAAATCCCAAAAATTTTCATTCGGATGCAGTGAAAAAAAATGTTAATTTTTTTTCAATCTATCAGTCAGAAAAAATCATGAAACTCACCAATCGGTTGTGGGGGGAAAATCGTGAATTTCTTCAATCTATCTTTGGAAAAAAATCATAAATGTTGTTGGGCGGTTTCTTGAAAATATCGCAAAATTGTCAATCAGTCGCTCGAGGGGGAAAAAATTACAAATATTTTCAGATGAACACTAAAGAAAAAAATCATTTGTAAATCATGTTGGGAAAAGAAAGCATGCAAATCACCGATCAGTCGTGGAAAATATCACAAAATTTGTCAATCGCTCATGAAAAAATATTGCAAAATTTGTCGAAAGGATGTGGGGAAAAAATTGCGAATTTTGTCAATCTGTCGTGGGAAAATCCTTGCAAAATTTGTTGAACGGGCATGAGAAAATATTCGTCAGTCAGTTGCGGGACTTGATCATCGCTTCAAAAAACAAATTTCTTCGAAAAATGGTAATTCTTTTTTGGGCAATACAATTACATATTAAGAGTGTGCTATTGGAGGGTTAAGAAACAAATCTATCAGTAAATACTGTTTGATATTAATTTATATCCAAATAGAATGGTTGCTGCAAGAATAGTAAATATTTATGCACTGTATGATTATGCATAAATGTTATGTACAGGTTTGTTATAATTAAAGTTACCCTGCTTAGACCTGGTTGACAGATATCGATAAAACTTGAAATATAAGTTATATGGGGGGGGGATTGCAGAATTCACAGTTCTATTACTGAAAAAGATTGCAAAATTTCTCAATTGGTCGTGGGAAGAAAGTCGTGGAATTTTTTGACCGGTTTTCAGTCGAATGCAAGGAAAATCGTGAATTTTGTCACTCTCGCAAGAAGAAAATGTGCAATCAGTTGAGCAAAATATTACAAATTTGCCAATCTATCACAGAAAAAAACAAGCCGACTCAGACTCCGGCTTTTTTTTTGTTAGACAGTTTGAAGTGAAATTAAACCAATTCTCAATATACTGCCTGGCATACCTTGTAGATGAAAACTAGAAAATTTTACTAGTTTGGCAATAATTAATCTTTATTTTATTTTATTTTTCTCTTCCATCAAAAAATTTTTCTGCCCTGGGGAACCTTATTACTCTACTTTCCCTTTTTCAAGGCCACGAATCCGAAATAGTAAAATTTCTGTTTTGTTTTCTTCTTTAGGTTTCGATAATTGGAAATTTCGGGTTTGTGAATATGAAATTAAAAAATTAGTAAATCATTTGAGCATTTCTAGTTGAGCAAGTTTACTGGCAGGTATGCCCAAAAAGCTATTGCATCTGATGATAATTTTGCACTAATTAATGAGTTAACTGTCCTAAGGGATCATCACATTTCAGCATTTAATTAGCAGAATTACTTTGCTTCTGAAAGTGTTATATATGCTCAGGCCTTGCAATGCTCCTATATTTCCTATAAATTTGAAAAAATTCCTATTTTTTCAGCCCTTTACCCTCGCAATTATTTTTTATTTAGTTGTGAGCCGCAAAGTTCTACAATCCAGATGTGATTGCACAAATTTCGTCAATCCTACGAAGAAAAAAAAGTTCATTTGTTAAGTCTGCGGCAATATTGGAAACTTCATCATTTGATTGCAAAAAATAATTGTAAATTTCATCGATCGGTTAAAAATAAATCTGGATTTTCGTCAATTTATCTCAGCAGAAAAAATATGGATTTCATCTATCGGTCATTGAAAAAAATTGCCAATTTTGTTAATCGATGGCTGATAAAAATCGTGATCTTAGTCTATGAAGTGGTAAAAAAAAAAATAATTTCTCCAGTCAATTGCATTAAAAAATTGTTGATTTTGTCAATCAGTCATTGTAATATATCGGGAAATTTGTCGATCAGTTGATAAAAATCATAAAAATCCTGTAAGTTTTTCAGTCTCACCAATCAATTGCTGAAATGAATCTCAAAATTTGTCGACCATTGGTTAATAAAAAATCTCAAATTTCGGCAGTCACTCGCTGTAAAAAAAAAAAATTTCAATTTTGTCAGACAGCCATAACAAAAAAATAGCAATTTCGTCAATCAGCCATAACAAAAAATTACCAATTTCGTCAGTCAGTAGTTGTTAAAAATTGTAATTTTCAGCAGTCGCAAGTCACAAATTTCAGCAGTCGCTGTAAAAAAAAAAAAAAAAATCATTCATTTCGTCATTCAATCGCAGCAAAAAAAAAAAAAATTGCTGATTTCATTAGTCGGTCATTGAAATGCATCAGAAAATGTATGATCGTTCATTATTAAAAATTGCAAATTTTGGCAGTCGTTCACTGTTTAAAAAAAAAAAAATGCATATTTCGCCTATCGTGGGAAAAAAATCTCTGATTTCATCAGTCTGTCATTGAAATATATTACAAAATTTGGCAGTCACTTGCGACAAAACCAAAGTCTCAGATTTCTTTCTGTAGCTTTCCGAAATAAAATCTTATTTAAAGCCCTATCTTACCAAAACTAATTTATTTGTCTTGTTAATTTATATGCAAATAATGTACTAATATTGTATTCTTAAATATTTTCTAGCTTCAGTGAGACACAACAAACTGTTTGAAGATGCTGCTGTTAGTGACATTCAAAGCTGGATAGCCAAGTGGCTGCAATATGCAACAGATAGAGAGAGAGTTGGGCTGTCGAAAAAAACAACCTAATGTATCAGAAAATTCTGATTTTAATAAATAAATAACCATGTATTTGTATTGTCTTTCTCTTTTTTTTTCTTTTTTCTTTCTTTCTTTTTTTTAGATCTTAATATCAAAAAAGGGTTTTTTTAAAGTTTATTATACTTTAGCCAAAAATGTAAAATACTTTATACAATTTATTTCTCATAAATGTTTCTTTTAAGTATATCAACAATTTAAAATTATCTGCATAAACTAAAAAAGAAAAAAGTCAGTTTTTATAAATAGCCTTGATAATAGTTTTTCCTGTTTAATTAAAAATAAATTGTAAGATAGTTTATCAGTGAAGCTAATCTAAAAAATAAAAATGAAAGTTCGAGCAATATTATTGCAGTTTGAAGACAAATTTAAACTTTTAAAGTATTGTTAAGTATGTAAACGATGCCATTTTAGAGAAACAAATTTTATTTTTGACATAAATATTTTCAAATCTTCAATTGTTACTAATTTGTTCTATGCATTTTGTTTTAGAGCAGCTTTTAAGTGTTCTTAAGGTTGAATTGTGGAGCAACAGAGATGTTACTGTAGTGATGACTATAGTACATTTTATGATGAATGTGATCAAGTTAATCATGTGGAACATAAGTGAAATATAAATAATTACACAGGCAGGTGTGGGAGAATTATCAGAAAATTTTATCGACAATGATTTACTTCACTAGCCAACAAGATGCAAAATACAGTTGAACAGTGTTATGACAAGATGTAAGCAACTGAAAAATAAATAGTTTATTATTTTACAAATAATTTAATATTTCTTTTATAAAATTGAATTGTACACAAGAGGGAAAAGTTTAGTATAGGATATAACTTTAAGTACAATATTTTGGTTTGTAACTTTTATTTTTTTAAACATGTCTTGTTTTTTTTTTTTTTTTTTTTTTCAAAGACTGCCTAAAATTTCACTCACCCTGTCAGAAAATCCTCCTGCCTGTTGTGATTAAAATGTATTTCTCCACTCTTATAGGGGCATATGTATAATTTATGTAAAAGCGAAGCAAAATCAAATATGTCATCCTGATCATAGTCCAAACTGTTTTAGTTTATGTAAATACGTGAAGATATTTGATACGAAAATAATACATATTAATGAAGGTTATAAAACCGGTGAATTTTTGCATACTAAATATATTTCTGGTAATTACCATCTGATTATTTGGAAAACTACAGCCAAAAGAAAAAAAAATCAAGTTTTGTATGTTTTTGACCTTGCCATTACCATTGTTATTGAAACAATTTTACTCTTTCAAAAAGTACATTAAAAGTTTCCTACTAAATTTTCTTTTTAACAAAGAGAAAGTTGCATTAACTATCTTGCCAGGAATTTGATCAGATTCCCCCCCCCCCCAATGCTATCCCATTTTTATAAACTTTTATATCTATTTATAGCTTGTAAAGAATTTAATAAAAATTTGAATTTTGTTTCTTCAAGATTAATCGATGATTTAAGCTATTTACAATCACTACGTTTGATTACTACTGAGTACTACTTATTACTTGTAAAAAATTTAATAAAAATTCGAATTTTATTTCTTCCAGTTTCATTGATAATTTAAGCTATTTACAATCACTACGTTTGTAAAGGATTGAATTTGGTGGTTCTAGATAGAGAAGATGTTTCAATGGAAATTTCTAGGATGGATTTTTCTAGATATAAATTGGGAAAGTTGAGTCTGCATGGGATAAAATAGAAACACGTGGCGTTTAGAAGAAAATTTAATATCATGGAAAATTAAGTGTGTAGTAGTTAACATTCATATTTTGCATAGTTTTCAAATTTGTGCAAGATAAATGTTTAACTATTTTATTGGATTTTAAACCTGTATCACCCCCCCCCCCTTTAAAAATATTTGCTCATATATAACTAGAAGGGATGAATGACAATAATCGAAAAACAGCAGATTAGCAACTGTACACTGTTAAAAATTTTCAGCTTTTGCTGCATAGTCACTCCCCTGCTTTTATAGACTGTCTTTATTTTGACCAATGAAAACACTCCGTAATATATAGTAACATAACCATTTTCTCTAAAAGCGGTGGAGTGTGTCTGCAGCAAAAGCTGAAGATTTTTAACAGTGTATGCTATACTAATGGTTATCTTTATAAAAGCTTTATTGCTTGAAAACTACTGAAATATAATAGACATATGAATATACATTTAACAAGTGTTTATTATATTGTTTTTCACCATGAAGCTGTGTTATGAACTGAAAATGAAGTATGTCGTTTGAGATATTTACATTGAACAACATAATTTTTTTAAATTAAAATTGTCAGAATTTATCAATATTTGTTTAAAATGAAACCCTTTTCAAAATTTAGTTCTAGTTTATTGCACTGGATATGATGAACATGGCCGACCAAAAATATGAAACACATGAAACTAAGTGAAGAGATTTATATAAAATATTAAAAAAAAAGATTGCTTTCTCTAAGTATATCTGTATTAAGCTAAAAAAAATTGAAGTTAAGTATTACACCATAAAATAAGGTAACTGCAAGGTCTTGGGGGGGGGAGGGGGTGTTCAGTCCTAACATTTCAAAATATGACAACATAAGCTTAATTCTGTACTATAAAATTAGTTTAGAGAAAATCGTGCAACTATTTAAGATTCTGAAACTTAAATGTGGATATGAATACTTATATAGATATAAAAGATTTTTTCAATTATATAACTCTTTCAAGGGTGATGACTTATGAAGCCACTTAATTTTAATTACAGAATGGTACCAGAATTTCGATTTGATAAAAAAAAAAGTTCATGAAGCATGTGAAATTTAGCTTTTTTTTTTCCAAATTTGTAAATTCCGGTATCATTCATTCATTTTAACATTGTAGCAATCGAAGTGCTTTGCCCCTGAAAGGGTTAAAACAGTTTCGATACTACAAAATGTGTAATTAAATAGACTAAAAGTATTCGCCGACATACATATAAAATGTCATTCGATTGGCACAAAATCTATATTGTCATATGTGCATCAAAAATGCAGTTCAAAATGATTACCATTGGATATCAATAATACCACATTTGTGCCATTATTTTAACATTTTTATGCCTGCAATCTCGGAATTCCTACGTATTTGTATCAATTACGTATCACCTATATCGCCGATTTCCGTTGTTGTGCCATATTTCTGGCGCAATGTCGATAACCCATCAAAGTATCGCCAAAGATATCGAATGAGTGGACAGAATCGATACTTTTTGGTTATGATTCGCCGTTATCGAAATAACACCTCCAGTACTTGACGAAAGATACTATTTTTGTGCCAATCTGTTAGTTCTGTGCTAGCTGGGTACCTATTACATTCTCACCTAAGTTGGAAATTTTGAAAAATTTTTGCAGATCTACGCCGATTATGACTCCCAGAACCCAAAACCACCCCCAGTTCAAAACTTTATCTATCTATCTATCTATCTATCTATCTATCTATGTCACTTTTTTCTGACCACGATAACTGGAAAAATTCTGCATAAATCTCTTCCAAACTGATACATAAAATCAAGGGTCATAAAATCTCGGTCAAGTTCGTTAATGGGCAAAATCGAACCACGGGGAGGGAAATGGGAGGGGCTTTTTGTGAAAACAGAAAAACCCTCATAATTTCTTTATTATTATATGTATCGAATCCGTTTAAAGTTATTATTACTTCTAGGAAAAGGGCCAAAAATTTATGTATGACAGGTTTTTGATATAATTAAAAATGGCCCCAATGGGGGGGGGGAAAGTGGGGTTTTAGAAGAAAAAAATTCGTCAATTCACAAGATATCAAATCCGCGTAAATTTATTATTAATCCTCTTAGTATTATCTAAAACTTTTATATTGACAAGTTTTTTATAGGACCAACCGTTATAGCAAAACAAAAAAAAAAAACAAAAAAAAAATCCCTGCCGGCTCCGCCTGCAAACAAGTTATTTTTCGAAGTAGGTGGTTCCAACTCCCGCATCTTTTCGAAACTGATACATAAAATCAAGGGGCATACAATCTCGGTCAAGTTCGTTAATGGGCAAAATCGAACCAAGGAGGGGGGAGGGGGGGGGGGCTTTTTGTGAAAACAGAAAAAAACCCATAATTTGTTAATTATGATACGTTTTGAATCCGTTTAAAGTTATTATTACTTCTAGGAACAGGGCCAAAAACTTATATATGACAGATTTTTGATATAATTAAAAAAAATCATATCTTCGTCAATTCCCAAAATTTCAAATCCGCTTAAATTTATTATATATCCTCTTAATATTATCTAAAACTTTTATATTGACATGTTTTTTATAAGACCAACTCTTATAGCAAAAAAAAAAGAAAAAAATCCTTGCTGGTTTCGAAGTATGCGGTTCCAACTGCAGCATCATCGTAAAAAGGTCATTTCTTCCGCAATTCCCGACAAACAGGTGCCCCACGGTCTGCGCCTTCGAAATCTACCTGTGCCTGTAGGCCGAGCCGTCAGGGATTTTTTTTTATTTTGTTCTTAGAGAGCATTTACATCTTATAAGTAACTACAACGCCAAATTTCAAATCGGTTCGGTAGTTCTAGAGATTCTATAGAAATTGTAATTTAGAATGTTTTTAGAACGCTTTTCGCTCATTTCACCCTTTTAAATTTCGAATTTTTTTTTAAATTTTGTTCTTAGAGAGCATTTACATCTTATAAGTAACTACAACGCCAAATTTCAAATTTCTAGCTGCTTCAGTATAGAAAAGATCGCAATTTTAGAACGTTTTTCGCTCCTTCACCCCCCTGGGGTAGTGGCACCGACATAAAATATAGCCTATATTGGAGCAGGGGTTGTCACCATCAATTTGCCACCATCGCTTTTGAAATCGGTTCGGTAGTTCCAGAGATTACCCCCTACAAACAAACAAACAATCTTTACTCCTTTATAATATTAGTATAGATTTTATTCACATTTTTCTCTGTTTAGATGGATATTTATTTCCTATTTGAAAAAGTCCATCATTTGAATTGTTGCCAAGCTGTAAAATAGCAAAAACAATAATAGTCTCTTTCAATAATAAAAAAAAAATAATTACACGTGACTATTAAAAAGAGAAATAAACTTTAAATTAATAATTAAATGATTACATGTTGAAAGGAGTAAATGTAGAAAATTACGTAATAAAACTATACTTGCGTGCGAACATTAATAAAGATAAATTATTAAATTATTTCGCGTACAAAGCATTAAATGGAGAAACTTACGTCATATTTAAAATGCTCAAATAACAATAATTCCAAACAGATTAAATTTTTAAAATATATGTACACCAGAGATTAATTTAGTTCGACAAAATATTTTACCTATTATTGCAAATTTCAAAACAGCATAAATAATAATATTTCCCGTCAATTAAAAACTATATTTTAAGTTTAATAAGAATATTTTTATTAACGAAAAAACAAATAAATAGTTCAAATATCATTAAAAATACAGAAAACGTTCAATTAAAAATCACTCGATGGCATAACTAACACGTGTCACGCATATGATGTCAATTCAATGCGACGACACGGTCATGCACTTTTGGCATTAATCCTATATTTTGGCGATAGTTCTTTTCTTTTATAGAAAGTAGTCTACAGGATAATGGATAAATTCCCAATTTTCTATAGCATCGTTAAAAAATTCCCCAATGCATCGACATTGCTTAATTAATCATTTTACATAAGCTGATTTTCAAATGTTTAATTGATCTTATTTAATCAATCACGAAAACAGTTAGCTCTTTCGACAGCTGTTGATTTAGCCTTAAAATCTCCCAGTCAAATGAAAATTAATGGAAACCCGATTAAAGCACATCGCCACTGGTCGTTTAATTATAATTCATTATCCCATAATCGTTTTGCAGCTGATCAAATCAGAGTGTTTTTAAACTTTGCGGTATGGGAACGGGGATTAGTGAGCGTTGCTCGTAGGGGCCAGAGCCTCCTAGTTTATTAAATTAAATATATATATATATATATATATATTATTGTCATACTCAAAACATTATATTAATCCATATAAAAAACAATTTCGCATAATCTGTATATCATTATATTTCCAATAGACATCATTAAACATTTCAATATTATTGATTCCTTGTGACAGTTAAAGTTCTTCATTGAAGTGCTACTATACAATTTTAAATTTACAATGTATAATATGGCATATATCCATTTTTACAAACCTTCTTCTATACTATCAATCTAACTCACTTATATGGAACTCATTTATTTATTTTTTCTTTTCAATATTAAATATCAAGTCAGTAAAATGGAAGCAAAATGAAAGCAAAATAAATAAATAAATAAATAATGATAATAATAATTTCGCTTTTTATTATTATTATTTTTTTTAAATTTAAAATGAATATATAAATATATAATATCTCATATTTCCATGCACAAATTCATTTTCTAAATGTATATTTGAAAATTAAACATAAGCTTTGTTTAAAATTAAATAATTAAAATTTTCAGATACTCTTTAACACTAAAGATGATATTCACAAAAATGCAACAGTGAAGAAAAGAATTGTTTTTCATATAGAATTTAAATAAACATTTCTTGTTTATACCGTGCGAAATCGGCTATTTTTTTAGTTTAATGTTTTAATCTATATCTTTTTATTAATTAGATATTTTGATTTGTATAATATTTAATTTATTTCTGGCATTCAAATTCATTACGCATGTTCAAAACAAATATCGCATTTATAATTTTACGAAAAATAAAAGAAGATTTAAATGATAGAAATGAGTTTTCTTTTTTTGTGTGTGAAATTTTATATCAATTTTCAATCTCCCTCGAGAGCTATTGTTTTGAAACATTGGATTGAAGCAAAAATAAAAGGAAATCATCTGAAAAACACAGCTCCATATATATATATATATATATATATATATATATATATGGAAAAGGTAGGATAGACAAGATCACAGCCTGGGAAGAGGAAATTTTAGTCCTCTGTTACATTCAGAGCTATCGTTTAGTTACATTTGGATTGAGACTAAAATAAAGGTAATCATTTGAAAAACACAGTTGCAGATTGATAGAGAAGAAAAATATCGCACAAGGTAGATGAAAAATGAGAAGTTTGAAATCGATATGCAATCTGTTTCCGTGAGAGCTATTGTTTAGCTACATTGGACTCAGAAAAAAAATAAAGATAATCATTTTAAAAACACAGAAAAATAATAAGAAAGAAGAAAAGTAAGATAAGTGTGTCATCTGTTATCTCGAGAGGTATTGTTTAGCAATAGTAGATTGAAGCAAAAATATAGGTAATCATTTGAAAAACACAGTTGCAGATTGATAGGGAAGAAAAATATCGCACAAGGTAGATGGAAAACGAGAAGTTTGAAATCGATATGCAATCTGTTTCCATGAGTGCTATTGTTTAGCTACATTGGACTCAGAAAAAAATAAAGATAATCATTTTAGAAACACAGAAAAATGATAAGAAAGAAGAAATGTAAGATAAGTGTTTCATCTGTAATGCCGAGAGCTATTGTTTAGCAATAGTAGATTGAAGCAAAAAAAAAAAAAAAAAAAACTCAGTTGAAGATACATAGTTAAAACGAACGCAAGTCTTTTGAAATAAATACGACTGAAAAATCTTAAAAATCGGAAAGAACTGTGAAAATTGAAAGTCAACGAACCTTGTAAAAATCAACCCATGAAAGACTGTCATCTATTTATATGACACTATCATCATTTTTCTCCCTTGATATTTCAAATATTTCTGTTTTTTTTTTTTTTTTTTTTTTTTTACAATTTTCATTCCTTTATTTGTAACTTATTTTTGAAAAAAAAAAAAAAAAAAAAAAAAAAAAAAAAAAGCACTTTACTCTAACAAGTCTTTAGCATTTTAGTATGTAAAATGAGCTTCTTCATTGAGATCGGAAACTTTTAGGAGAGTTACGTGAGATGAAACCAGAGTATTTGAAGTATTTGAAATGCATTGATTGGGAATTTTTCGTTGACTTTTTGCAAATGTTTCCTATGTAAATATTCCAGCTACTTCTTAGAGCACTGTATAAATACAATTTACATTTAATGTCCATACTATGATATAGGATCTTTATGTGCAGCAAAATAATACAAATGGAAAATATCTGTTGCTTAAAAAAGAGTGCTTCCTTGTCACATAAAAATAATGACATTTATTAAAAGTAAATAAATATTTGACGTAGCTGTTTAAACGAGAATTTATGTCAATCTAAAAAATAATTATTAAGAAGAATCATACCGGACAGTAGGAAACTTAGTCGAATTAAAGTATAATTATTATCACATATATCTAACGAAACGTTACAATGAAAATTAGCATTACATTAATGGTAAAATTGCTGAGAAAAACTTAGTTTAATATTTTAATTTTGATTTAAACATTTTTCTAGGATTTTAATTTTCTATTTTCATTGGATTTACGCGCATTTTATGCATATATTATGCATAAATTCGACATCAATATATGTTGAAGTAACTGCACATCCAAAATATTTTAGTGGATGTAGTGAGAATTCATTGTGTTTCATTTTTTAGTAAAATCGTCAAATTTTATATAAATTAACATGTCAAAAGAAATTATTTTAATACAACGCATATTTTAATATTTATAAGGATTTTAATCTTATAGAAATTTTGTTTCACACATTTATTATCTCAAATAAACATTTATTGATTAAACCAATTGTATGAATTTTTTTCTCTTATTCGTAGCAAAAGTTGGAAGGGCATCTCCTTTTCTAGAACGTTTTAACCACTTTAGTATGTGATAAGTAATTGATTCTTGACAATTTTGAAAATACATTAGATTTTAACAACAATTATAGTTTTCTATGAAGTAATATGCTTTAGGAGTAAATGACTAAATTACAGGAAAATGTATTAAAGGTGTAAAATGTATAATATGTATAAAACATTTATTTACATTTATGAAGAAAAAATAAATATATTTCTACAGTTATCAGTCAATTTTACAAAACTAAAATTTATTTAAGCACTGTTGTACACTATTAAAAGTAACATATTTTATTTGTCATTTGTTTATTAAATATATTTTTTAAACGATAATATTTACCTAGTATATATATATATATATATATTTCAATATTTTTTGTAATAATGCTGTACATTGCCATTTCATGATCAAAAAGAAAATGTTCAATAAAATACTTATATTTCATTTTTATTTTTTCACATGGTTTCTTAATTACTTTATACCTTTTATATCTTTTAAGAGCTGTTTTGTTATATTTGCGCGCTGAAAAATCTTTTATACATTATGTGCAATTAAATTATTTGCTTAATTTTGGGTATTCTACGATTAATAACAGTTTTCATAAAAAAGGATATATTATTATATTTTAAAAGTAAAATTTAATAATAATTTTAAGTAAAAAGTCTGAATCAAATTAATGAGAAATTATACAATATATACAATACATATTTTTATGTACTGCTAGTTTTAATAACAGTTTTCCTAAAAAAGGATATATTATTATATTTTAAAAGTAAAATTTAATAATAATTTTAAGTAAAAAGTCTGAATCAAATCAATGAGATATTATACAATATATACCATGCATATTTTTATGTGCTGCTAGTTTTATATAAAATAAAAAAAGTATATGTAACTAAAAATAATGCGACGTATTGCTCAATTTGTTCTTCTTAATAAATAACGCAATATTTTCATATGATAGGTAATCTAGTAAATATATATTTTTTGTTACGATTTTTTAAGGATAAAGATAAGCATAAGATATGCATAACTTGCTATTTTACTGTTAAAAATATGACGTAATAAATAATTCAAATTATAAAAATGGTACTTATTTGAAAAGTGTTGTTACAATTAAAAAACTTGCAAAATAACAATTTTTTTTTCTAACAACTGAATTCATAATGGCAATTCATAATGTCAATGGTTATATATATTTTTTTACTATTAAATATTTAAGATACAATGTACATTGTACATGCATGGACTAACTGGTAATATTCCAAGTTTTATATTAGATTATGTATTTTAAAGGTATATTTAGCCGTTGACTATGATATATTTAAACGTTTAAAGTAAGTTTTGGAAAACTTAGGTGTACTGGACCTGTTATTAGAAATTATTCCATATATGATATTTGGGAAGCTTATCAAATATGGAAGAGTTCAAACAGCTGGGTTAATAATATATTCGGTATACCCAATGTTTCACTGGCTTGTCCATCTCGTTGGTTCCGAATAGACCCCTTCGGTGGAGAAGATGACCGGAAGCCGAGCATTGCGAGGACTCTCCATTGGGTTCCTCCGAATCGGCCCCTTCGGTGGGGAAGATTACCGGACTCTCGACACAGGAGATGTTCGTCGACAGGACGGGGACAGGAAACGGACGGACTGTCGATCTCATCGTGGTCCGCCAGAGGGAAAGGGATATCCGCTGGCCGGGGAAACCACGCGACCGCCCACATGGGTCGAAGACCCGATGGGGACTGTGGGCCGTGGATACCTCCCTCGCAAGCGCGGGTTCTCCGCGTCGAAAGAACTCGGCGAATGCTCGGAGCCTTCGTAAGTAGTGGGCGGAAGTCCCGTAGACCAACCCCAGTTCCTCGGATGAAGGGAGTCCCGTCGGGGAACCAACTCTCTTTCTCTGTGCCGAGGTAGTTGACGCTGAGTAAAGTTTAATTTAATGATAGCCGGACCGGACCTTCTCCAAAACTTGTGTGAGGAATTGACGGAGGCAGGGTCGAGCTTCGTAGAGCATGATACGTGGTGACTCTGTAGAGCGCTGGGCGGTGGGAGATACGGCATGCAGCAACTATCTTCACCGTACCAGCGGTAGGTTTGAAATAGTCGCCGAAACGTGTTGTCCAGATGACGTGGTTGGCGACCCCTGTCATCCTCAGCTGTTGGAGTAGTTGTGCGCCGCCCTCAATGGTCGTGCAGCACAGGAAGTTCTCAAACCCGAGGGCGGTTGCAGTCCGAATGCGACCCTTCAGGGACAAAACCGCTTCTTGGAGGAAGGATCACCCACCTCACGTGTTGTCTGGTTACGAGGAACCGGGCTGGTGGCTCGCCTACTAACGCGGCGGTGATCATTGCCAAACCTCGAATCCTCTGGCTGAAACCCAATACGGCGTGTCTATGCCCAGTCAGAGCTTTCAACGTCTGACGGGCGGATGAGTAGGAGTCTTCCCTTAATTTTCAATCACAACTTACCTCGATCGGGCACGCATCTTGTTCACATTTGGAGGGAATTTCCATGTCCTCCAGAGACCAGTAATGGTTCTTCCACTAACTTTTAGTTGTTTGTAACATTTTTGTGATTTGTTTTATTTGTTGTTTGCATGTGTTGTTTTGATATATGTGAATGATCCTTTCAAATGGAGTCGACCGGGTACCGTCCGTATTTCTCTGCGGAAGCTCACCGGATGGAAAACCATTTGGAAGGAGACGCCCCTAACCAAGACGTGTCTATGCGTCAGGGACCAAGTTTCTTCGCGGTCCCGTGTTGGCGAGAAGTTCCTCCGTCGCACGTAGCGACAACCCACGGAAGGAGAGCTAGTTGTTTCGCGCTTCCATGCGACTCGATATTTGGTCGCCGGGGGAAAGCAAAGGCCGTCCGAGAGGTCGGCATATGACCCAGGGACCGGCATACATATTATTATAGTAAATTCCCCCCTCCTCCCATACCTTGTTCCTGAACAATGCACAAAGCACTTATTTTATTGAGATTTCTTATAAAATTTCACTCTTAAATATATGCAATTATTTTATAATAGTAAATGAATTATTACATTGAGTTACAATAAAAAAAAAAAAATTAAAGTTGTTTAAGGTTATGAACCATATTTAGAAGATTTTTGAACCCCTGAGTTCAAAAATGACTTCCCTTTTTCTTCATCAAGTCAAGTTTTTGTGCTATGTCGGTTTAAAAAACTGCGATTTTTGAACTAAATTTATTGAATTTTTGTTACATGACCTGCGAATATTTTAAGTATTTCTTCTCCGAATTCGATTTTTCAGATGAAAATATAATTTTCTAACAAAACACAATTTATAAATTGAATTAAAAAAATACCAGTGTACATTGTATAGCAGAGATTGGTAATAAGTTAGTGAGTACATGTCAATTGCATATTATGCCATCATTGTTCAAAATTCAGGAATTGATTTTACGTTTCTGGAACGCCTATAATGATCAGCAGAAGGGATGTCTCTCACGAAAATCAAACAGTAATCTGCCATCGTTACTGCATCCCAGCGTCACTGATACCTGGTCTGGATCTCTTTCTTCTCCTTATGGAATCTCTCGTCGCTCATTGATCACAGATTGTCCGGAAACAGTTCTGTATGTGAGAATAAATAATGCATTTTACACTCATGTTACATCCAAGGTTTCTGAAAGCTGTCAGCATAGTGGTAACAAGTTCTATGTAGTTCGTCGCTTGCTTGTTGCCCAGAAAGTTTTTCACCACCAGAACCAAATCCTTCCACGGTTCCTGTTACACTTTCTTCAGAGAGTTTTCTAACTGCATATATTTGATAAGCTTACGGATCTGAGAATCATTGAATATACCATCATTCAACTTCTCAATGGTCAATCCTCGAAAACTCTGGAACAAATAAGTGAAGCATCTACCATCACAATCCAGAGCTTTGGTGAATGTTTCATCAATCCAAGCATCATGTTCAGCGGTGGGAAAAGTATACTGTCTCTGTTTACTACAGAGTTGTTTTTAGCATTCATAGATTTGCCAGGCACCAATTCCCCCCCGTACAGTATTTCTTTTGGTAACGTTGAGATCAGTCTCTACTGTATAAAAAGCATGGGTACTTGGTGTAGCCCAACTGTTGTCCCAACACAAAAATCCCCATCTTCAGGTGTGCACAAATGCACAACTGATGCTGATCATAGCGAATTTTCTCCAGCACATACATCACCGCTTCATACTTCTCCTTCAGTGCATTCGAGTGAGCGATGGGTGCAGACGCGAACAGGTTGCCGTTAAGTAGCAATACATATATCAGTGATTGCTTGTTGCTGTTAATGAACAGCCTCAATTCTTTTGGTTCCTACTAAGGCAATTCAAGCTGGTGCAGGAGATTGTCAATATCTGTAGAGTACCTGCTTGGAAAAAATGGATGAATTCTTGATCTCTGTTGCAACAGATTGTGATATGAACACGGTCAGATAGGAGGGTATTTTTTTCTTTCCATCTTGATGCCATCTGTTCGGCAGAAGATTTTGACAAGCTTAGATCGCGAACTACATCATTGAGCTCCTGTTGAGACAGAGGAATTGGAGCACCATTATTAACATCTAAATAGTATTCTTCTCTTTCTTCAATACTGGTGGAATCTTCTCCAAAGACCTGTACTGGAATTTCATTGTGCTACAGGACGATGTGCCGATGGATAATCAGGACCGATAGGACCGATGGATAATCAGGATACGTGAGGCTGCTCTGGTTCTTTTCGTTGATCCCAGTCACATTAATGTTATAGAAGTAGCAGTCTGTGTCATGGTTTGTCGGCTCCCTCCAAACCATGGGAATTCCAATGTACAAAGAACTTATCTTGTAAAATTGACGTTTTTGCATAACATGTGTGGTGCCCAAGCTTTATCTTTGTCAACAAGCAGCATACTAAAATAAGCTAGGTAAACGGTCTTTATGAAATTAGTGACTGCAGTCCTCTTGAGAATATGGCTGTACTCCGCATATGTAGCAAAACATGTCGGGATTATTTTTGCACCGTCTTCTTACCGAAGTCATTTAATTTACGCACAAATATAAAAACCAACTTTTAATGTAAAGCAGTATAAATTGTCATGTAATAAATTTGTAATTGCTCAGGTTTCTGCTATACTTGTCTTAAAATATATACACCAATAATGAGTAACTATACATACAAGTTAACAAAAACTCAATAACTCAAATAATTTGACCTGATTAACGAAACCAATGTATTTTTTTTAATTCAGTGCGCCATAATTATGCAAACTCAGTAAAATAAAAATCTGGACAATTTTTGCATTGCTGCCCAATTTTATAGGACATTTAAATGCTTCAGAAAAACTTCTCACATTATACGCTAGAAATGTCATTTTTAACTTTTACACTTTTGTTAAATAACTTTTTCTCAAGTGCTTAAATTGTTATAGTTTATATTAAGTAGAATTTAGATTCAGAATATTGTTTTGCAGAAGAAGAAAAAAATACCTAAGGTTTAACTATACATACAAGTTTTATATCTGCTATTAATGTTAATAAAATTGATGAACCGAATATGAAAATGAGTATAAATACTTTAAATATTTATAATGATTATAATACTTAATGATACTTAAATATATATAATGATTATAATCTTCACAGAATGAATGCTGGCGCTAACAAAAACTGATCGCGCAATAAAAGTACTACGCTGAATGAGTATACATACTAAGCAGTACTAATAAGGAAGGTTTCCTTAAAGCGCATACTCAGAAAATTTTGAAAAAAATGCTGATGAAGCTAGTCATGTATGTGATAAAGGATCAGTCAAATTTAGGTGCGGAATCCTAGTAGAAATTCTGCAAAAAAATAAAAACTTTCGAGTATTTGGCGGAAAAAGACGCGATTTGGCTTAGCAACATTTTTTTCCTCGCCAAACGCAAACGATCGTTTGCATTTTGAAATTGCTTGCAAAATTATTATTCGAATGCACAATACGTAATGAATTTAAACTTAAAATATAAAATAGTTTATTATTTTTTTCTATAACATATACAACATATATTACAATTCATTATACATACATATAGATGTGTGCACAAAATTTTAGCTATAAAAATTTACTTATTATGTAAGTTAAACTTACATAAACAAGTTCAGCAAGAAAAAGTCTTTCCTTAAAGATTATTTGTCATAACAGCATATTTTTTTTTAATTTCATTCCGTTGCCAACCAGTGGTAAATCGCCAAATAAACGAAATTTTCATAATTTTTTACGGACGTTATATCGAGGTTCCGCAGAATTTTTTTTATAGACGTATATACACTCATGAGAAGAACATTCTGTAATTTTTTCAAATTTTTCTGAGTATGCGCTTATGGAGACCTTCCTTGTAAGCAATAAACTAAAACCTGTATATATGACTCTGTAGTGTTGTTTGGTGTCGTTTATTTACTGGAAACATACAATGTAATTAACATCAAATATTAAATAATTAAACATACATAGATAAATACTTAAAATATATCTTTTTATTGTTTACTATCATACTTAAACCTATGATTTCTATTCTACAATTTGAAAAATATCACTTTATTGATGTTATTTCATTTAAAATCAGTGCAAATTTGCCAGTAAAGTTATCAAAAAACAATTTTCATGATTGGATTCATTGCATAAGTCTTGATAATTATTTTGCGTATTATTATAATGAATATTATTTTGCAATTAAGTTTGCACATTGTTTAGAAAATTTGTACCTAATATAATAGTATTTTGAAGTAGTAATTAAAATATTCTTTCATAACTGTAAAACGATTTTGCTTTTTTTTTAAATATAGAAAATAAATCATTCTTTGAAATATCTTCTTGGAGTATATTACATCGATATTTATGTTTTAGATGTAAAATGTATGTTTAAAAGTATCTCTTTAAAAGTTACCTTTTTCTTTTCGCTATTTATGCAAACCATTAAACTTCGTATTTCGCTTGTAAAGCTTAGGAAGCTAAAATAGTGATGCATGTTATTGCATTAGTTTACAAAACTTTTAAAAGGAAAATCATTATAAAAATTTACTCGGCTTGTATTGAACAGGACATTAAGTTTTCTTATGCAAGCATATTTTTGTACTTTAGGGTACTGTTTTTAAATAATAAGAGTTTATGGTGCATTGAAGATATGTTTGAATGAAGAAACCGTTTCCCTGAATCAGAATTTAAAGCTACTATATTTTCTCATAATGTTTTAGTTTTCTTTTTTATAATATCAATGAATAAAGCTTTAGAGACAATAAAAATAAATATCAAATAAATATTACGTTTGGCACTTGAAACAATGTATTTTTCATACATTCAGAATGTTATAATTTTAGCTTATTTTAAAACTCAATACAAATTTAGAAAACTAACAAATAAAAAACATATACTTTGTATTTAAGTATAAATTATTTTAAATATTTAACGTGATATCGCTATCGCCCCCTATAAAAAATAACGTTTTTACTACAGTATCAATTTCTTATTTTAAAAATGACATTCCTGTTTTAAAAATAGCATCTTTATCATGCAACAATGAAATTATATATTTTACCATATTTATCCAAGAACTTCTTAAATGATTTATTTTAGTTTACAATTTATACATTATTTGCAAGAAAAGTTATTGTGTAATGCATACTCTATCAAATTCTAATGACACTTTTTACGTCAATAAAAAATATGATTAGATACCTTTATTTAATAATTCATACAAGTATGTATTCATACCCCATGTAATTTCAATGTTTTCTGTTTTCAATATTTTAATTTGATTACTTATAGAAAGTTATATTTCCCAGCCATCTCTTTCATTCATTTGGAGCACAACTGTGTGAAGACGGCACAAAGCCGATCAAACAATATCATCAATACTTTGGAACATAAATGCTGATTTCTTTACACTGAAATTTTTGTATTCACGGTAGACTGTTTCGTTGAATAAAAAACAGTGAAAAAGTATGTAGAGTAGTGAATGAAACATTTGTTACTAACTGAGCGTTGTCCTATTCACTTCGTCGTTCTTTTCCAAACGGACCCTAAAATTAAATAAATTGCGGTCGTTGCCGAATTGTAACTAAATTATTTTAATAAACTAAAAATATTGCACCGGAAAAGCGCTAAAAATGACTAAAAATTCAAAATTCGTGGAGAAGAAAATTTGCTATATCATGTCAAATGTTGGAAATCTATTTCCTCTCAAGAATGTTATAAATTCGTCGCAAAACACAAAAAAGTTCTAAAATCGCATTAAAGAAATTTCACGAAAAACTGAAAAATAGCTCGAAAAAGCATTAAAAATGCATAATAAACTAAATAAAAAATTTAAATAACCGAATTCCATGTGCATAGCTTCAAACTTACAGGAATCTTGAAATCTTGAGCCAAATCGTGCAGCCCTGAATTCAGCATTTTTTTCATTTTTTTTTTTCAGATCACGACACATGCACACTCACATAGACAAATATCTGTCTCTATTATTTAGCGTAAATGTTTACACTAAGAAAAGAAATTAAAAGTGATGTTTTTGGCAGAGAATTTGAGAATACGTTTTATCATTTCATATAAGATGGTAGAGTTTTTTCAAGCTTCAAAGTATAAAAGGGTTTTTCCATATTTTATTGTAGAATACTCGAAAAAAAAATTAAAAAAGCTTATAGTGATCCAGTTCAAAAAATATTCACGAACGTTTGAAACTGTTAAACATTATGTTTCATCTTAATAATTCTTGTATTAAATAGTTATATATTTTTATAAGAGCGAATCTTCGCGATGCTCAGTTTCCGAATATAATGGGGTATGTTCCAAGAGATTGTCATGTCAAATTATTTTTTCAAATATCATTATTTCTTACAAGAAGATATACATTTGTCATGATACATTTTGAATTTTTTGGAATTGAGGGAATCGGGGCAAGAGAGTGCCAAGCCACATTTTTGACCTTCTGAGATATTTTAATATGGAAATTTGATCAAATACTCAAACAATGATATATAACATAAAGTTTTTTCACTAATGTCTTGGTAAGATTTGAGATTGTCTGAGTAACAATATGGCATTACTTTAATGATATTACTATTACGTTTTTTGTAAATTAACTATGTACAATGGGGCATAAACATCTGGGGCAAAAACGAAACCTGTTACATGTGCTGCCACCAAGTGACATTAGAAATGAATTATATGTTGGATAATATAATTTACAAAACTAAGCAACAGTTTACAGTATTAGATTTATTTTACCAAAAATGTGGCTTGGCTCTTTCTTGCCCCAACCCCCTCAATTCTAATAGTGGAAGCCGCAATGCTAATATTACATCTTTGCTAAAATTAATTACAAGCCGTTTAGTTACAGAGCTATAATATATATATATATATATATATATATATATATATATATATATATATATATATATATATATATATATATACACTGCTCAAAACAATTAAAGGATATTTGAAGTTTTATATAAAATAAAAATATAAACGAAATTTTTTTTGCCGAAAATAGAAGAAGAGAATCACAAATGCAAATTTTTCTGGTTTTCAAACTGTGGAGTATGCAAATTTTTAGTTCGACGTCAAAAACGTCGCTTCAGCGGCAGCGAATGAAATTTGACTTTCAACTGGATAAAAGAGAATGAAGACAAGGATGATCGGCATTCTGTGATTGGTTTGTTTCGATGAGTACGATGTCTCAGCGAAGTCATTTGACAGATTCAGAAGCTTGGAGAATTGTTGATAGGTTAGAAGGGGGCTAAACTCAAGCCGAAGTAGCGCAAGCCATTGGAGTGTCACAAAGTGTCATTTCCAGGATCTGGAACCGTTTTTTGGAGAGTGGATGTGCAGGCCGAAGACCAGGGCAAGGTCGTAGATGGGCAACAACGCCCAATGAAGATCGGTATTTAGCGTTAACAGCTCGGAGACACCGAAACATGAACGCTACTCTTCTCCAACAACACCTTCGCTCGGCTACAGGCACCACGATTTCAACTCAGACTGTCAGAAACCGGCTCCATGCTGTAGGTCTGTATGCTCGCCGACCGATGGTATGTGTTAGATTAACATCAAGGCATCGTCGCGACCGCAGGGAGTGGGCAACCGAGCATGTCAACTGGAGGAGAAATGGATGGAGCAATATTCTGTTTTCTGACGAGTCCCGTTTTTCTGTGCATCCGGATAATAGGCGTATTTTCATCTGGAGGGACCGTGGCAGTAGGAATAATCCTGCGTTCGTGCACGAAAGTGTCAGATTTGGCGGTGGAGGAGTGTTGGTGTATGGTGGCATCTCCATTGACGGGCGAACTGACCTCTACATCATTCGAGATAGAGCTCTGACTGGTCGCCGATGTAGGGATGAGATCCTCAGACCTATTGTAGTCCCTTACGCTGCAGCAATCGGATATAACTTCATTTTAATGGACGATAACTGCAGGCCACATCGTGCAAACCTGGTGGAGGATTTCCTTTTCGAGGAAGGAATCGTTCGAATGGACTGGCCAGCGTGTTCTCCAGACATGAATCCAATCGAGCACGTTTGGGACGCTCTAGGAAGACGAGTTTCTGGCCGCCAACATGCCCCACAAACTCTCCAAGAACTGGAAAGAGCTCTTCTGGAAGAGTGGGGCAGAATACCCCAACTCGTCATTAATAGCCTCATTGAGTCCATGCCTCAAAGGTGTTCAACGTTGCTGGCCGCCCGTGGAAACCATACCCCCTACTGAAAATGATTTTCTTTGAAGAAAACACCTTTTCTTATTCTTTTTTTCTCATATGCACAAATTGTGTTTTTTTTTCCTTTTGTACACAAATGCGCAATAAAATGCATTTTTTTCTGCCAAACATGTGTAATTTATTCTCATATAACCTACTATGTCTGTCGACCATGTATCAATCAGCTAAAAAGTTTCCCAGATACAAAATCCACCTAAAACTGCAATATCCTTTAATTGTTTTGAGCAGTGTATATATATACGAATCAAATACTTAGAACGTAATAAATCAAAGACAAAATACATTCTCAAATTCTGCGTTTGACTTCAATAAAAGAGAAAAATTCCGAGATCAATGAATATTTTTTGATTAACATATTTGGAGAAAAAATTGTTGACTTCAAACAGAAATTTATAATATAAAGATTTGGAAACAGAGCTATTAAGGAAGATAAATGATGATGTACATCGCTCTGACCCGCATATCCTGGTATGATTTGACCTATATTGAACATGGTATAAGATACTGAATGTTATTCATGATACTTATGCTAAAATAATATCTACAAAATAAAGATTCAACAAATGCGGCATTTTGCATTGTGTCATTGAAATGAAAATTTGTTGAATAAAAATGTTCAATAAAACTGAGTTTCGCATGTTTACATAATTTGAGAAGAGACATTCAATTTTTCTGAATATAATTTAAAATGAAAATAAAAGAAACATACTAATCATACTAAAAAAAATTAAATATTTAAATAGTTTTCCATATATGTAATGCATTGCTATTCGATATTACTATAGTCTTTATACTACTGGAATTTTTTGTTTAAAAAATATTTTAACAATGTTATTTCAGAACTATATATACATTTTATCTGATATGTATATTTATTTAAATGTATGATATTTATATTTACTTCAATTATGCAGTTTCAAATAAATTAAATAATATTCATATTTAATATAAATATTTTAAGAAAAGGATAGATTTATATTACAATATGTAGGTATTGTTGGAAAATTATATGGATATAATTTGTTCAGTTCCAAATGTTTGAGCATTTTCATTAATATTTCTTATAATAATATTTACACGAAGTTTTTTTTCATGTTAATGCAATATTGAGTATCCCAAATATTTTTTTTTTTACATTCAAGATTTTTATTATTTTATACTAGAAAAATAAAAATTAAAATAAAATGTAAAAGTATATGAATGGAATGCAACACGCAAATATATTTACAAATAACAAAAAAAAAAAAAAAAAAAAAAAAAAAAAAAATCTACAATCAGTAAAAAAAAAAAAAAAAAAAAAAAAAACAGTACTTATGACACACTATTAAAACTAAATCCGTGAATTCACTGTAAAACTACAGGCAGCTTTTTCCGTTCCGTAGAAGATTTTCCGTTTTGGAAGGTAATAGAAGAAACAACTCCTCTTGAATAAGCGGTAACTTTCCATTATAAAGTACATCACTAGGTATATCACTTATATTCAGTTTAAAGCTATGATTAAAAAAAAAAAAAAAAAAAAAAAAAAAAAACACTTACTTCTGAACTTTTGGGACTTTGAGATTCAATCATACCCCGTAAAAAAAAAAAAAAAAAAAGAAAGAAAGAAAAAATCATGACCATTATTTTGTGCAGCCCGTAATTTTACGGGGCAAAGTAATATAGCATTATAATGCACAGGATATATTGCACTTTAAAACACAATAACACTTTGCTTACTGTTCCGTGGCACGTAGCACGTTAGATAACTATCACAGATTCGCTGCTTTGGAGGGTTAAAATTTTCGAAACACGAGTAAAATGAAGGGTTACACCGTAGCGGAAGACAATGTATGGGGTCGTACCGTAATTTTGCTACCATATGGGCTAGAACTGTAAGAATATGTGAATTGCTCTTAATTTTCTAAGTATCTAAGGGTTAAAGCCGCTTATTTAGTGGATCAGACCGTTTTTCATCAAATAAGGCTGTGGCCGGTGAAAATTGAAGGGCAAACGCTCATAAATTTACAATTTTTTCTGAGAGTGTATGGTGAAGGGATAAAAATCAACAAACTTGTCTTTAGGAAATCGTGCCGCTCACAGATAAAGAGTATATGTCTGTGATCCTGATGACAAAAAGCAATACAGTGGCAATGTTTCAGCACAATGCAAATCTCACGAAAGGGCGAGGATTATATCGTTGATTTTTTTTTTTTTATTTCTGTGCAGAAACATGTCGAATTTTTAAACATTGAAAATAAATATGCAGCAGATAACGGAATATATCCATTGCCCTCCTTCCGTTCCCCCTTTTTTAGGAAATATGATGAAATTTTCTGTTTTTCAACGGAAAACGCCCTTTTGCCGCGAAACGGGACTTTTTCTGGAAAATTCAGTATATAAATACAAGTGAACTTCAGATTATTTTAAACTGTGCATCTAATATGAATATACAAATTAACAAAACATTTATCCAAGTGATTTTAGAGTTTTCCATAAATAACGCTCACCACCTCAGTCCAGGGCAGGACATAGTGTAAAGCATTGTAATTCATATAATCCAAAAGCAAAATTTAGTAACCGACTACTGATAATTTAGAAACTGTATGCAGAACTAAACAAAAAAAAATTTCATTATTATTGAAAGTATCCATTAACCTATTTGAATTTTACGGATGAAATTTTGAACGTAAGATAAAAAAAAAAATAATAATATTAATAACACGTAAGACATTCCGACTGATACTGGCACAGAAATAACATTTTATAGATCGTTTATTTCTGTTAAATTGACTCTCTAACCTTTTGATTGAGTGCCAGGGACAAGGACTACTTTTACGTTGTATCTCCCCTCAATTTACATTTTTTTGTGGTACATTTCTCTGGAAATAACCTAATGTAAATGTACGGCAGAAGTTATTTAACAAACAGTAGCACACATAGAATAGAAACTAGTCCACTGGTACGTAGATGTCCCGACCCTTATTCAAAGTGTTAAGACATAAATTATTTCGAATAAATAAATTTTGATTGAATAGATAAATTTTGATAAATTTAAAATCATTTCGAGATATTTCATAATTTTGTGTAATGTTTGTTTAAAAGTATTAAAATTTTCTTTCTATAATGTTTGTCTATTAATTTTCATATTGAATATACGCAACATTAATATATATTGCCAAACCTCATATTCATTTTTCCGCATAAATATATAAAGAAGTATCTTCAGGGTAAATTTTAATATACTTTTGACAGCCAGAACATTTTATTGATACTTACGTTTCAAGTATTTAATCTTGTTCTCCTATAAAGTGTTATTATGTCTAATAAAGAGAAGCAACATGTATAATAAATTTCGCTTTCTGTTTAAAAGTTTTAAATACTCCCATCATTTACTAAGTGTATATTCCAATTAAAATGTATTTAGTAAGTAATTACATGTTCTTAAGTGGTTTTGTAGTTCTATAATTAATCACACTTTTCTTTAATAAGCTTACAGTTTACTACGCTTTCTAAAATAGTTGATTTTGAATTATGTTGTTAATGGGATATTTCTGCCACAGTTTATAAAGAAAATGATTAAAACTATGTATGCAATAACATTTTATTGTAATTTATAACATTTATAAATATATATATACTATTATATTTGCATTTCTTAAATCACATCCTTAACTTATATATAAAATTTTAAAAATATATAAATATACAAGTAATTATATACAATATATATATATATATATATATATATATACACGTATTTTCATACATTGAAAATACGTAATAAAATGATTTGTTTATGGAAAGTGGAAAAAAATTGCCATGGTACTTTTAAAAATCTGTGAGCCTTTATTATATTCTTTTGTTTCGTTTTTTAGACACAATACAGACCATGTTAGAAAGCATTCTGAAAGGAAATTAAATAAAATTTTATACCATTCGAAGATCTCATGAAAATCACGTGAATATTGTATCAATATCTTAAGTGATAATATATGTATAATACCAAATGTCTCATATATCTGTAAATGTTATGGCTAATGAGTTGTCATACAAACATTAAATGTACGTGATACGTAATTTATTAAATATTAACTTTAGTATATTTACGATCAATATTATATAGTTTTAAAGGATACATTTCACGTATATTTAAACTATAAACGTAAAATACGCAAAAGGAAGAGAAACTAAAAGAGTGGGCCTGAAATCAGAAAAAATGGTTTTATGATAAATTTTATTAAGTTGTTTCCTATGACAGTAATTTTCCTTTCTTTTTTTTACAAATTTGTCTAGCAATTTTGAGGAATATAAAAATATTTCTTGTTACTTTATTATTATAAAAACTTTCACAAAATAATGACACATACTGGTGGAATTCAGATAATACATTTAAATTTACAAATGTCAGATATATATAGTTCACATATCTTTTTTAGAGAGATACAAAATATTTATATTTTGTCATCTAGTGTTATTTTGCTAGTTTACACGTTCCTTTCACTGTTTGAATGACTTTTATAATTTCGAACCTCAAAAATAAAATTTAATAATTTGAGGATGAACATTTGTAACGAGAGTAGTACATTTCTTTAAAAAAATTGCTAAAAATTTTAAATCCTAATTTAAAGATTATAATTTTATTTTTCTATGCATCCCATTCACAAATTTTTAGAAATATATACTAAACGTAGATCAGAAGTCTTAAACATTGCAAAAGAAACAAATTGTAATAATCTCATACTGGGAAAATTTACTACATTTAAATATATTTGCATTATTAGATCTAACGAATGGACTAAAAACAACGGCCTTAGTTAAATATACCAATGTAACTCTTTAAAAATAATTAAAACAAATATCTTAATATTGTCCGCAAATGATGAAAATAATTTTGACCAACATAAAAACAAACATGAACACGGTTTAACCAATTTAGGTTTACCTGATTCAAATTGCCCGAGCAGTTTCTGATTTGTCCTTCTGATACACGATGATATGCGAATTCCCAACGTACACTGATCATACTTCATAAACGAAATTCACAAGTTTAGAAACCTCGTGACCGTGGAGGCCTTAGGTCAAAATCTTTACAAATCTTTATAGCAATTTTTCGCCTACTTCCTGTTGACGTAGATCTTTGAAATTTGGAATATATATGTATTCTTGAGAGCAATACATGAATTGGACATTAAGTTTTAAAAATTGGATCCCTAAGGGGTTCAATGTCGACCCAAAACATGTATTTTCCCCATGGAAATAACTTTACAATTGTTTAATAGAAAAAATAGCCCAGTCTTGGAACATTCGTCCATTTTCGCCACATTGTTTACCGCATTATTATGACATCAGCATTGCGCAACGCACACTTTTGTGCTTTATAATATAAGTTGATTTTTTGTAAATTTTAATAAAAGCATGTTTTTATTATTATTATTATTATTATTATTATTATTATTATTACATTTTTTCCCTGTTTGCTCAGCACAAAACAGGTCATGAAAATAAGCAAAAGAACCTTCTAGGCGTGTGAGTCTTCAGAGGGGGATTATTTAAGAGCGTTATATTCTGTAGTTCATGTTTTCCTGCACATATACTTTGCAAATCTATTTCTTCACTTACTTTTTTTTTTTTTTTTTTTTTTTTTTTTTTTTTTTTTTTTGTATTCGCTTTCATATACTGTATGTTGGGGACAGTTTTTCCTTGCCTCCCCCCCCCCCCAATATTTTCAATTTGTTTATTCATTAAAACTCTCACGAAAATATAACAACATATATATATATAATAAAGACTTAAATAAAATATTTCATTTATTTCAGTCTCTAAAATATATCTAAAATAAAATGTTTGAGAAATAAAAATATTTTATAAATTGTTTTTTATTGGAAAACGCTCAATCGCAATTGTTACTTAATAAAAAAAAAAATACCTGATCTCTGATCATCAATCTTCTCTATTTATCGAATGCACAACGTGAAAATATGTTTTTCATGCTTCAACTCAACTTTCATTGTCAGAAATATTCATTAATCCTAAAAAGAAATTACATCTTAGACAGCGTATTTGTACATTTATCAAAACAAAATGAAAGTTTTCCCTTTTTTTATTTTTTTTATTTTGACCTGGTAGTGACTCAAGTATAAATCTTTTTCTTGCACTATATAAATTGCATTTGTTATTTTGACAAATGTTTTTGGCATTATGATATGCAAATCTTTATATTTTGAGCAAAATAGTTTTGAAGTATTTATATTTTCTGTACTTTTATTACTTGTGAGTTGAAAATATTTAATTTATTTTTAAAGAAAATATTTTGTTTTCTTTTTTTTTTTTTACATGCTTATCAATTGGATTATGGAAATGTAATATATATATATATTAGGGTGGGCCGAAAACACAAAAGGCCTAAAATTTGGCCTAAAACTCGTTTTTTTTTCTCAAATTTTAGGCCTTTAGCGCTACTACAAGAAGTAAAATTTTATTTATTTTGTTTTTGCATTCTACTTAGCTACCCTAGACATAAGTCTTTTTCGGTATAGCGAATCAAAACAGAAAAAAAGACCCGGCCCACAATCCGGCCAACAATCATTGAGTGAAAACAACTTGATTGCGTTAATTAAAGGAATTTTTAAATGCTTTGCGCTCCCTGAAGTGAAGTGATTTTGCTTCTTTTTTTATTATAATGTATTTGTATATCTTTCTTTTAAAGATTTTTTACTATAGCGGATTTTTTTCTTTTATAGCTTTAAAAAAAGAAAAAAAAAACTATTGCTTTTCAATAAATTTATTTGAGCTGCTCTGTCGCTAAAATTAAAATTTAATTTTTTTTTTCATTTTATTTTACTAAGCAACCCTAAAGCCAAGTTTTCCACGATATAGCGAATAAAAAAAAAAGTTTTTTTCCGCCCACCCTAATATATATATATATATATCAGGGTTCGTGCGCTTTTACCACAATTATTTTATAGAAATATTCTATTTAATATTTAAATAGCAGAAAATGTAGACACCTCGTTTCACTGCAGGATTTCTAATACTTTTCTGCATTTAAATAAGGCGAAAAATTCTATTAAAAAATTGTGGTAAAATTGTGCGAACCCGGGATATATATATATATATATATATAAGCCCATATTCTGTATATTGTTTCCGCTATATATAAAATATTAGCTAAAATATTTGAAATAGCACTGCATATCGAAAGTATTGTTAACAATGATTGAAATGAAAAAATACTTCTAGAAGTAATGTTTTGATTTCATATTTCAATAATAACTGGAAAAGACATTTAATATACAAAGTCAGAAAAAAAATATTTTTTTTGTTCATCTTGGCTTCCTTAAATGTTATTCACTGGAAAAATAATGTATGCGTTCAATAGCTGCAATTCGAAAGAAAATGTATATTTGAACCTGATTTCAAACTATTATTTGCATGGCAAACATCAGAAATTTAAAAGTGAAATTACCTTCCTGAAAACTTTATAAAACTAACTGAAAATTACTTTATTTGAAGTAAATAAATGTAATCTTATGAATAATAATTATGTAATAAAATTTCAGAGAAACATATTTTGAAATTTCTGAAAATAAATGTAATTATATAGTTAATAAGTCATTATTTTTCTCTTAGAAGAAATTAATATGTTACAGAATTGAAAATTTAAATTTTTAAGTAATATATGCAACTTATTAAGAAATTTATTTAATTCAGTGTCTATTAATTTTAGGTACAATACTCAAATGAGAGTCATTGTGCCGTCTACATAAATCATACATTAAAATAAAATATACTTAAGGTTTCAGGTAGCGAACTAAAACGTATTATGTATTTCCAAAGATGTAAATTGAATCATAGCCTATCAGCATATCAAAACAAACGCAGATAGGTAACTATGTATGTATGTATAAAAATATGCAAAATATAATAATATCACATAGTATTTTTTATTTTATAAAGTAAAGTAAAGAAATATACAAAAAAAAAGAATAAAGATAAAGATAAAAAAAAGAAAAACATGTGAAATTAAAAATTAACTCCCTAGTATTGTGTTAAATTTTATACAACAAGATTTACCTTTAGTGGTTTTTACAGAAAAAGTTTAACTTTACATTGAATAATGTTTTTTAAAATCCCTTTCTTATTGAGAGTTATTTATAGCCATTAAAATCTTACTTTTTCCTTAATGTCGTCTGTTACGGAAGTTCTTATTTCATGATATTGGCTATATCTTTATAAAAGCTTGTGCATCTACTTACATTTACTTTGGAATTCCTCATCATCATAATTGCTTCCATGTAATGCAGTACAACTTAAAAAAATAATAATAACCTATTTCAGTATCTTAGGTAGCTTTAAATTAAGCTTTTCATTTCACAAAATCAAATCACTCAAAAGATGTTTTTTAATACATTGAATGATATGTTATCGCAATATACTGCTTATACTCCAGAAGAAACACATTACATTCGTATAAACCAAAGCCATTAAATAATAAGCCAGTCAGATAGTGTTACATTTGTTAGCGACACACTAGCACCAAACCTCTGCTGCGGAAGGAGGACAAAACAGAAGTGGGTCGCAGAGAAACGATACGATTTATTTATATCGATATTTTATACGATTTTTATCGATGTTTTGTTTTTGCACTTCCTTTAAAATCTTGCTAATTATTGAGATCTTTTACATTAAAGCTAAAACTATAATGAAAAAAAATGTGGAAATTTACTGGATTAAAATTTCTATATAAATATAGTGGTGGCGAATAAGTTGATTTATTTATTAAAAGTTAATTAAAAAGTGATGGAAATTTACATCACTATGCAATTAACCCTTTCCGGCACAGACAAATTATGTTCGTAAAATGTGAAATTACTGACTGACACCGGAATTTACAAACGACTTTCTTAGAAAATATGAACTCCTTATTTTAAGCTTTAATTTTAGAACCTAAATTTTATTAAAATATTCTTGGTGCCGAATGCAGCTATCCCAACCGCTAGATGGCGCTATTTTCAACTTGCGAAAAGTTTCCCATTTATCTGACTGGGCTTATTATTTAATGGCTTTGGTATAAACAGAACAATCTATATTATAACGGACAAACGCGGCCGTGCGTAACGCTGACGTCAATTTGAAAAAAACAACACTTGACGATGAAATTTCTGTTTAGCATTTTTTTGATACTGCATTTTTTTTTTATTTCTAAACATCGCACATTTTCAATTTTTCACCGTTCTATAGAGGGGAAAAATCTACTTTCAAATGAAATTTGTTTGAAAACTGTATTTTAAGTGACTGATTTACCATGGCTTTTAAGTTAAATTTCAAGCATGATTATTTTTAATTTATCAGTATAGCTTGCAGACAATTACAAAATATTAATCCGTTTCCACTTAAAGCAATATAAATTATTCACCATTTGTTTCCAACGAATATTCCATATAGAAATTGAAACTTCATTAAATAATAAATGAAATAGTATAAATAAAACACAGATTTAGCAGACATGTAATACAAATAATCGATTAAAACCACTAAAATTATAATAATAATAGTAATAATAAAAACTGCTTTAGATAACGAAATGTTCCGCGATTGTTTCTGCTAGTAACTTTGGGCATGATGCCAATATGAAATTACCTCTTTTAATAAATTTAGAAATTTTATTTGAATATATAATTGACATATGTCATATAAAATGTTATTTGGTATTGTTAAGTGGTAATCTAAAAAATTATGTTAAAATAGTTATGTAAAAATTATATTACAGTTTTCAATAAAAAAATAAATGGTTTTCATCTATATTCTCTATCCCTGGAAGCCCGGGTTGGATGTCCTAATTTTAATAAACGTTGAATGCATTATGATATTGGATATATTTTGGATACATTTCATTACTAAATGTATTATATTCTAAAGAGGCAAAACACTTTACAAACAATAAAATAACAAAAGTTACATAAAAAATCAAATTAAAATAATATGAAATAGCAAAGTTTATTTATACATGTAATTCTTGTATCAATTACATGATTATTTTCTGACGAATGCAACATGTTCCAATAGGATAGTGTTAGTTTCGCACAACAAAACAACATTTAAAATAAAAAGAAAACTAACACAATGAAAGAAAACCATTTTTAGTGGGTACAGCAATAAAAGATGTTTTTCATTAAAACAAATATAAATAAACTGGTGCAAACTGCTTTTCAAATTACTTCTGTTGACCCTTTATTTTATACTTTGTGATTATATGCATAATAAAGATTTTTAAAAAATTACGTTTAATAGCAGAGTGCAAAATAATTGAAAATAATTTTTCTGGAACAAATTGGAAGAGCGAATGAAAATTAATTAAAATCTTGAAGAACTTCAAATCTCCCACACAAAAGTAAATTAATTCTACAAAATAACTTCCAAGTTACGTACAAAAGTAATTGAGGCAAAGTTAAATGAACATGAAAACTAATTATTCACAGAACATAATGCATTTAATGATATTTTTTCCCGCGTGAAGTAAATTTAATATTAACATAGTTCTTTCTGTTTATTGTCATGTTAAACTACTAATTAATATACAAATAAGAGAGTCTCATGACGGATTAAAAATGTTATATCCCTATTAGAATCTCTCGCATCATTCTTAATTAGCATACTAAGGACAATCATTAAGAGCACGGTTTAACACATCTAAAGGGAATACTGATGTTTCAACTTTTAAGTTGAGTTTAATTTCATATAAAATACATATTGTTTTTGAAAATACAAGTAACTAAATGTAAAATGTAATTAAATTCCTCTTATTTTTAATACAATATATTAAAACGTATTAAAGTTTACAAACAATATTTTATAAGTATGGTATAACGTCTAAAGGTAAAATTACAAAATAATGATAAGTTATTAATTATTCGTTAATTTTATATTATATAATGTATGTTTCAGATTTCAAAGGTACACACCATTTATATAAAACAATAAAGTATACCGAATTTAATTAATATCACATGTAAAGTTATAGAAAACATGTAAAATATTCATTTGTATTCAATTTAATACAGTTTTCTGCAGTCCATCAGATCTGAACATTCAGAGCATTCTATACTAGTAAATCTACAGATCGGAGGCCTCAACATCAGCTCTACAAATAATCGTTCCTGTTCATTAATCTCACTAAGTTTTACTATATTCTGCATAATATATGAGATCCTAAAATTATTATTTTTATAAGTTATTTATAACATTTATACGCATATAAGATTGATGGAAATTTTCGGAAATTTTAGAAGTATCACATAAAACAAAATTTTATGCAATGATATGTTAAAGTACATTATTGTGTTTTTTCAGAACAAGAGTACATTCCTTCAGGAAGGCAGAGTCCCTCTGAAACCCCCGTTGTCGGTTTAATTTTATGTTCTCAGTTTCCAGTAATTGTTCTATTTTATTATTCGAGTATATATCTGAATGCATTTACTATTGTAATATCATTAGATTACTATTCTCTTGTACATGAGATTGTATCCTATCCTTAAAATAAGATTTATTTTTCAACCACTAAACATCATCATATTTTGCTGTAATTGAATAAAATTTCGTGCATTAAATATACTTATACAAATGTGAATTCCTCTTATAATACTTATTTTCAATTTACACAATCAACGTTTTTATAATTTTCGTTTGGAATACAAATGTGGTAATCTTTCTTTAGCAGTTAAAATAAATCACCATCTATTTTATTAGAAAAGCATATTAAAAAATAAAATAACCCGAAAATGAGCTATTTTGTTAATAAAATTTTGCATTAAAATAATGCGATTTACTCGAATTTTTATTTTTTTTTTATATTCTTTGAAATACAGTAGCTAGGCAACCATTAATGAAAGAGAGGGAAAAAAAGAAAATGCATTCGTCGTTTTTGCAAAAAATGAGAAATTAAAATGTTTTAAATCGCTACAATTCATGCGTAAAATGTCCAAATAATTTATACAATTTTGTTTGAAATTCTAAGAAATGATTAGCAATTCCCTTGTACATGACTTGTTCCAATTCCCTTGTACATGAGATTGTATCCTATCCTTAAAATAATATTTATTTTTCAACCACTAAACATCATCATATTTTGCTGAAATTGTATAAAATTTCGTGTATTAAATATACTTATACAAATGTGAATTCCTCTTATAATACTTATTTTCAATTTACACAATCAACGTTTTTATAATTTTCGTTTGGAATACAAATGTGGTAATCTTTCTTTAGCAGTTAAAATAAATCATCATCTATTTTATTAGAAAAGCATATTAAAAACTTAAATAACCCGAAAATGAGCTATTTTGTTAATAATATTTTGCATCAAAATAATGCGATTTACTCGATTTTTTTTTATATTCTTTGAAATACAGTAGCTAGGCAACCATTAATGAAAGAGAGGGAAAAAAAGAAAATGCATTCGTCGTTTTTGCAAAAAATGAGAAATTAAAATGTTTTAAATCGCTACAATTCATGCGTAAAATGTCCAAATAATTTATACAATCTTGTTCGAAATTCTAAGAAATGATTAGCAAATTTTAAAACGATCGTTTTATTTTAAATTTTCCATTTCGGAAATTTAGCATCCATAATTGCCGAAAGGTCAGTTGACGCTCACTGTGGAGACGCGAAAAGTTTTTGGTTTCCGTTTGTCTGTTTGTCTACTCCATGATAACTGCCGCAAAAAGTGACCGATTAGGTTGATTTTTGGTAGGTATGTTGGTGAGGTGATTGGATTTAGCTGTATATTTTTTGATTAAATTTGGTTCATTCGTTCGAAAATATAGAACATTTCTTTTTTGATCATGATGCTTTCCTATAGGAATGCAGACATTTTCATATTTCATTTTTAACTGAAATGAAAACCGCATATTTGAATAATGGATTTACACGTAAAAATTTTTTATGCTTAATTTTCGATATGGAGTATTACGATGGAGGTTTTAAATATATCCATATATATATAAATTTTCCGATATATTTATTAGAATTTAGAAATAAATATTTTAATTAATGATTTTTTTTATTCTGTTTATATTTTTTACAAATTTTAAAATGCATTTCTTTTTACTTTTCTCTTTAATTTATTAGTTGCTCAACAACCATATTTCAAAGAATTTCAAAATAATAAAATGAAAATAACTAGTATTATTTTACTGCAATATTTCGAATGATTTTAGTATTCTATTGACATAAATAAAAATTCTTTTTAATCTACGTTACCGTTTAACTACTATAGAAATATTACCAAAATATATTTTTCAAAAAGAAAATTACAAAAACATTGAACTTGTAAATTGGATTCAAGTCTCGTAGTATGAGTTTAAATTTGTATATCAGGGTTCGTACGGGACCTGGAATTTTAGGACCAGGAAATTACCCGATACCAGTATTTTCTTATAGATAATCGCTTCTTAAATAAGGTAAAATTTCGCACGATTGAACTTGATGTATTTTTAAAATATATATATACTGGTATGTCAACTGGAAAAGTAGCGGTACAAGTACGAACCCTGTATATGTATATTTCCTACATGATATATTATTCATTTTCTGGAACATATGTGGATGTTTCGTCGTTCAAAAGTTAATATAATTTTAAAAATAGAATAAAATAACTCGTACGATGAGGTGTTTAATCTAAAGAAATTAGTGTAGTAAAACGATCGTGAAATATTACAACTACTGGAAATTGAGAACATCAAATGCTATCATAAAAAATACTTTATAGCGCAAAATCACATTTGCTATATCGAGAATTAGAAGTGGGAACGATTATGAATGATTACCCAATAGGTTTAAAAGTTTCCAAATATGCCTATTTAGGGGAGATTTTAGTATTTTATTGTCATCGAGCTAGATCAGGATGTACTTAGATAAAATAAATATTATAGAATGACTATCAAAACTGTTTTTCCTAAACAAAAATTGTAATAACACTAGTTTTCTAAAATTATAAATGAAATATAGTAGATTCATTTTACATTTTCATAAGTTGCTTTTGTACATGAGATATTATTCAATTTATCCATCATTGCAGTTTCGTGGTTGGCAGGTAAGTAAATATTGCTATTTGGGTATTAGGATAACATGAAATTATTTTCGAAATTGTTGCTTATCGTAATACAACCACTGTGTAGTATGAAATCCAAGATATACTAGGTTCATTCACACAATCAATTGGAAATCACGAATATGAATTTAATAAAAAATACGGTGTGTTCAGGGAGGGGGGAATTCTCCCTGAAGAAATGCATTCTTTTATTTAAAAAATTACAAGCATAAGAGTTTCATAAGAACTTCAGACTATCATTGCATAAACCGTGTTTAATTTAACGCTTCTAATTTCTGAAGCGTCCGAAGTATTTTACATACCTATAAAATATGTTAAGCAATATAAATAATTAAATTGCGGATTCTAAAATGCTAAATAATAGAAGAATGAGATAAAAAAAAAACAATGACTTTAAGAGCTGACGTTGAGGCTCCTGAACTGCAGATTTACTAGCTTAACATATTAATTACTCCAATGCGTCATTTCCTTTCCAATAATGTTGAAATTTAAAAATCGTCTGACTTCCCATAGAAAAGCACTTGGACCTAAAATAAATTATCTATATTTTTTGTACGAATAAATCAAATGTAACTAAAAACTATACAGCTAATTCCGTGTACCTCAACAACATACACACCAAAAATCAGATTAATAGAATGACTTTTGCGGCAGTTATCATGGAACAGACAGACAAACAGAGAGTCAGACGGAAACCAAAAACTTTTTGGGTCTCAACAGTAAGTCTCCGTGGACGTTTCGGCAAATGTTTATTTATTTAAACAAAGTAAAACAGGCAAAACGTGAATTAAGACTGTTAATTCAATTTTAAAATTGTTAAAATTTGCTTTAGATGGAAACAATTATTTACTGAAATGTTCTTACATTTCTTATTACTTACCCATCATACATAGTATAGGGTAAGTTTTGTAATCGTTTTGACAATCGAAAAAAAAAATTGATGGATTTACACGTTTCTCAGACACTGGAGATTCCGAAAAACATAATTTAGAGATGAAACATTTGCCGTCTATGTGTGTGTCTGTAAACGCTCTATCTACGGAACAAATTGAGATAGAGACTTGAAATTTGGTATGTACTTAGTATGTAATAATGGGAAGACGTTAATTGAATTTCAGTAACGTCGATTATCCGGAACTATTTTTTTTCGGGCTCTCGAAATATTCGTTCTGATAAAAGGTATATAAAATTTTTTGAAATTGTTTATTTTAAGGAGTAAATATAAGAGACAATAAAAATCATAAATTTTGCAGAAAAAATGAAGTCGAGCGGATTTTGAGTTGCCGAGATATTTGTAATTATATTTTCCACACTCTTCGATTTTTCATGACCCTGTGTTTCATTCAAATTTCGATTTTAAGATATATTTTAATTTTAGATGAGACGCTTAATCCGACGCAGTAAACCGTTAGTTAATATGATTTTCAATTTTGTAGTTATAAGGATGATTATTTACGCAATTCAGTAATAGAGCATTTTATGTTTATGACGTCATCAAGTCACGATTTTATTTGAATTGCAATGCATTTTATAAATAGTTTACACATGTTTTTTTTTTTTTTTTTTTTTTTTTTTTTTTTTTTTTTTTAATATATATATATATTATGCATATCCTTGATGGGTAAGTATTACGGTGGCCCCCAATGACTAGTTTACAGAAACATACATAGATATATTTTTAACTTTATGAGTATAAGATACATCTTATTTAAATAGAAAATAATTCAAAAATTCTACCCATGTCAGTTATTCTTCAAAAGTAATAAAAGTGCTTAAAAGGAATAACTCAGTATTATGTGAACTCTAAATATCGAGCTCTAACTATACATACGCTGTAGCTCTCGTAAATATACATGGATTTCCACGATATGTATATGTGCTATTGAATTATACAATAGCATGTTCCCCATTGAAGATGATGTATCTGTTAGAGTTCGTTTACCGGGATACACAAAAGTTTTTCGTTCCAGTATGATATATGGGGAAAAATTGTTTGCTGTTCATTTTAATGTAGTTAAGATACATGAAACACAATGAAACCAATATGCAGCACTAAACTGGGCTACTATGGAATGAGTATCATTAAGAGTTTGTTTACGGTAACGCACAAAATAATTCCATTACTATATGATTTCTAGAGAAAAAAATGATAGGGTATGGAGAACATAGAAATTATAATTCATTAAAAGGGAAAAATATTCCGTTACAAAACTCAATATAAATAACATTTGCTAGATATGAGTTTTTCTATGTGGTTTAAATTTTTAAACATAACAATTTTGTATTGTATTATTGTGCTTGAGGAAAGCATAAGCGTTACCGTCTAAGAGTTGCTAATTTTCTGAAGTGTGTCCCCTGTCCATGTATTATATTTTAGTAGAAGAAGAGATGCATGTAGATTATAAATAAAATATTATACAGGGCAGACCAAAAGAAAATGAATATATTGTCTTCTATGAGTGGTAAGTGCCAGAAGTGCGTTTTTAGCTTTGTTCCACGTTCTCAGATTGAAATGATTTTTCATACAGTATGAGGTGTGAATAAATTGTATACATTCAAGTTTGCAATTTATGTAATACAGTTCTCATAAAAGTGTTTTACATATTTTCTAGATGATAAATATATATGATAAATAGAATAAAGCTGCTCTAAATATTTTCTAGATGAAATACTTTACTATGTAGTAAGTTTACATATCTATTAAACATATGCAAGAATTTTTTGACAATATTATGATTCCCTATCCAAATGGCATCCCATTTACATGAACTGTACTGTCCCCAGGGACTAATATACCCTCAAATTTCTTTCCTTTATATTCACCCTCTACATAGATTTATCCTGAGAAAATTATATTTTCAAAATATAAAATGTCTTTTAATTCATTGTAGCGGTTAAACTTACGTTGTGTCGGTAAGCCTGTCTACTATTTTATAAGGATACTTTAGAGAACAAATGCATTTTTGTGATTATGAAAGCGATCGTTTTGTCTTGAATCGCTAATATTTGTGCGTAAATGAGAAATATATTCTCTCGTTTATTAAATTTTTCAAAGTGCAAATGTAACTTTGTAATTAGTTGTAGCAATTATTTTAAAAAATATGTTAATTAAGTTTTCTTGTTGTGTGGTGACTATATATCTATATATGTGTGTATGTGTGTGGTGTGTGGTGTGTAGTAAAATGCTAAAAAGAAACTGCGGAACTCTATTGGATCTCCCCGTATAAGGTACTCTAGCGACAATAAAAAAATTGCTGTTTAGGAAGCCTTTTCTGAGCTTAATGTCTTTGGTTGGCTCGGGAAATGTGAAATTACTGCAAAGTTTCGAGTGTTGATAAGAAGGTGTGTTTTCATCTACTTAGAATAAAGTAATATTTAGAATCACGAAGTTTATTTAGTTGAATGATATCAAGGGAGGAGTGTGCTTCTAGAAAAAAAAAACAGTTGTTTTAGAAACATTGTGAGTTTAGGGAAGTGCTTTAATTTTAGCGAATTGGGAAAGTATGCTTGAATTTGTTAGTTCCACATTATCCTGCTTGCTTGGAGGCAATTAAACTAAACTTATTTTTTCCACTGCTCTTACTCGTCTTAAAGTGACTTAATAAACCATTGTTTTTGTTTTTAAATTGGTATCACCTCCTCCTTTGAAAGTAACAGTCCTCTAAGTATTTTTCGCAGTCTTTATTATTATATTATAAAAATAAAAATATTTTTATTCTGTTTTAAAAAAAATTTATATAAATTTATTTAATTTTACGTATAATTCCTAATTTTGATTTCTTACAAATATTCACATAAAATTTAACTGTAATAACGTACATAATATTAACGTACAATATTGTATGCAAGCAATGGCATGCGGTTTTTTAGCGTAAGTGTTAAATAATGTTTCAAAATATAACAGTTCCTTCTTACAGCATATAAAATTAGGCACGTATAATTAATTATTTATTTTAACTATAACTTTTACACAAATTATATATATATATATATATATATATATATATATATATATAATCCTTGTAAACTATTGTTTATCAATCGAGAATTTTATTTTCAATTTTTAAAGAATGGAGAAATGCTTTAATAATAGAGAAAAAAGTTATTTGGAATATTGATCAAAAAAAAACTTTCACTTTCTATAATATTTTCACTTAAATCTATTTCAGAAGAATGCATGGGAAAATATTCTGAACAATTGTCTGAATAACAATCGATCCCTGGTATACCGTTACTTTCATCCCATAAATATAAATAAATAAGGAATTTGCGTCTTTCTGGTATTTGTTTTATTTATTACATAAAAATAAATAAACAAAATAATCCATCAATTATTTAGGTATGACATCTATAAGGACTCTCATAATTAATGTTTATATGTTATGATTTACGCCCAATGAGTTTTTTATAAATTGCATCTCTTGAGTATTCTGTTACAATTTGTTAGAGATTATGAGTAAATTTACGTAACACAACTAAACTAAAGTGAAGTATTTTTATGGATGCAGTTAATAATGGATGTATATTAAGTAAAAAAAAAAAAAATGTGCTCACGTGTTAATTTCAAAATATTCATGTTTATGTGATTCATGTCAAAATGTACACTCTGAGGAAAACGTTACAGGTAAGATGGTGAAATGTATTCTTAGAAATCTATGATGCGATTAGAAAATCAACATTCTATGTAAATGATTAAATAACAATTATGGTCATAAACTTATAGGTTATTTATTACAATGTCAGGAAAACCTAAATGATAATATTAAATTTTCTACTTAAATGAAAAAAATATAAAAAAAATTCTTCATTTAAAAATAAATTGGCTTGTACTAAACTTTTCCTTATTCTCTTTTTCTTTTGCAACTACATATGTTGATCATATAATCACTTATATATATTGTATATACACGTATATATCTTTGTCTGTAGAAAATAAATAAATGTACATTTATTGAGTTTTATTTTAAATATATAAATATATTCTTTTTATTATGTAGTGAATTTACAAAAGTAAAAAAAAATATATATATATATGACACAATTGTTTGTTGTAATATTTATCCAAAATTCAACGTAAGTATACTTTGACAGTGTTCAAATATTTTAATTTTGAACATTCTGTTAAATGTTTTCTTAATAATATTTTCTATAAATTAATATATATATATATATATATATATATATATATATATATATATATATATATATATCCTTTGAAGGAGAGAAATGATTTTATTCATACGCAAAATATACGTAAAATAAACATAAAAAATGAAATAAGGATATGAATTTCAGTTTGAAATCTTGAGTTATTTATACTACTTCCTTTCCACGCAAACAAAATTTTTCGATTACAAATATGTAGTTAAATGAAGTTCTATCAATTTACATTGTATATACACGTATATATATTTGTCTGTAGAAAATAAATAAATGTACATTTATTGAGTTTTATTTTAAATATATAAATATATTGTTTTTATTAAGTAGTGAATTTACAAAAGGAAAAATAATATATATATATAAAATTGACACAATTGTTTGCTGTAACATTTATCCGAATGTCAACGTAAGTATACTTTGACAGTGTTCAAATATTTTAGTTTTGAACATTATGTTAAATGTTTTCTTAATAATATTTTCTATAAATTAATATATATATATATATATATATATATATATATATATCCTTTGAAGGAGAGAAATGATTTTATTCATACGCAAAATATACGTAAAATAAACATAAAAAATGAAATAAGGATATGAATTTCAGTTTGAAACCGTGAGTTTTTATACTACATCCTTTCCACGCAAACAAAATTTTTTGATTACAAATATGTAGTAAATAGAAGTTCTATCAATATACAATGGTTATGTCATGCCAAGTATTGAATTTATCTTATAAGTTTTAAGTTTTAAAAAATTTAAACACCGATTTTTTAAAATAATATATGATAGTAATAACGAAATAAATTTCAATTCGTTATTATTTTTTATTATTATTTAAAGGTATTATATTTTAGACAGGGTGTCGACGACAAAAATGACTACATCATTGTGTTACCAGATAAGATTAGTATATAAGAAAATATTATTAGGAGTGGATGAATGAACAACTCGTCTGTCTCGGCATTTATTGGTACGATATCAGCAGCAGGTAGACTCAACTTGTCATTGTGTTAATAATTATACGTAATCGAGTTAGGAGATGAAATTTGTACTAAATTAAAGGTTACATATTGTATTTTTAAAATATTTTGGTCAGTCTGGGCATATCCTGGCAGGAACCACCGGCATACTAAAATTTATAGCAAAAAATGACATCATGTACTGCAAGTGAGACTCAATAATCATGTTATTTTACATTAAATTGACCGATATATTAGGACGACATCGACTTACAAGATATATTAATGATGTATAAAAGGTTTATTACACGACAAAGTGTAGACAGACAGAAGATAACAGACAGTAGACATACAGATAGCAGATAGCATACAGCCAGAAATCACACAGAAAACCAACAGAGAGTAGACAGACAACTAACAGTAAGTCATTAGCTAGCATACAAACAGGCAGCAGATAGCAGAAAGACAGACAGAAGATATCAGACAGACAGCTTACATAAAACCGACAGAGTGTAGACAGACAGTTGGCAGACATACAGCAAACATACAGAGAGCAGTTAGACAGCAGATAGACAGCAGACAATTCGCAGGTAGACAGAGAGCAGATATAAATATAGACAACACACATAGAGTAGACAAACAGCAGATAGCAGACATACATTCAGCAGGCGACAGATAGTTAGCAGGCAGATATCTGACAAACACATAGCAGACAGAGAGTAGGCAGACAGACAAACATCAGACAATCATACAGACTATTAGGCCTCTGATTTTGTTGTGGAGTAGCAATGTTTGGAAGGTAATAGAAGAAAAAATGGACTATCTCCATTGCTAATTGCTGGGGGTTAGGTAGTATTGAATTGTACCATCGTCCTATATTCGACAGTCTAAAATGCAAGGAAAATTTATCTTCTAGATAATCTTTTGACAATTTTTAATGGTATAAAAGTATGGAATAATACCTCAATACATTTATATGGGTGTTTTTGTTGAAGCTCAAAACTTTTTAAAAATTGTATGTTGAAAAAGTGTAAAAAAAAGAGAAAAAATTGCCACTATAAAAATTTAATAAGACATATCCAACATTAATTTAAGCTTGTGATAAAGACAAATATATCATTAAATGACTCTTGAATAATAAATCGTCTTTAATTTGAATGAAAATATTCAAAGGAATTTATATAGAGTCTGCTTATTTGTGCAGTCCTATATTTAAGCCGATGAGGATATATGGGTTAAGATACCAGTTAATACAGTACAATTATTTCAACATGCCACGTGATATCTTGGTAACATACGGGCAGAGTGGGATGCCAAATCTAATTTTCCTGGTACTATCTCGTTATCGACATACGGTAGAAAATGTTAACACATTAAACACACAATACAAACCTTAGTACAATACAAATCTTACAGTCGGCCTCGTAACATATTGGTAATATGTAGGAAGTACGGGGAGCTTTTTTGACATTATGGCTGTTCTATCACGTTATCAAGATAAGAAATGAAAATTTAACACATTAAAGTAACTGATTAGCAGAATATAAATATTTCAGTTTGTATTATGATATCTTAGCACGATTTACGCAGAAGGGGTCGCCAGCTCTTCATTTTGGTGTTTTTAACACATAAACAAATGTAATAATTTACAAAAATGATGAATTGTTCTGCTTATATCGTACCAAGATATCATTAGGCAGACTGAAATAATTTGATTGTTGTAATCGGTATCTTTAATGTTTCAAAATTGCATTTCGAAACTCGATGACGTGATAGTATAGCCGAACTATGGAATTGGCGTCCCATTATGTTCATACCGTATTAAGATACCACTAAGTGGACTGAAATATATGTATTGTACTAATCGCTAAATTTAATGTGTTAAAATTACATACCAAAACTCGATGACATAATAGTACCACCAAAATGAGGAATTGGCGCCTTGTTCTGCTTATACCCAACGAAGATATCGCGAAGCAGACTGAAATATTTGTATTGTACTCATAGGTAAATTTAATATGTTAAAAGTTAGTTTCGAAACTCGTTGACGGGATACTACCACCAAATTTGGGAATTGGCGCCCCATTCTGTTTATGTCGTACCGATATATCATGAGGCAGACTCAAATATTTGTATTTTGCTAATCGTTACATTTAATGTGTTAAAACTTTGTGCCGTAACTCGATGATGACATGATAGTACATCCGAAATGGCGTACTGTCGCCTCGTTTTTCTTGCATTCTACCAATATATCTCGTATGAGATCATTCATTCTTTCACGTACTGTTAATAAAATTTTCCTACATCATTAATTCATCTTGAAACTCTATTATGTAGTAGTATATAGGACAATGTATTATAAAATAACGTGATTATTGGGTCTCAATTTTACTACATGACGTCATTTTCTATCATAAATTTTAGTCTGTAGATGGTTCTAACCCCAATATGACCAAGCAAACAAAATATTTTCAAAATACAAATTTTAATTTTTAATTTGGCACAAATTTCATCTCGTAACTCGATGACGTAATGTTACCGCCAAAATGACAAGTTGGCGAGCCCTGCTGCTAATATTGTTCCACGAAATGCAAAGAGAGACCAGTCAATCTTTCATCTACTGTTAATAGTCATATCCTGCATCACGATTTTATCTCATAACTAGATGACGTAGTCATTTATATAGTCGCTGTTTGCTCTATTTCGTGAATTCCTTTTTAATGATTTTTAAGACGCAATATCAAGAATTAAAAAAAAGAGATTTTTGGGAAACTATAGGGGACAGTAGTCATACATGGACTTCTGTGATTCTGCCGTTAATTACAGAAAGAGACGTCATTTATGATTGGAACGAGGCTAACGAAAAAGACAGGCTACCGCAGTGCATTCCACGATTCTTTTTTTACAGACCGCTAGAGTGACGTGTTGCTCTTTTCGTACACCTGCATTGGAGCATTCGAGCATCACGTGACTTCCGCGGTCTGTAAAAAAAGATATGCGTAAAGCACTGCGGTAGCCTTTCTTTTTCGTTAACCTCGTGATTGGAAGAAGCACTAACCTTCCACGTGTGGTTTAAGACAATTTAAAAAAAACCCTAAAACCAGCTATTTTGATCAAATTTTTTCGTACTAAACGTAAGAGATTACTCGAAAACTATGGTAAGTTGTTATGTTTTCATATACATATTTAAATTCATGTGTTTTTTTGTGCATATTTTACACGCGGATTTCTTTGCATTAGTTTTTGCTCTTAGTGTTGAGATTATCTTTTTTTTTTTTTTTTAAATGGCGTAGTTACCTTAATTGGACAAATTTGAATTGCATAAATTGGACCAGATGTACGATCATACATTTGAAAAGAGAAACGCAAAGGAAAGAGTAAGTTGTGAAGAAAAGGAAGGCTGCAAGAAGGCTGCACTATAAAACCCCCCAAAAAGCCAAAGAATCATTACAAATGTTATTTTCCTTACCAAAATCAGGTAAGTGAAAGTGCAGAGGGAGCCAAAATACAGCTGTGTTAACATATTCGCCATATAAAGTAAATCTTGAAATGAAAACGAAAACGACAAAAAGGAAGCAGTCAAAGCACAAAAGCAATTGGAACATAAAGTTTTAAAAATAGGCGTAATTCAATTGGAAAGAGAATGATGGATGAGAAGAACTACAGACATAAGGTATAGAAAACTTCAATTGTAAAAGAAAATGTCTAATAATCCAAAATCTGAAAAGAAAACTTAAAACAGTGATGATTGGTTTTACCTAATTTATAAGAAAAATAAAATTGCAGAAATGATTCAGTGTTCAGATTGCCAAATATGGTTCAACGCTGTGTACGGTTGAATAAAAAATGAACAAAAGAAATACATGTGTAAGCCTTGTCTCACTTCGTACAGGATATTCAAGTTACTGGCAATTAGTTCCATAATTTCTATTCTTAATTACTTATAACATTCATTTATATTTTGAATACCTTTTTATTTAAACAATTACTCTTACTTTCAGACATTTCATTTCATTGTATTTTATTGCTGTTGTTTTGTTTGATTGCTTCATTAATCGCAAACTATTCATTTAATAAAATTAGATATATTCCCTACTCATTAAAACAGCCTAATATTGTTTGCTCCAATTTAAGACACCTGGGGTCAAACTTAAGCGACCAGTCGCTGAATTCGGACCACTTTTGACAAAGATTTCAAACTAAAATAAATCTTAATATTTTCAAAAAGAAATTGTTCTAAAATTTTGTTTAGTTAGTAAATTAATAGATTGACCACGTGTAGTGATATTTTGCAGATATTCAAAAAATGAAATGAGTTAGACTTGAAAATATATGAAGTGGTTCAAATTCGGCAACTCTAACCTATATCTGAAATATAACTACATATCTGGAATAAATTATGGTTGTTTTTTGTTTATAAAAAATATAAGACAACATATACATTAACAAATCATTCAGAATTTTAAAAAAATAAATAAATAGTTTATAAAACAAACACATAGTGGAATTCAAAATCTCTTAATGCTTCTTAATGACGTAGTTTAATGAAGGATTCATTAATGCATTTATGGATATTTTAATGCCTCATTAGTATAACGCCGTGTTCAACACATGAAACTTCAGCATTTCTAATTATAAACCCTGGAAATTGCAATAAACATTCTTTTTTTACAAGTTAATTACTAATGGGTGTAATATTTTTTTGTTGAACTCATTTTCTTAATACCTATCAAAAACTGTAAAACGGTAATAGTTAGGAGAAAAACTCTAATGGGTGTTTTTGTATGTAAAAATGTTTAAACTGTTTATGTGGATTTAAACATTAAATCTCAAAAGTGCTTTTTTGCTGTTTTATTCAATCAAGGATTTAAAATTGCTATGCGTATATCTGTTATTAGTATCTGGGTTACTCATTTGTTTTAAGTAGTTTGAAAAACTCCATAATTTAGTAAAAATATGTTTATTTGGGTTAGTAATATGTTTTGTATTGTAATATTATTAAATGTACATTATTTTAAAATTATTTGTAATTTATTAATCAGCTTATAAATTGAAAATAATAGCTGGGTTTTAATCATGGAGAGATTTGATGATATTTATTGTTGTTTTATTTACGTAATTTTTAATAAAATGTTCTTTTGTACAATACATTTCAAACACCAAATTAAAATAAATAAATAAATAAATAAATAAATAAATAAATAAAAATCTGATTTCAGATATGCAAAATTATAGATTTCTTTATTTAGATTTCTAAAATGTAAGCTGTTGCTATTTATATAACTAACGATTTCATAGTATTTATTGTTTTATTTATGTAATTTCAAAGGAAAAAAAATTCATACAATGCATTCCATACACCAAAATATTTAAAAAAAAAAACTGATTCTAGTTATGCAAAATTCAGAATCTCATCATATAATTTTCTAAATTGTTAAATATTGCTATTTATGTAACTAAAATACATAAATATACATTAGTTAAAGTTATAAAATGCGATAGAAATCCTCTTGAAATGGTTAGTAATGGAATTACGTAAAACTTTATTGTAATCATTTACGTCACTTCTTTTTCAAATTATACATAGAATGCAATCAACAGAAATATACGTAAAATCTAGAGAAATGCTTAAGTGATACAAAAAGAAACAACAAAAGGCTTATAAAAAACCTTTTACAGATCAACATACATTTCAACGCTCATACGGCGTGATTTTCAAGAAATATAACGATACACAAAGTATTCTCACAAATTTGGAAAATAAACTCCCGCTGAGTTGTCTGTTCGTCACAGAGCCATTCTCAAAAAGTATATAACTTACAGAGTTGAAACTTAGTGTATAAATCTGAATAGCAGCTGTGAAGAGCTCAAAATATTAAAATTTGAAAAATTCGTATTATTTTAATAAATAGAGATAAAAAACCAAAATTCTAACAGCCTTTTCCTATTAAATTGAAACATTTTTCATTATAGCAGATGCCAAAGATTTAAAATCCACAACGAAATTCCTTCTACAATAATTAATTTTCTATCAGGCGATTTTCACGTGAAAAATGAAAATGAAATAAAAAGTTTCACCAATTGAAAAAAAGATAAATATGAAATAAAATTGATTGACGTCATAGTCGTAATAAAACGGAAAATGTCTAAGATTTCTCAATAATACAAGGAGTATGAGTATGTGTAAGTGGACAAAGCAGATTAATATCACGTCATTAGAGAATTAAAAAGAAAATCTGACGTCATATAGGAAGTTTAACTAATTTTTCAAATGTTTGAGAATAATACAAAGCGAGTATCAATATAAATAATAGAGAATAGTAAATTATGACTTTGAGAAACATATTGAATCGTGATAAAAATCCGATTATGGAAATATTCGCATATTTTAACATTTTGAAGGTGTACAATTTGTTTAATTTTGAAATTATTTTTTTTTAATATTGCATTTAGTCCGTATGACGGATATTATTATGACAGAATATAATAGCGGGCTTGGACCGCTATCCGGCTGGTTTAGATATTCGAAAAAAGGAAAAAATAGACCGGTAAATTTTTACTTTACAAAAAACATGGCTTTTTTTTGTTGTTGTTGCTAAATGAAATTTGTTTGCATTTATTAAAGAAAGGATAAAGTGTTTTGAAAGGAATATTAAACGAAACCCTTTGAGCGATCTTCGATTACACTTACCCACTTGTTTATATTATTGCTGCAATATCTTTCTATAAATAAGATTTTGAAATTGAAATTTCAGAAGGAAATCTTATCCACGTCACATATTACTGTGTATATAATACATTCACCTTCGGTTTTATTTTCCTTATATCTTTGGTTTTAGTATTTCTCTTTTGGTGTTCCAAGTTTACATTACGTTGACAAATAAATCTATATTTTATAGTTAAGCTTCATTGTGATTCAGTTAGCATATATTTACTTTATTTTTTGATAAAATGCGTCTTTGAATTTTTCTTTTCATAATATTATATTCCAAACGAATTTGTTTAGATGCACTGTCATTCTATTTATCTATAATAATATTTTGTGTGTATTTGTTTTTTAAGAAGTTATCCGTTAGAAGATTTAAAATATATTTTATTTTATCTATAATACCAAATCAGGGTGCAAAGGGTCTGATAACGTTTTGTTTTACATTTTCTTTTTAATTAGAGACGTTATAAATGCAACCGAATCTATATTTCTGATATTCGAATCTATAATGCTTTTAGACACTTCGGATATTTATTTCAGAAATTTATTCTGTTTTGCGCACCGATGCTTATGAGAAAATTACAGAAGTGGAAAGATTTTAAAACAAAGAATGCCTCAAACACATTGAGCTAGTTTAAGGTTTTTCTCAAAAAATATTTTTCTCCGCAAAATTCTCTTACACATTTACTGACTCAGTTTTAAACATAAAACTTGATATTTAGAAGTATGTTTATTGAAATGTTCTTTAATCAATCAATGTTTTTCATTATCTCATAAATGTATCTGAGCTTGCGTTACAAGCGATTGTTGTGTGTGTGTCTCAGGACGGTATTATTTATCCTATGTACTGTCGCATTCCTAAATTTGGTTCAAAATGCCAACTTTGACTGCACTTTCTGAAAATTTGTCTTCCTTTACCGAAAAATGGAAATACAGTTCTATTACATAGATTTTTAAAATAATTACCTACCAATTTGATATGTTTACGAATAAAAATAGATGATATAGGTTTAAAACATGGATATAGTTGACATAAGAAGAAGATTGAAAAAAACTTTATGAATTCAATTTGTTTGCCTGTCTGTCTGTCTGTCTTGTTTTGTGTTTAACTGTCTGGCTATTTTTTGTATATCTCTCCGTGCTCTAACTCGCTTAAATATATTCGGATTATATATGTTATTGAGGTTTATCATGGCATGTTTGGAATAGAAAATAAAATGTGTGAAGTATGTAGCGTTTCTAATTCGTTTACTTGGAATTCGCGCACTCAGAAGAATTCCATTCCATTATGGTCTAGGGGAAAACACGTTTATAAACATATTAAAATTGATATAAGTCTGTGTGGTGCACTACAAATTATTTTCGAAAGATTATGGTGTGCATAACATTAATCGTTCATTTACAGAGACACACAAAATAATTCGGTTACAATACTGTTTATAAGCAATAATTGCTGGAAATGCGTTTTCCATATTGTGTTATTCGTTTATTAATTTAAGAAACATTTTGCATACTATTTGGTGTGTATAAATTTTAGAGATGATATACAGAGCTAAGAAAAAATATTTGAGTACATTTCCGCTTTTTGCCGGAAATTGTTGAAGGGGAGTTTTAACTGCGTTATGTGTTTCTTAACTGATTTAAATTTTACAAGACTATGCAGTATAAATACAAGTAAATGGATCATAACAACATCAGAATGAATTAGATTATCCCAAATGGATTGGAATTCAAGACCAATGGGTCGCTTTACTCATGCCTTAATCCCAAAAGTATAAACAGATCTTCAATTTCAAAATAAGCACAACTACATCTTTGCTACAGACCATGGCCCGTTTCCTCAATATCTCAATAAATTCAGCAAGGCATCGTCACCTATATACACATGTGGGAAAAGAGGTACCTCCTTACATTATATTCTAGATATTGTTTCCTGACTGCCCACCATCACATTACAAAGCCATCACAAATGAATCTGTCGGCCTGGTTTGCCTACTGGCTGAAACAACCAAAACTGCTTCAAAAACTAACAGATTGCATGTTTCTTCTAGAACGCAATCAATACTTATTCATGCTGCCTTCATAGGCCCTTGTGGAGGTTGATGATGAAGTGGACTTCTAATATGCATAAGGACCTTTACACACTACATAAACGCTTTTTGAAATCTCTGAAAGCTTACGAAAATGCGAAAGAAAGTAAATCTAAAGCTCTTTATAAATATTTTTTCCAGCCTTTATGGTATTTCACTTATGAAATAGCAGTATCAGCACTTTATGATGATGATTTAGACAAAAAACAAAATTAAAAATGGTGGCAAATTTACATATATTAAATTTCTCGACCCATGAGAAAAGATACATTCCGTCGAAGGAAGAACCTTGTAATTTATTGTATGGTAAATTTGATATATTGATTTTGTAGTTGTTTATTTAGTTATTTATTTATATTAATCAATTGTTATCTGTTATTATATTTTTTTTACAGAAAAAAGCATCGATGATTCAATATCAGTCAAAAGTCATTCATTGTTTTCGAGACTCAAAATAGATGATAGTTTTCTCAACTAGAGTCCGTCTTCATCGGAGAATAGCGTTTCGTTTCTAGACGCTAAAAAGACGATCTCAATGCTTAGAGCACTGAAAGATACAGCGGAAAGAGCGGTAAAATTTATGCAGGACTTTCATGGTTTAATAATGGTTTAGGAGGAACAAAAACAATTTTTGTTGCATAGCTACAAGAACACACGGAGTTCTATCCTGACTGTAAAAATCAAACATTGAAACGAAAATATGTTCTGTAATGTTTCTTTTACTGTAATATGTTGATAAATATCTGCTTTGAATAAAATGGTGTCTTATGTACCAAAAAAACGTACATTTTACTATATTTCCATAGACTATGTATTTCCCCGTAGAAGATTTTATGTTTAAGTTTTACCTAAAGTGGGCACGGTTACAGTTATTTTATTGCAATGATATGTTTTATTTATGTTACTGAGGTGAAATAGAAAAAAATAGAGGGTATGCGTAATAGATTTTGAAAAAAAAAAAAGACTTTGCCTTGTATCTTGGGACACACTAATATATATATATATATATATATATATATATATATATATATATATATATATATATATATATATATATATATTAAGTTTAAAAGCCTGTGCAGAGTTTATAACAAAAGAATGATCTAAAATGAACAAAATCTTCCCCAGAAGTAAATATGGAGTGATTACACAATACGTAAAATAAAATAAGTAAAACACAATAAGTAAAGTGTTGCATGCCTATTTCATCTAAAACAAAAATTCTGATTATAAAATAAACATAAAAAAATCAACGTTTCTTAGTTGTATAATAATGGGAGAAAGCTCTATAATTAGGTTAAAATTATTATGAAAGATTGTCATTTTTAAATAGTTCTACTGCACGGTTTTGGATGAGACTTGCATTCCTAGCTAGATAATTTTTCAGGGAAATTTTTAGTGTGTAAATATTATTCTATTATTATTTACAAAATCCGACTATAAAAGATCATCTAAAATAGTTGGTTCTTAACAACCCAAAATTTGTCTGACATATTAGAAAATACAATAGTGCAATGTCGTTTGTACAGTTTTCAGTAATACGGAAGAATATTTCAGGAAAATTTCCATATTTTTTTTTTTAAAAACACAAAATAAAATTAACCGTTTTATTTCCTGTGATTCAAGATTCGTTTTCAGAAACCGATCAGCGTAGTGGGTTAGTTAATAGAATAAATAATAAGTTTTTATTTATAAAAAATGTAATGTTTGATTAAAAACACACTTCATGGAAGTTAAAAATGGTAATCTTATTTTTTTCTTTACTTTGTAAAGAATCCCCTTTTTATGTGCTTGAATATGCCAGTGCGAAGGAACTATCGCTTTGGAAGTGAAGAATTCTCGTGGAAAAACTTCGTAAAGAACATTACTTGCATATTTTCTAACACAGGAGCTAATTTGAAATGTTGGCAATCCTGAAGTTATTTTGTGATCAAAAGAAAGCTTTATAACTATGATTTCTAGCACTGCCACCAAACGAAAACAGGTCTTGCAGCCCGGGTATTCCCCAGTGGTGAGTAATATTCCATAGTGAAACAGAAAATTGCATCTCTTTAATTCCCCCTTTTAAATACCAATGATGAACTCATTTCAAGGTGACATCACATTTCTTCTGCGTGAGTGGCCGTGCTAAATCCCTCCTTGAATGAGTCTCCTCCCAACTTTGAAAACAATGAGAGGAGAGTTTTTTTTTTTTTTCAATTAGACGTTCAGTTCCTGAGAGACGCCTAGAGGTGCAAGACCTATTACTAGAATAGAAGGTACGCCAGGAACCTGGGTGATAAAGTGAAAGTCCAGAAGCATGATATGCGGGGACACGGAAGGATAAGACTAAGGAGTATACTGCAGTACGCATATACGACCCACGAACAATCCAGCTAAGGATTTATCTTTTGTGAACGAGAAACTACCTCTTGCAATATGAACTAACCATGAAAGACTTTTCTTCTTAACAGAGAAGAATACAAATGTTTTCCGGAAATCAATCTATCAGTTGTAGAAAAAAAAAACAGAAAAGGGAGTCTGTCCTGTCCAGCCATGAACTGATGATATAAAGTCTACGAACCTTTTAACTTAATTTTAATTTTATTGTAAAACATTCTTTCAACCAATAAAGAGAATTTTTAAGATCAATAAAAGTGATCTTTTGTTTGAGAAGAAGCATTTCAAGGCCTAGCTTTATGTTACCACTCCATCTACACCGGATTACCCTTGAAAGTTTTTGCAACGTATATTATCTGAAACAATATCAGCATGTGTTGATATAATTCTATTTTTCTTTGAAATTTTGCGTTGCTTTATAATAATCGGTAAAAAATAATAAGGTAAAGCCAGGAGAGATGGCGCGGTTGGAAAGATTGCGCACATAGAAGTTCGGGGGGAAGGAGTAGAGTGAGAGTGCAGCGACTCCAGGTAGTTGTACAACAACAGTGTCTATGTGTCTACGTGAAAGTGCACGTTGATTGCTTTGAGCGTCTAAGATAAAAGTATTGCTATTTTGTTTTGTTTTCCCAAAGTAAGTGCTTGAATTTTCATAGCTATTCATCAGAATTTCTATACAATGTCAATAGTTAAAATATTTTAAACTGAAACGATTTCTCATAAGCTACTAATCAAGACTAACAATGTGAACATCAACGGTTCGTTTTAGTAGAGGCCATGTTTAAATAAAAGGCCGCGCAATCTCTCCTACCGAAATTTGAGAGTCTGCGCATCTGCTACTTAGGAGAGATGGCGCATTGTTCCCAATAGTCTCCATGCTAGGAGAGATTACGCAGCTTATTGGTAAATTCACATTAAAAAATTAAAAATGAAAATGGACTAATTTTCAGTTAAACGGTTATTAAGTTACATAATTTTATTTTGTAATCTTATCTGGACTTGCTTTTTCTGATTCTTTATTTTTTTTCCTTTAATTAAAATTTTTTAATCGTTTTTAAAATTATTTTCTTTTGTGATTCTTTAAGTATTAGGTTGAAATATTCACTCCCAATACAATAAAATTTTTTCACAAAAACTTTACAGCAATGTCATTTAAGTGTAATAATTATTGTTAACAATTTAATTGTAGTTATTATTAGTAACAATATCTCCTGCCCATGTGCGCAATCACACGAACCCTGTAAGGAGATATTGCGCAAAATACCTTTCTTGGTTTTATTACAAATGTTCTATGAAATTGCAACATACCAACAAAATAGCAAAGGAAATGCATAAAAAACAAATGAAGTAAAAGTTTTTCATGGATAGTTTAGCAAAAAATTAATATTTAGATTTTTTATTGCTATTCTTTTGAATTGTGCGCAGACTATCCTAGCTTTACCTTATATATAAACAAACAAAATAACTATTTATGTAAACTTATTGTGCGAATATTTTTAATTTAATTAATTATTTTAAATGTAATCTTTTTGCAAGTAGCCTCTGCTACAATATTTTACATTTATTACTCCAAACAGAAATTTAAAACTCAGTATTTACTTTTTAATTGAATTTATTCATGCTGATTCAACGTTTATTGAATTTACACACATATTTAAATAGTCTTGCTGTTATTTTATAAAAGGTGCAATTAAAAAATCAGATTAATATATGTCTGAATTGATTTCGTCAACAATGTCAAAAGAAAATACAATTATAGGACATTTATTGATATTTAATTCACATTGTAAACTTTTGTATAATGATATATCTCGCATTTAGCTATTTTTTATTAGATAGAAATGTATATTTTATTGTACTAGGGGGGCTCGGCCAACCTGCTTGCTACGCTCACCAACCCCCCGCGTAATCGTGCCCTTGCCAACCCCAGACGTAATCCTTTCGTGTTTCCATTCTGGATCGCCTCGCGATCCCTTATTTTCTATCCATTCAATTTTTAGATTCCACTTCGTAATTGTTGTTGTAATTTAAATGAAACCTAAATTTATTATAAAAGCCAGCTTCATCCATCACCAAACAAAACCAGCCTATCACCTAAATTATTTGTGTAAGAAAAAGATAAAAAAATTGAAATAAAACACATTTATTTACAAAATAAGTTTCAAATATTTTTCTTTATGATTAGATTTGAATATCTTGAATAGTACTGGATTTGTACAATACTTTGTTGTAAACAATGTTCTCCAAGTTCTGACCATCCTTAATGAAAATCTTGATATTGTTAGCAGATACACATCTTGACAATGCAACATACAACTGGCCATGTGCAAAAATTTGGAGTTCAATGTAAACTCTAACTCTTTGAAATGCCTTTGACTGTGATTTGTTAATTGTCAATGCGTAAGTTAGTCTAACAGGAAACTGTCTGCGGTATAACACAAATGACAACTGGGCATGACCTCCTGTTGTATCTAGTTGAATTCTTGTAATATTGACTACAGTCCCACTTCAATAACCAGTACTAATTTTTGCTGTTAAAACCCTACAACGAATACGTAGAGCAAGGAAACGTGTTCCATTACATAACGTAAAATATTCCAGGAGGGAAGGAGGGGCGAGGTAGAACTTCGATTTTGAATTCCAAAGCTTTAACTGGAGTATGTAAAAAGAGATTTTAATAAAAATAAGAAACCTTTCTATACAGCAACAAATTTGGATTGCTAAATAAAAAAAAAATAAACGTTTTTATATGAATGCTGAAAATACTCAAGTTCACGAAATTAACAATTGCTAAAATCAATTAATTTTATTTTTTCTAGCCAGTTAAAAGAAATTTTACCATATTTTTTACTTACATATAGGCCATTATTTAGTGCTCGATTTAGTATAGAAGATAAGCCGTGAGTGCCGTGTTCTAGAGAGTTTATATTGTGTTTATGATAAATGACAGCTGGCATTAGACCATTTAGGCAAGAATTTTGATTACAAAAGATAGAAAAAAATTAAACCGAGGAAAATTAATTTTTCCTGATATCAAGACTTGGTTAGATATTTTTCTCATAATCAAATAAATCATATTTCATAAAAATAGTCGGATATTTTTTCGATTGATACCATCTTTTCGAGTAATGACCACGTCGAGTTTTAAACACAGAAAACGAGTTTTCTCGAATTAGTGACCTAGCTAGATCGATTTCTTGTGCTCGAATTAGTATAGTCATAATTTTTTGTGAAAATCGTTAGAGCCGTTTTCGATATATAGCAGCATTCTTAGTGCTGAGTTTGTTTTAATAGATCAAAATGACCTTTCCCGAATTCGAAAGTATTAGATGGATTTATCTTGCTCGAATTAGTATAGGCAACACGTTTCGTGTAAATCGTTTAAGTATTTTTCCATTTATAACAAAAAACATTTTCAGCGCTGAGTTTGTTTTACCCTGTAAAAACGGAAATTACTTGTATTCGGAATCTAGCTAGATCTTTTTTCTCGTGCTCAATTTACTATAGGGGGCAAGTTTCGTGAAAATCTTCCCAGTCGTTTACGATATCAATCATAATCGGGAAAATCCCTTGCTCGTTTAATATATATGAATAATCGGGAAAATCCCTTGCTCGTTTAATATATATGAATAATCGGGAAAATCCCTTGCTCTTTTAATATATATGAATAATCGGGAAAATCCCTTGCTCGTTTAATATATATGAATAATCGGGAAAATCCCTTGCTCGTGTAATATATATGAATTTGGCGACAGTAATTTGGCCGACAGAATAACTAACAAGTACCAATTGCATATATCGTGTTACGAATATTGTAAATAGTTAGTGTTTGTACTTAAAAATAATATAAATAGTTCAATTAAGCTCTATTCATAAGCTAATATTAATTTTTGTTGCATTGCAATATCTCAATTTGTTGATTTTTTGCAAGCGAGTAAACGCTATTGGATTTCAATGGGAGTCTATGGAAATTTGTCGAAATACTGGAAATAGCGCCAAGTTGGCGCCACTTTTGGCCGCCAAATTTGGTGATATATCGCCAAACTTAGCGACAGTCCCGGGTCCCTTCCTCTTGGTAACCCCCGTAATAGCGCCCATCCTATCTAAATTCTCTACTTTCATGTTAATTCCCCCTAAGAAAACTCAGAAAGCTCTGACCAATCAGATACGTTTCGCGGTATCTACGGAGATTTTCATTGGTCCATTTCCAAACAATTACTTTTTTTATATATAGAAGGATTTGTTAAGTAAAACAGCGCGGAAATTATTGTTCTAAATTTTTTGAGTTTAGTAACATAGTAATATTTAAAAACTTTTTAGTTTATTTTTTTTAATTAATTAATTAATTAATTTAATTAAAAATAAATATTAGATTTAACTATTTAAAATTAAACTTGTATTTTCATTCAAAATTATTTTTTTCGCAAAGTTTTAAATTTTAAATGAAAGTAATATAATTTTAAATCAACGTAATAACATTTTAAATAAAAAATAACTAACAACATTTCTGTTTATTCGTGTTAAAAACATTTTAAATGTTTAACAAATTTTTTTTAATGTATTTTCTTTTCTTTGGAGTATCGGAATTACACATTTATATAAACATCATATTTAATATTTAATTCATAATTTATGTGTACATAAATTTACATTGCAAGATATTTCTTGTTTGTAAATTTTTCCACCAAAATATAGTGGAGATTTTTTTGCTTCTTTAGTCTAAAGATTTACTAATTATTGTATCTTAATGTACATTTTATTTTTACTCTAAAATTAAATATATTTCCCTCTATTTTCTTATAAAATCATCCAGTACTAGAATCTTAATGCATAAATAGAGAATAATACAAATAAAACAATTTTTTATATACCATATATGTCTGAAGTCGTAAATATTGTTTGTAATCTATTTATATTCATTGTTTAGGAATAGATTGGAAACAATTGTTGGCCGCAAACAGGAAAACTAAGCCACATTTGTTTATTTTACAAAAATAAATAAATAAACGTATTTTATACAAAGCTTTTGAAAAGATAAATATGCTGGGGCATTACATGACCGGAATTTCCTGGATACCACTTGACCTACTTGGAACGAAGTAAAAAAGGCGGTATATTACTCATGATACATATGTTAAAAATAATGTCGGCAAAATTTAGAATCAACAAATGAGGTTTACTTCATATCGTGTTTAAAATATAAAACCGCCCGAGGACAAAATGTTAAAATATGTTGAATTATGCAAATTTGCATAAAGTACGATTGATTTAAAAGAGCCATAAAAGAAAAAGTATAAAAAAGATTGCTATTCAAAATTTGACATTATTTTAAATGACTAGAAAAGATATATATTTTAAATTTCAAATAAATATTTCCTTGTCTAAATAAATATGCTTTTGAGTATATTTTGTATAGATTGTTATTCGATATTTTCCAGTTTTTATTTTACTGGATTTGTTTTTAACTTAAATACTCCATATTACGAATTCTGGCATTAACCTCTTATTTTTTTTTTTTCTACAAAAGTGTATAATCTTGATTTACTCGTAATTTCTTTCGCATTTAAATGAAAACAAAAATATCTTTCGAAGTAAGGTTTTTATTGTATATTTAACCTCTTACCTGTTGAACACGTTTCATGAATATATACCAAAGGGAAATTTTGTTTCTTTTAAATTTTGCGCATTATAATAGCAAAAATGTTACTAATAAGTTATTATATAAAAAATAAATAAAATGTATATAGTATTTTTGCATATATGAGAAATATTAATTGATTATAGACATATATTAATCAAAATTGGTTATTCATATAAAAATAAATCAAATGACACAGTCATTTTGAAGCCTGTCTACAAAAACAGTAGATTAAATTACATTGTACATTTGCAAATTGAAAAGTCAGGGAACATAATTACTAGTCATTTTGAAGCCATCTATTGTCAAAAAATAGCAGATTAAATTAATTCCACAATTGAGAATAGAAAACTTACGTAATATAATTATTATTTTTTTATTCCTTCCCTATGTCATTCCAATTGTGTCCTATTTTAGTTGCAGGAACTAGATCCAAGCGATACTTACAACAGCTTAAAAAAAGTAACTTGCTTCTAGAACGAAATATTTTATGAACATATTAATCTTTTGCAGAAATTAAACAAAATACAATTGAAAGAAAATATTATAATCAAAAATAATAATAAGTATATTTTAAAATTTCATTTAAAATTGTTAGAAAATGGGTCATTACAGACTTACACAGGCTAGTAAAAAATAATAGAAAAATCATTGATTCTCAAAAACTCAGAGGATATAGTACATCCACTTAAAGCTTTGTATATGGCTCAACTATTGTGTGGGTTCGGAGAGGGAAGGGAATTACGAGTAAATTGCGAAAATAGTTATCTAGAATGAAATAAAAATCCCGAAATTAAAGAAATAATACATCAACAAAAATACGTTTCTTTGTACACTAAATATTTTAAGTCATGAAGCAAAAATTTTTAATACATTTACAATGTTTTATATATTTGTTAGCTATAGTTTGGAAAGTAGTTGTTGGACCAACACTAGAAACCCTAATCCACATTCCATTACTTTAGTTTTCTCAAATAAGTAAAGCTTTTTGATACAAAGCTATTAAGAAAGATAAATGTGATTTTGTATCATATGAACTGAATGCACTGGATACAAACTTGACCAAATTCGAACTTAATAAAAACGAGAAATATTATTCATGATACATGAATTTAAAATTATGTCAACAAAATTTAGTATCATTTTAGCAAAATATATCATTTTATGAAAAAAAAAATTATTATCAAATGCGGTTTGTTTCCTTTTGTGTTCAAAATCTAAAACATTCCAATGTCAAAATAAGGGTTTTAAATTGAATTATGGATATATACATAATGTGAGCATGATTTAGTCCTGCGCTAAAAGATAAAGTATAAAGAATATTTTTTATTAAAAATTTGCCATTATTTTACATGACACTAAAATAAATATATTTTTCATTCCGACTACAAATTTTTCTTTTCGTATGTATGTGTGTGTGTTTCAATTCTTTCTCGCTTTGACTCTTTTGTTTCTGTCAGATATTCTAAAATGATTCTTTTAATGCATTTTTAATTTTTAAATTTATTAAACAAACTATCTTACAAAATATATAATAAAAACTAACGACTGCACAATATATATATATATATATATATATATATATATATATATTTTAAGGGGTCTCAGGACTCTTCAAACTTTAAAATTTTCGAATTTTTAATTTTTTTATATATTAAACTACTATCTTTTCTGAACATTTTAGTGTAAATGTTTTCTTTAAATTCCCATTAGAACAGACGTTATAGCTTTTAGAATTATACCCACTCAAAGCTGAAGCGAAACATCATTTTTCTCAAAATGATGTGTTTGAGCATAATGCGCATGATATCTCAAAATATTTTTTCATGAAATTTTCCAAAAATAGGTGTCATGTTAGTCTACATAAATTCAACCTAAAATTTCATTTTTATTATTAAAAAAAAATCTTTTTTAAGTAGTTATAATGTGGAAAATTGAAAAAAAAATGTATTAGTTCAAAACAACTTTGTATTAAAAATATAAAAATGCTTTAAATTCAAATTTATTTAGGTTCAGTGTAATTATTACAATATGAAGTATAATTAGGCTCCAAAATTTTTATATTCTAGATGCAGAAATTATTTTGTAGTCGTGCGCGTAAGCTGTCATGTCAATTTTCTGCTCGACAAATGTCTGACAGTTTGAAGCCCCCTATAAATATTAATTCTGCATGTTGAAACTTTTTAAATATGTTAAATGAAAGAACGCGCTTACATCTTTTCATCTGTCCAAATATTGTGTTTTTAAATCATATACATTTGAAGATATTAAATGTTAAAAATGGTAATTTTTTTCCTTTTTTTCCAATTTTAAGAATCCTGAGACCCCTTAATTGTTTCTCTAATAAATGTAGAATTTATCGTTAAAAATATAAAACAATTTTATTAACCAGTCTTATCTTAAATAAAGCAAATTAAAAGAATTCTTGAGTAAGATGAACCATAATTAATATATGTATTGTTCCATTAATGTATATATATACGTATATATATATATATATATATAATTAATTAATTGAATACTTTAAACCATTCCTGGGCGTGGACTTAAACCAGGGACCTTTGGTTAACCGTGCAATGCTCTGTCACTATGCATATATGCCATTAAAAAGATAAACACAGCTATATGATACATACAGTGGTTACTCACATAACATTATGAAATTTCATTTATTCGTAAAAACTCAGAAGTTGTACTACCACATATTTAAGTTTTGATATTGTGCCAGATACCATGTGCGTGCTTCAATGATTTGCTTTACGAAAAAATTGTTCCCTCGTTTCTATGTATAAAACGAAGAAAAAGTGTTAAAATTATAGTAAAGTATGAATCTTTTACAGAACAACATATATATATATATATATATATATATATATATATATATATATATATATATATATAGTGGAACGACGTGTATTATAGAATACCATTTACGTTTGAGGCAATATCTCAGCTCGATATTGTTTAAAACTCGAAAACTGAATACAATCAAAAACTGCAACTATCTGTGATTAGTTATTTGTACACAAAAATCATTTTACAGAATTTCTTCACACGATAACGAATAATAATAAACAAAAACTTTTTAGGGGGTGTTATGAAGTAGTCGGGAAATATGAAATAGGTTGTTAAAAGGAAGAAAACGAACATAATTTGTCAAAAAATAGCATGAAAAAATTATAGTTTCTAGGTAATCAGCCAATATACTTCTGTTCACACTTCAGATTTGAACAGATCACAAATATAAGGATCTGTTTCTTCACCACCATTATCATGGAGTATTATGAGATATTGTTACTCCATATAAACCGTCACCGCCGGTTTAGTAAAAAACAAATACTCTGTATTATACTCTATATATTATAAAAATACTCTATATATTGGTGTGAATCTTTAGCTAAAATTGAGTATTACATCATAAACTGTTTGTATTTCGATGTACATTATGCTTAATTTTAATGTAAAAATATTACTTCTAATAATAAATAAAAATAAGTATTGAAACATTATCTCCACAATTTTCTAGCGACGAAAAACCAATATTTATTAGCACAACGCGCCCTGACGACCCACGAACCTGCGCTTTCCTGAGGGTATTTTGGAAACGTTCTTAAATAGTTAATGATAATTCCGTTTGGTGACAGCACTTTACCAAACAGAAACCTCGGTATTCAAAATTATCCGTCTATCCACGTGTATGTCCTCTTTGTATCATCGAAAAGTGTATGAAGGTATGCTTTAAATTTAACCAAATTTTATTTATAGAGTTTTGAATATGGCCAGCAGTTCACAATTGAATTTGGGGATATGCCAACGAAAGAGGGAGCTGTGATAGCGATTTTTGTTCCATTTTCGTTATTGTATCATCGAAATGTGTATAAAGTTAGGAGATAATTGATCCAATTTTTTAATAGTTTTTACTATGACCTGCATATCCCAGTTGCATATGGAGATATTCCACCGAAAGAGGGCGCTGTGATAGTCATTTAATGATTTCAAATTCAAAAATATGTACAAAATATTATGAAGTACTAAAAGATTTTCCCGTTAAACGTTTAGCCTTGGTCTAAAAATTCCGGTGTAATTTTCGTTTTGCCTTTACCTTTTTTTTAGGCCCCACCAGTGGCTGAGAGGTTGTGCCCTCTAAGCTGGTAGACGGGAGGTGCTGGGTTCGATCCCAATCGCGCCCGTCGGCCTTATCGTTCGGAGTTTTCGTGGTTTTCTTTGAGCCGTGGATTTATCCATGCGTAAATACGGATTAGGTTCCCTTAGAAAGACCCCCACGAAGGGCACTTCCCCCGGGCCTATATCCCTAGTGTAGATAATTGGCCGTCAATAATCAACTCAACCCAACCCTTTTTTTTAGACCGACGACCGGGCTGCTACCTGCCATGTTTCCCTACCTTAAACGTGTTTAGTGTCTGGCACTGAGGCGCGTAGCGCCACTGAAGGGATGCCGTGTAGCAGCTAGCCTATGCTACATTTTGCCTCTCTCTTAAAAAATGCCTAGATACAGCAGTTTGAAATTTTAGGGTGGCTGACATTTTGAAACAAGACAGCAGGGTTCTTCCATAAAATGTTTTAATTTATGAACTTTAGGGAACGTGCTTTCTTGCAAATTTTCTTTCATTGTTGTAACCATCGTTCCAACTCTTATATGTTTAACACTATATATTCATATTCGCCAATATCGAATTCTCGCCAAGCTAGGCGATATTTCGCTGAATTTAGCGACATAAATAATTTGCCATAAATGAAGCCAACTTGGCATAAATTAGCACTAAGTAAATTGGCATAAAGTAAATAAAAAAATTATATGTTTTTGTATATTTTTTTCTTCTTTATCACGAGCATTTCCTAATTTAAATATTCCGTAAAAAAAAAAAAAAAAATCTTCCAAATAAGTTAAAAAATAATAATTACCAAAATAGTAACCAAAATAGGATTTGTTCATTTTAAAATAAAGAATAGTATTTTAAAATGTTTACGCTAAAATATTAAATGTTTTACCTAAATGTTTACCTATGGGTTATATCTCCGATATAATTCCCTAAAGATAAAATTCTTAATTTAGAATTTAATTTAGAACATTATTTGTGGCTGAGAAATCACGAAAGATTTGAATTGATTACAGATTCATAATTCAATTAAAGTGTTTTAATGATTTCGAAGTGAAGATCCAGGCAATTCTTCCTTTTGACCCAATTCGTGTTTGAAAATAATTAATATTTGCAAAAGTTTAAATTACTTTTATTTGCTTCCGATGTATAAATGGTAGTTAAATTAGATTATTTTAATTTAAAAAATGAAACGAAATAGGATTTTGAACATATGCATTTAAAATGAACTGACTGAAGAGTTTATAATGATAACTTATCATTTTTTTATTTAACACTAAAGAAGAGATACCTTTATTTTTCCTTAGAAATTGGTTTACGATGTCAGCATTAGTAATAAGTGTAACATCTATATATATAAAAGTCGTTCTTGGTATGTAGTATGTATGTATGTATATTCCTTATACAAATATACAGTTTTTGTCCGATTTGAACGAAACTTGATGTACACATACTTTAGAACACGAGTAAAATTACTGTCAACTTAAAAAAATTCTCAGACCATTCTTTACCACTTTTTTCGAACATTTCCCATAGTTTATCATTACAGAAATCTATTTTTTTTCTCAATTTCTAATTCAATTTCTTTCCCGTTGACTATAAGTGCTTTAAACGGCACAGTACGTTTATTTAAATGTGTTAGGAGATAAAATTAAATAACGTAGCTCCGAATTTTACAAAGGCAAATTGTTTCCATTAATTTGTTAATATTATGGGAAATTTTCTAAAAAATAAAAACTTATTTTTGCGCAATCAAGCATCATGATTAAATTTATTCTACATAATCAAAAATCGTCTGTCAAATATTGACATTTAGCAATCATTACATCGTAACTTTTTTCAGCTTGAGCCTCAACCAAGGAGGCATATTTAAATTCCTTGGATGCAGGTGGACAGTAGGTGCCCTATTAATAACAATTGGATTTAAAAGAAACAATACAGTGTTTTTCGTTATGTTTTCATCAAAAATGAGTGTTAAAACAAATGGAATTAAATGTAAAATAGTTTATCGAAAAAAATAAATGCATTTTTTTAAATATAAAACATTTATTTTAATTTTAAAAATTGCATTTATTTTTTAAAAGTTCGACACCGTAGCGACATTTTAATTTCACCAGCTTCGAAATTATTATCCAATTCTTAAAAGAACACTATATGTTTGAAAAATAATGTTTTGCTTCAAAAATCACATAATTTCAAAACGCAATTTTAGCAAATTCTGCTTAAATTACATTGCAAATATAATTTCGGAGTTAAATTTAGTATTTAATAATATTGTTTAAAATTTTTCTATGAGTACAGCAATATTGAATTTCTTTAATTGCTTTCATGTTTTAAATACAAATGTGTGTGTGACGTCACTCACTCAAGTAAAGTAGTTTTTCTCAATTAACTGTAGGCGAAAAGTAACAATTCTTGCGGAGTTAGTAATTCATAATGTATTATTTCCTACACATAATATAATGTATTTTAACTATTGGAAAATTACGAGAAACTTGGCGAAATTTCAAGCAATTTAGCTCAACGTTTTGCCTACGTTAAGTTGACAAACATGCATATTATCTATAAATATAAATGCATATTTGTACAGGATTCATGAAGTGAAAGAATTTGTTTTAACTAGACACGTATCGGTTCAGCGGAAAATCTACCCCGGTGAAAGTGTCGTCATATTTTAAATCATTGTTATTGTCGTATTATTGTATTTTAATTTATGTTAACCCGGGCAAAGCCGGTTGTTTCTGTTAGTTAATGATTAAAATTCACTGCATTTAACAGAACTCGATTAGTATTAAAAAAGGAAAATGGTTTGTCACGTGATACATTGGTATGTACCGTGGACAGACCAAAATTAATACAGTTTTAGAAGTCCTATTGAATCATCAAGTTAAATGATAAAATTGACTTTAAATTGACACTTATGTCGGTATATGGCAATTTCGAAATGGCGATCATCGAAAAGCAATCGAAACATAACAAACGCTGTTCGATTCTTAAGCACCAGAATATGAATACATAAATTTTTCAAACAATAAGAAAGAAATGTCTTTGTAAACCCGTCAAAAAGTTTTGTATTGTTCAACGGAGACAAATAAAAATTCGAGATTAATTTTCCATTTTTCTTTTCTGTAAAAGCGAAATACAATAAAAATTGCCGTTTTTCTTTAAGTTCCCTTTAATTTGTCATCAGAAAAGAAAAATTAAATATTTTGATAATGAAATATTTACAACGCTAAGTTAAAATGCGAGAAATTCTAATTTTACCTTAAATCCATGTCTACATTAAATTATTTTTAAGTGCTTAGATCATAACAAGCAGATTAGAGAAGATAAATATTTTGCCACATTCTGAAAATAAAAAATTTTAAATTTACATTTGTGTTTTTGAACTATTTTTTTAAGTTAGCTCCTGATAACTACAGCTCTTACAACAAAATCATGACTCCACGAGTGAATTAAAAATTCATCGTCCAAATATAACTATAATCTCGACACGTGAGAAACTTTTTTTTCTTTCTAAAAATTTCATGCTTAGAAGAAAAAAATTATGGCTACAGCACAAGCAAAACGCCATGAAACACAGCAACGCGACCGCAGCCAAAACAAGGAAGAAATTAACGAAATGTCATAATACCACAATATTTAAAAATCTGTTCACGTGCTTTCCGTTGCACGATTGCTTATCACTTTCATAAGGTTAGGATGGAGAGGTAGCAATATACCGAGCATACGCTACACAGGGTCAATTAAAAAAAATGTCTCATTATCGAAGAAAACTCTTGTATATTATTAAATAAAATAAAAAGTGCCCAGTTAAACTGATGCCATTGACTTCCCAGGCTATTCACACTAATGGTATATTATGCTCTTATTTCAAAGAATAATTCCACTCGAAAAATAATGAAATCGACAATAAACCTGTAAACCAAATTTGAAGCAAATCGGATAATTTTGCATGAAAAACCCATTTATCTAAATTAAGGGAGAGATTAATTCCCCTCCCATGTCCCCCTTTATACTTAACCAATGAATCTCAAAACTAATCAGGGAGGCACCTTATCAGAATTAACCTGTATACGACATTTGAAGCAAATCGGATATTTCTATCAACAGTTATCGCGTTACGTACATACATACATACGTACATACATACACGCGTACATACATACACAACCTGCGGGCACATTAGCTCTCAAGCTTTGATAGCCTGTGAGCTAAAAATGATGGGATTCAATTCAATCTATACTGATAAAAGAAAGATGTTTTCCAGTGTGTCTATGTGCGATGTCTAGGGAAATTACTGCACATTAGATGTCGGAAACTGCCAGACACTGCTGTGCGGTTTGTGTTAAACGTCTAACAGAAGCTCTAAAATTTTTTGACGCATCAAGTTCCATACTCATATTGTGTCCCGAATCCCTAGAGGATTCATCAGGCTATTTTAGTAAAACAAACATAAAACAAATTAATAGTAAAACAAATCACAAATTTTAAAAAATCCATCTGAAATGAGTCATGTAAACAGTAGTTATTTATTATATGTATTGAATTCTGCTACACATCTGCTCGTAACACACCAGACTCCCGAAATTGTTATTAGATTTCTTTCTAAGTCGTACTTTTTGCGCAATTTTAAAATTATTCATGTTCGCCTGTTATTTTGACTGAGTCATCCAAATTCTAATCTCATTTAAGTAAATATTGTCCCCTTTCAAATAACCTTTGAAGTTTCCAAGTCAGTTTATATAATTACTATAGTTTTTGGGAGAAATGCGAACTTTGTTCTTTAATAAAAATGATTTCAGCATCAAATAGTTATTTTTACAAAATTAAATTTAAATTCCCTTTTTGAAAAAATCATTCGAAAAAGTCTGAAAAAAATTTAAGAATAAATTTTCCGATTTATCCGATTTCTGCGTATTTAATAATTAATGAAGAATAATTTTTTTCAAAAATGCAAATGAAATACTATAAACATATTTTATAGACTCCGGATTGAAAGCGGTTGCTATAATGAGGGTGGCCGCAAATAGTGATTTTATAAATTTGTTTTTATTTTACTTTAATAAAGTTAAATTACGATTTCGCATTTGAAATTTTTTTTAAGATTTCACGTTTTATTTATTATTATATATTTTAAAAAATTGTTTTTTTGTACCTTTCTAAGTTTTGATTTTTGTTATTTTCATTTTTATTTATTTTTTTTTATGGTTTCACGTATTAACGAAACGTGTTATATTTAAAATTTCACATATTAACGAAGGATACGAAATATAATGTTTGTTGTTTTAACAATTTATGAAGCACGAAGCACCATCTTTAAACTTTTTATAAATTTTCAGGTTTTTTTTTTTTTTTTTTTTTTTGTAAAAACATTTTTACGTATTTACATGTAGTGTTTTTGTTCGCGAATTAAAAATTATAATAAAAGCATATAAAAGTATATAAACCCATAATATAAAGAATAGCAATATTTTAAAGAGCACTAAATATTTATAACCATAACTTTATTTTTAAGTGAATGAAATATTTCAAGATGAAGCTAAAAAAACAGCGATCAATAATATATTGGTGGGGTTATATTTTATGAGCCTATACACTCCATTATATAATATATAACCTATACACTCTATATATTTTATGAACCTATACACTATTATACACTCTCAAATATCAGCTTGAAAAAAGAACTTATTACATCGAAAAATATTCTATAAAAAATTTGTTTAAGCAAATAAAAAAATTAGTTCCGAAAAGGTTTGGTGGCGTTAATTCTGCATAAATGAATGTCTTCATGCATAAAAGTGGCGAAATGTTAATAATGTTTATGCACAGTTTTTCTCCAAAACTATGGAAAAAAACACACTCCAGAACTTAACATTACTCGCCTTCGTGAGTCAGATTAGATGAATGAGACAAGTCACAAAACATAATTTTGGCGATAATAGAAAGAACGCCTTTTTTGGCGATTGTTTTTTCGAAAATCGTATATAACAATATTTTATAGAGCCGTATTTTACATAAAATTTGATTGACCCGCGGTGACCAAAGACGAACTTATCGAATTTTCTCGAACATATGACGTAGCCTTGCTGGAAAATGGTAGGATACAAAAAATAGTCAAAATTGCTTGAGCCATATTTTTTAGATATAATTAGCTTGACCCTGACCCATAGTGACACAAAATGGCCCATTAATCAAATTTTCTCGATCATGTGACCTAGCCCAATGGTCTTCTCGTGCCAGAGAACGACATGTTACAAAATTTAGTCAAAATCGTTTACATCTGTTTTTTTAGATGAATTTAGCTTGACCCGCAGTGACCCAAAAATGACCCACTAACTACATTTTCTTGAACATGTGACTTCACCAAATGGTCTTCTTATAATCTAAAATGGTAAGCTACAAAATTTCATCAAAATCGATTCAGCCATTTTTTATATAAAATTAGCTTGACCCTGACCAATAGTGATCCAGAATGACCGTCTAATCGAATTTTTGCGAACACATGACCTAGTCCAATGGTCTCCTCGTGCTCGAAAACGCTAGGATAAAAAATTAAATCAAAACCGTTTCAGCCTTTTTTTTAAAATTGTTTTTTTATTTTTTTTTTTGCCTAATTTGCTCGACCTTGACCCGTAGTAACCCAAAATGACTCGTTAATTCAATTTTCTTGATCATGTATCTAGCTCAATGGTCCTGTCGTGCCAGAAAACGATATGGTACAAAATTTAGTCAACCTCGTTTACAACCATTATATAGATAAATTTAGCTTGAGCCGTAGTGACCCAAAAAGGACCCACTAATTGAATTTTATCGAACATGTGACTTCGCCAAATGGTCTTCTTATAATCCAAAATGGTAAGATACAAATTTTTTTCAAAAGTGATTCAGCCATTTTTTATTTAAAATTAGATTGGCCCTAACTCAAAATTTCGTGAAAATCGTTTCAGCCGTTTTTACCATATAATTAGTTTGACCCTGAACCGTAGTGACCCCAAATGACCCGTTAATCGAATATTTTAAATCATGTGACCTAGCCCAATGGTCTTCTCGTGCCCGAAAACGATAAGATACAAAATTTAGTCGAAATCTTTAGAGCCGTCTATAGATAAAAATAGCTGGACGCGTGTTAACCCAAAATTGACCCACTAATCGAATTTTCTCTAACATGTGACCCAGCCCAATGGTCTTTTCGTGCCTGAAAGCGATAGGTTACAAAATTTGGTCAATATTGTTAGTGCCGTTTTTTAGATAAAATGAGCTTGACTCGCGGTGACCCAAAAATGTCCCACTTATCGAATTTCGTGAAAATCTATTCAGCCGTTTTTTTAAATAAAACTTGCTTTACCTTTACCCATGGAGACTTCAAATTAGCCTCTATTCGAATTTCCCCGAAAATGTTATCTAGTACAATGCTCATGTGATCTAGTACTCGTGCTCGAAAACGGTAGAATGTAAAATGTAGTCAAAATCACTTGAGGTTTTTTTTGTATAATTAGCTTCGCCCTGACCCATAGTGACCTAAAATTACTTACAAATCGAATATTCTAGAACATGTTAACTTGCCCAATGGTCTTCTCGTGCTTTAAAACGATAGGATACAAAATTCCGTCAAAATCGTTGGGGACGATCTTAAGATTAAATTTATAAATACACACACACAATGTTTGCTCGTATTAAAATATATAATAAATATAGCACTAATAATAAAGACAGATGATTATATATCTGTGTAGTCTTTTGTGAAGTGATCGATGCGCCCAGAGCTACTAAATTTGTCAAAATATGTAATAGCCGAATTACTGTGTTCGTCTAGTAATTATTATAATGTCATCTAATTTCACAAAAAAAGTTTAAAATGTCATTAAAATACCTTCAAATTAGTTTTCATACATATCTATCATATTTTAAATTCATTGAGAAACATTTTTAGCGTAACTGAAATTTCATTAATTTAATTCTCTTTATGAATATTACAACCTTCAATTTTTTCTAACATATTAATATTCATTTAACATTCTGTCTTAATTAATACATTTAATATATTTTAAAACATGTTTCCATAAATGTTAAATTTAAAAAATAACATAGTGCCTTAAATTAAAAAGCTACATCAAATAACCAGAATAAATTCCAATAAAAGTAACTAAATAACATGATAATGCTGAGAAAGGATGTTAATCAAATTAATCCATTATGAATTTTCATTGGTTGATAAAATTTTTATACCGGTTTTAATTTACCAATTAAATCGGTTTCCAGCATGCGACATACAAAAATGTAACTTTATACGTATGCATAGACAAAATAAATATTAGAAACGAACAAAAATAAATAAATTGTTTCAATTAATAATTAAGAATGATGGTGCATATTAAATTACAAACAGTGTATATCATTATAAAAACATAAATCCCACAAATTAATCCTCAAGATATGGAAGAAATTAATTAAGCTCAAATGTATTGGTATTAAGAAAGAACTTTATCAATAATTATTCATTTTCAGCAAAATGTTTTGTTTTTTTAAGGGAGAAAATTAATAATAGTTTTCTTTATATTTTTATGTTTTCTCAAATGTAAATATTAATTATCCACGATATTAGATGTTACAACAAATAGTAATAAAGTATTTCTATTAGAATGTATCACAATAAAATGGAAAAGGCAGTACGCAAAACTAAGGAAAATCAAAATATTTTTTTGCTGTATAAAAATAAAATTTATTTTTAAAAAGTGCATATTTAAGCCTTATTAATCATCATTTTATTAAATTTAGCATTTTGCATTCATTTATATAAATTATTACTATTTAGAATTTTTACTTTATTTTTATTTTACTGTTGCACTCCTGCTACAATATCATTTTAAATTTGCAAATAATCTAAATAACACGAGATTATATTGCTTACCATTCAAAAAACAGGAAATGGTTTATAATGAAATTCTTATATTTCCTAAAAATTTTTTATAATATTTATCTTCGCATGATACAAAAACGTAGTATTTAAAAACTCGTTTTTAGTTTTTACAGCAATTGAAACGAAACAATATTTTAGCTAGATTAAAATTTGCAAACTTCGTTTACTACGTGCATATTTTAACTCTCTCTCAATATATATATATATATAAAATATATATTAAATAATATATATATTATATTATATAATATATATATATATATATATATATATATATATATATATTATATATATTGTATATATTGTACATATCTCTGGGTGTGTGTGTGTGTGTGTGACTTAGAGAGCGAGAGACTGATGCGAACAACATCTAAACGTGCAGCATCTCAACTCGTTTGATGTAAAAAAGATTCGGGAACAAAGATGCTTAATGATGTTATCGTTAGAACAGTATTTAAGGAGTTTTTAAGCAATGCTGTGGTTAGGTGGCTGGAATTCTTTGGTGATACAAAGAAAAATTGCTTCTCTGTAAAGATATTTACGGCATGTAACAATATTTGATAGCGTTAACGCACTATCGAACAATCGTCTGTTTATTAATTTATGTACTATGTGTTTAACCCTCAGTCAGGCACAGTTGTCCTGGGAGGGAGTAGAAAAGTCTTAGTGATAGGCTGCCTCGGATATTACTGCTTTTACTAGCTTTGAGGTTAATGAATGTGATTTCGATTTAATAAGATTTCGAATAATTTCTCTTTCTAGTGAAACATCCTAATAATAGTTTCGGCTATGATGTCTTAAACTCACGCACAGTTTTTTTTTTTTTTAAATCGGTTATAAAAAGGAAAAAAGTCGCCAAATTTCGGGGATTTTTTACTTTATACGGCAACCTGGCTATTGTATTAAGTTACTGGTTTGGCGCGGGCTTGGAAATCGCGCCAATCAAAAAGTCGCTAAACGTTCGTGCGTGAGTGTAAAGCATCTGTTTTATAGTTTCTAATGAATCACTTAGCGTTAGAAGTGAGTTAATAAATTGACAATGACGATTTTCTAACACCCGAATGTTTGATTCTCTGTGCCCAAATTCGGGTGTCCCAGAGCTGTGGATGACGGAGGGCTTTGTCTTCAATTACACTGCAAACAATTGAGTTATATATCTGTTGATTTAATTTATTATTTACGATTCTCGCATATATATATATATATACACACAAAATAATACCAATTGATGAACGTAATATACATTACATGCGCCAATTGTGTAACGCTAACGGTAATGAAATTTTAGTATTTTGTTACATTCACATTCAGCACTTTGTTTCTCGAAGAAGGTGTTTATAGCATTTATAGTTATTTTTAAAGGGCTGCACAAAATAATATGAATATATGAAAATAATGTATGCTGAACGTGGGATTACTAGAATGCTGACGACATTGAAATTTTAGTGTGTTATTACAGTCACGTAAAGCATGTTTTTGTATGTAGAATTCATAGTTATTTTACAGAACCACACAGAAAATACGAATATATGATAAATTCAGGATTTTTTAGAATTCTGACGGTAGTGTAATTTTAATATATTGTTTTTATCGAAGAGGGTGTATATGGCATTTGTAGTTATTTTACAGATCCGCAAAGAATTATACGAATGTATGAAACAAATATATATTAAATGCGGGATTTCTAGAATGCTGGAAGAAATGAAATTTAAGTATGTTGTTGAATTTACTTTCAGTTAGTTTGTTCTCGAAGAGGGTGTATATAGTATTCATAGTTATTTTACAGGGTCGCTCAAAATAATAATAGAAGATGAAAATAATATCTGTTAAATGCGAGGTTTGGTGCAAGCTGAAGATAGTGTATTTTTAGTATATTGTACAGTCAGACAGGTAAGCAGTATATAGCAGACAGAGCGACAGCAAATAGTTAGCAGGCAGACAGGCAACAGAGAGACAAAAGGGGAGAAATTCTATTTCCAGATAGCTTCTAGGCAGTAGATAGCAGACAGTAAACAAACAGACATACGACAGAGTATAGACATGTAGTAAGTAGCAGATAGACACACAGCGGACAGACAGAGAGACAGTAAGCATACAGCCGAAATAGTGTAGACATATAGCAAACGCGCAGCCAGAAGACGGAGAGTCGCAGACTGTAAACAGACAGCAGATAGTAGGCAGCAGACAAACAGACAGCAGACATATATACATCAGACAGGCATACAGAAGACAGGGATACAGCTGATAGCAGACCGACAAACTTCACATAGCACACAGGCAGACAGCTGACAAAAAGGCAGACATACAACATAAGCAGGTACGTAAACAGACAGCAAACAGACAGCCGACAGAATGAATAGCAGGCCGCATATAGCAAACAGACAGACAGCAGACATATCGGCAGCAGACAGGAGAAAGACATACAGCAAACAGAGAACAACCAAACAGACAGTAGATGACATACATGAGATAAACATAAGACAAACAACATACAAACAACTCACAAATTGTAGACAGAGAGTAAATAGTAGACAGACAGACGGACAGACAACATACAGACAGCCGACAGTATGTAAACATATAGCAGATAGACAAGCTGGAGCTCGTACAGATAGAGCAGATTGGCTAGCAGTAGACAGACCTGCAGCAGACAAATAGCCGACAGTGTATAGACAGACATACAACAGACTGCAAATAATTAGCAGACATACATACATAAAACAGACAAATACAATGTATAAAGACACTAGAGAAAGCAGGTAGACAGACATCAGGCCTACATACAAGAGGCCAAATACATCAGGCAGACAGACAACTTTCAGACATACAGTAGATGGATAGATAGCAGACAGACCGAGAGTAAACATACATCAGACAGATATACTGTAAACAGACAGAAGACAGACGTACCACAGATAACAGATAGAAAACAGACAGACTACATACAAACAGCTGACTTAGTGTAGTCAGACAACAGATAGAAGACAGAGAGAAAACAGAAGACAGAGAGAAAACAGAAGACAGAGAGACTGCATACAAACAGTTAATATAGCGTAGACAATCAGACAGACAACAGGCAGGAAACGGACACACAGTATACAAAGAGACAGCTGAGAGATGGTAAACATACATCAGGATCAGGATCACCCAACCGGAGCACCAGCCATGCAAAATTTTGTCATATGCAAATACACTCCTGAGGAATATCCCCCACCACCATCTAGCCTCAACCAGAGCAAGGAAACTGGCGCAGACCAACGAGCGATTATTTTAAATATACAACTGGCATATAGATAAAAGTTGAAGTCTAACACAAAGATGACAGAACACTCTGCCCAAAAAACACCGAACAATAAAATCTAATAACTGGAATAAAATAATACTGATAGCATTTTTAATGTCAATTTAAATATAGACAAAAGGTGAAGTCTAACACAAAGATGACAGAACAATCTGCCTAAAAAAACACCAAAGAATAAAATCTAATAACTGGAATAAAATAATACTGATAGCAATTTTAATGTCAATTTAAATTACAAGAGACTCTCCTACTGCTAAGTTAAAAATAACTATACCTAAATTTAAATAATAGACTTGAAAATCTGAATACAATACTTAAATTCATTATAAGTTACAAATGACTGAATATTACTAAAAATAACTACCAATAAACACTAAAAACCAAAAAGTATTCACAAGCTTAAAGATCAAGACGAAACCAAAGACGTACTCTAACAACTTTATAGTCACTTATAATTTATACAAATAACTCATGTCTAGAATGGTCGAAACCCACTAGAATGCCCAATGTATTGAGTTCGTCACAAACGCATAATTTGTATTTGTATAAAAGACCAGCAAGTGATCTCTGAGCCTAAATATCATAGATACTTAATACATAAGATACATAGTTCAAGTAACACCGAACAACAAGCAACAATGATTCCATTTCAGATACCTATAGTCATTAAAGAGATGTTGTCATTTAAACACGTATTCAGCATCCACCACCTTCAAAACCTGTACCGGATGAACGAATAGTTTGCGTTCAAAATATTGTAAATGCAGCACAAGCTGTGATATATTTTTTTTCCATTTAATAAAACTTTTCTCAGATTTCACATGAGAGTGTGGTTTCAGTCAAAGCTGAAGCATATCGGCATCAGATGGCAATTACCAAAAATATAATGAATAACGTTAGCTTTCTCGCCACAAACACATTTGCCAGTTGATCTTTTGCCAATTTTATAAAAGTACATAAAAAACGATCCATCTCCTGTCAAGAAGTATGCGACTACTTGCGAGTAACACAAAAAAAATCACAGTTCACTCTCTTCAGAATTTTGTATGTTTCCCTTCCTTCGACAGTGTTACACCAGTCATACTGCCAAGTCTGTTTTATATTATTTGTATACCAATTTGTTAATAAGGAAATCGTGTAAAGGATATTGCCAATACTCATCACATATCTCATCTGGTAGACATCAATTAGACAGACACAGAGACAAAGAGAGAGACACATACGTATATAGACAAGTAGAGACATACAGACAAAAATAAAGTCCGGGGGTTGAGGCACGAAGAACGCAGAGGGTGGAGCTCGTAGTATATAGATGTACGTAAGTAAGCTTATACATACGTACTTATGAATATCTGAATATGTGTATTAGGGTGGGCCGAAAAATTATTTTTTTCGATTTTCAATGATGAGTAGTTCGGAAAATGTGCCACTGGTGGCACCAAGTTCAGACAAATTGAGAATTTTAGGATAATTCCTTGATATGCCGCAAATGTTTTGAAATTTTGCTAAAATACTTAACCTTTTACCGTGAACGGAATTATCGCTTTTAATAAACTTCAAAATATTATTTAAATATATAATTGACATATTTTATATATAAATGCTGTGTGGTGTTCTTGGGGGCAATCTAAAAAAAATTAAATGTAAAAAATCTATTAGAGTTTTTTTAAAAAAAGGGTTTTCACGTATATTCTCTATCCCGGGAAGCCCGAGTTGGATACCCTAGTTATAACTAAATAAGGAATCATTTAAAATTCATACATTAAACTCTTTAATTTTGTCAATTATTAAACGAAAACGAAAAATTGACAGACCAATACTATATGGGTTTTACCAAAAAAAAATTTCATTACTGCATTTTCTATACGAATGTTTCATAAACTACGTTTTTTATACTTAGGAGTTTTTGGAAAGGTGTAGTTGTTACTGGAAATAAAGTTTTGTGAAAATACAAAAGCTGATAACCTTCAATTTTTTTGTTATATAAAAATAATTTAAACAAAAGAAAATACGTAATGAAATGATACTTGTTTGTATGTGGTTATATGTTAATATCTGGTTTCATTAATTTCTGCACTCTAAAGATTCTGGTTTTAGTTGAGAAAAAAAAACAGAAGGTTAGCAGGTATGTTTTAATTTTATCCAATTTATAAAATGCTTTATTAAGCCGTTTTGGCATCTTCAAACTTTTGGGCCACTCATTACCATTGCGTTTAGTTCAACAAAGTCATCTGTCTTAATAGATACAATAGTGTCGAGAAAAATTTTCACCGCGTGCTCAACAATTACTTAGTTCAGATATTCACTTGAAAAACGCTTTACATGCAGTAATATATTATAATGTGGATGTTTGATTGTCACATTTATATAGATTCTTAGGATTTAAGGTATAAGAAAAAATTTAGCTTTTATCGGCCATTTTATATCAGCATGGGATATGCGTATTCACATTAAACATATTTTAGGTTGAATTGAAATATAAAATATATTCTGTAATATATATATATTTTTAATAACACTAGGGGGCTCTGCCCCCTACGAGCTACGCTCGCCAACCACCGTTCTGACACCGCATGATTTAAAAAGACTCTGATTTGATCAACTCTAAAACGATTACGGAATATTGTATTATGATTAAACGACCAGTGGCGATCTGCTGTAACCGGGTTTCCATTCATTTTCCTTTGACTGAGGGATTTTAAGTTCGAATCATCTGCTCTCGAAACAGCTAACAACTGTTTTCTAGGAGAGATTACGCAGCTTATTGGTAAATTTGCATTAAAAAATGAAAAATGAAAATGGACTAATTTTAAGTTAAACGTGTTATTAAGTAACATAATTTTATTTTGTAATCTTATCTGGACTTGCATTTTCTGATACTTTAATTGTTTTTCCTTTAATTAAAAAATTTTAATCGTTTATAAAATTATTTCCTTTTTCTGATTCTTTAATCATTAGGTTCAAATATTCACTCCTAATACAATAATATTTGTCCACAAAAACCTTACAGCAATGTCATTTAAGTGTAATTATTATTGTGAACAAATTTATTGTAGTTATTATTAGTAACAATCTCTCCTACCCATGTGCGCAATCAAATCACACCAACCCTGTAAGGACAGATTGCGCAAAATAACTTTCTTGGTTTTATTACAACTGTTCTATTAAGTTGCAACATAACAACAAAATAGCAATGGAAATGCATAAAAAACAAATGAAGTAAAAATTATTCATGGATAGTTTAGCAAAAAATTAACATTTAGATTTTTTATTGCTATTCTTTTGAATTGTGCGCAGACTTTCCTAGCTTATCATTTAACACCAAACGTGCATGGTCGTGGCGTCGCATTGCATTCAGCTGGCATCAGATGCGTTACACGCATTAGTTATTTCATTGAGGGATTTTTAATTCAAGGTTTATTTGTCTTTTTGATACTTCTCCATTATCCCGTCGATCAATTTTCATAAAAAAAACTATCGCCAAACTGTAACGCCAAATAAACAAATAGAAGAATTTTGGGTACAGGTGTCATATACGCACCACGTTGGTGCGATTATTTTCAACCGCCAATTTGGCGATAACTTTGTTTCTGAATAAATTGTTGTCTATTTACTTTTATTTTTTATTTTAATTCCATAAATTATTTTTATTATGTATATCAATATTTATTTATATCAAACTATCATTTATTTATTTCCTTTTGTAAAATAATAGAAGCTGTTTCATTTATTACGTTTTTATATTCAAATAAAAAATCAAGTGTTATTATTGCATGCTATTTGAAACTAATATTGAAAAACAAAGATTTCGCCAAATTGGCGGTTGAAAAAAATCGTGCCAACATGGTGCGTATATGACATTTGTGCCGAATTTTGCCATAGGAATCTCAAAAATAAAATAAATAAAATAAATAAATAAACAAACAAATAAATAAAATACAAGAAATTCGGAAAACCTCACTCACCAAAGTGTCAACTATCAGTAAGTTTAACCAATAAAATTTACAATATATTAATGAAAACTGAAAAAAATAGTCTTGGATCTTTATTTACATTATTTTTCTAAATTATCTCTCTCGGCTAGTGAATAAATGTTTGTGACGTCAGTTGAAACTGATCTATTGTATGTAACTGTTCATCGTAACATTTTCAATGCCGTTTCTTTTTTAATATCAGGTCACTGCCGTTTAATAATGCAATTGTTATTTTAATTAATGAAATAATTAATAAATCAGTGCAACAAAATGAAAAATATATGTATATGTCGAATTAAAAACCACTTGATGCTATAACAAACACATGTATTGCCTTTGACGTCAAGTGAATGGTGACGCCACATTCATGCATTTTTGGTGTTAAATCCTATAGTTTGGCGATAGTTTTTTTGTTATGAAAAATGGTCGTCGGGATAAAGGAGAGGTAGCATACTGTTACTGATATTTACCAATTTATTAGTTATTTCGGCATTTAAAGGTAATTTTTAAACTTTAAAATATAGTTTTGTATTGAGAGGAAATATTATTTACGCTGTTTTAAAATTTGCAATAACAGGTAAAATATTTGTCGAAACAAACTAATCTCTCGTGTAAATATAATTTTTAATTGAAAATGTTTGGAAATATTGCTATTTGAGCATTTTAAATATGGCGTAAGTTTCCCTACTTAATGCTTTGAAAACGCTTAATAATTTAATTATTTCTCGTTTAAACATTCACGCGCAAGTATATTTTTTATTACGTAATTTACTACATTTACTGCTTTTATCACGTGATCATTTAATTATTATTTGAAAGTTTTATTTCTGTTTTTAATAGTCACGTGTAAATAAATATGTTTCTTAATTGAAAGGGGATATTATTATTTGCGCTATTTTACAAATTGGCAACAATTCAAATAATGGATTTTATAAAATATGAAATAAATATTCATAATAATAATGAAAATGTTGAATAAAAAATTGAAATATAACCTCAAAAAATGAGTCAAATTGAAAAAATAATTGCAGTCTGCACACCGCAACTTTGTCAACTATATCCTTACAAATTATGGTTAAATTCCTGTGCATAGTTTTCATTTCTATAAAACTTTTATAAGAAAATTATTTTGACCAACTTTAATATTAAATATCTCTTAAAATAATTCTTCGATTTAAAAAATGTCTACTTCAGCGTGTTTATCGAGCATTTCTTTATAAAACCACCAATTTTTAAATTTTTATTTGCAATAGTTTTCTGGTTATTAGTCCAGAAAGACTTCAAGGCACAAAATCTTTATTGACAGCGGCTGCTGCTGCGGTGGCTACTTTTTTTAATATAGAGAGAAACTTATAAAAAATGTTTTCCAAGAGTTAATATAACATGTAATTTCATTTAACATGGAGAGGACCAAGCTTGGTAATAACGAAATAGTAAATATCGCAGCATTTTCCCCTATCCCACATCCGTCTGGCATGACATTGCTACACTGCGCAGTGCTGAACAGTCTCATCAAAAATCAATTAGCAACCGGTCAAGTAAGAAAAAGCAATTAAAGCAATAAGACGCACTGAAGCCACGTTGGCTTATAGATTTAGCAATCACTTCTTCGCCAAGCGGAGAGCAGGCGATTCCTCACCCTGTTACCAGGTATCAATTCGTAAGCTAGGCAAAAGCCTGAAAGGTAGGGGCGGGGTCAGCGGTCTAAAAAAAAAGCTTGGTAATAACATATTTTGATTATTTTTATATATGTTGTAGGGTAGAAGCCCCCTAGTCTCAGGTTTAACGGATTTCATACAACGCTCCTTAGTTCTTGAGAAGTAGAGAGTCTAATAATATAGCACATCTTAAATACTTATTTTGTTTCGCAATTACTTCGTTGGCCGTAGCTCAGTTGCAATATGGCGTATACTCGTTGATACGCAAGCTCGGGTTCGATACCGGAACGTGCAACATGTATTTTTTTCAGTTTTGTTTTATAAATATATTTTTACTTATAATTTAATAATCGCAATTAAATTATAATATTTTGCATTGATTATAATGTTAACTTATTTTTATTTGTAATTACATTATTGAATTAAAGGGTAGAAACAACATTAAACGGTTATTGTTGTCAATTACTTTTAAAATGTATTTCATGTATTCTGGAGTGATATTGAGCAATTGTATCAATTCGTGCTTTTAAAGAAACATCCTTTATATATTGCCTTTACAAGAAAAGTCAATGCGATGGTGCTACTACCCTATTTTAAAAGTAAGAAGCATAATTATATTAAAAATTAGCAGAAGAATAAAATTACAAAATATTTTTGCATATTAAAGATTTTAAAAAAATTATTACGTGTGCTCGTACTTTGGATTATTTTGCTTTTTCATTTAACTTCTTTCTGCATTTATTTTTATTTTATTTGAAAATGTTTTATTTTATTATAAATAGAGTGCGCCACAACAGACTTTGTAACACAGTCATTACAAACTAAGTATTTAAGATGTGTTATAATATTAGACCCCCCTATTTCTCGAGAACTAAAGAGCATTGTATAAAGTCCGTTGAACCTGAGTCTAAGGGGCTTCTACCCTATAACATATATAAAAATATTCAAAATCTGTGATTACCAATCTTGGGCCTCTCCTTGTAAGTAATAAGCATGTAATATACATCTTGTTTAAAGGGGAAATGTTTAACAAGAATATTAGAAGGAAATAAAGACATTTACACAGAAACTCAATTTAACTAAAAATATTGGAATTATGCAGATTTTTTTTTTCTTTTCATGTAATCGGACATGCTGTAGACTGAAAGCGTTCCATAAAGTTTCATTCAGAGAAATAACTTTGTTACTAAATACAATAAATGAACATTTATGGGCGACATACTCAGTATTATGTCAAATAAAAATTAAATTTAGAAAATAGATATTAGTAACATTAGTTCTTGTAAAACTTGAAACATTTCCAAAGTTTCTTATCCTGGAAACGATTTCTAAACAATGACATATCTTAAATTATGTTTTGTTTTTCAGTTAGTATTCTTTTGCACTAGAATAAATTTAGACTAGACATTCTATGTCATTGTGTTCAGAAATTTAATACCTCGTGGAGATGTGCAGTGGAATTTTGAGTGTTATATGAGTGCAGTATATTTATTTGAAAATATATTAATGTTTACTAATACTTTTATCTAAATCTTTATTTTCATGATAATGTACAAAATTAATTTTGAACAATTTTTGTGATTTATTACAATAACAAATATAATTTTGCACATTATTTTATACAAAAATACAGGTTGTTTCTAAATGAATATCGGGGTTTTAACGCTTGGTAGTATTTATTACATACAACTTAAAATTATGAATAATAATTAATAAAATAAAAATGAAATAGCAACTCAAACAGTTTTACCTACAAGCTTACAAGTGTTCAATGTGGACACCTTTCGTCACACAGCACACAGCACACATGAAGTCGATAACTCAGTTCTTTCCAAACGTTAATTTGTGTTAGTGGGGTAATTGTTGCAACAGTTGCCTCAATCCTGTTTCTTAGGTTGGGTAGGTCAGCTGATAGTGGAGGCATATACACTCGATCCTTTATGAACCCCAACAGGTAGAAATCACAAGGTGTCACAAGATCGGGTGAGCGTAGATTGGTGTTTGGGAAGAACTGAGCTATCGACTTGATGTGTGCCATGTGACGAAAGGTGTTCACATTGAACACATGTAAGCTTGTAGGTAAAACTGTTTGAGTTGCTCTTTCATTTTATGTATTAAGTATAATTTTAAGTTTTATATAATATATAATACAAAACGTTAAAACCCCGATATTCATTTAGAAACACCCTGTATTATAAATAAGAAATTAAGCTTGTTTTAATTTAAGATTATTTTGGGAACTTAAATCGTCAAACTTTACACTCTTAAAAATAAATTTAATATACAATGAACTACTACTACGCAATATAAACGTGGAAATTCCCTATATACCTTTAAGGGGATATACGGATTACATTATAGGATTATATGGATTACACTATAGTCTACGTAATGAGATGGAACGAAGGAAAAGATAAGAAAAGCCTTTCCTTCTGTGTGCTAGAATGAATATTACAAAAATCTGAAAAAGTAATAATCATCTAATATTTGGTGGAACATGAATTTATGTACATTTTCAAGTCAAGTTTTGTGCGTCTTTTTAATGTGTAATCAAATGCAAATATAGGTTAAGCATTTTGTGATCTTAAATAAACTAGGGCATCCAACCCGGGCTTCCCGGGATAGAGAATATATGTGAAATCCATATTTTATTTTTTGCTGTTGAAAACTAATATATTTTTTACATTTAATAATTTTTGTTAGATTGTCCGCTAACAACATTAAAGAAATCGCTAAAAATTTCGTTATCTACAGCAGTTTTTTTTATTATTATTATTCTGATAAATTCACCAGTTTTATGCGTTTATTTCAATTACATGTCTGTTAAATCTGTGTTTTATTTAGACTATTTTATTTATTTCGGAATGAAGTTTTAATTTCGTCATTGAATATTAGCTGGAGACAAATACTGAACTTTGTATATTGCTTAAAGTGCAAACAGATTAATACTTTGTAATCGTCTGCAAGCAATAGAGATAAATTTCAAGCATGATTTAAAAAAAAAAAAATCTAATTTTAATCTATAATAAATCAGTCAATTAAGATACAGTTTTCAAACAAATTGCTTTTAAACGTAGATTTTTTCCCCTATATAACGATGTAAAAATTAAAAATGTGCGATGTTTAGAAATTAAAAAAAATAGCAGTAGCAATAATCGCAAAACCGAAATTTTATCGTCGACTGTTGCCATTCGCAGAATGACGTCAGCGTTACGCACGGACACGTTTGTCCGTTATAATATAGATAGATTTACATTCTATTTAAGGTGACATGGATAAATGCAAAAAGCAAACTGCGCTTGGTATATATATTAAAAGGTAACATAAATTGCTTAAGATGTTTATTTAAGATAATAAAATTTAATGATTAAAGAATATCAAAAGAGATTTTAAAACATTTCAAAAAAAGGATTTTAAAGATTTTCAAAGGATGATCCCTTCTCCTCTAACCTTTAGAAAATAAGTTTTACCACAAAATGCTCCGTAAATTTAATATCCATGACCAAACAAATTACTATTAGTGAAGTAGTGTAAAGATAAAGGAACACCAGAACTTGGAAAGAACATAATCTGCAATATATACATTTATAACTTAAAAATAATTACATAAATACAGACAATTCAATGAAACAGTTTAACAGCACATAATTTTTTCTTAAAATTAACATTAAACTTTTCGCACCTGTTTAAAATCACTCATCACTAATGTCAATCAGTAATCTCGAATTCACGCGCAATGACATAAATGTAACTTACAGTTGAGAGAATGTGTCACAAGTTGGAAACTGTACGTCAAACGTGACAAATGATGTGCGTTCATAGTGTAGCTAGTTTTATAAATATTCAGATCTTGTTATAAATTCTAGAATATATGTTATAAATTCTCCTATTTAAGTAATCTGAAATAAATCTGTCAGATGAACATTTTATTAAAATAAGTGTTTTACGACAAATTTCAAGCAAATGACGATATTGCTTCTCAGTAATCCATATAAAAAGATTTTTAAAAAATCATAGATTGAACATTGATTTCCGTAACTTTCCGAGTTCCGTAGAGCGCATAATTGATTTCTAAATCTTCAACCGCCGTCTCCAGAATAATAAAACTTTTTCGATAATAGTTGTTTTTATGTGAATATTCGTATTCCCCCGGTGACACGTATCTTCTATTTAATACCTGATATTTCCTGGGATAATAAGAAAATGCGTCAATAAGCTTCATTAAATAAGATAGTAAAAGTCCCTTGATAAAATATCGATTTTCTTAATTTCTGGAGTTCTGTAGAATGCACCAACAGAACACAGAATAATTGGTTTCTGAATTTTATGCTGTCGTCTTCAACATATTAACGATTTTTAGATAATCACTATTTTTATGTCAATACCGTCAGTCACTAGGTATAGCGCTTTTGTTTTTCCTTTTCAATATGTTTTTCTTTCAGCTATTACGAATAATTATTTTACATACATATTGCATAAAATGATCTGCTTGCCGGGATATTTAGTAATTTAAGAAAAGAAGTGCAAAAGTTTTAAACTGATACACGTTTTATTTAATATATATATATATATATATATATATATACAGGGAGTTTTAAAAATGACCGGTATATTTGAAAAATGAATAAAAACTAAACGGGCAGCGATAGAAATACACCGTTTGTTGCAATATGCTTGGGGCAACAATAAATTTTCAGGCAGACAAACTTTCGAAATTAGTTACAATTTTCAACACCAGATGGCGCTGCAGTCTGGAAAAATCTAAACCACGATATTTTCCACATATCCACCATGCGCAGCAATAATATGGCGTAGTCTCTGAACGAAATTACCAGAAATCTTTGTAAACGTGTCAGGCTTCACATGCAGAAGAGATGTACTGCTTCAGTTGTTCAATTGTTTCTGGATTGTGGCGGTATACCTGGTCTTTCAAGTGTCCCCACAGAAAGAAGTCACAGGTTTACAAGGTTAGTCAAAGGTTTCTGTTAATTTCGTTCAGAAACTACGCCATATTATTGCTGCGCATGGTGGATATGTCAAAAATATCGTGGTTTAGATTTTTCCAGACTGCAGCGCCATCTGGTGTTGAAAATTGTAACTAATTTCGAAAGTTTGTCTGCCTGAAAATATACTGTTACCCCAAGCATATTGCAACAAACGGTGTATTTCTATCGCTGCCCGTTTAGTTTTTATTGATTTTTCAAATATACCGGTCATTTTTTAAACACCCTGTATATATATAAACTAATATTACATCATAGCTTTAAGAAAAATAACTAAATGCATTTTCTTATCTATAGTAAGAGCATTTAATTTTGTGCTACGTTTGATGCTTTTATCATACATTTCAATTTAGCACACATTACTAAAGATAATGATTTACAAATTAACCCTTGTTTATATAATTATACGAAAGCAATACGAAAAAAAAATACTCATTGTTTATTACTTATACGCATAGGCCGCATTTTAGAGATCAACGATATGAAGAAACAAGCTGACAGTCAGTCAGAGAGATAGTTAAATGATTGAAATGGGTCATCAGAGATACACTCTAAAGTTGTGAAAAATATGATATATTTACTTTAATGTTTTTGAGTTTGTACATGTACAAGGTAAGACAAAGCATATATTCTAAAAGAGGCTTTTCTACTTGTGCTATATTTGTCATCGTGCGAGTAGATGATTGAGTGTTTTATTAATATTATATTTTCCTTTTTCAGTTCAAATTTTTACGCTGTTTAATTTACCAAGTACTAAAAAGATGTATGCAATTAATTATGTATAAATTTTACGATCTACTAATTTTTGAAAACATAGCGGTTTTTATTGTAAATTTCCTTATTGTTACAGTTTCCAGGCTTTTTGTAAGAGAACGCTGGTGACAGGTCGCTTCAAAATACTTATATCATTAAAAATATTCACTTAAGAAACAAATTTATGCATGAAAGGAAATAAAAATTATTCCATGTTAATTAATTACGTTTTTTCTTTTTTTTTGTACAATCGCATATATTTCGCGAGGAAAAGGGAAATTTACAAGATTTCTATATTTTTTAGAGGCCTCGTTATTTTTTACTCTCAAATAACAAAATAACTCTGAAAAGCAATTCTTTAGAAATGACATAAATCATCAAGGAAGCTTTAAAAAACTTCCGTTTAAAGCAATTAAAATTTGAACACCAGACCAAATAATTAAATAAAAAAATTCATGATTCTCTTATGTTTTGTTTCGAAATAGTTAATAAAAATAAATAAAAATAAAATGAATAGCATATATGAAATCTGAAAAAAAAATTATCAAAGTTTTTTCTTTCTTTTAGTCGATTTGTACTAATCAATTGTATTCAAATATCGTAGAAAATTTGTAATCAGATATTCAATTATTTAAGATTGTTTAAAGTTTGTTTACTATGTTGTGGAAAGAATTACATTTCAAAATGCATTATGATCCATTGCATGCATTTAGTATTAGCATCCTACTTTCAATACATTGTTAACACGAGCATACTTGTGAGAAAGGAGAAAACAACTCTTAATCTGTATATTTGCAAGTAATTAGCCTTCAGTAATTCTTAAATGTTACAAGAATGTCAGAAATCTGCAAAGCTGCAGGTACTACTTGTCTCTTCATAAACTCACGGTTTACAAACCTGTTAAATAATCACCGATAATATTGAATTTTCTGAATAATTCAACTCCAGAAACTGTAAGGTCCGGATTTCTAGAATTTTGAAAATGGGAAAAATGGGAAATTTTTTGTCGTTAAGAGTTTTTTTTTAGTTTTCTGGATGATGCATAACCAAATACTTGTATACTAACCTTCTATAGACACAATAAAAATGAATTTAACAACAGTAGCAGTGCATACTAGGCGGAAATATTTTCGATAGTTTGTGACAATCAAAATTTAATCAAAATGTTTTAATGCGAATTAAGTATGGCCGGAAATAAAAGTTCTAAAAAAAACTGCATTATATATACACACACACACACACACACACACACACACACACACACACACACACACACATATATATATATAGCTAATAAAATACTACAAAATTAATAATTAAATAACATATGGCAAACCGCGAATTGTACAATGATTATAAGCAGATATAAAAATTATCGTGTAACCATAAACTATCAACATTTACTCTCAGTCCTGCCCAACCTGTAACTAAATATTTATGTCTTTTGATCTCGAAAGAATTTTTTCATGACCTCTTATGTTTAAAAGAATATATCTAAACTTCCTTCTAAGATGCATTCTAGAAAGGACATTTTCAAAACCGAGCTAAAAATACTCAAATCTGAGTATGTCGAATAGTCAAAATGGCTCCGAATCAAAATTACTCAAGATTGAAACATGTACACCATATTGCCAAAGGTGACCGGTCACTTGCGATTTTAGACGTTTTGTTAACTATCTAGAAAAATACATGAGGAATTAACCTGAACCTACAGGTGTGTAAACAGTGTAGTATAGGTTATATATTTCCGCGAAGATTTTTTCGCGAAACCCCATAGGGGACTGTCAACAAATTGAAAAAGAACGAATATCTTTTGGATAACCCTGTAAAAACTAATGTAGCAAAAACGTTCAAACTCGATATTATTAATAAGTGGCTTATTGTAATATACTGTGTTCATTTGTATGAAGATAGCATGTATACTCGTAGAGAAATTAAGGTTTTTATAAAAACAGTCCCAAATTTCACTAAGTTTTTTGCTGATAATTTGCAGAGTTCTCAATATATAAAAAAAGTTATTTTCAGAAAATATGACGAACAACCTTGTGCATAATACTCTGCAATCAGAATTAAAAAAAATAATAAAAATTGGATGAAAAATGAGCAGGTTTACTAAAAAATGTTTCACTGCGCATGCGCAAAAGCAATCAAAATATAATATGCATAATGCATTAGCTAAGTATATAGAGCAACTTTTGTGAAAGTCTCAAAATCATAGCTTGAAATTTCTGAAAATTATCGTCGATAGAATAAGCTCGAAATCCGTTGTTCCCAAAAGGAAGCAAAAATAAGAGGGGTTGTATCCAAATATAGTAGTCCTTATTATTAATGTTCGTATCCGTCTGTGTGTCTGTGTGTGTGTGTGTGTGTGTATCTGTACCCGGATAAAATCTGCGAGCGTAGCGATTAGCGAAGCGCTTTTTGCGTCAAAAAATTCAGAAAAATCCGGGCCTTCAGGAATTGCAGTTTCGAAAAAATCGGCCCTTAATTAAGGGAGTTATTAACGAACAAAGCTGTGTTTTAATTGCTTCAAAAGAAACCTATGTGGAAAGTCCTCCGCGCATGCCCAGAAGAGCTCAATCCTCATCTTCCGCAAAAATAAGAAGGTAAGATCGCTTCTGCCGGTTTCGTTTTACGAGTGTCTAAACTCGCCGACAGCGAACCGACTGACATACGAATAAACCGTCAACATATTCTCAAAGAACGTACTTTTACGTCTCTAACGATCCGGTCGGTTCGAAAAAAATTCGATATTAACCCTTTCAAAAAAAAATAATCAAAATGCGTCGAATTCGTGTTTTTGATTTTCTCCCTTCGTCCGAGCCTCGCATCCGCCGGACTAAGAAAGATTCGGATAAACGGATTTCACCAAATTACAGATCGGTCTTTGTACTCTCCAATGATGTCTTCCATTAAAAAAAATACGTCAGTTAACTCTTCGAAAACGTATATTTTCCGTACACCGTTTCGCGATTTCGGCAATTTCAACTATTTTGAAAAATTCGCTGCGGCGGTTCCAAACGAGTCAATGAAAACTAAAAATACCAGACGAGATCTACATTCTTTATCCTTTCAAAATCTGCGATCGTTTTTGAAAAATACAAATATTAACCCTTCGAAAAAACTTCGCGCGCAGACTCACTTTTGCAAATTCCGATTCTCTGCGATTTTTAAAATCGCGCATCGGCTCTCTGAAAGAACAAAAAAACAAACAAACACACCCAAGTACATTTCACACCTTTCCAGATCACTGTAAAACCTTTAGTTTTAAAAAATATTTCAGTTAACCCTTTCGAAAACGTTTTTTTCCGTAAGTCTTTTTCGGTTTTTCAGCGATTTCTGCAATATTTAAAAATTCAATTCTGGGCTTCTAAACAAGATACGAAAAAATAAAAATACCTATCCTAATATACGTTCTTTTTCCTTTTAAAATCAGGTATCAGTTTCGAAAAATTCGTTTTTTAACCCTTCTAAAAAAATGGTTTCCGAAACTCACTCGCGTGAATTTTCGTTTTTCGGTCCATGTTTAAAAATCCGCATCGACTCGGAAAATGTGAATAGAGACAAATAAAATACACCAGATCATAGTCACTTTCTTATTCTTCGAAACATATATTTCAGTTTTAAAAAATATGTACATTAACTCTTTAGAAATCGATCGTTCCCGTACCTCACTTTCACGATTTCCTCTAATTTGCCAATGTAAACACCCCCCCCCCCCGCCGCGCCGCAGGAATTTTTTATCGAAGTACACAAATTCCGAGAGAAGAAGCTAAAAGTGCATACATTCATCTATAGAAAGATGCCTTCGACTTTAAAAAATTCGATTATTATCAATTAAAAAAAAACTATTTTGTGAAACGCGTTTCTAGAAATGAGCGTTTTTCGGCGCAAGCACAGTTTAATCAAACTGTAATAAGTGACTTTGCTTTCGCCGTAATTATCTTATTTATTAACGATCTTAAATCAAAAATCGTTGTTTATTTTGCTTACAGAAATGAATGGGCTTTCCGAATATATGATTTATTTTGAGAAATAATTATATTTTCATAGTTAAAATTCTATTCTACTAGGATATTTGTATTCTGAAACAGCCAATTGCACTGCAAATACACTGCTCAAAACAATTAAAGGATATTTGAAGTTTTATATAAAATAAAGATATAAACGAAATTTTTTGGCCGAAAATAGAAGAAGAGAATCACAAATGCAAATTTTTCTGGTTTTCAAACTGTGGAGTATGCAAATTTTGAGTTCGACGTCAAAAACGTCGCTTCAGCGGCAGCGAATGAAATTTGACTTTCAACTGGATAAAAGAGAATGAAGACAAGGATGGTCGGCATTCAGTGATTGCTTTTTTCGATGAGTACGATGTCTCAGCGAAGTCATTTGACAGATTCAGAAGCTTGTAGAATTGTTGGTAGGTTAGAAGGGGGCCAAACTCAAGCCGAATTAGCGCAAGCCATTGGAGTGAAACAAAGTGTCATTTCCAGGATCTGGAACCGTTTTTGGAGAGTGGATGTGCAGGCCGAAGACCAGGGCAAGGTCGTAGACGGGCAACAACGCCCAATGAAGATCGGTGTTTAGCGTTAACAGCTCGGAGACACCGAAACATGAACGCTACTCTTCTCCAACAACACCTTCACTCGGCTACAGGCACCACGATTTCAACTCAGACTGTCCGAAACCGGCTCCATGCTGTAGGTCTGTATGCTCGCCGACCGATGGTATGTGTTAGATTAACATCAAGGCATCGTCGCGACCGCAGGGAGTGGGCAACCGAGCATGTCAATTGGAGGAGAAATGAATGGAGCAATATTCTGTTTTCTGACGAGTCCCGTTTTTCTGTGCATCCGGATAATAGGCGTATTTTCATCTGGAGGGACCGTGGCAGTAGGAATAATCCTGCGTTCGTGCACGAAAGTGTCAGATTTGGCGGTGGAGGAGTGTTGGTGTATGGTGGCATCTCCATTGACGGGCGCACTGACCTCTACATCATTCGAGATGGAGCTCTGACTGGTCGCCGATATAGGGATGAGATCCTCAGACCTATTGTAGTCCCTTACGCTGCAGCAATCGGAGATAACTTCATTTTAATGGACGATAACTGCAGGCCACATCGTGCAAACCTGGTGGAGGATTTCCTTTTCGAGGAAGGAATCGTTCGAATGGAATGGCCAGCGTGTTCTCCAGACATGAATCCAATCGAGCACGTTTGGGACGCTCTAGGAAGATGAGTTTCTGGCCGCCAACAACCCCCACAAACTATCCAAGAACTGGAAAGAGCTCTTCTGGAAGAGTGGGGCAGATTACCCCAACTCGTCATTAATAGCCTCATTGAGTCCATGCCTCAAAGGTGCTCAACGTTGCTGGCCTCCCGTGGAAACCATACCCCCTACTGAAAATGGTTTTCTTTGAAGAAAACACCTTTTCTTATTCTTTTTTTCTCATTTGCACAAATTGTGTTTTTTTTCCTTTTGTACACAAATGCGCAATAAAATGCATTTTTTTCTGCCAAACATGTGTAATTTATTCTCATATAACCTACTATGTCTGTCGATCATGTATCAATCAGCTAAAAAGTTTCCCAGATACAAAATCCACCTAAAACTGCAATATCCTTTAATTGTTTTGAGCAGTGTACTTGCTATACAATACCTGACTAACTTACTATACAATATTTCTCTTCGATGGATCAGAGATTATACGATATGTAAAGAGTCAACTTCATCTTCGATCGCAGTCAAATAAACTAGAGAGTCAACACAGGAACATTTATTTTTAAAAGTTTTAATATTTTTTAAATATTTGTCATTTTTGCATAGGGGAAAAAAAATGTAAGGAATTTGCTATTTCTTTTGAAAATATCTCCCTTCGTATGGGTCCCTTCACGACGGGGTATAGCTCATTCGACTCAACACCGATAGAGCTTAGTAGAGATTATCGACTTTAGTTCCGCATTTCACCACTAGGGGCGCTTTCCGAACTCTGTTTCTATGGGCCGGATCACGACGGGGTATGGCTTATTCGACTCGACATCGATAGCTTTAACGGTTTCAGTGCTCGAGGTTCGTACAGAACAGATTGCGCCACCTGGTGGTGGAAGGTGTAATTAAAGCATTTTTCAGCCAACTCGGGTTCTATGGGTCACATCACGACGCGGTTTGGCTCAATCGACCCGACATCGATATAGGATACTAGACCTTATCGGTTTTAGTTCGCTTTTAACACCAGGGGGCGTTTTCTTATCTATGTTTCTATGGCCCGGATAACGACGGGGTATGGCTCACCGATGTAAATTAGGGGCCCGCTGGCTGGCGAAGCCAGCTAGTCATTATTATTAATGTTCCTATCCGTGTGTGTGTCTGTCTCTGTGTGTGTGTGTGTGTGTATCTGTACCCGGATAAACTCTGCGAGCGTAGCGAGTAGCGAAGCGCTTTTTGTGTCAAAAAATTCAGAAAAATCCGGGCCTTCAGGAATTGCAGTTTCGAAATAGTCGGCCCTTAATTAAGGGAGTTATTAACGAACAAAGCTGTTTTAATTGCTTCAAAAGAAACCTATGTGGAAAGTCCTCCGCGCATGCCCAGAAGAGCTCAATCCTCATCTTCCGCAAAAAGAAGAAGGAAAGATCGCTTCTGCCGGTATCGTTTTACGATTGTCTAAACTCGCCGACGGCGAACCGACTGAACTACGAGAAAACCGTCACCATATTCTCAAAGAACGTGCTTTTACGTCTCTAACAATCCGGTCGGTTCGAAAAAATTTCGATATTAACCCTTTCAAAAAAAAATAATCAAAAAGCGTCGAATTAGTGTTTTGAATTTTCTCCCTTCGTCCGAGCCTCACATCCGCCGGACTAAGAAAGATTCGGATAAACGGATTTCACCAAATTAAAGATCGGTCTTTGTCCTCTCCAATGCTACCTTTCATTAAAAAAAATACGTCAGTTAACTGTTCGAAAACGTATATTTTCCGTACACCGTTTTGCGATTTCGGCAATTTCGACTATTTTGAAAAATTCGCTGCGGCGGTTCCAAACGAGTCAATGAAAACTAAAAATACCAGACGAGATCTTCATTCCTTATCCTTTCGAAATCTGCGATCGTTTTTGAAAAATACAAATATTAACCCTTCAAAAAAAATTCGCGCGCAGACTCACTTTTGCAAATTACGATTCTCTGCGATTTTTAAAATCGCGCATCGGCTCTCTGAAAGAACAAAAAAACAAACAAACACACCCAAGTACATTTCCCTCCTTTCGAGATCACTGTAAAACCTTCAGTTTAAAAAAAATATTTCAGTTAACCATTTCGAAAACGTTTTTTTCCGTAAGTCTCTTTCGGTTTTTCAGTGATTTCTGCAATCTTTAAAAATTTAATTCTGGGTTTCTAAACAAGATACGAAAAAATAAAAATACCGAGCCTAATCTACGTTCTTTTTTCTTTTAAAATCAGGTATCAGTTTCGAAAAATTCGTTTTTTAACCCTTCTAAAAAAATGGTTTCCGAAACTCACTCGCGTGAATTTTCGTTTTTCGGCCCATGTTTAAAAATCCGCATCGACTTGGAAAATGTGAATAGAGACAAATAAAATACACCAGATCATAGCCACGTTCTTATTCTTCGAAACATATATTTCAGTTTTAAAAAATATGTACATCAACCCTTTAGAAACCGGTCGTTCCCGTACCTCACTTTCACGATTTCCTCTAATTTACCAATGTAAACCCCCCCGCCGCAGGACTTTTTTATCGAAGTACAAAAATTCCGAGAGAAGAAGCTAAAAGTGCATACATTCATCTATAGAAAGACTCCTTTCAGTTAAAAAAATTCGAGTATTATCAATTTCAAAAAAATTCTTTTGTGAAACCCGTTTCTAGAAATAAGCGTTTTTCGGTGCAAGCACAGATTAATCAAAGTGTAATAAGTGACTTTGATTTGGAAGTAATTATCTAATTTATTAACGATTTTATTTAAAAAATCGTTGTTCATTTTGCGTACAGAATTGAATGGGCTTTCCGAATATATGATTTATTTTGAGAAATAATTATATTTTCATAGCTAAAATTCTATTCTACTAGGATATTTGTATTCTGAAACAGCCAATTGCACTGCAAATACTTGCTATACAATACCTGACTAACTTACTATACAATATTTCTCTTCGATGGATCAGAGATTATACGATATGTAAAGAGTCAACTTCATGTTCGATCACAGTCAAATAAACTAGAGAGTCAACACAGGAACATTTATTTTAAAAAGTTTTAATATTTTTTAAATATTTGTCATTTTAGCATAGGGGGACAAAAAAAAGCTAAGGAATTTGCTATTTCTTTTGAAAATATCTCCCTTCGTATGGGTCCCATCACGACGGGGTATAGCTCATTCGACTCGACACAGATAGAGCTTAGTAGAGATTATCGACTTTAGTTCGCATTTCACCACTAGGGGCGCTTTCCGAACTCTGTTTCTAGAACGCGTTTCTAGAAATAAGCGTTTTTCGGCGCAAGCACAGATTAATCAAAGTGTAATAAGTGACTTTGTTTTCGCCGTAATTATCTTATTTATTAACGATTTTAAATCAAAAATCGTTGTTCATCTTGCGTACAGAATTGAACGGGCTTTCCGAAAATATGATTTATTTTGAAAAATAATTATATTTTCATGGTTAAAATTTTATTCTACTAGGATATTTGTGTTTTGAAGAAGCCGATTGCACTGCAAATGTACTTGCTGTGTGTACTTTTTTCGAAAGCTCAAAAAGATATCAAATTATTTTTTTTTCTATTTTTTATATATCGGATTCTATATAGTTTGTTGAACTCATGATTCAACGCAGGAACATTTATTTTTAAAAGTTTTAGAATTTTTTAAATAATGGTCATTTTTGTATAGAAAAAAAAAAAAAAAAAAAAGCTAAGGAATTTGCTATTTCTTTTAAAATATCTCCCTTCGTATGGGTCCCATCACGGCGGGGTATAGCTCATTCGACTCGACACGGACAGAGCTTACTAGAGATTATCGATTTTAGTTCCGCATTTCACCACTAGGGCGCTTTCCAAACTCTGTTTCTATGGGCCGGATCACGACGGGGTATGGCTTATTCGACTCGACATCGATAGCTTTAACGGTTTCAGTGCCCGAGGTTCGTATAGAACAGATAGCGCCCCCTGGTGCTGGAAGGTGTAATTAAAGGATTTTTCAGAAAACTCGGGTTCTATGTGTCACATCACGACGCGGTTTGGCTCAATCGACTCGACATCGATAGAGGATACTAGACCTTATCGGTTTTAGTTCGATTTTCACCACAAGGGAGCGTTTTTTTTATCTATGTTTCTATGGCCCGGATCACGACGGGGTATGGCTCACTGATGTAAATTAGGGGCCCGCTGGCGGACGAAGCTAGTAAGTGCAATAATGTGTACGCTATCTTGACACTAATCAACAGACATTTGATACAACCCCTCATCTTTTTGGGAACAACGGGTTTCGAGCTTATTCTATCGACGATAATTTTCAGAATTTTCAAGCTATGATTTTAGGACTCACACAAAAGTTGCTCTATATACTTAGCTAATACATTATGCATATTATATTTTGATTGCATTTGCGCAGCGCAGTGAAATATTTTTTAGTAAACCTGCTCATTTTTCATCCAATTTTTATTATTTTTTTAATTCTGTTTACAGAGTTTTATGTACAATGATGTTTGTGATATTTTCTGAAAAGAACTTTTTTTATATTAAGAACTCTGAAAATTATAAGTAAAAAACTAAGCGAAATTTGGGACTGTTTTTATAAAAACCTTAATTTCTCTACGAGTATACATGCTATCCTCATAAAAATTAACACAGTATATTATAATAAGCCACTTATTAATAAACTCGAGTTTGAACGCCTTTGCTATATTAGTTTTTACAGGGTTATCCAAAAGATATTCGTTTTTCTCAATTTGTTGACAGTCCCCTACGGGGTTTCGGGAAAAAATCTTCGCGGAAACATATAACCTATACTATACTATTTACACACCTGCAGTTTCAGGTTAATTCTTCATGTATTTTTCTAGATACTTAAAAAAACGTCTAAAATCGCAAGTGACCGGTCACCTTTTGCAATATATTGTATATACTTATTTCTGAAAACATGTACACACTCAAGAATGAAACATCATCTGCTCCTGTCATGTATTTTATGTCATGTCATGTATAACTGTCAAGTATTTGAATATGTCCATGCTTCAAAAATTAGTATGAACTAACTTTTATATGCTTATTTTTCAGTATTTCCATGATGCAAAAATGAGTTTGAACTGATTCTAATTATTTCTGAGTATCTCCATGTTTCAAATATAAGTATGAACTGACTTCTATGTGCACAGTTTTGAGTACGTCCATGTTTCAATATTCTGAGTAGTTCTGTATTTCAGACTTGAAAGCATTGGGTCGTCATATTTGAAGCAAAAAGTTTCATAACAAAATGAAAACATCGATGGACTCAGATTTGAAAGTGTCATTTTTCTCAGTGTATGAGTATAAAATTTCATACAGAGTTTTATGTTATGTTTTTAATCAATTGTTTGCAATATTTTTAATTTCATGTGAAAATTTTTAATATATATTTCTCTAAGTGAAATTTTATTTCAAAAATTCTGTTTTTTTACTTTAAAATTTATTATAAATGTTGTAAGTACTATTTTTATAAATAATGAAGACAAATTAACTGAAAACATTTTCTGCTTACAAAACTGAGAATAAGTAACGAAATTGGACAAGAGGTTCATGGGTTTTATAAACATTCTATAAGTTTAAAATTTTTAATTCATATTTTTCAAAACTTTTTAGCTGCAAAGTAATCTTTATAGACAAAATAAAATCATTAAAAATGCCTAATAATAATGAAAATAAATTATTGACTCCCAGGACAACCTTAATAAATTTCACAATAACATCCGGTGTTTGCTATAAAGAAATTTAGTAAATATCTAGTTGCAGCTATTGTCCAATTTTGGAACATTTAAAATTCATAATCATATTATTTATTTAATATGAACTTTATAAACGAGTAAACCTAAGCCATATTTTTTTAATTATTTTCTTTTTTGACATATTATATAAGTGAGATATTTTTTAGTAATCTGGAATGCAACATTTCACATATTAAACTGTTAAGTGTATAGAGTAGACTTCGGTATTCGCTAACTATTTTAGGATATTAATCAATGTGTTTACGTATAATTACGTATAGTTACGTTGTATTAATCAATGTCCTTATAGCTTAAATAATGGACATAATGATAAAACAAGTAAACCAGTCAAATGTAGCAAATTTTTTGTTTCTATAATTGGTGGAAAATGTACCAGATAAATCGTGTAAATTTAGATATTTCATCTAAGCATAAGCATATGCAATTTTCATTTCTAGCATAAATAAAAACCTGTTCTTTAAAACATTATCACGATTTAAATGTAAATAACTGTGTGTAGAAGTATAATCATATTATAAAATTTATTTCCATGAATTTATGTTTTAAAACATGAAAGCATATATGTATTTACATAAATGAATAAACTTGAGTAAGCATGACTAAGATTGGAAACTTCGGAAAACATATGCTAACAATACTGGTTTAAAATTTTTACATGTAATATATTTTGTGTATCACAGGATTATATTTTACAAAGGGACATGTTGATTCCGTGCCTCTTGCTGTATAGATATATTTTTATATAAACTTCTATTTTCTACAGAAAAATATTCATACAGTGAGAAGTTACTTTTAATAATTTAATTTAATTTTAATATTTATTTTTTAGACTTCTTGATCTGTACTTATTTGCTGCAGTATCATTATATTTTGATAAGATATCTTATGAAATGTTATCCATATTAATAACTGCAATGTAACAAGAAATCTTTAAATTAAAAAAAAATATTTTATTCATGTAAACAGAAAGAATGGATTTTCTCATTTTTCTACATTCAATATTATACAATATCCTTTGAAGATATATTATCAGAGAACTTCTTTCCAGATATCATCTAAAGAATAAACAGAAAACGCTATAAAATCAACATTTCTAGTTTTGCTATTTTAAAATTATAATAAATTTTAAATTTATTTTTACCTAAAGAAACATTCTTGAAACAAAAGTCAATTCTTTTAGTAGCAATATTCCTAAGAGCCATCTTTGCATTTTTAAAAAACTTTGTGTATTATTATTTACATTAAAAAAATACGTAGTTTTATAAATAAAAATTAAGTATAAAATGATTTTATAATAATATATTTATTCGGTTTTATATTATTTAGAGTAAGACGGAAGTATGATTTTGATATTTTTAATGAGTACAGATATATGATTGCAGCGGAATGTATACGTTTCTGATACATTAATAATAATTTTTTTTAGATGTTTGAAAAATACAGCAGATGGGATACAGCACATGGTCTTTGACACTTTTAAGTGATTGTTGCTAAAAAAAATGTGCATTTCAATTAATAAAATATAATTATGATACTTTTCTCATTATTTAATTTAATTTAGAAATGATTTAAATGTATATTTAATATATTATTTAGAGTAAGACGGAAGTAATCATTTTCATATTTTGAATGATTACACATATATGATTGCAGCGGAATGTATACGTTTCTGATACACAAATAGTAATTTGTTTGAGATGTTTAAAAAATACAACAAATGTGATACAGCACATAGTCCTTGGTACTTTTAACTGACTGTTGTTAAAAAATGTGAATTTCAATAAAAAAATATAATTATGATACTTTTCTCATTTAATTTAATTTAGCAATTATTTAAATGTATATTTTTTATATTATTTAGAGTAAGACGGAAGTATTATTTGGATATTTTGAATGATTACAGATATCAGATTGCAGCGGAATAAATACGTTTCTGATACATTAATAGTAATTTGTTTGAGTTGTTTCAAAAATACAGTAGATGTGATAGGGCACATGGTCCGGTCCTCGGTACTTTAAGTGACTGTTGTTAAAAAAATGTTCATTCCAATTGAAAAATTATAACTATGAGACTTTTCCCATTTAATTTATTTAACTTAGCAATGATATAAATGTATATTTAATTTCAAGTACATTAATAAATAGTTATTCTTATATGATACAGATACTTGATACAGTACTTGCTTGGTATTTTTTAGTGACTATTTTTATTTATTTTTTATTTTTTTCATTTTTTTTCTTAACTCTACATTTCAATTACAAATTATAATGATAAATAATTTCTGATTATTTTATTTAATTCTGCAATAATTTAATGTATTTTGTATTTCAAGTATATTAAGAGAGCTTTTTATATGATCTGGACTTACTTTATTACATTAATAAGAAGAACATAAGATAAATGTTTATATATAACTTATGATAATATTAATAATTTATGTATAATTTTATTTATCTTATTTTTAATAAAATATGTTATTCTATTTATCATATGTTATTATAATTTTAAATAATTACTTTTAAATTATAATGACACCTAGATTAATTTTTTAGAGAGCATGATGTTTGAAATTTTTAATCTTTTTTTTTTTTTTTTTTTTAATTATTGTGAAAATTTTACAACTTTATTCCAACTTTTAATTTTAATTTCATTTAGATATGTATCAAGAAGTTTTGTAGACATGACAAGTTTTGTTGTGCGTTGCATTAAATAACATGCTCTTTTTGGATAATTTATTTAATATTTTGCATATTTTTGACAAATGGACCACGCTGTTTGTGGTAATATTAGATAGTAACCGTCGAGATTTGACGGTAAACAACTTGAAAATTCCATTAGCACTATGTTTTAATTTTTAATTAGTTACATTTAACTTAATTAAGTATCGAAAACTCGATGAATTGTTATACTGTGTAAGTGATAAAAGCGCTGTCAATCCAACCAACACAACTAATGAAGTGAAATGAATTAAAGATTTTAATTATAACTTACTATGCTTATATTTTAGCAGGAATTTAAATAAAATTTCAATTGAATGAGCAATCATTGAGGGCTTTTATTTTTATTTATTATAGTCTCAATGTTTTATTCTTTAAATATCAATAATTAGTATTTACAATTTTTTTGGAATTATGCAACCTTTAATATTTTTCATCACTTTTATTTTTACCAACCTGACTCTAAAACATTATTTATATATTAAACCATGTATATCACGATGGTTTCTTCTTTTACAGTTCTTATATGAACATTTTCCCTCCTTTCTGTTTTTCTCTTCTTTTCTTTTCTTTTACGCAGAATAATAACATACTTTTCTTAGTATATAAACATATATTCTTGATAGTGATCAGGCAAAATATAGATATAAATTTAGGTCAATTTATTTAATCGATAACACATGCAAAATATTTTCATTTAAATATTTTTAATATAAAATTAGTAATTACAAAAATATTGTGTGGTGTTAAATTTTACTTACCACAGTCGCAATATTTCTTAAAAGTAACAATACTGAGTATTTTCTGAATATTTTTTAAATTACGCGAGTTTTATTTGTTTTTTTACTATTATTTATTTATTTATTTATTTATTTATTTTTATGAGTCTTACTCTAAATCCATGAACTTAAAATTTGTTGTCTGCCGACAACGATTTATATTACATATGTTTTAATTACTTGAATTTTATTTTACATTTTCATACATTATTTAATTATTAAATCATAGATATCAAGGCAATTTCCTTTAGATTGCCTGTATGAATATATTTCTGCCATGTTTTGTTCCCTTAATAAAATATAATAACATACTTTTCTTGGTATATATCTTAATATATATATATATATATATATATATATATATATATATATATATATATATATATATATATATATATATATATATATATATATATATATATATATATATATATATATATATATATATATATATATATATATATATATATATATATATATATGATATATTGAATCTATATCAAGACTATGATATGATAAAAGTCATATCAAATATAACAAAAATTGTAGATCAGTTCAATTTATTTAACGATAATTACATGTACAATCTTTATAATTTAAATATAACTTGGTAATTAAAAAATATATTGTTGGGTGTTAAAATTTACTTAACTATAAAGCATTGGAATAAAAAAAAATTATATAACTTCTCCTGAAGTAAAATAAGACATTATTGAAATGAATTATGTTATCGCCAATAAAGTAAAAATATTAACCTGCCCGAAGCGAGCATTGAACCGATGATGTAGACAGAGAACCACAGCTTAAAACCGGCGCCTTATACTGCTCAACCATCATGATCTCACGCTAGTCTACTCTAAAACTGGATATGTTCTAGTCTAGATGCATGTTACGCATGCGTATTTATGTCTTTTTTTTGCACTGAAAAAAAATTATCTTAAGAATTACCTTTTCGTTTTAATATATAGGATGTTTTATATTGCCATTGAGCAAAATCATTGCCTACAGGATCTATATTTTAATGAATCCCAAAGGAATAAATCAGTTGTTGTTTACCATCGCTGATTGCTTGGAGATACGATTTTCAAGGCAAGATATATCGAAAAACATGCATATCTCAATGTAGATCATCACTCAAGTTATTATTATTATTTTTTAATCTTTCTAAAAAGGTTAATCTTATACTGCTTTATTCAAAAAATTAAATCACTGAAAATTAAAATAAGAGGTCTAATTTGAATATATTCACGGAAATTCCAATTAAAGGATAATCTTCTATGCGGAATCAACTACTCTTCAATCGTCAGATAATAATAAAGTACTTTAAAATTGCAGTAAACAACTTTAATTATCTCGTCGGAAAAACCCATTCATAAACTGTTTTCAACTCAGCTAAGTACATGGAATTACCGCCCACGTGAAAGAATGATTATCACGTGCTATCATGTGATTTTTCCCAGTGACGTCATCCAAAGCTATCAAGAACTGAAAAAAAGTTTTAGACTTTAGTTGTTGTGTGAATTTCTTTTAATAATGTAGTGTGTGAAAATGTCAGAGCGATGTAAATGCTCTGTTAACTTGTAATCAAGAAAAATGTATATTAAACCTAAATTTAATCGAAAGGAAAGAGTCTATTAATTATACAGTTATTATTATCAAATATGCTAATGATATTATTTTTCAGAAGTGACACTATAAATTAATCTGTGATACTCCATCGGATAATACCCAATGTGCGGAAAGTACCAATCATATATTCGGATACACAAAAGGAAGATTTGAACTTATAATCAGGTAAGCGTCTGCATGCTTACTTAACTCTATTTTTGAATTATTGTTTTTATACAATTAACGAAACTATTTTACACATTAAATTAACTGCGCCGCCGACAGATTATGAAAGACTGATATCATGTATTATATAAAAATTTTAAGCACATTAGCTATATGCTGAAAAAACTCGCTTTATAGAAAATAAAAACGAACGCAAAGAAAAGCGATTCGTATTAAATTAAATTAAATATCTTTAAAAATATTTAAAGATAGAAAACAAAAATGGCTACATTTAAAGAAAGCCAATTCATCGAGAAGCTAAATTCGAGTAATTATTCCAACTGGAAATTTAAGCTCGAAATGCTTCTCATTAAAGAAGCATTTCGAGTGAGTTGGTTGATCACTTATTCGAAGTAATAAGTGATCAACCACCAACTCCTTTAAATGAGGATTGGAACAAAAGAGATAGAAAAGCCAGAGCTTTAATTAATCTAAGCATAGATGACGCACAAATTGTGCATGTAAAAGATTTTACTACAGCCAGGCAAACCTGGGAAGCTCTCAAAAGTACGCATGAAAGAGCAAATCTGAGTAGCAAACTGTATTTATTACGAAAACTGTACAGTACTAAACTGCCCGAAAACGGTAATATGATTAATCATATAACAAATATTCTACAAATAGTAGATAAATTATCCGCCATAGGCGAGAATATAAATGACTCACATATATACGCACTATTTCTATGCTCATTACCGCCCAGCTACAACACGCTTATCACAGCATTAGAGGCAAGGCCCGAAGCCGAATTATTCCCAGATTTTATCAGAAGTAAACTCATAGATGAGTATAATCGCAGACAAGAAATGTCTGAACAAAATAACAGCTCTGAAAAGGCATTTAAAACACAAAGAAAACACACTTATAACGACTACAAAAGAAATTCAAAATATTGCAGTCACTGTAAGATGACAAATCACAGTAATAGCGAGTGCTATCACCTCAAGAGCAGATACACACAGCACAACAAAAACAACTTTAATAATAAAAACAAAGCTAAACCTTTTTCATCATCACTATGCTATGAAAACACAGAGAATTATAAAGAGAATACTGACTGTCACGATAACGCGAATGATCAGAAAATAAGCTCAAAAACTAATCAATCCGAAGATCGCGTACTAATAACAGAAAAATTAGGAAAACAAAACTGGATACTCGACAGTGGCAGTACCTCACACATTGCAAATGATAAAAGGTTATTTGATAAATTTAACAATTTTGAAAAATCATCAGTCACCATCGCAAACGGCAACAAACTCGAAGCATTCGGTTGAGGCGACGTTTTAATAAAAACGAAATCCTCAAATGTAGAAATAAAACTCACAAGACTACAGGAAGTCCTATACGTCCCAGAACTATAATCCAATTTAATATCCGTAAGCAAAGCAACTAAAAATGGATGCAAATTAATCTTTGAAAATGACAAATGCGATTTAACGTTCGATGGTGAAATTTATATAAGAGCGAAGAACAAAATAATTTATACATAATCGAACAAACAAACCACTTAGAAAATTCAGAAAACTATGCAAACGTCACACTAAGCTGTAATAATAATAAAGAATGTTTAGAAGTATGGCATCGAAGACTAGGACATCGTGATTATGAAGCAATCAAAACAATTGTTAACAAACAGCTAGCTACCGGAATAAAAATTAAAAACTGCAGACACAATAATAAATTATGCGAAACCTGCATCAAATCTAAATTAAACGACGCGCCATATTCAAAATCGGCTACAAATAGAGCAAACAAAGTTCTCGATTTAATACACAGCGACGTCTGTGGAACTATAAGTACACCAACACTAGGAGGAAAACAATACTTTCTCACATTCATCGACGATTACTCGAGATATACAACTATATACTTACTATCTAAGAAAAACGAAGTAATTGATAAATTAAAAGAATACATTGCAATGGTAAATAATCAATTCGGTAGAAAACCAAAAGAAATAAGATCCGATAATGGAGGAGAATATAATAGCAACGAAATAGAGAATTATCTAAAGGAAAACGGGATATTACACCAATTCACAATTCCACACAACCCGAGCCAGAACGGCGTGGCAGAAAGGAAGAATAAAAGCCTACTCGATATGACACGTAGCATGCTTTTAGAAGCAAATTTAAATAAACAATTTTGGGGAGAGGCAATACACACAGCGACATATTTACAAAACAGATTGCCAACAAGAGCGAATGACAAAACTCCATACGAACTATGGAAAGGTATCAAACTTAATCTCAAACATTTAAGAACCTTTGGATGTAAAGCATTTGTTTACATTAATAAAATACATCGAGGAAAACTAGATAATAGAGCGCAAGAAGGTATTTTTCTAGGTTACGACACACGTTCCAAAGGATATCACATACACACAAAAGACAAACAAATAATAATTGCCAGGACTGTAAAATTCATAGAACATGAAATAAAACACTCAAACAACATTGAGGAAGATTCAAATCTCGAAGAAATCTAAACTGATGATAGAAATCAAGAAGAGAAGAATAAAAATTACATTGAAATTGACATTAATGATAATGAAAAACAACCATGCGAGTCCAAACAAACACAAATAGAACCAAGAAGGTGAAATAGATCTAACAGAGGAGTACCACCGGATAGATTTGTCTGTTTAGTTAAAGACACACAATCAAATGAACCAAAGAATTGGAACGATATCATGGAAATGAAAAATCCACACGATAGGGAAAATTGGCTCAAAGCCACCGAAAACGAAATCAAGTGCCTAGTTAAAAATAAAACTTGGACATTAATCGATCCGCCACCAGGCAAGAAAGTGATAGGTTCAAAATGGACTTTTAAATTGAAACGCGACAACCTAAACCAAGTGCAAACCTATAAAGCACAACTCGTGGCACAGGGATACAGTCAGAAATTCGGAGTAGATTATGACGAGACCTTTGCTCCAGTTGTCTCTCATACTACAATCCGTGCATTTCTCATAGTAGCATTAAATCATAACCTTAAAGTTAATCATATCGACGTGAATACAGCGTTTTTACATGGAAACATACAAGAAGAGGTATACATGAAACAGCCGGAAGGCTATATAGCTCCAAATCAACAAAACAAAGTATGTAAATTACAAAAAGCAATTTACGGGCTTAAACAAGCCGCCAGAGCATGGCACACGAAAATCTCCGAGAGTCTTAAAGCATTAAATTTTGTACAAAGTACATCTGACTCATGTCTTTTTATACGCGAAAATGGTGAAAACTCGACATACATTATAGTTTACGTGGACGATCTGTTAATTACCGGAAAAAACGAAGATATAATCGAGTTGATAAACAATCTAAAAAGGGAATATGAATTGAAAGATTTGGGAGAAGTCAATAACTATCTCGGAATAAATATAAAAAGAGACGATAAAAATGTCTACTTAAACCAAAATTCAAAAATTGAAGAATTGGTAGATAAACTCAATCTTCAAAATGCAAAACCTTACAGCACACCTATGGAAGCAGGTTACAATCGACTCAACGATGATGAAAATCTATTACCTAACAATATTAAATTCAGGCAAGCCACGGGAACATTACTCTACATCTCAACATTAACCAGGCCCGATATTTCAGCAGCGGTCAACATACTCAGCCGTAGAAATGAAACCCCTCGAGAAAAGGACTGGAAAGCCGTCAAAAGAATAGTGACATACTTAAACAACGCAAAACACCTCAACCTGACGCTAAGTTCGAAAAATAAGCCTATTCTCGAAGTTTACGCAGATGCAGATTGGGGAGTTGATCCAGAAACTAGACGATCCACTAGCGGAAATATATTTATGTTAGGAAAATGTCCCATACATTGGACAACGAAAAGACAGACGTGCGTTGCTCTGTCATCAGCAGAAGCTGAATACATTTCTGTAAGTAACGCAGCACAGGAAATACTATGGATGATAAAACTCCTGGAAGATTTAAATTTACCACAACAGAAACCCATAACAATATACGAGGACAATCAACCATGTATAAAAATGGTTGAAAGTGAAAAACATACTCGGAAAAGTAAACATATAGATATCAAATTCCACGCGATAAGACAACTCAAGGAAGATGGAATAATAGATTTAAAGTATTGTCCCACAGAATTAATGACCGCAGATTCACTCACCAAGCCCAACCCCAAACCTGATTTTATTAAACACCGAAACAATCTGAACTTACTCTCTTATCCTACATAGAAGATTAAGGGGGAGTGACGGAAATTCCAATTAAAGGATAATCTGCTATGCGGAATCAACTACTCTTCAATCGTCAGATAATAATAAAGTACTTTAAAATTGCAGTAAACAACTTTAATTATCTCGTCGGAAAAACCCATTCATAAACTGTTTTCAACTCAGCTAAGTACATGGAATTACCGCCCACGTGAAAGAATGATTATGACTTGCTATCATGTGCTTTTTCCCAGTGACGTCATCCAAAGCTATCAAGAACTGAAAAACTTTTTAGACTTTAGTTGTTGTGTGAATTTCTTTTAATAATGTAGTGTGTGCAAATGTCAGAGCGATGTAAATGCTCTGTTAACTTGTAATCAAGAAAAATGTATATTAAACCTAAATTTAATCGAAAGGAAAGAGTCTATTAATTATACAGTTATTATTATCAAATATGCTAATGATATTATTTTACAGAAGTGACACTATAAATTAATCTGTGATACTCCATCGGATAATACCCAATGTGCGGAAAGTACCAATCATATATTCGGATACACAAAAGGAAGATTTGAACTTATAATCAGGTAAGCGTCTGCATGCTTACTTAACTCTATTTTTGAATTATTGTTTTTATACAATTAACGAAACTATTTTACACATTAAATTAACTGCGCCGCCGACATATATATTATATATATATTTGATATATATATTATACACACACACACACACACATATATATATATATACATATTTTAAACTTTAGAATATTTTAAGTTTTATTCGAAATATTTACTGTTATAGACTTTAGCATTTTTAAATATTCAATTTATCCTCCTCTGTAATTACTTGACATTATATATATATATATATATATATATATATATATATATATATATATATATATATACCGTGAAATGCATTTAATTAAGTCATTTTAAAATATTAACCGATAATGACAAATGTACTTTTATGCCCGCAAAAAATAGTCTAGATTCATATATCACTAATCATAAACTTTTAAATGACATTTTTAAGGTCAAAAAGTATTATTTTAATTTTTCGACTCTCTTTAGAATATTTTTAATCTGATAAAAAATTATATCAATAACCGAACTTACAAAAACTTGCGAATGAATAGATTCTTTTTAGTAGATTTAACTTAGTAGATTATTCTTTAGTAGATTATCTTAAAAAACGATTTAACGCATGATTGTAATTTTTAATATTTTTTTATCGTGTTATTTTGGTATCACGTCTAGAGCATTTTTCATTATATACCCAATTGTTAAATTTCCATTATTATTTAGAATAAACTTTGAAATTGCTTAAATCCCATAAAATGTTAAATATAAAATGTTCATTACTTTTTAATGAAAGTAGAGTGTTTTTAAACTATCGACACCAGATATATTTCATAACAATTATTATTTTTAAAGAGTGTTAGTTTAAATTAAAAAATACTAATTTAATTTTTCTTCCTTTTGCAATTTTTTCAAACCACTAAACTTTCCGGTTTTCTGAACAGTGTACCAAGCTCAAATAGTTGTATATGTTATTGCGTTAGTTTTCGAAAACTTTTGGAAAAAAAATCAATATAAATATTTGTTCTTCTTGTGTTGAACGGAAAATTAAGTTTTATTTTTTTAACATGTCTTTTAACTTTTAAACAATATGCTTAAATATTGAAAAGCAAAGCATGATTGAATTAAAATTAATATAATAGGAATTATTTTTCATGCAACTATATTTAAAAAAATTATGCCTAAGGATGCTATTTAATAGAAATGCATTACGATGTAGAAAACATACAATGCATTAACAGTATGTCAAAACATACTGTTAATGCACTGAGCAATATAAATCTATTTAGGCATTTAAAAGTTACAAACTTTTCTTTAAAATTACACACATTTATAAACAATAATATCATATAAAAGATATCATATGCATATTTTAATTAATGAGCAATCTATAAGGTACAATAATATATTTAGTAATGAAATCTTCAAAATAATTTCAATATATTTTCTTTTTAGAAACATTTATACCTAACACACAATTTTTAATATCACATTACCTTTTCGATTTTTAAATTTTGGTAGTGATTTTTAATTATTGAAAAATGGAATACTACTTTTAAAATTTATTTTCGTTAATGTCAGTTTTTTAATTCATTTAATACACACATATTATTGGAATTTTACTATATGAATCAGTAATAATGGTGTTAACTTAACATAGCAGTGGTTCAAATGCCGGCCATCCAGAGTTCTCCTAGCCTAGTACCGCCTAGCCGATATTTCTACTTCTCTGGATTTACACCGCATGGAAGGGAGGAAAATAAATGAATGTATGACATCATGAACCCTGTATTGCTGAAAAAAAACGTAACCGTGGTTTTAACTGTTCAGGAGCGACTCTGGTTACCACCGGATAATCTAACAGAAAAGCATTGTTGGAAACTTCAGAATAGCCCGTAATATATGAGAAGAGAAAGAAGTAAAATGGACAACTAAGAAAATAATTGCATAAAAGGCAGAAATCGGATTTTATAAAGGTAAAATAGGTAGATATCCGACCGAGGAATATAATGCAATTTTTTCTTCTGTAAGTGTGCTTTCTTTGTGTATAAGAAGGGGATATCTGTTTTGGATGTTTAGAATGTGACATGTTATAACTAACTATAGAGATTGCGTTAACGCAGAGAACGATTACTATGGTTGTGATTTTTTTATTTAAAGTAATCTAAGCTTCAACAGCAAGCTTTTTTGTTGCTTAACGCATTAAGAAAACAAAACTGGGAACAGACTGGAATGGAGACTGTCAGAGATAGTAATTAAGAAATTTGAAAAAAATGTTTGTTTATTTAAAATTCCACGTTCTTTCTGAATATTTTAAATGCTATTTATAAAATATATTATTTTCTCTTATTTAGTTAAATTAGCCCTATTTGTCGGATTCTTTAAAAAAAAAAAAAAAAAAAAAAAAAAAAAAACACTGATGTAGCCAGTATTTAGACCCATTTTCTGAACTCAAAATTTCCAGACATTCTGAAGTTTTCTTTATATAAATAGAAAACACTTTTTAAACTAAATTATTTTATTCTAGACGGATGTTAAACATACCAAGGTATCTTAGCATGACTTTTTCCTCCTCATTTTTTTTTAAATTGTAGGATATAGATTTGAAATAAAAGTGAGAGCCGGTATTTGGACCTACTCTCCTCTATATTTATATATATGTAAATATTTATATCAGTGTGAATAATTGTCTTTTAAAACAAAACAATACAAAAAAAAACTACGAGTTGTGCCCTAAAAGCCTCAAAGGATGTAAAACAGTGCTTATTTTCTTTGTTTTAATACGATTACCCGATTACTGAAGATATAATGGTATGAACATCGTTTCAAGGAAGGACAGGGACGGGGACATCCGAGCCGTATCCCCAAGCATTAAGCATGTTGGAATGTATTTCCTACGATCTGCCAACACCTGTATGTTGCCTGCGGTATTACGGTCGAGACCGGACACCAAAATACAAACTTAGAGGAAGTGCGGCCATTGTTTGAAGCTTTAAATTTACAATGTTTGTGATAATTTAACAGTTTTTGAGTTCACAAAAATATAATACTTGAAAATATTAATTTCCATTCATCTTCTTAAAAATGCGAGATTATTTGCGATGAGGATGTCCTACGTCGCTGAAGATTTTTATAATGATCATTCTTTCTGTTATTGCAATTGACCTTTTATAAGAAGGAATGTGTATATAAATAGTAGTTAGCATTTTTTCTTATTAATCTGACAAAATATGTTTAAGTCAATTTAATGTCTTTGAAATACCAGTAAGCTTCTCATCAGAAGCTGCCTGGTTAAAAACATGCGAATTTATATTATATACTACTGATCAAAACAAACTTTGAGAATAATATAAATCCTAAAATTGAATTAAGAAAAAAAGCTGTATTCTGTAATTCAGTTGCCATTCATTTTCTTATGACTAAAAGGTTTGTCTGTGTCCAAGGTCGTATCCACCACTCTTGCGAAAGCTGACGGCTGTTTTCATGATTGGTTAAGTAAGATCAATGCAACAATTGAAAATCCTATTGAATAAAAAGATTAAGTAAATAATGTCAAAGCGTCCCGGACTTTTAAAATGTCTAGGAAAAAGGTTTCTTTAAGACTTTTAAAAATAATTTTAAATATGATGTTTTAAATGTATTGCTTTAAATATGACGTATTTTTCACCATTAAATGCTGTTTGCACGTAATATTTTAATTGTTTTCTTTATTTTATAATATTCATGCGTTAGTATATTTTTCAATTCAAAAGTGTTTGGAAAATTTATTACTTGGGCTTTTTAAAATCTGGATATTTCAAACTATGAATTAAATTTCTATTCATATAATGAAATTTGAATAAAAAATTTAACAGAAAACAGACAAATATAAGTAGATGATGGAGAACTGCACACCGCAATATAGTCAATTATATGCCTTCAAATTATGGTTATCTTAATGTGCAATGACGTACATCCTATAAAACATATGTAACGGAACTATCTTGGCCGATATCAACATTAAAGTGCTCAATTTCAATTAAAACAATTTCCCGATTTAAAAACTATCTCCTTCAGAGTGTTTATTATATATTACTTAACCATCATACGTAGTATAGTGTAAGTCTTGCAATCGTTTTAAAAATAGAAAATTTGCTTTTGACGGATTTACACGTTTCAGACACTGCAGATTCCGAAAAACATATTTTTAGAAAAAAAAATGCCGTCCGTCTGTCTCTGTGTCTGTAAACGCTATATCTCCTGAACAAATTGAGATAGAGACTTTAAATTTGGCATGTACTTAGAATGTAATAATGGGAAGAAGCTTATTGAATTTCAGTAACCTCGATTATCCAGAACTATTTTTTTCGGACCTCGAAATATTCGTTCTGATAAAAGCTATATAAAAATTTTCGAAATTGTTTATTTTAAGGAGTAAATGTAAAAGACAATAAAAAAACAAATTTTGCATAAAAAATGAAGTCGATCGAATAATTAGTTTCCGGGATATTTGGAATCATATTTTCCACATTCTTCGATTTATCATGACACTGTATTTCATTCAAATTGCAATTCAAAGATATATTTTAATTGGAAATGAAACGCTTAATATGACGCAGTAAACTGTTAATTGACATGATTATAATTTTTGGAGTTATAAGGATGTTTCTTTTACGCAATTCAGTAATAGAGCATTTAAATTTTATGACGTCATCAAACCACGATTTTATTCGAATTGCAATGAATTTTATAAATTTTTTACACGTTTTAATTTTATAATTTATATTATGCATATCCATGATGGGTAAGTATTACGGTGGCCCCCAACGACTAGTTTTTGTATAAAACTACCAATTTCCATGTCTTTATGTGAATTGTTTTTGCAGGATAAGCCAAAAAAGTAAAACGGTCAAAATCAATTCAAATTTTGCAGCAGCAGTGTTAGTTACATTTTTTTAGAATAGGGATTACTTTCTGTTCGTAAGAAAACCAAAGTCATTTCTAAATAAATGATATAATTGATAAATTGCCGATGTTTAACTCATCATACAAATATATATTAATGCTATTTCAAAAGATAAGTAGAGGATTTAAAACACAAATAACACTTAATAATCCATTTATATTCCTTATTTAGTAATGATTTGAAAAGAAAATGTTTGCGGAAAAAACAGTAAACCTTAAGACACATTCCATTTATTTTTCTAAAATATTTAAATAAATCCCTTAGTTTTTCAGAAAGCTGAATGTTATGCTTTATCACATCATCCGAATGTAATATCACTTGACCTACTTGGAACATAGTAAAGAGACGGGATATTACTCATGATGCATTTGTTAAAAATAATGTCAACAAAATCTAGTATCAACAAATGTGGTTTATCTTATTTTGCGTTTAAAATAAGAAAAATAACCATTGAATGTCAAAATGTTCTAATAAATTGAATTATGCGTATTTACATAATATACCCATGATTTAGAAAAGCCATTTGAAGGGAAACTTTTAAAGGAAATTTTATTCAAAGTAGGTGATTATTTTAAATGACTTGGAATGAAAGATATTCTTTGTCACAAATACAAATTTCGTTTTCTAAATCTGTTTCTAAGTATGTATTGCATTGTTAAAATAAATAATTTCGTATTCTACAGCATGTGTTTTATTGAAATTTTTCAGAAATATTTCATTTCGAAAAGTCATGCATAAATAATGTATTCATTTCTTTTGACATAAATATTTCCCTTTAAAATAAACGTTTTGCATAATTTATAATGAATATTTTTAATAAAAAAATTTAAATAAACGATTATATATGTATTTGAATAGAAAAAACTCTCGTTCTTTCTCTTTTGATACAAATTTTAATTTATTTGTGTACCAAAACAAAACAAAAATATTTTTATGAATATCGCTAAAATGCTTTGAAGATGTGGTTATAAAGTTTTAGGTATATATAGAATATTTTATTTGCATTTGCATTTTAGTATTCTATTAATAGAAATATATTAATGCTTTCATTTAAAACTTTTTACCATCATTAATAACATATCGTTATTTACATAAAAACACATTACACTTTAGATATTATAATAATAATGTTGTCTTTTGATTATTCCTAATCATATCGCACACAAACCTTTAATGTTTTTGAAATTTATTAATCAAAATAAAATTAAGTAAAATTAATAACATTGTTCCTAAATAAGATGCGATGTCCTATATTTTTGTCACATTTAGGGTATATTTCAAATTCTATTATATAAATATATATTTTGTTAAGCAGAAAAAGATTGCATACTATGCTTTTAATTAAAAAAATATTTTGTTTCGTACAAATTGAAAAATTATCTGTAATCTAGGAAAACAATATAAGATTGTCGCATTTAGGTCAATTTGTCACATTCCATTATAGTAGTTAAATCTTAAATAGTACATAAAAATTACCTAAAAGTGACAATGCATTTTATCAGAGTTCCACCATGCACTGTTAAAAATATGCAGCAAACTGTCCAGTCATTTGGCCGTTTTTACAGAAAACGGTTACACAACCGTAATTTAACTCTATTCTGAACATATTATTGACCGTATTATGGTCGGAATAGAGTTAAATTACGGTTGTGTTACTATTTTCTATAAAAACTGTCAAATGACTGGACAGTTTGCTGTAAATTTTTAACAGTGTGGAGTAAAGGAGAACAGCTGCTGTTTGACAATGGGAACAATTTATATTCGTGTAAGGGGGTATGTTAGACTGTTAGCGGAACATTTTAGATTTTATGGGAACCTTTTTAGATTTTTATAAGCACTTTTGTAAATGCGTTCTTTTTATTTTTAAATGCACTTTTAATAGTTAAAATTCAGGGCACTGTTTTCCCGACATGAGAAATGAGAGACTTTTTATTATATAAGCGCACTTTTCAATAGAAAAGACAGTAAGAGCACCATTGCTTTGACCGACAGCAGAGTCAAACTGAAGTTTACTAATATATATATTATATTACACTTTCGTATTTTTAAAAAATAAAGCAGAAAGTCGAAATACTGGCTACAACTTTTATTTTCAATATAGATCTTACAATTTTAAAAATTAGTGGAGGAAATACTCGTGGTCAAAACTTTTGCTCTTACTGTTTGTAAATGAAACCGATCTCAGCGACGATCTCAAATTGATTCGTCGCTTTCTTCTTTCAATTAAAACGACAATCTATTCCTATCGCCGCTATGCAGCGGTGCACTCAGTTCTCAGTACACATGCTAGTCGTATTTGGACCCTAGCCGGTATTTGGAATATCTCTTCTATGTAATTTATAGTTTTAAAAAAAGTGCCCACTAACCGAGGTAAAATAAATTTTAAACACGTTAACAGCAATGGATTGTTTACGATTTTGTTTACTATGTTGAAATACTTCCTTCGTAGTAAGTTTTTAATTATTTCGATTGTAATTAATTCTAAATGTTATTAATGTCTATTTTATTTCTATTATAGTGAAGCTACACAAATAATTTCCCTCTTACAGTACTGAAAATTCTTAACTGCTTCCCTCATTTCCTAAAGCACATATTCCATTTAAAAAGCATTTAGTAAGTAATGTAACATGTTCTTAAAAAGTTTTAGCAATTAGATAATTAGATCATTAATCACAACTGTCATTTTAAACAGTTACGGTACTGTTATCTCTTTCTGCTCATACAAGCAATTAAAACTATGTTTTTAATGTGATGTTTCTAAATTTGACACTACATAAAATAAGAAAAAATATATAATTAATACATTAAAATTTAAAAATTTTATGTTATTTTTATATTTATAAATACATGAACATTTGTTCTTCTCAAATTATACTTGTCGCAAAAAAAAAAAAAAAAAAAAAAAAAAAAAAAAAAAAAAAAAAAACTAGTAAATATTGAATTATGCATAATGGAAAGAATAACAATATATCTTAAATATGTTTTTAAAAAAAATTTAAAATTATATAGTCAAATTCTATTTTAAAAATTTATGTAAAACATTAGAGCTATGATGAATTTATAACTCTGTTTTTGTTATATTATTATACACTAACGTTCCTGTATTTTCATACATAAAATTTTGGCAGCATCTTCGTGCCTTCAACTTAATGAATACGTACGATTAAAGCTTAGCACTAAAATAAGTTTACTAAAAACAACAATATATAAGGATGGCAGCGGGTTGAAAATATTAACTATAAATGATCAAATTATGCACTCAAGCAATAAACTACTGAGAAAGAACCCCATGGATTATCTAAATTCTAACACTGACTTCAAACATGTTGGCTACGACGATAGTTCTGTCTGAACCATAGAACTTGAAGAAATCCATCTTCATATGACCAGGAAAAAGCCTCTTAACTCGAAATAATGTTGAAATGCATCTTGAAACACTAAAAAAATATATATCACTATAGAAATATCACTAATTAAAGTAAGCCCAGCGGATTCCAAACATAATTTTATTTGTAGTAATTAAATCAAGACATTTTTACCTAAGCAAATTTCTCAGCTGAAGCATTTAATTCCAAACTATGTGGAAATGTAATTTCACTGCTAATGATTCGTTTGTCAGGTAGTTCGAAGAAAGCTCGAACTAGTCTTGGTTGTCCACGAAGGCAGACATCCGACAAATCCTACGATATTCACTACTACCGCCGTATTTATATCAGCTGTTTAACTACAGAAAACTAATTAACATATTACTGCATAAAATAACCGCGACACTCATACTCATGGATATTCAACCACGTAGTACGAAATTAAAAGAAAGGACTGAATGGTCAGTTCATTCATGCATGTTAGAGTAATTACAACACGTTCACATCCAAAATTCAACAATCCATTGGCTTCTACACTAACTCCATAACAGTGTAGTAGATAGGCACTTGCGCTACAGATTATGCATTAAATTAAATTACTTACACAATGAGGACAAAAAACTATTAGGTAATATTTAAATTTTGGTGCATTTGAAAATAGTTCGTAGTAGCTTTTCTACTTTTCTTGAATATCGTTATTTTTGAGTGTCACAAAATAGTTAAACATAGATGAACAAAATGTAGCAGTTATATGACTTAAATTCAACAAACAGAAGTCGATCTACTTGCAGGGTGTGAATAAGTTTTAGAAACAACTTGCTGAGCAATGCGCATAAATAAATTGCATATTGGCAGCATTGAAGATAAATATTCCAGAAAAACTATTTTTAATTCGAAATATTGATCATAAACCCGAAATAAATATTAATTAAAAAGTAATTATTAATATATAGATGGGTGCGTTTTTATAAAAAACGCGATAGTTAATTATTAATATATAGATGGGTGCGTTTTTATAAAAAACGCGATAGTTAATTATTAATATATAGATGGGTGCGTTTTTAAACAATGTCCTTTATGGTGTGCCAATGTCCGGTCTACATATTTTACTAAACGTCGTGTGTTTTAATTAGTCATTTTATAGATTGCACAGAAAATTTGTTTCACTGATCATCTTAATAAAGTGTACTATTGTTCATCATTGATTATCCAGAGTTAGAGTGCAAGAATAAAACTTGTATGCACTATTTACATATAGATACTGGAAATAGATACAAAAGTGTCTATGGAGAATTTTGAATTTTATTCAAAACATTTTATCATCATATACACTAAGCTCATTTTTAAAAATGCTCTTATTAGGATTTGATAATGATTATATGAAAACTCGATAAATTTATTAAACTGTAACATCATTTATAATACTTATTAATCATCTATACAGCAAACAAATGATGGCAAGTTGTGAATACTTTTAACTTTACATCCATACAATTAAAATCCAAAAGAAAAGTAATTGTGATTAAGGGTCACCGATTCTCATTATGTAGTTTAGTATTCTTCGAATTTTGAGAGGCATCTCTGTATATATGGTACTTATTTCTTGTGCAAATTTCCGATAATAAATATGGGATTTCTATATTGTGAATTTAAATGTTTCCGGTACTAGTACTGTGTACAATAAATTGTCTATTCAGTGTTTTATGTAATCAATCAAATATATATATTTTTTTTATGATGTGATACTAAGTACATATTTTAAACATTGTTTCACTGCATGCTAATTTTTAATATTAGGCCATTTATAAGCCAGAAAATAATTTAAAATTACTTTATTGAAGCACAGTATATGATTAAAGTTTTTGTTGATTTTTACCATCTAATGACTATAGGGCATTTGCATGAAAAAAGTGGACATGAGGGTTAAAATTTCAAATGTCTTTTATTACTACAAATACTATATCAAATTAAAGGTAAAAATATGACGAATATGAAATTACAGGGAACTAAGCTCTAAAAATATTTTTTTAATAATTTATCTAGGCTCAAAGTTGGAAAAAAATTAAAAACTTTCGGCATTTAAAATAGGGTATTTTCATTCTGCCAGAAGCAATATTTAAAACAGCAGCATTTTCAATATATGCGCATATATTACTATTTGTGATCTTTGTGTATCTTTTGAAAAACTTAATTCTTCAAAAAAAAATTAAAATACACGATTTTTAATTCAAATATATTTACACTGTCTCTGTGTCACACCCGTCACAAATAAGATGCTTAAGTTATTATACAAAATGCATTTTTCCATAAAAATACGTGAAACTTTCGGAAGGCATATTATTGCAAGTATGAATAACTACGAAACGTTAAAAATTCATTGAATTTTTATTTTGTGTGAAATTTTAATGTGACGTGTGTGACAAAATCCTTGTGACAGTTCTGACAAAATTATTGTGACAGGTATGACAACATTTTTAATTGCTTTGAAATATATTTAAATATTTTTAAAATGAAGTGTAATGTTGATCATTCTTGTTTCTGAACATATTAAGACCAATTTGCCAAAAATAGAAGATAAATCATGAAGTATATATTTGAATTATTTTAGCAAATTGTGAATTGGTAGCAATTTACTTTTAACTTACTTACTTTTAAGTTAATTCTGCTTTCAATTTTTTTTTAAATGTGCTCAGGAGATTGGTGCAATAAAGGCATTGTACGTCTCAGCAGTGAAAAGACTAGAAACTAAACAATTGCTGACAGAGAGATGGGAAGGCGTCAAGTCTTATCACCACCCAGCAAACACACACCTTTCGGCATACGATCGGACCGCAATCGGCAATGTCGGTTTAATGTCGGCATTGGCACAGTGGTATCGGTCAAGAGTCGGTAGCACGTCGGCAAGTGATACGAAATAATGTGCTTTTTCGAATGCCGGTTGGAGCTATCGGTCCTCTTACGGCTAAGTATCGGCAAGCGATTTATATCGGCAAGTGATGCTGGACCGATATCTGATGCCCGAAAGTGGACCAATTAGATTTGCCAACATCGGTTGGAATTTGGAATACTTAATCTTAGCCGATGCTTTTTTTTTTCTTTGTTTCATTCGATTTTTTTTTTTTTTTTTTTTCTTTTTTTTTTTTGCGGGGGGTGGGGGGGGGGTATATTAAATACATATTTTTTCGAAGAATTAGTGTATAAATGTAAAATAAAATTATAAAATTATTTTTTTTTTTCCATTTGATACGTGGTGAAAAAGAATGGAATATCTAATCGTTAGCCGGTATACTTTTGTTTTTCATTGTTTGAGTTACATATAATATTTTAAATACACATTAAATATATATTATTAAAATTAAAATATATTTTTTCCATTTTTTCTTAGATGAATCAGTGTAACAATGTGAAATAAAAATGAATAGGATATTCCTATTTTTTTCCTTATTTTCTAACAAAAACTGGATTGGTAAAAATAATAGAATATTTATGGAATTTGTAATATGTAATCATAGCTGGTGCTTTTTTTTTTATGCTGTTGTTTAAGTTTTGTTCGGAATATTAAATACATCTTTTTAAAATTAATATGTATGTTTTATTTTTTTTTTCCGAAGAATTCCGTGTGGGAGTAGGAAATTAAGATTAATAAAACATTTATGCTTTTTTTTTCTTCATTTTTTTTAGCAAAACAAATGTTGGTAATATGACGGAATATTTATTGAATTTGAAATATTTAACCTTAGTCAAGTTACTTTTATATGTTTTCGTACATTATTTGTGTTTTGTTGATCATATTTTTCTAATTTTTCTTGGAAGAATCAGTAAAACAATATGAAAGAAACACTCTATTAATTATGATGCATTCATCTTTTTTTTTTTTTCAACTTATCTATAAAAGGTGGAAAAAATTATGAAAATGCAATCAATTTTCACCTAAATTCCAAACAAAAATTGCTACAAAAATCAAAAACGTCTGCTTTCTCTCCTTCCCCCTCCCTCCCCACCAGTGGCTGAGAGGTTCTGCTCTCGAAGCTGGTAGACGAGAGGTCTGGTAGACGAAGCTGGGTTCAATCCCAATCGCGCCCGTCGGCCTAATCGTTCGGAGTTTTCGTGGTTTTCTTCGAGCCGTGGATTTATCAATGCGTAAATACGGGTTAGGTTCCCTTAGAAAGACCCCCCACGAAGGGCACTCCCCCCGGGCCTATATCCCAAGTGTAGATAATTGGCCGTCAATAATCAACCCAACCCAATCCCCCCCCCCCTCCCCCTCCACACATGGTCGGGGGTTGAAAAGAAAGATTGATTTCACCGGAAATTATTGAAAAGAATAAAATATTATCCGTGAATAGATAGAAATCGCTGTTTTCGATGGGTAGGGGGCTCCACTCCTCCCACCCCACCCTGGCCCGCTACCCAATTGATATATTCACTATGTATTGTCTTTACATTTTATTATTTTCAAAGATTTTAGGTGACACGACCTGCCCCTGTATGGTAGGAATTAGATGAATATATATTTTTTTAATGGAAGCTTCGTACTCCTAAAATAAAGGATTAATTTTACAAAGCTCCTATCAGTTTCTAAGCATTTAAAAAAATATATTATCTATAAATTGATCCGTTAATGTACCAGAAAACCCAATTATTATAACAAACTAGGTACCGCTAACCGGTATCATGCCGTTACCGCGGGCGACGGCAAGCGGCTATCGCCCGATTGCTTACCGATAGCTCTGTGTTTGCTGGGCAGTAAGTAGTGATAGTACTATCCTTCTGATGGGAAAGACTGCCAAATCAACACTGAGATAAGTGGCAGTCACTGCTAATTATCAATCTCCCCACCAGAAATATTTTGAAAATATCAGATTTAAATACCAAAAAGCAAAAAGCGTAGCAAAAAGCGTAATAGCTTGTACTATGCTAATGTCTTGAATATCAACTCCCGTAAGGACGAAATAAGCGTAAAATACATGCAAGCCAGTGGGCCACACTGGATTTGGCCAGAGGAAGATGACATCTCAATTGAAAAAAAAAATCTGCTATTGTAGGGGCCACTACAAATTTTAAACTAACTGCATAAATATGTTAGTTTTATTAAATTTCTTTTGTATATTTGTTATTGTTGAGTTTACTGTATATACTGATCACTGTATTATATTGGTAAACAACTTTCAAATTGTACACGTTTTCACAATGTCACACACGTCACGGCAGGAAAAAAATTCTTATACATTAAAATAATTAAAATTTATTATGAAGATCACGTATTAAGTTTAATTTGAATCTCTTACATTAGAAAAAATTGTTTTAATACTGACACTTTTAAATATTGACATGAATTTTAACAAATATGTATGCAAGTGAAAACTCTTGTCCCGAGAGAGTCACACCCGTTACAAATTATTATTTTTTTTTATTGAGAGCTATTGAAGTTATATATTTGCTCAATTATCCAAGCATATGCATGGAAAAACATAATTAAAATACTTTTCAGGGATTTCTTAGCTAATTTATTTACCAAAATTTAGATATAAACTCTTAAAAAATTTTCTGGATGTCACGCCCGTCACAATAGTATGGCCCTATAGTTTAAATTTTGTGAAATATTTAAAAATATTCACGAAAAATTGAATTTCGACCTGCATTAGTGATTATTTAAATTTGATTTGATTAGATTTTTTAAGGAACTTGCATAAATGTAGAAAAAATGAACAGATAAGGCAGATTTTCCTACTCTCTAAGTATTACGTAAAACAGATAATGAATGAACATCACTGATGTAAATCATTATTGAAAAATAACAGGAAATCTGATGTATTGAGAGATGTGATTTTTGCGCATGGTTGATAATTATAGTTAAAATAAACAGATTTATTAAATTTATACATTAAATCCCGACACCTCTAAAGAAATTGTTTTCAGACGAAAAAAAAAATTCACAGCTTTAGGAATAACTAATATATTAAGAAAAGAAAAATACATTTATGTAATATATGTAACTGCCTTATCAGAAAATATTTTACACACTTATTTAATATTCCAATAGTTCATATATAATAAAGAGATGGAAAATTTTCTACTAGATAAATCATCTTCAAGGTGGGAGTAGCACAGTCGGGGTTTATTAAGACAGGGTGAAAAAAGTTCGGTTATATCAGAAGGAAGTGTATTGGCACAAACGGCCAAGGATCCATTTTCAAATCATGTCCTGGACATTTTTCGCTTTTGAATAAACTCCAACTATTCTACTCCAACATGGAAGAAGAATTCATATATATTTTTAATAATTAAAGTAAAATTTTTACTTTTGTGAAACTTTTATCGAATGACTGGTTTTATGTGATTTTAGAAAATTTTTAAGACTTTCGAAACATGTACAATGCCTATCTATATGTTGAAAAAATAAAATAATGTCTGTAAAAATAGATAGTTCGGAGAATTATTAAGTTAGAAAATGACATTATGAATGATCATAGATTTAATATGCAGACAGTTACAGGTAAAATAAAAGACTGTTTTTACGACCAAAACAGAGACAAAAACCGGTTTGGAATGACATCACTTCCGAACAAATCACACAAAATTTTGGGGACCAAAATTTGTCCAGATTTTCAACATTATGCATAAATATTCACTACCTTGGACTCCTGAAGCAATACTCCTGGATAAAACAAGACTATATGGGCTGTATGTCTGAATGTAAACACGGGAAATCTATTGGTTTAACAGGTTTTAAAAGATACAGGAGCGATTTTCGGAATCGTGCGTATCTCTTACGACGTAATATTGGATTTAGTCTAAAATTTCATAGGCTTATTGCAATAAATCTGAAAAAACAGGCTGATTGCTAAACGACTGATCACATTTCAGTGACCCTGAAGCTTTATATGATTAGTGCAAAAACCTGAAAATTATCAGTCTAATTAAGAAATCTGTTAATTTTAAAATTAGCATAAAAGTTGACACACTGTAAATAAAGTCAAATGATTTTTTTATCTGGCCCTTATCTTTCTCAAGTTTTACGAAAAAATATTATAACGTCTTCCTAGTTACTAATTGTACCGAAAAGCGTTCCTTTATATTCAAACACATAAAACTATAGATTTTCGAGATTTAAATAAGCTTTTCTGAAACAAATGTTTATTTTGCTGCCCATAATTTTCAGAAACGTTTCCGAGTAGTTTTTACAGTGTATTAATCAGATTTTTAAAGCTTAAATGCAGGTTTTTGTAGCTCATATTAATTTTCAAATCAACATTTGAATGTTACATTAACAGCATTAAAATTAATATTATTTGTTACTCATTCACGTGTAAATTTTTTTACGCGGCCGAAAAGGTTTAGTTAAGAATTGATAGCATTCGAAAAACCAGCATTCCATTTAAAAAAAGGAAAAAAAATCCATACATTGTACAAACTACTCGGAAAAATTTCCGAAAATTACGGGCACCAAAATAAACTTTTGTTTCAGAAATACTTCTTTGAGGTGCGTCATACGTTCTCAACTTTTGAAAAAATAGAAAATTAAATCCTTGTAGTGTTTTGAATAATGGAAAATATATTTAAAGTGATCGATAATACCAGCCTCGCTTAAATGATTTTCCTACTTTTCTTAGGTGTATCAAAAATATTTTAAATGAGCAGATTAAGGTACAGGAGAGTCTACAGTATCTTATACAAGAATAACAAATTAAGTGTAAGTTGAAAAAAAATATGTCAGTATATGTTTTTTCTTCTAGAGCATTAAACGCGATTTTCTTTAAACTACATTTTTTAAAATAGGCAGCGGGATAACTTGAACATTTTATTTTTACATTTTAGATATAATTTGCGCTTACCTACGCATAATTAAATTGTGCATAAATAAATTGTCCAAGGTGCATCAAGTCATTATCTGGAAAGTTTATTTTTTATATTTTTCCAATAAATGTAAAGGTAAAAATTTTAGACGAAAAATGAAACATTTTTTTTTCAAATTAACGCATTTTTTTCACAAATTAAAATATTTGAGCCGATGGCCTCTTAGCTGAAAAATTATTTTACAAGGAGAAATTGAGATTTTAAATTTTTTTAATTATTTATTTTTATTTATTTTGTTTGTTTCTACAGGAAGTAAGGACGATGCCCATCGATCCCGGATATTTTGGAGTACAGGTCAACGCGGATGCAGATATGCGACCGGATTTAACAACAACGACAAAAACTTGAAGCAACAAAAAACAATATGGAATTATTAGTTTTTCAGTTTTTCAGTTTTTTCTTTAAAAGAAATTCCTAAATATGTCAGTTGTTTGTCAATGATAACGTATATCGTCAATGAGGACGTTTGTAACCCATTACATATCAGAAGTAGATTGCTTTGAAAGGTTTCTGAAAATATAGGAATGTTCGGAGTCCCATTTTCGCAGCTATGTCGAATGCCGGGGGATTATATTTTCAAAAACCTTAAGAAATATAAGAGCTAAATTAAGTTTTTTTTTCTTTTAACAGTTTAGGTTCTTTAAATTTTGACTAAAAAAATGTATGAAGGTAGTTGGAAAAAGACCGACGGTTCCAAATTATTGAATTTAGAAATTAATTCAATAATTAATTTTTTTTATCATTTTAATTTTAAACCTTTAACAGAAAAGGCTTTAGATTGTACATCTGGGAGTAATTTTAGAACTAAATTACAAATAATTTGTCACAGTTGTTGATTTCTGTTTAATGAAAAATAAATCGCATAAATTGTAATTTGAAAACCTCACATCCTTCTCAAAGAACGCACCTTAATAGAAATTGATTAAAATATTTCTATAGATATTTGTCCTACGAAAAATGTTTCATAAATTTCTAGTGAGAGGCTAGTTTTCTTTTCTTATTTGAGCTTTAGCTTTTTCTCCACGAGATTTGGCTATACTTTGAAACTAATAATATAAATTTTAGAATTGTATCTGAATTGTTGTTTCTAGACATTTTTTTTAAGTGTACGTAAAAGCTGTAATTATATAGATACTAGTATATAACCCCGTCAAAAATTACGGATTGTTGATCTGCGTTTCTTTTTCATAAGACTTCATACAAACAAACAGCATGAAGATTTTATTATTGAATAGTTTGTATTGTAGAAAAGTACATTTTAAAAGTGAAAAATGATTTCTACAAATAAAAATGATATATATATATATATATATATATTTGTTCTTTTTACTCAGTATTAAATTTCAGAAGTAGTTCAACGATTGGACAAAACATTCAAATTAAATATTAACAAATAATCCATGTGCGAAAGTTTTTGCGAAAAAGTGTTATCATTGAGTTTCTAAACAGCTTGACTCACCACATAACTCATTGTTTGATTACATAAGCAAAATTAAATGCAAATTACGCTGTACTATGCATTCTTTATTTTTTATTTACGTTTGATAAGAAAGAATCATTTTACAGTATATGACCCATTATCCGAAATTCCAAAATCCGGAAAAACCCGAAGTCCAGAAAAAAAAATTCGAAAATTTTCTAAATTTGTAGATTTTTACTAAAATTTTAGAATTTCTGAAAATTTTCGAAAATTTTAACGATTCCTAATTTTTTTTTTCAGTCCATTGTGTTTCAGTATGTAATCACTAAAATATTGTTACTTCGGTGGCGGGTGAACACGCCAAGTCTTCCCCAAATTTGAAACAAATCATTCCTGTGACGTCGTAATTTGTTGAGGGCGAAGGGAGTCTTTTAAATTATATAAATATTTTCCAGGTTCCGTAATTTCAATTAAAAAAACTCCATAAATAGACATTCAATGCTTTTATTAATTTTTCCATGATCATATAGTATAATATAGGAGTGGTGTCTCTTAGCAGGAGCCAGCAGAAGCAGCAACTCACACAGTGAGTTTTCAAAGAGAGAGTGATTATTCACATAACATTATTGCTAGAGATTTACATTACTTGGCGAACAAAATTGTTGCCAAAACACTTTACTCAATACATTATTTTGGCGTTAGAATTCGAAAAGACAAGATACTTTTGGCTGGGTGTGGAATTTCCAGTAAATTAAAATAATTATTTGCCTCCGAGCCAGAAACGTTACCATATTTGGACATGTTGATCTAAATTTAGCAATTGATATCATCACCCATTATTGTGATTGGAAGATGCTACTGAGAATAAAGCAAGAACAACCGTTATTTTTCTGAGTAAGCAAACATAAAAAAAAGCATATATTAAGGATAATCTATTTGACAGTTAGAAAAGGAAAACGTTGTTTTAAATGAGATGAAGGTATATTTATTGGATATAATTTATTGCTATAATTTGAACTGTCAACATTTGCAAGATTAATGACTCTGAAATAGAAGTTAAATTCTTTTTGGATTATTTATGAGAGATCAAAAGAATAATTATTATTATGTTTATTTTAGAAGCTATAAATAGGCATATTTATTTTATATATATATTCCGCAGGGCTGCCACTGGCGACTAATTTTATATTCTATTCGCACCACTATTTAAATAAAGTAAATTTTCTAGTATATTTCTCTTGCAAATGTTGTCAAAGTGTATGTGAAAAAATATTGTTCTGAGAAAGTGGTGTGAGATAGAATTAAAAAATAGTCGCCAGTGGCAGCCTTAATATTGCTATAATTTGATTACATTCAGAGATGCAATTCAAGGTTAAATGAATAAAGAGTGAAAATAAATTACATGTGGATTGTTTTATGAACAATAAGGATAATTATAAAAAATAGATTTAAAAGTAATAAATAAAGTTCTTAATTTCCTTTTTGCAATAAATCTTGATATATAACTGTCATGTAGAAAACTACTATTTACCTTTTATTTATTCAATTATTGTAACGGAAAAAAAGAATGCTTAAATGAAAAGAATTATTTATTGAACTAGAAATGAATTCGTATAACTTAACATTTAGATTACTGCTGAGATTTTATGAAAATAAAACAGAGAGAAAAAGGATTATTAATATACAGGGAAACGAATGGATATGGAAAGTTTTTAAAATTAAGAGGGGTTTGATTTAAATAAGTAAAATATAAGAAAACATTTATATATATGACAGATTGCTGTCATATATAATCACCCCACAAACCAGGAACAGCTGTAATGGTACAGTACAGCTGTAAAAAACAAGTATCGTGTCTCTTCTTAATCACATATATTCAGTTTATAAGTAAAGCATAAACATTGAGAAAGATATAAAAGCAGACATTTTTTAAAAATCTTATTTTATCATAGCAATTCTTTATAACTTGTGATCAATAGTCCATTCAACAGTCCACAAGTTGTTATTTTGTTGTTTTGCAGGACGTCCTGTTTAATTAGTCATCTAAAGTTTGTTTGCCTTGATTGAATTGGCCTTACATGACTGTTTTGAAATTGCTTGACTTTTTGTATAATAGTATAAAATTGTTCGATTTCTTGTGTGACTGGTACCAGTACTTAATTTATTTGTCATGACGATAAACATATGAGAAAGTATGCACACATTTCTCATTTTCAAGCATTTTTGATCCAGCTAGGATCTTTATCTGATTATGCAAATTTATATAAATCACAAATGCAAGCAACAAAAAAAAATACACATACACAATGTTACTAAATACATAATGTAACAAAGATGTTACATGAAAAAAATGAAAATGAAATGCATGTGGTATAGATGCAGTGAAAAAAAAAAATGTGAAGATTCGTGCCAAAGCACAGGACGGGAAAAAAAAGGAATGCAATTTGACGCCCGCAAAAATTGTCCGCCCTTATTCTTGTAACAACTACAAGTATTATGACGCCAGTTTAATACCTTTGTCCTAGGTGTAGAGGGAGTGAGTTGAGAGCCCATATTGTAGTATCTTGACCACAACATGGACCCCTTGCTCCCCATGAAGACCGCACTGGTGTTCAACAGGAGCACGTTTAATTGACATATTGGGTATTGACATTGGCAGACAAGTTGTTCTTATTAGGTGTTTCACAATCAACAATTGGTAGTGCTTGAGTTTCATGAATAAGATTAGGATTGTTTAGTAAGGTTTCTTGGTGGTTGTCAAATTTACAACGTGATAAATAATCTGCAACTACATTAGATGATCCTGGTATATGTTCAAAAGTGTAGGAATATTCTGAAAGTTCAACTAACCAACATGTGGTTATGTCAGCTGGGATTGTGGTTTTTTTGTATTTTTCTAAAGGCTTACTGTCAGAAAGAATTACAAAATCTCTATTGTATAAATAGTATTTGAAAGCTGTTACCGATTTGTATATTGCCATGAGTTCTAGTTTCAGAGCGGGGTATTTTTTCTCAGAGGATTTTAAAGATTTTGAAAAGTATGCAATAGGTAACAATTGTCCGTTATGTTTTTGTAATAAAGCACTGTAAATAGCAACATTGGATGCGTCTGTGTTAAGGTAAAATGTTTTATTCCAATCTGGTAATCTAACCATCGGTGAGTTGAAAAAAAATTTCTGTATGGTGTTAAGAATGTGTTGATGTTCATCTGTCCATTTGAATTTAGATTTTGGAGTAGTTAGGTTTATGAGTGGTTGCACTAAGCTTGAAAATGATGGAATGAGTGATTTGTAGAATGTTATTACTCCTATGAGTCTTTTTAATTGACATTTAGTTGTTGGAACTGGAAAAGAAGTTATCTTAACGATGTTAGATTTAATTGGTGAAACACAGTGATTTTCAATGTGGAATCCCAAGTAGTTAATTTCAGTTTTGTGGAAGTTGCATTTGTTGGGGGAAAGTGTTAAATTATATTTAGTTAGGAGATTAAGAATTTTCTCAAGTTTTGAACACATTTCTTGAAAAGAATTTGCGCCTAAGATGAAATCGTCTTGATATGTAAATACACCTTCTAATTGTAGTTAATCAAGCAAGGAGTCCATTAGAGCTTGGAAAATTGAGGCGCTGGACTTTAATCCAAAAACAAGTCTTTTATATCTAAAGGATCCAAACATAGTGGTGAATGTCAATTGGTTTTGAAATTTTTCGGGTAAGTTGATTTGATGATACGCCTGATGAAAATCGAGGGAAGTGAAAAATTTATATGATGATAGGTTAGCAATAATTGTTTGAATTTTTGGAAGTGGATACGATAAACCTTGAATAACTGTGTTTACCATTCGAAGATCTAATGCAAGTCTATATTTTTGTTTACCTGTACCATCAGATTTTTTTTTAACCAGTAACATAGGACAAGCCCATTCAGAACAGCTTCTCTCAATAATTCCAGCTTCTAACAATTGATTGATTTGTTCGAGTGCATCTTTTTGTAATGATTGAGGGATTGGGAAGGGTAAGGTTTTAATAGGGTAGTCATTAATGAATTTTAAGTCTGGCACAATCTTATCCGTATGACCTAGAGTGTTTAAGGATTTTGAGAAAGCATTGTAGTATTTTAATAATAAGCTATTTAATATTTCTGCTTCATTTGTATTCAAGTGTCTTAGATCAAAATCATTAGAGGCTAAATCTTCTTTTCTCTTATTTAGAACTTCTTTTGATGCTTGAATAAAATTAATAAAATGTTGTTCTGCATTATTTGGATTCTCAGAGTTATCTGGGGAGTGCTCGACAATATCCTCAATTTCAGATAAATGACCAATTTTAGTTTTTTATGAAGATGAATGCATGTATCAGTGTTATTTTTAACAGATATATAAAAGAAGTGACATTTTTGAGGAATTTTCTTCTTATGTTTAGAATTTTTATTTGACTGAATAATGGCATCAAAACCAATTAGGTCTTTTAATGATGATATATACTCAAACAAATAATTTTTGCTATCAGTAATATTGTTGATGTACACAGAAACCAATTTTTGTTCTTTTGGTTCTAAAACAATCTTTCGTGTTAATAGAACATCCTGATTTGTCATGGATATGGAATGTGAATTACATTATTTGTTATCCTCAACATTTAAGGTATTGTTTGTAGTTTCTAAGGGAACCGATAAGCTGTTATTTATGTGTATAACTTTCTTGAATGTATGTATGATAATGTTAAATCTGTTTATGAAGTCAAATCCTAAAATTCCTTGAAAATTCGAAGATTCTGGGATATCAACAATATAAAAATGGTGTGAAAATGATTTATGGTGCAGTTTAATTGAGGTTCTAATACAACAGGAAAAATCAACATCAGAATTAACTGTTTTAATAGTAATGCTTGTGGAGAGTCTTTTATATTTTAACTGAGATTTAAGTTCATTAAACAGATGTTGCGATAATAATGAAATGCTGCTGCCGGTGTCCATGAGAAAAATTACTTCTGTTTTAGCAATGGAGGCCTTTACAAGAGGAAGTGTTGGGGTATTTCTGTTTACATTACAAATAAAATGAACAGTGTTGTCATTATCATTTTTTTGAGTTGTTTGTGTTGCTATGTGATTTAAAATTGCAATGGCATCACAAGTTTGTGAGCTAACTGATTTTACCAATCTTTCTTTAGAAATTTTAGGCATATTAGGGTCAACATAAAAGTTTGCTGATGTGGAATTATTGAAGTGAGATACAATGCCATCAGCAAAATTGCATCTCTTGTTTAGTTTTCCTGAGATTTCTGTTGGTTGTTGTTAGAAAAAATTCTAAATTGTTCGCGTCTTTGTGTGTTCATTCGCTTCCACTTGAAGCACGAATGGGCCTCATGGCCCTTTTTGAAACACAACTGGCATGTTGTGATGTTTCTTTTGAAGGATTTGTGAGGAGAAAAGCGCTTGAAATTGTGTCGAGATTTGAAATTTTTTTTGTGACGCATAGCGTCTAAACGATATTTTTGTTTGAAGTCTGGGCGAACATTTACATTTTCTTCAGCTTGTTTGTTGTCCGACTTAAGCGATAGTACATTTATTTTTTCAGAAATTTCTCTTAATTGTTCTGCTAACCCTATATCAGATTTGCTTGTAGATGGATATGCATGTAACACTTTTTCTGTATGCAGGATTTCATGTAAGACTTGTGCTCGGTCTACTGCTGTTTTATAGTCATATATTCCTTCTTCCTGTATTTTGATACGAAGATTAGAAGGGATTGCTTCTAAAAATTTCATAAATTTTATTTTGTCATGTGCATTTTTGTCAGTAATATCTGCATAAACAGTAGCAGCTAAAACATTAAGTCTGTGAGCAAAATTTTTTATGGTCTTTGCCGGTAAAAATGTTAGGCCGGATAATTCTATACTGGCTGCACATTTGCTAGGGGGAGAAAGGAAAGCTGAAAATTCCTTTTCTATAAAGTCCAAGTAGTTACTTTTTAGCAATTCAGGGTTTTGACAGAAAAAATTGAGAGCAGGACCTGTTAGTTTACTTTTGAGTAACGAGATTGTAGTTTGTTGGTTATATTTGTTTATTTCTGCCACTGATCGGATTTGATCAAAAAAAGAAAGGCAGAAGTTCATGATCACCTTCAAAGTTAGTGATATTTGTAGGTATGTGTTTATTAGCCATAACTGCAGTAATTTAAGTAGTGTAAACGCAGGTATTAACTACTGAAATTCTGCATATGAAACATACAAAATACAAAATGCATAAAATAACAACACATAATGTAAATAAAATAAAATATGTGTATATTGAAAATAAAAGGAAATAATATTTATACATGTATTATTATATATATTATTTAAACTTTTTGAGGAATTAATCAAACAAAAACAAAAAAATAATAATATCTTCTCAAATCATTTTTAAAGACAGAGATAAAGGGAAAAAAAACTCTTGAATTTTAATTATTTATTTATTTTAAGAAGAGGGGAATTAAAAAGGCATCACCTCATTATTAACTTTATCCAAAAAGGTGAATGTAATCATCAGATGAAAAAGATAGGGGTTTAAAAAAAGTATGCTATTTAAACTTATTTTAAGGACGACAAAAGAAAGTAATATAACACTATTTATTTCTTAATTTTTTGAATGAAATCAGAAAAAAATCACAAAAATCTAACCTTAGTATTCTTTTTATTATATATATACAGAGAAAAAGATTAGAATATTTGTCTATTAAAAGAAAAACATCAGTGAAATTTATTACTCTTTAGGCTCAATAGGAAATGTACCAAATTGCACAAAAAGGAATGCCTAAAGCATATTTGCAATCAGTACCCACAACTTTAAAAACCCAAATGTGTATATATCAGTGCATATCATGAGAGAGAAAAATTAATAAGTGTTTCAAAGCACTTAATACTTCAATTAAAAATATTTTAAAGTTAAAAACACTGGAATTAATGAAAAATTACTTACTTGCGTTATAATTTAGACATAAAAAGGCATTAATAAAATTTCTATATTTTAAATGCATAATATCTAAATCCCAATTTATCAATAAAGGTAAACAGGTAAAGTATAAAGTATAAAAAATATATTCTTTAATAAAATTGGATATTAAATGTGATTTAATAAATGAAACAAATTTAATAATAAATGAATAAACTGGAAATTTTGAAAACGAAAAAGTTTCCACTGTTGAAACCTATGTTGTTTTTTTGTCACATGCGAAAACATGAAATTTTTTTGAGTTACCTTTGTGAAGACTGGAGACGAGTCCGAAAACTTTAAAATAGCGTAACATTTAACAGTCAAAACTACTATTTGTCACGTATAATCTCCACAACTTGATGAAAATTAATAAATAATTTTTTAAAACTCTTTTGAGAAGGATGCACACAATTTTTTACTTGAAAACAATTTCGGAGCAATAAATCGTAAACTTGTATATGTTGTCTTAATTCAGTATAGTTTTGAAACAGACGGAAAAAAAACTGAAAAATATTTCACAGCATTCAGAGAACTTTTTCTTGAAGGCTATTTTTACACAGGTTGACATAGGGCCAGTTGAACAGATACACACAGACGAACAGGAAAATTTTAGGCACTGATGAGTTGGAGAAAAAATTCCGACTAGGCCCAGACAGACCGGGAGAATTTAGGCACTGGTGAGTTGGAAAAATTCCTATTTAGAGGCAGACTAGCTGGGAAAATCTAGGCACTGATGAGTTGGAAAAATTCCTATATAGGAACAGACAAGCTGGGAACTTTTAGAAGTGGCAGCATCAAAGATAACAGGCCGTCGACATTCACACAGGCAGAGGAAGGCACTTGCAGAATCTTTCATGATGAAGCCGGTTGAAGATTTATGTCCAGACAGAAGAAGCCGCTTGAAAGCGAGACACCTCTCCCATTTATTGAAGTTGACGAGTTTTTTTTTTTTTTTATATAACTATGGAGAAAAATTCTTGCACGTTCACCAAATTCTGTAGCGTGGTGAATTGTTGAGGGCGAAGAGAGTCTTTTAAATTATATAAATATTTTCCAGGTTCAGCAATTTTCAATAAAAAAACTCCATAAATAAACATTCAATGCTTTTTATTAATTTTTCCGTGATCATATAGTATAATATAGGAGAGGTGTCTCTTAGCAGGAGCCAGCAAAAAAAGCCACTCACACAGTGAGCATTCAAAGAGAGAGTGAGTATTCACATAACATTATTGCTAGAGATTTACATTACTTGGCGAACAAAATTGGTGCCAAAACACTTTACTCAATACATTATTTTGGCGTTAGAATTCGAAAAGACAAGATACTTTTGGCTGGGTTTGGAATTTCCAGTAAATTAAAATAATTATTTGCCTCCGAGCCAGAAACGTTACCATATTTGGACATGTTGATCTAAATTTAGCAATTGATATCATCACCCATTATTTTGATTGGAAGATGCTACTGAGAATAAAGCAAGAACAACCGTTATTTTTCTGAGTAAGCAAACATAAAAAAGCATATATTAAGGACAATCCACTTGACAGTTAGAAAAGGAAAACGTTGTTTTAAATGAGATGAAGGTATATTTATTGGATATAATTTATTGCTATAATTTGAACTGTCAACATTTGCAAGATTAATGACTCTGAAATAGAAGTTAAATTCTTTTTGGATTATTTATGAGAGATCAAAAGAATAATTATTATTATGTTTATTTTAGAAGCTATAAATAGGCATATTTATTTTATATACATATTGCTATAATTTGATTACATTCAGAGATGCAATTCAAGGTTAAATGAATAAAGAGTGAAAATGAATTACATGTGGATTGTTTTATGAACAATCAGGATAATTATAAAAAATAGATTTAAAAGTAATAAATAAAGTTCTTAATTTCCTTTTTGCAATAAATCTTGATATATAACTGTCATGTAGAAAACTACTATTTACCTTTTATTTATTCAATTATTGTAACGGAAAAAAAGAATGCTTAAATGAAAAGAATTATTTATTGAACTAGAAATGAATTCGTATAACTTAACATTTAGATTACTGCTGAGATTTTATGAAAATAAAACAGAGAGAAAAAGGATTATTAATATACAGGGAAACGGGTGAATATGGAAAGTTTTTAAAATTAAGAGGGGTTCGATTTAAATAAGTAAAATGTAAGAAAACATTTATATATATGACACATTGCTGTCATAATTCCTCTCCCAAATTTTAGTTTAAAATTAATTTATCTTACGATTCGTTAGAAACAAAAATAGTTATATATTTATTTCATCAAGGATGATTCTGTTCCGAATTTTCCTAAACATTTAAGGCATTCGGTTTCGAAAATTTTAGTGTTCAGTCTAAAAATTCGAACATAAAAAATATCTCGAATTTTGAACGATCGTCTCCGAAAAAAAAATTATGTCTATCGTTCGCAGAAAAAATAGACAATTTCTTCAAAGGATTGCGGAAACAGCATGAATTTCATCATAGGATCGAAAAAAACGCAATTTAGGTCGCAGGATTGCAAAAGAAAAAAAAGAAAAAAAAACGCTAGTTTTGTTAACAAATCGCAGAAAAAACGCGATTTCCGTCAAAGGCTTGCGAAGAAAACGCAAATTTCTTCCAAAGACTCCGAAAAAATGTAAAATTTCATCAAGAGATCAGAAAAAACACAAATTTGGTTAAAAAATCGAAAAAAAAAAAAAAAAAAACCGCGAATTTTGTCAAATAATCGCGGAAAAACATGTATTTCTTCAAAGAATCACGAAAAAAAACGCAAATTTCTTCAGAGCGCTGCGAAAAAAGTGAAATTTTCGTCAAAGGATTGACGAAAAAAACATAAATTTTGACAAAGTATCACAGAAAAAATGCGAATTCAGTCAAAAGATCGCGAAAAAAAAACGCTAATTTCGTCAAAGAATCTCAGAAAAACTCGAATTTTGTCAAAGGATCGTGAATAAATGGCAAATTTCGTCAAAGAATAGCAAAAAACGCAAATTGCCTCAAAGAATCGCAGAAAAATGCAAATTTCTTCAAAGGATCGCAAAAAGAAAACGCAAATTTCTCCAAAGGACTACGAAAAAATGAAATTTCGTCAAAGGTCGTAGAAGAAAAACGCAAATTTTGTCAAAGAATAGCAGAACAAAATTCAAATTTTGTCAAAGAATCACAAAAAAAAAAAAAAAAAAAAAAAAAACATGAATTTTGTCAAATAATCGAGAATTTCGGGAGAACCCGAAATCCGGAAAATTCCAAAACTCGGAAAGCTTTTGGTTCCGAGGATTCCAGATAATAGGTCCTGTACTGTATTTATGATGGAAGAAAAATTTCAAAATCCTCCAGTAGATGGCGCCAATATACTGTATTGATCACCTCAAATCCTCCGTACGAAAGAATTCACCGCTATTTCTGATTTAAAAAAAACGTGCTTACAATTTTTTTTTTTTTTTTTTTTTTTAACGAAATGTTGATATACATGTTTTATATGAAATAGTTTTTGAAGGTTTTAAACAAAATTAAAATATTTAAAATCTTTAATATGCTTTTACAAATATTTTAACAGCAGCATAGATTTTTCCTTAATCCTAACATGGCGTTTAACTATGGTCGATTCGTAGATCAGAGTGGTCACGCCCGGTGCCGTCACATACATTTTCTTGCCTTCGGATTTTATTATAAGTAGATTGCAAGATTTGTTCCTGAAAAATTCAGCTTAATTTTAATTTTAGTTTTTCTCCTTGATTTTAGGCTAAACTCTGAGACTTATAATATATGTTTTTTAAATTGTATCTGTTTTATTGTTTCCAGACTACTTTTTTAAATGTAATATTTAGGGGGTTGTCAATATGGGTATGCATAAATATTTATTTTCAAATGAGATATCAATTTTGTTTCGAACCATTTACCAAATATGAATTATCGCTTCTGTGAATGAAACGATTCTGTGAATGATTCCTTTATATCATTAATTGCTTTCGGTATATCAAAACAAAATATATATATTTTTTTGTTTTGATGTTTATATTCACATAAAATAATGTTATAAAATAAATTACTTATTACAAGAAAGTATATATTTTGTTTATTATTGATTTCAGTACTTATGGATTGCCGAAGCATTAAAAAAAATATATTTGAAAAAGCGGATTTTTATTTTTTTGTACATTTAATATATTTTTTTAGGGACAGTACTATTTCTTAGGGACAGATATGATGTCACATAAGGTAATATTTCTAATGTAATGAAGATGAAAGTTTTGAATTTAATTAATTTATTTTGTAAATATTTTTCCTTTCAGTCGAAAATGAATTTTCGCGGCACTTTATAATAGTAATAAAAAATGCTAAACGTTGCCATCATACACAATAAGTTGTTTATGCCATGCGTTATTTCTATATTAATTGTCAAATAATCGCTGCATGCTTTAAATAAGTTTGCTTTTAATTTTAAATAGAATTTTTTTATATAAGCGTTTATTTTATACAATTTAAAATCTCAATCATATTATACAAGGGTACACGACATTCTGAAATTATAATTTTCAGCGATAATTTATAAAATGTATCTATTTCCAAATTTTATATTTATTTGTGCTGTTATTTACATTAACTGCTAACTAATAAGTTATTTTTTGTCTAGTAATATTTTATTATTATTGAAGACATATTGCAGTTCATTATCCTACCTTTCAATTAAAGTATAAATTTTCTGATACCATGAATGGATATGTATATATATTTTTTTGGTATTGCATTCAGTTTTAGTAGAATACTGCGTACATGTTTACTGTTCAATTTCGCTTTTATATACAAATTTTTGTTTATAGATTTTAAAAAACGTAATTATTCATTTTCCACATCTAGAAATTATACATTTATATATTATCCGATAAATTCCATTTCTTGGATATTTTACATTTATTCTTGTTTTAACAGAGATATAACATTTGGGGGGAAAAAAGAACATTTATTAATTTTCTTTTGATATAAAATTTACAATATTTTTAACATTAAGAATAAAAAGAGAAATTTAAAATGTTAGAACATTTATCACAATCAATCTAATGTTATTTATTTTTTAGATTCCCAAATTTTCTTAAGTGAATAAAAAGTCTCTGAAATGTATAAAATTAAATCTCAAATTCTGATACTTAGAAAACAATTTAATAAGTATTAAAAAAGATACATATTACTTGATCAATGAATGCATATGTGTTTCAATTATTTCGCCAATGGATAAAAACATTGCATACCTCAATGTTTAGCTAAAATAGAATATTTAAAAAAATTTACTAATTAATTGAAGAAAACAGCGAATATAAATGAAGCTCTAAATAAAAATCATATGCCCAATAAAAAAAATGAAGCGATGAATAAATCAATACTTTTAACAAATGTAGAAATAGTTAACGTAGAGCACACAACATTAAAAGTTCTATAAATATCTTATTTTCCATCTACTGGAAATAGTTATATTCCTATCAACGCTTATTTACTCGAAGTTTTATTTTTGCTTGCAAATTTGCGCATAGATAACATCGAAAAGCGTAACACGCGAGGCAGAAATAATTAGTTTTACGACATATTCAGCAGAAAAATTAAAAAAGAGAGAAAAAGTCCGTGTCAATTTTCGCTGTTTCGCTAAAAATAAAATATAGTTAATTGGAAGTAATTTTTTTTAGATTTTACTAATGCCGATTAGCATTTTCTATAATAAATTTTGACAATCACTTAAGTAGTAATATTTGTTTTGGAGACATTTATTATGCTTTATTTTTTAATTTTGTGTTAATAAATTATTCTGTTATCCATGATCAAATCTGTTGATTTTTTATCGATCATAAGTATATTGTGTCTTCAATAGTAGCGAGAACAAAACAAATCAAAAAAATTAATTCACAAGTATTATCATATCATATTTTTAAAAATTGCTTGATAATTAAGAGATAACTTTTTTTAATCAAAAATGAGATTAAATATGGCATTTCATGTAAGCGAATTGTGAAATGATAAATTGAAAAATAGAGAAAACTATATATATTGTAAAAAAAAAAAAAAAAAAAAAAAAAAAATAGAAATAAAGAAATGAAATGAAATTAAGTGTGAATTTATCGTATTGAATAATGCATGAGAACAAAAGATTAACTTAAAACAGAATAAAAACAAGAAAGAGAAATCACGCGTATAACATAGATTAGGAAAAACTTTCCAACACTAACAGGATAATTTAACAAATCTTCGCTGTTTAATAAGGTAAATAAAATACCTAAGTAAAATTTTTAGGAAACGCAAAACCCATTTGAAAAAAAGATTTCAGCAATTACAGTCCATAGCCAGAAATGTACTTGTAAAATATTGCAGTTGTACCATCTGCCTACGATCGTCTACGTTGTCTATCTACGATTATTTTGTGCAGCCTTGTATATAATCTATAGATTTGTATAAACGCTATATAGTATGCTGCCATTTAGTTTAGTATGACAAAGCACATAACACAGCTGAAAATTCAACTTCACCAGTATCTACCAGTAGACGGAAACATATTTGAATTATTTTGTAAAGAGGTGTATATTACTGTAAGATTTTTACATGCCACATATTACCCTAAAGTTCAATTCACGCAAACACACTGAAAACTATTAAAATCACACTTACGAGAAATTATCATGCAGAGGGGGCCCTGTATGATTTTGTTTTGCGTTTCTTCTATATGATTTTATTTATATTCAACAAACATCTCTTAGTACACTAAATATTTTTTTATACCGCTAACTAGGCCCCTACCTGCCCGGCATGAATGCATAGCTTGACGGGTTAGTACCTGGGTGCGGGGCGGAAATCGCCTGATCACAGCATGGCTGTGATCCACCTGACTATAGAATTGTTCACATCGCTGCTGTGCTTGCTCTCTTGTGGTTTGCTACAGTTATATTTGTTTGCCGGTTCAAGGTTTCTATTTAACTTTGTTGAATTGACAGATTTAATAGGTATCGTAATTTAGAGCCTTGATCAGCTGACGAGACCCTCAACATGCGAAACGCGATTTAGATTCCCCATTTAAGCAATTTACGAAAATACACAGCAATGCTTACGAATTCTTTTGTGTAGCCATGTGTATGATGTATAGCATTTATACATACCACATAGTGTGTAAAAAGTGCAGTTAAATGCATACTAACTGTAACCGCACTTCCAGCAAATATCGGCTATAGATAATACTTCGAATAATGTTCTATATCCGAAAAATTTTGTGTGTCCCTACAAATGAACGATAAATACTATGCACATAACATTACACAACAGATATCTTGTAATAAACCTCAGTAACGTATATACATTTCACTATATTTCAGATAGTGTAACATTATTAAAATATGTTGTAAACTGTTTTTTCCCGTAAACCATTACGTAAAATAATACGTTTGCGTGGTCCTGTAAATGAATGATAAATGCTTTACACTCCATAATCTACAGAAAGAAACTCTTTAGTGCACTTTAAAAAATGATATCGATGTCAATATGTTTGTAATAGAGTAACAGGATTAAAATGAACGGCAAACGATTTTTCCCCATAGACCATAATAAAACATAATTCTTTTGAGTTATCCTGCAAACTATTTACAAGTGCAATTCGTGCTATATACGATAGTATGCATCTTCAGTGATGTATAGTAATTTCAAATATTTGAAACAGTGTGATTTAGTGTAACATCATTAAAACTCACTACAAATGATTTTCCCCATGGACCATAATGTAACGTTATTATGTAATGGACCATAATGTAACGTGCGTTAACATTCTTTTGAGTGCCACTGTACACGAATTATAAGCGCTAGATACATCATTTTCAATACCGCACATGCCATAGTAAACCTGAATAATATATATCAATTTCATGGGAATCCGAGTATATTTACGCGCGTTAGAGCACCGACACGCGGAAGACAGACGGCCAGATAGAAAGACAAACCGAATTCATAAACACTTTGTTGGAAAAATCTTAAAAACATGATAAAATACATTTTATCATTTTTTTCTCGACGAACTCTTCGAACTCGCGGAAAGCTTGAGCGACACAGTAAACATTAGTCACTGCCGGATGTCAATAAGTCAATGATTGTTAAAGAAAGTTTTCATTACAATACATAAAAATCGTTACCACATATTTGAGAGAAATAACGTAAAAAAATAGAATGTTTATAGTACACTGGACGGCTGCGACAAAAATGCTACGTCATCGAGTTACGGGATGAAATCATGATATACGAGAAGTTTATTAGGAGTAGATTAACCCCTTGGGGACGAGCGACACGTATACGTGGCGCATAATATGCTCAGAATCCTCGATTATTCCCATCAGTTATTTTTTATTGTAAGCTTTGCCTTATTTAATGACAGCATTTCAGCGATTCAATCAGGCGAAAATTTCTGTTTTGAAAAACCGGTGTTAAAAGATTAAAAAATCTGTAATGGACGCTCGCCGCGAAGGGGTTAAGGAATGCTGATCTGCCTCATCATATCGTGGTACCATATGTGAAGCAGATGGCGCCAACTCGTCATTTTGGCGGTATTATCTCATTATCGAGTTACTAGATGAAATTTATGCCAAATTAAAGGCTATGTATAGTATATCAAAAATACTTTGGTCTGTCTGGGCATATCCTGGTAGGACCTACCGGCAGACAAACATTTATGACAAAAATCACGTATTTTTGTACTATAAACAATATAGTACAAAAATCACGTATTTTTGTACTATAAACAATATAGTACAAAAATCACGTATTTTTGTACTATAAACATTATATATTACATTACACAGCCCTATATAGTAATACGCCATAGACTTTCAATATGAACTAATGTTAAAGGAAAAAATTATTAACAGTATGTGATGGAATAAATGATCTAGCTAAGCATATCTTGGTAAATTGCGAAAAGAACCAATTTGTCATCTTGGCATACTATCACGTCATCGTGATTTTTTAGCATATTAAAGATTCCGATTAGTACAATACAAAAATTCCAGTCTGCCTCGTCATATCTTGATACGAGATGAAAAGAGTGAGGCGCCAATTCATCCGTTTGGTGGTATTATCATGTCATCGAGTTACGACAAGAAATTTTAACACATTCAAGGTACCTATTAGTAGAATACAAATTGTTCATTCTTCCTCATCTTTAATATGTTAAAATTTCTAGTCGTAACTCGATGACGTGATAGCACCACCAAACTATCGAACTGTCGCCCATCTCTGTTTATCTCGTACCAAAATATGAAGAAATGAAATGAAATTACCCTGTCGTGGAGATCCAGCCGTTAAGCATAGGAACTTTTCTCCACGAGGGGAAATGTTTATTGAAAATTCATATTTTAGAATACAGGTGTTGAATATTGCATTACAGATTAAAATAAAATTAGAACAAAGTTTTTCTTACAATACTGGTTGAGATCACAACATTAATATTAAGAAATGTTGTGATCTCAACCAGTATTGTATATTAATGTAACTATGGAATAAAACACGTGCTGACTGGGATAAAGAATATGCTGCTTGGCGCACAGATCGCAGGTAATGACTGGTGTTATTTGAAAACTCTAAAATATCTACAAGTTTACACATTGCCCACCAACTACATCAAAGATCTTTGTTATATTAATGACTTCTATTACGTATACAAAACATAACTGTTTAAAAATCATTTTGTCTTAAATTAGGTAATGCTTTTTATGTATATATAAATATATATAATTTTTTTCAAAAAAAAGTTCAACGTTTTTACATTTAAAGAAAGAAAAAACAATTTTTTCAGGTTAAACGATAAAGGTAAAAAAATGAACTCTCAACAGTCACAGAAAATTAATGGTAAATATGATAATACATAAGATAATCATTTAATTAGATCACTTCAGAAAAGGATTTTAGAAATCACTTATGTAAAATATTTAATTTTTTGTAATTAAAATATTTTTATGTAAAATGAAATCATGCTTGAAAATTTTTATAAAATCATTTAAGAAATCAGTAAATGAAGATACAGTTTTTAAATAAATTCTAGTTTGAAAAACTATTTGTTGTATTCCCTCATGTAAAAATGGAAATTATGCAATATTTAGAAGTGAATATCTGAGTGAATTGATAGATTGATTCTGAATTAATAGCGTAATTCGTTTCCACTATGGTTATGACGCATCGATAAAGACTGGCCATTTTCTCCCTTTATCATAAAGATAATGGGAAGTTTTTGTTGATAATAATTTATTTATAGTTGGCATAGTTTAACGAATTTAATATAAACAGACTCTGATATGGTTGAGTTATGTTAATAATATCCTGCTTGAAGAAAATCAGTTTTAGTAATATGTTTAATATAAATACACATGTATTAATGCAGAAAAAATATTTACACTTTTATGGTTTTCTTTCAGAAAACTTCATATTATTTCATTGTTTTTAGTGAGGCAGAAACTTATTATCAAAGAGTATTTATAGATTGTTTACACCATAAATATATATCTAATCTAAATTTCATATATATCAGTAAATCCCTAGTTCGTGTATGTTAAAGTGAGCGACATCTTTGCGAAAACTTAAAATGCAGAAGCACTTAAATTTATAGACTATTTATAGCATGAGTTATGATATATAAGATCAAAAGGAAGAACACTGAACAGTAAAAGTTTGGTGCTCTATATAGATTGGCACACCATAAATATATATCTAATCTAAATTTCATATATATCAGTAAATCCCTAGTTCGTGTATGTTAAAGTGAGCGACATCTTTGCGAAAACTTAAAATGCAGAAGCACTTAAATTTATAGACTATTTATAGCATGAGTTATGATATATAAGATCAAAAGGAAGAACACTGAACAGTAAAAGTTTGGTGCTCTATATTTTAATTATAAAGAAACAAAAACTGTATGCACACATAAAATTAGTACAGAAAATTTGTCTCTATTCTCTCGAGTATTACAGATTTATGTTCAAAACATTTAGTATATCACATTTGTAAGAAAATAAATTATTAGCTTATAAAGCGACTAATTTTATAAAACATAATGATAATTCTAGCGGGAAATTTTAAAGTCTATCTTTATGGCAACTTTTGTACAGTTATGCAAAATGTTTGAGAAGAAATATTAATGAAAATCCTCTACAAAAATCTTAGATTTTACAAAATTTTAAATAATTTTTTTAATATTTTACATTTAAAAATATATATAATTGGATAGTTTAAAAGGGAAAGTATATTTAAACGAGATATTTTTAAAATATATATGAAATGTTATTTATAAATTACTTTTGTCATCACTCAACTGGTCCTTCTGATTTCCTTAGTTTATCAATATATTACTTTTTTTTTCTATTACATTACAAAACGAAGTTTATATCTCGAAAATTGAAACTTCACTTAAATAATTTATGTTATTTTATTGCTACAATACACGTTTAGTTTAAAAAATGTATAAATGAATAGTTTAAAAGGGAAATTGATATTTAAAAGAGATATTTAAAAAAAAACCATATAAAATGTTAAATGTTAATTACTTTTGCCATCACTCGACATGTCCTTTTGTTTCCCTTAGTTCATCTATATATTATATTTTTTCTTACATTACAAAACAAAGATAATACTTTTAAAATATAAACTTCACTTAAATAGGTTATATTATTTTGTTGTCTATATACACTTTTTTTTTTAAAATTGAAATCACTTTTATAGTGATATATTTTATTCTTTCTATCCCACACTGTCGTTTTGTTGTTAATTTGAACCTTCATTATTCAAACCCTTTAAATAAGACTTCCGATATTTTCTGATATATTATGATAATCTAATATATATATATATAGATAGATATTATATAAATCATCATCGAATTAATTATTACATCTCGAAATTTAATGCATATGCTTTTGTTTATTATTCGTAATTTTAAACATTCATCAAAATTCATAAATTCAAAATAATAAAAAGAAGTCACTACATAACTATATTTTTACAAGTTCATATTTAACTTTGCCGTCTTATTACACAATTTATTTCTTTAACAAAAAGTATATTTTACACTAGAAATAATTTACTTATAAAGATTAATGATCTCGACTATACTGAATTATTTTCACATATAATAAGAATAAATTCATCTTGAAATGCTGTAAACATATTATTCATTTTGTATTCCCTTGTTTGTCAACTGTCTACGAGATTCTTTGTTCATATGCCTAGCACCTCATCCTTCCATGAAACTTAATCTATCACGAAATCGTAAATTACTAAATAAACAAATAAATAAATAAAACAAATAAAGATCTCATTTCTCTCCAACATAAATATGAGAGAAACATATCTAAAAATAAAAAAGAAGTATTTTCTGATGTTTGTCAAAATGTATTATGTCAAAATTCGAAAATTGTTGCCATTAAATATTAGTCCACGTATACTATATACAGAAATCATATAATGTGTTTGTTGGGTTTACTTCACTATGACTTTCTGTATAAGGGATCCTGTACCTCAGGGTATTTGACTGCCACATTTTTTGAAAGAAATTCTGAGTTTGAATATCATGAACATTACTTTTATAAATTAGTGGTATTCAAATCCTCTGAGATGTAGGAACACTGTAAAATAAAACTTTGACAAGAAAATTGCAGATAAGATAAATATATTGGTTACTACTATTACTTGAACTAACCCATGGTATAATTAACAGTATAATCTCGCTTATTATTTTAAAATATGTAAAAAAAAAAAAAAAAAAAAAAAAAAAAAAAAAAAAAAAAAAAAACTTGAAAAACTATCGACAGTTAAAAAATATATATTTTTTAAATAAATTTAAATATTACAAATACATAAAAGTCAACAGAGTAATAAGTAAGAACAAAAAATTAAAGAATTGTTTCTAACTTTTCCGTGCAATCTATAGTAATACAATGTGAAGTTCTGAAACGCAAAACATTATTATTTTAAATAAAACGCCTGTACAACAAACAATTTCTTAAAAATTAAAATGACGACTTATAATATATGAGTCAATTGCGAGACAGTTTTCAAACAATTTGCGTTTGAAAGTAATTTTTTTCACTATACAACGGTTTAAAATTTGAAAATGTGAGATGTTTAGAAATTAAAGTAAATTTCAGTAGCAAAAATCGAAAAACCGAAATTTCATTGTCAAGTGTTTCCATTCGGAAAATGACGTCAGCGTTACGCACGGACACGTTTGTCGTTTATAATACAGATTTATGATATTCCTGCAATTTTTTAACATTGCTGCGGGGAATAAACACAAAGAAAACTTGCATCGTATACATTGTCAGATGTATTTTGAATTTTTGTGCTTCTAGTCAGTATTGTTTAGACATATTCTGGGAAGATTTGAAGCAATTATCAAGATGAAATCCCATTTCACCTAAAATAGAGAATGTATACTGAAATGCATACATTCGTACAAATGTACACATAGATGAACTTTATTATTTGTACAATTTTGAACAAAGGCTTTTTTTTTTGCATAGGTGGCACAAACACTATTTTTAACTAAAATAGTAGATTTTGAAGCAATTTTCCTAATCATTGTTTTTTTATCTTCGTGCACTTAAAAAAAAATCCTCTGGTTACTAAAATTTTTTTAGTATATTTGTATTCCACAGATTTTTTTAGTAACCGGTACTTTTAATCGGAATCATTACTAAATTTTTTTTTAGTATATTTGTATTCCACAGATTTTTTTAGTAACCGGTACTATAAATCGGAATCGTTGCTAGCTGTTTTCTAGTTATTATTACAGATATTCTTGTAAATGAGTAAGAAAACAAAAAAAAATTAGTAATTGCAAAAATCAGTGAGAAAAACTAAATTTTTTTAGTAGATCGACCCATTTTGTTTTACAGTGTGTTCACTCTCGCCCTAAATAATAATGCTAACAGTTGGACTATATTTTGTATTCTATTAAATGCAAATAAACAATCTAAACTTTTTTTTAAATATTATATTTTTGTATAAGAATGTTACAAGAAATGTTTATTTATCCAAAGCGATAATAACAGTAAACATTATGAAACGTATTTGGATTTTCTGGACATTTGACATACACGTAAACAAACAAACAAAAAAAAATAAACAAAAAAAAATCTATAACTAACAAATGCTCTAAAAATTTTTAACGGAAATCATTAGCGAAAAATATATAGGTAATTTCCACCCAGACAAAATGCAATTTTTTTCAAAAATGTTTTGTAGTAAAACGATGTAATCTGGCATTAAAATGATGAAGTTACATATTGTAAAAATCTATTTGCGAAATGTTAGCTTCATCTGTAGATTTAAGAGAAATATAATTTTTCTGTTTACGTTAAGAGTAGTCAAATATTTAGACATTTTTAAGTAAGCAGAGTATTTATGGAGGGTAAATGTTTCTACTTGACTGTTTATAAGTAGGAAAACCCCATTAATCACATGATTTGTTTCAAAATATTATAAATGATAATGGATAAAACAGACACCCATACTGTTATTAACTCTTTATCATGCATTTTGTATAAAAGGGCAGTATATTATATTGCTAACGTTTAATATTATTAATGATATACGCAAATATGATAATGAGATTTTTAAAGTAGTGGAATAATTGTGTATGATTTGTAAAAATAAATTTGGAAAATTTCGTTTGAACTGTCTACAATGAACGAGATATATTTTGTTTTAGCACTTTCAGCTTCCTTCACTTCATGTATAAATTATATTTATCGTTCACATAATATACAAATGTTGTTATACATTATATTAATCACTGGTCTCATAAAATGTCACAGATAAAAGTCCAAATGTAAGAGCAAGCGCAGATAAGTGGATAGCCTCATCCATCATATTCGACTTTTAAAAACTCCATATGGTAAATTCTAACATTTACCAATCTCCAGACTTTTCAGTAACATATATATTTTATATATTACTGAAATAGTAGCTTTATCACGGTGATATTTCGTATTAGAATAATTAAAAAAAGAAAATATATATTTTATTTTTTTAATCCATTGATTTTGGGATATGGAATGTGAATTCATAAGTAAGTATTAAAAAAATATAAACTATAATCTATAATAAATTTCATTGTATTCGGTTGACAATTTTATTATCACTGTAAACTGAGACTTTAAAAATATTTTATTAGTCTTCAATGTATTAAAATTATTATGGATGGTTTTAATCTAAAAAATACAAATGAACTAAATTTTAATCGAAATTTGATAAAGATGTAATTTCACACAAGTATTAATGGTATTAATAAATATTTTCTAGATGCATAAAGAAAATTGGTGATATTTGTCAATAAAAAATTCTCTTGATAAGTATTGAAGGAATGACCTTTTTTAATTTACTAAATATAATTGTAGCATTTAGTTTTTGAATGAATCTCTGAAATGAGCTCTTTAGAAAATAGCTACAAATATAAAATTAATAGTATAAGAGTTGTGAATATTTGCATTTAGTGATAATAAAAGGCAGTAAATTTCTTTGTTCTGATTTCTTGAAATGTACTGAAAAATGTAAAGACTGCGTTAATTGTATTCAGTAGAAAGCTCCACTAAAAATTAATTTATCAAATAAAAATAGAAGTATTTCCAAATAACATGAAAACTACTTCGTTTTTCTGAGGAAAATGCAGCTGAAATCAATACATGCGCGAAAATTTTTTTCCTTATAACTGTATTTCTCTACTTGTTAAAATAATTATGTGAAATTTTGTCATATTTTATTAAGTGAAAAAAATAATAAATATAATTATAACAGATAATTCGATAGAAAAATATTATTTCATAACTTTTTACCGAAAATTATTCATAGAAAATTTGTCACAAAAATAAGAAAAGAAAAATAATGAAAAAAGTAGTTGTTTTATTTTAAACGTATTTAAAGGTATGTCTCAAAATATTTTTGACTTTCGTAGTCGTGTAAAATGTATTCCTTTTATATACTATTCATATCTGAATGAAGCATAGAAATATAAAAAATATAAATTCGTTCATAATTAATACTTCTTCATGTGTCCTAAGATATGTATTTAGTCCATATTGGCACACATATATGTAATGTTAAATCTATATTTATTACATGATCCAAGCACTGCACATGCATTCAGCGATTAAATTTTGAGTAAAATTCACATATTTACGTAAAACATAGGTACTGAAATATTAATCTATGCATTAATGAGATTATATCTTCCTAAGTGTACATCGCAACTACATGAATAAATGAATCTAAGTTAGCAGTAGTGTGATTGCTGGAAAATGCAATGTCACATGCATATTCATGTAATTTCGTTGTATACGCTTAGAAATTGTTCATTTGTACCATGTAACATATAATATTCCATATAATATTAATACATCTGGGAAGCATAGGAAATTATCTATTACTAGTTATGCAGAGTGAGATATTGTAATTGTCTTTTATTTGAAAATTATTTACTGATGTTAAATAGAATAATAACAAAGATATAGTAAAAAGAAATATAGTGATTTAAAAATTATTTGTGAATTTAAATTTAATATATTTTTAAAATTTTGAGTATTTTGTTGATCGATGGAGCATATTCAAACGTACAAAAATTGCTTAATACATTCTTCTACTTATATATTCCTCTACTAACAGATTTCTCTACTTCATTAGTGAATAAATTATTGTGAGTTGCAATTACCTATAATCATATGCTGATAGTCTTTATTTATGAGTAATGTAATATTACATTTTTAATTTTATTTAAGAAAGTGCACTTAGCACATATGCATGAAGTCGTGCTTTTCATGTATGATATTAGTTATTTTAATAGTCCGAAAGGATGTTCTTTTTTTCGCAATTATATAAATGGTAAAAGTATCTTGGAAAATCTGAATTTAGCTTCCATTTCGCAATGATCAACAAACAAAAAGACCACAGACTAACCACCTATAAAAAACTAAAACGCTGTGCATCTTTCAGAATGATTTAAATACTATCGCAACTCTGTAATGATTTCATATTCCCATTAGGGCAATTTCAAGATAAATTTACTAGATTCAAATGAATATATGCTTTAAAGTGTTAATGATTTATATTCTATAAGAACAACACATTATTATTTTTAAGGTTTTTTTCATAAAGTATGTTTTTTATTTGCTCGTTACGAAGTTAGTAAAAAATTCCTCTTATATTCCTATTAATTAAACCACCTTTAGCATTATCATATTGATTAAAAATGTTTACGTACACTTTTATGACTGTTTTATGTTAGAAAACGATAATTTAATTTTCTAAAACAAATTATTGCATTTCTTATTTTATTTGCAATTTTATGAATTTCGTATCAGATAAAATAATGAAATTGATCAGATTTAAATATGATTTCATTGATTAATTTCTACAAATATCAGTAGTTTCAGTGCGTAAAACATTACAAAAATGATTTTTTGTATTTAGGAAAACATTTTTACTTACAGCAGGAACTTTACAGTATTTATAAAATGCAATGTTCTTTAATCGAAATATGGGAAATTCCAACATTTACTTACACTGTATCTACCATTTGATATTAATATTTCTATTGAATATTCCTTTCTTGATCATATTGAATTAAACTACTTGGCTGATTTAGACTTTTTTAGTTAGGTAAAAAGGCTAATATTTATATTGAAGAGAAGAAATGCTTTATTGTACTAAATGTGGTTGTTATCAAAATATATTTGTTTTGTACACAGTCAACAAACTTTATTGTGTTTTTATTACTTTCAAACAAAGTTAAAAAGTGTGTATGAATAAGGTTACAGAACTAACTATGATCTATAATTGGTGGAAGTGCGTTTTTCGCTGTAGTATGCATTGTTATTATATTTATATATATATATTTAATGTATTTTGTGATGTATAAATTGATAGATCATATACAGGGCTGCACTAAAGTTCGCAAACATTGCCGGATTCGGACAGCTAAGTATGTATTTTTACTGAGTTACGTTTTTTAATGTTGATTATTCAGATATATCCTTTCACTGTATCGAAAAGTAAATTTTTTAAATAATATTCTGCTGGTTTGGGAAAGTTTTTCTCAATCTATACATGATGCATGATTTCCCGTTGCTTTTTAACTTTTTAAAGATTAATTTGGGATGTATTTTTTGTTCACCATGAACAAATCCTTTATTAAAAAGACATGCTACCACTCTATAAAAAAGTACGAATCTTTGGCTTAAAAATATCGAAAGTAATTCAAATTTAGCCAACTGAAAGATTTTTGTTCTTGAAGAGAAATTTTAATTCATAACACTGAAAATCAAATCGGCATTTTATTTTTCGTAAAAGAATGGGATTTATACCTTTTATTTTCTCTAGATGGTTAGAAGAATGCACTACCACAGTTTCTAGATGATTATAACAATGCGTATAATATGCGTATGATTTTAATAATGCATCATGACATGACTAATCTCTGACGAAGATAGCTTACTTGAGTTACTACTTACATGACGAAAAGAGCTACTAATTTATTTCTCTCGAAACTGTAGTAAAGTTATTTCTTTATGTATCATCTGCTTACAGAAAAAAAAGATATATTTCTGTGCAAAACAATTACTAATATAGAGGCATATAAATCATTTGAATTAAATTTATAATACCAGAAATAATTTAAATTCTCAAATTAAAATGTTAGCTGGGAGTATTAAGATATTATCTCAAATTAAAATATTATCCTCAAATTTATCTTCCTGAGCGTAGGGCTTTCTAATATATATGTTCTCAATAAGTACGATGAGCAGATAATAATAGTTTTATTCAACAAATCTGATCATACATGAAAATATGCCGGACAAATGAAACATCGATTTTCGTTAATTTACAGAGCTGTGCGAAATGTGTGAACAGAATACACAATAACTTATTTCTAAATTATATGTCCCCTTCTCAACTATATTAATAATTTTTAGATGCTACCATTAAGCCTAAAGGCCTAAGGGCTTCACTTGTATTATTTTAAAAATAAATCTGCCGAGATGGGTTTGTAGAACATACGCCATATGGTAGGCCTCCCTGCTTGGTTGAATTTGAATTTCTTTGTGTGCTCGCTATGGGATAACACTAATACTCTGGAGCGAAAACTAGGTTCTCGGGGTGGTAAACCCTTGTCATCCCATGACAATAGCATTATTGACTCGGTGTCGTTGATTTTCCCACTCATTATCTGATCTATGTAAGACAATAATACAAATAATGCTCCTACACGTGTATTATGGAATTCAGGATAATAAATGACAGTCTATACAGAAATTAGAAGTAAAAGAAGGAAAGCCAAAAGGTTGAAACTAGTTTTATTGAAAAACATATAGAAGATAAATAAAAATATATGCACAATAATTTAATTGTTCTGTTCGATAAAAAGCTCGATATATATATATATATATATATATATATATATATATATTATTATTATTATTTATTTATTTTTTGTCACTAAATAACTCGTACCGTACTACTACAACTTCATCGAACCTTCTAAGAATACAGAAATTTTTATAGTAAAGATAAACGTATACGAATATTTGAAAAATATATGAAAAGTATATCCATCTATTTAAAGCTAACCTGCTTTTTAGTTTTTCATGCAAATATCGCCTTTATACGCATGCGTGAGCATTCAGCCAATCAGGTAAAGGCATTTTTTGTAAACTCCTGTCGAATTGGGTTCTACACGCATGCGTCAGCATTCAGCCAATCAAGTGAGAGGTTGTTACTGTCCCGAGGTCCCGAGACAGATTCGGAGCCAATGAGGTGAAAGGCTATTTCCTGTCTAGAGATCTTTAGGAAAGATGATTATAGCGTCAGCAATTTTCAGAGTTTTGAAATTTGGATTAGTATAAATATTAGGTATTTATTCATTTTATCTTTATTTATTTTGTTATATTGAGCACATGAACATAGAAATATCCCTCACATATGTATTTCTGTGTTCATGATTGAATTCTTTTTATATGTTTTGGTTTCCTGTATTTTTTTTTCTTTTTATGTCGTATGTATATTTTGCTACTTTAAATTTCTTAAACCAAAAAGTAATGGTCGAGTTTTTATTAGGATTTATAAAGCTGAAATTGACCTTTTTGAATATAATATTACAGATGTTTTAATAGTTGCATTCGGCTGTAAAAATTGACAAAAAGGTGATTAAAAATTTGACCAGCAGTTGCATGAAAGAAAAAAAAAAAAAAAGAACTTTCATTAGCATGGACAAATTCAGAAAATTGCTGCGTCGGCAGTTGTGTTTATATGTAAAAAAATAACATAATTCATAGTTTAATCACAATAAAACATCGTGAAATTTATTGAATGGTTGCGGGAAAAAAATCCCAAAATTCAACAACCATTCGGGAAAAGATAACAAAATTCTACTAATAACAGGAGCTTCTAAATAGCTTTACCACCTGTGCATTTTGATGATTTTGTTATGATAGTGTGTATGAATGTGTTTTGCATGGAATTTTTTGTTTTGTTGACAGTTTTTTTAAAGGTTTTGGAACTTTAGTATGACGATGACAATTTATTGGTATTATGTCGGTTAATAGAAAAGCTTTCTAAAGATTGAAATACGATCAAATCTTAACAAAACTTGCAATGATTCAAATGGATTTAGATAGATAATTTTAGTATATGTGTATATATATGTAGTAGACTATCAATAAACAACAACAAAAAAGTGGCAACTAATTTTCAAACTTTTATATATAATCAAAACTTTTCAATATTTGACAGCCGAATGTAACTATTAAAACATCTGAAATATTATATTTAAAAAAAAAATGAAATTTCAGCTTTACCAAGTAGAAAATAAACTACTTAAAAAAAAAATCCTACTACAAATTCGACCATTACTTTTAGGTTTAAAAATTTTAATGTAGCAAAATACATACAGCATAAAAAGAAGAAAAAATACACCAGGATGTATATAAAGCATGCTTTACAATTATATTATGTGCACTAAATAATTTCGCAAACAATATACAAACCATTTTATATGTTTTGGTTTCGTGTATTTTTTTTTCTTTTTATGTCGTATGTATATTTTGCTACTTTAAATTTCTTAAACCAAAAAGTAATGGTCGAGTTTTTATTAGGAGTTATGAAGCTGAAATTTACCTTTTTGAATATAATATTACAGATGTTTTAATAGTTGCATTCGGCTGTAAAAATTGACAAAAAATTGATTAAAAATTTGACCAGCAGTTGCATGAAAAAAAAAAAAGAACTTTCACTAGCATGGACAAATTCAGAAAATTGCTGCGTCCGCAGTTGAGTTTATATGTAAAAAAATAACAAATTTCATAGTTTAATCACAATAAAACATCGTGAAATTTATTGAATGGTTGCGGGAAAAAAATCACAAAATTCAACAACCATTCGGGAAAATATAACAAAATTCTACTAATAACAGGAGCTTCTAAATAGCTTTACCACCTGTGCATTTTGATGATTTTGTTATGATAGTGTGTATGAATGTGTTTTGCATAGAATTTTTTGTTTTGTTGACAATTTTTTTAAAGGTTTTGGAACTTTAGTATGACAATTTATTGGTATTATGTCGGTTAATAGAAAAGCTTTCTAAAGATTGAAATACGATCAAATCTTAACAAAACTTGCAATGATTCAAATGGATTTAGATAGATAATTTTAGTATATGTGTATATATATGTAGTAGACTATCAATAAACAACAACAAAAAAGTGGCAACTAATTTTCAAACTTTTATATATAATCAAAACTTTTCAATATTTTACAGCCGAATGTAACTGTTAAAACATCTGAAATATTATATTTAAAAAAAATGAAATTTCAGCTTTACCAAGTAGAAAATAAACTACTTAAAAAAAAAAATCCTACTAAAAATTCGACCGTTACTTTTAGGTTTAAAAATTTTAATGTAGCAAAATACATGCAGCATAAAAAGAAGAAAAAATACACCAGAATGTATATAAAGCATGCTTTACAATTATATTATGTGCACTAAATAATTTCGCAAACAATATACGAAGAATCAAAACATATCTGAAGAACTCTATCATGAACACAGAAATAGATATGTTTCTATCTTCAATGATTCAATAAAATAAAATAAAGATACAATGAAAAACTACCTAAAAATATAATAATCTAAACTTGAAACTTAAAAACTCCATCAAACGTGATAAATTGTCATTATACCAGGTGACAGTCGATGCAGAATTCATTTACATACACTACACACTTTATTGATACGATAACCATTTTGTCAGGAAAAAATTAGCACTTGCCTATCAGCGAGCAATACTGAAAATTGGCGATTGACTTTATTGCCACCTAAAGGTAAAAATAAGCACTCGGCGATAAAACTTGAAAAACTAGCTATTAAAAATATGGAAAAAACTGGCCAAATGCAGGATTTTCTGATTTTCTTTTTTCCCTTTGCGTTTTTTCAGCAATCTGTTTGACAAAATTCATGATTTTTCCTCACCAGATCGATGAAATTAATGATTTTTCCGCACCGATGGACGAAATTTACGATTTTTATGCACTAAATTGAAGAAATTCATGATTTTTATGTGCCCACTTGACTAATTCGTGATTTCACTCACCCACTTGATGAATTTGTGATTTTTGCATGCCTGTTCTTCAAAATTCATGATTTTTATGCACACGATTGATGAAATTCATGATTTTTACATGCGTGATAAACAAAACTCATGATTTTTACACGCTCAATTGACGATTTTTTTTCTGCACTTGACCGACGAAATTAAGTATTTTTATGTACCTGATAGACAAAATTCATGATTTTTATGTGCTGATAGGGGAAATTAATGATTTTTACATGCCCGATCAACTAATTTCTTGATTCTTATGTGCCCGTTTGAAGAATTTTGTGAATTTTAGGTGACCGATAAATGAAACTCATGATTTTTACACGCCTGATTGATAAAAAAAAAAAAAAATTCTGCACCCGACTGACGAAATTAAGGATTTTTATGCCCCCAATAGACGAAATTTATGATATTTATGTGCCGATGGATGAAATTAATGATTTTTTCAGCGATCCTACGACGTAATTTGTTTTTTCAGCAATCATTTGACGAAATTCACGTTTTAACTGCAATCCTTTGACGAAATTCATGTTTTTTCCGCTATCCTTTGACAAAATTTGCTTTTTTCCGTGATCCTTTAATGAAATTTGCTTTTTTGTGATCCTTTGACGATATTCGCACTTTCTCTGCTGCCTTTTGACGAGATTCATGTTTTTTCAGCAATCCTTTGATGAAATTTGCGTTTTTTCAGTGATCCTTCGAAAAAATTCGCATTTTTCTCGCGATCCTTAACAAAATTCGCATTTTCCAGTGTTTCTTTGATAAAATACATTTTATTCTGCCATTTTTAGACGATATTTAGTAAAAAAGCATGATCTTTTGGTGAAATTTCCTTTTTTGCTATTCTTTGACAAAATTTACTTATCTTTCATGATCCTTTTGCATAAATCACGTTTTTTCTGTGGTCTTTTAACGAAAGTCATGTTTCCCCATGATCCTTTGATGAAATTAGTGCTTTTTCCTCAATCATTTGACAAAATCTGTGATTTTTTCCCCCGCGAAGATTGGTTAGATGTTTTTAGTCTGCAGGTGCCCTAAAAAGTCTGTGATGCCCGTTGCTGCATCGCACACATTCTTCCATGGGACATTAAACGAAGGAAATTCATCCTAAAGAATCATTGTTTCATTCCTGACATTTCTGGAAAGAAACAACGTTCAACTCATTGGCTGAATTGTAAAGGGCGAAATGTGTCAAACATTAGCGGAAAGAAAGTGCGCAATTTGTTCGTTTATGGAAAAAATCGTGAAATTCGTTAATCGATAGTCGATAAATTGCGAAATTCGTCAATCAATAGCGGAAAAATCGTGAAATTCATTAATCGACAGTGGAAAAATCGCAAAATTCATCAACTGGTTTCGGGGGAAAAGTTTTCGAATATCGTCGAATGGCTTCGAGAACAAAAATCACAATCCGTCAATTTCGGAGAAAAAATCGTGAAATTCGCCAAATGGTTTCGAAATTTGTCGAGCGACAGCAGAGAAAAAATCTTTTTCCATTCAATCATCGCAATTGGTGAGTGTGACTATTATGTTTGACCAGTGGTGGCAATAAAGTCCATTGCCAAATTTTCAGTATTGCTGTTTGGCAAGTAATAATTTTGTCCTATACTTCAAAACCCTTTTGATCATCACATCAGTGTGCAGGACAATTTTTTTACGGGAGACCATTTGATGAATTTCGTGATTGTTCCATTATCGATTGACCAATTTTACTGCTACCGATTGTTGAATTTTATAATTTATCAACTATTGATTAGTGAATTTCATGATTTTTTCCATGAATGTTTAACGAATTACACAAAACAATTAAGAATATTGTTAAATTGCCTTGGGTAAAAAAAAAAAAAAAATATTGTCAAATGCCTTCGAGAAAAAAGCTGCAAGTTGAAACGCCTGTAAGCTCTTTTTCATGTTATGCATCTCTGGGGTCCATCCCCCCCCCCCGACACTTTTCTAAATTTTGCACACACCCCTCATGTGATATATCGCTGGAAAAGTCTTTGACCACTTATTCATGTTATGCATCTCTGGGGTCCATCCCGCCACTTTGCCCCCCTCCCCCCCCCAAAGGGTACTTTCTAAATTTTGCACATTACCCTTATGTTATATATCATTGGAAAGGTCTGTGACCACTTAATCATATTATGCATCTCCGATGTCCATCTCCACACTTTGCCCCCCTCCCCCCCCAAAGGGTACTTTCTAAATTTCGCAGATTACCTTTATGTTATATATCATTGGAAAGGACTGTGACCACTTAATCATATTATGCATCTCCAATGTCCATCTCCCCACTTTGCCCCCCCCCAACCTCCAAGGGATACTTTTCTAAATTTTGTTGACACCCCTCATGTCATATATTGTTAGAAAGGTCTGTGACCGCTTAATCATATTTTACATCTCCGGTGTCCATCTCCCCACTTTGCCCCCCCCAAGGGGTACTTTCTAAATTTTGCACATAACCCTCATGTTATATATCATTGGAAAGGTCTGTGACCACTTAATCATGTTATGCATCTCCGGGGTCCATCCCGCCACTTCCCCCCCCAAGGGATACTTTCTAAATTTTGTTGACACCCCTCATGTCATATATTGTTGGAAAGGTCCGTGACTGCTTAATTTTGCATCTCCGATGTCCATCCCCCCACTTTGCCCCCCCCCAAAGGGTACTTTCTAAATTTTGCACACAACCCTCATGTTATATATCATTGGAAAGGCCTGTCACCACTTAATCATTTTATGCATCTCCCATGTCCATCCCCCCACTTTGACCCCCCAAGGGGTACTTTTCTAAATTTTGCATACACCCCTCATGTGATATATCGATGGAAAGGTCTGTGACCGCTTAATCATATTATGCTCCCCACTATGAAATTTGTCAAGTTAAAGCAACTATAAATTTTATTTTTATGGTACTATCAAGTTGTTTGCCGTCAAATTTTGACGGGTTCCATCTAGTTTTAAAATTACTTCAGTACGCTAAAGTTCTTTCATCAATTTTATTTATTTATATTTTGTTATATCGAAAATGAACGAAATTTAGAAATACGAATAATCTCTCAAGAAAACATTTAATTTTATCAGTATTTGAAATTCTTGACATTGTTCGAGTTACTTGAATCTTAATGTTATTTGCAAATCATTTTGAAATATATGTCATTCATATGTCTAACGTAGAAATAAATTGAAAACGTGGAAGTACAAGAAGATTGTCAGATAGTGAAATATATTAAACCATTTTAGTTGGAAACACACGCATTACGCAACAGATTGGCATTTTTTCATTTCAAAAATTGTTAGTTTGCCTCGGGCAAATAAATTTTCAAATTTTCAATAATTTCTAAAATATGATTTATTTTCTTATTCCTGTATTTGCCACAGTAAGAATAAAATATTCAGTTTCAGAAAAATAATTATTTTTAAATAATTATTTCTTTCAAAAAAAAAAATATTGAAATATATATATTTATTTATTTAATTAAGTATAGATTCATGATCAGATAAAGTAATCAAATATTTTATAAGGTGCATATTTTTCAATTTAAAGTTTAAAATAAAACTTTAATCAACAATTTATTGAATACGGTTTATTTTTTCTTCTTTACGTTTGCAATATTTACTTTTTTATATAAAGAGTACATTAGTAAAATTCATTTCAACACATTTTTGTTATTCAAAATATGTTTTTTAATGACATAAATTTATCAAAGAAAAATAAATTCCACATTAATTATTTTTTTCCGTTCTCCTAAACAATCAATTAATTTTTAGAGCCTTTAAATCCTTTTTTATTCACCTAAAAGTTTTCTCAAAATTGTGAAGAGAAAATCTGTAAAAAACGGAAGCGCAAACTCTAAAAAACACAAAGGAATTATAGCAAAAAAATTGCGGTTGAAGGAATTAAAATTTTAGATTAGAAGAAAAATAGGAAATAAATAATGCATCTTTTTTTTTTTTTTTTTTTTTTTTTTTTGAGATGGTTATTTTATAAATACGAAGTAAATGGGAAATATTTTATTTTAAAAATAATTAAAATCCAAGAATTTTTAATTTTTGATTTTAATAAACTGTTAGCTGTAAGTTATAATTAAATGACGTACAGAAATGTTGCGTATAGCGTAGTAGTAAATTAATAATCCAGTATTTTAATGGTATTAACATTTTATGTTTGAAATATATCCAATATCCTCAAATATTTGTTTATTTTAAAAAACGTTTTTTGTTGGAAAATTCTGTATTTTTCGAATGCACTTAAGGGATTTCTTAAAAGATAAGTAATTATTTATTTAATGTTTTATCATTTAGATAATATTGCATTTAATTAAAATTGTTAAATGCAAGTAATAAATGTATTGCATTAAATATTTAGAAAAGGTAAAATGTTTGAAGCAATAGTATTTTAGAATTTAATCTACTACTGACAAACATGGTTTGTATTTGAACTATGACTAAAATCTTTAAATTTTTCAATTTATTCAAATATCACTGCAAAGTACAATATATTTCAAAAGTCACCGGACACATTTGTTTTCAGACATTTTGTGGATTATCAAGGTAATTTTTTCTAAAATTTCAGAAATATAAATAACTTATTTGACCACATATTTTTAGCGAATGTATGATCACAAAAACAAATAAGAAACAAACAACAAATTGATAAAAATAATAATATTTATTATCACCCTGTAAAACAAATTGTTCCAAATTATCTGTAGCCGCAGCACATGCCTATGTGTAACAATATTTCTATTCATTTGTGTAAGAATAGCACATACAGTCATGGCGATATAAAGGTTCCTTAAAAAAAAAAATAAGAAATTTACATATATTTTTTGCTGATAGCATGCAGAGTTTTGAATTAAATTTAATATCAGTTTCTGGAAATGTGCCAAAGAGCAATAGAAACAACATACTATGATCATAATATCTACCCTATCTATATTATAAAGGACAAACGTGCCCGTGCGTAGCACTGGCGTCATTTTGCGAATGGCAACACTGGACGATGAAATTTCGGTTTTGCGATTTTTACTACTGCAGTTATTTCAATTTCTAAACATTGCACATTTTCAATTTTTACACCGTTATATAGAGAAAACAATCTACTTTCAAATGCAATTTATTTGAAAACTGTATTAACTTAATTGACTGATTTATTATAGAATTTAAATTAAATTTCAAGCATTTCTCTGATAATTCGCTTAACAGTCGTTAAAGATTTAGATTCTGGAAACCAAAAAAAAAAAAAAAAAAAAAAAAAAAAAAAAAAAAAAAAAAACACTGTTTTCAGTGTGAAAAAACTGTGCGTAACTATTTCTACTATTTTACGTACTTAATAAGATTTCTCATCGTATGAGACACTCAGTGCCATTAATAATTTCGAGTACAAACTTTGACATTGTCCTTCTCCTAATAAGGAAAATACGAAATTGTTTTAACTACAATTTCGTTAATGGATTGTTTAAGTTGTATATTTCATTTGTGGAGAACCTGTTTATGTGATATTCCTACACATCTGAACACAGATATTGTAAAATATCCACATTGTTAGATACTAAATCTACAGGTCATTTCGTTTATTATGTAGATTTCATTGCAAAAAGTAAAAAGCTGCCTATTGCAGACGTTCGGAGGAAAGCGATTAAAGAAAATTTCAGTAGCACAGATCATGTCCCTCAGACCCGAAAACTACTCTCCGTTGAAATGTTGATTTATATATATATATATATATATATATGTATATGATCTATGTCATACTACAGCACTCGTATTTATGAACCAAATTGGAAGTAACTAAGTGTGTAGTAATCACACCAATGTCTCGACTGAGTTCGTGGGCCAGCATGGTCCTCGATCTTTCTTAAAAATGGCGGCCACTAAAAGATTTAAAACTAAAAAATATATACAAAAGAATAGAAAATCAAATTTATTTTTTGTTTAAGTGTTTGGTCTTGATCTTTGTTTAAGCGTTAGGTCTAAGTATTCCGGAGCATTTTGTTTTGCCTCTACCTTACAAAATGGCTGAGAATTTTGAAATTCTAGGGTGTCTGAAATTTTGAAAAAAGACAACAGATTAAAACAAATCTGGAAGTAATTTATGAGTTTTAGTTAACGGGATTTCTCTCATATTATCTCTCATTGTTGTAATCATTTTCCTAAACATACGTATAAATCATATTCACATCCGTTAGGTTCAAATTCTCGAAAATATTGGTGACACTTGCCAAAATATCGCCAAATTTGACGACCAAAAATAAGTCTCCATAAATGAAGCCAACTTGGCTATAACTGACTAATTTGGCGAGTGTCTTATTCAAAGTCACTATTAACGAATCTCCTGTAATCGGGTTCTTTGCTTTTCATTGCTGTTTCGCGTAACAATTGCTAAAATCTTAAGAAGAAGATATAGGATAGCTACCTTTTGCTCCCGGTACAGGCCGGAAGAACTTTTTTTAATTTTGAAGAGTCATCACAAATAGTATTTTTATTTAATTTGTTAGCCCCTTTATTGCCGTCATGATAAAAACTTTGCTGAAATATATGATGTCAAATATGTTTTCCCTTATATATATATATATATCCGAATTTCTGGAATAATTCGCTGTTTTCCACTAGATATCCGGCAAGATAAGCTGCTGGGACTCCTCTGTCGAGTCCCAGGTTCTTGTGAGCCCATATGATTAATTCGCCATTGGAGGGCCGGTTTGCCCGCGGCTCTCTGCAGGTGGATTCTACGGCATGGGTGCATATGCCACCTGCGTATCATACCCCTCCTCCAAAAGAAGGACGACAGAAGTCGTTGCAACATGCGGTGTAGCCCAAACTTAGAAAGCAACAACAATAAATCTATTTGGAGACCACCTGAGTCGCCCGACAGCTTCGAAGTCGGAATCCAAAAGAGGAGACCGGTCCCTTGGCCGTAAGCCGGGTTCTCTCGACAAACTCTTGCTTTACCGCAGCTTTCGATCATCGAAAACATATGGGTAACGTTATGGAGGAAACGACTGGCCTCATCGGTTCCGGCGAGGAGGAAGAGCTTCTCGCCAGCCTGGGATGCCGAGGAAAAGGATCCCTGAACGATATCCCGACTTTCATGACTTAGGTTGTCTCCGTGTGACCCTCGATAGCTTTTCTCCGACTTCTCAGGCCGGAAGAACGAGTGCGGTCGACTCAATCGAGACGGAGACACATAACATATAAAACAAACACAAAAGAATTTTAGATGAAAATGGAAAGATATGTTAGATACCACTATCAAATTATGAAGGACGCGGAAACTCCCTTCAAAAGCGCCAAAGAGGCGACCCCGATAGAGATTTGTAGCGTGAAAGTTATTTCTCCTACTTGTCCCAACCGTCAGGCCCAGAAAACTCAGACTACGCATAGACGCGCTGGACTGTTTTTGTCCCAAGGTTCGACTTTGGCCTGGACGCCGCCACTTTCTGATGAGCCTCCGGCCCGGTTCCTCGTAATCGGTCAGACTAAGAAGAGGTTTAGAACGCTCCCAGTGAAGTTGATCCGAGCCGAAGACCTAAGGCCTTGGGTTATTCCTCGACTCGAACCAGTCTTGGTCAAACGGGCATCTTATCTTTCCAACCGCAATTTGAAGTCGGCACACAACTACTCCAGCTAAATAGGGAGGTGCAAGGAATGAAGGATCGAGAAGGAGGTTTTCATTGGGTGCGTCTACTCACCCACATCTTCAGTCCTTGTCTCCGTGCTGTCGCCTGCCAGTACCGAGTGTTGCCGGTTGCTGCCCGCCACCTTACGCACTGATCACATGTCATTACTGAACCACCTGCGCTCCTTGTCCTACGGAGTCCGTCCTCGCCTAAGATGAATGTGGAAGCTCACCTATCACCGTTCGCTAATCTGTTGCCCTCCAGTCACTATCCTTGGCGCAAAGTGCCTAGTCTCGATGGATTGGCCTACGTGATGCCTTTTAACACCCAGCCGTCCAGAAGTTCCCGCAAGAGACGTCCACCCGAACACGATGTCGGCGGGCGTTACCGACCACGGATCATTACTGTATTACTGTATTACTGGGGGGGGGAGGGGCTCGAAAGCCAAAGCACCGCGACCAGAGGTCTATTGTACTATCCCCCCAGGTCTCCTAATTTTGAACCAATTCCAGATGAGAGACCTGCATCTGGATTGGCACCCCCAGAGGTAGCGCTTATACAGAACTTAGAGGACTTTGGAGCCACGAACAGATTTAACGTGCACCAGCTCCCATGAACGTACACGGTCCCACAGCAGAGGCAGACGAGAGAGGATAGACGATGCACCCTCCCAAACACTGACCGTGGTCGATGCAGCTTGGCTTTCGGCGATCTTACGAGAGCCGAGCTTTACCGTCCGCGCCACTGCGGGACTGACCACGGATCATAGATAAAGCTCTGCTTTGACCAGGGCACAGCCTTGTGTATCAAACCTCTTACAGCCGAGAAACGACTCAAAGGAAGGGATAGTCCGAAAACATGTAGCCGGATATCACCCAGCTTCCGGCACTACAGGCAAATCGGACACCACTTTACCATCCATCTTCAACGTTGAGGTGGTGATTCGTCAGCTTACCTGCCCCGTCGTGTCGAAGAACATCTCGAAATGCCGGGAATGTCTAAAATTGAAAGTGTAAGACTGATGTTGCCCACATTGTGTACTTGTAGACTGGTAATTTTTTAAAAATAAAATTTAGTTTAACATGAAAAAGTTTGATTTTAATTTTTTATATGTTAAAATTAATGTGAAATAGGCTTAGTATATATATATATATAGAAAGCTTCTTGCTTATTTCTTTCATATAATAGTTGTTTTCATTTCAAATCAAATAAGCATATTTGAAACTTTTTTTTTTTTAATTCGTGGAAAACTACATCTAAAACATTAATGAAAGGTAACATTTTATTGAAAAAGTTCCCGGTTCAATGTATGTAAATCTAATTAAAAGAAAGGAAAAAAAAGACGAAAAAGAAAAAGTTTAGCAGCTATGGAAACATAATTCCAAAAAATTAAACAGAAATTTAAATCGTTATTACACGTATCTACTATCTACTATATATATAAAACACAAACGAAAATTTCGTTCCGTTACTTTATAACTCGAGTTCTACAGAATGGAATTTGTTGGAACTTGCGCTGTTGGATAGATAATTTTCCAGGGAAGGTTTTAGTATATAACACATAGTTCTACGTATATTAGTTATAGAATTATGATGGAAAGTTCTGTTATTTTGGACGATAAGGTTACCATAGGTCATTTTTTGGCGACCATTATCGTTGGCGAAAGAATTGAAGCGGCTATATCAGAAAATAATGCAAACACAATATAGAAAAATAAAAGAAAAATTCTGTTATTAATTTTATTTAAAATCCCCCCCCTCCCCGTAAAAAATGAAAAAGAAAGAAAAAAACTGTTTTAATGAGGCATAATATTTAATTTAAACCCCAAAGGAATGTTTGTAATGCTAAAAAATATTTGCAATGCATGAGATTGCAATTCAGATTAAGTCAATATTTGGCGATTTATCGATTGAGTCAGGTTAACAAAGATGCATCTGATAATTTGATTTAATAAAATATGAGTAATTGTTTTTTCTTATTTTTCTTTCCGTTAATTTTTTTTTTATATAACTTCCCTATCATGTGTCTTACAGGAGGAACTAGCAGATGTAAGTGTAAAAATGACTGCATTGATGAGTTACATGTTATTTGTTTATTTACGGATTTGCTTTTACTTTTGGGCCAAGCAATGTGATTTTAAGCCAAAAATACATAAGCGTGACATCAGCTTGAGCAATATTAGAAATAATAGTGTTTTTTCGTGTATACAAGATCCTTTTTGGGGTAAATTTTTATATTTAAATTCAAATTATATAAATAGCAGTTATTGTTAAGAATATGGGATCAAATATTTAAATTTTAGTGAATGTCTGCCACTCAAACACATATTGTAAAATAATTAAATTTTAGACATTTAAAAATTTACTACGGAAACATGCCGGTTTGTTTTCACCAAACATATTATTTTTATAGCCTCGAACTCAGATCAGCGAATATTGTCTATCCTTTTATTTTTATTTTATTATTTTTTTAATATCTCGCCAATTTTACTTATAAAAATATTCACTGTTTCAAAAGTTAGGAACCAAAGAATATTTTTAAGGAGATGTGTGCATTTATGCGTTATTACTATCACAAAAGGCTACATTTTGCAATAAAATTTTTTGCTGAAATAAATTTTCGATGCTCTTTTTGATTCGTCATTTCTTTTTAGTTTTTTCTGCATATCTTCCCTTCTTTCAGGAAGGTTTTTAAAAGACATTGGACTATTTGTCCGTATTCCGTATTTTTACTATACTGTTGGATGTTTTGTATATGTTTGAAGGTTACTCTGGACGACGATTCAGATTACAGAAGGTAAGACGACTTTTGAAAGTAGCGATTGCTAAATTTATGGGTCTTTTTCATTATGAAGCAAAGTTTTACCAAAAAAGCAATGCTTTCAATGTACGGTTGGTTGATTTTACGACGGCCGATTATCTACACGAGGGATACAGACCCTGGGGGGGATTGCTCTCCGTGGGGGGTCTTTCTAAGGGATCCTAACCCGTATTTACGGCAAGGTTCGAAGAAAACCACGGAAAACTCCGAACGGTTAGGTCAACGAGCGCGACAGGGGTTTGAACCCAGCACATCCCATATGCCAGATTTGAGAGCAGAACATCTCAGCCACTGTTTTGGTGATTTCAATATAGTAAAAAATTTTGTAATGTCAATGGTGGCGAATGGAATAAATAATATTTGTCGATTTATCATTTCAGGGTGGATAAGAAAAAACGAGTACATGAAATTCTGATTAGATAATTTTTCGATCATTATAAAGCCTTTTCGACCTACACACAGCCCTAGCAGCTAAACATAGTGAGAAATGAATTTATTTCTGCGTGTTATTTTGCTCTTTAGAGAAATGCAAAAAAAATCTTCGGCTTAAGTATTCACCAAAAATAATATTACTAAATATTTTGCATAACTAACTTTATCATTGTCAGTTTTATTTAAGGTGTGGAATTTTGTTAATGAAAGATCAATAATTGAATTAACAGTAATTTGACATTATTTAATGGAACATAGCTTGGCGCGTAAATAACTTCGTTTTGTAACTAACTCTGGTAACGATATCGTTTCAAGCACTTCTAATGTTTGACGTCAAACTTGGATATCGGCAAGATTATGGAAGATTAGGAAGCTTTTATTCGATACAAACTAGAGGTTTATTCTTCTACTAGAGTTAATCATTGTTTTTTTTTTCAGATTAACGGTTACACGAATGCAACTGGTCTAAAAAAATGGAAAGACAGTGAAATTGGCGTCATTTTAATTTGATTCATATTCAGCTTTAAAAATGCACTTTTTTATGTTTCACCATTTTTTTAAATATGAAAGTTAAATACTGTTATTTACGTACAAACAATTTATTACAATTTTCACTGTATTTACTCTGCTGGAATCGAAAGATGAAAAACCGTAGTAGACTTGCCAGAAGAGGACGTATATTGCGAAATATAACTTAACATAGACTGAAATTGTACTTACGTTACCAGAATCTCACATGGAGACAAGAAAGAGGAACGGAGTTCAAGAACTTACAGACGAAAATATATCACCCGAACATTATTTAAGTTCAATGGTCAATCTATGCAATAATTGTAATGCTTTCTCTTTTAGTAGTATGTTGACTAGAGAACATTTTAGTTCCTGTTCTCATAATCTCATAATAGTCTCATTTCCCTACCAAACTCTACTATAAACGATCAACTAAATGAGTTGCTTCTTTTAGCTCAAATTTTACCCAATGTATGATATAATATAACGCAATATCGTTCACATCGTTTACAGCAATATTGAAGGAAAATCCGGGTGAACGTCCCTATTGCTTTAAAATACTTGCTCAAATCCATTGATATAATTCGTTTGATTCAAGGTTCGTTTGAAAATATTTAATAAGATAGCATCTGTAGGTGAAGATCCACATTCCTTTAAAATACAGAGCCATTTCGTTTGATTTAAGGTACATTTAGAAAAATGGCCCAGCGCAGCGGGCGTAGCATGTTAGTAATACATAAAACCCTGCAATGTATTAGTAAATTACTTAAATTCATACCAAATAAATTTCAAGAAAATAAATTTGTACACAAAACGCTTTTTAAAAAATAATTTGTAAAAGGCTGTATTTATATACATATTACGTCAATGGATGCTAAATATGAAAACACCCAATTTATGATGTTACCCCGACCCGGAAGCAGCCTAATATGATTGACATTCATTTCAGATTGCAGCTGGCTATGCAATGCGAATATAGAAATATCCCTATGATGCGCTAGCTAACTGAAAGTCCGTTTATATGCAGGCTAAGGATGTCTTGCTGAGATAATCATAAGTCTTTTGTCTAAAGCTACAGGCTACTGACTCTTTTCACATGGTTCTGTGGTCATCAACAAAAGAAAGGGGAGTCTCAACAACTGTTGACCTCTGACTTTTAGATATGCTCTAGAAGTCAAAACATAAAACAGTCCGCCATACCCCAAGAAAGAAACCACACACAAATCGTAGCCTGAGAGAACATTTACAGTTTCGTTAACTGTACTATCTTATTTAAATTGTATACGAAAATCGTCGTTGCTAAAATTAGTTTCAAACATCTGATGCTGCCTCCCGGACTCCTATAAAAGATGGATAATGGTTAGTTCATTTAAATGCAGGTATAATTGAATCTGAAAACTACAAATAACTATGAGTTTGATAAAGATTATATCCACGAATAATTCTTAATGGAGTGTGAATGTTCCAATTTTTATACGACCTTTGCGCAGAATTACGACGTGGGTAACCTTTACTTTCATGAGTGTGTACTCCCGTGGGAAAGTAATTTTCAATTGAGAGACTTTAAAAAAAAATATATTCATTATGTTCTAAACAATTATACTTCTTGACGCTTGCTTAATTTTCATGTTATTTTTTTTTCATGAATGGAATTTTGATATATTTTACATAACGAGCAGGGAAGACCGAGCTATGCTCGGTCAAAATTAAATTTGGGTTCAAATATCATGACCCATGACCAAAATGACCCACTAATTGAATTTTCTCGAACATGTGACTTAGCCCAACAGTCTTCTCGTGTTCGAAAACCATAGGATGCAAAATTTAGTGTAAATAGTCCGAGCCGTTTTTAAGATAAAATAGCTTGACCCATAATGACCCATGACCAAAATGACCCACTAATTGAATTTTCTCGGACATGTGACCTAGCCCAACAGTCTTCTCGTGCTCGAAAACCATTGGATGCAAAATTTAGTGTACATTGAGCCGCTTTTTAGATCTTGACCCACAATGACCCAAAAATGACCCACTAATCGAATTTTCTCGGACATGTGACCTAGCCCAATGATTTTATCGTGCTCGAAACTCGTAGGACACAAAATTTAATCAAAATCGTCAGAGCCGTTTTTTAGATAAAATTAATTTGACCCGCGTTGAACCAAAAATGACCCACTAATTGAAAGTTCTCGGACATGTGATCAGCCCAATAGTCTGCTCGTGCCCGAAAATGGTCGGATACAAAATTTTGTCAAAATCGTTTGAACCGTTTTTTAGATACAATTAGCTAGACCATGACCAAAAATGACCCAAAATGACCCAAAATGACCCACTAATCTAATTTTCTCGAACATGTGACCAAGCACAATGGTTTTCTGGTGCCCCAAAACGGTACGATACGAAATTTCGTCAAAATCGTTAGAGCAGTTTTTAAGATAAAATTTGCATATATATATATATATATATAACCACACACAAGATTTGCTCGTATTAGAATATATGATTTGAAGTCATAATATATATATATATATATATATATATATATATATATATATATATATATATATATATATATATATATATATATATTATACCTTACGAAATATAATAAAATTGCAATGTAACCAATAACTTTTAAAAATTTTATAATCCCACAAAAAAAATCTATTTATAACATTTTTAAAAAACAGATAATTTCACTATATTATTTTCAGAAAAATTCAAGAAATAATGGGAAACATTTTACAATATACATATTTTTAGTGAATCTCGTTTCCATTTCTAATAAATCTTAAATTTTTATTTGTCTAAAGAAATATTTTTGAAATAGAAGACAATTGCATTTGCAGCAATTTTCCTGAGAGCTATATTTATAATTTACGGAATGATTTACGTTTGACTATTTGCTTTCAAATAAAGAAAAAAGTTCTTTTTAAAAATATATTTATTCAGGTTAGTATTTTGAAAGTAACGTGATTCTCTATTTATTTATTTTTTTAAGTTTTATTATTTTAATTTTATACTTTCTATTGCAGTTATTTTTGAATATTTTTAAAAACTTAGACATGAAATAAAGGAGATTTCTCAGTACTCTCAATAACAAAAAAATATTTTTTTATCCCTACTGCTAAAATAACATATAATTTTTTAATGTTTTTTTTTTTTTTTATATTATTTTAATTATTTGTACTGATTTTAATTTTTATGAAATTTTTGTACGCTGCAAATTGTAATAGAAAAATGCTCTCTTTTTCCACATAAATGCACTACTGGTAATTAAAATTGCTACACCAGGAAGAAGTGCAGAAAACAAAATGTTTTTTTGGACAAATATATTATACTAGAAATAACAAGTGATTAAATTTCCAAGAAATTTGGGTGCATAGATCCTGAGAAATCAGTACCCAGAACAACCACCTCTGGCTGTAATAACAGCACTTATACGCCTGGGCGTTGAGTCAAACAGAGATTGGATGACATGTACAGGTACAGATGCCCATGTAGCTTCAATGCGACGTCAGAGTTCATCGACCGTAGTGACTGGCCATTCGCTCGGCAACCATTGACCAGACGTTTTCTATTGGAGAGAGATCTAGAGAACGTGCTGGTCAGGCAGCAGCCGAACATTTTTCGTATCAAGGAAGTTCCGTACAATACGGGCAACATGCGTCCTGGCATAACCTGCTGAAACGTAGGGTTTCGCAGGTCTAGCATAAAGGGTAGAGCCACGGGGCGTAACACACCAGAAATTTAACGTGCACTGTTCAAAGTGCCGTCAATTCGAACAAGAGGTTGACCGAGACGTGTATCCAATGGCACCCCATACCTTCACGCCAGGTGATGGGTCACTATTATGATGATTTGCACGCTTCCAATGTGTGCTCACCACGATGTCGCCTAACTCGGATGCGACCATCATGATGCTGTAAACAGAACCTGGATTCATCTGAAAAAATGATGTCTCACCATTCGTGCGCCCAGGTTCGTCGTTGATCACACCATTGAAGGTTTTCCTGTCTATGACGCAGCATCAAGAAAATCCGCAGCCATGGTCTCCAAACTAAGAGTCCATGCTGCTGCAAACGTCATTGAACTGTTCGTGTAGATACTTGTTGTCTTACAAACGACCTCATTTCTTGACTCAGTGCTCCTGGCGTGGTTAAACGATCCATTATAGTCATGCGGATAACATGCTTGTCTTCTTGGCTGCTATTGATAGGAGGACGTTGAGATGCCGCACGGTATTACCGTCCTGAACCCATTGATTCCATATTCTGCGAACAGTCATTGTATCTCGACCGACGCGAGCAGCAAAACTGCGATACGACAAACCTTAATTGCGGTAGGCTACAATTCGACCTTTATCAAAGTAAGAAACGTGTTGGTACGCATTTTTCCTTCTTACATGAGGCATCAGAACCACTTTTCACCAGGCATCAATGTTCAAATGCAATTTGTGTATGAGAAACCGTCTGAACAATTTCCTCATTTAATTACATTGTAGGTGTCGCTACAGGCGACTGCTTTGTGTGAATGCTCTGAAAAGCTAATCATTTGCATATCACAGCACCTCCTTCCTGTCGTTTAAATTTCACTTCTGTAGCTTGTCGCCTTCTTGGTGTAGCAATTTTAATGGCCAATAGTGTATTTAAATATATGATATCAAGACAAATACTTTTGAAAAGTCATGGAATATGTAAACTAATAACTTTAAAATTATTATGTATAATAATATTTTAATTATTATATGATTTATATACCAGTAAGCTACTATGAAACATTATTTTTATTATATAAATTAAATTAATCATTTAAAAAAACCTTTATGTAGCCACTATATGCCAGATTGCTTGATCTTTTATAGGAGTCCTATTCAGATGACCTATTTATGATATTAAGTTATTAAACTTTTCTGAATTAGAATAAATGAAGTTATATAAAGTAAATTTCCAAGTATATTTTAATATTGAGTTAAAATAATAATGTCTATAATTTAAAATTATAATATATTTAAAAAATATTTTAATGTATTAACGTTAATAATTTAAATGTATTAAAAATGAATTTAGTCTACAGTGAATTAAGATTTTGCTTTTTAATATTGAAATTTTTTTAAATTTTAAATAAGATCATTCTTGCCTTTATAAAAATTTACTAAGTAAAAATTTATCTATTTGACTAAACCTTTGTTTTTCAAAAATAGCATAAGTACAGATACTAAGCAATGTAAAATTTATTTCCTCCTCAGACTTTACGCTTTTTTGATGATGTACAATACATCCCTGATGTTACATATGAATGTTTACTGTCATGCATTTTATTAATTAGCATTATTAAATGTTATTTTTTTTTCTATTCTAAAACTACATCTATTTCGAAATTTAATTCAGTTCTAAGTGTACCTTATAGCAAATTTAGGAACTTTTATACTAAGTCATATTGTATGTAACCGATTTCGAATACCTAAATTTATTTTATGAAATTAACAGGATGAAATAATTTTATTATATTAAATTTACAGTTTTTGTTATTTACTTTAACGTCTATTTTTCTTTTTTATATGATTAATAATGCCATATAATGCATGACCTTTCTATATAAAACCAGTAAAAATAAATAACTGATTTGCATTAACCTATGTATATGAAGCAGTACATTTTCAAACTTTTAATATGACTGAACAAAATGTATAATCTAACAAAATGTTTCCTAAAAGTAATTATGCAGAATGCTTCAAGGTTTATTTACTAAATCTCTATAATATATAGGAGTCGTTCATTAATTGGAAGAGCATGAGAAAAGCATTACATTGCGATAACATTGGAATTTATGTTTTAGCTTAATATGAAGGGAAGCTTACATAAAAGTCAAGCTAACAGAAAGTACTTTTATCGAAATGAATTTCTGATAAATATACCGTAACTGAAATGTAGAGAGTATCATTTCATTTGCAGAAACTTTAATTCTGTATTTAGCAATCTATAAAAGTATGCGGAAGATATTATTAATTAAGAACATATTTTTTTCCATTATGTAACATGTTATTTTTTTCGAAAAGAACGATATAAATAAATCCGAAAGTCTAAATTTGCAATTTCTTTGAAAATAATTACTTTTAAGTTACTTTAACAATTTATGATAAAAATCATGATAATTTGAAAAAAAGAAATAACTTACCCTAATTTTAAGTATGACAAATAATCTGCTACCTAGAAATCAAATATATACTTCAGAATTCAACTTAGAGTGGGCCAAAAAAATAAAATAAAACATTCCCTATATTTTAATTTACAATCTGTGATATGGAAATACGGAAACAGATATTTGACTGGAAAATGTATCATTTTTGCAAATTATGTTTAGAAAGATAAGCTTTGAGCGTCGTCTTCACACTCCCATTGTACCAAATTCTGAAATTTTCTTTTCAAATACCTATTTCTAGCGCATATGTAACTTAGCGCAAAACAATTTACATTAGGATAACAAACGGAAATTCATTCGGCCCAATGGTTTAGGAAGTATGAATGTTAAAAGTTCGGAACTCCTAATGTTAATTTCATTCAAAATCGTTTAAAAACAGGTTACAAAGCTGGTGGTTTTTTAAGAATAACTCATAAACCACTTGGTGGTATGTTTTGCAATTTTAGATCTACATATTTGAAGATTAAAAATTTTTATTTCTCTTACAAAATTGATAGGTTACATTTCGTATTGCTTTCAAAAATTTATTTCGGAAAAAAAAATATTTTTACACATTGTTCGAGAAAAAATATTAATTGTAATGATATTTATTTTAACTGAAATCAATTTATAGAAGAATTAAATATAAGAATCTACAATTAAAAATATTATTCAGAAAAATAAAATATCATACATTAAAAATATTGATTTGATTGTAAAATAAAAGTACATTCTGTGTTTGAGTTTTTTCTAACAATCGCATACTTTATTAGAAAAACGAAAAATATCTTAGTTTTCTGTATATTTATGTGGCGCCCGAAATTATTCATTCTAGACCAGACGTGAAAACAGATGTTAATAGCACATTATTTATTTTTTTGTTCAGAAATATACAATTTTAACTAACGTTTTAGACGCAGTTAAAATAATTATATAGATATAGTTCTCTATTTACTGCTTTGATCTAAAAAATTCAATCATTAAAATACAGAGAATTTTCTTTAAATACGCGATTTTTTGTGAAGTTCGCAATCAAGAAATACATGTTTAAAGCACTAGACTAGATCAAGTCATTTCTTATTTAAATTGCGTATAGAGTAGATATTGCAATTGGTTACCGAAAAATTGCGTGGGATTTAAAATAAAAGCACAATGATCATGCAAGAAAAAGCAAATAATTATGCTAGAAAAAATTACAAAACAATACATCATGGGCGTACAAAGGGGAGACGGGCAAGTGAGCTCCACCTAACCTATGAAAAAAGAAGTACAGACAGAATGTAAGCAAAATATTATCTTTGTAATTGAAAATGAACTGATCAATGCATAATTTAATGCCATTATATGGTAGTTTAGATTAAAGTTTATTTTTTCTTTCTTTCATTACAAAAGTAAACAGAAATTGTATTAACCTTGATCCTTGTTTTTTTTTTTTTTTTTTTTTTTTTTTTTTTTAAACTATTTATGCTTAACATAATTGAATGTTTTCAACTTTCTACTGAATATCAGTGTTATGTCGTTAGCTTAGAAAATTAAAACAATCGCTTTCAAAGACATATTCGCTGCGATGAATTGTCGCCACAACGAATTGACTTTGCGACGAATTGATGCCACTACGAATTGACGCTGTGACCGAGGCTAACGAAAAAAGACAGGCTACCGCGGTACATTCCACTTATCTTTTATTACATACCGCTAGAGTGACGTGATGCTCTTTTCGTACACCTTCATTGGTGCATTCGAGCATCACGTGACTCCCGCGGTCTGTAAAAAAATATACGAGTAAAGCACCACGGCAGCCTTTCTTTTTCGTTAGCATCGGCTGTGACAAACTGACGCCACTATGAATTGTGCGCAAGGAATTGACGCAACGCCTGGAGATCGCAGTGCTTTCATTGAGTTCCCCTTTAGTTATCAAAATTTTGATAAATTTAGGTCATAAATACTGACCATTGAAATTCTGGATCATCTACATTCTAGACAATAATTAGACAAACACGTGCAGTTTTAGTATCGTAATAAAAACAAGCCTTTAATTATAGCCTTTGGGTTCGCATTTTTTAAAATTATTTATACCAGCTTTTTAATCAGCTTGGGTAAATTATTTATGCAAAACACTTGTTCTTAAATAAAATAAATAATGTTATATTTTATTTTTCAGTAATAAATTAATATGTTTACGTAGCACGTGTATCAAAAATAAAAATGCGTCCTTTGAATGTTAAATTTCTACATAAAATAACATTGCATTTCATCAGTATTTAAATATATGTTCTTTATAAGAATTTATTTCCTATCTAAAAGCAATTACATAGCTTTAAGGGTATACAAGAAAAATATGTTTAGGTTTTATTCAATTAACACTTATTTTCTAAATATATTTATTCCATATAGCTTACGTAAAAACAAATACTTACATAAATAATTTATTTTTTATTTTTTCTGCTATACAATATAATATAGTTTTTATTATTAATAAATAAATCATACTTACTTTAAAATTTCATTGCTAAATACTTATTTTTTCACAGCGAAGTTTCATTCTTGAAGCAAACATTCCATAAGCGGAAAAAATATTATATTTCTTATCTAACATATTATTTTAATATTCCTTGCTATATATTTTAATACATATTTTACAATACGAACACTTTGGAACTGGTATCATACTCGAAATAGATATTTGTTTTTCCGTGTAACATAATATTCAAATGGATTTGAATAAATCCTTTAGATAAAATATATTTCTGGTTTCAAAACTTTGAGATAATACCAGAAAAAGTTTCTTAAACTGGGACATCCGAAAGAGATTTATTCTAAGTAAATGTGAGACTGTTGTAAAAAAACATGTCATACATAATCATTTATTTTATATTTTATGATAAAATATAAATTTTCATATTATTATTACTTTTTTTTTAGAATTTACACACAAAATTTTATCTGCTATATATATTTTTTTTTATTCGTACATAGGTATTTGCATAATGCGAATTTTTTATAATACTACATATAAGATATATAATTAAAATTCCCATTTATATTCGGAAACCATTATATTGAAAAATAATAGAGTCCGTACATATTACCATAATGTATATTAACAGTGTTTTGTAATTAGTTTATAAGATTTTTTAATGGTGGAGGCAAAGTTTGAAAATAGACACTGAGCAGAAGATTTTTTTTCTGAGAAGAAGTACAGTCCATAGTAGTGTAACGTACATGAATAACACAAAGTATGATTTCTGGGATGAAATATTTTTTTATGAACGCTGGAATCGCATGTCTGATACCAGACGAATGTTTTAGATGAGCAACAACGCTATCTGAGAATCTTAACTTTTAGTTCTTTGCTAGAAATAACTGAAATGACAAGACCACTGACAAGGTCACTTAGCAATATAATATTTCTGTTATTGACACAAGAGTTTTGCCTTAATGCGACAAAAAATCTGTATGATCGCAAGAAAGTGGTATTTTTTTATTTCTAAGTATTTCAACGTGCAATTTGAGAGCGGCAATATTCTCTCCTATGTTTAGAGCTCCAATGATAATAGGTGCAGTTACAACTGCGTGGAACATAGTATCCGTTACTATCCTGCACTTCTGTCTATCGTATGATATTTAGAGGAATTGGAATTATGTCATTTGAAGTTGTCTATATTAATGATAGCAACAAAATTCCAATAACTTCAAATGGATACCTTTCGACACAGCCATGTACCTAAAAGTTTAACTGATATTTAAGAAGTTAATTACTATGCAGTAATCACACACAAATATTTTTTAACATACGAAAACTGCATACCACATGGAGTTCATTTATTAAACAATATTTTTATCAACAGAAGAAATTTGCGAATTGATTGTCTAGGATATTCACCGGCATCAACACAAAATATATTTGATACATGCTCAATCGACTATTAACATGACACAAAATACTACTATAAAATTAGATACTGGAAATAAATCCTCTCTAGATATTGGACACAATGTCCCATATTTTAAAAACATTCCATAAAAACTTAGTCTCAGCGAAGTTAAACTTATCTACCCTTTATGGGGAACCATACCTATTATTATTATTTTATTATTTTTACACATATCTGACTTTTCTTGTCAAAACTTACAACTTGTTGATAATGCAAGAAACAGTAGAAGTCTTCGACATTCATAATACAAATTAAAAGCTATAATACTGCTTAATAATTGTTTCAGTATTAATTATAACAGAATAAAATATCCATTTATATAATAAATCATTGCCAAAGCAGAGTTAGGCAAGAAAGATTGCTTAGAACAGCAGTGAGATAAAGGAAGTGCAGATTTGGGTGTACCTTGGACAGGATATAACATGATACAACAGAATTGTGAATGCAATTAATGGAATATTAAGAAATAGATTGAATGACTTGGGAAGAACAGTATTATTCTGAAGAGTAAAATATGCTTTACTTAAAAATAAAAGGTTTAATCAATTTATTTTGCCTGCACTAATTTATGTAACAGAAATGTGGACGATAATCAAACGAATAAGGCGAAGATTACAAACAACACAGCGAAGTTTGGAAAGTTGTATGCTAGGCATAACCAGACGGGACAGGTAGAGAATAACCTGTATAACAAGAAATACAAAAGTGTTTTTCTTTATCGAATGAATTAAACGCGGTTAAACTGGAAATGGGCTAGGCACATTCCAAGAACACAAGAAAATGGAAGGAGTACAAACGACGTACACTGGTTATTTCAGTGATGTAAAACGACGAAGAAGACAATCTTAGGTAAGATGGCTGATGAAATCAGGTAAATGACTGTAATTAATTGGATGGCAAATTCACTAGACTGGAAACAGTTGAAACTCTAGAGGGTATAACCAAGGATGAGATATTATAAAAATCAATGGAAAATATACTGCAAAAATTAAACATAATAAAATCAAAAATCAAATATGAAGAACTATGAATATCTCATGGAATCCTCAGAAGAGCATCATAAGAATAATTCATAGTAAATATATGTTATTTCATCAAATAATGTCCGCATTATGCATAAAATCGTTAATATTAAACTCCTAATAACATATATAAAAATCAAAAAATATAAAAAAAAACACACAAGAGAACTAATTAAATAAACCATTACTTAACATCAATATAAAATAGATCATAAAGCAATGGACAAAACTGACCAAAAAACAAAAACAAAACACGAAGTCGAATGTTAAGGGAATGGTACACTTCATTTTACCAACGAACACTAAATGAATAAAAATGCTTTGTCATTGCATTATATATTAGACGAAATAGAAAAAAACAAAAAATATATATATGTTTGGCGCTGCCACATATCACTAATAAATAAAAGGAAAACTAATATCAAAAATCAAATATGAAGAACTATGAATATCTCATGGAATCGTCAGAAGAGCTTCATAAGAATAATTCATAGTAAATATATATTATTTGATCAAATAATGTCAGCATTATGCATAAAATTGTTAATATTAAACTCCTAAAAATATATATAAGAATCAGAATACATCAAAAAACACACAAGAGAACTAAATAAATGGACCATTACTTAACATCAATATAAAACAGATAATAAAGCAATGGACAAAACTCACAAAAAAAACGATGAAGTTTAAGAGAATGGTACACTTCATTTCACAAAGGAACACTAAATGAATAAAAACACTTTGTCATTGCATTAATAAATATGATGAAAGAGAAAAAAATAAAATTATGTTTGGAGCTGCCACATATCACTAATAAATAAAAGGAAAACTTATAGACAGACTGCAGTGAATTAATAAATCTGGTTCTGCCATCTATTAGGAAATGGGAAAGCTGGAATTACAAACAGCTTTGGCATAATATAAATTTTAAACAAAGTCATGATTAATGTAAATAAAATTTGAAAAGTGATGCAGACTAAAAGATGTAAGTAAAAATTAGATAGTTATAAAGATGAAATGGGAAGATAGTAATACAATAATTAGCCATTTATGAGGAAATGTATGTAAAATGAAGAATGTAATATTAATGGTGTGTAAATGATTTTTGAATGCATAAAACAAGAATTTTTTAAAAATAATTTTGTATCTTTTTTCGCAGTCCCGCATCATTCTTCTTTAATATCATTTTGAGTTTATGAATTATTGAAAAATACATTTTTCTCAAAAAACTATGTTTTCTAGAAAAATCTCTATAGTTGTCCTGCAAGATTTCAATAAACTTGTACTACCCCTATAGTTTTCATAATTTTAGTTTCAGTAGATTCGGAAATAAAGGGGGAATATTTTTACTGTGCATTTTTGACGACATCTGCTGAAATATAATACATAAAATTAAAACAAACGTTATTTTTTAGTTCGGTATTACGAGATCTTTCACACGATTTACAAAAATAAAACATTTTATTTCCAATTAACTTAATTATCGCCCTAAATTTTTCATAAATATTTTAGTGAATGGCTCATAATCCAAAAATATGTGCGTAAAAATGTTATGTAACTTTCCCAAGTTTGAACATTCCAAGCCCTATAGTTTGCGAGTAAAGGGGTTCTGATATACGAACATACAAACACAGGAGTGATCTTATAATGTTTCATTTTTTACTTTTAAGTACGTAACCCTAAAAAGAAAGCAATAATGGTACGAAATCTTAAACAAGTGAAGAAATTGAATATTGATAGAAGAATAATACAGAAGAAATGCGCAATTGCAGCTATAATTCCTGTTTTATGCAAATTAAAATGTAATTGCAAATGTGCAAAGCTAAAATAGAGCTATATTGGATAATCAAGTAAAGTTACTTTTTACTTAATTAAGATAATTCCATTAAAAATGAAATAAAAAATTGAGGTAATAATATATATATAAATATATATATATATATATATATATATATATATATATATATATATATATATAATAAAACTTTTGTAAATAATAACCATTAAACCACATAAATAATTGACAGTAGATAAACAGATAATTACTATACGATACATAAATATATCCAAAAATTTAAGATTCTGAAAATTAAAAATAGTCCATAAATTCAGATACAGAAAAAAAACATGATAATGTAAAGCAGTGGAACAAAATTTCGAAAATCGATGTGGGATTTAACAGTATGCATAACAAAAACAAGTGTTAAAGCAGCATTTGTACACAAAAATGTATTGAAAATAAAAATATGAAATATATAAATACAAAACTAAATGCGCTATTGCAGCTATGAAATGATGTATTTTAAATTAGTATTAACTTATTTTTATTTGCCAAAACTGGGCAGTATGTAGATGATAAAATAGTGTAACTATTGCATAATGCTTTTATATATATAAAAAAAAAAAAAACACGGTGAAAACTATCCCATCATAAATGCGCATTTTCAGCAATTCACTAAGAAAGTTTAAAATAATAATACATTTGTAAATATTAACCATTTTACCACATAAATAATCGACAATAGATAAACCGATAATTACAATATAATACATAAATATATCCAAAAATTTAAGATTCGCAAAGTTAAAATTAGTCAAGTAATTCAGATGCAGAAAAAAACATATAACATTTTAAAGCAGTGGCCAAAATTGTGATAATCGATGTTAGATTTAAAAGTATACTTCACAAAAACAAGTGCTAAAGCAGTGTTTGTGCACAAAAGGGTATTGAAAATATAAAAAAATATATGAAATATATAAATACACAACTAAGAGCATTATTGCAGCAATCAAATTATGTATTTTAAATTATGATTAACTTATTTTTTGATTTTCCAAAACTGTGCAGTATATATATATGTTAAAATAGTGTAACTAATGCATAAGGCTTTTATAAATGAAACAAGATGAAAACTATCCAATAGATATATATGTATATATTGCAAAATTTAAAATTCCATACCCTATTAAATTTATTCTATAAAAATTTCCTTTATTAATATTCCATTTACAACCATAGTTTATTAAACTATCCCATTACTGTCCATATTTAAAACATTTTTCTTCCTAATCTACTGAAATTCACCTTTTATTTCCTCTCAAATAAGATGTAAAAACCCATTTCTTACGTATATTTCTTCTTAAAAAACCTATTTTCTTAAAATCTTTATTATATTAAATATTTCCTATTTATTACCGTATTTAAATCTCTTTTATTTCTTTTATTTCTTTTATTTCTTTTAATCTGTGTAAATTCACCATTTTCCATTTTTTCTAACAGTCTAAAAAATCATTATTTTACAATGATTTGTTATCGAGAAACTTATATTCTCAATATGCAAAAGCCAAAAAAATATTCTATTAGTTTTCCCGCGCTTTTTAATTTATACAATATTCTAGAAAATTATTTTCCCGCCCAAAACATCGGAGAGGCGCATTTCTTCAATATTAATTCAGAGATAAAAGATAGTGCAAGGCGAAATTGAGCATGCATTGGTTTAAATATGTAACATGTTACGAAATTGTTCTTTCGCGCTTCTAGCTTAAAACGAGCTGAAGGACACAGAGAGCGAGATATTTTTGATGTCGAAGTGAGTGTCTAATAGAATGATGCAGGCGTTACAGTAAGTATTTAGATACATTGTAGAGTTCTTATATGTTCTAACATAGATATTTGCTAAGACTATAGTTATGGAGCGTATTATATGTAATGAGTTATATATATATATAAACTAAAGCACTTCCCCGAAATTTAAGATGATTGAGTTTAAATAAATATATTAGAGAGCAATCGTGTTCTTTTTTTCGTCTATCTACATTTTACTCGGCTACTACTGCTTAAACTTCTTGATACGACTGCATTACATTATGAGATGCTTGTCATATTTTCTCATCGACTGCTGGATGCATCTAAAAATAGCAGGACTTTTACTTTGTTTGATTATACAAATATAAAAAGTGTACTTTAAGGTATCCGCACACCTTCGGGGGCCATTTTGTGAAAATTTTGAAATTTACTCTTTGTACCAATTTTTTCCAATGAGACTTAAGTAAAAATTTGGAAAAATATGTAACCATTTTAGAAATTACACTGAAATAATTTTTTTTTAGTTGAAAAATAGTCAAAATTATGTGAAACATTTACATTTGAGCAGAACATGATAACTCAAAATCAAATCAATACATTCACATTTTGTAAATTGCATAATGGAGAGAATAATTTTCTCTAGGACATAGACTAGCCGCATTATAATAGCATCCCTATAGCAGAAGCTGTGGCACTTGAAGTACTAATGTAATGAAAATTTCGTAAAATTTTTTGCAACTTTTTTAACTTATACGTAATAGAAATAGGTTGTAAATAGAAAACTAATTAATGTATCATCATGGTTGTAGTCTGTTACCTCAATAAACATTTGTAAAATAAGTTTAAAAAAATCAAGGTATTTCATGCATAATTTTTTGCTATAGGATATTTTGCGTATAGCAAAAATCTGAAAAACTGCATTTTGAGAAAAAGCTAAAAATAACTTTTAAAGACGGTTCTTGCTATAAAAATAATTATTATTCTTTAAAGGTTTAATTATATATTTCATGCATTTTCTTTAAAATATAATCCAATTTAAATGCCAAATCTCGAAAAAGAAGAATGTAAACATACGTTTCAGCTTACTTTCGGTTTTGAGAACGATATTTCCGGTTGTAAAATTCTTCGGCAAGCTCTAATAAATGTAACGAAATTGCTGTAACTTGTGTTCTAATTCAGATACAGACCTAATTAAAGCAGATTTAGGTAGATAAAAGATCGGATTTTAATATTATTGTAAAAATGAAAAATAGATATTTTCATGGAAAATGACGTTGCAGAGGTGTGCGGATACCTTAAATAATCATCACAGTGCAAATTTCATTTTCAGTTTTGATAACTCAGAACGTATCTAGACATTAGCCCACATATGAAAATTTCCAAATATTTTATTAAAACTAACAATGAAGTAGGATAATTCATAAAACAGATTATTCACGCTATATTTCTACATATTAATTAATTTATTAAAGAAATATTGTCATATAGCTCCATAACCATCCAGTATTTGCGCGGTTCTGATTGGTTAATATTATATAATATCTAAAATTCTTTTTATTTTACCTTTAATTATATGACATGCAATATTTCTTATGCATAAACATTTAGAGGAAACAAAACATAAATTACAGTATTTTGATTTTTTTTATTAAACTCAATACATCAAAAGTACTATGGAATGTTCAGAATTGTGTCTCATATTAGCCGCGATCTGCACTAACTAATTGTTTGTCAAACAGTGAAAGACCATAAATCGTTAGTAAACTAGAACACGCACAAAAATAATTAAATAAATAAACATATTTTGGTTTTAGGTGCATTAAAAGTAATTTTTTAAACCAATATTTTCATAAGATACCATCATTAAATATATATATATATATATATATATATATATATATATTCAATATATATAACTTCAATATATAACTTCTAATATATATAACTTCAAATACTAACATATTTTTACAGACCTTTGAAATAAAATACCTTGATAGAAATTATCATTACACTTCATAACCATACAGTATTTGCGCGGTTCTGATTGGTTAATATTATATAATATCTAAAATTGTTTTTATTTTACCTTTAATTATATGACATGCAATATTTCTTATGCATAAACATTTAGAGGAAACAAAACATAAATTACAGTATTTTGCTTTTTTTATTAAACTCAATACATCAAAAGTACTATGGAATGTTCAGAATTGTGTCTAATATTAGCTGCGATCTGCACCAACTAATTGTTTGTCAAACAGTGAAAGAGCATATATCGTTAGTAAACTGGAACACGCACAAAAAGAATTAAATAAATAAACATATTTTGGTTTTAGGTGCATTAGCAGTAATTTTTTAAACCAATTCAATATATATAACTTCAATATATAACTTCTAATATATATAACTTCAAATACTAACATATTTTTACAGACCTTTGAAATAAAATACCTTGATATAAATTATCATTACACTTCATCAATGTTGTATCAACATATTCATTTTACTTTCTTCGATACATTTAATAAGATTCATATTTTATATACTATAGGGTAACTTGGGATCAGATGCCTTGTTGGACAAAATGCCGTTTCACGTGGTTTTCCTATACGCATGCGCTGTAGGGAAACGCCACTAAGTCGTGTGGAAGTGGCTTCTCTACGGATAGTTTAATTTCAGTTTGCGTTGTTTTATTTTAATTTTAAATAGGGATTTTCTATTACTATTTCGCCTTAACAGCTTTGGTAAGTGTCTAAAATCTTTTACACTCTTTATTTATTTACCTATATATTCCAAGTCATAGTTTAAATATCAGAGAAACAAATCTGATGTTTTTAGAGAGTATTGGTGTCTGCCCTTTCCGCGAAACGTAAATATAGCGGCTGGTAAACTCTTCTTCACTTTAGTAGGGAGACCGGCGCACAGTGGGGCGTTTTGAGGATCTAGGTGGACAAAATTATTGCGTTGAAGTTTAGTTAGGTTTTTGCTGGGTTTTCGAATCTATCAGTAATAAAATAATCAAACAATGATAAATATTTGGCTTATTTAATAATTTATATTATTATTATTATTATTATTATTGTTATTATTATTATTATTATTATTATTATTATTGTTATTATTATTATTATTATTATTATTGTTATTATTATTATTATTATTATTATTATTATTATTATTATTATTATTATTATTATTATTATTATTATTATTATTTTATATTATAATATTGTATTGTCCTTGAAACTACACATGTATTCAAAGTTTCAGCTCAATCGGATAATTAAAAGTGGTTTAAAATTGACTTGCAAGATTTGAATTAAACACTCAAACACACACTTCAAGTTAATATAATTTAATGATTCGCAAATTTTCGCAGGAGCTTTCTTAAGTTTCCAATACTTTAGGAATGGTACTTTGATTTTAAAAAATGCTTATTTCTTAATAATGCTTAATACTGTATTAAAATTCAAGATGAAGATTGAAAACCAGATGGCGCTTATTTTCAAACAACAATAGGTTAATTCTTGTGACAAACATGTGACATATGTCCATAAACTCCTGCTTTCAAACAAAACAGAAAAGTCACGACTTGCTTTCGAACTTACAGAAAAATAATGCAACTGTTGAAACTCCCTCAAACCAACTGCATTCTTTACGGTCGTAGTTTATCCATACATCGGATTTTTTCCACAAAACTTGTACGGATCTCGACAGAAGAGACGTTCGGCTACCAGTATACGCGGTCTTGTTAAATTCCGAGATAATCGGAAAATTAATTTTGTCCACCTAGATCATCAAAACGCCCCACTGTGCGGCGTCTTCTCGAATACTTTGGGGTGAGTCGACGAAAATCTTTAGGGATAAGATGCAGTTTTTTCTCTTTACCTGTTTTTTCTCATTGTTTTAAATTACTTTCGGGTATTCACTAAGGTATCAACGATTTTAATCCGATGATTTAAATCAGTGATTAAATCGTTACTTAAATCAGCTGATTTTTTTTTTAATCTTTGATTAAAGTCATAAATTTTGTAAATGTTTAAAATGACATAAAAGTATTAAGAAAGTGTCGCCACACAAAATGGGATTGTGTCGTTTGAAGCAACGGGAATATTTCAATTTAATTCAACAGCTATTCCAAGTCCATCTTTCGTTGTGTCCAATGAACAACATAAGTCACAGCCCCAGTTTTTCAAGGAGAAATCTACTTCAAAACTGTTGAACAAACTTTCAAGACCATCCGCTAAGCAGCTGATTTAAGATTTCCCCCAACCATGCACATCACTAAAATCCTACAAACAGTCGATTGCCCTAACAATCAACTTCCATTAAGTGATAAAGAATATCTAGTGACAACTGCCGAAAATATTGCACAGTCTTCTCCAACTAAATTTCTGCAATAAATTTTACCTGTTCCAGTTTATGAAGAGAGAAAGCATAGTAAAAGAAGGCAAGAAGCTGAAGTTCTTATATCATCAGAAGTTATTGAAGAAAAGAAAGTAAAATGACAAAAAATTAGAAGCTTATGAAGGGGAAAAAGTTGAGAATAAAATCAAAACTAGACCTATAAAAGCGAAAAGCGAAAACCGAAACAGAGAGAAAAAAGCAGCTGCGAATTGCCAGATGTCTCAATCCTTATTAATAAGGAAGTGTTTAAGAATAAATCAAAGCTAGAAACCGAGAATCTGAAACAGACGATGATATGGATGATGAGGAAATTCCCCACCATGATTCAGAAAATTAGGATTTTTTAAAGTGAATAAAAATGAGTGTTCAGTTTGTATAGAAGAATACGATAAAACATCGGAAAATGTGAATAGATCAAATGCATTCATAGCCACTGTTGGCTACATGAAAGTTTCTCAAAGTTCCTAGACAAATGTGCAGTTTGCGGCAGACCTGAGATATTGTTGAAAAAAAAGAGGAACGTATGAAAAACATTAGCAAAAAGGCTAAGTCACTTTAAATTTCTTTATATCAGAAGCTTTGCCATATTTCAGTTTCTTATAAAGTTTTAAAAATTAGCATACATAAGTGCCATAATACTTTTAAATGTTAAGTAGACTATAATCTTTTTTTAAAATTATTATTTTGTTTTTTATTAAATTTCCAATGTTTGTAACATTCATATTTTTTTAATTGTCGAATACTAAGTAAGTAACAACTTTAGTTTGTCTAAAATATTAAAGTTGTTTTTTTCGTTTCATTATTTATTGCACTGCTTTACAAAAATTATTGTTTACATTGAAAGTGCAGAAGGCATCTTACCCCTATGTGAGCTTCCTACCCCAAGATTGGGGTAAGATGCCATAATGCAAGCATTCACAAAAGCAAAATTTTTTATTCTTTCTATGACATTGTAAAATGAAATACATTTTTAAATCATGCATAAATGTATCAACTTTAACAAGAAATTAATGAATAACGAATAAGAACGACAGGCGATTAAAAAATAATAATAATAATAAAAAACTACGACATCTTCACTCAATCTACCCGATATTTCAAAAACCACTGAACAAAAATTTATTACGTAAAAATAGCTTTTGACAATACAAAACCAGCATGTTTTTGAACTTTGAAATTTTTTCATTTGAAAAAAATAATAAATGATACAAAAAGTTATATGATTAAAGAAAAAAAACAAAAGAAAAAAGACAATAATTACATAAATGCATTTTCAATCTATAAATCATTTAAGGCATGCGTAAAGTATATTTGTTAATATTCAAGCATGAATGACCTATCAAATTAAAAACATATTAAGGAATTTTAAAACATGTAATTTAGAATGATTCAATAATCACAAAATGTTAGACTAAGAATTCATATTCGTAAACAATATTATCCATAAAGTGTAATCTTCTATTAATGCTTTAAAATCTATTCCTATATATAATATGTTATGTACTTTCAAAATATTTATATCGGATTTATATTATATTTATATTATTATTATTTATTTATATTAATTATTATTATACTTTCAACATATTTATATTGCTAATATTTATGTAATTAATATAAAATATTATAAATATATATATATACATATTTATTTCAAAAAATATATATTTATACTGTTTATATGAACCAGTTATATCATTTTGATATATAAAAAAATTATCTTACCTACGATGTATCATTAAATTTGAATAAATATCTAAGTCTTTTATGAAATACATCATTAATATCTATCTATATTTCATTAAATGAAGTTTATTTATAAAATATGAATATTCAAAGTCCGACGTGTTCTATCTATGAAAATGATATAAGAGTTTAATCGAATATAAGGGGCAATGGGAAGATTTTAATTAAGAAAATTTCTATAGTGTGATTTCTAATTGTGTATTATAGATTTTTGTTTTCGGTAAGATAATTTTACTACTAAGAATTTTACTACAAGCCATTCTAAATGGAAATACATAGTTTGAGAACTGATTTGAAGTTTGTTTCGAATAATATTATATTTTCTATTCTTTTATGAATAGTATTATAGTTTCCAATATTCAATTCCAGTGTACAGATTAATGGTTCCCTGTTAAATTTGGTATAGTGTACGAGTAATTAAATAAATTACATATAATTTATCAGAAAATTGCAACCTTGCACAAATTAACTGCCACTTTTGCTTAATTGAATTTCTGGTATCCTAAACTTTAGGGTAATCCTAAATGTATTTATTAACAAGTTTTCCTTGATACATTCCGAATTTCTTTCAATTAAGTATCCTTCAGGGGAACGTTTTGGGAACGTAATTGCCCTTCCACATATTCTTGATGCTAATGAAAAATACTTTTGTTTGTTTTACTAATGCATAGAGCATTCATACAGAATTTGGTGTAAGGTGTTGTGAAGTTTTTGAATTGATTCAGGGTAATAAAAAATATATTACTTTATTTTGTTCACATTATTAACACTGAACTTGTAATTTTTTGTAAAATGTGTTTCTTCAAAGTGCTAAAACACGATTTTATAGATAGTTGGAAAAAAGATTTCCCACAATCCCTAATATTTATCTGTGCGATAAAAATATATTAATGTATACAATTTTCTAGAAAGATGTTTTATTGATACACAGATATTTGAATAGTTTTTTATAATTATTTTTATGCTGTTTTTATTTCTGCTATTCTGAATATGTACTGGATGCTCGTAACTTGTCTAATTTTATATTAGACATTGATAATACGTATATATGACGAGGATAAAAAGTATAGCAATTTACTTCCAATTCACTTATTCGATGAAAAATACTGAAAAAGAATGAAATACACAATTATATATAAAAATATTGGAGTGATATTGGAGTTTTAGTTCTCTCAGTGATTCTCTATCTAGAACATAAATTATCTTTTCATACTAAAAATTGTTCGTTGTAGCTACTTATATATATATAGATAGATAGATAGATAGATATATAAACAGTTCATATTAAATTTCTGTACTATGGCTTTTTTATCAATATTAATGTGTATTTACGTTACTTTATATTCCATATATTAACAATTACGTGTTATTCATTATACACTTAATTTTCAGAAATCTTTTATAGATTAGTATAATAAAAACAATTAATAATAAGTTAGAAATATATTCTCAATATTCTAAAATTCCTACATAGCGCCGAAAATCTCTTAATTTTTTTTATTTATATAAAAATTGTCATAGTAATTCAAAAATAAAAATAAAACGTTTTATCAACTCCATACAAGCTATTGTAGAAAAATATTTTAACAATAATCCACATCTAGTATTTCGCATTTTTTAAAATTATTTATCTCAAATCAATTGTAAGTATCTAAACTATTTTTTAAATACAAGATAAGCACATTTATTTCAATTAATTAAAAAAATTCTAATACAAGATTAACAGAAAAAAATGAGTCAATTTTAATTACACAAACAAAAAAGTTAATTCCAAATGTAAAATACTAATAATAAGTAATAATAATAAAAAAAATAATAATATTAATAATAATAATAATAATAATAATAAATATCTCTGTGGCCATCAGAAAATATAGTATTAATATTACAATATCATGAAAGTTACTCTGACTATTATATGGGATATAATTATTTTATACGATTGCTTAAGTTAAATCCTTATACACTTATTTTACACTTTTTAATTTAGTGTGTTTTTCCTCATGATATAATTTAAATTTATCAAAGAAATTATAAGGACGTAATTTTGAAACATAGATATTTTCAGTAAAGATTTCTTCATAATAATATTGTTTATTAATTTTCTCAATTACTTCATATAATTTACAATCTATAAGTATCTCTATGAGATTCACTATGGAATAGACTTCATAATGAGATTGGCATGGCTGAAACACGGCAGTAAATTTCACAATAAATCCTGCCAGCATCTTTTAGAGATGTGACGATTTGGATTCACAATAATGAATATTAGTTGAGAACTCAAAACAATTCATGTCTGCAGCCTGTAAAATTTTTCTTATTAGACGAATTAAGCTGGTAAAAAATAAGTAGTTATTCGTGGTTTAGATAAAAACAGGTGAACTGAATTTCCACTATGCGAATCATATAAATAAACAGTCGGTTTGTTTAGTGAACATATTATTATTAATATTAATTCTTATCATGATATACCACGACTGAGAGGCTTTACATCGTTTAGCAATAGACACACGTGTCAAAGACAAACAAAAGTTCGAAAGCAATCGATATCAATTAAATCCATCTTCAGATACTAATGCAGGCACTAAGTTCGACAGTTTCAAAATAATATCATTACATGTTCGTCGGGTAACAATATAGTATCTGTCAGAATTCGCAAGACAGCGAAAATGACGACAAGCTTCGTCTGTTTGAGGGTTTAGATCGATAAATACTAATGCGTGCATCTATGCAATAGAACAGTCAAAAAACGAATTGCAGTACATTTCCGGTCATTGAGCAAGCTATAATGGAATTGAAAATCACGAGAGGAAAAAAATAAGTTGTAATAAGACATGAAAATAATCTGAAAATGGTTAAAGGTCTGCTAGCTTATGAAAGAAAAATAAATATCCGAGTATTTGAAGTAGAAAGAATGGAATACGTAAAAGTTAAGATATTAGAAGCCGTAGACGTGATGGATTTTGAGATGAGAAATACCAAATAAGTATTTAAATATTTAAGTACAGAAAAAGTAAATTAAATATGAAAAAAACATTAGATGCAATATTAAAAAAAAATAATAATACACTTTAGAATATTTATTTTAGCAGATATTAAATATTTTATGTACACCCCTTCTAAAATTATTTTATATTATTACAAAAATGTTTTATTTGAGAAACAATGTAGACATATTTACAGATTTAAACTCGTAAACAAAGAATGATGTATAAACATGTTAATAAATTAAATAGAAAGAGATTTTTGAAAGTAAAAGTAAAATTTATTTTCTTGTTTACTTCAATAATACGAAAGTACAATTACAAATAGATACATTTTCCGTTCTGGCGTTTGTTTCCTTTCATAAGTTATGTATCAAATTATGGATATACACGACATATTTATTTTGTATTTTTTAAGGCTAACATGACCATCTTATTGATTAAATACAGGGTAGTCATAAAGACTTTCCCTGATTACAAAAGAGTATTACAAAATAACCATTGAATGTCATACTGTAAAATTTTTATTATGAAAAAGTCATGTGCTTAAGCTTTCTTTAGTCCTGTTTCTACCGTCGCGTCGTCCGTGAGTTCCCAGTAGACAAATTTCCTGGAAGACGAATCGAACGGGATATATAAACACCATAGCACACCCGGTATTACTCATCTAGATTATTTTTCCTTTTGGGGGTACATAAAGGATAGAGTTTTTGCAACATGAGTAAAAGATATACACTCAAGGTTAGGATCACAGATGCTATGTCTAGTGTGACAGCCCAAATGCTGGGCAATACGTGGAGAGATACGCCTAGACATTCTGCTAGATATCAAGTATGCTCACATCGAAATTTACGGATGTAAGTACTTTTATTAAAAACTTCATAAATGTCTTTACACTATATTGGAACAGGAGCATGCCTAATTAAGTTAGTTTTCCTGTAATAAATTATTGTAATCAGGGAAATACTTTATGACAATCTTATCCTCTTTAATAAAAAGCTATGTGTTGCTGACGACTGGGATTTTGCTAATCGTTACCACATATTACTGTTGAAAAATGAACATTTGAAGTTACTAAAAAAATTAATAGCTCAAAAAGTAATTGTCAGAAAATTGCTTTACAAACTGCGTTAGAAAGGTAAAAAATCGTGTTTCAAATATTGAATTTCAAAAATTACAAATTTCGCAATGCAGTACCATAGCGTAACCAGAACCCGTAAAAGATAATGATATACTGGCTATAGCACGAGACAAATTATAGTAGCCTTATTATTCTGTTAAAATATACAACTGAATTATGTCACGAGTGCCTGATTTTTATTCAATTCTCGACAAATACTAGATGCGCTATTTCTTTTTATTATATATATATATATATGTGTGTGTATATATATATATATATATATATATATATATATATATATTATGTAAAATTCTGTTAGAATTTTAAATAAAAAAATAGTTTTCAGAGACGTTCTGTAACCCGGGAAGCCCGGGCTCAATTCCCTAGTATTATATATGATTAGATAAATATGAGAGATATGTCTTATGTAAAAATCATGCAAAAACGAAATATTTTTGTCGTGTTTTATTTTAGTATATACACACAGGTATACATTTAAACCTGTACCCCATTGTGCATTAAAAACAAATCGCAAAATGCAAGTCATAAAATATTATGCATAGTTCTATAAATTCTAAGAAGTTTGAATAAATAGGGTAAAACTTTTATAAAGAAATTTAGAATTCGTATACACACCATAACGCTGTAACTGTTTCTAATAAAATAAACACTTGTAATTTATTGTGAAATATAGAATGTCCTATACTGCCCGGGGTAGGAAAAATTAAGTTGTTTGACAATTTTTGTAGTGTCTGTGCCGCTAACAACATTTTAGTTAAAACGTTTTTTAATAAAACACACAATTTTTTAATATATGTCTATTTTAGGACAGTCTATATATGAAAGTATTTAAAGAATTGAATAAAATTTAAATATAAAATTGCATAATTTTTCTAAAAGATACTGGCGAATAAACATGTAATTGGTAGCACATTTTGAAAATACAACTAAAAATGTCATGTACAATGTATTTAATAAATATAATTTTTTTTCGAAAAAAAGCAAAGTTATTTTATGTTTAACACTTCTACAAGAAATACCGAAACATTTTAATTTTTGGGTTTTTTTTTCAGCAAAACAAAAGTATCCGTTTACATAATATAAGTATATTCGATGGCAAAAAATTAAAAACCTTATGCATGGATTTATCAATTCCCAAAATAAGGAAAAATGTTAAGTAATTTTTTCCTCACAAAACCTTTTTACAAGACATAAGTAGACTATTTCAAAATATTCAAATGAGATTTTCGTTTCAGAACACACATTTTTTAGAATATTTTTGTATGTGGTGAGATTAAATTGTTGCAAGTGCATTGTGTCAGATTCTTTTTACATTTATAACTTTAGATGAAAATATCGGATTTTATTGTGATATACTAGATTTTTTTTTTTTTTTCATTCGAGTTCAGTGTATGAAACAGGCATATGTAAAAATTGTAAGTGCAAAAAGTTACCTTCACGTATAAAAAATAAAAATGATTTTTTTTTTTTTTACTTTGCCATTGGAAAATACATTTTACAAGATAAATATTCTCTGTTGAATTATTTTTTAAATAGAAATATTCATGTACAGTTATAGAGATAAAAGTGCCAGTTTAGTATTATATTGTATATGTATATTCAATTGATTTTAACAAACCTCTTGAATATTTTAATGAATGGAAATTCAATGATTAAACAAATTAAAACTAGAACTTTACAACTATTTTCAGTATAATAATAATTTAAATTTAAAACAGTTAAATAGTAATATTAAAAATCTACAAAATAAATGTATTATTACTTATGTTGACAAATAACCAAATAATTATGCCTTTATTTGCAAATAATTTTACAAATAACTGATTTCTAATGCAATTAACACACGTCTTATATTTATAAAAAAAAAAAAAAAAAAAAACATTTTTCACAAAAGCTATCAAAAATAGACACATCCTCAGTTTTTATAAACTCTTAAAAATAAAATTATACAACAATCATTATCCTTATATTGTTATTACACCTAAATTTCCCAAAAATCCAATAAAATTTCGTACGATTACAATTGGATGTAATACATACAATAAAACTATCATTTTATTATTAACTAAACTTACTAAATTGTACGATATCACTAAACAAAATGACAACAAATATTGCATTAAATATAGCTTCCATCTTGTGAATAATATTAAAAATGTAAATAATATAAATTAGGTTAAAACTTTTGATTTTAATTATTTGTTTAATATTGATATAAAAGATTTGTTTAAAATTATTCACCTGTTATTTAAAGAAAATAAGAATAATATAAAATTAAACTGTCCTATTTCTATTTCTTATTTCATAACCCTAACTCGCTTCATTTTACATCATAATTACATAAACTTTAATCATACATTATATCAACAATGTACAGGTTTGCCACAATGCGGTAAAGCGTCAAGCATTCTTTCAGATAGTGATTATATTATTACGAACGAAATATTTTTCCTTAATGATTGTTATTTCTTCAGGAACATCGATGATATAATAGTTTTTTGTACGAAATGTCAATACCATTATAAGTTACCCATAAAATATCACAATAATTTAAAATTAATCAAAAATCATATCACAAATAATGTAATTAACTTCCTTGATATAAGGTTGATACTTACTGATAATAAAAATCTATACATCGATATATACGGTAAACTCAGTAACTTTCCATTCAAAGTAAATTTATTCACTAATTATAAATCCTGTTTACATAAATCTGTTCATGTTAATATCTTACTAAACTTTGCTCACAGAATAATTCCTCTTTGTTCACATAAATATAAAGTTCAAAATTTAATATCAGTATATCAACAAGCTATTCATTGCGGGTATTCTTCACATGTCAGTAAATCAATATTAAACAGGTTTTTTCATGGAGTTTTTTCATAATTTTCATATTTTTTTCCACACACATACACACGCACACAACAAAAAAAAAAACTATATTGCTCCTAAAATAGCAAATTAATTAGTGGCAGGAAACTAAATTCATTTGAATGATAATGAAGGTTGGGTGGTTGTGTGTGGAGAACTTAAGGTAAGTTTATTTAAGTACGGCTTCATTCTTTTGAATGTTTATGGAGTTGGGGTGATGTTGTATGGTTTAAATAATACACTTACCTTATTGAATTTTTTTTTTAAATGAAGGGGAGAAAATGCTCTAAAATGAAGGATAGATTAGTGTTAGGAAGGTACATTCTATTGAATGATTATGTAGGTGGGGTGGGTTTGTTTGGTGGACTCAAGGTAAGTTTAGTCAAATACAGTTGCATTATTTTGAATGATAATGACGGGGTAGTGGTGTTGCATTTTTTAATTTTTATAATTACCTAATTTAATTATTTATAAAAAATAGAAGTTTAAGTTACTGGTTATTAGTTTCTGGTGGATAATATTTGGTGTATTTTATGGTAACGATGGTTATGGTATAGTATAGGAATATCCATTGGTTCTTAGTTCTTACAGTTAATATCTTATATCTATGTGTATATATCAACGTGTTTTAATCTATAAATTATCTTAACTTTTACTAGAAAATTGAAGTTATTTAGAATACTTTATATTATGTTTAATTATAGTTTAATTATAAGGCATGTGTTCTTATAGGGATATGATTATACCAAAGAATATATAGCAATATACAATATTTATTTATTTTATTTTTCATAAAATAAAATCTTATTATATTTATGTTGCATCCTCAAATTACTATTATGAACTTAATTTCTAGATTCAAACTTTGTTATATTTCTTGAAAATTATTTAATACAATTGTTCAATAGGTAAAAATACCTCCAATTTTATATAAGGTATTAAATTATTATTATTATTATTATATTTTAAATCTTAAATTTTATATTTACTAATATTTAATTTTAATAGTAACTCATTCATTTTAATTTCATTTAAATATCCTCTCTTTTTTGAATAATATAACCATTTTTATTTTAGCATTATAATTTATTTAAATTAGGTGAATGTTACATATGTTTCATTATAGACGGCAGCACCAAGTAAAGGAATTTAAAATACCCAATTAGAATAAAAAATTTGGTATTTCCTTACTTTGAAGTTTGATCTAACATTAATTAGAATTTATAATTTCTCAAAAGAAAAGGAAATAAATGTAATTATTTCATAATTTTATATACTTTTGTTTTATTAAATATTTTTTATTAATATTTGCTTTTTATAAATTAATAAATTGTAAAGCTATCTTCTTTTTTCTTCCTCATAGATGGCGCTGCTATAAATATGCATTGATATATCGTAGTCAATATTCGATTATCATTAAATATTGTAATTTTTTTCCCTCTCTCCCTCTCTCTCTCTTTTTTTTCTCTAAATATTTTAATTTCAATATTCCTTTCATTATTATCATCATTATTAAGATTGGATATTGTTATAAAATCTGATGTTAATAATTTATAGGAGTATATGAAATATTTTTAAATTTGTAAATATAGTTTATTTTATTATTTGTCAATGTAACGGTAATCGCTTAAATATCGTCGGTTCGGTATGCTTTACTGCTATTTCTATTTTTGATTAACAATTCTTTAATAAATACGTTTTTGTATTTAATAATGCTCCTTATTCATATATCATCCTTATTATATAGCTCCTTATATGCTTTTAGTTTTATTCAATTTTATTTAAATTTGACTAGATAACACTGATCTGCATATTGAAACTTTTTTTTTTATGATTAAAAATGAATAGGTGATTTTAGATCAATTTTTTAAGCTGATTTCAAAAGTAAAGTCGAAATTTGCGTATCACGTCAGGATTTTTTACAAATTAACAATTTGTAAATTTATAAAAACATATGATTTTTTAACTTTCACTTATATAAATTTATAAAAAAAATTATTATTCAAAGGTAAATAATTAATACAGACTAGGATATGTATTAAAAAATTAATGTATGAAAAATTAAAGTATAGACATAATAATTATACTTACAATATATTTAAATATGGACAAATTTGATTAATATTAAAAAAATCAATTAGTTTGAGAAAAATTCCTTTTAGTTGCTTTTCGTCCACTAGCACAAAGATCTCTCTTTAACATCCAGCAGTAATCTGCCATCATATTTTTATTCCACTTGCCTTGGTACCGTTTTTCCATATCTTTGATGTCTTGGTGAAACCTTTCACCGTGTTCCTCACTCACTGCTCCGAGATTTTCGGGAAAGAATTCGATATGTGCATGTAAAAAGTGTATTTTTATACTCATGTTGCAACCAAGTAATCTCAATTTTTCTAACATATCTGCAACTATAATTTTGTAATTTGGGTCTTTCTTATTTCCTAAAAAGTTCTCCACTACACATTTAAAGCTCAGCCATGCTTCCTTTTCACAATCATTCATTGTTTTTTCAAATTCACTATCTGTCAGTAATTTTCGTATCTGAGGCCCAACAAAAATACCTTCTTTAAGCTTAGCATCAGTAATAGAAGGGAATTTGCTGCAAATATATTTAAAACATTCATTTTCTTTATTTAGGGCTTTCACAAATTGTTTCATTATCCCTAATTTGATATGCAGAGGTGGAAGCAAAACATTTTTAGGATTGACTAAGGGATCTTTAATTACATTTTTTGTTCCAGGGGATAATGATATTCTTGATGGCCAATCTTTCTTTTCCCAATGATTTTTTTTTATCCCGGCTGTCCCACTCACACAGAAAACATGGGAATTTTGTGTATCCTGATTGTTGTCCAAGTAGCATTCCAATCACTTTTAAATCACCACATAACAACCATTCATGATCTTTATATTTGACCTGGTCTAGCAAAAGTTCAAGATTTTCATATGTTTCCTTTAAATGAACTGAGTAGGCTATAGGTATTGATGCATATTGGTTTCCATTATGCAACAAAACCCCTTTTAAACTTGTCTTGGAGGAATCAATAAAAAATCTCCATTCTGATGCATTATAAAGGATACCGTAAAAATTCATTATTTCCTTTATGTTATTGCAATATACTAAATTATCCTTTTCAGAAAAGTATGGAACAAGTTCTTTTTCACGATGCCTGTACCAAGAGAATTGTGTCTCTGGTAATAATAAGTTCTTAGATTTAAGCCGAGAACCAAGAAGTTCAGCTTTTATTTTTGGCAAATTTAAATCGCGCACCAAATCATTGAGTTCATGCTGATTAAATAAAATTGGAGCTTTATCATTTACTTCTGGTTTATAGACATCTTGTTCTTGATTTTCATCATCTTCTGAATTATTTGGTTCATTTATGCTTTCCAAATTGGTTGGAGGAGAAGGAACAGGAAGACTTTCATTATGCAATATAGGTCTTATTGCAGAAGGCAAGTTAGGATATATAATTCCTTTTTTATTTTTCGAACTATACCCATGAACATTAGCTAAGCAAAAATAACAATCGTCATGATGATTTCTAGGTTCTCTCCATACCATGGGAATAGCAAAAGGCATACATTTCTTTTTGCCTTTCAACCAAAGTCGTAATCCTTCAACACATGTTCTACACACTTTATGAGGGGCCCATGTCTTATCTTGGTCACCCAGTCTCACACCAAAATAAGCATAATAAGCATTTTTAACAAAATCTGTAATATCCTGCCTTTGTTTTACTACAGTATAATTTCCACAAATGTAACAAAATATATCTGTATCATTTACACATTTACGTGAAGCCATTATTCAATTAAAGAAGATGTGAAATATATCACATATTTCAAATCGAAAGAAACAGACGTGAATAAACAAAGAAATTTATTGTTGTTAAAACCTATGCATTAGATCAAACATTGTTTGGTGCTGCCACCTAGCAAGTATTAATTTAGATATTTTTTACAAAATTAAATTTATGGATTTCGCTTTTTCTTTTTAATTTTACATAAATAATTTTTTTTATTATTATTAAATCATATTAATAAATAATTTCAGCTTCCTAAATACAGTTTCTCATTTATTTAAATTAATGTAATGTATATACATATGGAATCAATTCCTAAAAAATTTGGTGGCGCCATCTAGTATTACTATTATAAAGTAATTTATGATTTAAGAATAAAATTAATTAAAAATAATATTTGTAAAAAAAGTGTACGTGGTGTGCAAAAATGCTTTACATTTTTGAAATCAGCATAAAAAACACTTTCAGAAAAATATATATTTATATGATCATCAAAATGCATGCTGATCAGTGATCAGTGATATAATTGATCGGGCAATTTGAGTTGATAAATTTGGTTTATGGCTATTAACTCAAACAGAAATCAATTACTTTTTACTTATATTAGTGGAATATTGCCATTAAAAAAGTGCTCCACTATATAAGTTTCCAATTGCTTCTTGTAATATTTTTCACTTTCTGCACATTTTTTTTCTTTACCTCTCTTTAAATATTTTAGGCACTTACTTAAATATTGAGAATCATAATTTTTTGTATATATATATGTATTGTATTGTAATTATCGGTTTATCTATTGTCTGTAATATATATATATATATATATATATATATATATCATCATCATCATCAACCGTTTTCAATCCACTGCTGGATGTAGGTCTCCCCCAGATTTTTCCATTGTTGCCTGTCTAGTGCTTTAGTCATCCAATTAACACCGGCCACTTTTCTGATTTCGTCACTCCATCTTACTTGAGGTCGTCTTCTTGGTCGTTTTACATCTCTGGGATACCACTGTAGGGTGTTTGTGCTCCATCTATTGTCTTGTCTTCTTGCAATGTGCCCAGCCCATTTCCATTTTAGCCATTTAATTCTCTCGATAATGTCAAAAACTTTCGTCTGACTTCTTATCCACGTTATTCTCTTTCGGTCTCTTCTGGTTATGCCTAGCATACATCTTTCCATACTTCGCTGTGTTGTTTGTAATCTTTGTACCATCCGTTTTGTTAGTGTCCAAGTTTCTGCTCCATAAGTTAGTGCAGGCAAAACACATTGGTTAAACACCTTTCTTTTCAAACAAAGAGGCATGTTACTTTTCAGAATAATATTGTTCTTCCCAAAAGCACTCCATCCATTTCTTATTCTTCTATTGATTTCATTCATGATACTGTTGTCTGAAGATATTTCTTGTCCAAGGTACACATAACTTTCAACATCTTTAATCTCAGTGTTGTTGTAGACGATTTTCTTTTTTGATGCAAATGAATTGAACATCACCTTAGTCTTTTCCAAATTTATTTTTAATCCCACATTAATGCTAGCTTCTGCCAAATCTTTTAGCATATTTTGCAATTCTTCAGGGCTATTACTGAAAATTAAAATGTCATCAGCAAACCGGAGATGGCTTAAATATTCCCCATTTATTCTAATCCCTTTGTTTTCCCAATCCAGCTTCTTGAAAATACTCTCTAAGACAGCAGTAAAAAGCTTAGGCGAAATGGTGTCTCCTTGTCTTACTCCTCTTTCAAGCTTGATCTTCGCTTTTCCTTTGTCCAAACGGATGGTGGCTGTTGCTTTCTTGTAGATCTTCTTTATGATATTGATATAAGGTTTGTCTATACCAATGTTCGTTCTCCAAAGAAGTAATTACTGCAGATGTGTAGACCGAATCAAATGCTTTTTCATAATCAATAAAGGCAAGACAGAGAGGTAAATTATATTCTTTATGTTTTCCTATAACTTCCCTTACTGTTTGAATATGATCCATTGTGCTAAATCCACTTCGAAATCCTGCTTGTTCTCTAGGTTGAGCTGAGTCCAGAGCTGATTCAAGTCTTGTCGTTAAAACTTTGGTGAAAATTTTATAAATCACTGACAGTAAGCTGATTGGACGGTAGTTTTTAATGTTTTCCTTTTCTCCTTTCTTATAAAGTAACACCATCACAGCATTATTCCAATCTTCTGGTACATCTGATTTCTCGAGACATTTGGAAAACAGTAAGGCTAGCATTTTTGCAAATTCTTCTCCTGCTTCTTTGATAAGATCAATTGTAATTCCATCTTCGCCAGGGCATTTACCTTTTTTCATGCCTCTAATGGCTTGTACAACTTCATCTGTCATCACTGGTATTATCTCTTCAGTTTCTGTTATGTTTACTAGTGGATCACGTAGGTTGATTTCCCTTTGATCTTCACATTTATATAGATCGTTATAGAATTTTTCGACAATGTGTATTATTTCATTATTGATTTTGGTGATTGTTCCATCTGCTGTCTTCAGTGCAAAAATACCTTTTCTTCCAACACACAGTTTGCGCTTAGCTGATTTTAAACTTTTGTTATCTTCTAGAACTTTTTTGACAAGATCACAGTTAAATTTTCTGATATCTTCTGTAACACATTTTCTTACCGTTTTACATAATTCTGCATATTCAACTCTTGATTTAGGATAGTTTTTCTTCATTTTAAATTCTCTGCGTTTCTTCATCAGTCTTATTGTTTCTTCTGTTATTTTCTTTGTTTGCTTTACTTGTGCTTCACCAGCTATCGTCCTTGCAATTTCTTGTAGAGTATTTGTTATTTTCTTGTTCACTACTGTAACATCTTGTTCTTCTTCTAAGATTGATTGAAGTACTTGAAAACGATTTTTAAGTTCTAAATTAAATTCTTCTTTATGTTTCTGGAGATTTATAATATCGACTGATTTCTTTGAGCATTGCAAAAGCTTCATTCTTTCCACTTTAGTATTTAAAAGCAGTTTGCATCTAACTAACCTGTGATCGCTTCCTGTATTGAAGTTATTGAGAACGCTGCAATCCTGAATAAGATGCTTTTTGTTTGTCAAGATGTAGTCGATTTCACTTGTTGAGCCATTTGCACTACGCCATGTCCATTTTCTTTGTGGCTTTTTCTTGAAAAATGAATTCATGATATACATCTGTTCACATTCTGCAAATTCAATCAATCTGTTTCCTCTTTCATTACGCACCCCATATCCATGAATTCCTACTGAGAACTCACCTTTCTTTTTTTCCCCAATTCTAGCATTCCAGTCTCCCATTATTAATTTTATGTAGCATTTTCCTTTTTGATGCATTGAAGCTACTTCTTCATAGAAATCCTCAATTTCTTCATCAGTATAGCTAATTGTTGGTGCATAAACTTGGGTAATTTGCAGTTTGTATCTTTTTGACACTTGTATAACTAACCTTGCAACTCTATCTGATGCACTATCATATTCTACGATGTGATTCTTCCACCTTTTATGAATCAGAAATCCTACACCACTTGTTTTTCCATCTTCTGTACCTCTGTAGTACAATACATGTCCACTGGCAAGATCAATCTTCTCTTCACCTTTTCTTCTTATTTCGCATAATCCTAGGATGTCCCAGTTGATTCTTTCTAATTCTTCTTCAAGTTCCTATATATATATATATATATATATATATATATATTTACTTTGAAAACAGATCAAGATTTTAGAATATTTTTTGTTCATTGTGATACTTAAAATTATATATTTTTAGAAACAATTCTTTGGAGTATCTGAATATATTAATCGATTATCTGCATATTTTGTAACAAGTTTGAAGCCAAGACAGTTTCAGACAAGTCAGAAGAACAACAAAAAAAATTTGATTTTCGGTATTTTACCTTATAAAACTTAATTAATTGAAAAATACTTATTAATCATTTATGTGCCAAGAATAAAGTATGTGTCACTTTTCCATATTTAAAAAAATAAGTAGATTAAAATATTAATGAAACAAGTCTTTAATAATGTTTTTACTATACTTACCTAACATTAATATTTGAAATTTTAAAACCCATTCAGATAGAGATGGAAGAAACCTCTGAACTGTGCACCTAACATTTAGCCTTATTGGATGCATTTCCCAACGTCAACCAACTAACATATGTTTATCGTCCAATCACAGGCCTCGTAACGCCCCAGCAACGTGGATTAAGACACTTTAAAATTTTCCAATGCGCTTATTATAGTTTAACGTTATTCAATTGTATAGTTCAAAAATAATCTAAGATTCTAGAGCATTAATGCCTATTTAACTATTAATAAAAAGAACTGAATTTGAAATGATAATGTCCATGATATAACTCTACAAGTTCTAAAGACTATTGTTCCCCACTTCTTGCTTATTACTTTTATAGAAAAAGAAGATATCTTATTTTTGTTTATTAAATTAACTAAATTTATTAAATGTTTTCGTTTAACTTCGTTTGTTGTCGTTCTGGGTTAAGACGTGTAATGCCCCACTTACTGTCGTCAAAATTTTCTTGAAAATTGAAAAAAGTGAATTTTTGAAAATTGAACCAATCTACTTTTCTTGAAAATTGAACCATTTTTTAAGTCTTAATTGTATGTTCCTTGTTGATGCCAAAACAATATTCGTGCTCTGTCCGGATTGTATCTAATCAGAGGCAGCATCGAAAGATAAAAATATTCTTTTATGTAATAGATTGATATCACAGAACTAACAAACAAATTTATGTCAGATTTTGCGAATTTTTTATAACAACGCGTATTACACACACCGTAGGCTCAATGTAGTTCCCAAAAAGTTCGGGCGCAACGAGCCTGGTAGGCCGAATCTCATTTACTAATTTAATTTATGGAAAAATTTCATTCTTACTAAAATCAGTGTTGTATATATAATTTTAAATACTCTCACAATTAAAAAACTCACAAAGGGCAACAACATATCACTTACCCATCATACTTAGTATAGGGTATGTCTTGTAATCGTTTTATTACTTGCCCATCATAAGTAGTATAGGGTATATCTTGTAATCGTTTTAAAAATCGAAAGAAAAATTTTGACGGATTGACACGTTGCAGACACTGAAGATTCCGAAAAACATATTTTTTGAAAAAGTGCTGTCCATCTGTCTGTGTGTGTGTGTCTGTAAACGCTGTATATCCCGAACAAATTGAGATATAGACTTGAATTTTGGTATGTACTTAGTATGTAATGATGAGAAGAATCCTATTGAATTGCAGTAATCTCCATTTTCCGGAACTATTTTTTTCGGACTCTCGAAATATTCTTTCTGTTAAAAGGTATATAAAAATTTTCGAAGTTGTTTATTTTAAGGACTGAATATAAAAGACAATAGAAAAGCATAAATTTTGCATAAGGAATGATGTCGATCAAATACTTAGTTGCCGAGATATTTGTAATCCTATTTTCCTCACTATTCGATTTTTCATGACACTGTATGTCATTGAAATTTCAATTCAAAGATATATTTAATTGGAAATGAGACGTTTAATCCGACGCCGTAAACTGTTAGTTAGTATGATTATATTTTTGTTATATTTTATATTATGAATATCCATGATGGGTAACTATTATGATGGCCCCCAACTGCTAGTTTTTATTTACAGTAATTTAAAATGACATTTATAAAAGTCCTCAATCTACAAAACTTTTGAACATACATATAGCTATCGATTTTATTTATTTATTTTTCGTAATGCTTAAGTAAAATAGCTCATTCCAAAGGCTAAATCTGTCCATAGAGTAAGCTATAGTACATATATATGCATATACATTGAAAAATGGACAGATTTACATACGTAGCAGGTGTCCCAATTTCGCGCATAAGTAGAAAATCAGAAGATATTGAAAGCGACTTTAAAATAGAACATGATTTTTTTGGCGGACGGGTATTATTTGCCATACAATAACAAATGAGTTTAATTACCTTCTAACAAATCGTCACGCACGACTTAAAAATGTGTAATTCTGTGGTAAAACCTCTTATTACATACAGTTTAAAATTTTCAAACTGTTTGAAAAGTAGATTGCTGAATGTGTTTGCCGCAAAAAGTAACTATTTTCTGCAGATGAAAAAAAAGCATCTTTAACTGATTTTTTAAAAAAATAATCAGGGATGAAATTGAAAGGTTTTGGAAAGAATGACTTCTTCAACACCACTTATAAAGATATGACATTCAGATATAATAATAAGTAACACCACCATTCAGAAATAAAACAGTCATTTTCACAACCTTTTTTTCAGGATTTCAAGTTTCATATTCTCTGTGGTTGGATGATTGAAGATGGAGGATGCACATATATGTATATTAAAATATTGTCTAAAACAGAATACATTTTCGCAAATTGTATTTGTATGTACCAATTCCTATCATTTTAATGATTTTATGATTTTTTCTAAATTTTAGGGAACTTCGGAATATTTATTGTGGTTGTGAAAGTAAGTATACGCATACTGTAAGGAATTATCAATTTACAGACATTAACTGAGGTCATCTCGCTAAAATAAATATTTATTATAATACGAAATTTGTACATTTCACTTTATTAATTATAATAACTATTGTTAAATGCTATTTTTTTGTTGCATATAAAACAATTATCACAACAAAAATTATATCTTCTGATCAGTTATAAAATTTTATTAAAAACAGTTATTTATTTTTCATACCAGATATTATAAGTACTTGTAAGATTAGTTAATGCAATATTACTCAATAAAGCATTTCTAAATTGAAATTATTCAATTTGTTTAAATGGTATCTTCTATCTGTTACAGAGTGAATCAAATTCAATGCAAAACCATTTTTCTTTTCAGGCACTTGTTTATTAATTAGTTTATTAATCAGTTAGTTTATTAATCAGTTTATTAATTACAATAACTATTTTTAAATGCTATTTTTTTGTTGCATTTAAAACAATTATCACAACATGAAATTATATCTTATAATCTGTTTTTAAATTTTTACTAAAAATAATTATTTATTTTTTATACCAGATATTATAAGTACCTGATATCACGGTATCCTTTGGTCGGCAGTTCATTTTCTTTGCTTAAAGTAAGCAAATTCACTTTCTCTTTGTATGTATTTTATCTCTTCGTAGTGGAAGATTTTTTCTTCTTTGCGAACACAAAGTCTTAGAATATTTACGTGAAGAGAAGTTAGAAGAAGTGAAATGTATTCAATGCGAATTTCTGATTGAAGCTCCTTCTTTAGGGGAAATGTGATTTCTTTCGCCAAACACTTAAGAAAGTGTCCTGTATTATGTGTTTCTTAGCAGAATGTGCTTTTCACACATAAAAAAATTCACGGATTTCTTTTTTAAAATAGTAACGATGTTATTCTATTTAAGGTATCCCACTACGTTTAAATAGCCCATTTTGGGCACATACCATGACTTTCTTAAATTTAAAGTAATGTTTAATTAGCATTTTTTTGTACGCTCATTAGAAATACTAGGGCATCCAACCTGGGTTTCCCGGGATAGAGAATACATGCGAAAACCATTTATGTATTTTTTATTGAAAACTCTAATAGATTTCTATCAGGATAATCATTAAATAAGTTAATGTACTATTACTCCGTTACAGTACGCATATACACAAACATGATAAATATAACAATATAACAATACAACAAATATAACAATATAACGCACGCATAAAAATTATAAAAACCCGATTAAAAGATCGATATTTTTTTCAAAAACACGCGCGAGAAAAAAATTAACAATCGTATTTTAACTGCATTAGAAGATGACGTCATCCGCTTATTCTTGAAAAACATGAAATAAATTGAATGCATTTCTAATATAATAAAGCATATCTTTTATTTTATTCAATTTTGCTTTTTAAAAATAAATATTAAATTAACCGGGCGCAGAAATCATACATTATCTTTTTTGTACTGTTTATTTCTTTTTATCATTATTGTTGAACATGATATAATGCGGTATTTTATATTTGTGGCAACACAAATTTCAGAAAAAACTTTCATTTCACTTATGAAAACAATGTCAATTTAATTTTTAATTAACAGCAATTTTTAATCAAAAACATGTTTCAAGGAAATGTTAAGTGTGCTATGTCAGAAGCCTGTTCAAAATCCTTTCATATGGTATCTCATTCGTTGTTCTGCGTGTCGTATTTTCTGAGAAAAAGGGATGTTGACAGGAGAAATAATATATATGATTTTATATTAAGTATATGCTATAAATTGTCAAAATAAATAAGTCATATGCCATTATGAATTAGTTTTATTTCTTTTTAATTTTTATGTGTTTGTGGCATTTTAAGTTCAGACTTGAGATTGTATTTAACAGCACAAAGTAATGCTATAAAAATGCTATAATAAAACTGGAAACAAAACTAATAAAACGCACATACACTGATGCAAAACATGTAAATAATAAGAGTATATGTAGCGTAAACGTTGAGTGCGCTCAAGCAGAGTGTATAAGTTTTTGGCACAAATATTGTAGCCAATATTGAGTATTTGCGTATTTAATACATCTATTGAATTGAACATTTTTGGAAAAAGAAATGTTAATAACTATCAGAAAGAGTCTAAAATTTCAAAAGTGGGAAGACAGACATGCGAAGTTTGGTGCATAAAAGTGAGATTACACATAATCCCAGCAATAGGCTTTTATATAAACAGTGTTTTTGCTATATAAGTGCAATGTAGAAAAAAATCCTTGGCTGACGGATATTTTCTTTTGCAATGGAGTATACAAAATGATCATGCCAATAGTTTTTACTTTTGTTTTTGTCAATTAAACGACGCAAATTTCATTTGTTGCTATTGCGACACAAGGTGTAAACTGTTAAAAAACACAACCTAATTTCAACAAGTAAAATTTACATCGATTAATTGGTAAAACTATAGGTGGTGATTATATAGATATGATACTTTTACGCATACCTTTTTAAAAAAACTTAACAGTCTTTCAACTTTTCTTACATTGCGCAGAAGTAGAAAAAACGTTACTTTGAGAAAAGCGCATGTAATGTTGAAAATCAAATGGAATATATGTTAAAGCACTCATTTTAAATTTCAATTTGATCCCGTTATAATTTGACTATCCTATATATTATTTCTGTTGTCAACATCCCTTTTTTAAGCAAATAAAAAAGCAGAACAGCAAATCATCAGATACCATCTGAAAGGACTTTTCAGACATAGTACACTCACATTTCGTTAAAACACGTATTTTTATTAAAAATTGTAATTAATTAAAAATTAAATCGACATTAATTTTATAAATGAAATGAAAGGTTTTCCTCAAAGTAATGTTGCCACAAAAAAAAAAAAAAAAAAAAAAAAAAAAAAAACCGCAACAATGATTATAGAAGAAAATTTTCAATAAAGATAAAGTGGGACATAGTTGGTGCACGGATTTATTTTATATTTATGATTAAAAGTAAAATTTAAATTCTCAATTTATTTTTCTTTATCCCCTGTTTTTTGTTTTTTTTCCCGAAACAGATGATGTCACATCTCATGCAGTTAAAATACGATTGATATATATATTTTTTAACGTTTACTATCTGTAACTTTGGTGGAATAAATTATATGATTGATATTCTGGCTTCACGGGTGTAGTTTGCAGATATTTTTAGTTATTTCTTTAGAAGTTCAAACCTATATGTAAAAACATTAGATATTGCTAAAAATGTATTGCGACAGTTGTGTTGACTGCAGTGTGAAATCTTCGCATGGGGGTATGGGTCCACTGGTTTTCATACTGCTTGTTTTATTAGATTCTGAATTGTATAAACTTATAAAAATACTTAAAACAAAAAAAAATATTTTTTGAAGATTTAAAACAGCTGAGCCTCCTTAAGTCAAATAATAGTTATAACAGTAATAGGTATTTCTATATGATCCCGTCGACCACATTTCATAAAAAAAAATTATTGCCAAATAAGCAAATGGTAGAATGTTGCCATTGGAATATCAAAATAAATAAATAAATAAAATAAATTCGGAAAAAAACCACTCAATAAAATGACAACTATCAGTAAGTTTAAACACAAAAAAATTACAATATATTAATGAAAATAGAAAAAATAATCTTGGATATTTATTTATTTACATTTTTTTCTTAATTATCCTTCTCGTCTGGTGAATAAATGTTTGTGACGTCAGTTGAAATCGATCTATTGCACTTAACTATGAAACGCGACATTTCAACGCATTTTCTCATTTATTATCATGGCACAGCCGTTTCAGGACGAAATTGTTATTTCAATTAACAAAATAACTAATAAATTGGTAAACCATAATGAAAAATACAGGTAAATGTTGAATTAAAAACCGCTTCATGACATAACAAACACGTTTAATGCTTCTGGCGTCAAGTGAATGGGACTGCATTTCTGGCGTTAAATCCTATAGTTTGACGATAGTTTTTTTTTTTTTTTTTTTTTTTTTTTTTTTGTTTATGAAAAGTGGTCGAAGGGATAATGGAGAAGTACCCAATAATATTATTATTTTCACAATTTAAAGGTTTTGTTGTAAAAAGTATGTATGGGAATCTGTACATATTGTTTTATAGAATATATTTATTTCCTTTAAAATGTAAGACAGCATTTGAAATATATATCTACATATATTTCAAATTATCCGTGTTTTGTAGCTCGCACAACAAAACACTACTTACTTTCATTTCAGACGCTTAAAACATGTAGTTTATATTACAAAATAAATTTGATTAGGTTTGTTATCATACACTTTTGAAGCTTATTTACAGTATGAATGTATTGCGCTTTCAATATTATTTATCTTAATTACCTTTCAATCATTAAAAGTATTTTTTTAACGCACTCGTCCACTCTAATTCTCTGACCTCACTTTTTATTGTTTTAAAATTTATCAAAACATTTTTGTTACCATAATGTATTTTTAAATTAGACGATTAAAAAAAAAAAAGACTATTTTCATTCATTTAAATTATAATTTCAGGATTATTCGCCAAAAAGTAGTCCTTAAATAAATAAAATTATTTTGTCAGCAATGCTGTTTACCTTCAATTCAAAAACTCATTATGCCTATGCAATATCTTCTGGCTGTGGTCACTCTGATTATTGTTTGATACATTTATCACCTTTTCAGAATATTTTTATTCGTGTCGTTTACTGTTTTAAAATGATGAAAATATTTGCGTAAGAACAAGTGTTATGTTTTATCAATATGCCCTTGGTTCTTTTCTTACATTATTATTAAAATTGGATATAAATATGACTTTGGAATTCCTTATTTATTAAAGATTGTGTGATTTAAAGAAATAAATATATGATGACAGAACTTAAGTTTTGTACTTGTAATACTAGAAAATTTTCCAAAAGAAATTATTTTGAAATGCTTGAAAATGTAGTAAAAACTAGCAATTTTATCGTGAAAATATATGTTTCAGATAATATTATCCAACAATTTATTGGTGAATATGAGATTATAGCCATAATTTCTCTGTAGGTTTTTTTTTAACTTATCTGTGTTAATATATGACAAAATATGAAACTTCCAAAAACGGTATAAATTAGAAAAAAGGGTCGATGATAATTTTTGTTTTTATCAAATGTCTTTCATAAATTTATTTATGTGATTTTATGTACTGCAATTTAACATTGCAATTCTATTATTCATTTGAAACAATTTTATTTGTTGTGCATTTTAATATGTGAAAATAATACAGACATTTATTTAAAACTGAAAAAAAATATTTTAGATTTATTTTTTAAGCACTTAAGCTATAGAAACATAGAATAGAGTAATGTCAATAACTTATTTAATAGTTAATGGTTATGTTAATTATATGTTACTTTTAACAGTATAATATATCTTTTTGGTCTTAATTATACAGAAATTAAAAATTATACGCATATTTTATAACCTACAACAATTAATATACTAAAAAGCAGCTTTTGGCCAAATAGCTTGATAACCATCTGATGTTAAAACCCCAGATTTAATTTTTAAAAACTTGAATTTTATTACTTAAAATAATATAAATATTTTTTATATTTTAAATATTTTTAACATACAGGAAAAAAAATAATTTATTTTTTAAAACGGGCATATTTATTATTTTAAAAAGCTAAAAATCTATTTATTCATTGCCATGTATAAATATTTACGATACAGAACACGTAAACAAATTGTAAAATCGATGAAATATCCTCATACTTATTAGGATAATGCAAAAGTTTTCGCATAAGCATTTAATGCTATTCAAAACTCTTGCATGCAAATGAAGCCAGTGATCAGGGACTTATAATTAGCCACAATTTAAGTAATTAATTTTATGCGGGAATCTATACACCTGTTGGTTAAAATTTTAATAGTTTGAAGGCATACTTTTATGTCGCATATTTTAAAGAATAGAAAAATCAATACTGAGGATAAAATAGTACTGCGATTAAAAAATGCTTTGTTGAAAATAAAATCAAACACAGTTACCAAACGTCGCATTTAAATACCAATGTAATTTCATTTAGTGTTTCACCGATTTTAAACTGTTGATTAACTAGTTAATTATAAATGTGTTTACTATTTTTATGTTAGCCGGACACAAATCTCGGGAATAGCATATTTTTCCTCGGCGTTAGTAGCCATTATTTTTCGCATGTGTAAATTAGAGACAATGATTTGATATTAAAATAAAATGTTTTGGTTTATAGTACTAATTTTGTTATTATTATTATTATTATTATTATTATTATTATTTGTATTTTAAAGAAGTGAAAGGCTGTATGTTAAATGTATGTAATCTATACTAATAAAATAAAGTTTCGATCTGTGTGTGTGTCTGTTGGCGATGGCTAGGAAAATCTAGCCCACCTAGAAGGCTGGAAATTTAGATTTAGGTAGTCCAAACCCTCTCCTGGTGTACCTGAACGTAAGAATTTTAATATTTTAATTACTTTCTGAAATATTAATTAAAATGCACGATAAACTCTCACTAAAAACACGCTTTTTTCTTCGGTTGGTTGGTTGTGTAGAATATCTTCTCAGAACACATTAAATAAATCAGAGTAACGATGCACAGATAAGGACTTATAATGAAATAGTGCAAACATGGATTGCAGTTACCTGCATTTAGACAAGCTAATGTAGCGCCATCTATTCACGGCAAATTACACAAACGCCACCTGTTTAAGACACCTTTTTGTTCATTGTAATTATCTGGGTTTAGCGTTTTTTCAAAACAGGACATATATTATTATGATAGAGACTATTAATGCAGAAAACTTTATTTAACAGATTATCTGTTATAATTTTGCGGGAATGGCAAGGGGTAAGGGCCTAATTACATTTAACAATTTTAACACATTTTTTAGCTTCACCCGTAGCATTCAATTGTTGTTTTATATACAGAATACCGCTATTTTAAATCTTAGTTTCTCAGTAATATCTCAGTAATAATGTTCCGAACTTCTCCATTTAGTTCCATTTTTGCTTAATTATCGTAAAAATCAGCATTCATTGCTTCAAGGTATATTTCTAAAAAGCAATTACCAGTATTTCCGAATAATAGCCTAAGCCAAATTTCAAATTAAGTTCCTAGCTTAACCAAATGAATCAATCTTTAAAGATGTATAGTGATCCTCCTAATTAATTATTTGCTGATGGTCATTTGAACATCCTCCCACCCCCCCTCCGGGGCCCTACTTCATAGCTTTCTCTAACTATTCCTCATTTCCATATCTCCGCAACTATCTTTCCGATTTCAACGCAACTGATTCCAAACATTATAATTAACTTAATAGTCACCTTCTATAACATTAAAGTAAATTTATGAGTAGCGGTTACCACTATTTCCAAATAATAGTTTAAGGCAAATTTTAAATCAAGTTTCTAGCGTAACCAAACGAACGAATTTTTAAAGATGCATCGTAGTCCTCCTAATTACTCATTTTCTGAAGGACACTTGAACATCCCTTTCACCTGGCATCTCACTCATGATTACTTTCTCTAACTGTGCCTTATTTTAATAACTCAGCTTATAATGTCCCATCTTCTCGAAACCAGCTCGATTTTGTCGCATGCCTACTATACAGTAGCGTAGGCAACGTTGACCTGTCTCAGAGATTCTTTACGATAGAGGTTGCTCCCCTGGCGGTGGAAGGGGGAAATAAAAGATTTTCCGGAGCATGCCCGGTATAAGGTGTCGAAGCCTTTGAGTATATTACACGGGCTCGGGCAACGCCGGGCGGGTCAGCTAGTTATATATATATTAAAAATGTAAGATAAATTTTAAGAGAAAGTTATTTATTTTAAATAAAATGACAAATATATTATATACTTTAATTGAAACGAATGCAATATGAATGGCAATGTAACAATATTTGGCAATTTATTACCTATACCCGTCTAACATATAAGTACCGAATATATATATATATATATATATTTATATTTATATGCTATTGCTTCCTAATTTGGCATGTCCTGAAGAAGTAGTAACGTTATGAATAATCTTAGATATAAATGTATACCAATAATTAATTCCAATAGATTACGGATTTTGATGTAAATAGTCTTGTTTACTTGATTTACTTTTTTAACAAATAGCTATAATTTGCTGAGCTGCAGGATATAAATTTGAGACTTTTTTTAACCCTGAACCTCCTAGTACATGCTAAAGCCTGATCGATTAGTTATTATTTCATACAGTTCGAAACAATCCAATCTAAGCTTTAGTATAATATCTACAATATTTGAAATCTTTCGAATATGATTTAAAAAAATAAATATAATCATTCGTCAAGCATTTATTTTGAAACATATCTCAACATTTCAAGAATACTGTAACGAATCTTCTCCCGTCAAATTAGGTGAAAGAAAATATCTAAGTAAACAGTTGAAAGAAAACACATAACACATTTAATAAATAAATTCAGTAATTACCGCCTGTAGTAGGAAAGATAATTAAATTCTGTTATGCATATCTGTATATGATTTATAGTTTTTTATATATATACTACAGAGTATGCTAAACTCTAGTTTAGTTTGAAAACGCTTAGCACGAAGAAAAATTCATTTTCAATATTTTCCGTAAATTTACTAGAAACCTTTGATACTATGCTGTATATTATCTGCAGATTTTCATATCCAAAAAGTCTCTTGGTATGCAAAATATATTTCTGCTGGAAAATGCATAACACAATCTAAATCTAACTTCACGCAATTTACGTCCGTTGACAGTAATACTCTCTAGTTGTTTTGTGCATAGGTAGTACCTTAAACTATTTATTTTGTATGTCCCCGTAAATGAACGATAAATACTATGAACATAATATTCTATAGTAAGCATAATTTAGTCAGCTTCAGTAATCTGTATCCATTTCATTATATATGAAATAGTGTAACATATATAAAATATACTGTCTATTTTTTTTCTCGTTCAGACTATTACATAAAAAATATTTTTTGTCTGACTCTGTTAATGAACGATAAATGGTACTCCGTAATCTATAGCAGGCATGCTTTACTGCACCTCATAAATATATATTAATTTATCTACAGTTTAAATCTGTGTAACGTTCTTATAATATTAAGCAGCGATTTTCCACTATAGACCACAATAGAAGTAACTCTTTTCAATGACCTTGTAAACAAAGAAAATTACAGACTATAGTTTCATTAGAAAACATGCTGTAGTAAACTTGAATAACATCTATCAATGTAGTGGATATCCAAGTATATTTAGCAGAGTTACAGCACTGATAGTCAGCTAGACAGGTCAACTGTACTTATAAACAGTTTTCAGCTATGTTTGTAGGATTAAAAATGCACGGTAAGGTAAGTGTCAGCACAAAGTGAACTAATTCCTTTTATTAAGTCAAAATTATTAATTTATCACTTAGATCGAAATGAAATATGGATTATGCCCCCCTTAATCTATTTATGCTGTTATTATACGTTTTAAATGTTTGTTCAGATTTATCATTTGCTACTTGCAAAATTCGACCTTTTCATTAACTAGCAACACACACCAAGTGCACTCCCCGATTGCAATGAAATTTTGCAGTTAAGTAGAGGATTGGAAGCTAGAGCACTACAATACATTTTTTTCGTCAATCTTTACTTTTGGGGAGATATTTTCAGGTACCAAAAATGCATTATGTGAACTTTTGAAGGAAAAACAATATGCATTTCATTATTCGCATTTCTGTATTTGTAGCATAATTTTATTACTATGGACATTACTTATTATGTCATATACCTTATAGTATGTAATTTATACTATGTACATTATATTTTGTACATTGTACTATGTACATTATGTTTTGTACATTATACTATACACATTATATTATTATCATTAAAAGTCATTAATATGACATAACTTGTTCGGTATAGTATGTTATGCAACGGTGCCGGACACAACCAATTATGATATATGATCCTAGTAATGTTTTTCAAACGTGTTAATATTTTTCAATATCGCACTGGAGCAACGAATTAAAGAAGAAACACGGTTAACCGATAAAGACGCTGTATAACTAGTAAAAACACTTAAAGTGAATGAAAAATTCGTGGGATTTGTGAATGGTTTATATTATTCAAAAATACCCCCAATATTACAAGAAATATTACTAAGTATAATCACATGTAGAAGAAAATTATGGTTATGATCCAATAAATATATTTTGACGATTTCATTCCGGTTATGCAGGACTATGGAGTCTAACAGTCTGTAATATGTGAATTTGATAATTATTCTTTTATAGAGACGAAAAATATATAAGTAAAAAAACCTGACACGTTTAAGCTTTTTCTGGTGGAATATCAAATACTTTCGTATTTTTCTTTCATTTTGCACTAATGATAATATAGTAGCTGTTGTTGTAACATGTCCTCAAACATACAAGAAAATGAGAAAAGCATCCGATGTGAAACCTCGCTATACCACTCACTGAGATGGTTCACAATGCTTTATTTGAAGATGCATGGACATGTGTAAAATATGTGTATATTTTGCGATCATGAGCATACGAAATAACTTTCACATAATATGAGCATAACATTCACATAATATTTTCACACAATATGATATGCGAACATATTATTTGAAAGATATTCCATTACTCTCTGAATATGGACGTTTCTATAGCCCGAAACGTCTGCAATGCTCTCGTAAACTTGCAAGCAATTGGACTCACTCATCCTTTTTCCGGCATAAAGATAAGTTTATCGTAAATAGAGATTAGAGGTATAAAACACGTTGGAACAAAGTACGGACAGTTATACGTATGCAGTTTATTGAAAGCTAGTATTTTTATTATTTTTTTTTTTGCATCTAATTCAAAGGATGTAGTAACGAAAATAAAATGCTGGAGTAATGCTAACAATAAGAGATATTTTTTAATTCTAACTGCCTCTTGTATGGCAATTTCGAATAGAAATATATCTTCCTTAAACTAGCGATTGCCGATGAAATTTGCTGCAGGTGTAAATAAGAACGAAAAATCATGCATCAAGCATAGATTATGCAACACTTTCCAACACATCCAAAATAATTTTACTGTTTAATAAGATGAAAGAGTATATCTAAGTAAACAAGTGATCACTGCTCCGGAAACCCAGCTTTCGTTTTATAGTTTAAGTGCAATCCCTAAAAAATCTAAGTAAATAATATGGAAAACGCATAATATATTTTAAAAACCCAATTTCAGGAATTGCCAACAATATTCGGAAAAATATCCAAACTCTTCTTTGAAGCCCAGTATATGATATATAGATTTGTATATATACTATATAGAATGCTAAATTTTAGTTAAATTAGGAAACGATTAGCACAGTTTTCCTTTTCTTGAATTTCCAACAATAAACGGAAATGTACTCGAGAAGTTTTTTGCTGTCCTAGATATTATATGTAGAAATTTATAAACACCAAGTAATAGACAAAAGTGAGTCAAATTTGAAAACACGTTCAGCCACTGAAAAAGCACTTCCAGCAATTATTATTAACAGACAGTACCTTTTTTTTGTTTATCCCTGTAAATAAACTATGGATGCTATACACAGAATATTATACACTAAGCCTCTTTTAATGCTCTTTATTGATATTATCAATTTCGATATGTTGAAAATAGTGAAACATTATTAAATTAAATCACAAACGATTTTTCTCCATAGATCGCCATGTAACGAAATTCTTTTGAGTATCCCTGTAAAGGATTCCCTGTAAGTGAACTGCACACCATATTCTATAGTAAGCCTCTTGTAGAGCACTTGAGTGGTATATATCAATTTCAATATGTTTAAAATTGTGTAACATCATTAAAATAAACCGCAAATGATTTTTACCAGTAGACCGTGATGTAACGGAATTATTTTGATTGTCACTATAAAAATACTATAAGTGCTACACACTTCATTATCAATTCCGAACATGCCACAGTAAACATCAATAAGATATTTCAGTTGCATGACAATCGGAATATATTTAAGCAAGGAGCAAGGACAGACAGACAGAAAAACCGAATTCATTAGAAAGTGTTAAAAATAGTACTCTGTACCTAGCTTAAAAATTTTGTTTCAATTAATGTGTGGCATTTCGTTACTCTTCCTTAAAAGTACGCGATTGAAAAACAAATTTTTACAGCAAAAAAAATAAAAGTTTCATGTACAAAAAAAAAATAAATAAATAAAAATCATGTTTATTGCCACGATCATCGATATAAATTTAATAATATAAAATATCTTTTTGTATCACATTTTTTTAATGGTACTAAACTATTTTAACATTCAAAAGTTTCTAAAATAAAAATAAAAATAGCTTAAAAATAGATGCATTAAAATTTAATTGCTAGTTTAAATTTCTCTATAATATTATTAATTAAATTCCCAAAGTTCTCTGAAAATTTAGTGTAACATATCCATTTTCATGTAATTAGGAGAACATTTGGTGATTAATTTACCACAGCAATTTCCAAGTCTTCAGATATGATTCAAAATAATAGCCAAAGTCTGCATTCTGCTTACGTGTTTTATTTTTGTATGCGCGTATTTACTCTATTATATACTGTAGTAAATGTTTACAGGATAATGTTTTATATACGTAGTATGTGAGTTTATTAGATATTTTAAAGTAAATGCATAAAATAAAATTAATATTTATTGTGATATTTATATGCAATTATGTGCACACGTTTTACAAGATGAATTACGTACAAAAGTTAAAAAATATATATATTTTGGGGCTGTGGTAATAAATCACTATGTGAACATTGTCTTTTTACTTGTTGTTTATTAGGAATAGATTTGTTTTTAGTACCTTTCCAATTATTTTAGTCTGTATTCGAGTCTCTGTACATTTTTCAGAAAAATATCTCTTACATTGAGGGTTTAATGAGTTGACTGAGTATTTTTATTAACATTTTTCTTTTTGCTCATAGGTATTGCACTGTTAGAGGTTTTTGAACTTAAATATTGTCTTTTTAAGTTACGATCAAGTACCTTTAGTACTGTTTGTTCATTTTGACGCTTAACCCTTCTTTCGTTAAATTGATGAAAATATTTTCTCTTTAACTCTGGACTTCAACTTTAATTAACAGCATTATTTGAGGAAGGATGACTAGAATGAGAAGATTGTGAGGTACTCGAGTGAGGCATGGGTGTTTCAATATATGACGATTGAGAACCATTGGAGTTAGTTTCCCTAAACTTATACACTCTAACCTGGTCCAAAATGGCTGTGGTTTGGGTATCCTTAACATCAGTAACCAAGTTATTATTTTTCACATCTAACAATTTCTACGGTTCATCGAATTTCGGTCCAAACTTTGCAACTCTTTTCTGTTGAATGGAACCCAACCGGTGCCTTTCTAACAACTCAAAATCGCCAACTTTAATCTCCAAAATCCTCCGACGCATATTATAGGACAACGCCTGTTTTTCCTGAGCCTTCCCCATTTGCATTTGTGCTTCCTTTACCAATTTATAGATAAGCATTTTGAGCCGTTTCCGACCAAACAAATTACACCTGTTTTCATTTTAAAGCATACAGCGTTTCACAAATTTCAGAGAAGTGAGGTATATACATTGAAAACCAAGCTACCATTCCCAAAAACGTTTCTACTTGTTTAGTGTTTTTCGGAGGGGACATTGAACTAATAGCATAAGTTTTTTGTCTGTCTGTTTTTATAACCTCTTGTGTAATTCTCACTCTAATATATTTTATTTCCTTACACATAAATTTGCATCTTTCCAATTTTACAGTCAGGACCGTGCTCCTTAGTTGTGTGAAAACTTTATGTAATAAATTCATATGTTCCTCAAACGTTTCTGATATGACTTATATCATCCAAGTAAACCAAATCTTCAAAACCAATTAAGTGTTTCATAACTCTGTTCATGCTTTTCTGAAATGTGGATAGGCTCTTGACAAACCGAAACCCATTCACTTGAAGGCCGTTGTGAACGGTTGTGAATTATAAATGCTGTTTTAGGTATGTCCTCTGGCTTCATGCTGATCTGAAAATATCCGGAAATTAAATCAAGAGTGGACATGAACTTTGTACTAGGTATGTTTGCAAAAATGTCATCTATAACAGGAATAGGATAGTGTGGATATTGTGTGATTGCGTTTAACTTATGGTAATCTATCGCGAACCTCCAGACCTACGGATCATCTATGCTTTTACCATTGATTTCCCTACCTAAAACTACTGGAGATGCAAAAAGAGATTCTATGGGCATGAGAACGTCATCTCGGAGCATTTGCTCTATGAAATAATTTATTATTTGTTGTTTGAATTTTTCATGCCTATGTGGTTTATTCGTGACTGGCGCATTAAAACGAATATCAATTTCGTGACAGGATACATGTGTTAGACCAGGTTTCTCAGAAAATACCTCGTTAAAATCTTCCTAAAACTTATTAAATTAACATATTTCCCCCCACTTTTTAACCAGACTCAGTTAAAACTATTTTTATTGATGATGTCTCGTTTCCGGAAATTCTATCATCATTATTGACCTCCAATGTCCGTTTAAAAGAAATCCAAACTCATCCCTCTATCCCTCGTAAAATTAACACCAACAATACAGTGAGCCTTTAAACCGTCCAATACCAGAAATTGCTAATTTGTGAAATTGTCAAATTCACCGACCGTGTCTCTACTTCCAAATAAATAGTTCCTTTAACGACACACTCTGCACCTTTAGCTGACTGAACCAACAAATTTGAATGTTTCAACCTCTTATATGCAAAAAATTTCTGATATAATTCGAAAGACATGAAACTCTTATTGGTGTCCGTATCGAACACACTTTTTAACACAATTCCATCTAAAACATTTAATAGCTTCGGTAATTTGCCTGGATTCACCCTATTTTATTTAGATCAATAAAAGAAAGCTTTGAAGAAATAATTTGCGAATGTCGACCTTCCGTAAAACAGACACCTAACAGTTTAAATTCGACTGACAATCTTTACCTCCGAAAGACCTCCTATTCACATTATCCTTAATCACATTATCCTCAAATTGAATTTTCATAAACAACCAGTTGTCTAACCGTGGACGAATTACCATTCCTTCTGTCAACCTCATTACCTGTACCGACATCTTTATCACGTGTATTCTCCCTCTCATTTCTTCTCCAACCACCATTAATTATATTCTCACGTTCATTTCTTCTCAAACCCCCATTTCGAAAATTAGTACTATTTATATAATTACCATAATTACGAGCATATTTCCAAACCTTCTATTACCATTAGTGAACTCATTACGATAGTTTCCAACCCTATTTTCAAACCTCTCCCCTTCGTTATTGAACTCCCGAGTAGGTCTCAGCCTTCGGTGATCACCTTCTTCATATTTGTGCAAAAGCTGATATAGTTCTTCTGAGTTTGCTGGAGCACGTAATTCATTAATTTAATCTTGTATTGACAAAGAAAATAAATTAAGAATAAACGTCTAATAAATAACTGTGCGGGAGATCGAGTTCCATTTTGTTTTTGATTTCCAACTTTCTTAAGAAAAATACAGATGCTTTCTTGTGTATGGATTGACGTTTACAATAAAACTCTCGTCTCAAATCAGACCTGTTACGTTCGTTCGGGAATGCTTTAATTGACTCAGCGCAAATTTGTTTAAATCATTTTGAATCATCGATTACCAGAAACCGACCTATATTCTCTAGCCATAATAAAGCTCCCCCGTTTAAAAAACACTTCAACACAATATATTTGTTTTATCCGTTATACTATTGAAAGATATGTAATCATGTAACTTAAACAAAAATATGGTAACATCTGAATCTCCCATAAAATAAACTCTAGGAATAATTTATTTTGTTTATGAATACTCTTCAAAGGCACCGCCAGCTAAACCAACATTTGGGTGTCTTGAGCTATTTTGAAGGCTATCTAATCCATCTCATTGGGCGCCATTTCTAACAGCCATGTCGCTATCATTAATTATGATTAATACTAGCTAAGTGGAAATAAGCACAAGACTGAGTAAAATCAAACAAAGTCAAATCTTAAAAAGGGCAGGGTCTTGAGAAAAGCTCTGCTTAATTTTCCTCATGCAAGAATAAAACAATGCCCAAAAGACTTTAATAAAACACAAGTAAACTTCAAATTAACAATGTCAGTAAATAGATAACATAAAATAACTTACGACTTAGCTTAACGTCAAACGTCTGTTAAGATGTCTACAACAAGAGTCAACGTTCACGATGCGAACTATCTGCCGTCGTCTAACTCTTAGTACAAGATGTCTAAAAGCGGCACTCCGTGAACGCCAAATGTTTTTATTCAATTAATAGGGAGTCAAGGTAAATTCACTCTTACCAACGCCCGTTTCTCCTTCTTTTCTGCATAATAGTTCATGCAACTAACACAGATCTCGAGAAATCATCAAGAGGAAGAACCGATCCAAAGTTACACTTTTCCCAGCGCAGGTCAGCGCTTAAATAATGCTATATCGATTGACCAGATGAAGAAATTTGCATAAATATCGATACGAAGAGGAAAATCACAAGTTACGAAGTTTTCACACTCATTCATCGAAAGTTAGAGAATAATAGCACTAATAACTTTTACGCACATTGGACAATAACTACATTTGCAATCGAAATGTCGCCTACGCTTATATGTCAGATTAGTCGATACATCATAACTGGACTGAATTATCTTAACTTAATGTTTTATTGCGTACTTAATTTTTTAACTATTCTAAAAAAATAGTTCACTTTATTTTATTTTTGCCTTATATTATCTTTTAAATGATTATTATCTTATTAAAATGATCTGCTAGAATATTTCAAAAACATTAATATGCTATAAATTAAATTTAATTCATGAATCATTCTAACTTAAAGCCCATTCTTTGATGCTAGGCAAAATAAATGTGTAGTTAGTCACTGTTTAATTTGTAAAAAGTGGTATACCTCATCCTTTTATTCAGATAAGAAACTCTACCAATCTTTATAATTATCTTGCATAACTGAAATCTCGTAGTTGATTTTTTTATTTTTTTAATCCGCTAGTTTAAAAATTATATCAAATATTTTAGCACGTTCAATTTATACGTGCGTCAGTAAATTTTACTATTTTGCTTATAAAGCAAAAGACTGTGCTAAAAATTTCCACTTGAAACATTGGAATAAAAATATATTTCCCCAAGGAAGTAATTATAATATATTTTCTCATTAGTTACCAATTTTTAGCAGAGACGTTCGAAATATAAAATAATTTAATAATGGAATACACGTTTTTTCCCTTAGGCAGCTTTTTTCATTTACTAGTTCTAAGATCGATATGAAGTTATCTTATGACTAACTCATTAAGAGAGAAGCTTTTTAAATACAAGTTTTATTATTGCTGATATAGAATTTTGTTAAAATGATATTGTGAAAATATTGCGTTGCAATTTCGAAAGAAAATGTGTTTTTATGAAATATTCAAATTGAATAATTAAATTAAAAATTATCAATATCAAAGAACGTATAGAATCAGTCGTCAACAATTTATTTCTGTAGATATATATTAAATAAAGATTATAAATTTTAAGTAAATTTAAAAACTGATTACACTAGTTTAATATATTTTAAAGCTTATGATATCGAGGTATGTGTTAAATCTAAAATGTTTTATTAGAGGCCTTGTAAAAAATATAAATATATATAAATAATTTTATAAACTATAACCGTCAGTTTTTCTATAGGTGGAAATATTATGCAATTAATTTAAATTATTTCTTAAATTTTGTATTTTTCCGACCAATTTTGGTTTTATTTGTGTTCATTAGTTTTTTATGTTATCAAATTTATTGTACTTAATCAATCTATCTTCTAGTGGTCTTGCATTTTGTGGAGAGGAATATATATTTTGTTTGGTGTAAAAAGATGAGTTTCATCATATTTTTGGAATTAATTGCAGAATAATATAATTTCCCGAATGCTCTTATTGCAATATTTGGTATCCCAATTAAAAGATCTGTTTCTCACCTGAAACTTAAGAAAAATTTATACGTTTTATGACAAGTCATTGAGCGACATAATGGATACAGTTGGTAGCCATATTAGATAAATTACTGTAATTTCTGTATAAGTGAAATTCTTTCATTAGAAACCTTATGTTGTTGAAATTGGCTCTCAATTGAAAAATATTTGTTGTTTTACAAAAAACCCTCTATATTCAAGGAAAGTTTTCTGAAGCAGTTCTACTTTCCTTCGAACTACTTGATATGAAACGACAACTATAGAAACCAGTCACATAGCAATGCAGACGAAAGTAACTATCTTATGTTCTTCATTCAATATTTAGGTTACTCGTTTAACCTAGCGCACTCATACTCAGCTACGATATCAGTTAATACAAAATTCATAAAAAAAATGTGTAGATTCTACATGGAAACAGAAAACATTACAAACATTTTTTGATATTTTATGACTTTAAATCATTGTTGGTAACTTGGTTGTTAGAGGATGTTTGTAAGAGCTGTAAAATAGGTTAGAAAGCAGAATTTTCTACAACAAGAATGATTGAAAAAATGAAAAGGACAATTTAGATGTGCTGCATGGCACCTCATTAGGATGCTAAATAGCTTTGATGCAGTACTTATGACATAAGTATGGGGATTTATTCGGCAAAATTTAAGAAATGCCATGACAAAAACAAATAGTTAAAGTTTTGAATATTTTAACTAGTGTTGAGCTCACAATGTGTTTATTATGGTTAAATGAGCAGCTGAATTGTTTTACATATTACATTTCCTCATTCATCTTGAGAAGAAGCTTATTCATATTCCACAATCAGATCCATATTCTTCAAAGAAAAGATTAATAAAGGTTTTCTTTTCGGAATCATCTACATCATATTTTCTTTCGTTTTAAATATCAGTAAATTAGAAACTGCTCAATATTCGATTATGATGAGAAATTTTTAGTAAATAGATTTTTACATAGAAAGCAAATTTTGTAAATTATACGTATGAATCTTAATAGCTATTTGTTATATATTAGGAAAAATGGTGACAAGTTAGCCTTTCTTTCTTTTCACTGCTGGATGGAAGTTTCCTAGACAAATATTGACATTAAAAACCGAGAGGTGTATGCAAATTATATAATAATATATAGAATAAGTTGATCTGAAAGGTTATTTACAGTTTTAAAATTGATTAGAATATCAGAGCATAGCATAAAGTCATGCGCGTCTGGTTAAACACTTGCTATAGAATCTGACATCACAAGCAATGAAAATGTTAAGGTGTACACAAAAATAAAAACAAGAAGAGTATAATTTTTCTATGTCCCGTTAGTAAATGATTAAAATTTTAGTCATTTTACAATACATTTGGACTGTTAATTGGAGATCATACAACTTTTATGTAGAGTACTAACATACAGTGATTTGTTTCTTTGTGTCCCTACGATATATTTTGTCAGACTAGATTGGATGTTTCTGTTAATTACAGAGGCACTACAACTGCAATGATTATTTTTCCATTTTTTTTATCAAGCTACTTTGCTTTCAAATTATTTATATATATATATTTTTTTAATTACAGCTTTGTTTCATGTATTAAATTCTTGAATACGATTTATTTTCTTCATCGAATAGTTTTAATAAAATAAAGCTAAAAAAAGCATGGAATATTATTCCGATTAATAATTTCCAATGACTTTAACATTTGTCACTGTGTTTTTATAATGTTTTGCAGCGAATACGAATGAAAAAATTAGCCAATCATTTATATTTAATTTTTCTACCTAGCAAATATATTGTCAATGAAAACTAGTCTTTCGAAATTGCGATAGTATTTGAAAAATACCCTGCATATTCAGGATTTTTAAAAATTTGTATGTAATTTTTTCTAGACTTAATCTAATTAAAATTATTTTACGGCTGATTTTTAAAACTAAATAGTGTGTTTATATATTTCCTGAAGCCGCAAATACTTCACATTATATAAAACTCGGTAGAGTGTAAATTATTTAATTATTTTACGTGCTTAGAGAGCATAATATAAATTGGATAAGTATAAAATTTTGAAACTATATGCATAGAAAAACTATTAGTATGTTTAGGATACTGACGTTTTATAGAGTTGCTGATTGTATATTTTCATAGTAATTTATTTATGAAAAATAAGCACCTATTGCAGAAGTATAGTAGATTTCGATAAATTGGACACATTCGGTCATTCCAATTTATCCCAATAAAGCGGTAACCTTCCTTATCAAAAGTTTATTAATATCTTTTTTCATTTTGTTATTCGAAATTTTTCCTATTATATGATTACCCCAAATAACCTGAATCTACTATGTTGCAAAAATAAAATATCCTAGTAAATATAAGAGTGGAAATGTTTGGGACAACGTAGAAAATGTTCACTTTAGGGTAAATTTTGAAGATGTATAATGTTACAATGAAAATACTTTCTATAGAATATACATGTTACAGTACAGATTCTAGAGAAAATTAAAAAAATAAAATTTTATGTATAATAAAAACAATTGCTTCGGAATTAGTACGGTTTCTTGCACTTTTCTGGAAAGACTGCTTGGCTCAATACACTAAGCAATTTGGCAGGAAGGTACCTATGTTTTGAAAATTATGCATCTCTAAGGAATTTTGTTATATATTTTTTAAATAATTTTTTCCTGTTTCATTTTTTATGAAATTTTTAGTTTTTTTCGCGCTTAGCACCAAATGTTCCACATAAATTAAATGAATATGATTTCAACCATTCAATTCAATATAGTAAATTTTATTACCATTTCAATTAATTTCAATTTGAACTTTTACAGCTATTTAAAAATTTTTCGCGATTTTTTTTTTAAATATGCATCATTTCGCGATAAATAATGACTATATATATATATATATATATGTGTGTGTGTATACATAGACAATGAATGATGATAAATTTTAATTTATCATCAAACGATCTATCATCTTTCATTGACCAATTTTATTTTTTACTTAAGATTTCTTAAAGAGAAGACGAATATGACACACTTTATAAAAGTTTTTTTAAAAGTGTGAGGCGCTGTTTTTTCCGTTATATATATGTTCTCCGCAACTACTGTCGGTCAAACATCAAAATGTAATTAAGTAATTAATCTCTCTCTCTCTCTCTCTCTGTATATATATATATATATATGTGTGTGTGTGACAGACATTAAATCGTCAATACGTCAATCTCTGTATATTGGTCTTCCACAGTTTTTTGGACATAAATTATTAAAACGGCTGTGGGATCCCAATCGTATGTTCGTTTATATAAAATGATACACATTTAAATTTAAATTTTATTGGAAAAATCGTACTCTGCCCGTATGTATCGAGCCGTAGGCAATAGGACACAAAGCCTTAGGTTCGTTTGGAAATATTTTCATCTAAAAAAGCAGTTTATTTCAATGTTGGAGTGGGCATAGCTGTCCTGGGTGTGCGCTGAATAAGACAGTGGACCCTCAACCAAAATTTATATGAGGGGAAATTTGTTTTATTCAAGGTTCGTCTGGTAAAACCGAACAGCGAAGGGGGGAATGCTGTGTTAGTATCCAAAAATTGCAAAGTATTATTCTTCAGGATATTTTTATGATCATTATAATTCCTAGTTTATATTATTATATATTTCCAGACCATTGATATTCTTCTTGCATATCCCTATAGCTTCTATAAATTTCTTCTAAATAACTATATTCAAACATGATTTGTTTTTCCTGGAATATAAATTTTAAAACTTATTTTCTAATACTATTTCAAACATTCATATAAAATATTCAGTATATTTTATCCCTTCATCGTTTTAGATATTTTCCTCCTTTTATACTTTAAAAGCACAGGGAAAATATTTTTTAAACATATTCTTTAACGATTTTTATTCCTTATCATGGAGGTGTAGGAAAAAAACTACTCTATAAAAAGAGAAAATGAATTTTCGCTAAAGGCTTCCTTGTTCAAAATAAACACTGCAAGTTTAAAGTTTGGCAACGAAGGCAATAAGAAGATATTAAATTTATTTTTGTCGTAAATTGACATCTTTCAAAAGTTATTTCAATTTAGCGAAGTTGGAGCATAGATTATTGCCAGAAAAAATGTCTATTGTTAGACATGTATAAAAAAAATAATCAGTATTTAGAATGATGTAAGAAATGCCAATTTTTAAATAAAAGTTCTGTATAATAAATATATAAAATTCCAAGGTGAATTTGTTGAATTTGATATATTTTGTTGGGTGATAGATCACATTAATGTAAAAAAAATATATATAAACACAAAACATGTTTATTTGTTTCTGTATTTTATAGAAGTTTTATTAGAAAGTTTATTACAAATAATTAATTTTTATTTATGGGACATATCTGGTTACTGCGTGCATGTTAGTACAATCACTTGATCCAGAGAAAAAAAAAATATATTTTTTTACTTTTCTTTTAAAACATACGCTTTTCATACAATTTAAAATACTTTTAGCTATCGCGTCTGACTTCATCACACCATATATAATTAGAGTATTATATATATATTTTTTTATTCTATTCCATTTAAATTTTACAAAAATGTATTTTGTCACTTGATAAATTTTGTGTTATCAGGTGCGAGATAAAACTGAAAATATATATTGATTCAAGCTGCAGGAAGTGATTGAAATCTTGAAAATATTGAGGTGACTAGAGAAATGTTATAGCATTAGTAAGAATCTGTGGTTCATATTTTTAATAATATTGTCGCGTAGGTATTAAATGAGAACGAATGAAGACAACAAGCATGAACCAACTCGAAGCTTTATTTCTGCCAACTCAAGCATACACCAGCTTAAATACACTCGAGGGGTGCTTTCTCTAATGGAACATTTCAAGCTTGGAAAGTTCTAGAAATTAAATAACGATTAACATAATAATTAACATAATAACAATTAGCATATTTTCGAAGGAACTAGAAACAAAGACAAAGCAATCTTTAAATCAAAACGAATTTTAGGACACTTGCCTTCGACGGGGATCGACCTCACAACCTTCTGGTCTGTAGTCAAGCACTTTACCTCGGAGCCATAGGTCCACACAACAGATAATTCCAGTTAAGCTATGTTTAGTGAGGTCGGCCTTGATCAACCAGAAGGCTCTCCCGAGCACATAATGCTAGTTTCGTTACATTTCCCCTTCCTTAGGAGGAAGCAGCGTCCCACTGCAATCTAGTCTGACTCCTCGTGACAAGTCCCCTGGAATTCCTGTGTATCTCTTCATCAACTATTTGTTCTTTTGGATCACAATAGGGTTTCAGTCTCAGAATATGGACTACGTCCTTTAAACTTCGTCGCCTTTTATTCTCCTCCATGCTCTCTACTTAGTATGACACACGTATGAACCCGGTGGTATCTTGTTTTGCTGAATTGTAAGCGAAAGTCACAAAAGGCAAGACTGTATCCCAATTTCTTTGCTCAACATCAACATACATAGACAGCATGTCAGCCAATGTTTTGTTAAATCTTTCGGTCAGTCCATTGGTTAGTGGATGATAGGCTGTCGTTAGAAGATGAGATGTTTGGCATAGTTGATTAATGTCTTTCACAATATTGGATAGAAAGGAGCATCCTCGATCACTTATCATCTCTTTGGGAGCACCGTGCTTGAGTATGATTTCTTCAACTATAAATTGGGCGATTTCAGTAGCTTCAGTAGTTGGTAATGCCTTTGTAACTATGAATCTCGTCAGGTAATGCGTGCAGACAATAATCCATCGGGTCCCGTTCCGAGTAATTGGGAAGCGTCCAAGTAAATCTATTCCAATTTTAGCGAATGGTGCATCAGGGGGCTTTATTGGATGAAGTTGCCCAGGTGAAAGTCCAGGTGGAGATTTCCGTCTTTGGCACTCTCGGCAGTGTGCCACATAACGGCGTATGCTGCTATATAGTACTGGCCAATAATATTTCCTCCTTATCCGATCATACGTTTTGGCGAATCCGAGATGACCTGCAGTTGGAGCATCATGAAGACTCGTTAGTATGTCGCGACGGAGTTGTTTAGGGACTACCAAGAGCCATTGCTGTTCCATAGGGTCGTAATTTCTATTATAGAGTACTCCGCTTCTCATTTGGTAACCTCGGCATCCGTCGCCTTTTTGGGAATTTTTTATTATAGATTTCAACTGCTTATCTTTTAGCTGTTCTTTTTCGTAGTCTGCGATGACAGCAAAGAAAGGTATTTCTCCACCGTCGTCGACTGCTGTTTCAGCAAGGGGCTTTCTTGACAGTGAGTCAGCGTCGGAATGCTTTCGACCACTCTTATAGATGACGTTGATGTCGTACTCTTGTAACCTCAAAGCCCAACGGGCAAGTCTTCCAGATGGATCTTTAACATTATCCAGCCAGCATAAAGAATGGTGGTCCGTCACTACAGTAAAGGGTTTTCCAAAAATGTATGGTCAGAATTTACTGATCGCCCAAATGACAGCAAGGCATTCTTTTTCTGTTGTAGAATAGTTCTTTTCAGCTGAGGTCAGGGATCTGGAGGCGTAGGCTATTGGTCTTTCCTTACCATCTTGATCCTGTACTAATACTGCACCAATGCCATAGCCACTAGCGTCTGTATGTATCTTTGTTTCAGCGTTTTGAAGGAAATGTCCCAAAACAGCGCCACTGGCCAGTAACTTCTTGAGCTTTGCGAAAGATTCCCTCTGCGATGTGCCCCAAGAAAACTTTGCATTTTTCATTAATAACTAATGCAAGGACTTTGCGATATCGGCGAAATTCCTGATGAAACGTCTGTAATCGGAGCACAGGCCTAGAAAACTTCGGACATCTGCAACATTTTCTGGAACAGGGAACATTGTCACAGCAGCTGTCTTTTGTGGATCGGGATAGATCCCATGTTGATCTACTAGGTGTCCCAATATGGTCAGATTCTTTTTGCCGAACGAGCATTTGTTAGAGTTAAGCGTCAACCCTGCCTCTTGAATACATTGCAAAACTTTCCTCAGGCGTAATTGGTGCTCTTGAAAATTTGGTGCATACACAATGATGTCGTCTAAATAGCAAAGACAGATGTTCCATTTGAGTCCTCGCAGTTCTGCATCCATCATTCGTTCGAATGTAGCGGGGGCACTGCATAGTTCAAAAGGCATGACTTTAAACTCATAGAGGCCGTCTGACGTCACAAAAGCTGTCTTTTCTCGATCTTTTTCATCAACTTCTATTTGCCAGTAACCTGACTTCAAGTCCATCATAGAGAAAATTGTCGCACCGGCAAGACAATCTAAAGCATCGTCGATGCGTGGCAGCGGATAGACGTCTTTTTTAGTGACTTTATTCAATCTTCTATAATCGACACAGAAGCGCCATTCACCATTTTTATTCTTCACAAGCACGACGGGAGATGACCAAGGACTGTTTGATGGCTGTATCGCGTCTTCCTTTAGCATCCGCTGTACTTCATTTTCAATTATTCTTTTCTCAGTTGCTTATGTACGATAAGGTCTCTGCTTAATTGGAGCGCTGTTACCTGTGTCAATCTTGTGCTTTACACCATTGCATCTAGATTTTCTCGATTTTCTGTTAATATCGAAAACATCACTATACTCTTCCAGCAGATTTAACAGCGCGTCTTCTTCTTGACTAGTTAGCTCATTATCTAACATTTCTTTAAATTTTCCTCGAATCAGTGTCTTTCTGGACCTATGCCTTTTGGTATGTTCTTTATCAGTATCATTCAGCGAACAGATGGAGTTATTTTCGATTACTGTTAAACGAGATATATTCATCCTCTTTTGTATTATCTGAGTTCGTCTAGAGAAATTTGTTACCCATATTTTACAACAATTATTTTCTACCGTAATGATTGATGCTGGTATGGATAGGTCTCTTTCCTACATGAGAGTTTTGTTGCCAATAACCATAGCTTCATCTGCTTCTTGAATTTCCGGACTAACGGCACATATTTGCTTCGCTGAATTTGCCTCAATTACGTAATCTGTTGCAGCAACCAAGGGAGAATCAGATTGACATACCACGGTGTCTGGGAGAATTTCCGATAGTTGAAGCTCTTCATTCCCACAATCTATAACAGCATCAGTGGCACGGAAAAAGTCCCATCCAAGTATCATTTTATGGCTACATCGTGGAAACACAAGAAAGTCAAATGGTTTCACAATTCCATTCAAATTGACTTTTAATACACAATGTCCTGAGGCGGCTACAGGCTTTCCAGATGCAGTATTCAATATAGGTCCATTTTCACTAAACATAGGTACATTCAGTTGTCTGCGAAATGCTTCAGATATAACAGAATAATCGGAACCAGAGTCGACGAGGGCTTTTACACACTGTCCATTTACGGTAACATAGGTGGTATTTTTTTTAACTTGGTTATAATGCTCCCTGGAGGATTTTCTTTGATTGCGGCCTCACCTCCTGCATAGGTCGCTAGAGCTAGTTTTCCTTTTTAGATCGGCGTGGAGAACGGCTAGAGCGACGTATAGGTGACTGCGACTGTCGGCGGCTAGAAGAGCGACGGGGATAAGGCGAACTATTTCTGAAACTAGAAGATATGGGCTGCGAATAATTCTCGTTGGAGCTGCGTAGGGAGTCAGTGTCCAGTCCATATCTCGTCCGCGATTGGATGTCGAAGAAGTGTTTGCATCCGCGAATACCCTGCGTCTTTCTCTACAGTACCTTAGCACGTGCCCTGGACGTCCACAATGGTAACAAAGGGGTACATTATTGGTAGTTCTCCATATATCTGTCTTTCGTTGCGGAACGGTGCTGTTTCTGGATTCAACCCTTGGTTGAGGCCTGACCGGAACTGTCCGTCTGGGAGTGAAGGTACGTCTTTTTGGACCCGTGAGTGGTGCCAATGCTTCCATAACTTCTTCTCTTATTAACGAAGCAAATCCGTTGGAGATTCGCATTCATTGTTTGTGCAGCAACTCGTTTCCGGGAAGAAAATTTTAAGCTCCTCCTGCACAATTACTCGTATCAATGATGTTATATCACCTAAATCTGCTTCGGCTGACATTGTAGCAACATTAGGAAGCCTCTGGAATCTTGGCCGAATACACGTTTACGTCGAAGAGTTTCTATTTGACGACAACGTTTCACGAAGTCATCGAAAGTTTGATAATCCTGAACCAACAGCACCTGGTACAAATCTTCTGCAATCCCTTTCATGAGATGAGCCACTTTCTCTCCTTCTGGCATAGAGGAGTTAACTTTACGACACAGGGCAAGAACGTCTTGGATGTAAGATTCGGCCATTTCACCAGTTTTCTGCGCCCGTGTAAGCAACAGTCTCTCAGCTTGTCTCTTTACGTCGTCCGTTCGGCAGAACGTGTTTTCTAAGGAATTTTTAAATGCAGTCCAATTAGTAAAACTTTCCTCATTGTTGTCGAACCATTGTCGAGCTGTTCCAGCAAGATAGAAAATAACATTCGCCAAACACATCGTTTCCTCCCAACGGTTATAGGTGGCAATTCGTGTGAAGTCTTTCAGCCACCTGCTGACATCTTGTTCGTCCTCTCCCGAAAAGATGCACGGATTCCGAGGTAGCTGGTATGTCATGATGGGTACAGGAGTAACGTTAGATGGAACGGTACTAGCTTTATCTGGGACACTGTCCTTATCATCAGTCATCTTTCTTCTAACTCTCCTTGGATCGGGTAAGAGGCCAAAGTGAGGAGACAGTACTTGAAGGCGTTGACATCTGCGTGGCTCGTCCGTAGTTTGTATAGTACCCGGCGCCTCCATCAAACTGTCGCGTAGGTATTAAATGAGAACGAATGAAGACAACAAGCATGAACCAACTCGAAGCTTTATTTCTGACAACTCAAGCATACACCAGCTTAAATACACTCGAGGGGTGCTTTCTCGAATGGAACATTCCAAGCTTGCAAAGTTCTAGAAATTAAATAACGATTAACATAATAACAATTAGCATATTTCCGAAGGAACTAGAAACAAATACAAAGCAATCTTTAAATCAAAACGAATTTTAGGACACTTGCCTTCGACGGGGATCGACCTCACCACCTTCTGGTCTGTAGTCAAGCACTTTACCTCGGAGCCATTCCTCCACACAACAGATAATTCCAGTTAAGCTATATTTAGTGAGGTCGGCCTTGATCAACCAGAAGGCTCTCCCGAGCACATAATGCTAGTTTCGTTACAATATCTAATATTTAATTTTATAAAGAATCAGTGCAACAAGCATTGCGGTTCATGAAGGTGGATGTGGTTGGCGAAACCAGAGAAGCAATTTCTATTATGTTGATATTCTAATTTTCATATAAAATTTCTATATATGAAAGAAAAAATACATTTTGATGGAAGTTCCTCTGATGTTGGAAATTTGATGCAAGTGCCACGGCAAAAATGTGTCTTTAAAAACAAACAAACAAATAAAATTAGTTTCAAATATTATAAATTAGTCAAAATTAGTATAAATTAGTAAGTAATTGGTAAAGGAAATAGAAAGAAAAAAAAAGAAACTTCAGCAAAAATTCAATTATTTGATGTTTCTGGCTTGTTCAAATTTAAAATTAGCACTCAGAAAGTCTGATTTGTGGAGCCTAACATTTCAGTAATACTGTGAACATATATGGTGGAGCAGATTGCTGAATATCTTAGATCCTTAACTACGAAATTGGTAAGGACTTTTCATTTGTCAAAATTAATTTAATTTCACTTGTTGCTATATGGTATGTTATTATTATTTAGTTTTATACAATAGTTTTATTGTCGTAACCATATATGTATTATACTACTGAAAACACTGCTTATAAAATATAGTAATTTTATCTTATAGATAAACTGCAAATATTAAGTGATACACCCAGAAAAAAGGTTTGTTGAATCAACAAAAATTTGGTTGACCCAACAAAATTTTTTGTTTAAATATAGGTCAATGGAAATTTTGTTTGAATCAGCATTTTTTTTTTTTGTAATTCCCAAAAAATGTTTGTATCGTCAGCAAAAAATGTTTTGTTAATTCAAGTAAAATGTTCAATTTCACTTGAATTTTGCTAAAACAACCAAAATGTACTCAAGAAAACATGTTTTGTAATTTTAATCAATTTCTTTTTCCGGGTGTATTTCATTTCTAATTATTTTACTTCTTTTTCTAATATTTCTCTTGTACATCTGTAATACATTCCAAATCAGAATGAGTACGTAATTTTAATTAGAAAAAATATATATAAATGAGAAAGACGACTTACAATTACCAACATTAAATTCTAAATGCTTTTATTATCTGCAATAAAATAATGTAAAATTGAATGTAAGAACTTTCATTCAGAAGAGTAAAATGACAAAGATAATTCGCTTTTTATCAGTGCAGACTGTAATGTACGGGGAAAAGAAAGAAGTTTCTGAATGACGCTTGTTAAACTAAAAATTGTAAAGATATTACGATTTCTTCCTGTGAGATCTTGAAGCTTTCCCATCTAAGAAATATAGGTTCTCGCCTAAAAACAGTTCCCACGGCTCGAAGTAGACCACCTAGGCAGATCGGAACTTCAAAAGCACTGTTCGATCTTTTCCTGGTGACAATTGAGACTGCTAAGTTGAAAAGGCCAGACTCGGAGGCGACATTGCATGACACTTAAATGGATGACCCAGACATCCCCATATCGTCATGGTTGCAACTTTGCTTCCCAGAGCAATCGAGATGATGAAATCGCGTGACCCAATAGAGTTGTAAGTCGCATATGATAGGACTAAATCTTACGGAGGTCACCGCTCATGCCCCCTCCCCCCCCACCCACCGTCAGGACTTTGGAGAAAATGGCCGAAGAGAGGATTCTGTTTTGGAGATCCGAAGGGAGAGGAGAGTTTTCTCTCTGCTTGGAAGAAGTGACAATTGAAGTTTGAAGAAAGAGGGTTTTTTCCCTGCCTCTGAGGGAGGACGACTTCGGTTGTTACGTGATAAGGAGACCAGCGCCTCAGCGCCGTTAAGTGAAAGTGAGGGGTACCTTTAGGGCTCCTTGATTTGAGTGAATAGAGACTGTATCCCACAAACTCTAGGCCGTCTAAAGACTCTGATGAAAACACAACCCATGTCTTTGAGGGTAAAAGAATATTCATTGATTCATCACTACTTGTAATCTTCCAGTGAATAAAATTCTTCTGGTTTTACATAATTAATCTGTCTCCCGTGTTTCTACGCTACCGAAATAGAGAAACCCCGCTCGGAAAACAGGAGTTATGACAGAAATGGTGGCATCTCGGAAGGGATCTAGTTTAGTTGTTAATTACCATTAAAGGTTACCATAATGGTTACCATAAACCATTAAAGGTATTACACTAGATTAATTTTAACACAATTATTCTAATTGGTAAAAAAATCATGTGAGTTGTAATTTTCCAACTGGATGAAAAATCTCCTGCCCACGATTCGAACCTGGGATCGCTTGGCTGAAGCTGCCAATGCTGTACCAACTGAGCCATCAAGTTGGAAAATTACAACTCATATTAAAGGTGTTGTTAAGGATACCGAAATGCAAAAGACTTTACCTCCTGCAAGACGTCCAGCTGTTATGAAAATTACTTCAGCTTTGAAAAAACACAAGATTGCATGCGACATATGCAAGGTAATGTAAAAAAATAAAATAAAAATAAAAATAAAAATAAAATAAAATAAAATAAAATAAAACGTTTTACAAATTAAAACGTAACGATCACAAATTAAAAAATGGTTAAATATATTTAGAATATTACAGCTCAAAAGTATCGGAACTTTGCTCTTACTTCATATATGATAGATTTTTTTTTAATATTAAAAAACTAAAAATTAAAATTTTTGAATCACTCAAAACACTTTAAATCATTTATGCTCAAGGCGCAAACAAACAAAAGAAGATCCGATTAAACGGTGGCAGCAATATTTACAAATAGCTTATAACTTTCAAAGAACTATTCTTATAATATATTGTTTAAAATCTCTCACTTAATGATTTTCCGTATTTAATTTCAATGTACACAAAAGCAAAATCTGGTGACTTATCAATGCGATAATTAAAGATGAACTTTGTGATTTAATCTTCTTTTATGAAAGTTTCCTAATTTAAAATTTAATTTAAAACTTTCTTTTTGGAAGCGAAATTACAAAAGAATTAAATTTAAATTCTGTTTAAAATTCAATTAAAATTTTGTAAGTAATTCATGGTAAAGTGAAAGAGTTTTTCTTTTTGTTCTCATTTTAGTTTAAAGAACATTCTGAGATATTTTGTTTTATTTGCCTGAATTTAAAAAAAAAGTTTTTAGATTGAGAAAATTTCATCACAAAAGTAGAGGTTAAGTGTATGTTAAAATGCAATAAGTTAAAAATTGCAATTTAAAAAGTTTTAAATGAGACTTTTAAACGTATTATTTTATATTTGGATTAGGAGGCAAAATTAGTGTTTATAAATCTTAAAATAGTACTTTTACGTTCACAAAATTGTAGTATTAAGGTAAATCAAAGATTACATTTGTGATAATACGCAGATACAAAAATATATAATTATGTCTCTTTTAATTCACTTGAATCTTTCTAAAGATAGAATACATTCATCATTAAATTAAATAAATTCATTTATTAATAAGCAGTTATTTTAATAATAATATTTCAAATTTTTGTGTTTTATTTAAAAAGAAGAATAAGTGCCCGGTGCTTTCAAATTTATATGAGAAAAATGTTTAACATCTCAATGAAACATACCAACTCAATTGAGTGTAAAGTATAGGAACAATGATGGATTCACAGGTCACACACATGTAGTATTGTTTTTGAAGGTGGTTGAAATTATTTATTTGTTAGATCGTAAGTGGAAAATATTATAGCAGTTGTGTAAAAAAAACCAAAAAACAGGACTCACAATTTTATAAAATTGAGAGTCAATAACCCCTTAAATAAATTATACAAGTTTGCCCTTTACATGTCACTGGAAAAATAAAAATCTCACCAAATTGAAGAATGCTGGCGATGAGACAAGAACTACACGTTCTTGAAATTAAAAAAAAGAGTTCTTTATATCACCATTTAAGAAATGAAGAAAATAAGCCTTTCTTCTTAGCCACTAATTTAAACACTTAAAATACCATATTTAAGTTACTAGATGAAGACATCGTAGTTCAGCCAGAATTCGGTACGTAAACAAATTTAAACTAAATGAAAATGGCAAGGATATAAAAAAATAATTAAAAAGAATCGGCACAAATTTATAGACAGCTCCCATCAGAAAATCTAACTAAAAATAACGGTCAAAGTATATATGTATGAAAAATACGGGAAAGGTCACTGTGAAAACATGGGTCTTTCAATTTAATTGATTAGAATTTAGAGCCAACGGTAATTAAGCAAACGAATAAGCATGTCGAAAGCGAAAACAGAAGTTTTCTGTTAGTCAACATAAGCACACGTAGATGTTCTTGAAAATCGAATGCATGACGAAATTTAAAATGCCGCTCGAGCGATGATTTTAAGGACATGTCCAAGGATACTTAGCATGCGCGGGACGGCTTGAAATATAAGAGAAGAAATGATAAGGCTGAGGAGAGCGAATGATGCGCGTGCATTACACGCAGGGAAGAGCATCGCGTCTTCGAGGAAAATGTAAACAAACGCGTACGCACTATCGCTGTAAACAATCAATGAAACGATATTTCATAATAACAAGAGCTCTGGAAAAAAGATAAACATCGAACTACCTAAAAGAATGTCGTAAGAAAATGCCGACAATCAAAAAAAAAAAAAAAAAAAAAAAAAAAAAAAGTGGATATTCATTTCACAGATAGAGGATAAGATTGTTATCAGAATAGTTTTGGAGGAATTAGGATGTTCTTTTTATGCAAGGCCTAAGCAGCCGGTACTGATTATTCAGTGGGGAAAAGCAGAAGTGCATTTCCGTCATATGATAATTTTAAAATATGCAAAATGTGATTGTTAGTTATGCGAATCCTTTGTACAAGTATCTTGTATTTATTTTTCTTCGTTTATTCTTAAATCTCTGTCATCGTCTTCACATCCAAATGTAATTATTATTCTTGTCAAGTTATTTTTATTATTTACCTAAATCCCACATGTATTTTTATTGAAATTTCTTTTCCGCAAAACTAATAAATTTTTCTTAAAATTTCAAGCTTACAGTTATTTTACTAATTTTTAATTTAATTTAAATATTAAAATAATATATATATTTGTTTAAGTTTCGAAAAAACATTATGAATATCGTAAAAAAAAAGTAACTACAAAAATGCGTCTTACATATCATTTAATGTTTTTAAAAATGATTGTGGGGAGAACCTAGCTGCTATCTAATGATAGTAGTCTAGTTTTTGTTCTGATTGTGTTACCCGATTTCTCAAACACGTTCGTGAAATTACCACCTATCTGTCGATGGAAATGCACTCAAAATCTTTTGTACTGCCCTGTATATTATCTGAAGGCTTGAGTACACACAACATATTAAACTAAATGGGAACTTAAATCTCACTCACAGCAATTACGAGCCGTAAATGAAAATGTATCCTTATCTTTGCTTAGCCCTGTATATGAATTTATTCATATTCCACAAACTTCTATTAGTCTACTAAATATATTTCAGCAGGAAAATGCGTAAACACAATTAAAAACTACCCTTTAGGAACTCACTCTCATAGTCTGTAATACTTACGAAAGCCCTTGTGCAGCCCTGTATATGATCAACCGAGTTTATAAACTCACATGTACTATGAAATAAAAAGTTAAACTTAAAAACGCAAACCAAAAATGAAAACACACTTACTTATCACACACAGACTGTAAATATCGCACTTGTACTGTAACAAATATATTTTGTGGGTCCCTGTAAATAAACGCAATGCACACAAGAGTGCGATTTATAGTGCACCTCAGAAATGCATATAATTTTCATTCTGATTCAAATAGTGAAACATCACTAAATTACACTGCAAACGATTTTTAACCATACTACGATGTGTAAAAGAATTCTTTTGTTTGACCCTGTAAATGAATAATAAATGCTTTGCAACCCATATTCTACAAAAAGCATATGTTAGTGCTCTTCATAATTATATATCAGTTTCCGTATTTTTTAAAAGACGTAGCGTCAACAACATGCACTTGAAACGATTATTTCCCATTGACGGTAATGTAACGGAATACTTTTGATTGTCCCTGAAAAAAAAAACTATAAGTGCTACACACTTCTGTTGAAATAGAGAACATGCTATAGTAAACGACAATAACATACAAAAATTTCAGGATAATCGAAGGATATTTACGGGAGTTAGAGTACTGGCAGGCGGATAAACCGTAAACAAACCGTTCAACTAGGTTTTAATGTTAAAAAGAGATATGAAAATACAAAAATGTTGACTTAAACGACTTTTCGATGCCTGAATATTAGTTCGCAAAAGGGAAAAAACATGTCGGATGACCGCGTATAAGGGGTCGTGCACAAATTACGAAGGATAACCATGATTGCATAAATAAATTCTAATTGAGTTTTTATTTGTACAAAAGTTTCTAACCTGTTTAAAGAAAATAACTTTATCAAAAATTATAAAGCCTGTTCAAAATGTTTTGCATCCTGGTCAATACAAAGCTGCATTCGTCTGATAATTATTCGGCCCTGTCGATCAAGTTCTTATTTGGTGATATCACGACAATCATCTTGAATGCGTTGTTTTGCAATTCTGCTTTATTTAAGGGAGGTGACAAATAAACAGATTAATGAAAAGACAAATAAACAAATCCAATAGCGTTAAATCAGGTGACCTAGAAAGAAATTGGTCCATGCAAGCCAATCCACTTGTTTGGAACTCCTTATTTAAAGAGTGTTTCACAAATTTAGTTTAGTGAATTGGAGGTCCATCCTGTTGAAACCACACATGTGAATGTACGATTAAGTGCAGCTCATCCATAAAATCAGGAATAACTACATTTAGAATCTCATTAACATATCTGTTTTTAGTCAACGTACTAAGCAAGCGGTTTCTAAAAATACCACATCATACATTCACAGAAAATTGCTTCTAATAATCAATATCACGTAACACGAATGAATTTGTGTCATACCGGAAATGCTCATTTTGAGGATTTATGCATCCGTCTTGTTTAAAAAGAGCATTCGTCAGTCCAATTTACTTTTTTCAGGAAAGATATATTTTCATCTTCCCGAATAACACTAGAACGATTGGAGCTGTCATTTTGACCGTATAGGTCCTTTGAGAAGCAATTATTCTTAAAACATTTACGTCAGCTCACTCACCTTTCGTGGCTTTTATTATTTTTTGAGATTTTTAAATACATAGCATTATGATTTTTTTTTTTTTTGTGCAATATTTTATAGCGAGTGTAAAATTTCTTGTTCTACGTAGAACGACCAAAGCGGTCAAATCGACCGCTATAGAGATATGGGTGATTTGCTGTGAAATAGCACCCTCCTTTTTCTCCTCAGCTTAGTTTTATTTTATTGGCACATGTGCCTGACTGGAGCGATATTATAGTGTTTCTTTCTTCTTTTTTTTCATTCGTGCGTCTTCTTGTTTTGATTGACTGGAGTGTCATTATAGGATTGCATCTGCTTGTTGTTAGCGCAATTATAATTGATTGTTAGTCGGTAAACTTCACGTGTTTGAAGCAGGTAAAATTACACGTATGAGATTTAGTTCAATGCCTCGTAATAAAGGACTGAGTATTGGGGAGTGTTTAGAACTGCTCCATCACCTCTATGACAGTTGAATTGATGATGGTGAAAATATGATTCCGACTTCACGATTTCTAAAAGCGAAAAACGATTTCTAAAAACGATCAAAGTTCGGACTCCTCCTCCGAATAAATAAATGTTGAAAATTCCTCTTATCAAATCATTTATTGTGTAATTCATCATTTAAAATTTAAAGGTATTTTCAGGAAGCATTTTTTTGTGTTTTGTACTTTACAAATTTCTGCGCCACGTCATCTGCACACTACCTGTAAAAATATATATTTTAATTTATGATTAACCCCTCGCCGACTCTGTTTAAACATGCGACTTTTATGTTACTGTGACTTTTTATGATGAAATGCTGAAATATTTTAAGAGACCTTAATAGTTTATGGGGCACATTTTATTCATTGGGAAATTTTGGTACGAGGACCGTATAAAATATTAAATTTTGTATTTCTTCAAATTTAATCCCCTGAACATTTTAATCGTTTTCATAAATTTCTGTACCTCCTTTTCTTTACGTATTATTGTAGTTTATAATGCATGTCTATGATCAATATTTAAGGAATAAAAGCCGAGGCCAAAATTTTTGGGACACCCTGTATATTGGTAAATAAAATTCTACCCATATTAGAAAGACATTTCATAATAATAATAATAATAATAATAATATATACATACATATATATATATATATATATATATAAATATATATATATATATATAATAAAAGATAAAAGAAAACATGCCGTTTTAAAAAATAAGAATACATTTATATTGAGTTATAATAGGGTTTTATATTTTTGTCGAATAGTGATGAATATTTAAATTGCTGTTACATTTAATTGGAACATTCAGACAAATGAAGCAAAGTGATATTTCCGAAATTTAAGGGAAAAAATGTCACATTTTTAATATGTCTTAATAATCTCGAAACAAATAGGATATTGAAACTGTATAGCATATACTATTAAAACTATATAATTAGTAATTATGTAAAACTTCACTGACACATGAAATATACAGCAAAATTCTAGTCTGCGAAATATTTTCTTTTGCTCTAATATTTTCTTATATTTTATGAGGAAAGTTGATTATTAAATATTCCTCTAAATTTACACATCTTTTGAAAATATTCATCTTAAATCTAACAGAAAATAAAATATGTCAAAATTCTTATTTCAATTATTATTGAACATTACCTGTACACTCAACATAATATGCGACATAATTTTACTGTACTATTTAGACAATAATGCCTAAAAAAAAATAATGTGCAGTTATCTTCGTTCTTTGCGTTACTAATTCATGGCGGCAAGCGAGAAAAAATACTGAAAAATATAATATTCAATATTCTCAATGAATTTTAAAAATTTAATTGACAAATATAAAACTCATTATTTGTCTATTTGTAATTTATTTAGTGTAACTTAGTTTCCAGTATAAATATTTCAAATTTCTATTTCAAATCTATAATTATAGAAACAAAAACAATTATGAACTAGTTCTTAAATAATTATAAAGCATGCATTTTATTTTTTCAAACAATAAAATAAAGGCTGCTTCACCGGTAGTGATGACAAAACATTTTAAATACTAATATTTCGGTCTTTTAATAAAGCGTATTTACATCGGACAGATAATATCAATAGATACATTTTTTGACGAATACTTAATATCTTAATGTACTATTTTATTGTTACTTAATGTTGTAATACATGGATTGATTGATTTTTGTTTATATTATGTATTGTTTATTTTAAAATAATTGTGCCGCTTTTTTCCACATATTATTAACATTAACGTTTAGAAATTCGATGAAATTACTTCCATTACGTTTAGGCAATAACCCATTTAAAAAATTTTAAATTTTATAAAAACTAGAAGTCGTTTTCCTTTTATTATTATTATTATTTACTTTATAAATAGCATTCTTAGCTCAGCTGGAAGTTGCAACAATATCTAAATACCGTATTCCTAATGCATAAAATTTTGAATAAATAGATATAAGGTCTTCCCAGATATTCAAACGGTTCATTTGTGATTTTTAGCTGCGGATATGAAATCCACATTTGTCGAAGAGTTTTCAAAAATATTTTAATGTATAATCCTTCTGATGTTGAAGTCTAAATAATATTTTATTATAACGCATAATATATATCACTAATGATATTTTCTGTATTAAAAAGTTATTTAACATCTGTTTTATTATTTTTAGTACAATATCTGCAAAAATTACTTTTAATAGACGTATTACTTCTATAAATTTACTTGTTCAGGATAATAAAATAAAGCACACATTTTACAAACAAAAGCACCACATAAACAAATGATCGAAGTACATAACAATTCACCTATCAGATGGGATTCAGAAACAAATAAAGGTAAACACAAAGAACCCCTAACAATCTTTAACATCTAGGCGCGCAGAAACGTCACTTTAAATAGTGGAATAATGTCGTATATGAAGAAAATTTCAAAAATAAGAATAATTTTTGAAGTAAATAATGACCAAGATTTTTTATAGCTAACAATATCAAAAACACTTGAATTATATATTCCTTTACACTCTCGCTAATTAGTTTTCTCTTATCAACCTTGCTTATCATAAAATTTTACTTAATGAGTTTGAATATTTTTCTATTTTGTGTACAGAAAATTTCGAAAAGTGCAACTGTTGTGTGGGAAATAGTCAGATTTGTGAGCTATTAAAACATCATAGCTTTAAAAAAAAATCTCTCTTTTTAAATATCAAATATAGAGTTTCTTAATTTGAAAAAATGTTCTTGATATCTTGTGAATACCATTTTACATAAAATTCAAATAGTCGTTTTAGAAAGGAACTTTATTTTCATATATGTTTATTTTATTTTGTTTTAACAGTGTAGAATATTTATTATTTTATTGTTATTTAAGAATTCATGGTAGTGTGCAGTAAATCACGGTATTGTTCTCTCCATGTTGATTATTTAGATTTTATTTTTAAATTGAAATATTTTGTCTATATTGAGTGTTTTTACGATTTTTCCACAATTTTTTAAGAGAATTTTAGCTTTATTTAAATGAGGAAAAGTATTACAAATCTTGCAGTTAAACGAGGTGTCTACAATATATGCTATTTAAATATTAGATAGAAACATTCTATTAAAAAATTGTGATAAAAGCGTATGAACCCTGACATTATGTTCTATAAAATTAAAACATAAAAAAACAAAAATCAAAAAAGTTGTCGATTCTTATTTTAGAAAACTATTGTTTTAATTATTGCATAACACATATATACAACTGATATTCATGTGGGATTCAAAATGATACCCATCTGTAAATTAATATTCTTACAAGTACAAGATAATATACTCAAGAGTATAATTAGTAGATACTCGATGTTGCATCATACTGTTTGTTTGAGTAAGTAATAAAGATTGTTTAAAGTTAAATTGAAGAAATATGGTCATTTATAGTCATAAGTTAAGAGAACATTTAAGTTATTGTAAGATTAAAATAAACCAAATATAAATTTTGAAAAAAGAAACATTTTCATAAAAAAATAATTTACGTATGAAGAAATTCCCAGAGAAAATAAAATTCATTATTGAATTAACAATATAGATATCACATTCATAAAATAAACAAAGATTCTAATAGAGAATATGAACTGTAAAACATATATCCTATATTTATTGTAAAATACTATATTTATTATATATAAAGTTCTAATTAATGTAATTAAACTTGAGATAAAACATAATAAACTTCTGGTATTTGCTTAAAAAATAATTAAAATAATTAACCATAGGTTTAAAGAGATTTTATTTTAAATTTTTAATGAAAGAAAATGGAAGAAAATATTTAAAAATATATATATTATACTCAGAGTGGAATTTTGACTGATTCTCTCGCGTGGAAAAAAATAGCACTGCTATTAAGATACAGAAAAGAAGATTATTTAGTTTAAAATCTTATGAATGCTTTTCTAACAATGTCCATATATCTTATTAAAAATAACTTTTCTGTAAAACTAACAATATTTATCTTAGTATTTGATACATGTAAGTAAAAATTCAAATAAAAACTCCCAAAATTCTTAGATTTATAAAATATATTTTTTTTTTGCTACTCTATATCCTAAATGATCAGAGTAACACATAAAATGTTATAAAATGTATTTGTTTTCTTGTGTAAAAAATACTGAAGTCACAATCATTGTAAATTTATATTTGTAAAATCATAAATGTTATCGTGGTAAATCCTTTGAAAAATCGAGTTTCGATATAATTGAATCATATATTCTAATACGAGCAAATCTTGTGGGTGGTTATATATATATATATATATATATACAAATTATCTTAAAAACGGCTCTAACGATTTTGACGAAATTTCGTATCCTACCGTTTTGGGGCACCAGAAAACCATTGGGCTAGGTCACATGTTCGAGAACTTTCGATTAGTGGGTCATTTTTGAGTCAACGCGGGTCAAATTAATTTTATCTAAAAAACGGCTCTAACGATTTTGATTAAATTTTGTGTCCTACGAGTTTCGAGCACGATAAAAGCATTGGGCTAGGTCGCATGTCTGAGAAAATTCGATTAGTGGGTCATGTCTGGGTCATTGTGGGTCAAGATCTAAAAAGCGGCTCAATTTACACTAAATTTTGCATCCAATGGTTTTCGGACAGGAGAAGACTGTTGGGCTAAGTCACATGCTCGAGAAAATTCGATTAGTGGGTCATTTTGGGTCATTTTGGATCATGGTCTAGCTAATTGTATCTAAAAAACGGTTCAAACGATTTTGACGAAATTTTGTATCCGACCATTTTCGGGCATGAGAAGTCAATTGGGCTGGGTCACATGTTCGATAACTTTCGATTAGTGGGTCATTTTTGGGTCAACGCAGGTCAAATTAATTTGATCTAAAAAACGGCTCTAACGATTTTGCTTAAATTTTGTGTCCTACGAGTTTCGAGCACTATACAAGCATTGGGCTAGGTCGCATGTCCGAGAATATTCGATGAGTGGGTCATTTCTGGGTCATTGTGGGTCAAGATCTAAAAAGCGGCTCAATTTACACTAAATTTTGCATCCAATGGTTTTCGGGCACGAGAAGACTGTTGGGCTAGGTCACATGTTCGAGAAAATTCAATTAGTGGGTCATTTTGGGTCATTTTGGGTCATGGTCAAGCTAATTGAATCTAAAAAACGGTTCTAACGATTTTGATGAAATTTTGTATCCGACCATTTTCGGGCCTGAGAAGTCAATTGGGCTGGGTCACATGTTCGAGAACTTTCGATTTGTGGGTCATTTTTAGGTCAACGCGGCTCAAATTAATTTTATCTAAAAAACGGCTCTAACGATTTTGATTAAATTTTGTGTCCTACGAGTTTCGAGCACTATAAAAGCATTGGGCTATGTCGCATGTCCGAGAATATTCGATGAGTGGGTCATTTCTGGGTCATTGTGGGTCAAGATCTAAAAAGCGGCTCAATTTACACTAAATTTTGCATCCAATGGTTTCCGGCCACGAGAAGACTGTTGGGCTAGGTCACATGTTCGAGAAAATTCAATTAGTGGGTCATTTTGGGTCATTTTGGGTCATGGTCAAGCTAACTGTATCTAAAAAACGGTCCAAACGATTTTGACGAAATTTTGTATCCGACTATTTTCGGGCACGAGAAGACTATTGGGCTGGGTCACATGTTCGAGAACTTTCGATTAGGGGGTCATTTTTGGGTCAAAGCGGGTCAAATTAATTTTATCTAAAAAACGGCTCTAACGATTTTGATTAAATTTTGTGTCCTACGAGTTTCGAGCACTATAAAAGCATTGGGCTATGTCGCATGTCCGAGAATATTCGATGAGTGGGTCATTTCTGGGTCATTGTGGGTCAAGATCTAAAAAGCGGCTCAATTTACACTAAATTTTGCATCCAATGGTTTCCGGCCACGAGAAGACTGTTGGGCTAGGTCACATGTTCGAGAAAATTCAATTAGTGGGTCATTTTGGGTCATTTTGGGTCATGGTCAAGCTAACTGTATCTAAAAAACGGTCCAAACGATTTTGACGAAATTTTGTATCCGACTATTTTCGGGCACGAGAAGACTATTGGGCTGGGTCACATGTTCGAGAACTTTCGATTAGGGGGTCATTTTTGGGTCAAAGCGGGTCAAATTAATTTTATCTAAAAAAGGCTCTATTGATTTTGATTAAATTTTGTATTTTACGAGTTTCGGGCACGCGAAAATCATTAGACTAGGTCACATGTTCGAGAAAATTCGATTAGTGGGTCATTTCTGGATCATTGTGGGTCAATATCTAAAAAGCGGCTCAATTTACTCTAAATTTTGCATCCTATGGTTTTCCGGCACGAGAAGACTGTTGGGCTAAGTCACATGTTCGAGAAAATTCAATTAGTGGGTCATTTTGGTCATGGGTCATGATATTTGAACTCAAATTTAATTTTGACCGAGCATAGCTCGGTCTTCCCTTCTCGTTTATTTAAAGTTTTAGATTTTCTTGTTTTACCTGTCTACAGATCTCAATGCTTATGTCCCATACGATTTTAATTTTGGAAGTTTGCCTATCGAAGCAACTGTACGGCATTCTTAAAAAAATAAACTTTATAAAAATAGCAATAATAATTTTAAAAAAATCGTGGCACTTTAACTAACTTTGACAGTAATAATAAAAAACACCATTAAAACACGATAACGCTAAAATTTCATAAAATTCAATGCATCATTCATTATTAAGTAAATTGTGAATGTAGAATAATTGAATTTTTGATGTTTTACTTTATACAGATAAAAGAAAGATTTTCTATGAACAACTTACATGAACCAGGGATCGTATAAAAATGTATATTTCGTAATTTACAAAAATATGAATGAATTTTAAAAAGATAAAAAGACACATTTAAAACATTTTTGCTGGTGGAAATACAACTTTAAAATGAACGTTTTGTTTTATATGCTGGTGAATGGTAAGAATGGTGCATGATATGTTGCTCTTAATTTAAGAATAACGCATTTTATTCTTCAAGTGTTTTATACTAAAGAACATGTCTTAATTAATGAGCAATTGAATAGTTCTTAAAAGCGAACCATTTCCAAATAAGATCATCTTTTTCAAGAAATTTGCAAAAAGAAATAATTATTTTTTACGAAATTATTATTTTTTCTCTTGAAGAACGAAAATATAAAGAAAATATATTAAATGCATAATACTCGGGCCAAACATACATACGATGTTATCGTGTGGCATAAAATAGCACTGCTATCATCTTTGTCAAAAGTAGCTCCGTTAGTCAAAAATCTTAAGTGTGCCTTACTAGCAATATCTCTCTCTCTTATTAAAAACACATTTTCGATAACACTAACATAATTTTACTTCGTATGTGATACATAAATGTAAAAGTGTATATAAAACCCCTAAAAATTCTTAAATTTAGTAAAATATTTTAACAATATTCATGTACTCTACATCTGAAATGATCAGATCAACGCATAAAATGTTATAAAATGTTATTTTTTTCTTATGTAAAAAATACTGAATTCGTAAACATTGTAAATTTAAATTTTTATAATCATGAATATTACCGTGAAAAACCGCTCAAAAACAGTATTTCATAATAATTGAGGTAAGCTCTTTGAACATTTTTGTTTTTCCAGTGTATGTGGCTCAAGGTTTATGACCCTTACGACTGTAATTTCAGAAATGTCTTTCATAATCATTGTTGTATTTTTAAAACGATTCATAACTTTTTTTGATATTATTACACAAGAATTAATGCATTTAGACACAAAGTTAATGCTAGAAAATCACAAACATAACATGAATTCTATAATTTAAAAGCAAATAATGGGAAATACAGAGCTATTTTCTCCTGATGGAGGAATACATATACTCGGAAGTTATTATGTAAACAAAGCAATAAACTTTGAAAGTTTTTATAGAGTAATTAATGGAAAAATGTCAGAGCTTAAATTTGGCTCATTAGATAAGTACAGATATGAATTTCTCATTTGTGATAGATACGGAGTTTTGGCAAAATAATTTCTGACCGATATATTTTGGTAATATATAAGCTTTTACTTGATATTTAGAGCAGAGAAATATGTTATTAATCACAATCCTTATCAAATGAAATACGAAAAGGCCTCGAGAAAACATCGATATTCGTTAATTTCCGAGCTCCATGGAGTACGTTCTCATAATTTAAACTAATTGATTTCTGCAGATTCTAATGGAGCTGGCTTGCATATTAATGGATTTCAGATAAAGTCTGTTTTTAAACTATCATCATACGCTCAAAATTTTGGCTTTCCCAATAAAATGTAAGCATTTTTAATTATCGTTACCCAGTAAAGTGATTTATACAACTAAAAACATATCGGGGAGACGGAAATATTTGTTTGGATATTTAGAAAATTAGAAATGGAAACAGAAAAGATAATATTCTGATAAGAGATATTTTTATTCTAACAAGAACGAAAAATCATGCTTCAAGCATAGATTATGTAGCACTTTCCAACGCTTCCAAAATAATTTTACAAAACATACCGTTTAATAAGCTAAAAGATAACATCTAAGTAAACAATTTGGAAAATGCATAACATATTTAAAAACATAATTTCAGGAATTTCCAACAGATACAATATTCGGAAAAATATCCGAATACTTTTATTCAGCACTGTATAGGATCTATCGATTTGTACATATACTACATAGGATGCTAAATTTTAGTTTAGTTAGGAAACGCGTAGCACAGTTTAAAATTATCCTTCTGGAGTTTCTGTCAGTAAACGGAAATGTGTTCGCGAACTTTTGTGCTGCCCTGTATAGGATCTACAGAATTTATACACACCACATAATAGACAAAAATCGAGTTAAAATTAAAATCGCGTTCAGTAACTTAAAACGCACTTCCAGGAATTATTGTTAACAGACAGTAGAGAATTCTTTTGTGTGTCCCTGTCCATGAACGATGACTGCTATGCACACACTATTCTGTAGTAAGCCTCTTGTAATGCACCTTAGTAATATATATAAATTTCAATGAGTTTAAAATAGTGAAACATTATTTAAATAAACCGCAGACGATTTACTCCATAGACGTAATGTAACGGAATTCTTTTGACTGTCCCTGTATAGTAACTATAAGTGCTATGCACACCCTATTCCATATTAAGCTTCTTCTAATGCACCTTAGTGATATATATAAATTTCAATGCGTTTAAAATAGTGAAACATTATTTAAATAAACCGCAAATGATTTTTCCCCATAGACCGCAATGTAACGGAATTCTTTTGAGTGTCCCTGTAAAAAAACTATCAGTGCTACACACTTCCGTTGTAATAGGGAACATGCTATAGATAACGACAATAACATATAAAAATTGCAGAGCAATCCGAGCATATTTACGGGAGTTAGAGCACGGACAGACGGCAGATGGTAGACAAGCCGAAGTCATAAGTACTTTTAAACTAGGTTGGAAAGTGCTAAAAATCCAATGTTTAAAAGGTATAAAGAGAGCCACGGAAAAAACCCTCTGAATGTGCATTTTGCAAATTCGATGTGCAAAATACAAATTAGCAGAGCATAAAATATACACAAGTTTATAAGGAATTTGATCAAATAATTACCCAATCAGTAGGTTTTAAATACAAATAAAAATAATAGTTTAATGATAATTAAATATTTAAATTTCATGGAGGTTTGAAACATGTAACAAAAAATGCATAATGTTTAAAACACTGTTGATTTAATAATTACACAGTCAATGGATTAATTTGGTCATTATACAAAAATCACCTAATTCTCAAAACATGATAGTTAATTTTTGAAGAATATATATTTTTCAATGTTTTCCAGGTTTTACATAATATAGCACATTAAAAATAGGCACTTTATGAAGATTGATGTTTTGTGAATTTTATTTAATTGGAGAAAGTGTAATTGAATACCTTCATTGCTTCTTACAGCTAATTTTATGTATTAGAATATTTAATTATTTTGTGAATGTCATACCTATATTATTAATTCAATAATGTATTATTTTCTATAGAAATTTCTTCATACGTAAATTGAATTTTTCTATGAAAATATTTCTTTATCCAAAATTGCTAATTGGTTTATTTTTACAAGACCTTCTTCTGTCCTCCATTAGAATAAAATTATATGCATTAATTCACAATGTATAGTAACACTCCTCACCTTGTAAAATTATTCAGAGGAAGAAGGAGAAGGAATTCCTTTATAATTTTCGTTGTTAGACGTAAATGTGCACAGGGTGTTTGTCATTAATTTTAAAGTATTGTCACTGAATTACAAAATGGGATGAACTTTATGTATCTTCAATTTTTGATTTAAAAATTATCATCTGGTACTTAATAAAAATAAGTACATAATTTAAATACATAAAGCTTATTGTGTGATATTTGATTCAAGTTTCATATTTTACCTTAAATAAGCATGATATTTAGAAACAAAACATTACTACTTACCCATCATACGTAGTATATGTTAAGTCTTGTAATCGTTTAAAAAAAAAAAAAAAAAAAAAAAAAAAAAAAAAAAAAAAAAGATGGCGGATTTACACGTTTCAGACACTGAAGATTCCGAAAAATCTATTTTTAGGGAAAAAAATACCACCCGTCTCTCTCTCTGTGTGTGTGTAAACGCTATAACTCCCGAACAAATTGAGATAGGGACTTGAAATTTGATATGTACTTAGTATGTAATAATGGAAATAAGCCTATTTCATTTCAATAACCTCGATTAACCGGAACTATTTTTTTCGGACTCTCGAAATATTCGTTCTGATAAAAGGTATATGAATATAAAAGACAATAAAAAAACATAATTTCGCATAAAGAATGAAGTCGATCGGATAATTAGTTGCCGAGATATTTGGAAACATAATTACCACACTGTTCGATTTATCATGACCCCGTATTTCATTCAAATTGCAATTCAAAGATATATTTTAATTTGAAAATAGACGCTTAATCCGACACAGTAAGCTGTTAGTTAATATGATAATCATTTTAGAGTTATAAGGATGTTTCTCTTATGCAATTTAGTAACAGAGCATTTAAAATTTATGACGTCATCAAGCCACGATTTTATTTGAATTGCAATGCATTTTATAAACAGTTTACACGTGTTTTATTTTCATATTTTATATTATGCATATCCATGATGAGTAAGTATTACGGTGCGCCAAAACGACTATTTTATTTATATGATCGGTTGAGGTGTTATCTGCTACAATATTATGAAGGAAACCACTCCATAAATATAGAAGAAATATATATGTAATCGAGGACATCCATTTATGAGGAGATTAAATTATTCCTATTTTAAAATAATGTACATGCTTATCTTACTGTTTCAGTGTTGTTTTGTTTCTTTTTTTTACAAACATTCTGTTTTATTATTTAGCAGCAAATACTAATGTTTAACAAATAATAAAATAAATTAAGCAATGGATATTAAGGCAATACGACAACATTTTAAATTCTTTAAAGGGATGAAAGACTGACTGTGGATATTAATATAAAATGTTTGTTTTGATTTCTCTATTAAAATTTTTATGCTCAAAATGTAACTGTTCTGTGAACTAGTTTTATCATATTTGAGATTTATTAAGGGATGTATTATTTACATAGGACTCGATGTACATAAAATTTTGTTAGTTGTAAAATAGAATCACAAATTGCTAAATTAAATTTATACATAAATAATTTTATGAATACAATTAAAAAGTAATATATTTTATTTTAAAATTTTAAAGCCATGAAAAATAAATTGAATTGATCAAAATGAATGTTGCAAAACTGTATTTTACAGCATATTTTAAATATATCAAAACTGAAAACTACTATATGAAATATTAAAAATTACGTAGATAAAATATAATTTTAAATGAAGATTATTTTTTATGAGGAGATTAAATTATTCCTATTTTAAAGTAAATGTACATGATTATCTTAATGTTTCAGTGTGTTTTTGTTTCTGTTTTATTATTTAGTATTATTTCGAATTTCGGTTTATTATTTCGAATACTAATGTTTAACAAATTTATTTTCAGTGAATTTAACAAATATATGTTTACGCAATATTCACCACAAAATTTGTTCCAAACACTCAAAATGGCAGTAAACCGAATAACTTTTCCTGTGTCTATTAAAATTAATATATATATATATATATATATATATATATATATATATATATATATATTATTAATAATATATTATAATAAATAATATATATATATATATATATATATATATATATATATATATATATATTATTAATAATATATTATAATAAATAATATATATATATATATATATATATTGATATATATATATATATATATCAATTTTATGTTAAAAACTAGTTTATTGTGGGATTTTAACATTTCATACAGAATTATTTTTTTTGTTTTTGAAAATTTTATTTACTTTGTATCATTAAAATAAAATATGGTTTAAAATATGGTTAATGTATAAAATACACTGTTAAAAATTTGCAGCAAACTGTCCAGTCATTTTACCGTTTTTGTAGAAAACTGTTACATAACCGTAATTTAACTATATTCTGACCATAAAATAACCCATAATATAGTCAGAATATAGTTAAATTACGATTATGTAACCATTATCTACAAAAACGGTCAAATGACTGGACAGTTTGCTGCAAATTTTTAACAGTGTATGATTAAAATATGGTTAAAAATAAAATTTGGTAGAGTATTAAAATTATACAGAAAAAGTTGTTTAAAGAGGAATGAGGAGACTATTAAATTAAAAATGATTATACACTGTGTATAGATCATAGTAATTTCTTTCTATATGCATCACTTCAAGTATTGGGTTTAAAAAGTTAGCTGAGCAATCCCTGATCTTGCATTAAATAAATGATTTGATTATATATTAGCGAGAATGTAATTTTATGCTCAAGAGGTATACGTAGATGTTTAGTTGAAAGGAGCGAAGCGAAATTTTTCCATTGAATCATATCAGTAGATTTTTGTGACAGCCAATTCCAATCAAACTACTGAAATTCTAGGATTGCAATTAATTACAGTAACTCGAAATGATATCTAGATGTATTATTATTTTTTTAAATCTCGTTACCATTTGTGTATATGCTATTTACATATATATATTATATATATATATATATATATATATATATATATATATATATATATATATATTATAATATTACTATGATACATTGACAAACACTGTAATACTCTACTTTTGGACCAGTTAATATTTCAGTAACATTATTGTAACTATGTCAATAATATCATTGTACTCATTCCAGTAAACATTATTACAGTACAACCATTGTTGTAACAATTGATGAAACGTTGTTGATTGATGCATGGATCATAACAGATTTTACTTTCATATAAGAAGCAAAATATATTTTTGCTAATGTAATTAATAAATTTCAAGAGTGAACTCTGAATAGAGTTCTAAATTCTACATATTGGTGTTAGGTAAATTCAGTTGGATTAATATAAGTTGCGTTATGATAATTAAAAATTCTTGTACTTTTTTACATTCAAAATGCATTTTTCTGAAAACAGATTTGACAGCATTAAGAAATATCGTATGCTACATTGTGAAAAATGAGAATAAATTCGAATGAAAATGTATGTACCTGATAATATATATAATTCTCACAATTAGTAACTTAATTGTTGGTTAAAATTACTTTTTGATAAATAAACAGTATATTGTGTATTAAATTATGTAAATTTATAGATAATAAATCTTTATAAAAAATATATAGTTTTGTGTTAAATATACTGCTTATTGTTTTTTTTAGTTTGATGGGAAAGCTACTCGTATAAATTATACACACACACACACATATATATATATATATATATTCATGTTAAAAATACTACTCCTCCATCCTCCAATAACACGTTTTTATTTTAAAACCCATTAAAGACTGACGTTGCTTTTTCACAACATTATATTTGTTACACCAGGTTTTAAGTTAACACCAGTTAGTTTTTAGGATAAGTACTCGCTTTATTTGATGCAAGAAACACCATGATAAAATAACTCTTAGGTTGCTATGTAGAAATCGCAATATTTGAATTTTATTGAGAAAAATAATTCGATCCTTAATGGGTTAAATATGCTGCTATTTCCATAGCGTTTTTTTAAATACTGATAATTCCATGATATATATAATTTTTTTTTATAATAATAGAGTTCATTCTATGTATATATTTTTTTGCGTGTTAAATATACAGCATTGGCCAAATTATTAGTCCCATTCGAGATAAATTCTCCAAACCATGTTTCTATGATGATTATAAAATAAATCATTCTCGTATTGTAACAGTATGTAATAAACTATTCAAAGGATTACACTGAGTATTGACTTTAATATAAATGAGATATTTCGGGATTGTTTTGTTTATATTTTCTATATGTGACTAGCAACACTATTTATTACTTAAATCAAGAAATTTTGTTCTGTTTACATTGTTTGCTGGCATGTTACAAATCAAATAATATCAATTCTAATTATTAATTTTAGTATTTTAAATGTTTCTTTGTATTCAATGCAGGTTTTTAACTGCAAAATAACATTGTTTAAGAATTTTTCTATAGCAATTATTAAAATGGGTTGCAGGAGAGAGAAAACGTGGACAGATTCGTGTTGTCTTACAAAATTCTAACTTGACACAAGCTTCAATTACCAATAGTCTTTCTGTGTCTCGAAAAACTGTAGTAAGAAGAATGAAAAACATCAATTTGAATGAAAGTGGAACACCGAACTGATTTGCACCATGCGGAAGAACACTGATTTCTTCAAAATGTGAAAATCGTGTTTTACCGATTTTGAGCAGAAATAGCAGAAAATTCTTCAAGACAGTTGGAAGCTGCACTGGGTAACCAGATCATTTCTTTGAGCACAAGAACCATCCACAGAAGATTTTTTCAGGCTTGCTACAAGGCCTATCCTCCAAGGAAGAAACCGAGGATGACTGATGCAAAAGAAGACAAATCATTTAAAAAGTGGACAATTGATGATTGGCAGAAGGTAAATATATTTTCATTACCTCGTGTAGGTACTCTATAAAATTTATAATTAAAAAAAAAACCTTGGTAAACGCAGTTTTTAAGCGATGTGTCCCTCATCAGTCTTTGCCTTCTCATGGCTTCAGTCAGCTGCGGTTTCTTCCTTGGATGATAGGTTTTCAGGCTCAAAAAGTCTTCTGCGGATGGTTCCTCTTCTGAAAGAAATGCCCTGGTTATCCAGTGCATCTTTCAACTGTCTTGAAGAATCTTTTCTGCTATTTCTGCACAAATTCAGTAAAATTCTATCATCACGTTATGACGAAATCAGTTGTTTTCAGCATCGTCCATCTCCGTTAGATGATCCATTTATATTCAAATTAATGTTTTTCTTTATCCTCTTTAAAGTTGTTCGAGACACAGATGGTCTATTGGCAATTTCAGCTTTGTTCAAGTTAGAATTTTGCAAGAAAACCTGAATTTGTCAACCTTTTCTTGACGAAATGTCTTCCCAGCCACCCATTTTAATTACTGCTATACAAAATACCTAAAACAAGTTATTTTTTTCAGTTAAAAACCTGCATTTAATACAAAGAAACATTTAAAACACTAAAATTAATAATTAGACGTGATATTATTTGATTTGTAACAGACAAACAAACAATGTAAACTGAACAAAATTTCTTGCTTTTGTAATGATTAGTATTGCTATTCACCTATAGAAAATATAAACAAAACAATCACAAAATATCTCATTTATATTGAAGTCAGTAATAAGACTAATCCTTTGAATATCTTATTACACTACTAGGATGATTTATTTCAATATAATCATTTTAGACACAAAGTTTTGGAATTTTTTCGAATGGGACTAATAACTTGGCCAATATTGTAAACCTGTTTTAATTTTTTCTCATGACAAAAATACCTCGTTTTCAATATTTTTTGCATACTGAAAATGTCGGTCTTGTAAAAGATTCTTGGGGTAAAAAATGGTATATTCTTATAACTTTTTTCTCTTTTGATAATAATAATTCATAAGAAGAAACATTATTATTTTGTATTTTAGTTTAGCTCGCCACATCCACTCATCAAAAAAATATCTGTTAATATATAAAATAAACGTAATTAATGATATATTATTGATTAAAATCGTAATTTGATTATTAAACAGTAGTAGTTTTTGTTATTTTACTTAAATTACTTCTTCGTGTATTATACATAATTTTAAAAATTAAATTTAGAACACGGTTTCGTTACACGACTTTATTTTTTATTTTATTCATGAGTACTGAGGAGAAATAAATTTATGTATTTTCTTTTTTTTTATGCATCGTAATTAAGCTTCATGATTACCGTAATGTCCAATTTTTAGTTATTATATAATGTAAAAGTACGTTGTTTTGAAGAAGTCATTAAACTATTTAAGTAATTAAAAGCATATTCAGATATTCAATTTTACAAAGGAAGTCAAAGAGCTGTATTTGAAATTTTAATTTTAAGGCATATGGCATTTAATTATGTATGTAACTTTCAGACAGTTTATCTTTAGACTTTCTAAATGTCTTGCTTAAAATATATATATATATTATGACAGAAATTCAACTAAGAAATCATTTGCTTTTTAGTTGGACATGCAGCATCAAAACTGATAATGTATTTTCTTAGAAAGTGTTTTTGAAAAAGTATCACACAATATAGTATTTCGCAATCAGGATATTTTACGTTAGATGATACATGATAGACTGCTAAAAATACAAATTTAAAAAACCTATGGATTCAGATCAGCATATGTTCAAACAGTCACATTAAATAAATTTTTCCCTTAGTACTATTTTATGAAAATGCTATATTTTATGTTTGGTAAAGCATGTTTTGTTAATAAAGTTATAAATGCTTGTATGATTCATATTAAAGATATAAATGCCTGCTGCAAGCGACCAAGAGCACTGTCAAGCGTACTTGCGTGCGAGCTGCAAGCCTTAGACTCTAAATAGAAAAGAAAGAAAAATGCAAAAATTGATACCGGACAAATTTTAGAGGAAAAATACATAAATTAAAGACACCGAAGAGCGGAGTGGGTTAGGGCCGGGACGTATAAACTACCGAGTGACCCTACGTACGACCCGGATATATTCGTCTTTTTATTTATTTGTCGTTATTTTTAACACAAAAGATTTATAAAAAAAATAAATTCTAAATGGGATATAAATTAATGTTCATGTCATAACATGACTTTGAAAAAACGTGAAACGTATTTTTTTTAACTGTTTCAATCTTAAAATTTAAAATAATGTCCAGAATAATTGTAGAATAGTTTCCCTTTAATATTAATATTAAGTAAACATTTTACTTTTTTTTTCTTTAGTTTATACTGCATTTTATAAAATATACATACACATTTTTTTTTTCTTCTAATTTCCGTTACATCTGCTATTTTTTTCTCCTTGAATGTCTACAGTTTTCATGCGTCAATTTACTTCACTATTGCTTAATGAGTTATTGCATGTGTAAAAACAGAAATAAAATATATCAGAATAAAAATAGACTTTTTTTACTTTTTTTATAACGATTACATACTTAAAAGGAAAGGAAGTAAGTACCGTAAAATTGGATTACTCGGACCCAGTGACATTTTTTGTACATTTCTTTACAAAGTATAGACTAAAAAAAGAATTATTAAGCTGATAACTAAATGCTTCTACATTTATGATATTTTCAAAACATGTCATGCTTATTTCAAAACTCGCCTGTAATTTATTTCATATACAATAAATTATTGAAATTCGGATTTGTTTTGGGTTAATTTCACCCAAGCTAACTTTACCAAAATAATAAGCTATATAAATAGGCGAAGGGCTGAAGCATGAACCAGTATCTGTAAATAACATAGGTTGAATCATTTTAATTATATGAATGGTTATTTAAACACGAAAATAAATTTTAAACTGCTCCGAAAATACACCGTGTAATGAAGGACTGAAGGAGACACTTTAGCAGCCCTTTATGTCGTGTTAACTAGTCCTGATAATGAAAATAATATATGAAGAAATACTTTTTTTTGGATTTCAAAAAAACCCCTTTTAATTTGTATATTTTGAGTATTTTTTTATATCGCACCAAGTATAGTAAAAAAATAGACGTAGAACAATTTATTTTTAAAAAGTGCTGTCGGGGTCCTCTAGAGCATTTCTTCTGAATTTGTAGCGTTTTAACATTCTCCTCAAGTTGTAGCCATAAAATCTGTGTACTTTCTGCTCCCAGGGAAGATTTTGTCATTTTGGTGAATTTTTTAGTTTAGCAATTTAATTTACCTGAATAGTGGCTAAGCGTTTCAATGAATAAATAAATAAATAAATAAATAAATAAATAATTAAAAATTACATTTTTGGAAAATCTTTATTACATTTAATAAAAATATATGGTTAAGGGTTATTTGTACTCAGTCCAAAAATATGTGTTAATTAATCCCTTTTTAAGTTAACAGCACACTATTCATTATTAAAAAAATGTACAGTGTTAAGAAAATTTCTTTTAAGTTAACACTGCTGGTATTTCCATAACGACTGAATATGAAATGTAATTTTCTGCGCCTTATTTGTAAATATAGTGTGCAAAGCTTTGGAGGTGGAAGTTACCCTGTCACTAAATTTCGTGTTTATGTCATATAACAACATAAACTCAACTAGAAGGCGAGAAGAGCTGGAACATAATTGAAGGCCACAGATTCTGTAATCTAGAGTTATTATCTGTTTTAATATTGGTGAAACACTCCAATACTCTCAACACAGTAGGCTGGTACAGCACTGACTGAAAGGTGTTTTTTTGCCCAAGTAACGCACCAGGATGTGATATTCCTATTACATTGTTCTTATTTTTGCGTATTTTATTCGCAGTTCACTGCTGTTATTTAGCGCGAGCACGCTATCGGCATTACTTCCCTTCACGCTGCCGGCAAATTCATTGCTTTCCGATCACATGCAGGATTTACTTTTACGAAGTGGTCATTGCGCGATCCAGACAGCAATGGCTATCTACGTAAGACACTAGTACGCATGCGTCTGTTGGTTGGCTAGGTGTTTGTGCTTTGCCATTAACGATGTTCAGTGTTCGAAAATATCTAAGAACTTCTTCAGAGGAGCCACTAACTGCTTTTGCTTTCCAATATAGGGCAATGTCGCCAAAAATGGTAGCACTAGTGAATATTTGAGCATGCCTATTGAGGGAGCCATTACTGTGGGGATCGGTCTTTCTGACGCCGTGGAATATTTTGATCTGCGCGTGCGCATGTGCAAGGGTTTGTGGACCCTCTCTGTTTTTTTTTTCGCTTTCTCCGTGTTTAGAGGTGTGTCTTTTGTCCGCCAAGCATATTGAATTCGGCTTTCTTAGTCTAAATTAATTTAATATTCTTGTAATTATTTTTTTTCCTTATTTCCTTAACTTATTCCTTCAAAAAATTCGTTTATTTAACTTTTAGAAACCCTAGTATATATAGGAATGAAACGTTTTTAAAATCCGAAGAGGAAGAAATATTTTTGGCGACGTAAGGTGATTGCTGTCATATATTTTTCAGCGGACGTTTCCGCTTATTGAAACTTGCATTTTAATATACCGAACATCAAATTAATTTAATAATTCTTAAGGTCCAGAAAAATGATAAAATTTCATCATATGATGCAGTAAATTATTTTATTTAATTTTATAAAGGATTTTCAAAGCCAATTTAATTTTTTCAGTATTTTATGGGACTTTCAAAATTCAAAGATGTTCCCTGGAATTTTCAATAATATTATTTTAATGGAATGCAGTGACCTAAAAAGAAAAAGTTCTTGATATGCCTTTCTAGCCATTTCCGATTTCAAATAAAAATTGGATTAAAAACAAATTACTTGTCTTGAATTCAGCAATTAATTGCTTGTCTTCCTCACTTTAAGTAAGATGCGATATTTTATTAATATTATTAGGCTGTATCAAAAGTATTTTTTTTTTTTAAAGTTTGTATACAAAAACTTGTAGCTGGCACTTTATCACAACTATTGTTGAACTTAAAATATTATTTAAGAGAATACATATCCCTCTATATTCTATAATCATAGAGGCTTCTTTCTTTCTATTTTGGGTTACGTAAGGAGTGATACAAATGTTGATATTTTATTCATCTTAAAGCATGATTACTAGGCCTTAAAACCAACGAATCCTCTTGGAAACTCGTGCGGTTGGAGGCCGGTACAAGAGCAGTGTCCGGACAGTTCAAATCAAGTCCAAACGTTTTAAAGAAGGGGTTCTCATCCTTGAAATCAAATCCAGAAGTGACTGGTGAATTTTGACCAGTTTAAGAGAAAAAAAGAGGAGAGCCAATTATTCTAAAAAAAATTGCATACTAAAAATTAACGAAACTACACGTTCAACAATTATTAATGTTTGAATTTGTAGTTTTGTTAATTATTAGCATCAAAATTTTTCGTGAGGAATGGATTCTCCTATTTTTTCTCTTATAGAGGTCAAAATTTACCTGTCAATTCTGGGTTTGATTTCAAGGCTGAGATACCCTTCTTTAAAACTTTTGGATTTGTTTTGAACTGTCCGGGCACTACTCTTGTCATGGCCTCCAACTGCACGAGTTTTGAGGAAAACTTCATTGGTTTTAAGGCCTAATTCACTATCATGCCTTAAGATTCGTAAAATCACAACATTTTTATCATTATTTACGTAACCTAAAAATGAAACAAGGAAGCCTGTATGAATTTAGAATGAAGAGGGATATGTATTTTCTTAAATAAAATTTTAAGTACAACAATAGGGGTGATAAAGTGCCAGCTACAGACTTTCGTATAAAAACATTCTAAAAACGAAAATATTTTGATACAGCCTAATATACTTTTATTCTCATCAACATTCGCAAGCACGTTGTGCTGGGTTGCGTTTCTCAATGCAATAGTAAGTTCGTTACGACCATTCAATAATTATACCTTTAAGTATGAAGTTCATATTTAATTTCCCTTTTTATTCCTGCACCAATAATTAATAAAAAAACTACGTCACACAGGGACCAAGTAACTCATTAAAACTTTCCAACATTGTTCAAAAGTGTTCATGAGTTCGATTTGTCTGTCTGTCTGCCGTTTGTCTGTATGTCTACCGTTTGTCTGTATGTCTACCGTTTGTCTGTCTGATAATATACTCAGATTTCCATGCAATTGACGTATGTTATTGAGGTTTACTATGGCATGTTCCGTATTGATAATGAAGTATGCAATATTTCTAGTTCATTTACGGCTACATTCAAACGAATTCCGTTACGTTCCGATCTATGGAGAAAAAATCGTTCGCGACGTATTTTAATGATGTTAGATTATCTGAAACAAATTGAAAGAAATTCATACCAATAAGAGGCACACTACAAGATGTTTAGAATAGAATATGGTGCGCATAGCATTTAGCGTACATTTACAGGGACACTCAAAGGAATGCCTTTACATTAGAGTCTACGGGGAAAATCGTTTGCGGTATACTTTAATAATGTTACACTATTTCAAACATATTGAAATTGAAATGTATCACTGAGGTCCTCTGCAAGATATTTACTATAGAATAAGGTCAGAAAAACAGTAATAATTCACTTACAGGGATACACAAAAATATAAGGTTACAGTACTGTATATCGTTTTCATGTGTAATACGCGTTTTTGAATTCAGCTATTTTTTTTAACATTACTGGGTGTGTCCAAATTGAAAATATCAAACAATAGCACAAAAAAATCTTGAATTACATTTCTGTTTATTAGCGTAATTTGCTGTTGGGGAATTTTCTACTGTGCTATGCGTTCCCTAACTGAAGTTAATTGTATAATACTATTGTTGTATGTATACAAATCTATAGATGCTATACAAGGCTATAGAATATAATTAGGTTGCTTTTCTGACTATTAACGGTAATTCTGATGTTGTGTAACGCGTTTTCCAAATTGTTTACTTAGACATCATCTTTCACCTCATTAAATGGAGAATTTTTTTAAATTCTGGATAGCGTTCTGAATATCTTGGAAGGTGTTTATAATCTATGCTTTATACATAATTGTTTCGTTCTTGTTTTACTATATCCGTTTATTACGTCATTTTTACAACATCTCCCATTATTATATGAAATTTCAAGCTTCATCTTAATTTTATAAAGATAAATCATGTTTTAAAAAAAGATTTTCAAATTATTATTTTAATCATTAATGTTTTAATAAATTATATATATAAATTCGCATTGATCATGTTAAGTGGAAAATATGAGGCACACATTTTCGAAAATTACAATTACTGTTTATGTGTGGCTGGTCAATGAAATTTAATATGATTACGTAAAATTTATTATTAAAGACATTTAAGTGTTAAAGTATCAGTAGTAAATGAAATAATAATCAGAAACATTCTTTAAATAAATAGAAATCTGGTGGAGCTATACGAGATAAATACTTTACGTTTCACTATTATGTATCGTTCTCCAGACCTGAAACAGAAAGATTACACAAATACACCAATGTGATAAAAACATTACTTACAGCATGAGCACATCCTATTTAACGAAGTTTACTACACTGTATCTAAACTCAGAATAATTGAAAACGCTCTGTACTCTTGATTTTATTGTTTCATTAAGATGCGTTATTCCTTAAATGATATTTAACAATACGTTGTTTTAAAATTGTTTTAACAAAATACCTAATTTTTCAAAAAGCAAGCATGCTTATGATTTATATAACAGGATCTTATTTGTATTTTTTTGTGATTGCGGCAAATTTAATACAATTATTAAAAAAAGAATAATGAAATTTCATAAAAACATTTATAAATTAAACTTTTATTAAACGTAAATTTTATATGGGAAAGCAATACTTAAATTAGATAATTTTGCTATTTATTGATTGTTTTTAATAGTTTATTTTCTAACTCGCACAGCCCGGCGGTGTCTCCCAGTCTCATGACAAAAACCTTAAATATACCAAAAATCATTCTTGATTGATTTTATATTGATGAAAATCTTTCCATACGAACATAATATCGGGGCTACCACAGACTTCGGACGTACATCCTCCAATCTGTATGCATTTATATTTACGGAAAATTATCCAAACGAACCTAGAGTCGGAAGCCGAACTGAGTTCGACATCATAGAATGAGCGTGCTACGCACTTTCCTGTCATTTTCCCCAAGTGGAATGAAATACAGCCAAAAGTAATGCAGAAATCATTCTGCTGGAAGCAGGATTCGAACTCATTTTCTTTACAGAGAGACAGAGCTTGAACTAACACATTAGACCACTCAGCTACGCTGACCGCGATCAAGTGTACCTTAAAAATGAACAGGCTTTAGATTTAATCTCACGCATGCGCAAAAACGTGGAATTTGAGCTGAAAACGTTTGCTTGTTGTTTCAATATATAGGATATCCGCCAATTATCAAAAATGGATCATCAAAATTTCTAGACATCCACGTGTGGTAAAAATCCCTAGTCATCTCCAAGAGACGGACAGATACGCTGACAAACATTTTTTTTTATTAATAGTGATACCTCTTAACGGTTGCTTAATTTTGATTTTTTTTAAATATAAAGAAAACAAAACTTGATATCTTTTATATTATTTTCAACCATATTTGTGTTATTGTTATATATTCTACGGAATAATGTATCCTGAAACTGTTAAAATAGAACCTATATTCTTTTAAATTTAAAATGATTCTTTTGTCTGAAGAAAAAATATCTTTACTGACATTTTGCCGCTAGAAATATATTCAATATTTAATAATAATAATAATAATAATAAATCAGAACATTCTTTGTAGAAATCCCCTAAGACATAAAAGGAAACCCTTTAAAACACTCATATTTTTATTTCTTCTTACTTCCATTTCTAAAATCTTTAAAATTTATATTTGTATAGCGAAAAATTTTTGAAACAAAAGTCAATTCCTTTTTTTAGAAATATTCCTGAGAACCATATATTTTCCTTTTTGGAATGCTTTCAATATTATTATTTACTTTTGAACAATAAACAAATATCTTATAATATTGCATTTATTCATTTTAATATTTTTGAAGGTAACGTGATATTTTTATTTTCATATTTTTGACTTACAGGTGCATTTATATGCATATGTCTCTTTTATTGAAATGGATATTTTTAAGGAGCATTTAAATATTTTCAATAAAAGGATATAATTGTGGGTTGTATGATATTTACGTTACATTTTTACCACATTTATATTTGGTAAGCCCTCATTCAATCACTTGTGTTGAATTTAATAATTAACCCATTATTTACTATACTGTAAATAACTTAATTTCACCTTGCAAAGAATTTTCCCCATTTTTTTATATGTTAAAATTTCTGTGTAACATTAATTAAATATAATAAATATTTATTCCAATAAATTTAATAATCTACATTAGTAATTTTGTGGAATATTTGAACTACAGCCAGATCATTACGTCTTACACTATAAACACAGCACTTTTTAAAACTCAATCTTTGAACACTATGTGTTTAAACTTCAAGAAATCTAAAAATTCATATTTGAAAAAATATATATCCACTGAAAAAGAAATTCCCTTTGTACAACGAATAATGCATTTTTAATCATTCTAATTTGTATTATTGCTAGTAATGTTAAGCCCTAAATTGTATTACTTTATTAAATGATTTAAAATCTTACTTTTTATAACTTGCACTACAAACACTCTAAAAACGACATTTTCAAAACTGAGCAAAAAATACTCAAATCTGAGTATGTCCACAGTCAAAATGGCTCCGAAAAAAAAAATACTCAAGTTTGAAACATTATATACTCATTTCTGAAAACATGCACACACTCCAAGAATGAAACACCATGTGCTCATATTTGAGTATGTCCATGTTTCAAACAGCAGCGATAGTGCTGCCATCTCTGGTTCTATTTACGATTACGGGAGGATAAACTAAATTTACGCTTTTACCCAGCATCGAACCCGAGTCCTAATAGTTAAAAGTCCATTGCCTTATCCACATCGCCATCCAGATCACAGGAGAGTGTTATTTCAAATGCAAGTCATCGAATGATTCGGACACATGTTGATATTTTCATAGGATTTCATTAATTTGTTGCTGAGAAAATTGGAAATTTTTAAAGTGATTTCGGAAATATTTGATGAATTTGAGATGGTGGTTAAGATTGTACAACTTTATTATTTATGTGGGGAAAGGGAGATATGAATTATATAAATTTCAAATTGGATTGTTATCAGTATATTTCTTAAATGAAAAAGCGCTCTCTGGATAATGAAATTTGACTGACTAAATATTCTTTTTGACACATTTTAACCTATTAACACCACAATTATTTCTCGCTTGAAAAATGGAAATATTGCATTTCATTCAAATGAGTATGAACTGACTTCAATGTGCTCATTTGTGAGTATTGCCATGTTTTAAAAATGAGTTTGAACTGATTCTAATCATTTTTGAGTATGTCCATGTTTGAAAAATGAGTATGAACTGACCCCTATGAGAACAGTTTTGAGTATGTCCATGTTTCAATATTCTGAGTATTTCTGGCATTTCAGAATTGAAAGCATTGGGTAGTCATATTGGAAACAAAAAAGTTTCAAAACAAAATGAAAACATCGATTTACTCAGATTTGAAAGTGTCATTTTTCTCAGTGAAGAAGCGCTGATAATATATATATATATATATGTATATATATATATATATATATATATATATTAGGATTATTACGTTATATGTTGAAGTGGGAGTAAAACTGATAATAGCAGCAGGAGCACACATGGTCACACAATGAAGATAAGAACGGTAGTTGTTATTTGATGATATAATTAGTTAGAAGCAGTCGTAAAATGCATAATATTCTAGTTGCCGTCTCGACGTGGCGGCAGAGGCAGTAGAATGAAATAACCCGAGGCGTCTCTCCATGAATTAAACGAACAAGGTCTTTCAAATCCAATGCTTTATTTAAGTATTTCTCTTGGGTAGTTTCCACCTAACAGTAATAGCCGTACATCGCTACGTCATCAAGGTATGGATGGTAAGTATTTAGAACATATTAAATTTTAGTCAAACGAGCAGCCAGGGAGTTGTTGACAAGTGAAAATTCGACTTATTTCTGAGGGAACATCGCAGGTAGCTGCTTTTTGTTACCTAGCGCAATAACACAATTTATGACGTAGAATGCGTACTGAACCAATGAGGAATTAAAGAAGACGCATCATGCTACTTCACGACCAATGAAAGATTATTCGTAAATAGTTCAAACAAAGGTGCAGGAGATGAATTTTATAGTAAAAAGTACTTAGAGCGGGAAATGAAATTCGGAATAAAAATGAAAATGGCTCTCAAAGAACATTCTAAAAACCCAGAAATGATCGGAGATCATGATAAAAATTAAGAATAACTAAAAGCTTTATATTTAAGTAAATTGGACAATTTAGATATTAAATAAAAGGGAATTTAACAGAGTTAACGATAGAGCTAATTTAAGAATAATGATTTAATGAATATAGAGAAGTAATTTAGAATAAAACAGGGAAAATAGTGAAAGTAGATCTAATAATGTAACATATATATGTATGTATATATTATGAATCTGTACATTTTTTGTCTAATTATCTACTATAAAATCGTTATTTTAATCAGTTATTTGGATAGAAATCCGTGTAGTTATAAAATGCTGTATTATGTATTTCATATTAGCCACTTATTAAAATATAATTTAACTAAGTTATAAGTTCTTACAAAGGGTAAATGATTTATAGAAAGTAAAATTTCACTTATATTTTTCATATGGTTCCGTAACAATAATTTATTTATCATATTTATCATCAGTATTATAAAAATAGAGAAAAAAAAAAGATGTAAAAAAATGTATATTGTTGAATTGAATTAAATTATTTTAATTGTAGAATCACATCTTAAATCAGCATAAAACTTTTGTTTCTAAAAAGTGAAATAAAAAGACATTTCCATTTAAATAATATTTTGTTGTATAGTAAAAGCCTACATGAGTTTCCCTTCATATCTTCTTTTTTTCGTGATGCACCTTTCATGTTCAATTTAATTATTTTATTTATTTTACAATTAACAGTTTCAATTATCGCATATGCTTATGCGTATCAGAATCATATTAGCAAAAACGTTATTCCTTTTAATTAGAGTTTTATTTAAGCGTAGTCGAATATTAAATTAAAAGATAAACTTTAATTTTATTTCAAACAAATATCTTTCTCATTCTATTTATAATACTCTTTTTAATATTTTAGGAATCATATAAAATATTTTCATGGTTTCAAAATATTTCCTGCAAATAACTATGATTGTTTATATTAAGAATAACTTTATTCCATCGACATCAAGTATTATCTACTCTACGAATTTCGAAGGAATAAGAAGAAGTTTGATTTATATTATATAATAATTTTTGCATATTTCTAAATCTATTATTAAATCCTGTAAAATAAATAATGTAATTTAATTTTTACCTTTCCAATATACTATAACTAAATATAAAGGATTAATTTCCAACAACTTACGGATATGGAGCAATCTATTTCAAAACGTTTAATACGAATTCAAACAAAATGCATACGTGCATACAAAATGCATACGCAACAAAAGATTTCCTAATAATCATTAGGCATCATGTTTGAGCGTTTATTTAGGAATTCGCTAAAATATATAGCCTATATATTAATTGGAATAGAATGAAAAAAGTATTCCGTTCAAATAAAATTAGACTGAGTATTTTAGCTTGATATTCGATAAAACTCAAAGAAAAGTATAATAAACCAAAACACGCTTTTATTCTGATGAGCATAAACATATTTAAAGTGTAGAAATGAGTATTTGAATAACCAACGTTAAATTATATTATTTAAAATATATCATGCTATCAAAAGACGTACAATATATTATTTTTAAAAACTGTCTTTTAGCTAAAACAACATACAATAAATTTGTTGATTCAAAATATTTCCGTTTAACCGTCCTAACTTCAGAAAATGGAAATATAGCTCTGAATGGGAAAATTTCATTTTTTAAATCTAATTATTGTTAATTAAACTAATGCTTTAGGAAAAGCAAATAAATTATGATAAATGTAATTGAAATAATTTATGGAATTGAATAACTTATTAATAGTTTGATCTGTTAAATATATAACTACGTATCATATGCTTGTGTGTGTACATTATATATATTTTTTTGGTTACAATGAGATCCATTGCCTAGGAATACATCTGATAAAAATAACCAAACTAATACTAAACTGATAAATAATTTATATAACGTCAAATCTTCGTCTATAAATCAAAAAATACAAAATATCAAGTATCTCACATTTAATAATGTAGTTAAAAATCATAAATTAAACTGAAGTTGTGATTATGAAAATTTCAAAATAATTATGCACAGATTTTACACAACTTTTATTTGCACTGCTCAGTTTGTTTCAATCTCTTAACATTATGGAAATACAAATAATACTGAAAATGCTAAAAGGAAAAAATGAATTCAATAAATGCGTGAATGCCCGCACTTTTGATTGGTTTCAATGAAAGAAGCGCGTGCACAAATAATTTTTTATAAAATATAAATGCTATTTCTGATTGTTTTTATCCTTCAAAATCAAGTTTTCATTTATAAAATTGACTCCACTGGACATTCTAAACATATCCGTTCCAGAATGTAAGAATAAAAAGGTGATATATTTTATAAATTTCTAACACGTTCAACCAAACAGGGCTGCCTACCAAAAAGGTGTCAGCTGACATCCCTGCATGTGGGTAAACTGCTAACTACGAGGAACAAACAAGGGCCGAACCAGGAAAAACCAAACGATATCGGAGACCCACAGAACAATACATCACATGGCTCCGCAAAGGACGAAAAGTGTGGGAGATCCCCATTAAATCTTTATAAAATTATACAGTGATGTCCAAAAATTAAGGAACAGTGACCTGGCACTTTCGATTTCAGACGTTTTGACGAATATCTACTGAAATTCCAGACGAAATGCCCTTGTACTGTGAGGATTTAATGAACATGTTTGTCTTCATTTTTCATTGAATATTTAGTTAGGGGGTAAATAATAAATTAAAATTTAAATAATATTTGCGTTCCCCCAAGAAACAGAAAATGCTCAAAATGTAGCAAATGACTGTGTAGGTGCAGTTCAACGTTTTTGTGCATTTGTGTAAGAATAGCACGCATATTCTTGAAGATGTTAACGCTTCTGTGAAAAATTCCAATGTTTTTTTGTTTATAGCATGCAAAGTTTTCAACCAAATTTAACACCTCTTTCAGAAAACTTGACAAAGAACGGTACAAATAGTATAATACGATTAAAAGATGAATATATTGAATATTTGATGAGATATATGTCTTTGTATGAAATAAATTTTAACTACGCGTTCGCAAACTATACCAACGATTTTTTTTCATGGTATTGTAGTCAATTCTATAGATCAACTTATATTTAAACGTCCATTTAAATATCGCAAAAATTAAGAAAGATAGAAGCGATATAGCGAATTGCTTTCTAAAATTGGCTGCATTATAAGGGATTTCCCCCCAATTTTTCATTTTACAATTATCTTCGATATATTTCTGAGTTTTCACAATATTTGACTGGTCTTTTTTATGTGAGTTGCTCTATAGAATTGACTACCAAATCATGACAAAAAAATCTTTTCTCTACTTCACGCATGCGCAGTTAAAATTTATTTCATACAAATTCCCATATATCATCGAATATTCAATATATAAATCTTTTAATTATTGTATAGTATTACTACTGCTCTTTGTCAAGTTTTCAGAAAATGTTGTTAAATTTGGTCGAAAATTCTGCAAGCTATAAACAAAAAAATTTGAATTTTACGCGGAAACGTCAACATCTTCACGAATATACGTTAGGGTGGTGCAAAAAAAGTCAAGTTGATATTTCCGAGTCGTTATAGTGCTGAAACGTTGTGATTGTTAAATACAAGATAAACAAAGAAAAATTATTCAAATCGGACTTTATCTTCCGATCGCGCAAACAGCCTAAAAATTTAAAAAATATGGAAAATATTCGATTTTTTCAGAAAAAAAAATCACGTATATATATATTTGATCGCTATAGTGAAAAATATTTTCAGATTGTACAGTTTAAAAAAATATATATATATAATAATAATAATAATAAATGCGTTTAGAGAATATCTTCCGATCGCGCAAACCGCCTAAAAAAATATTACGTATATATATTTTTTATTGCTATAGTTAAAAATAATTGCAAATTGTACTGTTTAATAACAATATACAAAATAAAATTGCATTTAGAGAATATCTTCCGATCGCGCAAGCTCGATAAATATCGGGTAAAATTAAATTTTCATTGATTTTGATGAATTAAGAAAATAATCACCTGGAGTCAGTTTGGATTCCAATGTTTACATATGCATATACATTGTGAATCTCTTTGTTTGTTTATATCTTTGATAATATTTAAACAAACAAGAACTCACCACGGGGAAGTGGCTGCATTTCGAGTTCCACACACACACTTCCCTCCACCCAACCAATGAGGATGTTTGCTCTTTACTTAACTTAAATACACAATTCGGGTTCAACCTCTCACTGATAAACGCAAATGATTAAAATGCTTTACTAAATATTCTTAAAGTAACAATAAATTATTATATTTGTATATTATTAAAAGTTTCTCAATCCGTAAACATAAGATGAACGTAGTTTGAAATCTCAATATCATTTACCCCAAGAGAAATCATTTTGCTGAACTTCTTAATGCATACATTTAGCTGAAAAAATTTTATTTCTTTTATTTCGTATGGTTTATGTTCATCATCATAGACGTTGGTTAATGTTGTTCACGCTTAGAATATATACTTAATATATACATTATAATCAATTTTAAATAAATAGTAATATTTTTGTTAAGAAACACTAATGTAGCTCATTAATTATATTGACTTATATATCTGCATTTTCATAAACAGTATAGAAGAAATATCATAGAAACTTTATTTTATAAAAACCTAAAAAAATTACTAATCATTTAATGCTAAAAATGTTTATATATAAAGGAAAAAAATATTATGAAATATAATCCTTCAAGCATTTTAAACATTTTATGAATTCTTTAAAAGACATTATGTAAAATAACATTAAAATATGCACAAAATAGATTAGTTAACGGATAAGTCCGATTGTTCCTTTAAAACCAGAACATATATAATTTTTCATATTTACATCGAAAGTACGTGTTCTAAAATTCATATCTTAGCGAATTTTTGTAACTTATTCGATTTTATGTGATATTATAAGTAGCGATATAAAACATCAGCCAGCAGTAGTTCTCAAAACAAAAATACTAAAATTACCCGAAGGAAACATCAATATTCATTAATATCTGAAACTATGCTCTATTCTGCCTCCATTCTCCAGTATATTAGCTATTATTATATAATAACTAATTTTATACCAGCATCATCATTGATTCTGTGTCGTGATTCTCCTATCTTACCTTTTGTTAACCAGTAATGTGTATAAAGGATAAAAGTAAAAAGGGAATAACATAATTTATTGACGAAAATGTTTAGAGATTAGTAAATAATATTGAATCATTGTAAACTGATAAGATTTTTAGTATGAAAAAAGTAGTAATAAGAAGAAATATATAGATATGCGTGTTAAGTAAATAACGTTTCTTATAAATATCATAAATTAGTATATTTTTTATACTTAATAAATTTATATTTGGTAGATACTATGCCTTAAGTAAAAACATTCCTAAAACAAAAAATGTTGATTATGTTGTTAATAAAAAAAGCTTAAACAAATATTAAGTACCTATATCTTTAATTATTATAGAGGTAATTTAAATAATTAAAATATATTAAATTGGATATATTATAATTTAATTTTTAATAATATTCTGTATAATATCAAAATATTGTACCGACAATAAATTATGTGTTTTTATAAAATACGCTTAGTTATTTCATAAAATACGCAAACGATAAATAAATAATTGTTTAATTTTAAATTATTTTTAGTTCAATTTTATATAAGTTGTTTATTATATTAATAATAAATGAAACATAAATCATAAAACTAAGGATTTGCATGCGTACTAATATTTATGAATCTTGAAAAATCTCAGATTTACTGTAATGAAATAATCTGGTGCGATTTTTCGCATTATGATTCCCAAGATACTAAAAACATGTTCTTTTTAAGATGGGCATTGTAAAGGTAATCTCAAAATATCTATAATTACCATTTATTAAACCTAAAAATAATTTTATGCAATGAAGTATAATATATAACCTTCCTTATGCATATTAGACTTAACGTTCATTTTATTGGAATTTAATACATATGCTTGAATGGAAAAAATGATGACAAATGAAAATAGGCTTTTTTAGAAATATTATTAAAGGAATAATATTTTGTAATATTGTATTTTTAAATTAATTTCGTAGGTTATGAATTATTATAAATTAAAAACATATTTAATTAATAAGAGTATATTTTTATATCAGTACACATGTGCTAATAATTCGTACTCAGCTGCCACGCCCCCGTTCATTGTTCAAAGAAATGTAATAGGTCCTGCCTCAAGTAGATTATTTGTAAATGACGTAAAAAAAAAAAAAAAAAAAAAAAAAAAAAAAAAAAAAAAAAGATGAGGGGTTGTATCAAATATCTGTTGATTAGTGCTAAGATAGCGTACACAACACCTCATATTTTTGCTTTATTTTGGGAACAACGGATTTCGAGCTTATTCTATCGACGATAATTTTCAGAATTTTCAAGCTATGATTTTGAGACTTTCACAAAAGTTGCTCTATATACCTAGCTAATACATTATGCATATTATATTTTGATTGCGTTCGCGCATGCGCAGTGAAAATTTTTTTAGTAAACCTGCTTATTTTTCATCCAATTTTTATTATGTTTTAATTCTGATTGCAGAGTATTGTGTATAATGTTGTTTGTCATATTTTCTGAAAAGAACTTTTTATTATATTAAGAAATCTGTAAATTATATGTAAAAAAACTAGGCGAAATTTGGGACTGTTTTTATAAAAACCTTAATTTCTCTACGGGTATACATGCTATCCTCATAAAAATGAACACAGTATATTACAATAAGCCACTTATTAATAATCTCGAGTTTGAACGCCTTTGCTACATTAGTTTTTACAGAGTTATCCAAAATATATTCGTTCTTTTTCAATTTGTTGACAGTCCCCTATGGGGTTTCGTGAAAAAATCTTCGCGGAAATATATAACCTATACTATACTGTTTACACACCTGTAGTTTCAGGTTAATTCCTCATGTATCTTTCTAGATAGATAACAAAACGTCTTAAATCGCAAGTGACCGGTCACCTTTGGCAATATAGTGTATTCTGAATAACTGGAACTAAAAAGTATTTTTTTTTTTTTTAAGAGGCTAGTCTTGTAGAAAATAAGCATATCAAAATTTGAAATGTATGGTTTTGTATAATGTTTGTAACATTTTCTTACATTACTTTTTTTTTGTTCTCACGAATAAAGACAGAATATACAAAGAAAAACACACATATATTTTAATATTTATATAAATGCATACTTAGATGAAAAACTCCAATATTTGTAAAAACATTCTATATTATATATATTTGTTTACCTTTTAATTGAAAAACATAAAAAAGGTTAGAAAAAAAAAGTTACTTATAAAAGACACATTTTTATGGCAGTATTTGCCAGAGTAACACCTGAATATTTTCATTAATAATATAGTTATTTATTTAACACACATATGTGAGGCTTTATTTAATTAAAAAAATAATAATTATGTTATTTAATTTTTCAAATGTTTTAAGAGTTCTATATCTTGAAGACATTTATGTTTGTTGTTATTCCGCCTTTTCCTTTCATTTACTTTTTTTAATAATAAATAAAAACTTTACGTTGCATACTCAAATATAAAAACAGAACAATAAGTTACTAACCAACGTACACTTTATTGCGATATTTTAAACAACGGTGTAAAATTTAAAATCACAACAATAAAAATTATTCTCGACGTTTCGGTTTATCTTTAAAACCATCATCAGGAGTTAAATTTCTTGAATACAAAATGGCGGAAAATTATTTACATGTTACATTACTGAGCTATTTTGAAACTAAATGGAAACAACAAACAACATGTTCCAATTAGTTTGAAAATAGCTTCAATAATGTAACATGTAAATAAATTTTCGCCTTTTTGTATTTGAAAAAATTAACTCCTTATGATGGTTTTAAAGAAACACCGAAAAGCCGAAAATAATTTCTATTTTGTGATTTTAATTTTTACAGAGATGTTTAAAATCTAGCAATAAAGTATACGTTGGGTAGCAAATTATTGTTTTGTTTTCCTATTTATATATATATTTTAGCGAATATATGCTTCAACATTTTTCATGTTGTTATGCAATTTTTTTCTTAATCGGCTAAATTCATGCGCAAATGGAGTTTTTTCACATTACTTCTCTCTCTCTCTCTCTTTATATATATATATATATATATACATATATAGCTGTCGCAAAATTTATAAGAAAACGAAAAATAATCTCATTTTATTACATTTTTTTTAACATTACATATTTTAAATATCAATTTACATTCTTTCTCTTGAATGTAAAAAGACCTACCGCCCCCCCCCCCCCAAAAAAAAATAAAAAATAAAAAAATAAATAAATAAAAATAAATAAATAAATAAATAAATAAATAAATAAAATAAAATAAATAAAAAAGAAACAAAAAAAAAAAAAAAACTCTGGAAAAAGGAAACTTTAAATATATTCCTTCGCTACCAATTAATATTTGCGAGTGTAACTATAGAAAAAAAATGTTTTTATACGACAGTTAATTTAAAAAACATGAAATTCTGCAAAAGGAATTTTAGGCAAATCTTATTTTTTTCTAATTAACTGTCAGCATTAAATAATTAAAAAGCCGAAATATAACAAAAAATGTTTTACCTTATTTATAATGATTTATCAAATTTTCTCATATTATTTATATCGTTTAACGTATTTTTAAATTGTGGAATTTTAACAACATAATTAGTTTTTCATAAACCTAATGTGACTTTTAAAAAAAATGTTTGATTCGAAAATACAAATAAGCATTTTTTCATAGATCTAATGTAAAAATACAAAACAAAAGGTTTATATTGATTTAAAAGGTATATGCTATTTAGAATAGAGTGTTGAAAATTGTTAAGATGCATTTTTCCAGGTATAATGAGATTTGTTGAAGAGTGATAAGTTAAAATGTGTTCTTTAGAGCTATGTTTTACAATCTAATTATAATAATGCATTAACTAAGCGTCTCTAAAATCATGATGCCATCCCCAAAACAAAAACATGTGATTATTTTTATTTTAAAACTTAAATAATATTTAATGGAAGAAGACAAAAAGACCATTAAAAATAACAAGTGCCTAAACACATCAGTCATATCACATTTGTTTTTCTATTCATGACACATGTCCAAACAAACCAATCATATTGCAACGAGGACATGAATGTCTGTCTTTACATAAATAAGAACTTTCTCGCCCAATTTACCAAAAAAATTTATATGGTTCAGTTTATACTTTTAAAAACATGAAAAATGTAAATTTTCACTTTAAAAATATTTACATTTTTTTGTTTACAAAATGTCTTCAAACGATGTTCGCATTAGGAATTATCTCTGACAGCATTGATACATTTTATAAAAAATAATAATACCTTATTAATGAAATTGTAACATTTCCGATAAGAGAATATCTTCTTAAATAATGCGATGCACAAGAAACATTTCTGTATTTTCATATTTAACAATTTGAAAGAGGTCATTTTTAGGTAGCTTTCATTACAAAAAGCTACCTATTGCAGCCGTTCGGAGGAAAAGCAATTTCAAAAAAATTTGGTATATTTTCACCGATCATGACCCCCAAACCCCCAAACCAACATCCGTTCAAATGTTGATATATTGATATATATATATATATATATATATATATATATATATATATATATATATATATATATATATATATATATATATATGACGTATGTCATGCTGTAACTCTTTTATTTATGAACCGATTCGGATGTGACTGAGTATATGTACAGAACAAACCAAGGTCTTGACAAGGTTCGTTGGCCAGCTTCGTCCACCATCTTGCTTCAGATTTTGTTAAAAATTTGTAATTTTTTTAAAATTCAAAAAGATGTACAAAAAAATTATAAATTGAAAAAATTGTTTCAGTTAAGTGTTCGAACGTGATAGAAGGATTCTGGAACATCTTTTGTTTTGGCTATATGTTAAAAAATGGATGAAATGTGGCAGTTTGAAATTCTAGGGTGGCTGAGATTTTGAAACAATCTGATGTTTGTTATGCTGTAACTCTCGCATTTATGAACCGTTATGAGTGTCACTGATCATGTTGAAAGAACATACCAAGGTCTCGACTGAGATTGTTGGCCAGCTTCATGCGCCATTTAGTTTCAAAATGGCGGCAAGTTAATTCTTTTAAATTAAAAAAAAATTCAAAAAGATGTATAAAAAATTATAAATTGAAAAAGTTGTTTCCTTTATGTATTAAAACGTGGTACAAGGATTCCGGAACATTTTTTGTTTTGGCTTTATCTTAAAAAATAACTGAGATATGTCAGTTTGAAATTCTAGGGTGCCTGACATTTTGAAATAATAGGATTTTGTTATGCTTTAATTTCCATGCTGAAATTCGCATTCAAATTCGGTATTAACGAAAACCGTGATTGAATCTTCTGTAATTGGCTTCCAAGCAATTTAGCTTCAGGTGTTTGAGTAAAATGAGTTGAATTTTTAAAAACATGGACTATAAAACTTTTCCACCCGGTACGGACCGGAAATACTTTTAGGTAGCTTTCAATACAAAAAAGTATTATGTTACCTATTGTAGCCGTTCGGAGGAAAGCAGTTCCGGAAAATTTCGATATATTTTCACGGATCATAACCCCCAGACCCCAAAATCACCCTCCGTTCAAATGTTGATTTATATATATATATATATATATATATATTTGTAGGATTTCAGTTTGAACACTTCACTTCATGAAATGAACTGATACTCTAATGCTATTTATTGTCCATGATTTAAATGCGTGAGCTGAAAATACTTTGGATCACGAGTTTTGGCAAAGCGACAGTTTTCTTTTTTTTGTTATGAAGCAATATATGTGAAATGGATATAGCGGTTAGGCCTGGTTGGATTATCGTAATGTAAATTTGTTGTATAGTTTCGACCAAAAGTGTTATTAGTTGAAATTAAAGTGCATATTTTGTTGTTCATCGATTATTTGTCATATTGGTTAAGTTAAGTGCCTATTTATATATCATTTACTTATATATATATATATATATATATCTGACATATGTCATACGATAACGCTCGTATTTATAAATCAATTTTGATGAAACTAATTGTGTGTATTAAGCTCACCAATGTCTCGACCGAGTTCGTTGGCCAGCTTGGTCCGCCATTTTGTTTCAAGATGACGGCCATTTAAAAATTTAAAATTAAAATAAATATACAAAAAAGTTAAAAATTCAAATTTATTTTTAAATTACGTGTTAGGCCTTGATACAAGGATTCCAGAGCATTTTTTGGTTTACCTCTATCTTAAAAAATGGCTGAGATAGAGAAGTTTGAAATTCTAGGGTGGCTGACAGTTTGAAACAAAACAGCACATTACTCGCAAATTATTTTCTTTCATTGTTGTAATAATATTCCCAATCATGCGCATAAAACTATATATTCATATCCGTTAGCGCCAAATTCTCGCCAAAATTGGCGACATTTGGCGAAATATCGCCAAATTTGGCGAGCAAAATAAGTCTTCATAAATGAAGCCAATTTGGCTATTGCTCAATAATTTGACGAATTTCTTATTCAAATTCAGTATTAACGAATCTTTTGTAAACGTTTCTTTGCATTTTAACTTGCTGTTTTCGTGTAACATTAGCTAAAATTTTAAAACGAAGATATAGGAAAGCTACCTTTTCCTCCCGGTACAGGCCGGAAGGACTTTTTAACCTTCATAACGCTATTCGCGATGATAAATTTATTTCTTTTCTTTATGATTTTCAATTGATTCGTGTACATTCATATATTAAATTTTAATATACATTTGCCGTAATGTATATTATATTATTTCAATTAATATGTTAGATAGATTTCGCATCCACATTATTACCAACTGATTTTTGTGTACATTCAGATTTAAAATTTTAATACGTACGTGAAGTAATTTATATTTATATTGTTTCCATTATGCTAGCAGGAGAGACATAGAAATAAACTGTTAATTGCTGAGTTAATGCCATTTGTTAATTTATTAATATTCTAAAACTGTTGGTGCTTAGTTTTGAAATTTAAAATATTTTGAGGGTAAATATTTCTAAACAGTCACATCTTTAAATAGTTATATTCGTAAATGTTTTTTCAGGTGAGATATTGCAGAATAAATAGAAACACAAAGCTTATTCAACAGACCTCGGAAAAAATGTAAAACACTATACAATATAATTTTAACGAGAAAGTATTTAAAAAATACACGAGTATGATAAAGGGTTTAATATTCATGATTTTATTTAATCTTTTGGGCACTAATAAAAATTTGAACTTTTTAATAGAGTTTATGAAAACTTTTTTTTCACTTTATTTTTTTTGATTTTGTACACATCACTTTAGTTCTAAACAAAATTAATGTTTTCATGTAAAATAATATTGAGAGCATAAGGATTTTTCCCCTTTAAAAATTCGAGTATCTTCATTTGGGTCGTTCGCCCCACCTTTGGAGCAACTGGTGAATAGATTATTGCTACAGATTTTTAATACAAAAAACTTATTTAAAATAAACTTTTATTATTGTGTTATCTATACTAATAAAATAAAGTTTCGCTCTGTGTGTGTGTGTCTGTCTGTGTGGGCGTCTGTTCGCGATGGCTAGGAAAATTTAGCGCACATAGAAGTCTGTAAATTTAGATTTAGGTAGTCCAAACCCTCTCTTGGTGCACCTGACCCTCAGAATTTTAATATTTTTATAATTAGCCTACATTTTAATTAGATTCTCATTAACCATCGCTTCTAAAATGACATCTTTTAAATCAAAATGGCGAAAGAAACAAACAGGTGCATTGGATTTGCAAACGGAAATGAACGAATTCGAAATTATTTTACTACTAATAATTAAGATATCAATTTGGAAATTTCTGAACATATGTAAAAAATATATTCTGCATCTGACTATGTGATTTTTGAAAAATTCGGTCGGTAATTTTTTTTATATTTATGCAAAAAATGCCAAAAATCTGCCGGTGCGAGTGGTTTCAGACAGGGATCTGCTTTCATTAAAAACTGAACTACAAAGAGATCTGTTTCTCTGGCCGATCCTCCATTTAGTTTGTGTAAATGAAAAGATACTATTGCCAATTTTTACTAATGAATAAAAATTTAGGTAACTAATTAAGATATAGATATGAAATTGAGGTCGGGAAGGGGTGTAATATGCCGGCTATTTTAGCGTAGCGTCTTCGTTATGTTATAATTATCAGAAAAATGTAATTCTTTTTTTTAATGATCGCGTTAATGTAGGTGACGGTGGTACTTTTGAACAAATTATTCATTATATTTGCGGGTATGGGGAGGGAGGGGGTTAACGCCTTTCTCTGAGATTGTAATTATATCGGGCCCGGGCATCGCCGGGCGGGTTAGCTAGTATACTAATAAAAGAAAGTTTCGCTCTGTGTGTGTGTGTGTGTGTGTGTGTGTGTGTGTGTGTGTCTGTTGGCAATTTCTAGGAAAATTTAGCGCACATAGAAGTCTGTAAATTTAGATTTAGGCAGTCCAAACTCTGTCTTGGTGCACCTGACCTTCAGAATTTTAATATTTTGATAATTATCCTATATATTAATTAGATTCTCATTAACCACCGCTTCTAAAATGACATCTTTTAAATCAAAATGGCAAAAGAAACGAACCGGCGCATTGGATTTGCAAGCGGAAATGACCGAATTCGAAATTATTTTACTAATTAGCGAATTTTAAGAAAATTAATTGAGATATCAATTTGAAAATTTCTGAGCATATGTAAAAATATATTCTGCATCTGACTATGTGATTTTGGAAAAATTCGGTCGGTAATTTTTTTTTTAATTTATGCAAAAAAACTGCCAAAAATCTGCCGGTGCCAGTGAAAACAATCTGACAAAGTTTCAGACAGGGATCTGCTTTCATTAAAAACTGAACTACAAAGATATCTGTTTCTCTGGCCGATCCCTCCATTTAGTTTGCGTAAATGAAAGGATATAATTGCTAATTTTACTCATGAACAAAAATTGAGGTAACTAATTAAGATATAGATTTGAAATTGAGGTCGGGAAAGGGTGTCATATGCCGGCTATTTTAGCGTAGCGTCTTCGTTATGTTCTAATTAAGAGAAAAATGTCATTCTTTTTTTTTAATGATCGCGTTAATGTTGGTGATGGTGGTTCTCTTGAACAATTTACTCATTATATTTGCGGGTATGGGGAGGGCGGGGGTTAACGCCTTTCTCTGAGATTGTAATTATCTCGGGCCCGGGCAACGCCGGGCGGGTTAGCTAGTATAATGAATAAAACAAAAGTGTGATTAACTTTTTTTTTTTATTCATAATAAATCGTTTTTATCATTTTATTTGTAATTCGTCTTTTTCCGTAACAATGATTCATTCTCGATACAAATAGTCAATAACGAAATAATAAAAAATATTTTAACTAGTACCTTACGTAAATATACTCTTCTGTATCTATTGATATGCTTTTTCTAAAAACACGTTTACTTGGAAACATAATATCGTATTTGAAATAGGTATATGTTTTTATGCGTTAATTATTATTTATAGGGAGCTTGAATAAATCTCCTAGGTGAAATGAATTTTCGATTTCAAAACACTTGGCACACTAAAGGCAATATTCAGAAACATATAAAATGAAACATACAAACAGAAACATATAAAATGAATTTAAATAAATGTATGATTTATGTACCATACCATGTTATATACTCCTATGTTTTATACTTTTGTATGAGGAAAATAAATCGTATCATATTAAAATTATGTTTTATGATATCTGTTCTAATTTGTTTCTGCAAAGCATTTTTAATTCTGCACACCTAAATGCATTACGCAAAGCTAATCGGAATAATTGGAAGCAGAATTTCATATCAATGTCTTTGTCCTATTTACGTACCACTCGTGTTTATTTCTGACACCAGACATTTTTTTGTTTAAAATACGTTTATTTATTTATTTATTTATTTTTTATTCATTATATTTTATTAAAACTTCAACGCGGTTTCAAATTGTAATTACAAATTTAAATTTGTAATGTATTACAAATTGAAATTCCCAAGATCGGAAATATTTTTACAAAGAGTGGCATTAAATGCAAAGTTCAGATCATTGTCCTAGATGCTAATTCATTATCGTACTCTACAAATACTTTTATGTGAAGCATGTATTAGCTAAGTATATAGAGCAACTTTTGTGAGAGTCTCAAAATCATAGCTTGAAAATTCTTAAAATTATCGTCGATAGAATAAGCCCGAAATCCGTTGTTCCCAAAAGGAAGCAAAAATATGAGGGGTTGTATCAGTTATCTGTTGATTAGTGCCAAGATAGCGTACACAATATTGCACGTATTACTGTATTTGGATACAACCCCTCATCTTTTTGCTTCCTTTTGCGAATAACGGATTTCGGGCTTATTCTATCGACGATAATTTTCAGAATTTTCAAGCTATGATTTTGAGACTCTCACAAAAGTTACTCTATATACGTAGCTAATACACTGTGCACATTATATTTTGATTGAATTCGCGCATGCGCAGTGAAACATTTTTTAGTAAACTTGCTCATTTTTCATCCAATTTTAATTATTTTTTAATTCTAATTGCAGAGTATTATGTACTATGTTGTTTGACCTATTTTCTCAAAATAACTTTTTTTTATATTAATAACTCTGCAAATTATACGCAAAAAACTTGGCGAAATTTGGGACTGTTTTTATATAAAACTTAATTTCTCTTCGAGTATACATGCTACGCTCATAAAAATGAACACTCTATATTACGATAAGCCACTTAATTATAATATCAAGTTTGAACGCTTTTGCTACATTAGTTTTTACAGGGTAATTCAAAATATATTCGTTCATTTTAAATTTGTTGACAGTCCGCTATGGGGTTTCGTGAAACAAATCTTCACAGAAATACATAACCTGTCCTATACTGTTTACACACCTGCAGTTTCAGGTTAATTCCTCATGTATTTTTCTAGATAGTTAACAAAACGTCTAAAATTGCAAGTGACCGGTCACCTTTGGCAATATAGTGTATATCAAATCCTAATTAAACGAATTTATGAATAGAAAACAGGCGATAAAATTAAAGGGGAAATTTAAGAAAGGGATTTTTGAAGAGGGAAAATTAGTACGAAATCACAGCAAAATGAAATAAAAAAAGCATAAATGAATTAGATTTTTGAAGGGGAAATGAAAAAAAAATTATATTACAATTTTTGAAAAAAAAGATTAAATGGAATAAAATTTTGAATAGACGTAAAAACTTTTTAAATATCTTACGCATATATATATATATATATATATATATATATACATATTTATAGAATTATAGAGTTATGGTTATATAGTCGTAAATTAATACAAAATACTTGTTTTTTACAATATTGTAGTATTTATTAAAAATTTATGTATGATTAAAATTCAGACTTCTCGCTGCATAAAATTATAAATTAAGTAATGTAATAAAAAAATGTAAAATATAGCATAGATAATAAACTGAGTACAATGAAATACATTACATACATTCTATTATATATTCCTTATAATTCAAGACAAGTGCGAAGTCAATCCTGAGTGTTCAATATAAGTCATAATATAAGTTATATAAGTTATATAAATCATAATATAAATCATATAAGTTATAGACCAAAATCATATTTAGAAAAAATATGTATTGAATACTTTACATCAGTTTTATAAAAAAATACATGTTAAAACAGTTGAAATAAACTTACTTAAAAACGAAATTTTGTAAAATCTTATTTACTAAAACGGGACCGTTTCCATGATAAATTATTACCGACACTGTAACTCATTGTATTTTTATTAATTAAAAAAGTGTAAAACTTATCAAACTCAAAGCTTTAAATTTCTAAAGGTCAATATCTTTAGACTTACGCGGTAGGACGCAATGCCTCTCAGTGATGCACCAAAAAAAAATATTTCTTTTTCTAAAATACTACCACATTTCTCATTGTATGAGAGAAAAATATATTGAAAGCATTTTAAATACTTTTATTCCAAAAACAGGTAAGAGTTTTTCTTTAAAGATACACATATTTCTAAAATGGAATAGATACATTTTTTGAGAAGCTTGGACTAGGAAAGTATACGATTTCTTCATATCGCAACGTATGTCAAAACATAATTTTTTTTCATAGAAAATCCTAATATACTTATTGGTCAACCTGTATGCCGTATTTCAAATTTTGGGAATATCTATGCTACACATGTTGATTGAAATTTTATTACTTACTTGCTGAAATGTAATGGCGTTGGCTCCATTTTTATACAAAATATTTGGTATAGTTTCTCTACAATTTTAAAGCTTGATTTGATATTTGTATAATGTAAGGGAAAAATGTCGCATACAACATTCAATATAAGTTAATCATTATAATAAATCGAGAGTATTTATGGAAACTTATTCATAATACAAAAATTATATAGAACATTAAAAATTAAGTTTATTTAAGTCTTTATTGCACATTATAACACACCTGTAAAAATTTAACTAATGCAAAAATATTAATTCCTGTAGTAAAAACTTTGTTTTTGAATGTTTAATGGAACTAAAGAAATGCATAAAATACATGATTTTATGTATAACATATCTGTGAAAAAATACAGCTTTGCATGAATATAATTAACAAATTGTGTATATATTTAGATGAAAAAGAAATCAATGTTTTCTAGCTGATAGTAAAAATTTGGCTGAGGGAGTAACTGGCTTTCCATAAAGGGGATCTGCGAGATTCTGTTAATATTTTTATAAATATGTAATACGAGGTAAAAATTATTGTGCAAAAATAACACTTCAACGTAACTTATTGTATTACAGGAATTAAAAAGTCAGAAAAATCAAAAATACTTACAAATTAAGTTTACAAATTAAGTTACACAAAATTTCTATCGTGCCTTCTCACGCAGCAGATGCAACGCAACCTACTGATTTTTAAAAGAATTGCAATCTTAAAAAATATGCAATTTTTGAAAATATTAAATTTTTTAGGTAAGGAAAACTTTTTTAAAAAAATTACTTATTTTATATGGCTATTTTACTTATTTGAGATATGATGCTCAACATATTAAAATTTCAATAACCGTGAAATGTTTTAAACATTGCACCTAACGTGACTTTACTTGCATTACAGTCTTACAGCACACCACTCTAACATCAATAGATATTTTTATTATAAGACTTTAGCGAATTCATTGATCAAGAAATAATTCATTTGTACATGTCCATTATATTTATAAATAAAGTAATTAATATATAGCTAAAAGATCATTAATAATAATATAAGGTTTTCTAGAAACAATTATTTAAATAACTGTACTTATACGTTTTTTTTCTTCTCTTATTCAAACTACTCATTTTCTCATTTCAAAATTCTCAAACATAAATAAATCGTACATTATAAATGTCACTCACAGGATTACGGTAATAACATTTCATAACATAATGAAATTATACTCTGATTCTGTCAAAAATAGGAACAATATTCTTTATTAGTGTCGTGTTTTCTACTTCATAACTTCCTTTTGATTTCTCATGGATGTCATTTTCTAAGTTTTCAAAACGTAAAACAATTGACAGCAACAATGAACAATATTTATCATTTCAAAATAACTTTCTGAACAGTTGTTTTGTACAGAGAGGAAATTTATTTTCTCCAAATACTTCGCAGCTCTTCAAGATTTTGAATTTTAAGATTTATTCTTGAAAATAAAAGTATATTGCAAAAGAATATTTTCTTTGTGTATGTACGATTCTCTTTTCCATTCTTTCGAATTCGAATCAAAACTAATCTAAGTAAAATGATAAATATATTCTAAAATCTTACGTGTGGTTCAGTGTAAAACTATCTACTAAACTAATTTAAGCTGATCAATTTCATTTACGGCACAAAAAGACATTTAATAACATTTAAATACATTAAACAATATTAGCGCCAAGTATTCGACGCAATACATCTAGAAATCTACATATCAACAGAACAATTATTTCGCTTCAGTTGACATGAAAATATGAGTTCAAGCTACGCATGCGCTGGCTAAATAGCTATGTCACGAATTAGCCGGAACATCCCGCCCGGCGTTGGACTGCTGTCCAACAATATCATAAAATGGCAAATGCACTACTCTAGTAATGTTTCTACGTAATATACCTGTGGATGTCTTCAGATCGATGACGCGAACAAGTCCATCATCACCTTTATAAGTTTTCAAAATTCGAGCTAATTTCCACTCTATAAACTTGTCATTTGCATCTTTTAACAAGACCAGCTGACCAACTTCAAGATTTAGTGAAGGCTTTTTCCATTTACTGCGGACTTGGAGTTCATTCAAGTATTCACGGCTCCAGCGCTGCGAAAACTGCATTTTTAATCTTTGAATTAGTGTCCACCTAGAAGAAAATGGTACAGAATCTAAAACATCATTATTTTCATGAATACTTAAGAGAGGACCTCCAATAAGGAAGTGACCAGGTGTTAGTAGTTGTAAATCATTAATATCTGCAGACAAGGGCGTTAACGGACGTGAATTCATAACTGCTTCAATTTGTGTCGCGAATGTTGTCAGTTCTTCAAAATGCAAGACAGAAGATTTAGTTATCTTCAACAGCATTCGCTTCATTGTTTTGATATTCGATTACCATTGTTCGGACAATATTTTCCGACAATGTTTTTGGACAGTGTTTTCCGACACACGTTCGACAGAGCATTTTCGATAGAGAGAACGATACCTAGATAAGAGATTATGTGCTTCCGCATACTTGTGCATCTAACCAGACTTCGCAAGTGATCTTGGGTTTACTTGCATGCAAGGACATTTCGCAGTTTGAATAGTTGGTTTATTCTTTCTTTTTGTTAACTGTTAAAGTGATTGTTTATGTAAGTTTCAGTTCAGAGCCAGAGAGCTCCTGTGTGTTAGATGGCGGTCGCTGTCAAATGTGTAACCAAGAGGGTTTTAACGTTTTAATTAAAGTTTACAGTTCACATGTTTACCTTGTGTAGTTTTAATCAGTGTTTTCTTTCTTATTAAGTTTAAAGTTAACCAGCCGAGCTATCATTAAATGGTCCGTCGCCCGAGATTTCTTTTAAAGGGGAAAATAGCTGATTAGGCTAATGTGGAAAGTGAATTTGGACTATAAAATGTGGATGTTTGGTGTTCAGTGTTAGAGTTTAAGCGCATGGTTGGTTGGATGCCAATGCCCCTGCTTTGTTGATCAAGACGTTTTAAAGATTCGGTGAGTTCGTTCCTGTATTTAAATTTTTATTTGTTATGGAAGATTTAAAGGATGTTTTAGTTAAGAAGAGGGGATTAGAGTCTGCTATTACAAAATTAGAAAAAAAGATAAATGGGTGTATTAATGTAGCCGATTCAAGTGAATTAACTTTGTTTGAGATTAAAATAGGAAAATTAACTGATGAATTGAGTGAAACATTTAATAGGATTTTGGCTAAATGTGATAAAAAATGAGGTTGATACGTACATTGAGGAGCAGCAGACTGAACAGGATCGAGTTGACAGTATGTGGCTTAGTGTTAACCTAAAAAAATCGGGAATTACTTTAAACGAAAGTAACAACAGTGCGGGGTTGTTGAGGTCTCAAACCTCAGAGGTTAAACTGCCGAAACTCACACTTCCCACTTTCAGTGGTAATCTGGAGGAGTGGCTTCCATTTTATGATTTATTTAGGGCTAGTGTGGATTGTAATGAAGTTTTGTCAGACTGTCAGAAATTACAATATTTAAAATCGGCATGCAGAGGCAATGCACTTAAAATAATTCAATGCCTTCCAATCTCTGATTCGAATTATAAGACAGCATTAGAGCTGTTGAAAGAGCGATATTCAAATAAAAGAGAGTTAATTAATTCATTGATTAAGAAATTTATTGGAATGCGTTGTATTTCGGGTACAGCACAGTCTCTTCTGGAAAGTGTAGACGTTATTAATGAAAGTGTCCGTTCATTGAGTGTACTTAAACAAGAGGTTAAATGATTTTCAGAAGTATTAATTGTTTATTTAATTACAGAGAAATTGGATGGAAATACAAGATATTGGTGGGAAAGAACACTCAAAAAAGAGGAATTGGGTACACTTGAAAATTTATTATCTTTTTTAAAGGACCATGCGAAAACCCTTCAAAATAGTAAAACAGCAGTTAAAGAAAGTGGAAAACCTAAATTTACTACATTATTGTCTGCTAATAATATTTGTGTTTTATGCAAAGAATCGCATCCGCTTTACAGATGCCCACGATATTTGAAATTAAATGTGCAGAAAAGAATAGAAATAGCTAGAACAAATAGTTTGTGTTATAACTGTCTTTTAGAGAAACATTATGCAAAAAAGTGTATGAGTGTGGGTAGATGTAGAGTGTGCCACAAGCCTCATCATAGTGTCTTGCATATTTCACGGGATACTGGCCCTCATGTAAAGAATGCGACTGAAACTCCGGTGGTTCCTCTTTCCCCGAACGCAACGGAATTTCGACCGAGACAAAATGAGTTAAGTCAAACTTCCTGCACTGGCACCTTTGAGTTTCGAAACAATTCTGGGTCGGGAATACAATTAATGAATATGGGACAGACTCTACTTTGTACAGCAATGATTAAGGTTCTTGATTCAGTGGGTAATCTTGTAAATTGCCGCGCGTTGCTGGACAGTGGAAGTGAGGCATGTTTTATAAGTGAAAATTGTATGCGAAAATTGTGTTTGCCAAAGCGAAAAACTAGAGTACAGGTTACATGTTTAGGTTCTTATAGTGCTGAAACAAATGGAGAGATAAATTTGAATTTTACTCCTCATTTTAATTCTGAAATAAAATTTGCTACTAAAGCATTTGTGATAAAAAGAATTACATCCAATGTGCCATGTGGTTCTATTCCTTCAGATGTTGTGAATAAGTTTAATGATTTAGTTCTAGCAGACCCACTATTTTTTGAGTCACGACCAGTAGATATTCTACTTGGAGTTAACGTATTTTTTACATTGCTAAATGGGAAAATTGTGAAAAGAGGGGAAGCTCTGCCCTTTGCTGTAAGTTCTAAGCTTGGATGGATAATTACGGGGACTACCTCATTCGATAGAGGTCTACGTACATTTGCCGTCAATAATATTCAATTAAAATTAGATGGCTTGGTGCAACAATTTTGGTCCTTGGATTCTGTTCCGGAATTAGTTCAAATTTCTAAGGAGGAGAGGGAATGTGAGGATCATTTTAAGCGTACTTATTTTCGAGATATGTCTGGAAGATTTGTCGTGAAACTTCCATTTAAAGATTCCCCATCTAGATTAGGTGACACTAGAGAAATGGCTATCCAGAGATTTCGTTCGTTAGAACACAGACTTTCAAAACAGCCATTTATTTATGAAGACTATCGAAAGTTTATGAGGGAATATTTTAAATTGGGTCACATGGAACGTGTATCCAAGCCGGAGAGTGTTCCTTCAAGTGTTTGTTATTTACCACATCATGCGGTAATTCGGGAATCAAGCACAACGACAAAACTGAGAGTTGTTTTTGACGCTTCAGCTAAGTCTACTTCGGGTGTATCTTTGAACGACATTCTTATGGTCGGTCCACGTATACAGCAGGAGCTTTTTCCAATACTGTTGAGATTTAGAATTTTACCTATAGTTGTATGTGCAGATATAGAAAAAATGTTTAGACAGGTTTTGATTAACCCTGAAGATAGAAACTTTATGAGAATTCTTTGGAGAGAAAATTCCCAAGATACTATAGAGGATTACCGTTTAAAAACAGTTACTTACGGTACCGCATCTGCCCCGTTTCAGTCTACTAGATCTCTTCATCAGCTTGCTTTAGATGAGAAGAGTGAATTTCCGTTGGCATCTGCAGCAGTGTTAAGGGATTTTTATGTAGATGATTTATTGTCAGGGGGTCAAAATAAAGAGGAAGTTGTGGAATTAATTGATCAATTGATATTGTTAATGAAGCGAGGTGGTTTTAAATTGCGAAAATGGATTTCTAATGTGCCTGGCGTGTTGAAAAACATTTTGAAAGAATGTAGAGAAAGTGCAGATTCCTTGTTCTTAAAGAATGATAGTGGTATAAAAATTTTGGGAATCCAGTGGAATTTGAACGGTGATTTCTTTTGTTTCACTGTTTTAGACCATGACAAAAAGAATAGATATTCGAAAAGAGATATCTTGTCAGAGGTCGCAAGGGTGTTTGATCCGTTGGGGTTGCTATCTCCTTGTGTCGTTTTCATGAAGATCTTGTTGCAAGATTTATGGAAAATTTCACTTGCCTGGGACGAGCCAATTGGTGAAGACTTTAGTAAACGGTGGACATCGTTTAGAAATGACTTAAGTGTAATTTCGCAATTGAGGATTCCTCGATTTGTGTTGGCTGCAGATAAAATGGGACTTCAAATTCATGCCTTTTGTGATGCGTCCGAAAAGGCGTATTGTGCGGTAATATATATGCGTTCAATTTCTCAAGATGAAAAAATAACGGTAAATCTTTTGACATCTAAGACTAAGGTGGCACCCATTAAGACTCAGTCCATTCCACGACTTGAATTGTGTTCGGCCCTTCTGTTGGCAAATTTGCTAAAAATGGTTTTACAGCATTTAAACTTTACTGAGACTGAAGCATTTGCCTGGACTGATTCTAATGTGGCGTTGGCATGGCTTTCTTCCGAGCCTCATCGTTGGCAAACCTTCGTGGCTAACCGTGTTTCAAAAATCCAAGAGGCACTTCCTAATGTTCCGTGGAATCATGTTTCTGGAATTGAAAATCCTGCTGACTGCGGAACAAGGGATATGTTGCCGTCGGAATTAGTAAATTGTGAATTATGGTTTCGTGGTCCTCGATGGTTAAGAGAGCCATTGAACAACAATCAACATAATGATCCAGTTAACGGTAAAGATATACAGGAGATTGTTTCAAAGGAAGAAAAGCGAAACTATGTTGTAAACGTGTTTGATCTTAGTGATGATCATGTGATTTTCAGATATTCCACTTGGAATAGACTGGTACGAATCGTCGCGTGGTGCTTGAGATTTGTGAACAATGCAAAAGAGGTATCTCAGCGAATAAACGGTTTACTCTTGACATCAGAGCTTTTGAGAGCCACAACGAGGATAGTGAAATTAGTACAACACCAGTGTTTTTCTGATGAGATCCTTGCTTTAGGAAATCATAAATTGTTAAGACGTTCGAGCAAACTTTTAACATTAAATCCATTTCTGGATTCAAGCTGTATTTTGCGAGTTGGTGGAAGGTTGAGACATGCTAATGTTTCTGAAGATCAGAAACACCCAATAGTTTAGCCTAAGTCTCATCATATTACTGCATTGCTTATTAGACATTATCATATAACTTACTTGCATGCTGGTCCTCAGCTTCTTTTAGTTGTCCTTAGAACAAAATTTTGGATTTTAAGTGGTCGAGATGCAGTAAGAAAAATTGTGAAGACATGCATAAAGTTTTTCCGTGCTTCCCCAGCTATTGGTACACAATTAAGGGGGGACCTGCCCGCTATGCGTGTCTTACCCAGTCGCCCATTTTCGAAGACGGGATGTGATTATGCCGGTCCGTTTATGTGTAAAGAAAGAAATCGTAGAGGTATCAAGGCATTTAAGAGTTACATAGCAATTTTTATTTGTTTTTCGACTCGTGCTATTCATCTTGAATTTGTGTCAGATTTGTCCACTCCAACGTTTTTGGCTGCTCTGAAAAGATTTGTTTCCGTAGAGGCAAGCCAGCCGAATTAGTAAGTGACTGTGCTACAAATTTTAAGGATGCAAGTAAGGAATTGAGGGAATTATATGACTTCATATCCTCCACCATTAAAGATCAATCCTTACAGAATTATGTTGCTAATAAGGGCATCGTTTGGAAATTTAATCCTCCATCGGCTCCACATTTTGGTGGGCTGTGGGAGGATAACATCAAGTCTGTGAAATATCATTTGCGTAGAACAATGGGAAATTCGCTATTTACAATTGAAGAGTTCTCAACATTATTGTCGCAAATTGAAGCTTGTTTGAACTCGAGACCTTTGTGTCCGTTGTCAAGCGATCCAAATGATCTAGAAGTTTTGACACCGGGTCATTTTTGACGGGTGCTTCGTTGACAGTTATTCCAGAGCTTGATGTTTCTGAGGTTCCGCCTTCACGACTTCGTCGTTGGCAACTGACACAGAGAGTATTCCAGCACTTTTGGAAGCGATGGAGTGCAGAGTATTTGTCTCAGTTACAACAACGCCCCAAGTGGTTACGTCCAATAGCAAATTTAAAGATTGGGGACTTAGTGTTCATTAAAAATGAACTTGTGCCGGCGCTTCAATGGAAGCTGGGAAGAATCATTTGAACCTTTTCAGGTAGTGATGGTCATGTTAGGGTGGCCACAAACTTTGTCCTTTACCTTTTGAATGAGAATAGTTAATTATAGCCCTTGAAGGTTTCAAGGCCGGGGGTGTATGTTCGGACAATATTTTCCGACAATGTTTTTGGACAGTGTTTTCCGACACACGTTCGACAGAGCATTTTCGATAGAGAGAACGATACCTAGATAAGAGATTATGTGCTTCCGCATACTTGTGCATCGAACCAGACTTCGCAAGTGATCTTGGGTTTACTTGCATGCAAGGACATTTCGCAGTTTGAATAGTTGGTTTATTCTTTCTTTTTGTTAACTGTTAAAGTGATTGTTTATGTAAGTTTCAGTTCAGAGCAGAGAGCTCATGTGTGTTAGATGGCGGTCGCTGTCAAATGTGTAACCAAGAGGGTTTTAACGTTTTAATTAAAGTTTACAGTTCACATGTTTACCTTGTGTAGTTTTAATCAGTGTTTTCTTTCTTATTAAGTTTAAAGTTAACCAGCCGAGCTATCAACCATAGTCCACCGAAATGTGGAGATGCAGGGGGTATAAAATTCCATTGTATTCCTTCTTCTGCACTAAATCGCTGAATTTCATCCGAAGCACAAATTTGATAAAAGGATTTCAAAAGAGCACAAGTAACCTTAAAATTTGTGGCATTATCACTCCATATATTGGAAGGTTTAGATCGTCGAGCAACAAATCTTCTTAAACAGGCTAAAAATACTTCTGTGGTCAAGTCTGAAACAACTTCCAAATGAACGGCTTTGGTCGAAAAGCAGATGAATATAGCAATGTATGCCTTTAGTGTTATTTTTGATCTTTTTAAGTTAGGCTTTGTTATAATAGGACCGGCTAAATCCACGCCAGTCTTCTCAAATGGTCTAGAGGGTATAATTCTATCACGGGGCAAGTCACCCATCATTTGTTGAATAGTTTGATGCTTTGTTCGAAGACAAGTCATACATCTATTTATAATTCGTCTTACTTGGCTCTGACCAGATGGTATCCTATAAAACTGTCTTAATAAAGAAAGAGTGGTCTGAGTACCCGAATGTAGAAACTTTTTATGATAATATTCAATCAATAGTTCGGTGAAATAGTGAGACTCTGGTAACAGTATTTGGTGTTTCTGAGATTCTGATACATTAGAAAACTTCAGTCTTCCACCGATCCTTAACAGTTCATCTGTATCTGAAAACACATTTAAATTCAAGATCTTACTGTTGTTCGGTAGAGGGCGTTTTCCTTTTAAACATCGAATTTCCGTTTGAAATGTGGAATTCTGTACAATCTTTATTAGTTTTTTCGTTGCATTTTGTAACTCAGAAGTATCTAAATAATCATGTTTCTTAATTTTTGGTTCTGGTTTACAGGTATTCAGAAATTTCAAGCACCATGCAGTAATTCTTATTAATTTCATACAAGAGGAATATCGATTAATTAAATCAGTGTTTCCTTCACTTTTATCTACAATAGTTGATTTCACAGCAGTGTTTTTCTTTAGTTCTAACTGATCCTTAACTCCAGAAATATCTAATTTATCAAATGGTTTTTTCAATTTTTGCCAAAGAGTTCTGTCTTTTTTTAACCATTGGGGACCTTGCCACCAAAGATGATTATCTTTCAATTCTGAAACTTTCAAACCTCTAGTAACTAGATCGGCGGGATTATCTTGTCCAGGACAATGCAACCAACTAAGTGGATCACTAAGACCTTTTATTTCCTTTATTCGGTTTCTGACGAACATTTTAAATCTTTCTGACTCTCCTCTAATCCAATAGAAAGTAATAGTAGAGTCAGTCCAAAAGTAGCAAGTTGCAGGAAAAGATAAGTTTTTAGCAATTTTATGACAAAGTCTAGCAGACAAAAGTGCGCCCAATAATTCTAGGCGAGGTATAGAAACAGTTTTTAATGGGTTCACTCTACTTTTTGCTGCAATGAAGATGGTAACAATGTTCTTGTTTTTTAATACTGCTCTAAGGTACACTACTGAACCATATGCTTTCTTTGAAGCGTCTGAAAAACTGTATAACTCAAAAAAATCAACTTCTTCGATGACAATATCTGCCAAATAATATCTGGGAACATTAATACTATCCAGTTCTTTGATTTTCTCGAACCATTCATTCCACAAAATATCCAATTGTTTGGGTAGATTTTCATCCCAGTCAAGTCCTAAACACCAAATTTCTTGGATTAAACATTTATTTCTAATAGTATAAGGACTTATAAAACCAATTGTGTCGAAAATACGACCAACAGTCTGCAATAGATAACGTTTAGTACTAAGTTTTTTTGACAGGAATTTTTCTAAGTTTTGAGTTTTAAATGAAAACTTAACACTCTTTGGATCCCAAGCAACCCCTAAAACCTCGGAAGGTATAAAATGCTGATTACTAAGATTTAAGTTATCTATTACTTCATCAACGTGTAAACCATGTGCTTCCCATTTTTCACGTAATTCTAATGAGTTTGTTTTCCATTTCCTAAAAGTCATACTAGCATTTTGAAATATTTTAAAGGCTTCTTTACTTAATTTAAATGCAAAATCAACATCACTTTCACTAGTAATCAAGTCATCAACGTATAACGATGAATTTAAAATGACAAAAGATTCATGAAATGTTGTTACATACCTTTGTAAGTGATGTTTGATAGTAGCTGCCAGAAGGAAGGGGCTTGACTTCACACCGAAGAGAACTCTTGTTAATCTGAAGATCTTAAATAACTTACCTGGATCTTCAAAAAATGGTTCATCATACCAAAAAAATCTCGTAAAGTCCCTGTCTTGTTCATCGATCTCGATCTGTAAAAATGCTTGTTGTATGTCTGCAGTAATTGCTACAGGAAAATTTCTAAATTTGATTAAAAGGCTGAACAGTTCAGGGATAAGATTTAATCCTGTATATAAACAATCGTTTAGTGAAAGTTCACCTTTAGCATGGGCGCTTGCGTCGAATGCGATTCTGACTTTGCTAGTCGACTTATCCTCGCGAATTACTGCTCTATGGTGTAAGTAAAATGTTTTTTCCTCCGATGTGTTGTTCTCAACAGGTTCAATAATATTCTCTTCTAAATAACTATCTAAAATAGCTTTATATTCCGAGAATAACAAAGGATCGTTTGTAAAATTTGTTCTGAACTTCAAAAATCGTCGGTATGCCACTTCGCAATTATTATTAAGAGACATTTTCAAATTAAACTTCCATGGGAATTTAACTTTGTACCGATTATCTTTAAAAACTATGCTTGATTGAAATTCAGTCATCATTTCTTCATCTACATTACTAAAATCTTTAGTTTCAGATTCAATTCCTAAGCTTTCTAATTGCCAAAAATTTCTGATTTGATCCGATATATCCTTTTCTTCAACTATAATTTTCATGCTAAACAATTCGTTGGCTGACTCCATGTAACCCTGTAAACACCAGCCATAAAGGGTTTCAGTAGCTACGAGTTTATCCTTTACTCTTTTAATGCTACCAGTTACAACATTATAATAATTATCTGATCCAATTAACACTGCAATTTTATTATTATTACATTCGTAACTGTCAGCTAGTTGTAACCCTTTTAATTTACTGTAAGTTTTACGAATGTATTTATCAGGAGTGGGTAAGCAAGCAGCTGAAATTTGATCTGTCTCGAAGGCTTCAACTTCAATATTTGAAAAGGGATCATCTCTATTTTCTAATTTTACTTTTACTACATTATACGTTTTATCAGTTGCCTTTTCGGCTCCAAAAGCAAAAACAGATAAAGTTTCTATTGGTTCAGTTCTATTATCTTTCAGATCGTTTGCCATCACGGAACAAGTTTGCAAAAAAATGCTGCATTGTGTGTTTTTATTTTGTACATTATTTATAGAACTGTTATCACAATGTGAAACAGATACGACACTCTTATCCGTATTTACCTTTAAATCATTTTCAAGTTGGAAACAAATGACCCTACTATGTTTTTTGTTACAAATATCACACATTTTAGTTTTTTCACATTCCTTAATTCTATGTTTGGCCTGTAAACATAAAAAGCATCTTCCCTGCCTTTTTGATATTTCTTTTTTTCTGATCTATAGTCAAAGATTGACACATTTCACTATTATGATCAATACTGTTACAGAATAAACACGAATTCTTATTTACAGAAGTCATTAATTCAGCAGCTAAAACATTATTTTGTTTAAATCCTTTCGTACTATATTGCAATCTCGGTTTATATTTGGTTGTTTGTCAATAAATTTTGATCTATGTTAAATTTTATTATCACTGGGAAATGATTTTTTAACATCTAAATCATGGATAGTTAATACCATTTCGCTACTTTCAACTTCGTTTTTAAGAAAACTCATGAGATTGTCTATATTCCACATTTCTCCATCATTTAACTTCCGATTGAATTCTAACGTTAAATCCGGAGGTATTAATTTAAGTAATATTGGACAAAGTAATCCACTGTATGTATCTGATTTTACACCTAGTGACTCTAAATTACGAATTTGTACTAGACATTTATCATACAGATTTCTTAAACCCCGAGTGTCAGAAGAACTTAATCAGATATTCCATATTTAGTAAAGTATTCAAATGAGCAGGTACGAGCATATCATGTCTACCAAATCTTTCTTTCAAAAGAGATACGGCCGCTGCATAATTTTTTTCCGTTAGACTGAATCCACTTATTGTGTTTGCAGCCGTTCCCGAAACTAAACTTTTCAAATAACTAAATTTCTCAATATCTGATAGACTTGTGTTTTTATCTATGGCTGTTTCGAATGTGTTCCAAAATTCCATAAATTTATCAGGTTCACCAAAAAACCTATTTATTTGTAATTTTGGAAGCTTCACTTTTTTTTTAGTTCGGTAGTAGCATGATGTGCTCGCACTGGATAAACATTGTTAACATAAGCATTGTTATCATTAGAACATAAGTTTTTTATTTTAAAGTTCAGTTTTGATCTATATGATATTACTTTTTGATCATAGATGTCACAATTTAAAATTTCGTTTTCAATATTTTTAGCATTAATCGTAGTTACAATGGTGTTATCTAGCTCCTTAATGGTTTTATGTTTTTCATTCAATTTATCAAGAAGTTCTAATAATTCTTGTACAGAATATTCTGTATTACTTAAATATTCATCTATACTTTCAAATATTTTATTCAGAAGATTCTGATATGTATCACGCATTTTCGTTTGTTTATTTTCAGACATTTTCAAAACAAAATATAATGATAAAATAAACTCACCGATTTCCAGTCAAACAAAATAATTACTTTCTATTACGCAATCACTCTCCGAACGAAGTTATCATAATCCTTTTCAAGGTCGCTTGCACCAAAAATGTTTGATTCTCTTTCGAATTCGAATCAAAACTAATCTAAGTAAAATGATAAATATATTCTAAAATCTTACGTGTGGTTCAGTGTAAAACTATCTAGTAAACTAATCTAAGCTGATCAATTTCATTTACGGCCCAAAAAGACATTTAATAACATTTAATTACATAAAAGAGTATTAGCGCCAAGTATTCGACGCAATACATATAGAAATCTACATATCAACAGAACAATTATTTCGCTTCAGTTCACATGAAAATATGAGTTCAAGTTACGCATGCGCTGGCTAAATAGCTATTTCACGAATTAGCCGGAACAGTGTAAGTATGAGTAATTAACTGGAATGATTATTTTTTAAATTTGAAATAAATAGCAAATATAATTTACTAAGTTAGTTATACTTCTTACAAACTTCCATACTTACGTACACTAAAAAGGAAGAAACATTCGTCCATTATATTTTTATACATAAAAGTAAAAATTGTGTGTATATAACTTATACAAATCTACAATTCTCGAACAATATGCATGAAACTTCATATACAACTTCATAACCCACTTTTAAAAACAAAAAATAATGGTTACTTTAAAAAAATTCTAGGCCAATCTTTATATTCCTTATTTTTAATCACCGCCAAAGTTTAGTTTTATAAATAAATAAATATTATATATATATATATATACTAGCCGGTCGTTTCCGAGTGAGGCCCAGATACATAGTGCAGCGTACCGCCCTGATTTCGCTTGGGGCCCAGAAAGTGCATTTTATATGCAACCAGCAAAATATAAATAAAACACTTTAAATTAAAAGTATACGAAAATAACTAATAAGAATATAAAAAAGCACTCAAATAAAGATTTCGCGACATAATTTTTTTTTCATGATCCTTCTGACAAAATACTACTGGGCCCTAATCGTAATTATCTAGGGGTGGGGCTCAAGTAGTACTTTGTATATGGGACCCATTCGGAAGCGACTGGTTAGTATATGATAAAAAATCAGCAATAGATATGTTTTTCGTCTAATCTTCCGCAATTGGGTTCATAGCCGATGTTGCCCACAAACTCGCTAGCTACAAAATCGCTGAAATACATGATTAAATGCTTTTTTTGTACTCTTGTAATGCGGAGTTTCACATTCTTACTTAAAACTGCTGCTGAGATATGGCACAATTACCTAATATTTTCGACACACAGTGGGACACCCTTGATGGATTATTATCTAAAATTGCTGAAATACATAGTTACCTATTTTTTTGTAAATTTGTTATCCTAAATTTCACGCATCTACCTATTTCTGAGATATCGCAAAATAACATAGGAAATCCGACCCCCGTTTAACGCTCTTTACTGGCTGAATTTCTAAAATCGCGGAAATACATGTTTAACTATTTATTAGTAGATTTGTTATCCTGAATCTGTGATTTCTAGATCATAACTAAAAAATGCTGCGAACATTCGAAATGACCTAAAATTTTCAACCCCCATTTAGCCACCCTCCTTAATTGGTGAATTTCTAAAATCGCTGAAATATGTGCTTAATTATTTTTATAGCAGATTTGTTATCCTGAATTTCACGCTCTTATCCAAAACTACTGATGCGATATGGTGAAATCATCGAAAATTATCGATCCCCTCCCATTTAACTCCCTTAGTAGTTGAATTTCTAAAATCGCCTAAAATGCATGTTTAACTATTCTTTAGTAGATTTGTAATCACGAAATTCACGCTCCTAACTATAACTTCTACTGAGATATGTCAAAATGGCGTAACCCCCCCCCTATTCTCAGAATTTCTGAAATCGCTGAAATACATATGTTTAACTATTTTTTTCGGTAGATTTGTTATCCTCAGTTTCATGATTCTACCTATAATTTCTACTGAGATATGGCAAAATGACCTAAAATATTTGACCTCCTATTTAACCGCCTTAGTTGCTGAATTTCTAAAATTGCTGAAATAATTTAAAAGGCACAAGCACGTTGTGCCTTCTATTATTTTAATGTAAGAGGCACGTAGACAAAGTGCCTCTGATTAGGAGAAAAACGTTAGAGGCACAATGAAATGAAAGGCATCGGAACAGAGCGAAATCTAGTCAGAAGCACGAAGTTAGCCTCTGACAGATTTGTGCCTTTGAAAAAAAAAACTGTCAGTTTCACAGGTACACTGAGAAACAGACATGCGCAACAGCCGTTTACCCGTCATGCATTGGGATCAGTGGAAGGGAAGGGAAGCAATGGCCGCCATGTCAATACACCTGTAAACAACGACGACACGAAGCTAATAACGAGTCTGGAATAAGTAAGTAGTATATTTAACTTAGTATTATTTTCTGTGAATATTATAATATAAAACATGATTCTTTATACATGGAGATACTCAAGATTAGGGATGGGGCAACGATAAATTTTTCGTCAATCTCTTAGTTATTCAAGTTCTATCTTACTATTTTCAAAGATTTACGGGGAACGCGGCCACCCTCCTGCGTACATCCATGTATATGTATATATTATATATATGTATCTCTCAGCAAATCTTTCTTTTTATATTCATATAAATAGTACTTAATAAATAATAAAATGAATAATACATAGTGTCATTATGTAATCATATATAGTATTTCCAAGACCATACTCAGATTTTTTCCCTCGTAAAGGCGTTCTTTTAAATAAAAGTATAATATGAATTGATAATATGAACTGTTTTTGAAGGAGGGTGAAGGTTAGGCACTCACCTGGCGACAGCCTTGAATACTTTCTACATTTTATAAAGTTTCACAAATCACAATGTTGATTCACATTTTGCACTCTAAAACATTATTTGTATATTTAAAGTAAAAGTTCCTTAAAAAATATTATTTGTTTAAAAATATATATAATTTAATTTAGATAGTGTCTTTTAAAAATTTTGAAGAAAAAAAAAGAAAAAAAAATATGTTTGTTGTAATATTATAAGCTCCGGTAGCCGACATTACCGATTGATGTTTCCTTACTTCACTGGCGCCTGTATCATTTTTCATGTTTTTAATGTTTGTCTTTTTTGTTTTTAATCAAGCTTTTATGCCTTTTTATGTATTTTATGTATAAAATAAATTTATATGTTGACAAGGTTCTTTATTGAACCACAGAACTGACTTAGGCCACATGGACACACATTTTAATATTTATTTCAAATTTATTTCAATAAATTGGGGGTTGAGACAATTTTCTATTAAAGTATTCTGCCTTAGACAAAATTTAATCTATGTCTTTATATATGCAATGCTGGGAAATCTCTCTGTACTTTCTGCTGAGTAGACTGATTTTACTGTAAAGATATAAATTTAATATAAAATATAATTAAATTACAGGCTGTGCCTCTTATAATGGTGGCACATGCATGTACCACCATTATAAGAGGTACAGAATGTACTTTTAAATAAGAGGCACTTGAATATATAAAATCAACGGTACATTGTGCCTCTGAATCCCAAAGGCACTATGTACCTCTTAATTTCAAAGGCACCGCGTGCCTCTTAATATTCAGAGGCACAAAAATTCAGAATGTACCTCTTAAATCAGAGGCACAGTTTTAAGAGTGTATATTTTTTGTAGATTTGTTATCTCGAATTCCGTGCTCCTAACAAAAAATTCTGCTGAGATATAGCGAACAGGCACAATGACCTAAAACATTGGACCCCCCCCCCCCATTTAACCCCCTTAATGGATAAATTTCTAAAATCGCTGAAATATGTTTTTAATTATTTTTTAGTAGATATTTTATCCTGAATTTCACGTTCCTATCTAACACTGCCGCTAAGATATGGCGAAAACGCGAAATGACTAAAACATTTCGAACCCCATTTAACCCCTTAGTGGTTGAATTTTTAAAATCGCTGAAATATGTGTTTAACTAACTTTTAGTACATTTGTTATCGTGAATTCCAAGCTTTTAACTAAACCTGTTGTTGAAATATGGTGAAAAGGCAAAATGACCTAAAACTTTAGACCCAAATTTAACCCCCTTAGTGGTTGAATTTCTAAAATCGCCTGAAATACATGTTTAACTATTCTTTAGTAGAATTGTTATCCCAAATTTCTTGCTCGTACTTAAAACTCCTGCTGAGATATGCCGGAAAGACGAAATTATCCCAAACTTTCGACCCCCCATTTTACCCCCTTATGCTGTGAATTTTCAAATATCCTTTCTTAGTACGCGCCTACATTGTGTAAAGAACATGTCTTCCAAATTTCATTGTTCTAGGACAAACGGTTGAGGCTCGGCGTGGGTTATGAGAAAATAAAGCTCTTCTTTTATAAGTATATAGATATATATATAAATGGACAGGGTGATTATAAAAAAACTATCCCGACATTGGGCCCCTAACTGTTATACCATTCACAGAAACTGGATGAAATTTCGGCAAAAGGTATTTTAAGGTATGCGCTCAAGAATGATATGGAAAACAACAGTGTCACTCACACAGGTACGGTTACAGTGAGAAAATTTTGAAAAAATCAAATGGCAACACCCAGTTTTTTGTGTTGGAATGTGATCTCCATTGTGAAAAACTCTAAATAGCGTTGGAACGGCAACTGTAGCATGAAAATCACCGGCGGTTGATAGGCTAAAAGTGAGGACAACCAATAAGGACAGAGAAGCAGCATAAAATATAGCATTTTATTGTGTTTCACAAATTTTCCACATAACCTCCTTCACACACGATGACACTTTGCATGCGGCGGATGGTGGATAGCACTACAGCACGTATCATGGCAATAGGAATCACTTGAATCGCAGTTCTGATGGCATCTTTCAAATAAGATGCAGTTTGAGGACGAAACTGATACACTTTGGATTTCAAATATCCCCACAGCCAGGAATCTACTGGTGTCAGATCAGGAGACCTTGGTGACCACGGAAATGAGAAATGACGGGAGATAACTCTGTCACCAAACTGTTGAGTTAAGACACGTTTGACTGAAGACCCGACATATGGAAGAACGCCATCTTGCATATTGAAATATGTTTTTAATTATTTTTTAGTAGATATTTTATCCTGAATTTCACGTTCCTATCTAACACTGCCGCTAAGATATGGCGAAAACGCGAAATGACTAAAACATTTCGAACCCCATTTAACCCCTTAGTGGTTGAATTTTTAAAATCGCTGAAATATGTGTTTAACTAACTTTTAGTACATTTGTTATCGTGAATTCCAAGCTTTTAACTAAACCTGTTGTTGAAATATGGTGAAAAGGCAAAATGACCTAAAACTTTAGACCCAAATTTAACCCCCTTAGTGGTTGAATTTCTAAAATCGCCTGAAATACATGTTTAACTATTCTTTAGTAGAATTGTTATCCCAAATTTCTTGCTCGTACTTAAAACTCCTGCTGAGATATGCCGGAAAGACGAAATTATCCCAAACTTTCGACCCCCCATTTTACCCCCTTATGCTGTGAATTTTCAAATATCCTTTCTTAGTACGCGCCTACATTGTGTAAAGAACATGTCTTCCAAATTTCATTGTTCTAGGACAAACGGTTGAGGCTCGGCGTGGGTTATGAGAAAATAAAGCTCTTCTTTTATAAGTATATAGATATATATATAAATGGACAGGGTGATTATAAAAAAACTATCCCGACATTGGGCCCCTAACTGTTATACCATTCACAGAAACTGGATGAAATTTCGGCAAAAGGTATTTTAAGGTATGCGCTCAAGAATGATATGGAAAACAACAGTGTCACTCACACAGGTACGGTTACAGTGAGAAAATTTTGAAAAAATCAAATGGCAACACCCAGTTTTTTGTGTTGGAATGTGATCTCCATTGTGAAAAACTCTAAATAGCGTTGGAACGGCAACTGTAGCATGAAAATCACCGGCGGTTGATAGGCTAAAAGTGAGGACAACCAATAAGGACAGAGAAGCAGCATAAAATATAGCATTTTATTGTGTTTCACAAATTTTCCACATAACCTCCTTCACACACGATGACACTTTGCATGCGGCGGATGGTGGATAGCACTACAGCACGTATCATGGCAATAGGAATCACTTGAATCGCAGTTCTGATGGCATCTTTCAAATAAGATGCAGTTTGAGGACGAAACTGATACACTTTGGATTTCAAATATCCCCACAGCCAGGAATCTACTGGTGTCAGATCAGGAGACCTTGGTGACCACGGAAATGAGAAATGACGGGAGATAACTCTGTCACCAAACTGTTGAGTTAAGACACGTTTGACTGAAGACCCGACATATGGAAGAACGCCATCTTGCATCCACACAACTTCAGATAGAGCATTTTGCCGTTGCAATGCGGGAATCGCGTAATAAGTTAACATGTCCAGATAGCGAGCACTCGTTACTGTACACGTATGCAGATCACTGGCAGTAGCCTCTTCAAAAGAGTAAGGGCCGAGGATGAACGTACTCGTTATACCACACCACACAGACACTTTTTCCTCGTGTAATGGACGTGCATGCACAACATGTAGATTATTCTCTGCCCAGTGCACACAATTTTTCGAATTCACATTACCAGTTAACGAGAAATTCGCCTCATCTGTCCACAGAATGAGTAAAATCCAGCTGCTATCTTCATCGTACCGGATAAGGAATTGATTTGCAAAATCCAGCCGTAAAATATAGTCTCCCATTTCCAACATCTGGACACGCTGGAATCGATACGGAAACATGTTTAGAACAGAGCGCAGAATCTTGCGTACAGTTGAATTCGGCAGATCCAGAACACGTGAAACACCGCGTGCAGTGGCGGGACGAACTGTGCTTATCGTCTGATGGACTTCTGCAACAGCTTCCACAGGAACGGAAGATCATCCAGACCGAGGTCGATCGCATGTGCATTGTGCAACCAGTTTCTTCAAATTTATGAATCAAGTCCCGTACAGCTTTGACAGTGCACGGGCCTCGCCGTAATCCATGGTTTCTGCGGTAAACACGCAATGTCTCTGTGGCATTTTGTCCATTCAGGTAATAAATCTTTACGATATCATCACGTTCTTTCCCTGAAAGCGGCATCTTGTTCGGAATGGCAGAAAGGAACATACGCGGCTCGCATTTTGCAGTGCTTTTTGTTTCACCTAGCGTGACGACGTCAGTCATGACTGTGTCTTACGTAGAACCCGAAATTTGCGTTTCTTGGTTTCTTCTTCTCGATTTGTGGAGAATTACTCAGGCTGGGATATCAGCCAAAGAAACGGTGTGACGTGTGACGTAAATGAAACGAAAATTAATGCTCTGGTGCTAGAGTTGCAAAGAAAGGGTTTATTCCCGGTTTCATTTCCAATAGACCCGGTTTATTCCCAGGTTTATTCCCAAAAGACCTGGTTTATTACCAAAAAACCCGGTTTATTCCCAAAAAACCTGGTTTATTCCCAGGTTTAAACCGGGTTTTTTCTAGCCTTTGCAACTTTATCTGGTGCACGTCAAAGTCCTTTTTACTTTTCCCTTGCCTAGTTCCGGTGATTTTCATGCTACAGTTGCCATTCCAACGCTATTTAGGGTTTTTCACAATGGAGATCACATTCCAATACAAAAAACTGGGTGTTGCAATTTGATTTTTTCGAAATTTTCTCACTGTAACCGTAACTGCTTGAGTGACACTGTTGTTTTCCATACCATTCTTGAGCGCATACCTCAAAATACATTTTGCCACAATTTCATTCAATTTCTGTGAATGGCAGATTTAAAATTACGACCTCTGGAAAAACGTATCATTTCTACATCCCCTTTTAAACCTGCATTATGGGTTAGATATGTCGATGACATACTGCTCATATGGAATCATGGTATCTCTGCATTAAATGATTTTCTGGCGCATGCCAACATTATAGATAGAAATATACAATTTACATGTGAAACTGAAGAAAAGAATTTATTACCATTTTTAGATATATATCTTATTAAAAATATTTCAACACGTAGCATTGATAGTAAAGTTTATAGAAAACCTTGCAGATCCAATAACACAATATCATACAATAGTAATGTCCCGTTTAATTACAAAGCAGCAGCATATCCGTTTTATATCAAAAGGGCGTTTGAGGTTAGTTCAGAATGTTATTTAAATGAGGAGTTGAACAAAATTAAAGGGATTGCATATGAAAATGGTTTTTCAAATAAATTTTTTAATAAGCTAATTTATGAGTACAGAAATAAACAAGCTACAATAGTTAAAAAAGATATGCAATCTTCAAAATTCTACAGTCTTGATTATATCCCGCATCTTTTTGAGCGGATTAAATACGCATTAAAGAAATATAATGTAACTCTTATCGCTAAACCCCCAACATAGCTTAAATATTTGGTACATAGAATGATTGACCCTATTGATAACCGAGATAAATCTGGCATTTATATTATTCCTTTTAAAGTTAATGGCAGTTATAAAATATATTCATATATAGGCATGCCAACTCGCAAACTAAAGGAAAGGATTAAGGAGCATACAGCTGACATGAAAAAAGGTAGATTATCCACTGCTTTATCCAGATTAAATCAGGCCAAAGATATTGACGTATTTTTCAGTAAAGCTAAAATAATTTCACGAGGTTCACAGTATAATAGTTGCATAATTAGAGAGTCCCTAGAGATTTTGAAAAAAGGTGATAATACATGTAATGATGTATTATCTTATCAGATCCCTCGTTTATGGTACAATGTACTGGGTATCACTGGGGTTTTCGGTTTCTCCAGATACCCCCCCCCCCAGCTTGTAATGGTATCATCCGGACATCCGTCACTCCCTTCATTTCATAGCTGTTTGGTTTCGCCCATTCCCAGCCTGTCCAAAGCGCGCCATTTCGGAGCTGCGTCTTCTCGAGTGCTGGTTGTTCATTTGAGGAAGACTAATGTTTAGCCGAAAGCTCATGGATTTTGACATCTTATAGTTTTAATGTTTTAAAACTGTGTTTTGATTTATTGCACCTCGATAGTAACGTAACTTATCAATGTGTTTACTTTGTGCTTTATAAAATTTTATTAGGTGAATTTGACGTTTGTATTATATAGATTTTTCTATATATTTTTAACGTATGATAGTTAGGGGCCCAAATGTCTTGATAGTTTTTTTTATAATCACCCTGTTTATTACTCTCCTATTTTTTGTAATTTCCTGTTGCCACATTCTTAATGACAGAGCGTGTCTTTTTTTTTTAAATATTCACACATATCCTTTATTTTATGTGATTTTACTCATTGAGACCTATGCGTTTTATTTTTGCATACAGAACTGACGTGACTCTGGGCATTTAATGCTCATCTTTCGTATACAAAATGAAAACTTTTATTATAAGTATGTTAAATTGACGTCGTATGTTCTTTTAAATGCATATATAACTAAGAAGTCTAAAAATACGAAAATTTCAATTTCAAGAAAAAAATCTGAGAAAAAATAATCTTCTAAATATGACGTCCCTTACGATATAAAAAGGCATTTAATGCATATTGAAAATAGGTCTTGTCCTAACTAAAAAACCCCTCGCCATACGCGCAAATATATAACAAATAATCTGTTAAATAAAGTTTTCTGTATTAATAGTTTAAATGTATTAATAGTTCTTTTTAAAAAAAACCTTAAACCCAGATAATTATAATGAAGATAAACGTGCCTGGAAATGTCTTAAACAGGTGGCGTTTGTGTAATTTGCTGTGCGTAGATGGCGCCACATTAGCTTGGCTGTACGCAGGTAACTCCAATCCATGTTGGCACTGTTTCGTTATAAGTCCTTATCTATGCATCGTTACTCTGATTTATTTAATGTCTTCTGAGAAGAGATTCTATACAACCAACCAACCGAAGAAAAAAACCGTATTTTTAATGAGAGTTCTTTGTGCATTTTAATTAATATTTCAGAAAGTATTAAAATTCTGACGATCAGGTGCGCCAGAAGAGGTTTGGACTACTTAAATCTAAATTTCCAGCCTTCTAGGTGGGCTAGATTTTGCTAGCAATCGCAGACAGACAAACACACACACACACACAGAGCGAAACTTTCTTTTATTAGTACAGATTAGAGTGCAGTTTACAATATCGGAAATTTCGTGTCAATAGTAAAAAGTAGTTTAAACTTTCTACGACATAATTTTTGCTACAGAAATCAAAACTATTTCCTAACTTATAGTGCCAACTGCACTCCGGTACAAAAGTTGTTAGTTTTTTAGGGTTCCGTACGTAAAATGTAAAAACGGAACCATTATAAGATCACCCGTGTGTCTGGCTGAATGTCTGGCCCATGTATTTCGGCCGTGTTACGACCGAAAAGTATGGAACGTGAAAAGTTCAAAAGTTCAAGCTTGGCAGAGTTATACAGGCTATTCACCCACATACTTATAGTTTATTAGCCATTCACAAATATTTGTAGGAAAAAAATAGGGGACTAATTAAGTTTATATTTTTTGTATTGTGTGGGGCATTGTGTTCAAAATATCTCCTAACACCCAACTCCAAAATATATTTGTTTTAATTTTAGGTATTATATATTCAGCTATATCGCCGGAAATATAATTAAAAATACGTTCCCTCCCCTCTAGATTCTAATCTACTGAAACTAAAATTACGAAATACTAGGGGTAGTGGGAGACTATATAAACATTGCAGGTAAACTATAGCGTTATTTTCCTAGGTAACATAGTTTTCGAAAAAAATCAATCGCATTTTTTGCAATAATATTAATTAAAAATCTATCGAGAAAAACGCGTTAAGTACCAAGGCGGTATTGGAACATTTTTCATGCTTTCTTAGCGTGCTTGGCACAATGCCAAGTTTAACTTTTTACAAGGTCTTTGTTATGAGTAAGGCGGATATTGCAGTTAGTAATTAATAAATTTATTCTATGAAGCCCTTTGTACGCGAATAAAACTTGTATTTGACCGATTATTTGAGTTTTTGAAATTTTAACAGAATGTCGGACTCTTCCAGGTATATCTTTCTTTTTTATGAAAAATTCCATTTTTGACAAGCTTTATTGTGTCAACCGCATTCCAATAAAACATTCTTTTTCTTATGCTTTTTTCAAATTTTGCCTCTGGAGTTGATATCCACCTGAATTCGGTTCGGAAGTGAGTTCACAAGGTTTTGCAGGTGAGTCGCATCCAGTTTAAGCCACTCGCTGATTATTTGATCGCGTAAACCCTCCAAATTTCGGGGATGCTCTTTTCGGCGTTTTACCTGCTGTTCCAACATGTCCCACATATTTTCTATGGAGTTAAAGCTATGGGATTTTGCAGGCCAATCGATATGCAATAGGTGCGTATACTTTCAGCCCGAAACTTTGCTTTTGTCATTTTGAATAATAGGGGTATCAACAGTATACTCATCATGAAGACGCTGACTGAAAGGCAACACTTGATCATCCAGAATGTTAAAATAAGCATTCTGGATCATTTTAGTGGTGATCTCATTGCGCGGGATCAATCGAGAATAAGAAAAACACCCACATTGCACCCTTTCAGGATGAAATGATGCATTTGTCCTTCGGTGCACTCGACGACGTGTGTCATTTGAATAAAGGCAAAAACATGATTCGTCAGACAACATTACATTCTGCCAGTTAGCTGCTGTCCAAGTTCGGGGATTTCTGGTCCATTGCAGAAGCGCAGTTTTATTATGTGCCTGTGTGACCAATGGCCTCGTGCGATGTGCCCTACCAAATTTCCATTGAATGCAGTTCCTTTCCCAATGTTCTCTCTCTAGGAGGTTGGAATGGACCTTCATTTACCGATTTCAGCAGTTCTTGTCGGGTTTGGAAGTGATTTGGATTCACAAGCCGTGAAACTCATCTCAGGTCTCTCTCAGTCAGGATCTTTTCCGAACACAACTCTGACGTCGTGTTTAGTGGCCAAGTGTACTAAAACACTGCTTGTAGACACATTAAACAGTCCGCTGGGGAACACCAACAAATCCAGCAACTTCACTTACCGTATGGCCATGGACGCGGGCAAACAAAATTGCTTCTTTTGCCACTCTGTCACGTGGAGTCACATTACCCATGTCACACCACTCATCTTCACCACTCATCGCTACTGCCTTATGATCACGTATATTCAGTGCGCGCGCAGTTGAGAACGTGACTCGACGCAGCAAAGTAGATATGTAAAGGCTTAACGATGAATCTGTGCTTGCGCACTACGGTGACTATTGTTTGTCCTGTAAGCTTATGCATACATAGAGTAGATTACGTAAATTTATATATATACATTATAGCAGAACAATACGTCTGATTACTTTATTTTACACAATATAAGAAGATATAAAAGGCTAGGATGTCGATCTGGGTGGCTTAGTGGCAGAGCGTCAGCACGGTACGCTGAATGTCTCAGGTTCGAGTCCTGGCCCATGTCAATTTTTCACTCATGTTGATTTAGTGTATTTAATTGTCTGATAAAGTGTGTGTTCTTATATTAGATTACGTAAAGTTTGTAGTAAGTTAAGTAGTAAGTTTCACTTTGACCACGGGGCCATCTCATTGCCTTGTGCTTAACTCCGGCATGTAGATATTTTAAAGTGGAATATTTTTTGTAGAAATTTATAAGTTCCAGTTCTGCTGCAAGTCGTGGAAAAAGTGTGAGATGTTTCTACTATATATAAAGAACCGTTGGACATACGTAATCTATGTATACTTGACATTTTTTATAAGTGAATTTGGCGTACTCAGTAACAAAAATTTGCAATAATACAGTGAGCAGTTATGTTATATTAGTTGGACAGTTCAAGACAGAGATTGGAATTGCTTTAGAATTGTGAAAGTTGGGAAAGGTTTTTTTTTTCCTTTCTTATGTTTATTTTAAATAGTGAAAGGGTACTAACCAATTTATTCGTATATATGGTAATAACCCTTTTAAATATTAATCAAACTTTTGTTTTTTTTAATTAAATTTCTGGTTGTGATTCGTTAAGAAGCTGGCTGGTTCAAAAAAATCTGCCACAACTGGCGCCCGAGTTAAGCATGATTCGAGGAGTCAAGACATACATTGCCTTGAGTGTATTTCGTCGTGTAGCTAATGTTAAAGAATCCATTACGCAACTTGGGAAATACCAGAAATATAACAATAAGACTGATAAAAAAAATCCTTATTACTGAAATTTGCTTTAAAATGTAATGACATATTAAGGGTTGGAAAGATTGGCAAATTTTTTATTCCTGATCAATGAAAGCATAATGAGCAACTTATTTCCAAGTTAAGAGAGACATTTCAATGTTTAGCCGATAAAAGTAGCTTGCGCAAAGAAATTCTATTGTAATAGTCGAACCATGTCCCAAAAGCCTCAAAACATTTCTTACATAAGCTCGATTTGCGATTTAAACTTGATCTCAAACTGACTTTTTTTTATCTTTAAGATATTTTTTTACCTTTATTTCATGTTTTGATATAAGATTATATTGACATTCGTCCGTTTAACAACACCGATTTACATTACGATTTGTTCTTGAAATACCAAAATATAGATGTTAATTAGAATAAATTTGATTATAAACGTTTAGTTTTTGAATTCACAATTTGAATATTATATTATATACTAGCATGCTACGCCCGCTGCGCTGGGCCATTTTTCTAAATATACCTTAAATCAAACGAAATGGCTTTGTATTTTAAAGGAATGTGGATCTTCACCTACAGATGCTACCTTAGTAAATATTTTCAAACGAACCTTGAATCAAACGGATTATATCAATGGATTTGAGCATGTATTTTAAAGCAATAGGGACGTTCACCTGGATTTTCCTTCAATATTGCTGTAAACGATGTGAACGACATTGCGTTATACTATATCATACATTGGACAAAATTTGGGCTAAAAGAAGCAACTCATTTAGTTGATCATTTATAGTAGATTTTGGTAGGAAAATGAGGCCATTATGAGATTTTGACAACGGGAACTAACATGTTCTCTAGTCAACATACTACTAAAAGAGAAAGCATTACAATGATTGCATAGATTGACCATTGAACTTAAATAATATTCGGGTGATTCATTTTCGTCTGTAAGTTCTTGAACTCCGTCCCTCTTTCTTGTCTCCATGTGAGATTCTGGTAATGTAAGTAGAATCTCACTCTATGTAACGTAACATTTTTATGTAACGTATTTCGCAATATACGTCCTCTTCTGGCAAGTCTACTACGGTTTTTCATCTTTCGATTCCAGCAGAGTAAATACAGTGAAAATTGTAATAAATTGTTTGCACATAAATAACAGTGTTTAACTTTCATATTTAAAAAATGGTGAAACACAAAAAAGTGAATTTTTAAAGCTGAATATGAATAAAATTAAAATGACACCATTTTCACTGTCTTTCCATTTTTTTAGACCACTAGCATTCGTGTAACCGTTAATCTGAAAAAAAAAATTCCAATGATTAACTCTGGTCGAAGAATAAACCTCTAGTTTGTATCCAATAAAATCTTCCTAATCTTCCATAATCTTGCCGATATCCAAGTTTGACGTCAAACATTAGAAGTGCTGGAAACGATATGGTTACTAATGTACCAGAGTTAGTTACAAAACGAAGTTATTTACGCGCCAAGTTATGTTCCATTAAATAATGTCAAATTACTGTTAATTCAATTACAGATCTTTCATTAACAAAATTCCATACCTTAAATAAAACTGACAATGATAAAGTTAGTTATGCAAAATGTTAAGTAACATTATTTTTGGTGCTATTACTATAACCGAAGATTTTTTTTGCATTTCTCTAAAGAGCATAATAACACGGAGAAATAAATTCATTCCTCACTATGTTTAGCTGCTAGGAATGTGTGTAGGTCGAAAAGGCTTTAAAATGATCGAAAAATTATCTAATCAGAATTCCAGGTACTCGTTTTTTTCTTATCCAGCCTGAAATTATAAATCGACAAATTTTATTTATTCCATTCGCCACCATTGGCATTACAAAGTTTTTCCGTACATTGAAAGCGCCATAACAGTGGCTGAGATGTTCTGCTCTCAAAGCTGGCATACGGGAAGTGCTGGGTTCAAACCCCTGTCGCGCTCGTTGACGTTACCGTTCGGAGTTTTCCATAGTTTTCTTCGAACCTTGCGTAAATACAGGTTAGGATCCCTTAGAAATACCCCCCACGGAGGGCACTCCCCCCAAGGTCTATATCCCTCGTGTAGATACTCAGCCGTCATAAAATCAACCCACCGTACATTGGAAGCATTGTTTTTTTGGTAAAACTTTGCTTCATAATTAAAAAAACTCATAAATTTATCAGCCGCTAATTTCAAAAGTCGTCTAATCTTCTGTAATCTGAATCGTCGTCCAGAGTAACCTTCAAACATAAACGAAACATCCAACAATATAGTAAAAATGCCAACAGGCAGGTGACCGGAATACGGACAATTAGTCCAATGTCTTTTAAAAACCTTCCTGAAAGATGGGAAGATATGCAGAAAAAAATAAAAAGAAATGACGAATCAAAAAGAGCATCGAAAATTTACTTCAGCAAACAATTTTTATTGCAAAATGTAGCCTTTTGCGATAGTAATAACGCATAAATGCACACATCTCCGTCAAGGATTACACTTATATACGTAATTAAGTTTTTTATCTCAAGTTTGAAAATTCAAATTTTTTTAACATTTTTAAAAAATTACAGAGAAAACAACATTACAAATTTTCCCTTTTGCTCGGCGGTCAGGGGGTTAAGAATATTCGTTGGTTCCTAACTTTTGAAACAGTGAATGTTTCTATAAGTGAAATTGGCGATATATTAAAAAAATAATAAAATAAAAATAAAAGAATAGACAATATTCGCTGGTCTGAGTTTGAGGCTATAAAAATAATATGTTTGGTGAAAACAAACCTGCGTGTTTCCGTAGTAAATTTTTAAATATCTAAAATTTAATTATTTTACAATAGGTGTTTGAGTAGCAGACATTCAGTACAATTTAACTATTTGATCCCATATTCATAACAATAACTGCTATTTATATAATTTGCATTTGAATATAAAAATTTACTCCAAAAAACATCTTGAATACACGACAAAAAATATTATTGCTAATACCGCTTAAGCGGATGTCACGCTTATGCATTTTTGGTTTAAAATCACATTGCTTGGCGACAAAAGTAAAATCAAAACCTTAAATAAACATATAACATGTAACTCATAAATGCAGTCAATTACATCTGCTAGTTCCTCCTGAAGACACATGATAGGGGAGTTATATAAAAAAATTAACAGAAATAAAAAAAGGAAAAAAATACTCATATTTTATTAAATCAAATTATCAGATGCATCTTTGTTATCCTGACGCAAACGATAAATCGCCAAATATTGACTTAATCTTCAATTGCAATCTCATGCATTGCAATTGCATTACAAACATGTTTTTTTTCTTTCTTTTTCTTTTTTTTTTTTTTGCTGGGAGGAGGGGGGAGGATTTTAAATATAATTAATAACATAATTTTTATTTTATTTTTCTATGTGTTTGCATTATTTTCTGATATAGCCGTTTCAATTTAAAAAAATCCTTTAATAAAAAAAAATGACCTATGGTAACCTTATCGTCCATAATAACAGAACTTTCCATCATAATTATAAAACTAATATACGTAAAACTATGTGTTATATACTAAAACCTTCCCTGAAAGATTATCTATCCAACAGTGCAAGTTCCGTCAAATTCCATTCAGCAAAACTCAAGTTATAACGGAACGGAACGAAATTTCCGTTTGTGTTTTATATATATAGTAGATTAGTCTGTGACCGTAGAGTGGAAAGATTTTAATGACATAGAAGAATGCTAGCAACATAATTTTGAATAAACAGTTAAGATAAAATATTACTTTAAATTTATTAAATCATCTATCAATTTTACAGTAAAAGAAATTATAAACAAATTGACATATAGAAACACTAACAGATAAGAAGAGATAATGAAATCAAATTATGATTTTGCTGAAGTATATATATATTTATTAAGAACAAGAATAAATAAACAAAGAAAGGCAAGTAATTAAACAACATTAAATTAAAACAAACAAGAAATTCAATGATTATCAACATGAGAGATCTTTCATTCCATCTGTTATCATCAGCCATTTTGCTGATCACTATATTTCTTTTATTTATTTATTTGCGTTAAACTTTTTAAAAAGTAAATATAAATATGTGCAAACTATCTTTATAAATAAGTAATCAAAATACAATTCATCCTACGTATTTAATTCAAAGTTAAAATATACAATTTGGTACATGTAAAAATTCTGTTTAGGATATTTCTCAACGGATTTTATTTTATTGCATAACGTAGCAGCAATAGTATTTTATTCGAAACACAAATTTTTCAAATACTTGCTTGAGGTGTATTTGAAATATTTCAAATTCCTTGCTTGTACATTCTTGCTATAGCATTTTCTTTATTGAAAATATGATTTATTCCTGGCACGCTATGTTTTTTTGTGCATTTAAAATCCTATGAAGAACATGATAAGCTACTCATATAATACTTTTCCAAAAAGAAACATTTCCGGAAGGAAAATCTGTTTTCTTATTTAGTTCAACAATGTGGAAATGCATTTTCGAATAAATAAATATTCCAGATTTGCATTGGTTTCCTAAAATACGTTTAGAATTATTCAATGATTGTATTTCCGTTGCTTTAATTTTCTAAGTTATTGTATAAATCTTACTATATAAATCTTAGATAAAATCAAACCTTAAATAAATACTTTAATCATATGTGAAAAAGTAGTATTTTACAACTGAAGAATTTTAGCAACGGAGATTATTAGTATTTAATCCCATGCATCTGTGCAATCGTGCGTTAAAATGAAATCTAAAAAAGCGTGTCATAATTTAAAGAGCTGCGATATTTTTCTAAATATATCATTGCTAAAATGTTTATATTAAGTATGGTTATTGAAATTTTCTACTGGGTTACAAAAAATAAATCTGCTTTACACGCTTATAATAACTTAACCTTTCAGAATTCTCATGAAAAAAAAAAATTGCTCTTTAACATTGTCTGTAACGTTTCTCTTCATGTTTAAAGCGATTTGAAGTTATAGTGTAATGATTGAATAAATACTGAAAAAAATGAAAGCATTATGAATCATACGCAAAATAAACAGAATTTCAGAATTGTAGATTTTTTAAATTGTAATTATTAACATTAATGCACATGTATATAGATAACATTTTACCCGATTGGAAATAAATTGCTACGGTTAACTGCAATATCAGAGCTCCAATAGTCGCATATCTGAATATATTACTTCTGAAATGTTTTTCATATATATGATACTTGAAATAATGTACTTGATTGCACAAAATAAATTATTTGATATTGCTTGTAATAGATTAAATGTTCGGTAAGTTCTTGAAATGAATTCTCAATTTGAACTCTGTTTATCATCAAGTGCCAAAATATATGTTGTATAACCTTTGTTCTAGAGTTGTTTTTGCTTTTATTTGGTGATTCCAATGTATACTATATTATGAAGAAGAATATGTGGAAAATATTTTCGCATTATACAGTATGGCCACTACAGTATGGTCCCTTGCCACCCTCTTAACTTCGGAACGGCTTCTGCTATATTCATAAAACTAGTGTCTAGGTATAGTAAAGTAGCCATGCGCTATTGAATGAAATCGCCTACGGCGCCACATGGTGGATTACTGCGGGGTTAGCATTCCTATCACGAAAACGGAAAGAGAAAGGGGAAAAAAGTGATTTACAAAGTTGTGCAGCATCATCGATTTAGTACGAAAAGGCACCTTGTAGATACTAATGCGAATAATAGAACGGTTAAAATGGGCATTTGTTTTTTCTCGTGATTTCCTATACTGTGACGTGACAAAACGATCTTAGAAAGAAAAAACAACTAGTTGAAACAATATACCTTTATTTGAGATGTTCAAATTTCTCACCGTCAGCTGCAATGCACATTTGGATACTTGTTTAATTTTCACGTTGCACACGTTGGACCATAGACGGTGAAACTTTGGCACATGCGTCCGTAATGCTTCGTTTTGATTGAGAATCACAAGTGATACCACTGTGACACATTTCGGTGACGTGTTTTGTCCGAAAGATAATCATTTCTTCTTCCGTTTAAGTATCGTGACGTCATAGTGTAGGAACTCACGAAAAATCAAATGCGCGTTTTAACCGATCTATTCTTCGCATTACTGCCCCCAAGGTGTATTTTCGGACTAAACCGATGATGCTCTACAACTTTGCTAATCACTTTTTTCCTATCTCTTTCCATTTTTGAGATAGAAATGCTAACTTCGCAGTTCTTCACCAGGTGGCACCGTAGGCAATTTGATTCAGTAGCGCCTGGCTACTTTACTATAACTAGACACCACTTTTATGAATATAGCAACAGCCGTTCCGAAGTTAAACGGCAAGGGACTTTATTGGGCGTATTGTATGTCTCACAATAAGTATTTTATGTCAAAGCCGTAATAGGGGTGAGAATTACGTATTTTAAGTTAAACATAAAAAAGTTATTGATGAATTTTTTTGTAGTACTTATCCCATTTAATTACTACAAGTAAACAAAACAAAATTACTGTATTTTTTAATTAATATGTTTCTTTTGAAACCCGTAAAATACATAATTAAAAATATACTACTAAAAACAATTTTAGTATTAGATTTATTTTGAGTAACATCATTTATTACTTACCCATCATACGTACTATAGGTTAAGTCTTGTAATCGTTTTGAAAATCAAAAGAAAAAACTTGACGGATTTCCACGTTTCAGACACTGGATATTACGAAAAACATATTTTTAGAAAAAATATTTTGCCGTCCGTCTGTCTGCGTGTCTGCGTGTATGTGTGTATGTGTGTATGTGTGACTGTAAACGCTTTATCTCCAGAACAATTTGAGATAGAGACTTTAAATTATGTATGTACATAGTATGTAATAATGGAAAGAAGCTTTTTGAATTTCAGTAACCTCGATTATGCGGAACTAGTTTTTTCGGATTCTCGAAATATTCGTTCTGATAAAAGGTATATAATAAATTTCGAAATTGTTTATTTTAAGGAGTGAATATAAAATACAATAAAAAAACGTAAATTTTGCATAAAGAATGAAATCAATCGTATGATTAGTTGTCGAGATATTTGGAATCATATTTACCACACTCTTCCATTTTTCATGACCCTGTATTTCATTCAAATTTCAATTCAATATGTTTTAATTGGAAATGAGACGCTTAATCCGACCCAGACGTTATTTAATAGGATTATCAATTTTGGAGTTATAAGGATGTTTCTTTTACTCAATTCAGTAATAGAGCATTGAAAGTTTATGACGTCATCAAGCCACAATTTTATTCGAATTTCAATGTATTTTATAAATAGTTTACACATATTTCATTTTCATATTTTATATTATGCATATCCATGACGAGTAAGTATTACGGTGGCCCCCAACGACTAGTTTTTAGTAAATATACAAAGCCTGATTTTAGTATATTATATATATGTTTCGTGATTATATAAGAATCAATTTAACTTGTAAGGAACGCATTTTCTTACTGAGGAATTAAACATTTCAATAAAAAATCATAACTAATAACTACACAATGAATACATAAAATATTATTTTTAATAATATAATTTGAAAAATACCAATTTTCTGAATCTTTAAAAAAAGATTTTTCTTCTTTTATGTTTAAAAATCTATAAGTAAAAGTGAGATTTTAAACATTCTGAAATAAAAAACCCAAAACAAACGTTATAAAATTTTATGCACCAAAGAATTGAAAAAACGCTTGTAGTATGTATTTATCAATTCTGAAAATAAGTTAAAATATGTATCCTTTCGTATGCTTTCTGTAAAGCCTTTCCTATGATCTTTGCAAAATATATTTTACTATTGAAATGTAAAATTAGATTTTCGATTTAAAACATATATTTTTGAAATATTTATATGCTGTGAGATTAGATTGTTGCAAGTATATTGTGTCAGATTATTTTACAGTTATTGCTTTAGGTTAAGATCTGGAATTTTGAATCTGACAATCTGGAAAATGTGTTTATATTTGTATTTGAATATATAGAACATGTGAATATGTATAAAGTATATGCCGAAGAAATTATTTTTGTTAGAAAAAGAAAGTATGTATTGTTGTTTATTTTGTCAATGGAAAAATAGATTTAATAGCGTAAATATTCACAGGTATGTCATTTTCCAGTAAGAAATATTCATAGCCTTTAATAGAGACGGGAGAGCAGCTTTTATATTTGAGACTCCACATATTTAACACAAATTTTAGATTCATCATGAAATAGAAATATTTTTGGCTAATTTTTTACCATTAAATTTTGGTTCGTTAGAAAAAAATTTGGGGTATCTAGACAAGCAGATAATTATTTCGACATAGTAATGCATATTTAAGGAAAAACAAAATATTTTTCAAAATACGTTGTAGGGACATGATTTGGGTAGTAGATACACTTAAATTCTCAATTTTTATATTTCTTAAAACGAATCTACGTTCAAAGAACAACTTATGTGCCAAAATAAGCATTCCTTATCCAATTAATTTCGATAAAAATATTGATAAATATATTAATAAATATTACTAGCCAATCCCGCACAGAGTATCTGCACTCTAGTGTCTACTCCTTTAAATACTTCATGCATATTAGAACACACGAATTTCAGCATTATATGTATAAATATCATATATAAAAACTTCTCCACTTAGGACTGGGTACTTATATATATACACGTCATAAAATATGGACATCATTTAGAAATATGAAAACAGAGGTATTTTTTCAGCATCGTGCATATAAAAACCTTTGCATGCACACAATATTTGTTGGATACTCTTTAAAATTAAAAAAATTATATATATATTGAAAATATTTACACCATTCGCAATTAAGAAAATATTTTTTTCTTTTTTTTTTCTTTTTTTTTCTTTGCACGTTTTTATATACACAATTGTAAATTTCAGAGCTCGGAGATATCATTAATTTAACATTATTAATTATACCATTGACAAATTGTTTGTCGCTGTTAGTATGGCTCGTCCTTTAAGCTTTTGAGGTGTCACCGTTAAAAGATCAGTGTTACTGAAAAGTTGCTGCACTGCATCTTGTATATCTGGATAGCAAATTGGGAGCAACTAAATAATTTTCCCACTTTGACATTCGCCAACCTGTAACAGCCAGCTTGCTAACTCTCTCTCTGTTTGAAGGGCACACATATTTTCTGTAAGTTGCATAATATAAAATCTTCTCTTCTTTATGCACATTGAAACTGTTAGTGGTGGTGAACCTCTATAAATGACAGATAGGACTGACTTGATGGAAACCTCCAACCAATAAAATTATTTTATTCATTTATTATTATTATTTATTTGTTATTACTCAATCTATATTATAACTAACAAATATATGCATCCGTAGCATTGACGTCATAACGATGCGGACAACAATGAGATTAAACTGCATAAGGTACAACAATGCAGTTAATGTCTTAATTAATAACAAAATGGCGCGTTTCTTGGTTTGATTTCACACTTTCTTTTCTTTTCTTTGTAGGAAGTAGCTACTTTTTAAAAAATAAATAAGAAAAATTACTGGCCAATTTTTACAAAAATTTTATTTTCGGATGCAAAAAAAAATTCTACATATGTGTGGTGACTTTTAAAATTGATTACTCAAATACTTTTTTTTTAATTATCGCAAATTAGTGAAAACAAACCTCTCTTTGCCATCGGCAAATGATAAATAATCACAATTTCTGTGCCACGTACGATAGCGTAATGTATATATATATATATAGATTTTTCCCGTTTTTCACCACTTTTATATGCAAATAAATTAGAGAGAGTTAATAGGGGAAAACACATATTATACGTTATAATATTTAAATTCCTACGTTTGATAATTTGTAAAGAAATTTTAATAAAATAATTGTTTGAAGATGGTTCTTTATCTGTTCCATATATTTAATATTCAAAATGTATGATACCATATCTAATACATATGTGATTACCAAAAGTCTCTTTCCAACTGTCCTATCAATATTATTAAATATACCTCAGAAAATCTGTTTTCCTCAGTGAAATGTCTTTAACTTTTCCAATAAAATTACTACCTAATTTATAATAATTCTATACCATGAACATATACGAACATGAAATTCATAATATTGAAACTATCTCGCAATATTTCTTTCAGATGATAAAATTTGCGTTCTAGTTAAAGTAAATTTCTACTTTTTAATTATGAACAAAACTTCTTTATTCTCACTCGGTAAAGAAAATTTAACAGTAAGGAAACTTCTCATGTTTAATTGTAGACAAAAATACTTTTAGAAGCATATAGCATAACTTTTTAGTTAAAGAGCCATTTAGATGAAAAATATAAAAGTATTTATATCTCAAAATATGAAGCACGCATAATACTTTCGCATTTACTCTAAACTCAACTTGAAGAAAATAAAATCACTATGTTGCCTTTTTGAATATTCGCCAAAAATTATATGCATATCACCACTTATATAACACATTTTGCAGTCATTTTTGCAGTTAATTATGAAAAGAAACATTAAATCATGCTTTAAATAAACAGCTTTATATAAATCCCTTTACTTTTTATTTGAGGAAATTTTAATGCTGTGCAATATAAGCCCTATTAATTATGATTATACTGTTTCTTAATATTATTTGATGATATACAATGATGATATACAATAATTTATTTCTAGGAACATTTACTTTAATGAAGGAAATATATACACACTGCAAAAAATAAATAAAATATATACAAGTTATCACTGTTTTTTCTGATTCAAAACAAAAGTTTATGAACTCGTAAACATATGCACGAGTGAATTTTGTAATATGACCCGAATTAATGTCGCCAAATTATTACACCCACACATATATGTATGTAATATATGTATATATTTATATTTATAAATCGATAAATAAACAAATAAATATAGAGATAGACAGATAGATAGATTGCTTGATTGTTTAATATATAGATAAATACATATTTTCTTTCCACCCATGTACAAATTTCTATAATTCAAATTCTTTCTACGGCTAGTAACTTTTTCTCGGTCTGTAAATTCTTTCATTTTTAGAATATTCTAATTAAGCTGCAAGCTTATTTCTAAATTTTATAGGGTGTCTTTCAAGATTTTTCCCGCAGAAAGCATGGCTCATTTTTTTACTCATACGCCAGTAAAGAGACACGATATACGTTATCTGATTCCTTCTTCTTTAGAAATCTTAAAAGAGTGTTCTGTTTTGGATCCTTGGGATCTTACGCCACGACAAATAAAATCACCTGCACAGTCTAAGATCACACATTTTTCGTGTTACTAATTGCAATATATTGCGTAACAGCAACGATGTTAAACAGAGTGTTTTATATAAAACTGACAAGAATTTTCTTCTCTTAAAATTGATTGACCTCATGGAGGGCAAGCATTTTTTTATTGAATCATTATTATTGTGTTATTTTTAAAGAATTTTATAAAATGTTGTACTTTAAGGTTATTGTTTTTAAATTTTTATTGAAAGATTATGGTTTTATATGGTTTTAGATTGGTTTTAAAACTGATAATAAATGTTTATTTTTTTTTTTTTTTTTGTCAGTTTTAATGAACTGTTAATATTGAAGAATTCAAATTTAATGATGGAATGTGTTGTGTTTCTTTAACTCCAGAATTAGGAATGCAAATAGAAAATCTGTTACATCGGTTACAATTTTCTTATAAAAAATAGATTATATAATAAGTAGACGTGTATTAATTAATCTAAATTTCTTCAAATTAGTAATCTAGCAGTTTAAATCAATAATCCTTTAAAAATAAAAAAAAAGTATGAATTTAATAACGAACTTACAGAAATACTTACAGAAAAGTGTAACGAGATTGATGGACCTAATTTTGCAGATTTTGCTTAATTTAAATTAGATTTTGTGTGTCAATTTGAGAAATACTTCCATAAAAAATTTCAGAGTTTTAGGAAACTGTGTTTAGATGAAAATCTTATTTTAGAGAGTTTTACTGATGTAATGAAATCTCTGAGTATTGAAATGTTTTAGCAGTAAATTATTCAAGTACTACCACTGGGGTGTTTAAAGTAGTTAGTAGAATAGTATAAGTGCCAATATCTACTGGTATGCCAGCAAGAAATTCATCGGAACTTGCTATATCTCAAAACCATCAAAATAATGCACCGATTTTTCACTCTTGTAAAACATATCGTATGTGGTAAAAATTAAATGTTTTTATCTGAGCTTTGCCATGGAATAATCATGGCGTAGTTCTTGATCGTGATATAAAATATCTGCTTCGTAACTCTTTATGGAGGTAATTATTAATATAATATTTGTACCGTAAAATTATAGCATGACTCAATTGGGAGATATTTTTGAAACTTGAATGATTTCTGACTTATTATAGTGCATAAAAATAAATATTATTTGCGAAATTTTTATGAGGCGAAAGTATAAATATGACGTTATTATACATAACTGTATTTTGATATTAATATTTAATAAACATTTATATTAATCTAATAGCTCTCTCAGCCACCTGATCTTGATATGAAAACTTAAACTTCCTTATTCGAATTTCATTTCGTGAATGCGTGAAGTGAACATTTAGTCAGATTCCCAGAGGCCCAATCATACTTCTGAAAGTAAGAGAAACGACAGATAAGTGACATTTTCACGCACAGATAAATAGTAGTTATCTCGAAAAACAAGCTCACAATCTAAATCTAGACTGCCTTCATAAGCAAATACGTAGACACTTCAATAACACTCCTTGGAATCTAAAACAAATACATATAATAACCAGTGGGACCCGTGCGAGTATTTTGCACTGCAATCCATTTTTTTTTAGGATCGTAGTATTTTTTTAGAAATAGATTTAATTTTTAAAGAAACATTAAAAATAAAAAAAACCAGTAAATTACATTGGTACAAGATGTCGCAAACGCACCGGGGTTTCTTTTTGGCACCAAAATGGCGATTTTTCGCCTGGCGGGGTAACGTTGTGACTTTTGCTTTGCACGGCAACTTGGTATTTTATAATAAAATGAAATTTGTATGTAAATAAATTTAAAATATTTCAATATAAAAATAATAAATAAAATTAAAATATATGTTATAAAAATTATGTGTGTGTTAAATAAAACTGTGTGTAATAATAAAATGTAATGCGCGTGTTTTAAAGTAAAATTATAATACAATTTTGTTATAAAATAAAACTAACATGTTTTCGCCATCTAGGCCTAACAGGTATTCAAAAATGGGATTTTCTCGCCAAAATAGCACCAAAAAAATTTGCGCCAACCCCGTTGCGTCAGCTATACCTGTTCCCTAACATTAATTAGTCACGCCGGAATATCAGCTCATTTATTCCATCAAACTTACATAAAGGCACAGGCAAGAAAAAAAATTAACAATCATATTTTAACTGCATGGAAAAAAAATGGGACAATCCATGGTGTCTTTTTCTCCTAAACATTGCAATTTCAATTTTGCTTTTTAACCTAAAATATAGAATAAACACGTGCGGAGATGTCACACTTTAATCTTTTTTCTGCTATTATTTTTTTTAATCATTGTTGAGCGTGATATAAGCCGGAATTTTATTTTTGTGGCAACATTAATTTGAAGAAAACCTTTCATTCTATTTATGAAAACAATGCCTATTTAATTTTTAATTATCAGCAAATTTTAATCAAAAACATATTTTAGGAAAATGCAAGTGTACTATGTCAGTAGCCTGTTCAAAATCCTTTCATATCGTATCTCATTCGTCGTTCTGGGTTTCGTATTTTCTTAGAAAAAGGGATGTTGACAGGAGAAATGATATATGTGATTGGGCTAAATGTATGCACAAGATTTTTATCTTTTAAACACCAATTTACAGCAAAAAAATTTAACTGCAACAAATGTGGGTAATAACTTTATTTTTTAGTTATAAAATCAATTTTACTTTATTACATCTGAATTCATCAAAACTGTACTGAATTCGACACTGCAACGTAAAAATTCTGCTTTCTTACTATCTCAATCGTAGGAACATGTGCAAGATGTTCTTCACTCCTCTGTGAAAAAAGCAACTCATACTAATCAGGAAAAAATTTTCAAATGCAAGTTCTAAAAATAAAATATCGAAGAGAAATTTTCCTTTTACTAAATATCCAAATGCCATATTCAACATTCACAAATTATTCTTGAAAATTAGTAAACAGGCAAAAATAAAATCACTATCATCACTGGAGACAGGAAATATTAACTTATCCAACCTAAATCCCTGAGCAAGAGAAAACTGCAGACTCCGATAAGATACCTAAAATATCTCCACTGCAAACACAAAGGGACACATACTAACAGCATCCTTTTCTGTGAAAGTTTTTACACCTTGAAAAATAAAAAAAACAACCCATGGCATATTTTTAACAGTATTGTATACCATACTAATTCATCTTCTGTTTCTTATTGAAATAATATATATATATATCTACCCTATATATATAAAATCCTAATGAAACGAATTTGTGAAACGATTTTATGAAACGAATTTATGAAACGAATTTATGAAACGACTGATTAAACGACGGATTATGTTTCAGGGTTATTTTTAATAAAATATTAAACGCTTGATGGTAAAATTAATACCAATTGTCCATAAAAATCCGCGGATGTCGAAACTGGTAATATAATTTTGAAATTGGAATTAGTTTTCGAGATATTAATTTTTTTCTAATTTTAATGACATTTCTGTAATGATGGCAACTAATTAGTTTTTTTGTGACAAAAAAGGGAAAAAAAATGAAAAGGATCCCGATAGGGATTATTGATTTCTTTTTAATCGTCATTTTCAAATTGAAATTGAATTTATCTTTTATTTCAATCGATAATGAAGACACGATTGTGATTAAATTATGTTTTTTAGGAAAATTTTTTAAAAAAAACACATTTCTATCGTTAGGATTCAATCGTCTGTCAGCATTTAATTTAATTTATAAACTGAAAATACTTTGAATAAATTCGTCCAAATGACGTCATTTATGTAAACGCAAAAGAAAGGGGGGGGGAGGAATTAATAGTAATTATTATTTATTAATATCATTTTGTTATTCTTTTGTAAAATTTAATTAAACGAATTTATAAAATCACTAAAACGAATATATAATTGCCCAACTGAACGGAAGGAGAAAATAATAACCTGCTTGGTTTTCTTTCCAATTTTAATGAGAATATGACATCAATTATGGTAAAATGACATTTAGTCCTTTCTCTCTTTTATTGACAGCAAGAAAAAAAATCCTCCCTATATATTAGAGAAATGCTATTAAAGTTTAAAACAAATGAATATTTCAGTAGCATTACTTTTTGTTATACATACAATTTGTTATACATACAATTTATTTTACATTTTTGTTTTACATACAATTTGTTTAGCATAAAATGTCATTTATCCTATTTTATATATAATCAGAAGTAATATAATTAAACAATAATATTAAACAATAATAATATACGTATAATTAAAATAGGCATAAAAACAAAGAAATCGTCGAATTTGTTTTCATGGCTGTTTATGTCATTTGGCACCAAATCTCGCTTTCTGATGCCCGAATTGCGCCAAGCTTTTTAAAAAAGCCTCAAGACCCCTATAATAGAAAAGCACCAAAAGTTCATTGGGTTTGTTTTCATAACTTTTGGCAACAAATCTATGTATATTAACGAATCTATCCCTTTTCGAAGCTCGAATTACGCCAAACCTAAAAGCAAAGGATGCTATACTGGAAAAGTAACCGATTTTCTTATGGACAATATTCAAGTGACATAACATGGTGTAAAATTATTGCGCATAGCAAATTTGTTTAAATATCTCATCAATTGATGCCGTATAAATGCAGGCATGCATGCACAAAATATTTAATTAATTTTGTATGATAAATAATTATTAGAAAATTCGTATATACATATTAATTAAAATAAATAATTTACGTATATAAAATAACATGAAAATATGCATGATGGTGCACTAAAATATTGAGAAAATTAAAACCTGTTGCTGAAAATGTCTATAACATAGTACTTTTCAATACCGCGGTTCTTAATGTTATTCACAATCAGATGGAATTTTTCTCATCCTTAAACGCAAAGGAAGAATAGAATACTGATCGTTGTTATAAAAGTCCGAGAGGTGGTCACAATTTAAACCTAACCATTTTATACAAGCTGGTTTTCAAGTTGTAATTGATTTTGCTTATCAATCCCGAAAACTGTCGTAAGTTGTCGCAACAGCTGTGTATGAGGCCATGACAATCAAAAAATGCCCCATTAAAACGTTAAAAGCATGGCAACCTAATTACATATTTACCAATATATTTTTAAAACAAAGCACGCTGTCATGTTTTTAGAGGCTTCGAAGTCTGAGCGGGGGTTGGCGAGCGTAGCTCGCAGGGGGTAGGCCCCCTAGTGTATATATATTATCAGAAAAAATAAAAATGGTAACTTTCCATAAAATAAACCTCATTACACATAAATATATATACAGTCTGTTACAAAATTATAAGACCACTCAGAATTTCACCTTTTTTCAACAAAGAAAATGTTAGTTTGAAGTTTAAAGTAGTTGTATAGAAAATAAATCTACCCTATATATATAAAATCCTAATGAAACGAATTTGTGAAACGATTTTATGAAACGAATTTATGAAACGATTTTATGAAACGACTGATTAAACGACTGATTATGTTTCAGGGCTATTTTTAATAAAATATTAAACGCTTGATGGTGAAATTAATACCAATTGTCCATAAAAATCCGCGGATGTCAAAACTGGTAATAGAATTTCAAAGTTGGAATTAGTTTTCGAGATATTAATTTTTTTTCTAATTTTAATGATATTTCTGTAATGATGGCAACTTATTACTCAGTTTTTTTGTGACAAAAAAGGGAAAAAAATTGAAAAGGATCCCGATAGGGATTATTGATTTCTTTTTATTCGTCATTTTCAAATTGAAATTGAATTTATCTTTTATTTCAATCGATAATGAAGACAAGATTGTGATTAAATTATGTTTTTCAGGAAAATTTGAAAAAAAAAAATCACATTTCTATCGCCAGGATTCAATCGTCTGTCAGCATTTAATTTAATTTATAAACTGAAAATATTTTGAATAAATTCGTCCAAATGACGTCATTTATGTAAACGCAAAAGAAATTAATGGTAATTATTATTTATTGATATTATTTTGTTATTTTTTTGTAAAATTTAATTAAACGAATTTATAAAATCACTAATTCGGATATTTGAAACGAATATATAAAATAATAATTGCCCAACTGAACGGAAGGAGAATAAAATATCCTGCTGGGTTTTCTATCCTGCTTGGTTTTTTTCCGCCAAGCTTTTTAAAAAACGTCAAGACCCCTATAATAGAAAAGCATCAAAAGTTCATTGGGTTTGTTTTCATAATTTTTGGCAACAAATCTATGTATATTAACGAATCTATCCCTTTTTGAAGCTCGAATTACGCCAAACCTAAAAGCAAAGGATCCTATACTGGAAAAGTACCCGATTTTCTTATGGACAATATTCAAGTGACATAACATGGTGTAAAATTACCGCGGATAGCAAATTTGTTTAAATATCTCATCAATTGATGCCGAATAAATGCAGGCATGCATGCACAAAATATTTAATTAATTTTGTATGATAAATAATTATTAGAAAATTCGTATATACATATTAATTAAAATAAATAATTTACATATTTAAAATAACATGAAAATATGCTTGATGGTGCACTAAAATAGAGAGAAAATTAAAACCTGTTACTGAAAACGTCTATAACATAGTACTTTTCAATACCGTGGTTCTTAATGTTATTCAAAAGCAGATGGAATTTTTCTCATTCTTAAACGCAAAGGAAGAATAGAATAAGTAAAGTCCGAGAGGTAGCCACAATTTAAACCTAACCCTTTTATACAAGCTGGTTTTCAAGTTGTAATTGATTTTACTTATCAATCCCGAAAACAGTCGTCCGTTGTCGCAACAGCTGTGTATGAGGCCATGATAATCAAAAAATGCCCCATTAAAACGTTAGAAGCATGACAACCCAATTACAGATTTACCAATATTTAAAAAATAAAGCACGCTGCCATGTTTTTAGAGGCCTCGAAGTCTGAGCGAGGGTTGGCGAGCGTAGCTCGCAGGGGGTAGGCCCCCTAGTAACTCTATAATATTTATTTAGCTGAGAAAAAAAAAACAATATTTTTTTATTTCATGCCAAACGATTTTACACAAACCCACTGTTTCATAAATATTAGACAACTGTTATATTATTAATAAAGCAGACGATTTCATTTTAAACTCAGAGCTTAACTGTAACCTAAACAATCTGTAAAATTTAAAAAGAAGAGTAAAATGCAGAAATTCTGAATTATATCTGATTTTTTGATTTTATTAGTAAAATGTCTCGTCGGAGTGAGCTGTCTGAAATAGAAGAGTGGAATTCTACAAAGGAAAAGGAATGTCTGAACGTGAAATAAGTAAGATTCTTAATTTTTCCTTAAAATTCTATTCATAATGTTTTATATGAAAAAGAATTGCGTGGAACGAATAAACGATCTGGTCGAAAAGAGAAGTTATCAGATCGTGTTAATAGGCGAATTGTAAAACTGGCAACAAAAAAATACTAGTCGACTCGTAAAATAGCACAACAGATAACTAAAAGGGTATCACATGCAGCCGCGTGGCGAAGTTTGAAATCTAATGCTGGTGTTATTCGTCGTAAATTAAAAAGTAAATCACTACTACTGAAATGTCACAAAGAAGCTCGTCTTAAGTGGGCAAAGAATGTCATGTCATGAAACTCGGCATGGATAAATATACCGTTTTTTCCTACGTGAAAATATTCAATCTTGATGGTCCAGAGGGCAATACGTACTACTGGCATGATTTAAGGCAAATATCTCGCGATTTCTTCAGTAGGCAGATGGGAGGCTGTTCCATTATGGTGTGGGGCGCATTTTCATATGCAGGAAATTGCGATCTCCAAAAATTTGAAGGGAAAATCAACTCGGACAGTTACCAACGGATGCTATTTCGAAGTCTGATACCCTTCGGATCGGTTTTTGAAGGTGCAAAATGAAAATTTCATCAAGATAATGCTTCCAGTCATTCATCGAAATCAACAAAAGAGTGGCTTAAAAGAGAAAAGATTTATATTTTACCTTGGCCAAGTCAAAGCCCTGACCTAAACCCCATAGAAAACTTGTGGGGTTATTTGTCTCGCCAAGTGTATGAAAATAACAAACAATATCATTCAACATATGAATTAGAAATGGCCATTATGGAGAAATGGGACAATATTCCCGAATCGTTCCTTAAAAATTAATTAACTCTATGCCAAATCGTGTGTTAGACGCTATTCAGAGAAATGGTGGAGCAACATCTTACTATATTTGAGAAAACTGTCTTTCCCACAGGTGGTCCTATAATTTCGTAACAGTTATTTTGACACTTTTTTGTAATTTTGATGTTTAATTTTTTCCGAATTAATTTCATTTGTGTAAGTTGCTACATTTTACTAAAAACTTGATGTACTAACATAGAATATTCTTCATGTTGATTGAAATATTTTTTTTAATTACCTAAATAGAAAAATAGAATTACCTAAATAGAATGTTGTGGTTTTATACTTTTGTAACAGACTATACATTTTACAAACATTTTCACCAAAATACATCTTGAGATGCAAGTGAAACTAATTAACATCGAAAACTTCCCCAGCCTAACGATACCGAAAACGCAAAAGAACCACGAAAAGAAAGAAAGATTAACTATAGTTTGAAATAATAAATAGAAAATGTGTATGCACATATTGACCGCTCACACGTGTTCACCTACTCATGGCGGATGTCGAAATAAAATTAACCCTTAATAAAGAATTCAAGTTCTATACATTTTAAACACACTTCATACATTTCGAATAGACATAGTTATAAATATTAATAAAAAAATAATTAAGTTACTTTTATGAATGGAAATTTAATATAATATGAGATTACATTAATGGTATTTAAAAAAATATATTTATTTCTCTAAAGAAAACTACGAACTTGTGTCATTTTATAAAGTTTAGAAAATTATTAAACTATTAAAGTTTTATGTATGAATGTTTTATTGTTTATACCATACTATTTACGCTTAACCATCATGGTATTAGGATTTTATGAAAGGGAACAGTATTGAAAAATAGTTCGGTCGGGCATTTTCTTTCTTTGGATCAGTGGAAAAAATCCACTTTCTCTTTGTATGTATTTTACCCATTTCAAATGCAAATTTTGCTTGTTCATTGGGAACAGTACTTCTTCGAACATTTACGTGAATAAAAGTTAGAATAGTTGAAATATATTCAATGAGAATCTCAAATTGAAGCGCCTTTTTTTTTATAGAAAATGTGATTTATTGGGGCCTAGGCGTTGGAACACCTCTTGATTTATTACACATTACATTGCAGGATATATGTGGCACATAGATAATAATACAAACTTTGTAAAACAGTAGCGGTATTATATTAGGTACTCATATAATCTTGTTCATTTATATTCTTGTGCAAACTATGTATATATATCTGAAAATGTTTGAATACTTATATTAAAAGTTATTATATAATTTCAAATGTGGTGTTTAAAGTAAATAAACAAATATATATATGTATATATATAAATCCCTGACGGCTCGGCCTACAAGGTCTGCTTGTAGGTGGAGCCAGCAGGGATTTTTTTTTTTTTTTTTTTGCTTTTTTTTTGCCTTTTTTTTGCCGTAAGAGTTGGTCCCATAATAAAAGTTGTAGATAATTTTAAGGAGATTTACAATAAATTTAAGCGGATTTGATATCTTGGGAATTGACGAAGTTATGAATTTTTTTCTTCTAAACCCCCTTCCCTCACCCCCCCTTGGGGCCATTTTTATTGATATCAAAAATCTGTCATACATAAATTTGCGGCACTTTTCCTAGGAGTAATATTAACTTTAAACGGATTCGATACGTATCATAATTAAGAAATTTTGGGGGTTTCTGTTTTAACAAAAAGCCCCCCCCCACCTTGGTTCGATTTTGCCCATTAACGAACTTGGCCGAGATTTTATGCCCCTTGATTTTATGTATCAGTTTGGAAGAGATTTGTGCAGAATTATTGCAGTTATCGTGTTCATAAAAAGGTAACATAGATCGATCGATCGATCGATAGATAGATAGATAAAGTGGGGGTGGTTTTGGGTTCTAGGAGTCATAATCGGCGTAGATCTGCAAAAAAAAAAAAAAAATTCCAACTTAGGGAAGAATGTAATAGGTAGTATCTCTTACGAAATCTACCTAAAAACTAAAGACGAAATTATATTAAGTGTTGTCAATATTTATTCATGGGTGTTGAATAATGTGTGCATTTTTACATCACAGGATGAATGTAAATAAATATATAAGGGACTATTCAGAACATGCGTGAAAGTTATTTGAAACTAATATTTGTATTTAATATCTACAGTGGAAATTCATTTGGAGTAAAAATTTTGACACAGTTGCATAACAGTATAAAAAACTTCTTAATAACACGATAAAAAATAAGGATAAAAATATGGTGTTATTAAAAAGTTTCTTTTAATGTCTTTATAGTTTCACACCAGTGGATTCAATACTTTAATGTGGCAGTTACATAATTTAGTGTTTCCAACTTAACTCATTGTTTATTTAAAATAACTACCATTCTGCCTACCTTTCTGTACAATATTTCTTTTGTATTAATCCCAGGAATGTTTGTAATTTAATGAACAAAATTACGATTCGGAAATTCAGGAGGGTTGATAGATTTTTTGAATAAAAATAGGCTCTAATTTATAACATTAAAAACATTATGGAAAATGTATTTTATCTGGCCTAACAGTCAAAATCACACCGTATCTCTTCATTTGTGGCATATGCATTGCACATGGAATGCGAAAATGCATTTTTTTGTGAAAGTGTATCGATATATATATATATATATATATATATATATATATATATATATATATATTTTACTCAGAATAGTTTTCCATTTTATTTATTTTGTCCTGAGAATTTTTTACATCTTAATATGCCTACAATTTTTTTATAATATTTTAATTTGGTTTTAAATATAATGCTGCAGGTAAAAGCAATTATTTTTTACAAATTGATTGGATGCTATTTTATTAGCTCGAATAGAATCTAATTATTACTCATTTTCATCGTACATACTTGGTCCGTTAGTATATTTTACTAAATAAATTATCTGGTGCTTTAATTCTCGAGTTTAAGATGTTCCTTTGTAATCCTGAATCCGAAATAATTTTTTGTATATATATATATTTTTTTTTTATCTATGTTACTTGTATGACAAATCCTTTATTTATTTATTTATTTTTTTAAATGCGTCAAGAACATTTGGTCCATGTTCTATTTTTATTTATAAAATTTTGTACATTATTCATTATGAATGCTTTAAAATAAAATTCGACGAAAATTGTCATACTTAAATTAGTGCCTCGCTACTTTCTTATCGGGGTAGCCTATTTCTAGTTGTGAGCGTGTTGTCCAACTTAACACTTTACGTGAAAAGCTCACGTATCTGTCGTTTCTATTACTTTCGAATGTATGATTATGTCTCCCTGAATCTGATCGCCATAGATATTTTGTGCAGTTATATGATAAGTACATTGCTGTGATCAACTGGCCGGTACAAATACGTTGGTTGAATATGGATCGAGATGCTTTGAGTAATCTTGCTGCAGTGGTTCTAGAAGGCAGTTTTTCAGAGATTTTATTTCAATTCTCATGCCATTTTGCTTTGATGGGACGTGCATTAAGTGGGGAAGTTTTTTTCTTCAGTATAGAAAAATGCTTTTGGTTAGAAGTCGGTTTCAGTACATCCAATAAAGGAATTTTGGAAACCCAGTTTATTTAGTAACATTTGACGCATTTTCTGAGTGCTACTGTCATAATATTTTCAGTGCTATTACAGAACTTCGATGTAGCAGTCTTCTTAAGTACGATTGCCCCAAATATTTTCTTCACGTAAGTTGAATTCCGAATTTATTAAATTGCATTCAGTTTATTAGAGAGTTAGCTGAACATTTATATTTTATTTTCTTCAGATCTACTGTATCGACCCTTCTAATATTGTTTTTTATAAACTTGTGTTTCATTTTAAATACAGAGTAATGACTATATTTTTTAGTGACGTGCCCAACGGGTACAACACAAATGGCGCTCGAACTGCTCTCGACTCTTGGCCATTAGGCATTGAAAGGCCAGTTTATTATGGGAATGTCACAAATGGCGTCGGAAATTTTCATGACTTTCAGCGGGTAGACGTTGTTCCGAGACTTTATTTTCACGTTGGACAAAATGCGGACGACTTTGTCTTGCACCTGGAAGAGTACATTTTACATACTATTAACTCCCGATAAAATAAACATACAGTGTTAAGAATAGTGTGTGACTCCTTATTATGGCTAGAGAATACTAGGTAATGCTTTGGTAAGGAAGGGAGATAAATGATATGAACAAAGTGTGATATTATTAAAGAATGCGTCCCCAGCCATTTAGAGATGAAAGTATGTTACGTAGATAATTTTATTGCAATAAGCAGATTATTTTTGAAAAAACATCAAATTTTTATTTGAATAAAACAGTTTGGACTGAATTTAACTTTCAGTGTAGCTTAGCCTTTTCTCCATGTGTGTATTCAGGATTGTATTGAGGGGAAAGAAACTAAAAATTCCACTGATTTATATTATTTAATATTGTAATATGAGGGAAGGCATGAATCTGATCGTAGCGAATGATTGACCAGGTAGCACAAGACAAAGTGCTCAAAGTGATCAGTTTAATTCTATTTCACGTGATTTTAGGTTTGAAGGGAATGATAATCGTTTGAGAGAGGGAGATCGAGAGTTTAGAAATGGTTATCGTAATGTAAAGAATTATAGATTTGGTACAAATTATAGAAGTATAAACAAGGGAGTGCGTATGGACATAGTGATTTAACATCTGAGGCATTTATTGACACATTAAAGAGGTTTTTTTGCCAGACGAGGCAAACACAGAAATATATTCAGTGATAACGCAACCAAATTTTTAAAAAAAATAATTTCGACCTTAAAATATTACATGCTTTGTTAAACAAACCAGAAAACAAATTTGCTAATTATTTACATTTGAACATATCCAGTGGAATTTTATTCCCCCTACAGCTCCAAATTTTGGAGGTTTATGTGAGGTGGGACCAAGTCCTTCAATTATCCTTTAAAACGTGTTCTGCGCATCTCTGAATTAACTTATGAAAGTTGTTAACTATAAATATCCAAATTGAAGGGATTTCGAATTCACGCCCACTTATTCCCTTGAGTTCAGACATTGGTGACTTGGAAGTTTTGATCCCTGGCCATTTTCTTATTGATCGCCTAATTAATGCCATTGCTGAATCCAACTTAATTTATATTAATGATAATAGATTACATTTGTAGCAAAAAACAACTAAAATGGTTCAGATTATCTCGAAGATATGGAAAAACAAGTCTTTGAATACTTTACAGCAAAAAAATAAGTGGGTTATGGAAAAAGTAACCTTAAAGTTAGAGATATGTTTGTAATAAAAGAAAATGATCTTTCAGTTTCTAAATAGTTATTAGGAAGAGTAATAGAGTTATTTTTTCGCAATGTTAATAAGGTGAGAGTTGTAAATGTAAAGAATAACAAGAACGAAAAATCATGCATCAAGCATAGATTATGCAACACTTTCCAACGCTTCCAAAATAATTTTACAAATCATACCGTTTAATAAGCTAAAAGATAACATCTAAGTAAACAATTTGGAAAACGCATAAAATATTTAAAAACATAATTTCAGGAATTTCCAACAGATACAATATTCGGAAAATATCCGAATACTTTTATTCAGCCCTGTATAGGATCTATAGATTTGTATATATACTACATAGGATGCTAACTTTTAGTTCAATTAAGAAACGTGTAGCACAGTTTAAAATTCTCCGTCTGGAGTTTGTCAATAAACGGAAATGTGTTCGCGAACTTTTGTGCTTCCCTGTATAGGATCTACAGAATTTATACACACCACGTAATAAACAAAAAACGAATTAAAATTAAAATCGCGTTCAGTAACTTAAAACGCACTTCCAGGAATTATTGTTAACAGACAGTAGAGAATTATTTTGTTTGTCCCTGTAAATGAACGACGACTGCTATACACACAATATTCTGTAGTAAGCCTTTTGTAATGCACCTTAGTGATATATAAATTTCAATGCGTTTAAAATAGAGAAACATCATTAAAATAAACCGCGAATGATTTTTCCCCATATACCGCAATGTAACGGAATTTTTTGAGTGTCCCTGTAAAAAAACTATAAGTGCTACACACTTCCGTTGAAATAGGGAACATGCTATAGATAACGACAATAACATATAAAAATTGCAGAGCAATCCGAGCATATTTACGGGAGTTAGAGCACGGCCAGACGGCCAGACGGCCAGACGGCAGACGGCCAGACAAACCGAAGTCATAAACACTTTTCAACTAGGTTGGAAAGTGTTAAAAATGGAGCTTTCAAAAGGGCGGTTTCAAAAATTGACGTATTACCTCTAGAATATTGATTTATTATTATTATGTATTTTTTTAACTTTAAATTTGTGTATTGTTTTATTATAAGGTTGCTTTAATAATTGTACTAGGTATTTGTATAATTACAATTAGTTGTTGTTAATACATGTTATATTGTATTCATTATTTTAATTGTTAATGATTCAAATTTTGGTATTTTGTGCTCCTAATGTATATATTTCTACGTTTTCTTTCCAAAGGTTGTATTTATAATAATTTTGTTTTAAACACTACTCAGAGGTTTCAAGAAGGCCTGTATGTTTGATAAATATGTGTTTAAACTTCATAATATAACAAACTTTGACCCCACATATTACCGTTAATGGATTTAAGAAATCGGTGTGTCGAGATTGTAGTGATTTCTAAAACTAATTCTTCTACTTTTAGAGTTTTTCCAACCTTTGTGAAAAATCTGTTTTAAGAAGTATCCATGAGTGGCGAGTTTTGTTATATTGTAAATAAATAATTTAATAGGTCTCGAACATAGTTTGTATTATGCAATTGTTCCTTATTATGAGTAAAAACAGCATGTTTCATAACTTTTTCCGACTTTCGATTGTTGTTGAATATAATTCATTTTTCTCTGTATAGTTTTATTCTTTCTGACCACTTAGATGTTCCTTTATCATCTGTACTTATACACATTTTTCTAACTATTATCTGATCTTTTACAAAATTTTGCTGTACGGAGAGATTTCTTTCTTTGCAACATTTACAAAGCGCAACATCTAAACTTTTCCAAGCAGCAACACCAAATAAACGTTTAATATCCATATTAAACAAAATTAAATTTGAATTATATTTTGCTGTTCCTTTCCTACTTTTAGATTTTAACATATTTTTGTACTTTTTTCCAATATATAGGAAATTTCACTTAGCGAGTGATCCTTTAGATGCCGTTATCAACAAATGTAATAATTAGTAAAAACAAAAACAAAACACTTAATTCTTCAGATATCCAAAAATTGGGCATTCTGACATTTTGCGTTTGCTTTTGGCAATGCCATTTTACCTCCACTCTTAAAAGACAAAAATGGTTATCAAAACAGTCTCAATTTTAACACATAAACAGAAATATGTAATACAACGTGGAAAGAACTTAATTTTTGTGTCACACTAATAGGCAAAACATTATAGAATGAGACTATTTTACACAATGACATAAATAAAGTCCAGCAGATAAGCACGTGACTGTGAAACACTCGTTTGCGACTCGATGGCGCCTAGGGCAGACGGAACTGTAATTCGAAAAGTGGGGGATATAGATAATGTATTGTCAGGGTTTCTTTTAAGTGCTCCGCCCATGTGCCTCTATTTGAAGTGTTTTTATGAAGTAAAATGGATTACGTAGTCAGTTTAGCATGTTGTCTGACTTTGAGCTCCTATAATACAGGCTGAATCATACCGCCATTTAATAACCCAGCGGACCAAAAACCAAGCTAAACCGGTTAGCTTACCGTACTAGTGGACGGCGAGTGATAGTAACAGGGACGGCAAACACCTGCTCAGGCGGTTTCCTAATGCTGAGCTAGGTTGCAATATGGTGGTTATTTTGGGCAACAGAATGGATATGCGTCAGCTCCACTTATAAGAGCCTTAGTCTGACTAATGTATATGTACTTTTATTGCACTACATGTGTAATCAGTACTCAGTTGTCAATTTTAACATGATTGTGAAATTTGTCAAAATTTTAATAAAAACCTAGGGTTTGCTTTTATTGTGAATATTCTAAACGTTATCGAATTACGCTGATATTTAATCTCCGGCTTTATTTTTGTCAAAAGCAACTTTTGTAAACAATAGCATAAAGAAATTAAAAAAAAAATTTTTTTTCGCTCCATTCTTGTGCACAGTCACAAATTACTCAGCAAAAACCTTCTGTTGAATTAAATATTATCAACGTAAATCCAGTTGAGCTTCCTGAAATATTAATTGTAATGAATGAGATTAAATATAAAAGTTATCTATTACGAAGGTTGAACATTGTTTCATTTCATATTCTATTTATAAGGAGTACTTTCATTATAAGAAGTTAAAGTATTCAAGTCTTGTGGTTCATTGTACTTGGAAGTCAGTTTATGTAAATAAAAGAGTCATTAATTTAGATGTTGAAATTCCTGCTGCGATAACATTTTGGCAGTTTCAGTTTATTGAAGGTTTGAGCATGCAGCGTATAGTCGTTCTTGATTATATGCGAGATATAGGTATTTGTTTGGATTTTTTAAAATCCAGATTGGTTAACTTGATAACAATACTGTTAAAGTCGAGCCGTTATTCCTTTCTGTGGGTTTATATGGGTCAAGTCTTATTGAGAGCCAGAAAGAAACGTTTCTGGAGATATTAATGTATTCTTTAAATATATTTCTAATAAGACAAGGTTTACTCAAGTTTCAAAAAATGATATTCATGCGGGTTCTGATGCACCTGTGGCTTCCAAACAATAAACGTATGGCGAAGTTAAGCGAGGGATTATAGTTGTAGATTATGATATTGGTAACCGAAAGACAAAAGTTATCATAACATAGATAATGGCTATGGATATTTCTTTTGCATCGAGAATGATTTTGTATAGAAAGACTGAATATTAGTAAGAGTCCAGATGATTGGAAGCTTGAAGGTCTGCGATAAAGTATCTGAAGTTGAATGCACTCAAGGAAAATCTTCAGTTACCAAATCATATTACAGATGATATTTTAGTGACTATTAACGTGTACAAAATTTATGCAAATTTTGTATTTAACATCGGGTATTTTGAGGTAGAAATGCAACCCCATAGGGGTTGCAATCACACTTTGTTACTCAGCTGAGTGGATTTATACAGTTACTCACAGAGAGTGCATGGAGTTTATTTGGGCATTAAATAAAAGGCTTTGTTTTTTCAATGAGTTACCTTTGAAAGTAGTGACAGATCATTATGCATCGACAAATCTACTGAAAGAGAAATATTTTTTGTTCTAGAGACCATTTTGGAAAATAAAATAATGACAAAATATATTTGATGCGATCTGTAGCATAGTCGATGGTTATTCTAATGTTACATTAGCCAAATGTTTGGTATTTTATAAATTTTGCGTTATTTGTAACAAAAGTCAGCTCTTTATAGTCGGGTTATATCGCATGCAGAGGTGCACAAGTTGTTTAATGTAAATTGTTTTGAATACATTGGGGAGGAGTACCATAAAATCTATCGCACACAAGTATTTTCCATAATGACATGTGTAACGGTCGTCATATTTCAGATATGAATCGCTTGTGGTTAAAATTGAACATTTTTAAATTTTAAAAAGTTAGCAATGCTTTATCTTGACATGCATGTTGTATTTTGGAAAGAAATAAGAACCAATAAAATAAGCAATAAATATCTTGACAATAAAAATTTTGTGGAATTTTAACAATTGAATGCCATTTGTTACATTAGAAATAATTGCATGTTCAACTGAAGAAGAAATTGGTTTTAGTAAGAATTTACGATTTTTAATGAAGCAATCTTACTTATAATAAAATTCAAAGGCAAGAAAGTGTCTGTAACGGTTCCGGGCACGACCACTCTGGTTTGCGAATCGACCATAGTTAAACGCCATGTTAGGCTTAATGAAAAACCTGTGTAACATAACACAGCTAAATGATAATATCCTTTACTTGAAATCATGTTTGTTCAGCATATTTTTCAGTAAAACATGTATATCATATCCTATTATAATGTTTTAAGTTCTTAATTAAAAATCCAGATTAAAATCCCAACTATAAACAAAGGAACATTGTTGCCATTCAGCATCACAAATTCAAATGATTCACAAATGAACGACTCTTTGAAAGCTTCAAATCCGATTCTGCTGTTAAAATATTTGTAAAAGCTTATTAAAGCTTTTAAATGTTTAATTTTTTTTAAACCTCCAAAAAATATTTCATATAAAACATGAATATCAACGTTTCTGTCAACACATTTTTTCAGAAATAGCGGTGATTTCTTTCGTAGCGAGGATTTGAGGTGATCTATTCAGTATAGTGGCGCCATCTGCAGGGGGATTTTGAAATATTTAATGAAATTTGAAATAACTCCACAAAATTCTGCAACTATTATATACTATATTAAATTTCAAACCATTCAATTGGGTAGTTTTTGCGCTGTTATATGTGAACAGATGGACGAACCAGACGACGACTCTAGGTGCTACATATTTATATAATTATGAACGCACCTAATAAACCCGTGCAAAGACGTCCACTTTATCTTTTTTGTTCTAATTCGTTTTTTTTTTCTTTAATAATTGTTGAGCGTGATATACTGCTGTATTTAATTTTTTGCCAGCATTGATTTGAGTAAAACCTTTCATTTCATTTTTGAAAACAATGCAGATTTAATTTTTCATTAACTGCAATTTATAATCAAAAAAAGATATTTTAACGAAATGTAAGTATACTTTGTCAGAAGCCAGTTCAAAAAACTTTGGAATGGTAAATCATTTATTGTTGTGCGTTTTTTAAAAGTGTAGAAAAAGAGATGTTGACAACAGAAATAATATATACCAGTAGACTCTTGCGAGGATTTCACACTGCACTCCTAATATTTTTTTAGCAATATCTAATATTTTTTTAGATGTAGGTTTAAACTTCTAAAGAAAATTAAGGATACAAATATCTGCAAACATCAGTCAAGCCAAAATATCGTCTCATTTATTGCATGAAAGTTACAGTATAAACTAATCAAAAAAATATTAAAGATTTTAAATATTTTAATTTAGTTTAAAACCTTCAAAAGCTATTTCATATAAAACATGAATATCAACGTTTCTGTAAACGTTTTTTTTTTTTTTCAGAAATAGCGGTGATTTCTTTCGTAGCAAGGATTTGAGGAGATTATCCAGTATAGTGGCGCCATCTGCCGGGGGAGTTTTTGAAAATTTAATAAAATTTTAAATAACTCGACAAAATTCTGCAACTATTATATACTATATTAAATTTCAAACCATTCAATTGGGTAGTTTTTGCGCTGTTATATGCGAACAGATGGACGAACCAGACGAAGACTATAGGGGTTACATATTTATATAATTATGAACGCACCTAATAAACCCGTGCAAACACGTCCACTTTATCTTTTTTATATATCATTGTTGAGCGGGATATACTGCTGGATTTTATTTTTGTGGCAACATTTATTTGAGAAAAACCTTTCATTTCATTTTTGAAAACAATGCAGATTTAATTTTTAATTAACTGCAATTTGTAATCAAAAATGATATTTTAACGAAATGTAAGTGTACATTGTCTGAAGCCAGTTTAAAAAACTTTGGTATGGTAAATCATTTATTGTTGTTCGTTTTGTAAAAGTGTAGAAAAAGGGATGTTGACAACAGAAATAATATATACCAGTAGACCCGTGCGAGGATTTCAAACTGCACTCTTAATAATTTTTAGCAATATCTAACATTTTTTAGATGTAGGTTTAAACTTCTAAAGAAAAATTAAGGTTACAAATATCTGCAAACAACATCAGTCAAGCCAAAATATCGTCTCATTTATTCCATCAAAGTTACAGTAAAAACTAATCAAAGAGGTATTAAAGCTTTTAAACATTTTAATTTTGTTTAAAACCTTCAAAAACTATTTCATATAAAACATGTATATCAACATTTCTGTAAACAATTTTTTCTGTAATTTTTTTTTTCAGAAATAGCGGTAATTTCTGTCGTAGTGAGGCTTTGAAGTGATCAATCCAGTATATTGACGCCATCTATCGGCGGATTTTAAAATTTTCCTTCCATCGTAAATAAAATGATTCTTTATATACGTAATTAAAATATAAGGAATATATAGTACCGCGTAATTTGCATTAAATTTTGCTTATGTAATCAAACAATGAGTTATGTGGTGAGTCAAGCTGTTTAGAAACTCATTGATAACACTTTTTTAGAAAAACTTTTGCACATGGATTATTTGTTAATATTTAATTTGAATGTTTTGTCCAATCGTTGAACTATTTCAGAAATTTAATACTGAGTAATATATATATATATATGTATCCTCATTATTTTTATTTGTAGAAATCATTTGTCTTTTTTAAAATGTACTTTTCTACAATACAAATCTTTCAATAATAAAATCTACCTCCTGTTTGTTTGTATGAAGTATTATGAAAATGAAACGCAGATCAATATTCCGTCATTTTTGACGGGGTTATATACTAGTTTAGGTATAATTTTTTAATATAAAGAATAAAATATATTTATTTCTAATATATTTTAAGGACTACTTTTATTTTTTATTAAATGGCCCAATAAATAAACTATAAATAAATCAATCGATATCGTTAACTTTTTATACATATACAGATTATTTTCAATACAAAACTGACCCGAAAATAATGAAATAATGTTGCGATAATTATTTCGAAGAAATTGTTAAATAAATGTTAAAGCAATAATTTCAAAGATATTCACAGAGACAAAGGATATAACTTTTAAAATATTTCAAAAATTATATGCCAAAGAAAACTCAATAAACAAAATGTATGCTTATTAATTAGCTTTAATTTTCTCTGTAACATTATCATTAAAATCTCAAAGTTCTCTCTAAAATTAGTGCAACCGGTAGAGTTTCATATAATTAGCTGAAGTGTTAGTGATTAATTTTAACTCAGCAATTTATCACCAATCTGTTAAGATTAAAATTAACAGAAACACCTGTTTAGTGGTTATATAGCTCAATGTATTTGTGTATCTTCCGCTACTTTATACTTAAGTAAATAATTGCTGTAAAATATTTGATAAATAGAAGAATGGTTGTTATTACAAATTTTAAAATAAAATGATAAAATAATATATGTATTTCTCTCGTGTTTTGGGAGGAAGTGTAATGAGTTATACTAAATAAAATACAGACTAAAGTTTTAATAGTTATTTAAAAAAATAAAAATTCATTTCTAGCAAATATTGTTTCACTTTATCTGCCAGAAAAAAACTATATACACGAGGAAAAAACTTTGATTGCGAGTTCAAGATTGACGATAAAATAAAATTTAAGTGATTATACGAACGTAATTTATGTGACTAAATGATCGAATTATAAATACATGCCAATGTAATATATATTTTTTCCGATACATTTGATCAAATATTTATAGCAATTCCTGATTAAAAGAAAGTGACAGTTATTGAAACGTTTACTGTAATATTTTTTTATAAAAATATTAATGTTTCAAATTACCTTTCTTCAAAACGTGCTAAATATTTTTATTCATTTTGTGGCTCTTACACTCTCAGAAATAAAACACTCAATTTTGACGATTCCGCAATCCTCAGGCCTCATTTCGTTATTTTTGACAATCATTTCGTCACAGAGTCACATGGTTTTTGACGAAACGCGAATCCTCAAATAACTTGGCGAACCTGTTTCCTCGCTGTCAAAAATAAAACTGTTACTTTTGACGATTCCGCAATTCTTGAACTATATTTCATCATTTTTGACAATTATTTCGTCTCAAAATTAAGTGATTTTTAACGAAATGGAAAATCTCAAATATTTGACAAAAATGTTTCCCCATTCCCGGCCAGATTATTTGTGTTACAAAATCGTTCAAAAAAAATTACACGAAAGTATTAAATTTACAATATATTAATGAAAACAGAAAAAAAAAATTTTCATCCTTGGGGCCGCTATAACAGGAATGTACCAAATTTCTACTTTATTTTTTATATCTGATAATTTGCGTCTGTCCTTTTTGTAACGATTTTATGCATTTCTATTGCCTATTCAAAGATAAATTTTTCTGAAGTTACAGAATTTCGTTAAAAACGGTTAAAATAGTAAAATGCGAACATCATTTAGTCCATTTTCGACCGAAAACATCAACATTTTCCCAATGGTTAAAAAAAAATAATGACAATTTTAGGATATCTTTTTATTTAAGAAATATATTCATATAACAATCAAATTTAAAATATGTATAACTGACCCCCCTCTATAAACATTAATCTTCTCCGCTAAAATTGATGAACTCGCCTCCAAAATATGCACTTCAAAATTAATTATTTCTGATCACCAAATTAATTAGACATTTTAATCATTCATTGAACAAATGAAATTTCTCTAATAAATTATATTAATCAAGCCATTTTCTAATTATTTATTAACCATAGAAAAACCATAATAATAATCTAGCCTTATTAATTAAAACATGCAGAAAGTATAACAGCACTGATAAATATACAATCTGCTTTCTAAAAATATAAACACACATGAACATTAGGGTGGATCGATGTTATATGGTGAAAAAATAAATATTATTAATCAAAACCTACCTATGCGGAAAAGATGTTCTATTGTATGGAGATTAAGAGAAAAATAATTAAAAAAATTAATTTTAAAATTTAATACTGCCGCAAAGAGTTTGAATTTTCGAAAAATAATTGGAAAAAGACCTCATTTTGGTTAGGTGATTTTTGATTCAAAATAATTGTTTTCATTTTAATCAAAACATACCTATGCGGAAAACATGTTATATTGTATGGAGATTAAAAAAAAATTAATAAAAAATAATAATTTCAAAATTTAATACTGCCGCAAGGGGGTTGGATTTTCGAAAAAAAAGGGCATTTCCAGCATTTTCATTCTTCCGCTTTATCCTTCCACCCCTCCATAAGTTGGAAGCGCTACGTCATGGAATCTTCCCTACATCATATGATACGCCCACGTGGCTCTGAATTAGGGCTTCTATAATAGTTAAAGGAGCCTTACTCTGAGTAATATTGGATAAACGTATTCCCACCTCTCGCTCATTCAGTTCAAAGCTAGCGGCTTACGGAATCGGGCGCTGTTCTCGAAAAGTGAAATAAATTTCGATTTCATTGTGTAAGTTTTCTTTGTAAGTGTATTGTGTTGCGTAGTGTAAATTGAATATTATTGCACCATGGCTATGTTAAGAAAAGACATGATTTGCCCTATATATTGGTCTGGTTGTGATATGCCAACGAATATGCTTCCTACCTACAGTAACGTAATAAAGTTCGTATGTTGGCATTCAAAAGAATACCGAAGCAAGGAAACATTGTCTACATCTACACTTTCCTCCTCATGTGAAGAAGTTGCTAATAAGTTAGAAGAGACCTGGAAACGAGCTTCAATCCCAATAATTGACCACTATAGCATTTTGAGAAAAATTCGATTATACCACGACCAATATCGCGGTCTTCTTAAATCTTACAAAGCCAGAAAAGGGATTGAAAGCTATCGCAAGCAGATTGACGTCTTCCGAAAAAACGCAAATGCTGTTTTTGATATATCGGCGTGTACTTGTAAATCATTTGAATGTTGCTTCTGTAAGAAAGAATGGAAAGTACCAATGAACGAGAGAGAATTTCTATTAGACATGCGAACTGTAAGAAAAATGGTATTCGGGTCGCTGGATTGGAAAGTCACTTTACAAATAACTAAGGCCGAGAAACGAAAATTAAAGCAAGGGCGATACGTGGAGAAAAACAAAACACTGCCTGATGTTTCTTCCAGTTCAATATATTTGAATATGAATATGAAAAACGGGTGTAAATTGAAGCGGCGTATATGCGAGCATACTGACTTTTTTTCATCATCAGCTATCGTTGAAAGCGACGCCCAAAACGCTGACGGTGTCACTGTCACATCTGTTGTGACGAAATTACATGCCGTAGCAAAGACATTGGACCGTTTTGGCATTTCCGACCAAGCAGGCGCTGCCATCGTGTCAGCAGCGCTTCAAGATGTGGGTAGAATCTCACAAGGCGATGGATCGAACGTCGTTGACAGAAATAAAATTCGACGTGAGAGAACAAAGGCAAGAACAACTCTACCGTCTCAGTCAGTTGTGAAAGATTCTGACCATGACCAATTTGGTTTATACTTCAATGAACGTAAAGACAGGACTATATCACTAGGAGATAACAGAAGAAAAGTCATAATAGAAGAACACGTAAGCTTGGTAAAAGAACCTAGTTCCGAGTACATCGGACACATATCTGTAAATTCTGGGAGAGTGCAAGTCATTGGAAAAGACATCATAATTTTTTTGTCCTGCGTTGACAACAATATAGATGTAACAAAGTTGGTTGCGATCGGTAGCGAAGGAACATCTATTAACACAGTTGCTAAAGAAGGTGTTATTCGAAATTTAGAACTGATTCTGAAGCGTTCACTTCAATGGTTTGTGTGCCAGTTACACGCCAATGAGCTTCCACTACGTCATCTTTTCGCGTACGTAGATGGAATTTCGGCTGGGATCAGAAGCTTCACTGGTGGAATAGAACCTTGTTATTACGAGAAATGGGTTTTTTGCCATCCTGAAAATATCCTGATATCGATGTCACCTGACGACGGAACTCACATAAGGCAATTGTCCCTTCGAAGAATTCTAAAAACGAGCGAAGTCAAACGGTCTACTGCAATCCCAAACATTTCAAAGAATAATATCCGTATCTTCAATTTACCAGATTTTGAACTTTGTTCGACGGATTATATTGATTTGATTAAATGGAAAATGTGACAGAACCTCAACTAACTGAACAATTTAGTGACGACATGATTTCAGAAGCAATAGTAAATCCAGCAATTATTCCGACGGCAATAAAGGCTACTATCGGTAGACTACTACGGCTACTATCAAGGGGTTTCCGTGCCACACTCAAGCTACAGAACGGATAGTCAAAACAGTCACGAAAGCATCTTCTGCTGTTTGTTGATCATATAGAAGAGATGGTTTTATAAGAAATCGCATCGAATCACGAAACCTCATGTCAATTTTTAACACCAAACGTGATTATCGCCCATTGTAATTTTGACGATTTTAAATGTTTTTCTTTATTTAATAATAAATAAGCTGGTAAATAAGAAGCTGACGTCTTTTCTTGTAACCAAGTAAGTGTCCTCTTATTCCAATTAATATTTAAAATTACTAAAATGTATATTTCATTTAACAAAAATCACTTTGACTTTTTACCGTAAAAAGACTCAAATACATAAATTTCAAACACCTTGCGGCAGTATTAAATTTTGAATTTAATTTTCTTAATTATTTTTCTCTTAATCACCATACAATAGAGCATCTTTTCGGCATAGGTAGTTTTTGATTAATATTAAAACAATTATTTTTATTCAAAAATCATCTAACCAAAATTATGTCTTTTTTTCATTTTTTTAGAAATTTCAACCCCATTGCGGCAGTATTAAATTTTGAAATTAAATTTTTTAATTATTTTTCTCTTAATCTCCATACAACAGAACATCTTTTCCGCATAAGTAGGTTTTGAAATTGTGAAGACAAATTTTTCGATCCACCCTAATGAACATCCCATAAATATATTTAAAATCAAATAATTCCGAAGTCCCGGTAGCGAAGTGGTTAGACCACTTAGCTGCCAAGCTAAACATCGCGTGTTCGAATCCGTCCGAAACCCAAGTGTTCTCATTTTTGCCCTAGTCAATAATGATGCTTCTAAAAACTCCGATAGATGGCAGCACCAACCTTTTTTTGGAACTTTCGTCAAAGAAACAATTTGAGGAAACTGATTTCTTCGTAATTTTGAGGATGTAAATTTACTCGATTTGACGAAATGTTTACTCGGAGCATTTCGTACGAAACCGTTTCGTCAAAAACGAAGAAAATTTCTTGAAATTTGAGTATTCATTTTTGAGAGTGTAGTTAGCTCTTTCACTTCATTGTCTTCTTATTTTTTTCACACATTCTTTAGCTGTTAAGCAGTCTACAAAGTTTGATCCAAAACATTTTCATTTTTTGGCTGGATTTTATTTTTTTGTTTAAACTCTTTTTAACGAACTTTTTTAAAAACTATGAGATTCATTAACTACAATAAGATATCTTTGTGAATGTGAATCTATTTTCACATTCTTCTTGAATACAATCTTACCTGTTTTTGCACGTTAGTTTTTTCTTTTTTTATGATTTCATTGTTCATAAAAATTAAAATTCTTCATCACTTATATTTTTATCCAATATTACTTTTTTTTATCAGACAAATCACACATTATTGGAAAAGTTCCATTACTATCGTTTGACGGTGCTCAATTTGAAAACGTGTCCTGGCATTGAAACAGTCATCATTAGACGTGAAACCCTCATTACCCATCATTATAAAATTATCGTTAATGTCAATATCAGAAGAAATATTGTCCTTCTTAAAAGAAAGATCATCATTAATATTTGATTCATTAACAGGAAAACCATTGGTAAAAACCGATTTATTGGCAGGAAACATGTCAATGCTCAAATCATCAATAATAGTTAAACTCTTATCAGCCAAGGCATTGGTGGATATGTCTTGTCTAGAAGTATTTAATTCATTTAATTAATCTTTATGGATTTGCAATTTTATTTAGAACATTAAGATAGAAAGATTATTCTGGAACAGCACACAGCGAGAATAGGAAAATGCCAGATATTATAAACCCATTTTAAATTCAATGGTTTTGAATATCTATAAGAATTTTCAGATATTCAATCGCATCAGATAATTGAATAATCATTTGATCATATGTGTTTATTCCTTGATAGGCGCAGCTATTATTAAGCCATATGTTTGATCATGTATTTTTTCCAATTTTATCATTTGAAATATGTATAATATGCGCTACTTAAATATGATATTTAAGTACCCACCCAAAGGAAAACAATTGTGCATAATCAAGTGTGTGTTCTTCATGTTTTAATTCAAAAACCCATAATTAATTACAATTTTTACTTTAAACATCACTTTAAATCAAAATATGGAAACATTACGCAAACGTATCTCAGAAAATCTCCTAAAAGTCTTTTCCCATTTAGCGTATCCAGTTTGTTGCTAAGAAATATTTAACAAATATAGTCATCAAAATACTTCGAATATTCTAGAGCAACTCTAATTGGACACCGTGTGGTCTTTTTCAGGTTTTACTTCAGGTAGATGACTGAGACGTTCAAGGTCTTAACGACGACGGCGTTATTTGGTCTTCAAAGTTAAATAAGCAAAACCGTGATCCCTGTTTCCGTATTATTCGCCGCATTTAGACATTTATGGTGTCACTTGATTTTGAATGACGTGTATTCCACTGGGGAATTATTTTAATTCAAACGTTTTAAAGGCAGTGAAATATTTTGCGTTTTCATCCTGAAGTTCGAATATTTCATTATGTAGCATTTTACATACTATTCGTATATGTACAAGAACATTGTCGTATTTATGATTCGTCACATTCAGACACAATGACCGTATACAAAAAACATTTTAAAAGTACTCTACAGCGTTAGACTATGGCATTTCTTAGCATTACTAAGTTATGATTATAAATATAAGTCCATAAGTTGCATTTCGTAACATGACATCTTACATTAATAAATCAAATATTGCATTGGAAATACATTAGTACAAAATAACAATAAACAAAACGCAAAAGAAGTACTACAAAACTTCCTCTCTAACATGTTAGATTTCATTGTAATGATTTTAAACAGACATTGATAAACTAATAAAATGCTTGTATCCTGATTTTGAGCTCTATAAGCTTAACTAGAAAAACGAAATATTTAAAGTTTCTACGAAATTATTTTCTTATGTATCTATTTCAGCATTTGTAGTATACGCTTTTAGAGTTTGTGGTAGATTTTATAACAGAGATTTTAAATGAAAATTACGATTTTTACATTTCATACATATGAATTATGCCATTTATATTTTTCGAGGTTTTTAATATATATGCAAAGTTAAACATTATTTCAAAACAAAGAATTTGAAACAAAAAATATATATATATTAAACAAGCCCTTCATCCACAATCGGCATATTAGATATACTTTTTTTTTTTTTTAAATACACACATGATATTCAATGCAAATAGAAAAAAAAAATAGTCCCTGCTTCTTATACGTTCGCTATTTTTGCAAGACAGATGGTTTAAGAGAAAATTTTAAATATAGCTTACAAAATGTAGTTGAACGAATATCAGGCAATTATGTCATCAATTTTAAAAGTTTTTTGAAATGATAAATGTTTAAAAATTCCCCATAGAGCTATAACATATTTCCGTCTCTCAAACGAGGTTTGAACTCATATCATTCAATGATTGTCATTCAAAATGGTTAGGTTACTGTAAACGAGTTATAAAATTTAAGTAATTCATTAGCGAACGAATCCAACTTACTTAGAATACCAACATGTGGTCCCAATTACCATATTGATTCAGTATTTATCGTGATAGGGTATTTTGCATGTTATTATTTTGTGTTTCCCTGAAAACGAATTTTTAGAGTTACATATTCAATTACGAACTCCTCAAAGTTACTAGCACGATCTATACACTGTACCAATTATGTTCGATTTTTTTCAGCATAGCGGACGTTATCGTGATGATAAATTTTTAAATTTTCTGTTTATACTTGCAAACAAACTATAAAAACTACATACTTATTTAACGGACACGTCAGATGTACTGACAAGATCAATACAATATCCAATTAGGTTGGAATTGGTGAGTATTTTACAAGCTATCGTGATGACAAATTTTGTATTTTTTTTCTTTTTTGTAAACTAATTATAAGTCCTAGATAAATTGATTTAAAGTTTATCTAAGAGACTGTCAAATTCTACATTGTCCTACATATGTTCGAATTGGTACATTATTTCGGTCGTCATCGTGCTGACAAATTTTGCATGTTTTCTTTTATTTTGTGCGTCCTTGTAAACGAACTATAAGAGCTGCACGCTTGATTAGCGAACTCTTATAAGATACTGACAAGATAATGGACTGTCCCAATTAGGTATGAACTGGCTCAGTATTTCGGGCGTTATCATGATGACAAATTTTGCATAATTTTTGCTGTGTGTCCTTGTAAACGAACTATCTAAATGGCATACTTGATAAACGAACTCATTTGAGATGCTGACAAGACCATTACACTTTCCCAATTAGTTTATTGTCCCAAAATGCTTATTTCGCTCCCCTCTGCCTCCCTTTAAAGCTTTACTAGATAGTTTCCGATCACCCTGCATATAGATAGATCAATATATAGACAGACTGATTGCAATAGGTAGATATTAAAAGAAATTAACGTAAAACGCTATCGACAGCATGTATTATAACAAATTATATAAAAACAAGAAAATAAAATAATGCATTAAGCATAGAATATGAAACACTTTCCAATACTTCAAGAATACTTTACCAAACATTTGCTGTTTAATAAGGTAAATAAGATACCTAAGTAAGCATTTTAGAAAACGCAAAACACATTTGAAAGCCTGATTTCATCAATTACAGGCCATAGCCAGAAAATAACTGTAACTCTTTTGTGCAGCCCTGTATATAATATATAGGTATATGTAGGTATATAATATATACGCTATATAGTATGTTACACTTCAGTTTAGCAAGAAAACACATAACACAGTTGAAAATTCACCTTCAATGGACAGAAACATATTTGAATTCTTTTGTACAGCCCTGTATATTACATTGAGATTTTTATACACGCCACATATTCAGATAAAGTTTAATTCAGGCAAAAACACGCTGTAAACTACTGAAATCACTCCTTCAGAAATTAACATACGTAAGCGTCCATGTATCCAGTTCTTTGTTTAGCCCTGCATATGCTTTTATTTATTTTCAACAATCCTTTGTGTAATAAATATATTTCACGTTCAAAATGCATAGCTCGATTAAAAACAAAGCCTTAAGCAATTTACGGTGATACACAGTAATGCTTACGAATTTTTTTGTGTAGCCCTGTATATGGTCGATAGCATTTATACATACCACATAGTATGCAAAATTTAGTTAAACACATAACTAACTGAAAGCGCACTTCCAACACTCATCGATTATAGACACTACTTCGGATACAGTACTGCATCCGAAATCTTTTGAAAGCAAGTACCTGTAAATGAACGATAAATGCTATGCACATCATATTTACAACAGGTATCGTGTAGTAAACATCAGTAATGAATATCCATTTCATTATATTTGAAATAGTGTAACGTAATTAAAATATTCTGCAAACAGTTTTTCTCCGTAAACCGTTATGTAACCGAATGCTTTTGTGTGGCCCTGTAAATGAATGACAAAAGTTTTACGCTTCATAATATACAGAAAGCATGTTTTAATGCACCTCACAAATTGATATTAAATTCATTATTTTTGCAATAGTATAACAGGATTAAATGCACCGCAAAAACTTTTCCCCGTAGACCATAATATAAGGGAATTCTTTTGAGTTTCGATGTAAACTAATTATAAGTGCTACATGTACCATATTCGATAGTAAGCATTTTGGAGTGCACTCCAGTGACGTATATCAATTTCAATATATTTGAAATTGAGTAACATCTCTAAAATTCTGTGCAAAAGATTTTTCCCCATAGGCCATAATGTAATGGCATTATGTTGAGTGCTCCTCTACGCGGAGAATAAGTGCTACGTACTTCATTTTCAATACCAAATATGTCATAGTTAACCTCAATAACATATATCAATTGCATGACAATTCGAGTATATTTACGCGAGTTAAAGCATGGACAGTCAGACGACCAGACAGACAAACCGAATCCATAAACACTTTTCAACTTGATTGGAAAATGTCAAAAACTATTGTTACAAAAACTTTGCAACCTAATTTCTTTTGTACGAATACTCATATATAGAGATTTGTTATAACTCATATTTTTCTGTATTGATATTTTTACTCTTATTCTGCAAGTAAAGAGAAAAAAAATATATGGTTTGTAGGATACCTTCTTTTCATTTCAACAAATTGTTTCGACATCAATTTTAGAAAAATTATGTGTGTGTTTATCGCAACCTTCCTTTAAAATTATCTCATTCCAAAAATGATCTCAGAAATTGGTCGGAGTTGGCTATAAGCGATGTTATTCATCGCTTGTGACACAGGTCAAATTCGTTTATGTATATTATGCTTCTGTAATAACATAGTTTTAATCTAAATAATGCTATTTGCAAAATTAAAACATTCAAAATTAAATACAGAACAGCAAATATGATCTATTTAACAAGTTTTATTTAATTATTTATAAATAATATCTTATGTATAATATGTTACAAGGAAAAAAATATTAGTGTAATTTGGAACAATTTATTTGAATTTTTTGTAGGAATTACCATTTTGCACATAAAAAATTTAAATTTCGCCTTTTGTTTTTGCGTCTCAATTAATAAGTATTTCATACAACATAAAATTTATTAATTGAACGCATTATCGATATACTTTTGGTATAATATGAAAAATATACATATATACTAATATTTGATTGCAAATCTCATTGTCATAGGAAAACATTTATTTAACAAAATTAACAAATTAATTTCGATGCATTTTAATCCGGTTAATCATTTTGTTACACGTTTAATAATTAAATTGTTCATTTAAGTAAAATTTTGTTTTTGCAAGTATAAAAAAATAGGTATAATATATATATATATTTTTAAATACCAAGTTCCATAAATTAAATATTTATTTACAAAATAAAGACAATAAGGTGTACTAATAAAGTATTTTAATGTTAACCATCTTACATGTGTTCTAAATATCAATTTATTCAAGTACAACGCAAAATTGGAATTAGTGTGAAGAATTAATTCTATTTACAATGAGAAAGGTTATGAAAAATAATAATTAATATATTCCAGTCTTCTGAAAAATTCTGTACGTGACAAATCTTTGTTATTATGCATTATGAGGATAAAGAAATTTTTCTGAGGCGTCAGGTTTCCTAGATTTGTGTCAGCAAGTTTTATTTTGTTTATGAGTACATCTGATGTAACTACAGATCGGAAAATACTTGAGTCAGCAATAAAAGAAAAATAAGATCATACAGCTTTCGGGTATTGGAGGGAAATCTTTCATTTGCAATCTGCTACAAGCCAGTAAAAGATAATTTATATATATAAATTGTATATTAAGAATCTTAGTCTTAATTATACAAGAAACACCTGCAACATTATTTTTTTTATTAAGCAATTACACAGTAGAACGTTCAAATTAGTATTAAATATGCATTTTTTAATGTGGAACATGTTTAAATTCATTTTCAAATATACAAGATAATAAATTAATAATATATATTTCACATATATGTTTAGCTTTGTGTTTGTCTAAGTGGTCTTTCTGTTTGTTTGTGTGTCATTTCATATACTTATTTCGCTAAAACTTTTAATTTATATAAATTTAAATTTGTTATTAACGTCCACTCTAGCATATCCCCTTTTATAAATAGTCCTCTATTATATAATCAATCTTTCTTGGATTCTATTTGTTTTAATTAATGGTTACAAAAAATTAACACAATCCTGTCACAAATGCGTTTTTTTTAAACCAATATAAAAAACAAAAATCCACATTCAAATAAAAATGATTTTTTTTTCAGGTCTGATATCTAATTTGGATCTAATAAACTAATGTTAGACTTGCGCTTAAAAAAACATTTAATAAAAGTACATGCGGAGATTTTATTGATTAGTTAATTCCTGAATTCTATCAAAAATGATATCCCTTGCAATAAGAATTTATATCTATTATACAGATATTCTTTTTTTTCCCTATAGAATTTGAGTTAGCAACATCAAATACTAAATACATTAAATAAATGTACCAGTAAATAATTTTTAAAAAATCTGACATATATTATTATTCTTTTAAAAATTATATACTTTAAACTGTACTGTGCAACAATCCTCTTTAATAAAAACTATGCGTTGCTGACGACTGGGATTTTCAATAATCGTTGCCACAAATTAATCTCGGAAAATGAAACATTTGAAGTTACTGAAAAAATTAATTGCTTGAAAAGTATTTGTCAGAAAAATGTTAGACAAACTGCGTTAGAAAGGTAAAAAATATATTTTTCTTGATATAAATTTATAATTCACTGATTATGCAATGTTTCAAATATTGAATTTCAAAAATTACCAAATTTCACAATGAAGTACTATAGCGAAAACTTCACGCGTAAAAAAATAATAACAGTAATGTGTCAGCACGAATCACAAATTACAGTAGCCTTATTAATCTGTTAAAATGTAAAAGGGAATTATGATGTTACGAGTGCATGATTTTTATTTAATTCTCGACAATACTAGGTGCGCCATTTCTTTTCAGTTGTGAATAATATAGATTAATTCACGTTATTAAAAAATGTAGCCATAAAACATATAAATTAAGGGAAAACGGTAAGTAATAAATTGTAAACGTTATTGTAAACCGTATTAAAAAAAAAAAAAAAAAAAAAAAAAAAAAAAAACTTAGATAAATAAGTATCCGTTTTTCTGTTAGTTTAGGATATTCCATGTAAAGGTACAGATTACTTTAAAATACAAGGTTAAATTCACCGATATATTTCGTTTGATTTAAAGTTCTTTTGGAGAAACAGACCAACACAGCGGGCGTAGTCTGCTAGTACTCAATAATAGATGAATATTTTGTACATACGTATAAAAACTTCTATGAAACATTTTTATTTAAATTACAGAATTTTTTTGGAAAAAGTTTGGTATTTTGGTTTAAATTTAACAGTTGCAAGCATGGATAAAATAATAATTATGACAGGATAATTGAATAAAGATGTTTAAAAAAAAATTTAACATTATAAAATTAAAATTATGACACCAACAAAACTACTCAAAATTTTTATTTATATCTTTCAAATAAAAAAAAACAGAAAGAAAGAAAGAAAAAGAAAAAAAAACAATTATTATACTAAACAACTTGCATATTTGCATATAAATATGTATAATTGAAAAAATATATATAATAGAATTAGAACGTAATAAATTTATATTTACTTGTTTCTTTAGAAACAAAATATTTTGAGTGTTTGATATGGAAAAAATTTCAAAAGAAAAATCGCAGAAAAAAATTAAAAGAGGTCAAAATTTTTGACAAAATGGCAAGTATTAAATGGCAAGTATTATGCATTAAAATACATTAAACCATGGAGGTAATTGTTCAAGATGTAACCTAGTGTAAAAATAAATAAATAAATAAAAATGCGAATGCAATCGGCCGAATGCAAACGGGATAGACGTAAGAATATCGTAAAAATATTTTTTTATGCATAATTTCATACTTATTTGAATTAGAAAGGTGATTAATATATATATATATTCTATTTAGGTAAATTAATTTTTTATGCTTGCGAGTTTTGTATATAAAACATTTCTTTTTTTTTAATATTTTGCGAATTTGCTTTTTAACGAATTAATTAAAATTTGTTTAAAGCATAGCTTGCGTAAGTCTTTTGTTTGTGCTTCTACAAATTAACTTAATTTCTCATCAAATGACGTAATGAGATTTTGCCTTTCTTTTGATATAAAGATACGATGAAATGTCGAGTTTGTTTTGTTTCCATCATTTAGAGAGTAATTCAAACGAAATCACATGCGTTTACCTTTTTTCTAAGGGCCTCGTGAACGACCGTCTAGACGGGCGTAGTCCGGGTAGTAATGTAATATTTATGTTACTTTAAACCTACGAAGTGACAAGATTAAAGAAGATGGCTCATAGAGTGCATTTAAAACTCAGAGTACTAATGCATTTCGCATAATTATATTGAAAGTATGTTCACGAATTTTGAGAAATGCATACTCTTCTCAATATTAAAAAAATAACCTATATGGAAGTATGTATAGTTACAAAATTGTTTTGTAATATAAATTTGAAAATTTTAGAAGACATCTAATAAACAAAGAATAACTATGCGGATATATATATATATATATATATATATATAAGAATTCATTTGCCCCATAAATATATACGGCATGCTGTCATGTTGCACAACGAGTGCTCTTTTAAAATTATATGCTCTGTTTTTAAAATTTTATTTAAATTGTTGTTTTTATATACATGTTTCTTTCGTAAAGACGGAACACTGAATCATTTCTGCTATTTTACTATTTTATTTTTCTTACAAATTAGGCAATACCAATCATCACTGTCTTGATTTTCCTTTTTATATTCTGAATCATTAGACATTTTGTTTTTGCAACATAAGTTTTCTTTACCTTATGTCTGTTGTTCTTCCCTTAAATCACTTTCTTTCCAATTGAATTGCGCCTATTTTTTTTTAAATCTTGATGTTCCAATTGCATTTGTACTTTGAGAGACTCCTTTTGTCGTTTTTTTTTTTTTTTTTTTTTTTTTTTTTTTTTTTTTTTTTTTTTTCATTTCAAGGTTTTCTTTATATGGCGAAGATGATAACACGGCTGTTTTATGACTCCATCTGTACTTTAACTTAACTGATTTTGGCAAGGGAGATAACATTTCTAATGAGTATTATGGCATTTTAGGGGGTTCTGTACCTGCAGGCTCCTTGCGGGTCAATCTCTTCACAACTTACTCCTTAATTTTCGTGTCCCATATATTTGACAACTTTTTCTGTCACTGATGTTTTTCTTCCAGACTCTCTGTCTGTGTCGTTTTCATTTTTTTTTTTACTTTCTTTGTTATAGTAGGTTTCATGATTACTGACTCTGACTCCGATAAATAGTGTCCAAAGCGTACAGCCTTCAAAATTCATTACTTACTTTTGATATTTCTGATCTTATACCTTGTGCAATTTAAGCAGCACAAATTGGCCTAATTACCGCAACTGCGCCATTTTTTTAAACAGATAATCTCAATACTAAGAAAAAAAACGAAAGCAAACAAATTCGCGCGAAAAATATGCGCAATAAACAGTTAAATTTAGATATGTATATGAAACATAACATCTAACCTTAGTTTTAAAGTGTTCTCTTAAGTTTAGTAGGAAAACATTAGATCAAAACAACTAATTTTTTTTTTCCTGAAAAGGGGTGCTTTTTCTAATCATAATGACGTCATTCTGATGAGTAGGATTTCAGCGGAGGATGGCGTCTCTTTCTGTAATTAACGGCAGAATTGCAGCGGTCCAAATATGACAACACGCCCCTATATATATCGGCCTGATGTTTTGCAGCATTAACAAAATAAGTATTCATATGCTTACTATATATATATATAATATAATATAAAGATAAAATATTTATGTAATATTAAGGGAAATTTAAAGCGGTTCTGTCTGTTTAAGTAGTTTATATATATATATATATATATATATATATATATATATATATATATATATATATATATATATATATATATATAGGCGAGTTTGATTGATGGCCCAGAATTACAAAAACACTGACGAAAATTATGCATTTTTAAATTATGCATTTTCTCGATAAAATCTTTTGGTAAGACATTCATTAACGATGTTTGGTAAAGCTCGAAAATATCTAAATTTAACTGCCTACATTTCGCCATGTAACACTAGCGTATTTTTTTGTACAACAAATAATTTTTATAAATCGAATTTTACGACAAAATCTTAATTCAAATATTCATATATGTACTTTTTTGTACGCAAATTCAGGGACATCTTTTTCTTCTATATTCAAATATGGCTTCTTTCGTTTCGGATAATAACGTCTTTAAAAAAGAATTAAAATGTTATAAATGCTGGAAGTTCTTCCAAAACTAGCAAAAATTTATGCCATAAAATAATTATCACTAATATTTCTTCTAATACCAAGATACTTTTTAAAATGCTAGTAACATGCAAGTATTTTCCACTTATATTAGAAAATCCTAATTTTGAAACAAAAGTATTTACTTCTTAATAATAAATGAAAATTTTAAAGCTATTATGCAAAGCTACTATTACAACATTTCCCTTATTTACGGAGAATGAATTAAAGTTATCAAATTTTCATGGGATTTATTTCATATTTCTATACAAAAGTGAAACCTAACGATTCTATGATATGCAAAATTTTTATGATAAAATTCATGATTTTAAGATTTTAGAAAACGATTTAATTAAAGTAACACCCCATCAAACTCTTTATCAAACTCCCATATCTGCAAAATAAAAATGTCTATCAATTAAGATTTTTTTTTTTTTTTTTTTTTTTTTTTTTTTTTTACAGTTTTTTGAAATGCAATCTTTCTAGAGCTGTTCAAATTTTCAAGTATAAACGGTATATTCGAACTTAAACTGACATTCTGAAATCAATACTAAAGCAATCAAAACATAATTATTTCCTATCTGTACCCAAATTAATTAAACCATCAACTGAAATCAGCATAACTTTAATTTCGAAATTATTTGCAATTAGTATCAAGCGCCAAGAGCAGCCAGGATTATTTTCATTAATTGGCAATTAGAAAAGTTTCGTAGCATTTCACTAAAATATATTTAATGACGCTTTTAAGTTTTCTAACATTTGGCAAATTTATTTTGTCATTCTATATTATAAAGCCAAAAAAATTCCATGAGCAATCTTGACGTCATTTTGACTGTGGCAAAGAATTAACCAATAAATTTCGCTTTTACTGCAATCTTCTAAACATCGCACATTTTTAAATTTTACTCAGTCGAATAGTAAATCAAAAATATACTTTCAGATGCAATTTGTTTGAAAACTACATATCAATTTAATGTATTTTTATGGTGCTTAAAATAGTTTTCAATCAAGCATTTTTAAAAATATATCTCTATCCATTGCAGCCCGATTACGGAAAATAAAAAAGTTAATGGAAATAGTAAATGGGTACATTAAAATACCAAAAAAGAAAGAAGGAACTATTTCAATTCAGAATATCTCTATGAATCAGTAAACTGCCTATTAAACACAATATTGAAGACAGGGGAAACCACACTGTAAAAAATTATTGTCAAAGTCACTACATTTATTGCAGTAGATCGCAACGTAATATTTCCGTATGCAAAAATACCGCAAATATAACAGTAGTTTTAACCAGTATTTTCGATTTCAACATCATTTCATGCGAACAACCAATCAGATTACATCGTTCATTTAATGACTGGCGTCTGCGCGCGCAAAGACATTTTACTAGCATGATTTGCGCAAAGAACTTCTACTTCTGCGTATGAGCTTTTTCCCGCGCAACTGCGAAAGCGGACAAAATGGTGTGTTAACTTACGCTTACGAGCCTGCATTGCTTATATATCTGTATTTAATTACAAATAGCTTTTTAAGATGAGGGGTTGTATCCAAATATACTATCTTATGAAAGTTGACATAATAAGAATGAATTGTCTCTCATTGTATATTTGATACAACCCCTAATCTTTTCGCTTCCTTTTCGAAACAGCGAATTTCGAGCTTATTCTATCGACGATTACTATCAGAATTTTCAAGTTATGTTTTTGAGACTTTGATAAAAGTTGATCCATACATTTAGCTAATGCACAGTATAATTTGATTGAATTCGCGTATGCGCAGAGAAAAAATATTTAGTAAACCAACTCATTTTTCATCCAATATTTATTATTTTGTAATTCTGATTGCAGGGTATTATATATAATGTTGTGTTTGATCTTTCCTGAAAATAACATTCTTTTATATTAAGAACTCTGAATATTATAAGCAAAATACTTGGTGAAATTTTGGATTGTTTTTATAAAAATCTTAATTTCTCCACGAGTATACATGCTATCCTCATAAAAATGAACATAGTTTATTAAAATAAGCCGCTTAAGCATGTGCTATTGTTTCAACGCTTTTGCGATATTAGTTTTTACAGGGTTATCCAAAAAATATTCGTTTTTCTGCAATTTATTGATGGCCACCTATGGGGTTTCGGGAAAAAAATCTTTGTTGAAATACATGACGTCAACTATTCTGTTTACACGCCTGAAATTTCAGGATAATTCCTTATGCATTTTTCCAGATATTTAATAAAACGTCTAAAATCGCAAGTGACCGGTCATCATTGGCCATATAGTGTATTCTTTATATATTCTTAAATATATGTACGGAAATATGACTGTTAAAATTACAGAACGTTTTGTGGTAATTTGTACGAAAAAATGGCTGTGAAAATTACTACAATTATAACAGTTAAAATAACGGAAAATATGCGATAAAATTTACATAGAATTTTACTGTGAATTTTACGTAAAAATTGCTGGCAACATTGCTGCCAGCAGTTTTTGCCGTAAATTTAACGGATTTTTTTAAGTGCAGTTGAAGCCGTATAACTCTGATACTTGCAAGTTTCTGCCCTCCATCCTTTCTTCACAACCCTTTTCACTGACTTTACTTCTACTCCTCAATCAGTCTGTTTCTTTGTTCTAAAACGCACACATGTGTTTATATTCCAACCTATAAGTTATAGGTTATAGTAATTATTTTTAGTTCTAGTTTTTGTTGCATTAGAGAACAATGGCTTCCAGAGGATGTGTTAATTCACCGACTTGTTACTGCTATATTTGTGGTAACTATGCAGTGAAAAAACAACAAAAAAGCATTACGGATTTTGCGAAAAACGGTGTATTTCGTTTATTTTGGCATGAAATTGCGGGATCAAGACAAGCCTTGGAATCCACACAAAGTTTGTTGCATATGTGTAGAAGAATTAAGTTAATGGTTCAAAGGTAAAAAACAATATTTTTGGTTTGGTATACCAATGGATTGGAGAGAAGGTCTTATGCAACAATTCGTCAAGGCTTTACCAAAAGAAGGTGAATGCTTCAAATTTCTTTGTGACTAGTTCCCAGGTTTAACCGAAGGAAAATTGAAGGAAGGTGTATTTGCAGGACCAGACATCAAGAAAATGATGAAAGATGAAAATTTTGAGACTAAAATGGAATCAAACGAAAGAAAAACTTGAAATCGTTCAAACAAGTAATTACTAGCTTTCTTGGAAACAATAAGGAATCAAAATACAAATCTATTGTAGAAGAGATGGTGAAATATTTCAAGATTTTAGGATGTAGTATGAGCTTAAAAGTTTATTTTCTCGATTCGAACCCACACTATTTTCCTGGAAATTTATGTGCAGTTAGTGAGGAAATAGATGAAAAATTTCTCTCGCATATAAAGGAAATAGAGAGGTGATATAAAAGGAGATGATATGTCAGCATGATAGACGACTACTGCTGGATGCTACAAAGAAACAATCCCTGTAAAGAGGCCAAACAAATTTTGATGTAAAGAAAAAATGTTACTATGAGGACTTGGAACATTCTACATATATATAACAATTACTTGAACTAGGATATAAATGTAATTTATATGGATTTATGGATTAATGAAATTTAAAGGAAATGCCAAAATTTCAAAATTTCAACTATTTCCTTCAAACTTTGCGATCACTTTTGAAAAATCCTTAAGTGATAGGAAAAAATTAAGTTCCTTTTTTGGAATAAGCACTAAAAATAACATAAAAATCAGTCAACAAACATAAAACAATTTTGAAAAAGTATTTATTTATTTATTTATTTTATTTATTTATTTTTTCAGATCTTTCGTACGGTATTCTGTTAATGCAAATTGTTCGATCTTAAATATTATATTTCCAGTTTATTTAATTTTTACCATTTTATTCCTTACTTCTAGAGTAATGCTAAATCTTACGATACGTATTCCTATACAAAAAAAATTAATACTTTTAAAAACTGTATTATTCTTAAAGAGATTTAATCTACAGCTTAAACTATTGAATATTCCTGTATAAAAACATACGTGATCTATGAAATGTATATTTTTTAAATTTTATAATTTTCAATATTATTTCATCATTATTTCCTAGATTAAGAGCCTACGCTAGACACGCGAAGAAGCTCTGACGCTAATGTTAAACCTACACTGTAAAAAATGTTCGTAAAATTTCAATAGATGTACCGTAAATTAACGGTACTTGTACCGTTTTCACTCTTTACGGTATGAGTACCGTACTTCTAAGGTATATTAAGCGTAAAAAGACCGTATATATGACATTTCAATTATAAACGGTATTTATACCGTAAAATGATTGTTTTTTAGTAAAAAATCGCTATTTATACCGTAAAATAATTATTTTTCAGTAAGGGAAAAGCTGATAGCCCTGCCTCGGTGTACGGAAACCCCTGAATTGCTGCTCTTGCTCTTGTTACGTAATGCGTGCAGGTCTGAAAAGAGGGGGGAGGGCAGCCGGTACATATACTTTAAATATTTTGCGGTACATATACCGTCCAGTTAAATTACGGTATATATACTGGTCACAAAGTTGCCAGCCTATGCAGAAAAATAATAAAATTAAAAAAAAAATTCAAACGAGAAATCTGTAAAGAACCTTCCCATAGACTTAAAATTAGCTTCACGTGAGTATTGTCTGCTCTTAACACGTTTAAATAATAATACTGCGTTTTTCAGAAATCTCATAAAATGTACTGGATTTATGATGCATTGTAAAATGAATTACGTAAGGAAAACTTTTTAAAAGAATATTTACGTTTTTTTTTCAAATATATGTGGATTCCTAAAAATAGCTTTATATCATAAAAATCTTATAAGTGTAATTAAAAAACAAGTTGGCAATTGTACGTCAAACGGGAAGAATGATGTGCGTTCGTACTATAACTATTTTCAGTAAAATGAATTATATCGTCTGTTATCATGATATGATTAATTTATGTAATAAATAAGTACATTTTAAGTTGGCAATATTTTATCTTTTGTTGACAATTACTGAAAATTCCAAAGTTTAACTTAAGCCTAGCTTTGATAATTTCAGAACTTGAAATCCATATTTAGACTCTTTTTCCATTTAATATCCACTTCGCCGGAAACATCCATACAAAAACTGTCTGTAGATTATATGTTTGCTATAATTAAACAAGTTTAGTATACAAATTCGGTTTTTAAATTTCATAATACTGAAATAATATGACTCCATCTTAAATATGGCGTAATCACCATGGCAACCTAGAATCATTACATATCATGGGATATAATTGAATTAATTATGTATGATAGGATTTAATAGATTGAAGAAAACTTTTTTTAATATCTTTTTAAGTTTTGATTCAATTTGCATAAAATTTGAAATTACACGATACAATTCTGCAGCGATTATATATATTAAATTTCAAATCATTTGTTTGGGTATGCGTTGTTATAAGCGGGCAGACGGACAGACGGACGGACCAGACGACGACTATAATTGTTATGTATTTATATAAATACGAACGCACATAAACACGAATATAAACAATGCAATTCCAAATAACTTGACCAATAATTGAAAAACGTGAAATATGTTGCTTAAATTAATCTAAAACAAAAAAAAAATGTGTGTATGCATGTGCAAAAAACAAAACAGAAAAAATCTTCTGAAAAGATATTTTAGAAACAAATTTTAGTGCATTTTTAAATAAGAAATTAATATTTATAAAATTTTCTTACATATGTCTGTATATCATATACAAAGCAGAAGATGCTGAAAATAAATTTTCAAATGTGTTTTGAGTTTTGTAGTTGAATTAAATTTTAGAAAAACTTGGGGTGAGTGTACAAATCTGTATATCATATACAAGGGTACTCAAACGAATTAAAATATCGTATCAACTATGATCTTTATAGCTGAAAATGTGTGGATGTATTGTGCATTATGCGTTTTTGTAATTGTTTTTTAGATTTATTATTTTAACTTATTAAATAATGAAGTTTCGTTACACTATTTTTAAACTCGTGAAAGCGTTCCTAATCGATGCGTGATGCACGGTTTTACTCTTTTGTTTTGTTGATGTTAAACGAAGTCAAAAATGTAATTATTTATTGAAAAAAAAAATCTAAATTTTAACTTATGTTAATTGAAATTGATTTTCAAGTTATGATTTAAAATTACATACAGAACTTCTTTTTTAATGCAGGTTAAAAATCCCTAATGGTATGTGTATTATTATCATATTTTAAGACGGTATTTTTTCTTGATATTTTTAAAACTTATACTTCCGTTATTAAATTTTACTCTTTCGCTTATAAAGCAAACGCTCATGTTAGAATTTCCGACTTAAAAGCATTGAAATAAAAAGAGTTTCCTCAGGGATGTAATTATAATTTATTTTCTGCTAAGTCACCAATTTTCAACAGATGTCTTCAGCTATACACGTTTTTTCACTCAGGTGCCATATTAAGTTTTTATTAGTTATTGAATCGATATGATGTTACATTATGAATGGGTCATTCTTTTGAATAGATACCTTTTAATGATGAAACACAATGAAATAAAATATTACATATAAACATATTACTAGAAAATATTAAGTTAAAAGTGCCAAGTTAAATTTTTTTTTTAACCAATCACATTACAAAAGTAAATTTTAGACACTGTATTACAATTTTTCAGTAGCAAAAATCACGTAGAGTCATTCATTAAGAAATAATAATAATACTTTCTCGAAAAATAGAATTCATATGTACATATAGAAATATAGCTTAAGAAATTCAACTTTTAAATTATTTTCAATAAGCATTATGATTTTTTGTAAATATGAAATATTTTGTATGTTCTAAATATATCTTAATATTGTCTTAATAAAATATGAATAATATCTTAACAGCACATTAAATATCTGTGATGTTGTACCCTTTATAAATTCAAGTAGTTTATAAAATAATCCGTGATAAATGAAAACAACGTTCTAAATCTTCTGAACATAACTAGTTTCTCATATACTCTAATACGAGCAAATCTTGTGTGTTTCTGGTTGTATATATATATATATATATATATATATGCACATTTTATCTTAAAAACGGCTGTAACGATTTTGACGAAATTTTGTATCCTACCGTTTTGGGGCACCAGAAAACCATTGGGCTAGGTCACATGTTCGAGAAAATTCGATTAGTGGGTCATTTTGGGACACCATGGATCAGGGTCAAGCTAAATGTATCTAAAAAACGGTTCCAACGATTTTCACTAAATTTTGTATCCTACCAATTTCGGGTACTAAGAGATTATTGGACTGGGTCAATGTTCGAGAACATTTAATTAGTGGGTCATTTTTGGGTCAACGCGGGTCAAGCTAATTTTATCTAAAAAACGGCTCTAACGATTTTGATTAAATTTTGTAAATTTTGTAAACGGCCGGATTTGAGAGAAAGAGAACGACAGTCAGTGATGAAGCAGAAATTAACGAAGCTTTGTTTTTGTGGTTTATGGAACAAAGAGTCATTGAAACTCCTTTATCTTTACCTGTCATCAGTTGGTTGGTTGGTTAATTGGGGTTTTATGGTGCAAAGTCCCTTTAGGGACATGCTGCGCCAATACCTATCATCAGAACTAAAGCTAAATTTTTGACTAAAATGATAAAGATGATAAAAACTACAAATTCACTGCAAGGGATGGGTGGTTTTGGAGATGGCAGAAATGGCATGAAATAGGACAACTTTCTATACACAAAGAAAAACGATCTTCTGATTATGATTCCGTAGAAAAAAAATCTGTTGATTTGAGAATCATTATAAATAAAGAAGGCTACGTACATAAACAGATTTATAATGCTGCTGAAGCAGCTTTATTTTGCAAATGCTTGTCAAAGAAAACGCAAAAAGTAAAATTTACACCTGGAACTTCAGGTTACAAAGAATTAAAAGACATATTTACTCCCTTATTTACTGCAAATAATACTGGAATTCACAAACTAAAGGTGTTTTTAATTGACAAAAGTAAGACAACAAGATTTTTGAAAAACGCGAAACGGAAGATCTTACCTGTGTTGCATTATTTCTTACAAAAACTGTTGGATGACGCAAAAATATTTAAGCAGTGGTACAATATGTTAAGGTGTGAACCTTCAGTTCGGTTATTCTTTAGAAGCAAAAGATTAGAAGAAAAAGGACTGCTCTTTATGAACAATTGCAAAGTCCATTCTGACGAAACAGAGCTAATTTCTTGGGATAAAAAATACCTCGCTATTTTCTTATCAATGATCACAACAAGCATTTTGCAAAAAATAGATAATGCGTCATCTCAATTTTCAAAAGAAATTATCGCCGGGAGTTATTAGCCAAGATACTTAAAGAAGGTGAAGAAAAGCTTTTTTATATGATCAAAAATCTCCCTATTAAAGATGCAATGTTTTTTGATAAGAAAGTATGGTCCGAAATTCCATTAAACGTCTTCGAAAAATGCTGGTTGAAAGGCTTAAAATCAATTTTTATAACGGAATATAAGCTCAAAAAAATAAAAATGATGAAATGAACGCTGAATTGGACGCGGAAAGACGAAGTGACTCAAATGAGAATCATTTAGTAGACATCCTTTAAGCTGCCAGGTAATTAGGCATGCAAATGTCCATAAACGATGCGAATGAATGGATACATTTTGACGTTAATGAAAAATATACCCGTATTTCAAAATTTGAATGACACATAAATTATTTCTTCAGAAGACAATAGTTATGTGGCCAAAGAGGAGAACGACAAAGTGGAAGTATCTGACGAGGATTTAGTTGCTCCGATGACCGAAGCTGTTCAGTTTCTGGAAAAAGCTTATAAAACTTTTGAAACGTCGAAATCTAAGCATACAACTAATATGTAAGTAGTGTGAATGTTTTCGATCTTTAATTTTCATTTTCTTGCAGATAATCAAAGAAAAATTAAAAACAAACAACTCTGGATTCTTATTTTCAGAAAACACTATAGAATGTAAGTAAAAATGTATGCTATATATGTAAGGCTTTGTATTTTTTTTAACGTTTTACAATCTATTTTGTGTTGAACTTGCAGCTTTTTTGAACAAGTATTAAATCAAAAACCTCATAGCTTAATTTAGAGCTCTTTATGTTTTATTTATAAATACTCTTCTCGTCCCTCTCGGTATATCGACCTATTTCTATTTTTTTCAATTACCGTGATATATCGATTGGTTACTGTATATATATATGTAATGTATATATATATATATATCTGTATGTGTGTGTGTTTGTGCTAATTGATATGTGTATATGTGTATAGAAAAGAACAAAGGGTATATTGAAGAAGTATTGCAGAAATAAAATATAATACTAAATCGGAAATTGAAAATTTATTGGAAAATACAAAGAACGTAAACCGTAAACGAACTTTTCATGGATTTATAATCTTACTATCATAATATTTCGTAATATAAATAAATGTTACATCAATTAAACTAGAGTATTTTTTAAAGTGACACTTTACATTAAATACGACAAAGTTTGTTATTTGACGATTAATCACAGATATATTAATTACAGATTTTCAGGAACAATAAAAAATATTTATATAGGTTAAGTGGAGCACATTGAGGACCGGAAATACTTCTTTGAGTTTATTTGCTTTTTTAAAGTGCTATCCTCTTAGATCCGGAAAAAATACCAAGGAATGAGAGTGGCAGATAAGGAATATATTTCCATTTTTAAGGTTGTGTAACTAAGAGGGTAGCGTTATAGAAAAAATAATAATAAATAAAAATAAATAAAATAAAATTATATAACACTAATACTCAATTTTCCCCAATCCATATTCCCGTTTTATGCTATTTTTTTTTATATATCGTTTTGCTTAATTATTTATGTTTTCATTAACTACATTCAAATTACGTTGATTTGTATTTGAAAATAAATTTTCAAATATCATTTATAAAGAAAATAGTTTAACATATCATTATTTATCTGAAAAAAAGTCTCTTTTACCGCTTCTTCATTTTATATGCATTACTCCTTCTATACTTTAAAAGGTCTGTCAAAATATATATTTTAATATCTTTAAAGTCTCTCTTACTTTAAACTACATATGCTAGTAGTACCGATGATGGAAATAAAGAAAACATAAAGAAGGAATATGACATTTTGCTAAAGGCTTCCGTGTGTAGAATAAACAATGAAAGTTTGAAGTTTACTAACGAAGGGATTATAAATTTTTTCTTTGTCTTAAATTCGTATGACACATTTTGAAAGATGTTCTATTTTTATAAAGTTAAACCATTGAATATTGGCGCAATAAAAATCTCTTTCTTTAGACATCTGTGTATTGCTTGTCATTGTGTAGAATAAGAATGTCAGTTTGAGAAAACTAGAGTTTCTATAGAGTAAATTTATAAGATCTTAAACTCATATAATTTAATGAATACAAGGATATGAATAATCACTTACTGCTTTATCACTTTTCCACAGCTCTGCTGAAATTTTAATTAGTTACATTTTATTTCATTTTATTATGTGGACTGACATATTAAACTAATGAAATACAAAGGAAAATGTTTCGATTTGTCAGTTTTACAAAAGGGTTATATTTTTGTAATTTAAATAACAAATAATAATTACTTATTCGACATAGTATGACATCCCGAGAAATTGATTAACTCAGAATATTTTTCGTTTCCAAAACCCTGTTTACGGTAAAATTATGTTCAGAAAATGATTTCTTTATATATTTTTTTATTTATTCTTAATAAAACGTAGCATATTTGCCCATGTTCTGTTTCTGAAGTCTGAAATTATTCTGAGTTTAAAAAATACGGTTTCGGTAATATTTGATCCCACTCTAATATTAGTTAAATAACACGTGATACAGAAGATCATCATACGATTCAAGTAATCCATATCTACTACAAACAGACATGGACATTATTGGATACAATGAAATTCTTAATATGAGCAGCTACTAGGTATTTATGAACGAAATTTCTGTAAGCCTATCATTTTAAACATTAGGAAGATCTGTAGTACATTTTTGCATATTTAAACCGTTTTTATAAAATAATAGCTATACAAATTATCGGTATGCAGATTGTTATGTGAACACTTTATATACGTATTTTTGCATGTATTCGTAGAAATCAACATAAATCTATAAAGTTTGCAAATTATGTATTTTATTCGTTAGCTGTCTAAAGAGAAAATACTTACTTAACGCTCTTCCTTTTTAATAGTTATTGCGTAACTTTTAGAAAAAAAGTTCCCATTTTTTATATAAAAATATAAGTTCCTTCTAAAGTTACAAAATGCGTTTTTTTTGTTGCCTCATTTTTATGTTATGATATGTTTTCCTCATAAAATTTCTTCTATTAATTGTTTTTGCTTCTTCTAATACCATTAAAATTGGAAACAAAATAATTAGTGAAAGGAGAAACAAGAAGATTTAAGTCTAAAAATGTATCGTTGAGTCCTTTTGCAAAGTTTTTCATTATCAGATTTGATATTTCTTTTTATAAATAAAACTGTATGTCTAACAATTAAAACAAGATGTTCGTAGAGAAAACGTAAGAAAACTGCATTAAAAGTAAAGAAAATACCACAATTTTATCAAATTAAATGAAATTTTTATTTAAATATTTTTGTTTAAATGAGTTATTGATAACATCTGTATTAATAAAACAAAGTGTTTATCTGAGTTTTAAAAAATAACAGTTAACGGATTTTAAACTTAATTTTCTCTAGATATTTTTTATCACCATTCATATCTTTGTTTCTAAATATCAAACAATTCCAATCTTTACAGAATAGAACAAAATATGCACTTACAGATAAAGTTTCTCTTAAAACTGTCAGGAATTTTATAGAATTTTAATCAATTATTTTAAAAAATCAAGTGTGAAATTATTTTCTTTTACTTTCTATAAATGTCAATATGCAAACAATTGTCATAAAATATGATTTAAAAAAAAATCTGCCCAGCTTAAAATGAACTGCAGATTTTCTACAGAAGTGAAGTATTTTTGAAGTTTTTCTACAGTCAACTGTAGATTTTCTGTAATGCAATCTTGACTGTAAAAATACTTCAGTTATTTTGTAGCTAATATAAAGTAATTTTGCAGTAATTTATTTCAAAAATACCCTGAGCTATTATCTTCAAAAATACTGCTGTTTATGTAAAATCATGTTACAACCATAAATAAAAAAAAATAATAATACTTTATGTTTGTAGTAATACTGCAGCAAATTTGAAGTATTTTTACAGTCATCAATTCAGAAGTACATTTTCTGATGCATCTTCAGTATAACTATAGTTACTGTGACGTAATTTTACATAACTTGCTTTATAGATAGCTTGTGTTATATTTTCTGTAGGTTATCTGCAGTTTTAAAAGTGATGTTAAAGCTTTTCAGTTTTTGTTCTTGTTGCATGACTCACTATATACTTTATTAATAAAACATAATAATGTTTTCAAGACTTATTTTAAGGACCTGATTTGAGCATGTTTTCTATCTAAAATTATCTGCGTAGTATCTGATGTTATTTTACAAGAAGAGAGAAATATTTCTGATGCAATGGGGTGTATATGCTGTATGTGCTTGATGCTCACTTTACCGATGTTAATATAATTTAAACTCAACGAAACAGATACATGTTATAAGTTTAAAACAGCATGTTTTACGTTCAAAAACATATCATTTCTAATTCTATGTAAAGAAATAATAAATTGCATATATTATATCTTACAATTGGTAATTGTTAGCAATACATTTTAATTATGATAAATACTTACAAGAGTATAACTAAAATATTGCAGCATGATTCTTAAAGAAAAACTTATTTACAGTTATTTTACAGGGACAAAGAAGATGTATAAATTATCTAGAGTTTTTCATAAATACATTAAAAAAATGTTCATTAAATTTGAGGAGGGTGTGTATAGTCTATAAATCAGGACCTTATAGACATTTTCGAAATCATTAATTACTTTCTGCAATCCTTTTTACTGACCCATCATACGTAGTATATGGTAAGTCTTGTAATCGTTTTGAAAATCAAAAAATTTTTTTGACGGATTTACACGTTTCAGACACTGGAGATTCCAAAAAACATATTTTTAGAAAAAAAAATTGCTGTCCGTCTGTGTGTCTGTGTGTGTGTTTGTGTGTGTGTCTGTGTGTGTGTCTGTGTGACTGTAAACGCTCTATCTCCCGAACAAATTGAGATAGAGACTTGCAATTTGGTATGTACTTAGTATGTAATAATGGGAAGAAGCCTATTTCATTTCAATAACCTCGATTAACCGGAACATTTTTTTTCGGACTCTCGAAATATTCGTTCAGATGAAAGGTATATAAAAATTTTCGAAATTGTTTATTTTAAGTAGTAAATATAAAAAACAATAAAAAACATAAATTTTGCATAAAACATGAAGTCGATCGGATAATGAGTTGCCGAGATATTTGTAATCCTATTTTCCACACTCTTCGATTTTTCATGACCCTGTATTTCATCCAAATTTCACTTCAAAGATATATTTTAATTGGAAATTTGACGCTTAATCAGATGCAATAAACCGCTAGTTAATAGGAGTATTATTTTTGGAGTTATAAGGAAAAACCTCTTTCAAGCAATTCAGTAATCGAGCCTTTTTATGACGTCATCAAGCCACGATTTTATTTGAATTGCAATGCATTTTATAAGTAGTTTACACATTTTTATTTTAATATTTTACATTATACATATACATGATGGGTAAGTATTACGGTGGCCCCCAACGACTAGTTTACTTTGACGCGTTTAAAAATAAAGCGTTTTAAAATTATAACAGATTTTAGAGAGATATGAGTTGCCTGTATCATGTGTGTTTACTATGCGGAATACACTTATGTAATTTTTAAAAGATTATCTCGACGTAGTATATATGTATATATCCACTAGTGAATAGCACCATCACTATAGGATAATATCAAAGGTGTTAACATTATTACTTTTTTTTTTCTTTTAATCGCTGATGTACTTAATTTTTTTTTTCAAATATAGCTTCTCTGCATATTCACTGCGACTGCTGTAAAAATAATCTTATAGACATTTGTGAATAATGAGTTGAGTGGAACCTAGATAATCTGGCGTAATATTGGGGAGGGATGGCACAAGTTAATCGAAATCCATTGTAAATCGTATTTTATTTAATTTTGTAAGTAATTAAAGCTATAGTATAAAAACGTTATATCAGAATTTTTATTAATATTTTGATTTGCAAATTTAGCAACGGAGTGGGGAATTTATTCAAGATCAATGTAGAATGGAGTAAAAAAAAAGTAAATACGAGATTGTATAAATTATGTTGAAAAGCATATTGACGTCCAAGAGTTCATGTAAAAGTAACATTGTTAAAAAAAAAACTATAGTTTTTTTTTTTTTATAATATTAAAACGGTATTTATTTAAAAACTACGCCTTTTACTTCGCTTCCAGGAAAATTTTTTAATAGTTTCGTTTTAAGCTTTAATTCAAACGAGATAAGAATCGTTATAAAAGGATAAAAGAATTTATATGTATACAAAGTACATTGCATAAAAACTGAGAGATATTCTTTTACGCAGTGGCAACGCCGCGAAAACAAATAATAAAACAGCAGGTGATTTTTTTTTCAAACTGTTAACTATACGTTTATAAATATTCTAAACGAAGCAAACGATTTTACTTTCCTAGTTTCGTGCCTGTATAAAGAACTGTTTTTATTTGCCCTACAGAAATGTAGGTGAATGATTCCGAGTTAAAAAATTAAATCCGCTGTGCAATAAGACTTTCGTATCGTTTGTATTAAGTTAATGAAAGAAGCTTAGAAAGACAAATGCTTTGGTGAGTCTACAATTTTTAGATGGCATGGTAATAAAAAAAAAAAAAAGACATTTGTCTGCAGAACTGGCTCCTAAGCCTTGTCTACCAGAAAGTGTTGTGAATGATTGAAATGTTAACACTGTGTGGTCAATCTTGTAAGAAAATCGGCGAATGACATGTGAAGAGATAGCGGCATCAACTAACATTTCGAAAACTTCGATATTTCACATTCTACGCAACAATCTACAGCTTCGCCATGTTTGTTCCAGATGGGTACCTGATAACCTTACTAAAGCACAAATGCAAACAAGAATTCGCCAATGTTGTGAATGGAAAGAGATAATTCAAACGGATCCGAATTTCCTAAAGACTGTAATAGCATGTGATGAAACTTGGGTGCATCATTTTGATCCCCTTACCAAGTCCGCAACAAGTGTATGGAAACTTGGTATGGATGCTTCGCCTACGAAAAAGATACGATAAACTAAATCCGTTGGAAAGTTCATGTGGATTATTTTCTTTGATCAAAAAAGTGTAATTTATGAGCATCCTGTGCCTCCAAAAACTACTTCAAATGGTGAATATTATGTTTCAGTTTTGAAAATTTTGCGACAACACATATCGAGAAAGCGTCATGAAGTGGTAGCGAATTGGACAGTACATCACAAAAATGCTTTTTCAGCAATATCTTAGTAAATGCAATATTAAAATCATGGATCATCCCCCTTACAGTCTAGATCTCACACCATTCGATTTTTGAATAATTCCGACGTTGAATGAGAAGCTCCGTGGCAGAAAATTAAATACAGATTCTGAAGTTATTTCAGCAATGCAGGATATTTTGAAGCAGCTTCCAGAAAAAGGCTTCTCTACATGTTTTAAAATGTGGGTTGAACGATCGGACCGTTGCGTATCATCTGAGGAAAAGTATTTTGAAAAAGCATGATGTATTTTCTGCTGTAAATATATTTCCTGATTTTTTATGATTTTACTGTCAGTTTTTATGGAACGCCTTTGTATATATATATATATATCTTTAAACATATTCAACATGAGTGAAAAATGAAATATCTTAATCATTTGCAAAAAAAATATTTTAATGATGTTCGCATCTTGTTTGCATGTGATATCTGTAAAAATTCCATTAACGCAAATAATTTTTTTATAAGTAAATAATTTCGCTATTTCTAATTTCTTTGTAAAAATAAATATTCAACCGAAAACTGCAACTAGTTTACATTATTTTTCACGCGCAAATTGAATTCACGTAAATGCTTTTAAGGGGAATTATTTCAAGATATATGTATTGAAGCGAGAAAACACATTACTTTAAGGAAACTTAAAGAAATGTGAGTTTTTGTTGGAAAATAAACATTTAGGACAGCTAATGCACCACATTAAAGCATGACTAAAACAATACAATAACGAAACATGCAATAAAGCAATTTATCAAGGATCAGAACAGAATAAAATAAAATGAAAAAATAGATAAATAAATGCACTATTCTTTACAAAAAAGGTCAAAAATTACCAATTACCATTAATTAAAAATGATTATCAAAGACAACGAGCAATTTTGTTTTTATTTCTTTACATATATTTGTTCTTGGAAATCTTGAGATTGGACAAAAATAAATATTTTTAATCATCTGCGAAAGCATTACTTTAGTAATGATCCTATCATGCCTAATTGATATCGATAAGTATCTTCTTAACAAAAAATAAATTCCTTTTTACGAGTAAATAATTTCGATATCTCCATAATTTTTACGAGAAGTTAAATATTCCATTAAAGGCGGCATTTAGTTTACTTTAATATTCACGCATGGATCAAAATATCTTAAATGATTTTTAAAGTATTTATTCTAAGATCTATTCATTGAAGTGAGAATGTATATATCTTTAATGAAACGAAAATAAGTGCTTGATTTTTGTAAAATAATTTTTAAGGATTGCTATTATTATTAATTTCGGTTATTTGATTTTAAATGATATATATATTACAACAAGAATTGAAAGAAAAAATATTACAATTCCAGCAGTTTTAGATTTTGAAAGAACTACAAAAATTTTTGAGCAGCGTTTCTTATAAAATCACTTTCTAACTTTATTTGCATAATTGACGAATTTTTTATAGTTTAACTTTGATTATATATAAAAAAAAAAAAAAAAAAAAAAAAAAAAAACATATTTAAATATGTTAGATTATGCAGGATTCAAGATGTACTCACATATAAAAATCTCTTGAAATGAAAATAAAATCACTTTATTTATTTAAGTTATTATTTTTTTTTTGTCTATTAGAAAAATATAAATACTGAAGAATGAAATATCTTCTAGCGTTTCGATTATTGCTCGTCCAAAAAAAGCGTACATTCTTAAATCTTGAACTACAGAATTTTCGTTATACTATTTTTTTTATTTATACTTCTGTTTGATAGTTTTATTTTTTAATACACTTCATAAATATGATTTATAAAAAACTAACAACGGAATATGCAATAAATATATTCGTTCTAGGTGAAAATAGAATATAATAAAATAAATGCAGCAAATAGTTCACTTACTTTGTTTGCAGAATCAATTTCCGTTATTTAAAAGAAATTTAACAAAGATAATTACACCTTATTATTGTGTTCTTTTTTAATTTGATTTGTTTTTCTTGAAATTCATGAACGTGAATGAAAATGGAATATGGCTAATCATCTACGAAAAAAAACATTCTCTTAATTATGTTTTCATCTTGAATATCTGATATCTATAAAAATCTTGTTACCGAAAATAATTCCTGTTTTTGAATAAATAATTTCAACTTTTCTATTTTTTACGAAAATATATTTTGCCAAAAAATGTGTTTAATTTATTATTATTTAATATATTTTTTATATTATTTATTATAATTTATTATAATTCATTATTATTTTTCAAGCATGATTCGAAATGATGTAAATAATTTTAAAATGATTTATTGCAAGATCTGTTTATTGAAGCGAGAGTAAATGTCTATCTGAAAACAAACATGTCTGCTAAAAACATAGTTACGTATGTTATAATATGTATATTTTGAGTAATTATATTTTTTTGAAATATCAATTACAAAAGCAGAATAGAAATACAAACATGTAATTTTAACCACACAAAACTATATTGAAAATTATAGTTTTTTAAAATGTTGGTGAGACAAGAAACTAACTTATAGCTCCTTCTTAAAAAATCTTTTACTTATATTTTATAGTAGTAAAATATTTCTGAGTACATTTTTTATGAAAATAATAACTTTGATTATTTTACATGTATTTATAATTAAAAACAAAAAAAAATACTACGTGCGATTAAAAGTCTACATATACAAGGAAATATATTCAATTGAAAAAAATATAATACGTCTGCTAACCACTTCATTTTTTTTTTTATGTAACTGTATTTGTTCTTTTTTTTGCAATAATGCATGATGCTGAATAAATCCTGCGTCTAACTTTAAAATTACTCCTTGTACTAAATTTGCCCAATATCAAAACATGAATCTCTAACATTACATGTTTTGATTAAGATAATGGTTAGAGAAGATATTTCAAATGTTCATAGCTTCTGAAAAAATAAATAAATAAACGTTTTACAACGAATTAAAATTTTCGGAGTCCTGATGGTAATACACATGAGCAGAATATATAAGAAAAATACATCTAACATACTTACTATTATAATAACTTTATCACAATGTTTCAGGCAAACGGGGATCTGAATAATATGTAATTTTCCTGGAATAAATTATATAAGAATAATGTCTGAATATTACTAGTTCATACATGCAGTCAATTGAAAAGTTAATGTTGCTGGTACACTCTTAGTCGAAACACTTGGCCAGAAAAATTCATCATTGTCACTTTTATGAAACATGTTTTTAACCATTCTTATAAACATATTTATCATGGATGAATGTGTGATTGATATCTAAAATGAAGTTATTCGCGCTAAATGGTTTCTGAAAAAAAAAAATAGAGGAAGCTTTTGAGTTTGACAATTAATCACTTCTTCCTTTTTCACAGTTTGTTGTCGTAGTTGGTCGAAATGTTAAAATATTAATAATAATAATAAATAAATAAATAAAAAGACAATTTTTCTACTCATAAATGTGCTTGTAAAGTTTTTTGTTGTTGTTGTATATTTTATTTTTTTAATTAGATTAGCTGCTATTTTTTGACAAACTGTGATTTATAACTTTTTGCTAAGTTTAAGAACTGCCTTTAAAACTAGTCCTCGTAGTAATAATAGTAATAAATTTGAAATTAGTTGCGATCGCATAGAACCTTACACAGTGTTTGAGTTTGAACTTTTATCAAAATGTATCAAACGAAACGTATTACCATCAGATGTATTCATGGTATCATCTTAGTATGTCACACTTTATCACAGTGTTTAAGACAAACCGGGATCTGCATACTATGTCTTTACGCTGCAATAAAATATATAAAATAGACCAAGTAATCCAATTTTTACACAATGTCTCTGATTTAAGCAATGTCTTGGCAATGTTCTGTCTTGCTCCAATGTGCGACGTTAATCTTATCTTAGCAAGGTGTTGTAAATATATAATATTTTCTCTTCATTTAGTAGTCATGGTATAGATTAAAACTGAGTACATTTTCTACCTAAATGTAGAACTTATATATCTGTGAAATAGTGATATTTTCTTTGAATGGTCGTTATAAAAAACTTTAATAAAAGGAAATGGAAAAAGATATCCTGCTTTTACTTTGTATTGTTTTTTTACGGTTTTTCTCGTTAATATTTTTTTTCTAAAATGTTCAGATGCAATTTGTATTTATTATGATCCAAAATATACACTTTTCTATCATTATATCATTTAAATTTCTTTTATCTTTTTCATCAGAGGAAAATGCCCAAATATATCGCCCACTCACTAAGGATTTTTTTTTTACATTTAAGATAGAGCTTATTATGCCCAAAAAATCCATTTAATCAGCTGTTTTTCTTTGTAAAAAAATATGGTATTTCCCTTATCTCTGAGTAGGAAAAAATGATAATAAAATAATCTAATGTTTGGAATTTCGAAGGTTTCCTTATTTCATACATCTTTATGAATATGCAATTCATACATTACTTGAAGTAGAGGAAAGTTGAAAATAGGCAAGTATTCTTTGTGATATTCCGTTCTTTCTTCCAATGTTCTTGAATTTCCTTTTTAATCCTGTACAATTTATATTGACTCCTTGTGGAGAATATCATGTGAAAAAAAAAGTTATTTTTTTATTGGTGAAGGAAGTCCGTTTAATTTCCCTGATTCGATTGGGTACTTCTCTGACTTTTGTGGACTGGTCACTTATAGCTCACGAATTTAGGAATTTTGACTTTGAAAACTTTAGGAGTAGAATTATTATACAGGGTGGCCAGAATTAAAACACCCCTTCACTGACCTCACTATATACTGAACTATTCAGTGCATAAGCTACCACTGCTTTACATATACTATTCAAAATATGGGGAAGCGGAATACGCAAACATAACTTTAGCTTCAGAAACACCGATGGATGGCGTTGTACAACATAAATCATGAATTAAAGACAAAAATAGTAATAAAAAAACTGTGAATGTGTGAATTCCCAGCCACATTCTTTCTTGGACCTTACTTTTTTGAAGAGACCACTCCAAATGTCCTAGTGCCATGTACCGTTTAAACCAACATGTGCAAAACGATACCCGAAACTTTTGTTGTAACCCATTTGCAACAGCTCATGCATGTCTTGACTCAATTAACTTTATGTAAAATAGGGCGCCATCACACATTGGACTCTGTGTACAACAGTTTTTTCGGCAATGTTTCACAAATTTCGGAGTAATTTTGTTGTCAGGATCTTAATATGTGTGATTTTTAGCTGTAGTTACATTTTGAAAAATCTTGTTTATTGAGAACACATGAACAAAATGAACAGAAAAAAGAACACAAAACCTTTCAGATTTTATAGAAAGTATCACTCTGTGTGTGATAAGCATCTCAGTCGATCAGTTACGAACTGCAATTGAAGAAATTGTCCACACATAGCAGATTTTACATCTTCAAGAAAGAAACCATATTGAGCAGCTTTCTTGGCGTTGATAATGTATTTGTGACATGAATGTTTGGTGCGTTAAAATAAAAGACGTTTACAATGTGTTTTTGTGTTATTTCTGCATATGTCCTGAAGTACTATAAAAATCAGCTGTCGTTGATTTTTAAAACTGTTTTTTCGTAATAGATTTCCCCTTGTATCGAATAGTATGTGTACAATATTTGAAGCTTATGCACTCAGTAGTTTAATAAATATAGAGGTCGGGTTAGGGATGTTTCAATTCTAGACACGCGGTGCATATATCACCTTCTCCTGGCCAGAAGATAAACCTCAATGACGATGAATGATTGTAATGCAACACAGACGCTTCAATTAGCAAATATCAATCATGTAGTGGTAAGAAAAATACCTTGAGGCATCAAAATAACGTTTTCCAATTAAATGAGAAGTATAAAGGCTCTCAAACTATTTTTGAAAAATACTACAATAAAATAAAACTCTTAATTTCTATAATACTCTAAACTCTCTATTTGGATTTACAAACGTGTTTCATAAGCTGGCCAAGATGTAGTAGCTATATCCAGAAATGTTAACAATGAGTGCGTATTCTGGTGGTTTAAACATTTATTTTTTTTTTTACTGCCCACTATAAAAATATCTGTCTAAGAGGTGCACTTATATATTTAAAAAATCCATAAGATTAAAATTTATATTTAAATTCAATGCATTTTAAGACAGAAAAATCTAATCATTTAATAATAGGATAATTAGAATATGCAGACCTTCTTCCGGAAATTGTCTTAAATTTATTCTCAATTTATACAAGTTTCCTAATTTAGAATTTCATTTAAGTCTTTCTTTTTGGATGGAAATTGCAAATAATTAAATGTAAACGATTTTCACAATTCTATTAAAACATAGTATTGAATTCAAATAAACTATGAAGATTTCTCTTTTTTGCTATAATTACCAGACAATTTCAGATATCTTCTTTTATTTTTCTGGGTAAAAGAAGAGATTCTTAAATTAAAAAACTGTTAATTCCAAAAGGGGAGGTTAAGTATATGATAAAATGGAATCAATTAAGAATTGGAGATTAAATAGTTTGAAATGTGATTCTTTTCTATATTTCCTCTGCTAGTTACGCATGTATCTTCCATTAGATAACTATATAGCTTCTATTAAATAATAGAATAATCTTCAGAATATATTATTACGATATAATGATACAGGTTTTATTTTACTACAAAATTTGAGAATATAATTTTACTTAATGGATGTAAAGTTTTATGAAATTAGGAAGGATTTATCTTGAAATAAAATACAATGAATGTAAAGGTGAATACATTTGAAGTAATGTAATCCAAATTTTAAAAGATTATCCTCTTTGATTCCAAAGAAACGTATAGAAATTTTGAGTTTTTAAATTTCTATCATTGCAGCTTTATTTATACTGAAAACCAATTAAATAATTCTTAAAATAATTCTTGTATATAAACAATTATATATTTTAAACATTTTGTTGGATTAAATAAATTATATTAACCATGCCTGCCCTGCATAGGAACTAACACTTCAATTCTCATTTTTTTCATGTGTTTTTAAATATGTTTCTTCTAAAAAAAAGAATATAAAAGTAAATTTATTTATTTTCTTGTATTGCTTTTGTACCCCGCGCTGTAGTGCGCATTAGGCATTAGTTCGATAATTCCTTAATGAATTTCAAACGCGAGATACATAAAACTATTATACTAAAACAAAATTGTAAAGAAAATAGCAGTTTTGAACTTTCCCAAGCCATATTAAACCTAAAACTTAGATAATGTGTAAATGTTTTAAATGAATAAAAAATGCACGGAGAAATACAGCAATTTGTAAAAGAACTGATATTAACATAAAGCGTTAATTATATATCAATATCAATATCTAGTTCTCCAAAAAGCCAATGTATGCACTGTTAAAAATTTGTGTTGGGTTGAACTAACTTAGGTAGAGAAAGATTGTGTATAATGAAGTATAAAAATATTAACGGGAACTAAAATTCTGTTAAACGTTAACTATTTGTGATACATTTTTCTCATAAGTTTTAACATAATTCTGGTCTAATGAACATCATCGTTCAATTTTTTTTTGGTCCCCATTTTCATTAAGGAAAAAGCATTTTAAATAGTATGAAATAGGTAAGTCAACAAATTAATTCAGAATAATGCAATTAATTTGAAAGGTACAGGTGTGCATTATTTTGTAATTATGCAATTGTAGCAAAAGAAAATAAATCTGACTAATTTATTCTATCGTATATCTATCTATTTAATTATTAATGTATTGCTAATATGACATTTCTTCCTATATTAATTTCAACACATTCCCAAATTCCATTGCCTACTTGTAATAAACAGGTACACAATTTGAGTGGATTTCAATCTTTTTTGAACACTCTGATTTCTTTACCTAATTATTCTACTATATTAATATCTGACGTGTTTGCCAATTTCAGAACTCCAACTCCAGGAACATGAATATGAAACGTTCCGCGAGTAAATTTGCACCCGTTATTAGCTTGTATCCGATAATAACGCTTGAAATTTTAAAAATGTAAAACAGTTTCCCAGGTAGTATTATTATTATTCTTTAATTTTTAATTACATTTATGGATTTATGACAAAAAATATTTTATTGGTGTGGAAAAAAAACAGAGGGAGACAAAGGGATGTCGTTGGCTATCCAAACGTGTGAACAAATACCGTTGTTTTTGGTTTTGTTTGTATAAACTAATTTAATAATTTTTATTTTATATTATTTTTTAAATAATATAATGTAAAATTATTGATGTGCCTAAATTCTGCAATTACTATTATTTTTATCAAAAAGCTAAAAGATTCGAACACTATTAATTCGTATGAAATGCCATTTTTCGAATTTGTCTTAAATATTGGTGAATGAACTCTGATAGAACATGGAGCATGAGGATAAGCATATGCACAGGGCGTATGGAAGCCACAGATTGTATATTTTTGGTACTTACCTGCATCAATTCGCTTCCACGTTTTAAATCAGTAAACAAACATTAGGTGGTCGATATTGGAAGGTCACAAACTTTGTGTTAAAAAACTTTTGATCATGCAAATTTTATTCCCCTTATATCGCTATTATCTTATAAAAGCAAGCATCAAACTCTCAGAAATTTACGAAATGTATTTTTCGTAATTTTCAGTTCATTTGCATTGTAATTATGATTTCTTGCTTAAAATAAGTAATTTAATAACTTAATTACTTTAAATATGTTCCAAAAGTAGAATATCTTAATTTCAAAAAACATTTAACGATCTGATGCAATGCAAATACACATCAGGTTGCTACATCAGGTAGTTTTTGCCTAATTTGTTTTCCCTCAATGGCACCATTACTGTGTCCTTTAAATTTCCTTTTTTATTTTAAAAAAAAGTTGTATGTGCTTTTCATGTTTAGTTTTCACAGATAGCTGATGTTTAATATCTTTCAAATAGACGAAACTATTTTTATTTTATGTTTATGCATAAACATTCACTACATTAGGAAATAACCTTAGGCTATATTCCGATAATCCCGGATGAAATCAGGTTGTTTGAACGTACAACTGAACATTTTCTAATTAGCCTGTATCTGTATAAACTAATTGCAAAAACCTAAAAAAAGAGTATGCTCATTGGAAAATGGTGAAGATACTATATGACCAAAATCACCGGAAACGTATACGTTTTTTCAAATAGATTTTAGATGTTTTGTCAAATATATTCAGAATTTCTAGATGGGATATTTCAGAACTGAGGAAATTTAAAAAATATGTTTGACCTGTTACTTTTCAGCAAAGTTTTTATTACAAAAACAATTGGGGGAACTGCAATAAGTTGAAGAATAAGGGAATATTTACGATCGCCCTGTAAAATGAAATAATCTGTAACTCCAGCACATGCCTATGTGGATATTGTAGAACTTTGGGTTTATTTGTGCAAAAACAGGGCGTGTACTCATAGAGATATAAAGGAGGTTTATATAAAAATTTCAAGAAACTTTCGCATCCTTTAAGTTTATAGCTTGCAGAGTTTTTGGCCCAATTTAACGCAACATTTTGAAAACTTGACAAAATACAGTAGAAAATGATTAGTGTAATTAGATTATAAATATCCTCTTTAATAAAAAGGTACGTGTTGCTGACGACTGGGATTTTCGATAATCGTTGCCACAGATTAATCTCGGAAAATGAAACGTTTGAAGTTAATGAAAAAATTAATTGCTCGAAAAGTATTTGTCAGAAAATTGTTAGACAAACTGCGTTAGAAAGGTAAAACATTGTATTTTTCTTGATATAAATTTCAAATTCACTGATTATGCACTTTTTCAAATATTGAATTTCAAAAATTACCAAATTTCACAATGGAGTACCATATAGCGAAACTTCACGCAGAAAAAAATAATAACAACAGCAGCACGAGTCAAAAATTGTAGTAGCCGTATTATTCTGTTAAAATATAAAAGTGAATTATGATGTCATGAGTGTATGATTTTTATTTAATTTTTCGACAAATACTAGATGCCCCATTTCTTTTTAGTTGTGAATAATATAGGTTAATTCACGTTATTAAAAAATGTAGCTATAAAACATATAAATCAATGGAAAACAGTAAGTAATAAATTGTAAACGTAATAATAAACCGTATTAAAAAAACACAACTTAGTGAAATAAGTATCCATTTTTATGTTATTTTAGGATATTCCAGGTAAAGGTACAGATTACTTTAAAATACAAGTTAAATTCACCGATATATTTCGTTTGGTTCAAGGTTCTTTTGGAGAAACCGACCAGCGCAGCGGGCGTAGTCCGCTAGTATTACATATTTGATGAAATATGAGCATTTTTATGAATTAATTCTTAACATATGCTTTTTCGCATGCGCAGTTAAAAATATTTCTAACAAATAATCATATTTATTTAAATATATAATATATTTATATTCGAATTATACTATGTTGTTTCTACTATAATTTGACAAGTGTTTTGAAACTGGCGTTAAATTTGATTGAAAACCTTGCATGCTATAAACAAAGATCGTGCAAAAATATCTTGAATTTTTAAAGAAATTGATATATTTACATGAATATGCGCGATATTCTTGCCAAAATGAACACAAATATTGTACAAAAAATCTTGTAGACATGTGCTCCAGCGACAGATCATTTCGTGCATTTTATTCTACAGGGCGATCTCAAATATTACTATTTTCTTCAAATTTGATTTTTGGTCAACTAATTCTCCTCGCCAACAAATCTTCGCTGATAAATATGAAGTCAAGCATATTCTTTATTTTCTTGAAGTTCCAGATAAACTCGACAAGTATATCTTTAGATATGCAACAAAACGTGTAAAATCTAAAATATCCTATGATTTTTGGCCATACACTATATTTGAAATTAGCCTGGCTCTTTGCAATAAACCAAATTTTAAAAAGGCATGCACTGCACTTGCACATATGTGCCGCATTGATTGAAAAATTACAAATCGAATTGTAATTGTTTGCAATTTTTACAGTTATACTAAAGATTACTAAAAAAATTATTTAGACATGAGATGTAACTTTTTATTTATTTATTTTTTTAAATATTGAAAATGTACAAAGCTTTATGTACTTAATAACATTACAATATGATACTGATATTTAATCCAATAATTTTCACTATTGCGAGATATAGACATATAATACATAAAGTAATTCCAAGAGATGCAAGAAAAAAATCTGACATTATTTATAAGGTTTCATTAATCACAAAATTGATGAATATGCTATTAAAACTAAGTAATATATATATATCTCTATATAATAATTTCAAAGACAGAAGCATTTCAAACTTTTATAGTATTGTGCATTTTTGTAGATTATTATTATTATTTTTTTTAGGATAAAAACTATGTTACGTTATTATCTAAATTTATTTATCTAGTGAAATTATTTGCCTTGCGTATATTGATGCAGATCTTAAGTCTCGTTGAAAATAAATCATGAGAAATTATGAGAAATCCATGAGAAATCAGAGGGAAAACTAGATTAGTCTATTTTTATGAATTTTGGTACCAGTGTGCAGAGCGTTAGTTTGAGAGGAGTACTCCAGCTTGGATTTATTCAATAGATAGTAAAGTAATAGTAAGCTTTTCAAAAACACAGTTGAAGTTAGGCATAAAAAGGTAAGAACAATAAAAGTAATTTAAAATTACAGCTGATGATTGACATAAATAATTCAAAAGTATCAATAATACCCCTCGTATAAGAAAAAAAAGAATAAATATCTATTTTCTAAATTTCCCCAAGACCATTCATACATAAAAAATGTTCATTTTTTGTTTGTTTGATAATTTAACTGAATATAAAATTAAAAAATCATCAGTTTTATTATTATTTTTTACCTTAATATCTATAAAGTCAATGTATAATACCAGTGTTTCGGCGTTTATCTTCGCTTCTTACGCTTATATATTTCGGAAAGAAAAACTATTTCTTTAAATTCTAATAAAATTATCTTGATGATATGTAAACATTTAATAGAATTATGTAAAAGTGAAAATTGATTTATTTTCTCTAGTGCAATTTCCAGTACAACAATTTCTTTTTTTTTTTTCTCAAACAGAACTCCACCATTGCACAGTGGGAGATTTGACGAATCTGGGCGGCCAAAATTATTTTATTGTTTTAAAATAATTAAAATGTATTAGTTAGTAAATAAATTAACTTTTTGTAATAAAAATTGCTTTATAACTTAAAAATCAATGATGTTTTGGAACTTCATACTGGTTTTTATTCTACAAAATTAGTATTATAAAACAAATGATAATTATGATAAAAAATCGAATAAAATAAAAATATAATTGAATAAATTATAAACATTAATTATTAATAATATGGACAATTAGTTAATAAATCACCAATAAGGTGGAGTTTCTTAATCAGATGATAATACAGAGTCGTCATCTGTTTCTTCATAATCAGAATCCTCTTCATCAGGAGCTTCAGAAGATTCCATAGGCAGTAACATTTCTAAGGTTTCTTTAAGAAATGATTTTCATTTTTTTCTTATCGTGGGTCTCATTTCAGTTAACACTGGATCTGAACTCAAAAGCAATCTGTTGATAACATCCCGGTTACAAGAAATTCTTTAAAATTTTCGTGCTAAATTTTGACGAAATGAGCGAAAATATTTGTTCCGTGCTTCGGCTGCTTCTTCAGACAATTAACCTATTGGTAGTATAGCTTTCTCTATTACAGTGGGGTCATGTATTAATATTTTGCGCATTGTGGGTGACATTGGGTACCATTTATATAATTGGATGTAGAGTTCTGCTGTCTTCTCTGTATATTCTTTAAACTTGTCTAGATGAATTTTGTGGCCACTGGATATGGTTTCAAGAATAAATTTATAACGGTATATTAAATTTTTGTCAATGCCTGTGATTTCAGATGCTACAGAGGGGTCAGTAAAAAATCTCCTGCTTGTATTTCCATCGTTAGTGTTACCATATCCAGCCTTAGGTACATCTACAAGTAAACACAATTTTGTTTTGAAATTTTCTTGAAAGGTCAATTTTCTTTCTTTAGCGATAGCATTTTCATCGGCTGTATTCAATCTCCACTTTTGTATGGGCAGTTTGTACTCTAAATGCAACAAATTTTCAAACAATCGAATTCTAGCATGCAAAATTGATAGTCCGAATTCTAACGTTTCGGGTTTGATGTTTTTCTTTTTAGAAAGATCATTAAAATCTTTCGAAGACAGTCCACAAATGTAGCAACGCATTGTTGATTTTGTACTTGTCGCTGCGTTGCATATTTTTCCATCGACCATAGTAAGTATCATTTTATGTTTTACAATAAATGTACCTTTCTCTAATGTAATTTTTAAGGGCGGTACAGAGTTTAACGCATTTTTTATGTAATTAATCTCGTCATTAATCATTTCAGTTGTTTCTCTTTCAAATCTTATCCGCATGGGTCTGCAATAACGTGGTGATGAAGGCAATGGATTTTGCCAAATAATATTGTTGTTTACGCTGCAAATTAACTGAATTGGAACAAAGGAGATCTGGAATATGTGCGCATCGGAAGAGGAATCATTTTCAAACTTTTGCTTGTATTGTACTTGTTGCGACCCATCGCAGCCCCATTTACATATACATAAAATGGGGTTACTTCAGTTTTTTTAAAAGTGCTTAAAAGATGATAAATCGGAATGAATAACATTTTTAAGAATGTTTTAAAACAATTTTTTTTAAATTTATATAACTTTTATTCTAATAAAAATGGCTGAACAATAATAACATAGGATTGCCTTGTAATTATCCCTAACAATTGTTTTCATTTTAGAATTCATATTAAAATATGAATTAAAAATCAATACATACTATTTTCGAATGCTTACTTCGAAGTTTGAAAGAGCAATATTTATAGTGCCTTCAGTTTAAAAACCGGACGATTCCGGAGCTACTTTAAACAAAAACACAAAGTCAAAGGCATTTATTGTTACAAAAAGAAACTCTGCCGGGAAATGCCGGAAAATATAACTAAATCCTTCGTGAAGTAGAAAACATGCAAACAAAATTATGGAAAAATATGAATTACTTTATAGTACTCTTGCAACTACTAAAACTACTTTTTTTGTCAATTCAAATATTAAAAAGATATGAATACATACCTGCCTCGTCACTATTCATAGCAATTATATTTTAAATATTTCGAGAAATATAGTTATTCACATTCGAAAATGGAAAGTCAAACTGAACAACGATCAGACGCCGATGCACTGAACTCAACGCCTCAGTTTCAACTGATAACAGGAGGTCATTGTTCGCTTAAGCGAGATAAAAAGGGTGTCACGTGATTCTCCAATGATTCAGCTGCAACATGCATCAATCCATTCGCACCTGCGTTGTACTTTATGAAATCGACTTTTGTCCAGCCAGATTTGACAAATCTCCCACAATTAAAGCGCATCTTTCTTCTTCATTTAAAATTTCCAAAACTTCATTCAAATAAATAAATATCCGTGTCGTTGTTAAATGAAGAAAATCTTGAATATTGATTTCCGCGCAAGTTTCTGTAATTTAAAGATTCTTTATCCGGATAGCAGTCAATTTTAGCTCGCTGTAGAAGACCGTAGCAAGAGTGTACATTTTTTTTATATCTTCTTATAATTTCATATTGGTTTCGGGAAAGGTTAACTTCAACAAATAATGACAATGCTTCCAAAGGGGACATTTGAGTTTTCTTTTCACTCTGCTGAGTTCTAAAATATGCTTTTTTATATTTTGTTGCTCTCATTGGTGAATGGGTTAATTCTTTAAGTACATGGGCAGCATCTCTCTTTACAGAGGTTTCTAACTTTACCTGAGCGGCATGTGTAACTACTTCCACATCTGTCGAGCGCCTTAAGCTTTGAGACTTTCTTCGCTTTGAACTATCACTTGATTCGTTGAAAACTTTTGCTGGCCTCCCTGGGCGATTTATTTTCCTTGGATTTCTACTGTACCTTCAAGCCATTCCTTATTATTTTTCACAAATGCATCTGGTTTATAATGAGCTGCAATCCAATTGCTTTTCAACTCACATTTAAATCGGGAGAGATTGTGTTTGAGTGTTTTAATTTCATCCTTTTCTAAAGTATCACTGTTAAGAAGATAATTTTCAAGAAAGTTTAATCTATCATGTATATTTGGTAAATTCGGTTGTTGCATAATGTTAAACAATTCTCTTCGAATCATTATTTTGACGTTGGAAGTTCCTAGATAAAAAAATACAAAATATAAACAAAAATAATGCATAACAGATCTATGCAATTTAGATAGATAAAATCATTCAATCCCTTCTTTTTAAAGAAATCACGCAAAATTTTGCTAACTTTTAATAAAATCATATGCAAAATTGTCTTGACTTATTTTTAGATAAATAAATGTTAATAACGAGCCATAAATTACTGCAGTTTTTTTAAAAGTGCTTAAAAGATGATAAACCGGAATGAATAACATTTTTAAGAATGTTTTAAAACATTTTTTTTTTATTTATATAACTTTTATTCTAATAAAAATGGCTGAACAATAATAACATAGGATTGCCTTGTAATTATCCATAACAATTGTTTTCATTTTAGAATTCATATTAAAAATATGAATTAAAAATCAATACATACTATTTTCGAATGCTTACTTTGAAATTTAAAAGAGCAATATTTATAGTGCCTTCATTTTAAAAACCGGACGATTCCGGAGCTACTTTAAACAAAAACACAAATTCAAAGGCCTATATTTATTGTTACAAAAAGAAACTCTGCCGGGAAATGTCGGGAAATATCCTTCGTGAAGTGGAAAACATGCAAACAAAATAATGGAAAAATATGCATTACTTTATAGTACTCTTGCAACTACTAAAACTACTTTTTTTCTCAATTCAAATATTAAAAAGATATGAATACATACCTGCCTCGTCACTATCCATAACAATTATATTTTAAATATTTTCAGAAATATAGTTATTCACATTCGAAAATGGAAAGTCAAACTGAACAACGATCAGACGCCGATGCACTAAATTCAACGCCTCAGTTTCAACTGATAACAGGAGGTCATTGTTCGCTTATGCGAGATAAAAAGGGTATCACGTGATTCTCCAATGATTCAGCTGCAACATGCATCAATCCATTCGCTCCTGCGTTGTACTTCGTGAAATCGACTTTTGTCCAGCCAGATTTGACAAATCTCCCACAGTGCATCGGTCTTAAGGTTCTGCTTACAAAGCTGTTAGACAAGAAGCGCAGGCTTGGAACTCAAGTCGTACTCGTCGGCCAATTCACTCAAAGTTTTCTGTGAACTTCTTCAAACATGCATTACCTTGCATAAACGATGGCATGATTTCTGGCCCCTGAATAGGTTCCCTATTAAGCATTGACAAGTAAAGGTAAATGAGAACTTATCCCAAACTTACTGATAACAAAGGTGAAGAGGAAAGATTTACTCCCATGAAATTCTTAACTATTTTTTCCCTATCATACTGTTTTGGGACTTTGTCATACTGTTTGGCGACTTTTCTTTAAAAAGTATGTAGAATTTTCTGATTAAAAAAATATCCATAAAGAGAAATAAATATAATTTATTTTGTGAACATGTACATTTTAAAGTTTTACACGCAGGTATATAAGAAATTTTTCTGAATTTAACTTAGGAATTTTGCAGAAAATTTAATTTTAAATGTAAAATATATTTCATGCATTAAAAAAAAAAAAAGTTTGAAAATACTACGAAGTTGTAAAATCATTTTTATGGATTAAAGAATTATTTTTGTTAAACAGGAAAAAATATCAATTATGATGTTGGAATAGATGTCGTGATGCTGTAAATTTTCATATTTTTTAAGGCCGTTATCAAATTCAAAAAGGCTACTTTCAGACACATTTTTAATTCATTTTTGTTCAGAAACGCATGAAATGGGCAAGTGTGTTGTTATTCAGAAACTTTGTAATCAAAACACGTTTTCCATTTTTTTTTTTTTTTTGGTAAAGACAGAAGATGTTTCAGAAAACACTGTCAAAGTCGACGTTTTCAATAGAATTTCCGAACCCTCAGCGCCAGAAAGAAGAAAAAACATGTTGTTACGTAGCACAGATCGCTTATAAAACGATACGTAACTTATTGATAAAAAAAAAAAAGGAAAACTAATTTCGATTCCAAATCGCTTCAATAGACAGGTCTTCCAATTGTATGCCTTTGCGTTTAAAAATGTGTCAGAAAGTTTGGCGTTGTTGAGCAGGGAATTTGAGAACCACCTTAAGTGTAAAAAGCAAATTGTTTAACTTTTCAGAAAATTGTTTCTGTTCTGTATTAGTTTATCTTTCTTTTTGTTGTAAGTGAAGGAAAAAAAAAGAAAGGAAAAACATTTAGAATATTGTCTTATTAAGCTTTTCATGGTAATTGCAATATGTTTTAATTTCTAATTTATATTAATTCAGAACATATAATCAGCAGTAAGTTGACTGTTCTGAAAATATCGAATATATTTGAAAGTATCATGAAATATGCGAACAGTCTGGTCTGAAGATGTCTATCGAACTTCCATTTGAAATTTCCTCAATAAAGTTTGTTCTTAAAAAAATATTTTTCCCTACGCAACATTTTTTTTTCTTTCACATTCATAGAAACTATACTTAAAAGCATGAAAGCTGCTAGCATCAAAGTTAATGCGATTTGGTATCAAATAGAATTTTTCCTTTTTCGGAAAAGGTGTAAAATCTTGAGTTATAAGCAGGGATCGATGCAGGTTTCTATCTCTTGTGCCCATTTTGTGAAAAGTAAATGCTATTTTTGTGAAATGTATTATATTTTTGTGAAAAATAACATTTTGTAACAAAAGTTGAAATCCAGTTATACTCAAATTCGAACCAAAAACATTTATTAACAATAGCTTTTTTAAATCCTTTTGCCGAAGTTTTCTTCTCTGATGAACTTGTTTGTTTACAAATTACACATTTTAAAAGTAACAAAATAATAAATAATTAATAAATAGTAAGTTTTTATGGAATATAATTTTTTGAAAGGGCCTATCTATATTATAAAGGAAAAACATGTCCGTGCGTAGCGCTGACGTCATTTTCGAATGGCAACACTTGAGGGTGAAATTTCGGTTTATCGATTTTTGCTACTGCAATATTTTAAATTTCTAAGCATCGCAAATTTTAAATTTTTACACCGTTATGTAAGGAAAAAAATGTACTTTGAAAACTGTATCACAAATTAATCATTTATTCTAACAATTTAGCATGATTAAAACGTCAGCTAGAAAGAATTCTTCAGAAAGTCGTTTCAAGCATGATTAAGAAAAAAAATCTAAATCGCTTGCAGACGATTTCAAAATATAAATCCATTTTCATTTTAAACAATATAAAAGTTCATTATTTGTTTCTAGCTAATATTCAATAACGGAATTAAAACTTCATTAAATAAAATAGTATAAATAAAACACAAATTTAACAGACATGTAATTGAAATAAGCGCTTCAAAACGTTGAAATTATCGGAATATTAATAAACAAACACTGCCGTAGATAACGAAATTTTTAGCGATTTCTTCCGCTATTAACTTCTGGCTCGATACCAATACGAAATGAGCACTTTTAATAAATTTAAAATTTATTTAAATGTACAATTGACATATTTCATATAAAAATGCTCATTGGTGTTGTTAGATCGCAATCTAAAAATATTAAACGCAAAAATCTATTAGATTTTTTTATTTAAAAAAAAGTAAATTGTTTTCACAAATATTCTCAATCCCGGGAAGCCTGGGTTGTAAGCCCTAGTTTTATGAAGGTTCTTATTTCAAAAACAGTTTAGTTATAAGCATTCTATTTTCTAAAATTTGTTGCTGGTAAGAAGGTTGATTCATTTTACATTCTTTTTAGGTACATTCAGCATGATGCAGCTCAAAACAATTACTTTTAATCATAAATAATTCAAAGTTATAAAATTAAAAGAGAAAAACAAATTATAGACAGTCTCAGCGAAATAGCAACCTATGTTGAGGGCGAAATAGCAACCTATGAGCTGCATCATGCTGAAAATACCTAAAAAGAATGTAAAATAAATCAACCGTCTTACCAGCAACAAATTTTAGAAAATAGAATGCTTATAACTAAACTGTTTTTGAAACTGCATGGACAAATATTTACTATACAAATTATCTATTGATGTTGAATATTTTAGCTAATAAAATTTATAAATTTTTATTAAAACTTTAAAATATCGATCATGACATTTTCATTAAAATTATTATTATCTACTATTTTTTTCAGGCATTGAGATTTCTTTACAATTTCGATGCCGGATACGTTTAACGTGTGATCTTCATTGCTGTATGCATTTACATTTTCAATAATGAACATTCAGGTAATCTCACGAGAGAAAATATAAAATGTCTTTCTATTTTCGAGTAAATATCATTTAAACTTTAAATACACGGATAACGTAGCAAATGCGCCACTCTGTAAAAAGAAAAAAAAAACACATGTGATTTCCAAAATAATGCCATGTTTAACATTTGCGCTTCATTTACACTCTTTCCAAAGACCATTCAATGCACAATCAATGTTTAAAGTTAAGTTCTGTATTTTGTCTGCTCACTTTTATTATTTTTATTGGCAAGTCACTACTGGCGTACGGAATATACCGCTTGTGTATTTTTGTAACTTATTATGTTTTCATTCTTAAATAAAATGCATTTTTATAAATGTGATGTCTATTCATTGTATTCTATTTCTAGACTAGACGCTATTCTTCTTGAGGGTTCTTATGCCTCAAACGATTCAAGGGATTTAAAGTTTTGAATACCAGAACTTTCATAAATTAATGGTCATCATATCTAAACACAGATTTTTTCATTAAATAAGTCAAATGTTACTTTAAGGAAACTGTGTTATTCTGTCCCTCAAGCATAAGAAGTCTGTTCTTTAGAATAAAAATTTATATATGTTTTCTAAAAGACGTTAGCGAATGGAGCGCGCCACACGTGTTTTTATATTAATACAAATAATTTTATATCAATTCTCTTTAACTTTGTCTTATTTTAATAATTTGATATTTATCTTTTTAAACTACTACTGGACATTTAATTAAACAAGAATATTATTAAAAGTTGCTATATAGGCTTTAAAATGCATTGGGACATATGGCACGCCCCCCCCCCCCTGTTTTAGGTGCGTTCGCAAAATATATATAAATACGTAGCACCTATAGTCGTCGTCTGGTCCGTCCGTCCATCGGTCCGCATATAACAGAGTAAAAACTATCCAACCGAATGGTTTGAAATTTAATATATATTATCGCTGTAGAAGTTTGTCGAGTCATTTCAATTTTTATAAAAATTGAATCCAAACTTAAAAACATATTATAAAAAGTTTTCTTTATTCTATTAAATCCTAGCGTACTTAATCTAATAAAAGCGCAAGTCATGTGACTGAGCAAAACAAAGACAGGGAAACCACTTTTTTTTTCATATGCCAGGTGGCCATTTTTGTTCAAAATTATTTTTTCAAATAAAATTGCATAAAAATTGCATATTTAGAAAGATCGTTGAAAAAAATTGTTACATTAAAAAATGTATAAATTCTAAAATAACTTCAGTAGAAATTACGTTAACAGCCGAATATCTCAATCCATTAGAGTAAATAAACACAGGAGATTCGTTCGTTAAGAGTCATAAAAATTTTAAACCATGGACGTGATCATTCACAAAGCAAGATCTCCATGGTGAATTTTACAGTGTTGTCTGGTGTAGAAAAAATATCGCATTTTTAAACGTGGTATACGTAATAAGAAAAAAAAAAATACATGATCATTAAGTTCATAGCAGACGATAATATAATTCATTTAACTGAAATAATAAGGATGATTTTTTTTTTTACATTGTGAAACTAGTTATAATGCGACCGCAACCAGAAGGCGGGTGAGATCGCCGCTTGGAAGAAGAGTTCATTTTCTCAAAGGTTAGGACAGTGGAAGAGCAAGTATTTAGGGTTGTAACATATTCGAGCGTTCCTGCTTTTGGCGATATACATTTCCCTCTCTGTTTCTCGTCTGTCTTCTCCTTCACTGATATAATTTCTTTTGTCCTAGAAGGTTGTTGTTGTTATATTCTCAGCGCTCTTGATTATTATTATCATTATTCTCTATTTAAACTGTTCTTTTCAGAACAACACAAAATGTCTCGTAAAGGGAAAACTTTGCGTTCGGATAAACGTAACATTGTTGATAATGTGCTTAATTTTTTTTGAAAATGAAGCAAAATCTTCGTCTCTTTCCATTCCGATTCAGAAAGCACAGGAGCGTCAACACTGGCAGAAGGATTTAAAGTTATTATTAAAAAATGCTTGGTTTGAATTTGAGTAGCTGGATTGCATGTTTCGTAACAAAATGTTATTTTCCACAAAGATATAACAAATTTCACAAAACATATCACAAAAATAACTTATCTTTCACAAAATAACCCCCCTCCCCCCCCCCCCCCTAAAAAAAAAAACTGCATCGATCCCTGAACCTATATGGTTTATGCAAAATCAATTTTAATTATATTGAAATACTCGTTTTGACAATGTTTCTAGGTTGATTGGTTGGTTATTTGTTACGGCCGATTATCTGCGCTAGGGATGTAGGCCGGGGAGGAGCAAGCCCTCCGTGGAGGTCTTTCTAAGGGATCCTAACCCGTATTTACGCAAGGTTCGAAGAAAACTACGGAAAACTCCAAACGGTTAGACCGACGATCGTGACAAGGGTTTGAATGCAGCACCTCCTGTCTACGAACTTTGAGAGCAGAACCTCTCAGCCACTGGTGGGGCAATGTTTTCAGGTATCGCATTTTTGTATTTTAATATAAGTGTATATAAAATCTAGTTAAAATATTCTGAGAAAATAATTTATGAAAACAATCTTTTAGGTAGATTTCGTAAGAAATACTACCTATTACATTTTCACCTAAGTTGGAATTTTCGAAATATTTTTGCAGATCTACGCCGATTATGACTCCCAGAACCCAAAACCACCCCAGTTTAAAACTTTATCTATCTATCTATCTATCTATGTCACTTTTTTATGGACACGATAACTCCCATAATTCTGCACAAATCTCTTCCAAACTGATACATAAAGTCAAGGGGCATGAAATCTCGGTCAAGTTCGTTAATGGGCAAAATCGAACCAGGGGGGGGGGGCGTTGGGCGAAAACAGAATAAAACCCATAACGTCTTAATTATGATACGTATCGAATCCGTTTAAAGTTATTATTACTTCTAGAAAAACGGCCGAAAATTTTTGTATGACAGATTTTTGATACCATTAAAAATGGCTCCAAGGGGGAGGGGAAAGAGTGGGGGGGGTTAGAAGAAAAAAATTCATAACTTCAACAATTCAGAAGATAGCAAATCCGCTTAAATTTATTATAAATCCTCTTAATATTATCTAAAACTTTTATAGTGACAAGTTTTTTTATAGGACCAACCCTTATAGCAAAAAAAAAAAAAAATCCTTGCCGTCTCCACCTGCAAACAAATTAGGTTTCGAAGTGGGCGTTTCCAAATGCTGCATCATTGCAGAAAGGTCATTTCTTCCACAATTCCCAACAAACAGGCGCCCCACGCTCTGCGTCTTCGAAATCTACCTCTGCCTGTAGGTCGAACCGTCAGGGATTTTTTTAGAATATGATTTAGCCGAGAGATCTTACTCTGACCAAAATATCATGAATATTTCATATAACACCGGAACATATCTTCATCGCAACTTAATATTTAATAATACATAATATTCAAATACTTTTAAAGTTTCGGTGTGTGAAAAAGTTTTCAAACTTTTATTTGAAAATATATATATATATATAATATAACATTATGCGAAAAGTATCTTGGATAAAAAAGCACATTTTACTGAAAATTTTTATTTATTGCTTATGGATTAGCTTGTATATTTAATTCACAAGGTCTCTCACTGTGTAAAAACTCTCCTTACCTAAAATACCCTAACAAAAAATTTTCTCAACAATGAATTCACCCAATAAAAATTCACTACTTCCTATTTTCCAAGCATTTTTTGCCATATCACTTTGTAAAGAATTTCGAATTTGTATTCTTGTATAACACATATAAATGTAATCTTATTTTCATTCTACATCAAAAGGCGCTAACTAGCCAGATATGGTAATCCGAGTTCAAATAACTTAGTCCTGAAGTTTCTTCTCTCAATCCTCCTTCTTTCGCTAAATCAGTCAAATAGACCCGTCTGGCACCACGTGACTTTGACGTCTCACCCGCCTTCTGTTCGTGGTCGAAGATTATATGCCTATGTCACGTTTAACGTACAATTTCCAAATTGTTTTGTGTTACTTTCAACAGTACATGTCTTTAAAAATTATGGTATTGCAGTCAATTGTTACTTGAAAACATAAGTCTTGACTCAGTCATATACAAACAACTGTTCAAAACTAAGGAAATTAAATGTAAAACTCGAAAAAAATCAAAGAAATTCTTTATTATTTTATGTTTAGTGAACTATAAGAGGGAAATGTTCCAGAGATAAAAAATTATATTTATTAATTGGAAGTATATAAAGTAAAGCTAGGATAGTCTGCGCACAATTCAAAACAATAGCAATAAAAAAATCTAAATGTTAATTTTTTGCTAAACTATTCATGAATAATTTTTACTTCATTTGTTTTTTATACATTTCCATTGCTATTTTGTTGTTATGTTGCAATTTAATAGAACAGTTGTAATAAAACCAAGAAAGTTATTTTGCGCAATCTGTCCTTACAGGGTTGGTGTGATGGCGCACATGGGTAGGAGAGATTGTTACTAATAATAACTACAATTAAATTGTTAACAATAATAATTACACTTAAATGACATTGTTGTAAGGTTTTTGTGAACAAATATTATTGTATTAGGAGTGAATATTTCAACCTAATGATTAAAAAATCAGAAAAAGGAAATAATTTTAAAAACGATTAAAAAAAATTAATTAAAGGAAAAAGATTAAAGAATCAGAAAAAGCAAGTACAGATAAGATTACAAAATAAAATTATGTTACCTAATAAAACGTTTAACTTAAAATTATTCCATTTTCCATTTTTCATTTTTTTATGCAAATTTACCAATAAGCTGCGTAATCTTTCCTAGCATGGAAACTAATGGGAACACTGCGCCATCTCTCCTAAGTAGCAGATGCGCAAACTCTCCAATTTCGGTAGGAGAGATTGCGCGACTTTTTATTTAAACATGACCTCTTCTAAAATGAACCGTTGATGTTCACATTGTTAGTCTAGATTAGTAGCTTACAAGAAATCGTTTCAGTTAAAAATATTTTGTACTATTGACATTGTATAGAAATTCTGATGAATAGCTATGAAAATTCAAGCACTTACTTAGGGAAAACAAAACAAAATAGCAATACTTTAGCAATCAACTTGCACTTTCAAGTAGACAATCCACTACTGTTGTTGTACAACTACCTGGAGTCGATGCGCGCTCACTCTACACCTTCCCCCCGAACCTCTATGTTCGCAATCACTCCAACCGCGCCATCTCTACTGGATTTACCTTATTTCGAATTATTGAATATTATTGAAAAATATAGTAATTAAAAAAAGATGCAGTTTAAAGTATATTTCTTACACATACATTTACAAAAGTATACTGAACTATGTATATAAATGGATACATTTACCTAGCTATAAATAATTAGTGGTTAAGACAAATTGATTAATAATATCACTTCAGTAATCTTCCATAAATCTTCTGTACTTTTACGAAATACGATACTAAAATAATGGCCCTTGTGCGGGAGTTTACCAATTTATTTATTTTGAAGAATCTTGTTCTCCGATTGATTTACGATACATTTAATGTGAGAATTATAAACTCGCCACATAAATTGTGTTTTTAAAACTTTTAATTCGCAAAGATGGAAGACCAACAACTAATGTTGTTATACATTCAAATGCACTTACATAAAATTTTGAAGCGTGCTACTCTGCACTTAAAAAATATACACACACATATATATATATATATATATATATATATATATACAATATGTAGTTTTTAGAGTTACAGTTTTTAGAGTTGCACAGTTTTATGTGCACGTATAGGATACAGGTTGCACATTTCATGTTCAAAACTTTCATATTAAAAATTAAAATTAAATAGTGAATTAACAGTCAAACCTCGTTAACACGAGCACGCTTAACGTGAATTGCTTTTAGTAGGAACTGTTTACAATTGCTTCGTCCAGTTGTATGTAATGTATTTAAGTTCGGATAACACGAACTACTTTTAACACGTACAAAAAGTTTCCGCTTGAGTGTTCGCGATAACAAGGTATATGAAGAGTTCCATTTCTATGTTCCCAAACAGTTTCAAAAACTTCATAATATAACATTTGTTTTGTAAATTTATTTCATATTAAATGTAAAAATTAATTTCGAAATGAAATTCACTACTTTCGATTGATCTGTAAAAATATGATTTTTCAACTACAGATATTTTCAATCTTACAGATGTAAATTTTAAACACACAATAATAACAATTCTGGGACAATTGTATACCTGTAGTAAAATAATTATGAGTTATCATATGAAAGTGGTTGTATAGCCACCTAGTGGAGATATGTGTAAGTTATCAATCTATCTCGAAATATATGGGAGATAGTAAAAAAATTCAAATGCAAAACTGCAAAAATAAATTTGATTTATTATGAAATGACATCTTACATGTAAAGATAACTAATTATCTTACATGTCCAGAAAATGTCAATTACTATATTTCCAATGGAAGGTTTAAATGCAGCAATAAGCGCTTGCAGAATTGTGATATTACAAGCAATTACATATTTATTAGCGAAGTGACACATGTAAACAAACCAGAACATACTTTAATAAAAAAAAATAACTTAAGTTCGCACATTGCGCCCACAATGTTCATATGCAGAATTCATTGCTAGCTACGGTGGACGCATTGTGTATATTATACCCTTTAAAAAAAAATTAGAATAAATTGTATTTCTCTTCCATATGTTATTATTTTTTTATGTAACCTTATACATGCATGCACCTGCTCGCAGTTTCTGGCATACCCGGGCCGGTGATTTAATATCTAAAAAAACAGATTTCTGGACTACTAAATTTATTTTTAAATGTAGGACGTTTTATACCAAATCAAAGATGGTCTACCTTTGATTCTGATTCCCTATATCTTATGTTTCGAGATACAGCTGATAATATCCACATTTTGGAACTAGGGATACTACAGTTTCTCTCACATGATAGCGCATAATCGCTTTACAATAAATACACTGTTTAAAGTTTTGTGGTAGGTTGAACCAAATTTTGGTGCTTCAGTAGCTGCAACCATAAGGTGGTGAAATCTCGCTCCAACATTTGGAACTTTGGTTAATGTGGAACTCCACATGTTGGAACGCGATTTCACCATCTTGTGGTTGCAGTTATTGCAGCACCAAAAGTTGGTTCAACATACCACACAATTTTTAACAGTGTAGACACTTATCACACAGAATTATCTATCCAGTAGCTATTTGAGTGTTAAATGACTTTTATTTGCATCCTATACGTGCACATAAAACTTTTTATAAAAAATGTATATAATTGTACGTATATAAAAATACATATCCAAAACTCAAAATTACGGAAATTTAAGTAAAAATAATTTTTGAGAATAAATTTGTAAGTCAAAATTAAATAGATTAGCAAATGTAAAACTTCACAATATGTATTTTTGTGTAAATATTACTACCGTCTTATTTATAGTAACGGTATATTTATGATAAACGTCGAATACTGCATGCAAGAATAGATAAAATATAGAACAATGAATTTAATTCAATGGAGAAAATTATAATAAATTATTTCTGCACTTTTAGATTCAAAAGTACTCAGTAAATATATATATATAGATATTTTCTATCTTAGATATGAATGCATATATACGAATAATATAATGTAAAAAATGCAATAATGTTTGAAAAATAACTTGCATATCCATCACAGGAAAAATTATCTGAGCGTAAAATTGTGCTCATTAGATCAGAAAATACATAAATATTCTCAATTAAGTCAGATATGGAAAGTTTTGAGAATGCATTTGTGATGGAAATATTTTAGAACTACATTTGATTTTACGTGACATTTAGAGCTCAGATGTGCATTATTAATTCGAAAACTTGTTTAAATGATATAGTTAAATTCCTAAAGGAAGCGTCGTTATTCGATGATATCCTAAGCTCTGTGGAGTGCTTTTGTGTAATTCAGACAATTTGATTTCTAAAGATGCTACCTCATATCACTTGTACATTAATTGTTCTGAGATCAAAGTCTTTTTTAACTAATTTAGTCAAAGTCACAAATGCTTGGTTTATATATTAACTTATAATATTTGTTACTCAGTCACATGATTAACAAAACTACTCTAATATCGCATAAATATATATTTAGAAATAGATAGGAATATAGGGTAGATATTTAGAAATTGGAAGTGGAAACAGAAAAATAATGCTATGGCAATATTTTTTTCTAAAAAAAAGTTTTATGAAATGAAAAATAGATCCCACGTACTAATTTAATGTCTGATAATAAATAGTATTAAATATAGCAGCCCTTCTTTAATTTTAAATTCTGAAAGCAATCATACGAGATATATGACATATTTTTCTGGACAGAAGAATAAATATTTTCGGAACATTTCATGTTCGAAAAAGCAATACAATTTGAGAAGAAATGAAGAGAGCCATTACTACAAAAATCGCAGAGCGTAAAATTGAGCTCATTAGACCAGAACAGATATAAAATTTCTCATTTACGTCCGATATGATGTCTTGGGAAATGAATTTGTAAACGAATAATTTTAGTAATATATATTTTTACACTATATTTAGACAAGAGAAGCGTGTTATTAATCACATAGCATACTTTAAAGTAAAAGGAAAATGCCTAGAGGAAACATCGATTTTAATTAATTTCCAGATCTATGTGAAGTGCGCTCCCATAATTTAGACTAATTGATTTCTGAAGATTCTAGTGCAGTTCTCGTGAATATTAACGTTTTTTGTACAAAGCCTATTTTTAGACTAACGTCTTCATTTTTCCAAACTCATGACTTTTCACTAACCTGTTTTAATATCGTTGCATATAAATACGATTAATATATAATTGCACAAAGTATGTCGATAATAATTTTTTTTTAAAGACTAAACTGGTAAAAGGTTCAGAAACGGGTTTACTAACTGAAGTAAAAACATCTCAATATTTGATAATCATATTTATTTATGTTGTAAAGATATAACTATATGAAAATTATTTTTACATAATCTGAAATTTTAATGAGTAGTATTAATATACAGGGTTTCGACAAAGTTCCGTTCACGAAAGCATGGACGCGGGCACAAGATATTCACGGAGGCATATTTTGTATTGTATAAATGAAGGAGAGGTCGAAAAAAAGTGTCAGAGGAAAACGTCGACGATTATCATTTTGCTTGTTTTGTGCAATCAGTTGTTCACATATAGACGTTTATTAATTTATGAAAATTAGTCAATATATACTCATAATATTACGCCACTTTCTATACATGTATTTGTGTGTGTTTTTTCTTAATTATAATTTATTTGTTGTATGTATTTTCAATTAATACAAAAATATGGCACCATAAATATTGTACGATAAAAAAAACAGTCTAAATAAAGTTTCATAAATTGTATTCAAATGTAACAATTGCTACACGGTGGTTACAATATTTTAAATAATATAGCTAAATTTAACTTAAACAATTATTAATAAAAATATTTAATGATATTTGAATTGGATAACTAAAAAAAAGTTTAAATATGTTTTTCGCCAACATTTAATTTCAGTAATTTATTAAATTTGATATAAATTTAATGGCTCCAATTAAGACTCACATATGTTTTTCGCTTTTCTTAAAATCTAAATACTATATTATTATTAGCATCATCTCATAATCAGAAATAATTTTATCGTAATGATCAACTTTATATTTTGCACCTGCATATAAATATAAATATAAAACAACTTAAAAAATAACGTAGATTTAAATAAAATAATTAATTTGATATTTTCATTCCTGATGTCAAAAAATTTCAGGATAAGAAATAACAAATGTATGTATATTTGTATGTACCTAATACTGCTATTATAATTATAGTAAATGTATATTTTTAAAATCTTCATATCATTTGAACATTTGAAGGAGAATTTCTTTGAGATCTATATCCCAAATTTAGCAATTGCTACACGGATGTTACAATATTTTAAATAATAGTGCCAAATTTAATTTAATAAAAAAAATAAAGATATTTTTAACAAACATTTGATTTCAGTAATTTATTAAATTTGATATATAACTGTAAATAATTTCCACGTATGAATAAATTAATGACTCCAATTAACATTCACATATGAATTTTGCTTTTCCTAAAATATAAAGAATAAATTAATATCAGCATACACATTATACACATTCATACACACATTCATTAATGCATACACATTCAGACAACATATTATTATCAGCAAACAGCTACACAGGCTGTTGTTACGAATGATCCATATATTTTTATTCACAGTAACAGATACATGACTGCGACAATTACACAAATCTACTTGATGATGACGGGATAGACACAAAGAAATTGCATCACTAAAGAATTACAGCCCAGACATCCAAAGCATCAGATAACGTTGAATTCATGATGTAAAAATAAATAAAATGTAAACAGAAGTAATTTTAATGCGTCAATATATGGTACATAAAAAAATCCGTTCTCTTATAATTTTAAAATCTAAAAGCAATCATGGGAAATATATAACTAGATTTCCCTGAGGAAGAATACATATTTGTTTTTGTATTACCTTAAACAAACTATAAAGACTTGAAAATAACTAATGGAGGCTTTACAAGAAAAATCTCAGAGCATAAAATTGGGATCACTAGCCCAGAGGAGTTAATAAATTTTCTCATCAACATCAGACATCACGTTTTTAGAAATTAATTTCGGAATGAAAGATTGAAAGATTTACTAATATATGCATATATATATATATAGTTATATATATATATGCGTGTGTATACTGTTATCATTTTCCCATGAATCAGCATATTTTAATGCAAAAAAATGTTGCCTTGCATGATGGGTTATTTTTAGCGTATGGTTGAATCATTCCTACAAATTTTCTTGCTAGTGAGTTTTGTGTACTTATTTTTTTGTTTGTTTATTTAGCTATTGCAGCCAGACAATTACTTATTTTTTTTAATTTCCTTTTTGTTTTAATACTTTTTGGGTTTCATTTGATATGCTATAAAAGGCATAATATTAACTTTGTTAGGCTTAAGGAAGACAACATTTGAGGGAACAACATATCTTAACTATGAATTATACTTATGATGCTCCTCTGATGAATCCATATCCATGCTATTTAGAGTATTTCATGTTTAATATTCATCTTGTAGGGTTTAACATTGTAGTAATATTTCATTTAAATTTTGTATTGTCACTTTTTTTAGTTTTTTACACATGGGATTTCATTTTAACAACACACACACATGTATATATATATATATATATATGATAAAAGGCATAATATTAACATTGTTAGGCTTAAGGAAGACAATATTTGAGGGAACAACATATCTTAACTATGAATTATACTTGTGATGCTCCTCTGATGAATCCATATCCATGTTACTTAGAGTATTTCATGTTTAATATTCATCTTGTAGCGTTTAACATTGTAGTAATATTTCATTTAAATTTTATATTGTCTCTTTTTTTAGTTTTTTACACATGGGATTTCATTTTAACAACACACACACATGTATATATATATATATATATATATATATATATATATATATATATATATATATATATATATATATATATATATATATGATAAAAGGCATAATATTAACATTGTTAGGCTTAAGGAAGACAATATTTGAGGGAACAACATATCTTAACTATGAATTATACTTATGATGCTCCTCTGATGAATCCATATCCATGCTACTTAGAGTATTTCATGTTTAATATTCATCTTGTAGGGTTTAACATTGTAGTAATATTTCATTTAAATTTTATATTGTCTCTTTTTTTAGTTTTTTACACATGGGATTTCATTTTAATAACACACACACATGTATATATATATATATATATATATATATATATGGGATATGATATGACATCGCAAAGACATTTGAAGTGGAGTAATATGTTATTACTCTTTCTTAGTGTATCACACATGTGATTTCATTTTAATTATCTATCTAAAAATATATATATTTATCTACGTGGAGTAATATGTTATTAACCAAGAATTTGCTCAAATGTTAGAGGTAAGTGCCTAGAGAATACTTCGATACTCAATAATTTCCCTAGCTCTGTAGAATACGCTCGCCCAATTCAGAATAATTTATTTCTAAAAAAAAATTGAAAATGAATGATTTTCAGATGTAAACAGTTTTTAAACTAATATCTTCACCGACATCACCTTATGACTGTTCTGTCAATCTGTACGCTTAATTAAAATTAACCATTAATACTAGTATTGTGACTATGTGCAACTTAGCAAGTGCGTGTAACAGAATAATTAAATTAAATAACTTTATAAAATTGTGGGTTGCATTAACATTCATTGTAATTTCTTCATTTACTTTTTGCATGTCTTCTTACATACATAAATATCATATCATATGTAAGGTAAGGTAAAACTATTCTAAGCAATGTTTAATAAAATATATTTCATTCAACCATAAATCCACAGGTTTTAAAGTTTATTAAATATTTCTAATAAATTTTACTTAAACCTAGCAGGCAATTTTTAATAATAAATTAGTTGATTTTATATTAGAGCATTATTAAAATATTTAGTCTTCTTTTTTTCAGTTTAAATCAGTAATTAATTGTATTTCGGATTTAAATGTGAATAATTCTCGTATATAGCAAATAATATACTGCGATTGAGTTTCAGATAATTAATTCGTTTTGTTAAAAATTTCTAAATGCTTTTTATAAAACACCTATCTTTTAAAAAAGAACAACATTTTAAAAGAATAACTCCGAGCTTTATATTAAATGCATGTAAGTAATAATGCATTTAAAAAAAAAACGTACAAGTTAAAAAAAAATTTGAAATTATTGATATTTTCTATTTCACAAATAATCATTTTCGCAAATAAATAAAATTATAAAATACGCGTTTTTCTATCAAACGAAATATTGCTACTATAATCACATTAACTGCATATTAAAATAAAATCTTGAAATATCTGCGAATTTATGATGTATTATTAAATGAAAATTGGACAAAATATTGCTACGAAAAAACAAAAATTCGTTAAAATAGCATCCCTTGTATAAACATATTTGTAAAAGGAACCGTTGGAGTTATATAGCTTATTTTTTGCAAGTAAAACATGTAAACAAAACAAAAGAAATTGAGAAATAATTTACAAAACCATTGCAAAACTAAATAAATAAATAAAAAATCTTAGAAAGTAAAAATGAACTCATTATAAAAGAACAAGTATAGATTTTCTTCTTGATGTCAGATAACGAGTCTTGAGAAATTCAATTGTGTAGGATATATTTCAGAAACTTGAGCTTTTACTTGACATTTAGAGCAGATAAATATGTTATTAACCATAATCCTTATCAAATGAAGTTGAATCAATGCAGAGTTCTAGAGGAACCATCGATATTCGTTAATTTGCGTAACTATGTGGAGTGCGCTTATGTAATTGAGACTAATTGATTTCTTAAGATTCTTCTTCATTTATACTGCATATTAATGTTTTAAAGATAAATCCTGATTTAAAAACCAACATCGTCTTTGGCTTCAACCTACGGCCTCTTTCATTAATATGTAAGCATAGGAACATTTAATTTTCATTAACCAGTAATACGATTAGTGCTGCTACACGAATATGATATACACAGCGTTATTTGATTCAATGTTTAGGTATTTAGAGAATTGAAAGAAATGTAGCATGATGAGAAATATCTCTCATCCAAAAGAAGATATTTATAAAGGATAAAACTATATTATTATAAGTTTATCATACTCTTCATGACAATATGTATCATTTATACAAAATAGAATGTATTTTATATTTACCAGTTGCATAGTGTAAACGTGAGTTGTTTATTTATATATTGAGAGTTTTAAACTTAAAAACACAAACAGAAAAAAATATGTTTTATTTAAAATTTTGTTGCCCATAAACACTAAAGATAATTAATGAAAAAAAACTAAAATAAAATGGAAAATTATAGCAAGTTTAAATTATTTGAAAATTTAAAACTAGTATTACAACATAATAAATTTTTAAGCCGCTATAAAAATGAAACATAAATTGAAATTACTTTTTCTATTAAATATGTTATGAATGCATATCAACACTGGTAAAAACAATTAAAGGGACAAACGGTTAAAAAAAAAATATATATATATATGCCTATACGCACATAAGGTATCAGATGACAGTTATTTTCTTCGCGGACACACCAGCAACGCAGTGGTCTGTGCCGTCATAAAGTAGTGGCGCTGTGATCGCGTTTGCGCACTTGTACCTCATTTGCTCGCTGAAGCTGGTAGCGTTATGACGTTTTGAAACATCGTAGCATAACCCAGTCCTTGTTTTTTGAATGTCTTTGTTTACCCATCTTTAGTATGGCTAGACGTCATCGTCTAGATGATGCCACAACATGACGGATAGTTGGAAGATTTGAGACGGGCCGATCACAAGCTACCCGTTGTAAGGATCTCGGGTATCAACGAAATGTGGTGTCCACTCTGTGGAAATAGCTCACAAAGACAGTAACAGTAGTCTGCCGACCTGGTCAATGCCGCAAAAGGGCAACAACGCCTGCTGAAAGCCGTTATTTGAGACTTCTAGCCAAAAGGGATAGGTCCGCGACAGCGACACAACTGTCTCATCACTTGTATAATGTAACAGGAACATCCATTTCACGGATAACAGTCACCCAGAGACTTAATGCAGGTTGCCTGTATGTCAGGTGCCCTGCAGTCTACATCCCTTTGAGTGTGAACCACAAAAAGGATCGTTTAGCGTGGTGCCGAGAACACCTGTCTTGAACAGAGGATATCTGGGGGTGGGATCTCTTCAATGATAAGTCGCGATTCAGTCTGGGAAGTGACTTGAGACGTGTTCTCATCTGGAGAGCACGATTGAAATCGGCCCTCTAACATAGTAAAAAAAAAAACAACTACGGTGGAGGTGGTCTGATGGTCTGGTAGGCGTCATGGCAGACGGGTGTACCGACCTTCACGTGTTCCATAGAGGTACTGTGACAGGTCAGCGGTAAAGGGACTAGGTCCTTGAAGCCTATGTGAGACTTTTCCGCGGAGGTTATGGACCAATTTTCGTCTTTATGGACGATAACGCCCGTCCACATAGAGCTCAGTTGGTGGACGAATACCTCGAATTGGAGTATGTTCAACGAATGGAGTGGCCTGCTATGTCCGCTGACCTCAATTCCATCGAACACGTATGGGGCGCCCTTGGACGATCAATTGCTTCTCGAAGACTAACTCCAACAACCATCGATGAGATCAAGAATGCCTTGGTGCAAGAGTGGATGCGGTTGCCACAGGGATTGATAAGGACCCTGATAAACAGTATGAAACGCCGATGCGAGAGTTGTGTACATGTTACAGACGATCATACACCCGATTAGACATGTTTTTCTATGACTGACAGGGTTTCGGTCAGCTGCTGTGCAGGACACGTGGCCAGTTTCCTTATTTAGAGTGAAGATTGCACCCATTTTTCTTTTCTCATATATTGGTCTTATATCAGATGATATTTTGGCCAAGTTTTTTTTTTTTTTTTTTTTTTTTTTTTTTTGCAAAAAAACCATTTGTTCCTTTAATTGTTTTCACCAGTGTATTTAAAGAAATAAAGAGTACTAACATTACAATTTCAGTCATACACAGATTTATGCCCACATCAACTATAGGGACGACCTCGTTATAGTATTTACTCACAATGTTTTTGAAAATTGACAAGTATTTGATTGATAACAGGTGTGTTTTTACTATATATACTACAATAAATGATCTAAATAATATTTTTCACCAATCTTTAAAAAACTTACTTATATAAAATGCTAAATTATATAACTACATGGAAAAGGAAAAATAATAATAACAAAATCATCGTAAAAAATATATTTTTAATAAACATGGTGGGTTATAAATGGAAAGTAGATATTTTTATTTTAAATTATGCGTTCTCTTAATTTTGTATAATGACTATATAAACGTATATACGTGATTTTATTTTTGACGTTCCCAATGAGTGCCTAATTTATACATTAATAATAAGTAAGTGAGTAAAAAAACTTTCAAAATAAATTTGAATTCAAGAAATACAAAATATATATGTGAAAAATGAAAAATTTATATTTTCGTGAATCCTATTGAGATGTTAACTATTTCACAAAATGTACCGAATACCTTACTATATGTTTTTTTCCAAAGATTGCATACTTTTATGAGCATTCACACGATTAGTAACAGGAATATAAGAATCACAATACTTGATATCCATTTTTTAAATGTTTTAATGAATATGTTTATCTTATGAAATTTAATATTCTCTGAAGTTTAAACATATTGTGCAGTGAATATATTAGCGATTTTCATCTAATTTTCACATTTACGTCCCTTACTAAATACTTTTTTTGTACATATTCATGGTTTTATTTTTATTTTTTATATTATAAACATGTCATTGGATAATTGTATAACAATATTAACAAGATAAATAAGTGTGGAACGATTTTGGGTTTCAAAATGTAGCATTAGTTTCCTTACCACCCCTTGTTCTTGATTCAGATTTTTAAGTTTTGATCTGTCTGGATAAAATTGTTTGAAGTAAACTATTTCTACTTAAATTTTTAATGAAACTGGATCTATTGTATTATATAAGTATGTAATGAAAATTAGACCGCACACATTTGTTGTGTTATTATTAATTTTTGAACTCGGACCCGGGATTGTAGATTCCATACTGTTCTTCTTGCTAAAATTATTCAGAAAATCACTCCAACTGCAACCGCTGAGCCTTTCTCATTTTTTTTCTAACGCAGATCTAAGCTATATAACAAATCACCGTAGTTCGTTGATAATAAATTGTCTGCATAGTTTAAATCAGCTTTGAAATATAAATTTCAAATATTGTGTCATCCAGAAACTTCTGTGGTTTCTTAAATCGAAGAGCGGTTTCGTCTAGTAATTTTGCTATTGAGGAAAAAGAGTGACCTTGAAAGACTCAGATATTAAATTTGGCTTTTTCATCTTAGGCTCTATAATTATAGCTTGTGTTGTGGCATATTTTTTGTTTCAGTTCAGTGTTAAGAATGGCGAACCAAAAAGTTCATTTTCGTCATTTATGCGCTTTTATTTCAAGAACGGTTAAATGCTAATCGAACTGCTCGTAAAATTTGTACTGTGTATTAAGAAAGTGGTGCTTCACATGACACAATTCGAAGGTTGTTTGAGAAGTTTAAGCGCGGAAATTTTAGCATCGAAGCTGATGCCGCTTTGGACAACCATCATTTGTAAAGGAGTACACTGCTGAGTACACTATCGCTGAAAATCTACGCTGAACAGTTCAGGAGCTATTACACAGTCTAAGTATTCCAAAAAGGACAGTGCATTACCATTTGATATCTTTTTTAATAGGTCACATGGTCGTCTAGAGCAGGCATCATCTTCCAGGATGAAATTTCCACGCTTAAACTTCTCAAACCATCTTTGAATTATGTGATATAAAACAGTTCATTGTTCATATATAGAACAAATTTTACGAGCAGTCTGATTAGCATTTTAACCTTTCCTGAAATAGAAGAGCATAATATGACAAAAATGAAATTTTTTGTTCACCATTCTTAGCACTTCACTGAAGCAAAAATCATGCCACTACACAAGCGAGAATTAGGCAGCGTAATCAGAAAAGGCAGAATTTACATATCTGGGCTATTCAAGATCACTCTTTATCAGCAGTAGAAAAATATAAGTGGATGAAATCACGCTTCGCTTTGACAAACCGCGGAACTTTCCAGATGAAAAAATATTTTGGCTTTATTGATAGTCTTACCGTCTTCAATATTTATTCCTGAACTTTAAAATATATTTTTTGTTGTTTTGTTCACTGCAAATAATTGTTGCTAAAAATCAATGAATATTTTGGCTACTACTCATAATTAGCATGACTTGCCTAAAAATAGGTGGTAATTTTTCTTTCCATCCCTTTTATATTTCACTGTTAACTGGATAGTAATGGTCTCACAGGGATGGTACAGTATTAAACAATATTGGTGAACAAGAGAATGTTTAACTATAGAAACAAGAACAAAAAAGTTTTAAAATGTTATTTTATTAAATTGAAATTCAAAAGGTTTCTATACTTGAAAGTTGTATAAACGTCTGTTACTCGTATAACATATTATAATTTCCAGTGAGAATTTTAGTAATATGGAGTGTTAAAAAATTTAAGTATTAGGGATTAGAACCTAATTCTTTAATATGCTTTAAAATATGGAATTTGTAATACAAATCAATTGTTCTTTCTCTGTCTCTGTCTATATATATATACATTTATATATGTGTGTGTGCGCGCGCGCACTTCAAAAATTACACGAGTAACAAATCATCATTATTCTTAGAGAAAATAAAAATAAGCATAGTTTAATAATATATATATATATATATATATATATACGAGGTAGAGTCAATAAATTCCAGGAATGGTCCCCTACATTCACGTAGGTGTTCGTTGGAGGGGAAATACCTTTTTTGGAGGTTGGCAACACTGATAAGTAAAACACACAGGCATCTGGAATTCATTTACGGTACTGTTGACGTTAGCTGCAGATCATTTCTGACAAGCGAATTTTCCATTAGTTGGATCTTGAAATGTCATCTTTAGAGCAGCGTGCAAATATCAAATTCTGCGTTGTGCTCAAGAAATCGCCTTCTGAGACGCTCGAGATGCTGAAGAAAATATACGGAAACGATGGCATAAGCGTTTTCGTAAAGGTCAGCAAAACTTTTGCTTGGAAAAAAGCCGAGGGAAAGTGATGTTGGAGGTGTGTTTTGATTACGAGGGCGTCATTCACTACGAATTTATTCCTGAAGGCCAAACTGTCAATAAAGAACTTTACCTGGAGATCCGTAAAGACTACGAAACGCAATCAGACGAAAACAACCTGAAAAATGGGCAACAGATGATTGGTTTCTTTTACACGACAATGCTCCACCACATCGCACTCTAATTGTGAAAAATTACCTTGCCAGACACAGTGTTACCACTCTGAAACACTCTCCTTATTCTCCCGACATAGCACCAGCGGATTTTTACCTGTTTCCACGGCTGAAAATGAAATTGAAGGGCCACAGTTTTATGAATTCAGATGAGATGATCGAAAGTGCGACGAAGCAACGACAAAAAATGGTATCAAGGAGTGCTTTGAACAGTTATACGAACGCTGGAAGAATTGTGTGGATGTAGGAGGTCAATAAAGTAAAATTATTGTTCTATTTTGTAATAATTTGTAATTGACCTATTTCGGAAACTTTTTGACCCTACCTCGTATATATATAATGTTTCAAAAAAGGTATAAAGTAGGTTTGTTTTGTAATGAAGTGTCTTTTCAATTAACCAACAACAATGATAAATTGAATTCCATATTTTTATCGTTAAACATCAATTTATGTTATGTTTTGTAAATAATGTGTTAAACAAAAAATTTACAATTTTTGTATAAAATAAAATAAAAATTTGAAAGAATGGTGTATTTTTTTAATGTTTTTCTCAATTCTCTTTACATCCAATCCATCTTTTCATTCTTCTTGAAAGACTACAGTAGCCATGACTCGATATGCAATCGCACAATCCATCAGTAAATGCATGGGAAGAAACTGAAAAGAAAACGAATTCCAAATTAGTTGTTTCTATGCTCTTTTTCCTTAATGGAAGCACAGTTACTTAGTGGCAGCACACAAAGAGAAAAAACATAACTAGCGTCTTATTATTACATTTTTTAAACGTTTAAAATAGTTTTTAAATTTCAAGTTACACGCATGCTGATTTTAAATAACGAGTTTAAACCATGAAATAAAATAAAATAAAATAAAATAAAATAAATTGTTGAAAAACTTTAAAATGTTATGCATTTTAAATCATTTAAGCACATTTTAAAACATGAGCGAATATCCCAAGAAACGAAAAAAATCATTCAATCGTTTTCCAAGAACAAAAAAAAAGTCATTAAAAATATTTCTTTGTGATTATTTTAGATGTTCTAAAGTTGAAGTTTTTCGCTTTCTTTAATGACAGTTTAAAGTAAAAAAAAAAAAAAAAAAAAAAACAGCAGAACACTAGTAACTATGTTTTTTAAATGTTTAAATTTAACTTAAACAATCCAAGATATGCGTGTGAAAAATATTTAGTAAAAAAAAAATATATATATATATATATATATATATCCTATCGTTATATTTTATGTTTCTTTAACTCATTGAAGGTACAGTTTCTTTTTAATATTCTTAATATGCGACCTCTTAAAAATAATAAAATTATTTTTGTGTGGAAATTTTATTATTTTTTTATATTATTTTTTTATGTTAACTTGAATGAAACTGTAAATTCAGTACTGTAAGCTGTTCTAGAAGTACTAAATTGCATTTTACGGAATGTGTGATTATTTTCAGTTCAGATTGAAAAAATAAACTAACAATAAAACCACATGATTTATCAGCCTGATTTTATACCATTATTAACCCTATAACCGCCCAACAAAAGGGCCAATTTGCACTGTTATTTTGTCTGTAAATTTTTAAAAATGCTAAAAAGTACTTTTTTTAACATGATACAAAAAACTTAATTACGTATATGAATATATTCCTTAAGTGTATTAATCATTACTCAATGTTTTAAAACTTCACTATATCTGTAGAATTATATTAATTTAAACAATGGTTGTATTGCAGTTAAACATACAGCGTAGTGAATGGATATACCACTTCATGGCGCTGAGAACGTTAAAACTTCAGGAAAGACCTGTTAACAAAACACGTTGAAGCACATGCATTAAAATACCAGAAATGTTAAATATACTAGAAATGCAAACAAATTATAGGTCTGTTCAGCAATACATCAAAATCATTGTAGCTTAGATAGGCGACATTACGTTAAGATGAACAGGCGGGTCTTATTTTTTAATAATTATTTCTGGTGATTGGTTTAAAATGTTGTATTAGATGCTTTAAATGTGTTTATTGCGATTATATTCCGTCAATCTATATTTATCGAAATTGGTTTTTTTTTAGTCTGTCGTTAAATGCCCCACTAAAAAAAAGTGAAGATTATCTTTAAAAAATATCTGTAGAAAATCTGTAGGTATTTGGCCCACTTTTTTTCAAATCTTCAAAATATCTGCAAAATATCTTAAAAAATTCTGCAGATTTTTTAAAGGTAAAGTTAAATCTGCAGAATTTCTGAAGAAAGTGGCACTTTCTTAAGATAATCTTCAGATTATTTTTAGTGGGGTGGTATCACGGCATTCAAAGAATTCGAACTTCTACAAATGTTAAACACAGGGAATATGCCTAAACAATTAACAAATTTGTTCCTATTGAATGGAGCATAAAACATTTTTAGATAAATATATGAATAACATTTATATTCATAAAACATACACATGCAGAGAGAGTGGAAAACAGAGATAAAGGCAATAATTATTATGTACAAAGAAACTGTCAGATAAATAAATACCAAAATTGTAAATTGTCTGATAATTGTTTTTTGTAATTATCTTCAACCTAGATTTTTAATTTTAATATGAACTCAGTTTAAAAAAACAAAACGGTTTTCTGTTTAATCATTTCTTATTCTGTAGATTATGGTTTGTAAGTATAGTATGTGGTATTCGTATTATATATATATATATATATATATATATATATATATATATATATATATATATGTAATTATTAGATCACTACTTTATGCCATTATATACATTTTATAAAATCGCACTGATACTGTTATTTATGAAAATTAAGTGTACTTATTTTTCATAAATTATAAACAGTATTGTAAGTGTGACTGGTCATTTGATGTCTAAAATTAGCTATTAAAACATTAAAGATCCTAGATTTATTGAAGTAATCATTACAAACAGTGTTTAAATAAATACACATTTAATGTAGTAGGAGTGAATAATTTCTGTCAATGTCAGTATTGTGTTTCTTTCTCCACGTTTTAAACAGAGAGACTACATATTTCTCCCATCGTGTTAAAATCATTATTGACAGCATGGAACACATAACGAATTTCAGGACATGTCACCTAAGCATTCACTAATTGGAAATAACTGTATTCTATTATATTAAGAAGACCAGTTAAATAGTAATTGATGTTTATTTACAGATTTATTAATCACTTAAAGTTAGTTTTAAGTAAATTTTACTATTTAAAAAAATGTATAGTTATAGTTTTACATTTACTAAAACTCAATATAAATGCCTATGTTAACCACAATTTTAGAAACATGGCGACATCACGAATAACCATTAAGACCCAGATAGAACCTATCAGAAACTTCAGAAACCAGTAGAGTTCTGAATACGAAAAAAAATAATAGTTTTACAAATTTAACAAGAAAGAAAAATCATGCTTTATACATATTTGACAAAACTCTTTCTAACACTTCCATAATGCTTAACGAAACTTCAACATTTTATAAGGTGGGAAAAGATACCAAATAAAACAATTAAAGGAGCACATAACACATTCAAAAACTGAATTTCAGTAATTACGGTCCTTAGTAGATAAAATATTCAAATAGTTTTGTGTGGCAAAATATATTAACTATAGTGTACGTATGTAATAGTATGATAAAATTTAGTTCAACATACAGACGCATAACACATTTATAAATTTACTGTTTGCAATTATCCCCAATAGACAGAAATGAAGTGGATTTTTTTGCGTAACCATGCTTATTATCTGTATACTAAGGGGCTCAGCCCACTACTCGCTAACGCTCGCCGACCCCCGTGAATTGCGAAGCAATTCACATAAAGACCACTACGCGGTCCCAGTTCGCTTCGCTCGCTCACCCTTTTTTATTTTGCTGCAACTCAAGCCGGAATAAGTACTATCATAAATCATTTTAACATATAAAATTGACATTTTTTTATGTAAAAAAAAAAAAAAAAAAAAAAAAAAAAAAAAAAAAAAACTGTTGAAAACGCATTAAAAATGCATTTAGTTGGTGCTACCAATGAACAAGAATCATTTAAATACTATAAAAAATTATCTTTGAAACACAATTAGTTTAAAACTCATTGCACCTGTAATATTGTACAGCACATCTTAAATTCATTAAAAAAAAATCCTACGTGATTGGAAGATAGTTTATATAAATCATTAGTTATTGTTTAAATTTCGTTCGACATTTTACTGTTCTAATTGATTATAGATTTTTGCAAAATAAATTGTTTTTTGCTTCATCAAGATAGCAACAGTTGGCAGCAGATGCAATTATGACAGTTGAAATTTTTATTCTCTCAGATTTTCGTGTGGGAGAAATTCGTAAATAAATTCTAATTAGAAGTTGAGAATTAATTTGAAATTAACGATAATACTCATAATTAAAATGAGGAATCATCTAAAACGCAGAATTGATCTTACCCAATTTAATCTGTTTATTGGTTTGAGCTCTAAAATCTACGGTGTTTGCCAAACGCTAAGTTAGATACTCAGTCTTATTTCCGCGCTACGTAAGAGAAGTATATAAGTATATATTTTTATCCACACATTATTTTACGCTAAAATTTAGATTATAAACATGTGACGCAATTAAAAACGAAGTTCCGGTAGTTTCTCGAGTACTTTGCATAGCCTTCTATATGATTTCTACAAAAATGCATTAATATACTAATCATACTTCAGCTGTAAGATACATAAAACCTTTATAATCCATCTTTAAGCAATTCACACTCGCATACGGTAATTCTTGCGAGTTCTTTTGTGAAACCCAGTAATTTATACACATCACGTAACAGGAATATATTTAGCTAAAATTAAAAACGTATGCCAATCCTGGAACTGAAAATTTTTCAATTATCACTCATAGGCAGAACTGTAAACGAACAATTTGTGTTTCCATGGAAATTTATGATAAAGGCTAGCACTCTATATTCTACTGTACGCATATTGTAGTCAATTTCAGTAATACATATCAATTTAATTATGTATTAAATAGTGTAACAATAATAATATACACTACATACTTTTTTCCTGTAGATCATAATGTAACTGAATAATTGTATGTAATTATGTTACTAAATGATAAGTTCTATGCACATCCAAAACGCAAACATCCTACATATGTATGTATCCTACATAATGTATTTTGTACAGGACATCAGTAATTCAATGAATTTCATCATGCTTGAACTAGTGTATCACTACTAAAATGCATTGAAAACGATTTTTCCTCATATAACAAAATGTAACGGAATTTTCTTGAGTGTCCCTGTAACCGAAATAAACGAACTATAAATGATATATGACTCCTTTTCCATAGCGAATTTGCTATAAAAAACATTAATAACACCTTTCAATTACATCGCAATTCGAGCGTATTTACAGGATTTAGGATTTACGGTGCATAGACGGTAGGCAAACCAAAAAATAAATACTTTCTAACTATGTTTGATAGTGTACAACCTGAAACAAAGAGAAATTTTCATTTCAGAAAAGTTTACGTAAACTTGATCTTACATTTGTATTTTTTCCTCTCCATTTGGCATCTGAATGTATAGATATGTTTCCTGAACTGTGAGTAATTTCTTTTTTTTTAATGAATGTGTATTTTATTTATATGTAGGAATTTTCTGCATACTTTTACAGTGCATTCAAGGCCCTCATTTTCCTGTAGATTTCTTTCTCAATATTATACATTGTTACTTGTTATATATGTAAAGAATGACATTTTCTTAATGAATATATCAATGGTAGCACTCGAGGATGCCGTAAACAACATAGCTTTAGCAGTCGATGATTCCAAAGGCAAGACGATGGTTCAGAAAAACATGGTGAGTTTTCCCGTAGAAATAATAAGATAAAAGAATCGATATCGATTCTTTTATTGACACTATACTAATTAAAGATAATTCCACTAATGAACAAACTCAGAGATTTTATCTCAGTGGTTTTAAGCCATAAGAATAACATGAAGATGTTAAATTGATTACAGAATTTACACCAATTCGAAAAAAAAAAAAACTTTCCTCCAGGTGACGTGGGTTCTATTGGCAGTTGGAAAAAAGTACAAATTCTGCTCTCCGAGCCTGTGTAACCGTGTTTTAAAGGTAGCGAGCGTATCAATATTTTCGCTAATGCAGGTGAGAAATAGCCATTAAGCTGCCCAAAGCCGTGGAACTTATTACTATATACGGCATAATTTTGATGTGAGCAGAGCAGGTTAGACGCGCGAGCCGAAATGATTTATGGGATGTCCAATAATAATATTAATAAAAATAAAAATGATACTAAGAGACGTTCTAAAGAAATAAAAATTGAATGTTTCAAAAGAAGAAACAAAATAAGGGTTTTCACAAATACGTGTAGCTTTTAACAGATTAAGATTTTTAGAATAAGAATTAAAAGAATATATTGATTAAAAATATGGAATAAATATATAATTTAGATTTTAAATATATTTAAAAGACAGGGAAAAAATAGAATTGTAAGAATTTGGAATAAATTAATTAAGGAAAAATGGCGATTTATTTTTATTATTATTACATATATATGATGTTTTACAATGGTATAAATTTTAGCATTAAATAACACACAAGTAGAAAAATTTTCAAAGGAAAGATTGATTATATAGAATACAGACTACAATGGTATAGCTTATAATATATTTTTAACTTATTTCTGGGATTAAACGGATGAATAAGAATGAAAAACTAATAAGGGTGCCTGGGGCTCGAAATTATTTTTATTTATTTATAAGCATTTTTTAATGATTTTTTTTAAATGTGTTTTTCTATAAAGAATAATTTTCAAATAAAAAGTTTTTTTGAAACTTCGAAATATTTTTGAATTAAATTTAAAATTTTAAACTTATTTAATTTTTGATATAACTCAAGAACTACTTGTCCGATTTAATTACTTTTTGCACTATTGTGTGCAGAAAAGGTTTCTTGTTAATTTGTTGTCAAGATTTAAAAATATTACTTACAGAATTTATAATAAATTTAAAAGTTTAAAAAAGAGGATTTTTGAGAGCGATATTTACTTCGAGCGTATTATGTTTTTCTTTAATGGATTATAATGATAACAATATATTAAGCAGTTTCTCCCCAGTTTTATAGAATATTAGGAACTTAAATTTAATCATTAAAATTAAAAAGTAATCGAAATTGATACACGAATTAAAATTTTTATACGTTTGTTGTATATTCTACCATTGTAAGACTAGAACATATTTAAAAATTGTTGGGAAAAAAGGGTGGATTTATTTTTGTATTATTAGTTTAAAAATATAAAAATTTTACTACTTATAATGAAATTAATAACTAAATTTAAAATTCGTAAATCTGCATTTTTTATTATCTATAAAAATGTTTTAAGTATTTTGAAGCAGTTGTGTTACAGAAAATAGCCAAAGATTATCTTGAGCGTGAAGTTATTAGTTTCACAGACAGATTTTTAATGAAATCGAAAACATTTATGTGATTACTTGTAATTCACACGATTTCCCTTATATGAATATTTAATAGTGTGAAGTTTGCAGTACTTTTAAATAACTTATTTACTTAAAAATTACGCCTCTATGATATGAGAATCATATATTAATTTTAACCTCCCCTATCCTTTATTTAAATTATATTTTCCCATCACTAATATCTCACGGCTTTTCGATTAAAATAACAAAGAAAACAATTAAATCAGCACAGATGCATTTTCGTAATTTTACTTTCCGAAACCAAGCTTATAACACAATATGTGCATAAGGCATTTTTGTGGCAGCTGTATCAGTTAAAAATTATGTCTATATTTCCATACTGCTCAGATACATGCCCTTATTCGGTAATGGTAATAACTCAATCACTCACACCCATGTCTAAAAATATATTCTGAGTGCTAAAAGCGCAAATTGTTTTATCTCTCGAAATCCCGTTCACATGAGAAAGATATTTGTCGGTTATAATCGCCGTGGCGATATTAATTTTGAAACAAAATTCGTCCTTTTGCCAAAGATCTGGCAACCTCACTCGGCAAATACAATTAATTATGCATACCTCTGTCTGAAATTGTTGTCGCCTACACACTATGTAATAACCCTATTTTGGCGAAATTCTTATCAGTGAAACTCAAAGGTCTGTAGTAGAAACATCACTCTGCTTCTAGCCTTGCTGCTGTTAATATCTTTCCCTGCTATGTTACCCCTCCTCGGTACTTATCCGGGTGTGGAGAGAACGGCAAATTTTTACCCGGCGTAAGCCCGGTCACTATCACCCTGGATTATTATTCGTGCCTTGGTTATCTAAATAAAAGCCTTGTATCGACTTATCATATGTGTACATGTGGATTATTTATGAGATCACGGAACGTAAAATAACATCTTCAGGTCTTCATGGAAACACCAATATCACAAACTACTTCACAGCCTCGTACTTTGCTTCCAGGAAAAAAAAAAAGTTCTGTACACTTATTGATTATATTTTTTGTTTAATCTTTAAAAATTTGAAGCATGAAGTATAAAGCATGACCCTTTTTACACAACCGAAAAAACAATTATTTTAAAGAAATCGCAATGTGTTTGCAATTCATATCAATAAAAATCTCATTAACGCAGATAATTAATTTTTATAAGCAGATAATTTCCCTATTTCTATATTTAAACATATATATTCAACCGCAAAGTGCAATTAATTTACATTATTCTTCACGCATAAATCGTATTCACATAAATGATTTTAAGAGGAATTTTCCAAGATCATTTTATTGAAGCCAGAAAACATATTATTTGGATATTTTTTTTTTTAAATGTGTTGTTTTCTTTAAAAATAATGATTTGGGATTGCTAATACACAACACTAAAGTATAATTATAACAATCAAATAACGGAACATGCAATAAATCAAATTATTTTGCATCACAACACAATAAAAGAACTAAATATTCTGTTCTTTAGAAAAAAAGTTTAAAAAAACTTAATTACCAATACTTGAAAATAGTTATTACGGATAATACGCAACTTTGTTTCTTTTCATCACTTCTTCTTTTTTTTTTTTTGTTGCTTCTTGAAAATCTTGATAATGAAGAACAATAAATATTTTTAATCACCTGCCAAAGTACCTTAGTAATGATCCTATTATGCTTAATTGATATCGATAAAAATCTTATTAATGTAAGAAAAAAATTATTCATTTTTACGAGTAAATAATTTCGATATCCTCATAGTTTTTATAAAAAGTTAAATATTTCCCAAACGTTGTATTTAGTTTACATTATTCACGCATGAATAGAAATAACGAAAATGATTTTAAATGATTTATTCCAAGATTCTTTCAAGTGATAATGCATATCTCTTTAATGACACGGAAAGTGCGTTATTTTACTAAAAAAATATATACGATTCCTAATATTATTATTACTTTTCAAGATATGCTTCTAAATGATAAATATCGAGAGAAGATTCTACAACAAAAAAATTATTACACTCCAAGCTCTTTCGGATGTTGAAAGAACTATGAGAAATCTTTAAGCTGCGTTTCTTAAAAATTATTTTCTAAACATTATTTACATAATTAATTACGAACATTTTAAAAGTAGGACTTTGATTATTAAAATATATTTTTATAATTAAATGTGTTATATTATGTATGGTTTGTTCTACTTACTTAATTATGTAAGTGTTTTATGTATTATTTTTCACTATAAAAACAAATATAAATGCTAAAGAAAAAACTGCTAGCCAAAAAGTGTGCATTCTTAAATCTTGAACGTCAAATTCTACAGATTTTTCTTTATAGACTTTTTAAAATTTATTTTTCCGTTTTATAGTTTTATCTTTTAGCAATAAATGTAATTATTCTAGGTAAAAGTATAATACAATAAAATAAATGCACAAAACAGCTCATTCGCTTCGTTTGAAGAATCATTTTTTTTTAAATTAAAATATTTTTAACAAATACACATATTATTATTGGGTTGTTGTACATATCTACCTACTATTATTGGATTTTATTTTTATTAAATTTTGTTTTCTTTGAAATTCATGAACGTGAACGTGAGTGAAAATGAAATATTTTTAATCAGCTGCAAAGAAATATTATTTAACGATGTTTACATTTTAAATATCTGATATCGATAAAAATTTAATTGCCGAAAATAACTCGTGTTTATGAATAAATGATTTCCGCATTTCCATTTTTTAGGAAAATATATTGTGCCAAAAATTGTACTTATTTTACTTATGATTCGATATCATGTTGTAAATTATATTACGTCTCTACTAAAATATATGTATGTATGTTCATAATATGTATATTTTCATTTATTATTATTTTTATGTGTAAATTGAAAGGAGTAGAAAAAAAAATTAAACAGAATTCTAGTATTTAAATTTTTGGTCGAAGAAGAAAGAAACATAAAGCTGCTTTTTGTATAAATTATTTTCTAAATTTTATTTACATTTCATAGTTCTAAATTATTTTGAAGTATATTTTTTCTGAAAAGAATAACTTTGGTTGTTATACATATATTTCTAATTAAATAAATAATATTACCCAGGATTAAAAATTTACTTATCTGAGGAAATCTATTCAAATAAAGAAATATAACAAGAGTGCTAGTCAACAAATAATATATATATATATATATATATATATATATATATATATATTAAGCTCTTTTGTACAAAAACGCTAGATGCCAATAAAATTATACATCTAGCTTTAAAATTACTGCTTCCCCTAAATCTGCAAACCTTTAAAACATGAATCTCCTACATTACATTTTTAGATTAAAATAGTGTTTAGAGAATATATTAAAGTATGTGCATAGCTTCTGCATTAAAGCGTTTTACAGCGAACTAAAATTTTCTCAGAGATCTGATGTTAATGCAACTGAACGTTATGCAAAATTAGATATAAGAAAAATACATTGAACATATTTTCTATTCTAATCATAATGTCTAAATATATTCAGTACATATATGCAATTAATTTAAAAGTTCACTAAAAAAAATGCCACTGCATTTTTGCAGCAATAAATACTGGCAATATGGGTACCAGCACATTTTGCTGTAGAATTACGGCAATTTCGTTTTTCATGGGCAAACATTTTTTTTTTTAATTTTACAACTTTTTTCTGTTTATTTTTCAGCAATTTTCTGATTTTTAGATTTTACAGAAAACTTTAAATTTTTTTCACATTTTGTTGCTGTTAATTATACAGAAGTGTTTAGAGCATAACTGTGCAATTTAAAATTTTGTTGTTCTTGTTGCTGTAGGTGTTTTTTTTTTCTTTACATATGCATTATTTATTTATTTAAAATATTTTTTATTCGATAATGTGACATATTCTAAAGACTACGAGAACTAAATATTATCTTTATGTTTACTTATATCATTGTTTTAATAACATTATGATATAATCAATTCTTTTATACAAGTGTAAGTTACAAGTTTCTTTTTTCTTTCCTTTTTTTGTGTGCGTATGATGTATATAATCGTCAAAAAATTCAGAGCTTTTTATTTAAAGATGATTTTTTTTTTTTTTTTTTGGCAAAAAAATATCTTGCCTGTTACCTAGATTTTTTTTTTCACCCATTTTTTTCACAGGGCATTGTTTCTGTTCTCATGTTATAATGTATTTCTAATGTATTGTACCATATACATTGAGGTTATTCAAAATATCTCATTTCAGCTTATAGATGTGAATTAGACAATATCAAAGTTAAAAGACTAATGCTGAATCAAACTAAATAAATTCTTGAAATGTTTTAAGAATTAATCAAATAATGTGTAAAGATTACACGCAAACGGATTTCAAATTACATATAAGAGGACTGCATGTTGTATAAAAGCTGAAAATCACTGGTTAGCTCTCAACACAGAAGATGTACTTAAAATTATTACAGAGTTTTAAAAATTATGATTTAGATTACTATTTATATATAAATACAAAGGGATGAGCTGAAATTTTGAAAATAATATTAACAAAATTAAGCATATCTAAAATATGGGAGTCGGCCCTTTTTCTATTAATCCGCATAAATAATATTCCCCCGTTCTTAGACAAGCATTACTTATAAATAATAACTAAGACCCGTGGGGTGGTCGTGGTGTAATAATGGCGACCGATTATCTGAACGAGGGTTATAGGCCAGTGGGAGGAGTGCAGTTGGGGCCATTGTAAGGGAAACTAAGTTATGACCCGTCGAAAACTTTTGAGACAGAAACTAGATAAAAGCCAGATAAACAAGCAAAATCATCGTTGTCACAATTTTAGAAGTTGTTACATTTTAATCTACGCAAATGACAGGAATGTTATTGTCGATTATACACGTTGCATGAAAATTAAATTCGTATCTTACAAATATATAATACAAATTATATAACGTTATAAAAAACAATCATATAAGAAAATATAACGATAAAAACTTATCCATTGTCTTTAAAATCTCTGTGTAATCTATGTGTCCAGATTTAAAAGCAATGGCAAATTACAACAGTAGACGTTAATGCGTCCGCATGCAATGGCGGAGGGGAATTTGTTTGTTTCCTGTTATCCCATTGTGGTGTAAATTTATTTTTTGCTTTGTTGATGTGTAGTTATATATTAAATAGTAATGAAGTTCTTTATTTAAAATATTGCGTTGTATCCGCTAGACCCTAAGAGTTCTTTGAGATCAAGCAGTGGTAAAAATAAAAATAAAAGAAACTTCTTACTTGCATGGTGTCTGCTGTACACAAAATGAAGAGGAGTCTTTTTAATAATATAAATCCAAATCTTTATTCATTTTTTTTGAAGAGAAAAAAGAGGCCTTCATCCGTTGGTCACCTTTTTATTTTAATAAAATCGTTGGCCGATAAAAATTATCTTTTCCACTCGAAGAATTGACTTTAAAATTTAAAATGCAGCATCAAATTCAATATTCTAAAGATGAAAATTTCAATTACAACTTTTGCTCGCCATCAAGAAATAAATTCGAACAAGGGATACATCGTCGTATAATTCGCCGGACCACGCATCCGTCGGCCGCAGGCAGGCAGGGCCCGCGATCTTTTTGAAACGAAAACTACATCATGACAGTTCATCAACAAAACAGATTCTGATTTAAAATTAACGAAATTTTTAATTTATAGTACGTAACGGGGATGAAAAAAGTAAAAGAAGGAAAAGATTTAAATCTATTAGAGAATTTAAAAAATTAGCCAATATGTTAATTAACAAATCCGAACAATTCCTTTAAAAACATTTATTTCAATTTGCGCCAGCAATCGTCAAATAAACCACGCCTTCGAAACGTGAGTCGCTTTCTACCGCTACATAATGCGTACGTCACGAGCGGAGGAGAGACAGCAGCTCGATGACGTCATCACAATACGAATAGATGGGAGAGAGAAAGCACATCGGCAAAGAGCGAAGAAAAATGCCGATCAAAGCCCGATGCAAAACACTCGCGTAAAAATAAATACGGAATTGAATCCAAATAATATCGACGTGAAAGGCCGAAAGAAATAAAAATATACCATAATTTAAACATTGTGAGATTTCATATCACACCCATCTCATTTGAGTCGTGCTAAAAATCATGTCTTCCGTGCTGGAGCAGTTTTTGGTGCTCGTAAAATTAACGCAATTGCTGTATTTCTGGAGTATTGAAGGTCATTGAAGTATTACAGAATTTTCTTGTGTGATTTCTCCTTTTTTTCATTGTAGACAGATAAATTATAACATTCTACAATGTATTCTTTGCATAGAAACTTCGGCTACCTTTCATGATTTCGCCAGTAGATTTCGCTCAGAAGTTACTGCAAAAAATACTCTGAAGTCAATTTTCCCTTTTCGTAAAATAATTACAACGTTTTCCACTGTTATTTTTGCCGTTATTATTAACAGTGTCATAAACTCTGATTCAAGAGAAAGAAATCGACATTGTCCCTCTTAACGAAATATAATTTAAAACCTTCTTATAAATATATTTATCATAGAAATTTTAGAAATCATCGATAAAACGTGTTTGTTTATGTCGATGATGCACAGCGGGGACATTAATAGAAAAACAGTGATTTTTTTAATGCATTCATTGTAAATCAATTCATTTTGAACGCTTATTTTGAATAACTTTACTAATTGAAAGTCACTATGTGGTCCAGCTTCACACCAGAAACCGAAGTAAATCATTATTTTGAAAGCGAAAAAAGATTCCTGAAAATAACGGCCAAATGTGTTTACTGTGATAATGAATCACTTCTTTCCTTTCCTAAGTCCGTTGTTAGTTTTCATGGACTAGCTTAAAACTCAGTACATTTTCCTTCGAAATGTAGCATTTCTATGTGTGCGAAAGAGTAATTTTTCTTGATGTGCAATGAATTCTGGAATGATTGTCGTAACAAAATTTAATAAAAAAGTTAGAAAAATATCCTGATTCCATTTATTATAGAAATTTTGCATGTTTTAGTATTATAGTACTTTTTTAAAATGTTCATTGGAAATCTTTATTTATTTTCATCTAAATTATACTATATGTATAATTATCTTCTGGAAATTTCATTTCATTGTTCCATTAGAAGAAAACTTCTGACATAGTCAGTATTTCCTTAATTCTTAATAACATTTATTCATATTTATTGTCCTTTTAAAAGTAAATAATCGTATATTAATAATTATCTTATTCCAAATCTTAATCTAAAATTTTAAGTTCATTCGTAACATTTATCAGCTCCCCAATCTATAAAATTCCGAGAGACGCTTTCTCATTTCGAATGTTTTAAAAAAGCCATTTTTTATTATTATTATTCCATGCTCGGTTTCGCGCTATGTATTTTTCACTTCAAAATTAATGCGCGGCTACGAGAGGAACGCTTTCGTGTTAGAGCTTCTCCCTCTCTCCTCATTCGCTGGGCTGGAGCTCGCCTCTCACTCATTGGTTTGTGCGCTGGTGACGTCGTATTTCTGTATCTCTACGCTCCGTGAACAAAACTCGCTAGCACGCTTAGGAGCGCAGATTTTTGACGTGTTTGGAAGTGTAAACAAATGGGTATTTGGTGTTGTAGTCTCGTAGAATTTTCATACAGTTTTTTAAGATCCTTTAAAATGACGTAGTGAGCCATCGTGAAGCCTGAAGACTATAAGTTTATACCTGTGGGAACTGTTACTGCATCGCTCTTATTCATAAATAAAAGATTTGCCTGCAAATTGGCTGGTCTTTACTGGAGAAACTGTTCTGGTGTTCTTTCATTGCCTCACCTCTTCGCCATGATTATTGATATCGACTGCAACTTTCTATATCTTTAACAAACTGCCATTTTCTCGTGGAATATTACATCTCGTGGTATCTCATCTTCGTAAAAACGCCACATATATGTGGTGTTTTTACGAAGATGGTTTTTTACTCCATGAAAAAATGGCAGTTTGTTCAAGAAGGTGAATGACTGCAGTCGTAATCAATAATCATGGCGAGGAGTTTAGGCAAAGATGGAATACCACAAGAGTTTCTTCAATAAAGACCAGCCAATTTCCAGAGAAATCGTTTATTTATGAACAAGAGCGATTCAAGTAACAGTTCTCACATTATTAGGTATAAACTTATAGCCCTCAGGCTTCACGATGTCTCACTACACCGTTTAAAAAATCTTAAGGAGCTGTATGAAAATTCTACGTGACTTTAACACCAGTATAACCATTTGGTTACACTTCCAAACACATCAAAAATCTCCTCTCAAAAAGCGTGCAAGCGAGTTAGTTTTATAATAAGGCAAAAAGAAGTAAACTGATTTAAATGTGAAAAAGGCGCTGTTAAATATTTTGCATTATCAGGAATGAGTTGTCGGTCTATCGCAAAAAAAATGATGAAATGATTGCAATAAAAATATTGCAAAAGTTAGCTGCCTGTTAATTTCGCCACTGAAAAAAAAAATTAGACTGTTTTATTGACATTATTTCAGAAAAGAAAAAAATATATTTTTTTAAGAACGGCAATTAAGAGGTGGATCCATTTGACATGTAGCTGCCTTTCGTTTGCCGGTATGGGGTCAGATGCATTTCTTTCAGGAAAACTTATTTCAAAGGCATATCTAAAAATTATTTCTTACCATCTTTCACATTTTGTTAAACTTATGGAAATAGAAATATTGTTCTATCAGCAAAATAACACTGGTTCCAAAAGAAAAATATTGGTGTTTTGCAATGGCAACCTAGAAGTACTGATCTAAATACTGTAGTAAACTTGTGAGGAGATCTTTAAAAACGGTTTTACAAAAATAGAAGGCTTGATCCCTTAGCTTGAGAGCTCAGATATATTATTGAAGATGAATGGTACAAAATCAGTCCCAAAACATATCAAAAATTAATAATTTCCATGTAAGATAGAATGTTTGCGGCCATTAGAAGCAATAGTGGGTTTACAACATATTAAGCATTTGTTTCTTCATTAATGTAATTGGAAGAGATTTTTTTGTTATTTCAAAAAAAAAATTGTATTTTGAGTGGAGAAGTTTGACAAATTTTGAAGTTAGTTTCGCAGTTTTTCTCGTGTTTGAAAGGAAAAAGACTTAAGTACACTCTGCTATTTTTAGTCTACGTTTCACATATACAAATTCACTAATTCCAACTATTGCAATAAGCCTGAATAAAACCAGTGTGTTTGTACATATGATTGATAATTTTCTAATTAGCCCGAACCTGTATCAACAAAGTAGAATATAACTGAAAATTACCAGGCTGATTGGAAAATGGTAGATTTTTATTCCATTTAGCTGAGATCAGTTCTCATTCAATTGCACCAATCATGGACATAGGATAGTCTTCCGATCAGCCTAATTTCTCTGTACATGCATATTTGTGTCCTCAGTTTTGAAAAAAATACCAGTCTACTTCTAATCGTTTGCACTCTCTACAGGTATACGAAACACGTAGTAGCATTATAAACTCTAATAGCTTTATGTGTTTTAATATAACCATTTTTTTTCATTTCAAGGAAAAACTGCATGATAGACTATCCTCTAAATTTACTCATTTATTGAAACGAGGAGGGACGATCGATCAATGCTCGATCAAAATTAGCTTTGAGTTTAACACGATATATTTTTCTCTCTGTAGTATTACTATAATGCCTTTTATTTTACAAAAAATAGCTTGACCCATAATGAAGCATCAAATTACCCACTAATCAAATTTTTTCGAACATGTGACCAAGCCCAATTCTCTTCTCGTTCCCGAAACTCGTAGGATAGAAAATTTAGTCATAATAGTCATTTAGAAAAAATTAGCTTGACCCACAGTGACACTAAAATGACCCACTAATCGGATTTTCTCGAGCATGTTACCCAGCCTAATGATTTTCTTGTGCCCAAAATCCATAGGAAACAAAATTTAGTTTAAATCGTTTGAGCCGTTTTTAAAATAATAATTGCTTAACACATAATGACCCATGACCATCATGACCCACTAATCGAAATTTCTCGAACATGCGACCTAGTCCAATTGTCTTCTCATTCCCTAAAACTGTAGGTTACTAAATTTAGTTCAAATCCTTTGAGCCGACTTTAAGATGAAAATAGCTTGACCTATAATGACCCATGACCAATATGATCCACAAATTGAATTTTCTGGAACATGTGACCTAGCCCAATAGTCTTCTCATGCCCGAAAATGATAGGATAAAAAATTTACTCAACATCGTTTGAACCGTTTCGTTGATACAATTAGCTTGAACCTGACCCATTGTGACCCAAAATGACCCAATAATCGAATTTTCTCGAACATGTGACCTAGCCCAATGGTTTTCAGGTGCCTCAAAACGGTAGGATACAAAATTTCGTCAAGAACGTTAGAGCTGTTTGTAAATAATATTTGTATATATACAGGGTGTCCCAGGATTATTGGAACAAACTTTAAGGGGATGTAGGTGACATCACAAGGATTCAGATTTGCATAGCAACCCATGGTGGGAAACGGCTTCGTTCGCCGTTAGGTGGTGTTGTTCACGAGAGCACTGGAGGAAGACTTACTTACTGCCAGCACCTCTAACATCTCCAGATTATCTAATTTTTTGCAAGAGGTGCTACCAAGCTTACTTGACACTGTGCCAAACATGTCAGACGCCATATGTGGTTTCAACATGATGGGGAATCTCTCCATTATGGCAGATTTGTTCGTGAACATTTGAATCAGTTGTTTGGTCACCGATGAATTGGTCCACGCTCTTCTGATTTAAGCAACATAGATTTCTTTTTTGGGAGTGTACTGAAAAGCGCTGTGTACGATGGATTGTGGATTCCGATATGGATCTGGTTGCAAGACTCATCTGTGCTGCTGCGGATATCGAACAAAATCCAGGTGTATTGGAGCGAGTCTGCCTATCCATGATCCGACGGTGTAATGCATGCATCACTAGCAATGGTGGAAACTTTGAACATCTTTAGTGACATTTTCACATATCATCTGCCACAGCACATGTAATATCTTTGACCAATAAATTATTTCAGATGATCTCAGCCTTGAGTCTCTTCGTTTCTTGTACCTGTCATACTACTTTCCCATGACGTTTCCGACTATGAGTTGATATGCAAATCCGAATCCTTGTGATGTCCTCTACCTCCCGTTAAAGTTTGTCCCAATAATCCTGGGACACCCTGTATATATATATAACCACCCGCACACAAGATTTGCTCGTATTAGAATATATGATTAGTTTGCTAGGTGTATACTTTTGAAGATCTCAAATCTCATTGAAAATTAAATATGAACTTTCAGAGAAAAAAAGAGAATAGTTCATTTCTGGAAATTTTATATCGTCGATTCTTAGAGCGTGCTGGTGCTTTTATAACCGTGATATTACACATTGTCCACCTTGAATAGGTAAAAAAGCATAATCGCAATTCTTTCAAAAGCACAGATTAAGTTAGATATATAAAAGAAAGAACGATAACATTTGGGATTACTCGTCAATATCTACTAACTATCTGTAAGGGTTCCGGGAATTCTTCGAACCTGCGTAACCCCTGCATGAAATCGGATTATACTCCCTTAGAACAAAACGCCTACAAAAGGCAAGTCCCTCACCCTGTCCTTATATCCCTAGTTCAGATAATCGGCCGCAAAAAATTATACCACTACCTTTCACGATATGTTAAATTCCAAAATAAAACCAATACTAAAATAAATTTTGAAATATATATATTTTAAATAATTTTCTTGGACAACTATGTCCGAAAGAGTAGCTAATCTCTACTCCAGCAGTAAACAAATTGTTTAAGTTGCGAATAAAACTTTTCACTCTGCAAGTGTTTTGTGTTCAAGAAAATGCACTAATCAATTGATTCATTCACTACATCTTAAAAACGGAACAAGTCTACATGAAAGCATTTTATTTTTTTAAAAAACTTTTTAAAGAAACTAAAAGAGAAAAAATATCGTACAACCCAATAATAAAGGTCCGATAAAAAAGCACTATTTGCCTGCTCTCCAATTAGCTTATATATTCTTATCAACAAAGCTTTGGATAAGCTTTTACGTTAATTAATCTAGCGGTTTTTCTATTTAATACATATATAACATCAAAGAGTGTATCTTTCGTGCCAGGAATACTTGATTTACGGAACTATTCAACCGTTAGAAATTGATGTAAAGAAATATATATATATTTTTATTTGTCTCATTATATTAATTTCAATTTAAATAAACATTAAATGATGGAAAAAATAAAAGAAATGTAATTATTATTTTAATATTAATAGGTATTTATAAATTATGCTTTGTGGAAATACTATACCATAGTTTTACAATTTTTATGAGAACTATTTAAAATTATATTTGACGACGACGACATGGATACCAGTCCATGATTAGTCATGTAAGCGTGAATTGATAGCATTAGCTTAGAACTGAGTGCAATAAATGATTTTACTTCCTACATAGGTTGTCCCCACTAGACAGTGATTGGCGTTAAAAACAATTAGACTTACTAAATATTTATATAGGCGTGTGTGTACAGAAGGTTAAACATACGTTTCTATTTCGTTATGACAGTCGATTATTTGTTAATTTTCTTTATTTTTATAACCGTGATTTGTTAAGGTTAAAAACCATAAGGTTTACCTAGCTGAATATACCTAAACATGATGGAAAATAATTTAAATTCATCAAATTTTCATCAAATTTCATCGTATTCATCAAATTTTACAAAATAGAATGCTTATAAGTAAATGCTTTTTCCAACAGTATGGAAAAATACATACTGTCCAAAGTATCTATTGATAATAGATTAAGTTATAACATCTTGTAATAATATATTTCTACTAAATGCTAAAAGGTGTAAATTAACAGTATAATAAATACACAGTAAAATAACTTTTATTATGTTGTTTGATATGTAACAAAATGTAAACAACCAAGTAAAAATAAAAGATAACGTGCGTAATTTTTTAAAAGTACAAATTAAATGATATCATTTTAAATAATAACTTCAAAGACCGTGCAAATACGGAATATTCTCATTTGTTTTTAAAATGGTTCGAAGTGAGCCGAAGCATGTCAAACAACGTAATAAAAGTTATTTTACTGTGTATTTATTCTGTTGTTAATCTACACCTTTTAGCATTTAAAAGAAATATATCTATTTATATTGAAATATTTAACAAATAAAATATATATTTTTTTTTTTACTTAAAATGTTAAAATATTAATTGAAATGAACATGGCATGTTCTTATTTTATAGAAAAACACACGCCTTTAAAATTACTGTAATTAAATTTTTAATTACTTGAATTTTTATTCAAATTGCTTATAAGACGTGACGCCAATAGAGTGAAAAAATGTTCAACCAATAATTTGAACCTGGGCCATTTTCATTACGTGCCAACGCTTCACCACTGAGATATAGGGACACCAGCCAGCCTAGCACTAATCACTCTAATATGTGGGTAAGGACGGACTGATTAACATGTCGGTCGTCTATTACTTTTACGAAACATGATGTTAAAAGTAATGTTCCTTCTGTAGTACTTTATCAAGTAAATGATTTTGAAAAATCTTGATCTCTGTTTGAGTCCCGATGTATTTGTTATGAGATCTATAAATTTGCATCATAAAACATTTAACTCATAAAAAGAAAAACAATTTATATTTTAATACATTTAAATACACCTACAATAAAAATTGAAATATGTTGATCGGGTGATTAGCAAGTAATATACTATATCTCTATATTAAGAGGCTGAAGGAGTAGTGACGAGGCGGATGAAGTGGAAAGAGCTTTTAATTAGTAAAGAGCTTTTAAAAGAGCTTTTAATTAATTAAATGAAAAAGCAACACTATTACATGTTAAGCGTATTTACAAGTGTTGTACATCAGTACAGTATGTACGTACCGTACTGTAAATGAAAGTCATTACTTGCTGAACATATCGGTCAAAGTAAGCGGTTTGGCAGTCTTCATCCATTCCAAGTCGCACATCAGCTTGACAGTGAAAAGTTGCATGTGGTCACACTCGGGCTGACGCTCATCCACTTCAACGCAGGTTAAAGGCCGGCAAATACTTCACTAGCTGATGGTCCTCTGTATGGTTCAACTTCGACATTAAGGTCATCTTCTTCTTCGAAACTTTCTTCTCTGACACTTTCAATGAGTTCATCATCATTTAGAATTTGAAACCCAGGGTTTTCGCGGTGGGGTAGACAGTAGCGCGCGTAGCCAGAATCATTAATTTGGGAATCGCAGTACGTTTCCGTCTCATTTGTTTTTTCTGAAATTCTGAAAGCGATTCGGATAATCGGAGTTCTACTGTAATGTGGAATATTTGATGTAAGAATATATAAAATGTATTTATTTCTACAATAGAAATAATATAAGACTAACATCCCTTTTACAGTTTTAAATTCCAAAAGCACTCAGTGAAAAAATATAGTTGCATGGCTACATATTTACGAAAGTTATAAAGCAAATAATGCAATAAATTTTGAGAAAAAAAATTACAGATAATAAAATACGGCTCATTAGAGCAGAACGTATATATATATATATATTTTTTTTTCAATTGCGTCAGATATGGAGAGTTTCGAGAATGAGTTTGTGAAGGAAATGTTTTAGAAATGTTTTTACGTGACATTTAGAATAGATACCTGAAATTATTATACTTGATCAAATGAACTAGGGAAATGTCTAGAGGAAATGTCTAGAGGAAATGTCTAGCAAAAAACGTCGTTATTCGTTTGCATCCGAAGTGTGCTCGTGTAATTCAGATTAATTGATTTCTAAAGATTCTACATCATATTTTATGCATATTAATGATTACAAGATAAAAACTGTTTTTACACTAATTTAGTCAATGACACCAAACGCTTGGTTTTTATATTGACTTATACGCTTAATGTTTATTACTCAGTAATACGATTAAAGGTAGATTCTACTTCTTTGGCCTAAAAATAACATTACTTTAATATTTATTTTCAGTTAGAAAGAAAAGAGATATCACCTTCGGACTTTTTTGCGTTATATGTATTGACATTAAACTTATACTACTTATTTACTTTTTGGGGTAAAAAGAATAAATAATAATAAGCTTTGTATAATTAACCAATAAATATTATGTTTTTCGCAAGTGAAAGTTTCAGAAAAAATGATCAACTCAAAGAAAAAAAAAATACAAAATTGGTGGATTGGTTTCCCCAAAAATGGTTTTCTGAAAAAAGACTTTTCGAGACTGTTTCTACATGATTTCGATATATATATATATGTTTTATGGGTTTTCGACATGGTTTCTAGTCGCATTTTCAATATGACTTCAATATGTTTTTCTTTTCCTTTCTTTTTTATTCCTTTTTTTTTTTCAAAACGCAATAAATATTGAACATAGAATTGCTCTGTGGCGTTACGTTCAACGTAAAAAAACGGAATCGCATTAACGCGAAACCGCTTTAGGGCACTTGAGGATTGCAAAAAATGCAAAAAATCGAAAATTGTGACCCAAAGAAGAAGAACTTCATTTTAATGCAACTACGCAAATATTGCAGAAACTATGTTATTTAGGCAGATGTTTCGATATTCTAAGTTGAAATCGAAACAGCATGTTATATGACATATTTTGTCTAAAACACAAAATTAAGATACGACAAAGAAATGTCACGTACTAATTTAATAGGTGATAATAAATAGTATTAAATATAGCAGTATTTCATCAATTTTAAATTCTAAAAACAATCACAAGGAATATATAGCATACTTTCCGTGACAGAAGAATACATATTTTCGGAGCATATCAAGCAATTAATGCAATACAATTTCAGAAGAAATTAAGAGGGCCATTACTGCAGAAATCTCAGAGCGTAAAATTGGGCTCATTAGACCATGACATATATAAATTTTCTGATATACGTCCGACATGGAGTCTTGAGAAATTAATTTGTAAACGAAAAATTTTACCAATCTATATTTTTACATAATATTTAGAGGAGAGAAGCGAGTTATTAATATATTTAGTATACCTTAAAGTAAAAGGAAATTGCCTAGAGGAAACATCGATTTTAGTTAATTTACGAAGCTATGTGAAGTGCGCTCCCATAATTTAGACTAATTGATTTCTAAAGATTCTAATACAGCTCTCTTGCATATTAATGTTTTTCAGATAAAACGTATTTTAAAACTAACATTGTCGTTTTCTTCATCTCTTTACTTTTCCATTAACCTGTTTTATTATCGTTACCTAGTAATGCGATTCGTATAATTACACAAAGTGTATTGAATATAACATTTTTTTTTCAAACAGTACTTGCGTAAATTGTTGAGTCACAAGGTTAGTAACTCAAGTAAAAATATGTTTTTGTTATTTTTATTTTTATTTATGTTTTTAACGCATAAATTAAATATTTGAAAATTATTTTAGTATAATCTGAAAATGTAATGAGTTGTAAATATTAATATACAACGTGTTCACAAAGTCCCATTCGCGAATAAATAGACATGGAGAAAAGAAATTTAAAGAGACTGGTTCTGTATTGTGCAAATAAAGGAATGGACGAAAAGAATGTCAGAGCAAAATGTTGACAAAACTTTGCCTTGATGTGCTTCTTTCAACCAATGCTTCATATATAGATTATTAATTGATGCAAAAAAAGATAAATCAATAAATACTCCTAATAATGTAGTAGTTTACATATATTATCTGATCATTTGTGTATGTAATAAAAGTTTGAAATTGTAAAATGACGTTGTGGACATCCTGTATATGTCTGATACTAGTACACTGGTGAAAAAAAATAACATTAATGAAAGGATTTGTGATTGTTGTGTGGATATGTAAAAAAAAGGCGAATAAGAAATAAATGTAACAGTTTTAAACACACTTGATAGTGGTTTATTTATTTGAATACGAAATATAAAATCATTACTATTTTTCTGTAAAAAACAAAAAGCTAAGCAAATTTTCATTAACTGTATTCCAATCCAAACATAGCTCCAAGGTCATCTTATTTGTAAAAATACTTTTCTTAATTTTAACTTTAACAATGATTATTAACAATATTATTTAATGATATTTAAATTAGATAAATAATACAATACTTTATAGATAATGTTTTTAGACGACATTCCATTTCAGTCATTTATTAAATTTAAAATCTAACTGCATGTATTTTCTTTTTCTCGTGAGGTAAAATAAATGGTTATAACTTATATTTGCTTATATTTTTTACCTTTTTAAAAACCTAAATACTACATAATTATTAACGACATGTCATAAATAAAAGCAATTTTCTCAAACTTGTCAACTATATAAGTGCACTTGGCAACTAAATATAAATATGTATATAAAGAAATTCCAAAAATAGCACAAATTTATATAAGAAAATATTTTCATAATATTTTATTTCCTAATGGCTAAAACAATCAGTGTATCAAATAATACACTACAAAATATGTTTGTTTTCTTATGTAACAAATTCTGCTAGAATAATCATAGTAAATGTATGTTTTCAAAATATTCGGAGATTGATAAATTCAGAATGCAATAATAAATAAGCTGCAGACCCATAATTTTAATGCGTCCAAATATGGAATACAATTATTGCAAATTTTCAACAATTTAAAATTTTAAAAGCAATTTTTGGGAATATATAATTAGTTTTCCCTGGGTAAGAAAAAAATAATTGTAGGAAAAACTGATGGATGCATTAAAAGAAAATTCTCAGAGCATAAAATTGTGCTCATTAGACCAGAAAAGCTAGAAATTTTCTCATTAACATCAGGTATCAAGATGTGAGAAAATAATTTATGAACGAGATATTTAAATATATATTGTATATGAAAGGTTTTATCTGTATGAATTAAAAACTCACGAGAAACTGACCGCTTGTTGAAGGTGGTGATGAATTGCAGTCGATAGATCGATAATCATGGCGAAAAGTAGTAGGCCATGAATGCACCCATTTGGTAATTTCTCCATAAAGTATAAACCAGTTTTTCAAATAAAGCATTTATTCAAGCACAGGACACATGAAGAAATAATTCTAATAGGACAAAGATGTTTTCTTAAGCAGTCGGGCATGACTGAAAATCATTATATCATTTAATTGATCTTAAACATCTAGTTTAGAAATTTACGAATTATAAAACACCAGATAACCTTTTTATTAGCACTTGGAAAAAAAACTAAATTATGAGTTTCGAAGTCTTGCAATTGCTTTTTGTTAGACGCGCGGATAACACAATCGACGTAATACGTACACGAACCAATCAGTGAGATGCCAAAATTGAGAACTGAGCTATTAAGCGAATGACGTGAGAGGGAGTGGTTTTAAGGATAAATAATCCCAGATCTAGGGGCGCAGTGCTTTCGAAGTAAAAATTCTAGCGTGCGAAGCCAGCTCCGTGGAATAAAAATAACAAAATGACTTTAAAAAGCATGCGAAATGAAAAACTAGTTTCTCTCAGAATATTATAAATTGGATAGTTTATAAAAGTAACGAATTGACTTAATATTTTATATTAAGATTTTAAATAAGACAATTATTAATATTCGCGTTTTGAATTTAAAATGAAATTAAAAGGGAATATATATTATTAATAAATAGTGAAATAATGAATATGTCAGAATTTAGAATAAATTAAAAGAATATTGCGAAGTAATATATATATATATATATATATATATATATATATAACATATACACTATATGGCCATTAATGACCGGCAACTTACAATTTTAGACATTTTGTTGAATATTTAAAAATATACCTGTCAGATTCTTCTGGAATTTTAGGATTAAAAAGAACAGGTTTGACTTCATATTTATCAATGTCGATTTGATAAGGAGGACAATTAGGGGGCTAAAAAATATTAAAGTAAAAAAAAGAATACTTTGGTTCACCCTGTAAACTAAAACGCACGAAATGATCTATCGCTACAGAATATACATAGGCAAACATTGTACAATATGTGTATTCATTTGTGTAATAATAGCGTGTATATTAATAGAGATATAGCAGTTTTTTTACAAATAAAAAAAAATTATTGCAAGTTTTTTTTTTTTATAACATACAGGCTTTTTAACCAAATTTAACCCCAGTTTCAGAAAAATTGACAAAATGTAGTAGAAATAATATAGTGCAATTGGAATATAAATATATTAAATATTTAAGGAAATATGGGCAGTTGTATAAAATAATTTTTGTCTGCGCATGCGCATACGATAACAAGGATTTTTTTTTTGCATAATTTAATAGTCAACTCTATCAAGCAACTTATTAAAAAAAATCAGTCAAATATCGTAAAACTTTAGAGAGATATCGGCGTTAGAGTGAACTGTTTTTTAGCTTCGTACAAAAACTTGTTGAATGATAAGGGATTGTTCACAAATTGTCATGTTTAATTTTTATACTATACTAGCAAGCTACGCCCGCTACGCTGGTCAATTTATTATAACGAACTTTTAGTCCAACAAAATATTGACAGTTCATAATTCACTTTTATATTTTAACAGAATAATAAGGCTACTATAATTTGTGACTCGTGCTATAGCCAATATACACGCCAGGACTCGTCGCCCTTATCATTATCTTTTTACGCATGGAGGTTTCGCTATGGTAATCCATTGTGAAATTTGGTAATTTTTCAAATTCAATATTTGAAAAATGGCATAATCATTAGATTTGAAATTTATATCAAGAAAAATACAATTTTTTACCTTTCAAACGCAGTTTGCCTAACAATTTTCTGACAAATACTTTTCGAGCTACTATTTTTTTCAATAACTTCAAATGTTTCATTTTTCGAGATTAATCTGTGGCAACAATTAGCGAAAAACCCAGTCGTCAGAAACGCATAATTTTTTATTAAAGATGCTGTTGGAGCAGGGATTGTCACCACCAATTTGCCACCATCACTTTTGAAATCGGTTCGGTAGTTCTAGAGATTCCATAGAAATTGTAACTTAGAATGTTTTTAGAACGCTTTTCGCTCTTTTCACCCTTTTAAATTTCGAATTTTTTTATTTTGTTTTTAGAGAGCATTTACATCTTATAAGTAACAACAATGCCAAATTTCAAATTTCTAGCTCCTTCAGTATAAAAAAGATCGCAATTTTAGAAAGTTTTTCGCTCCTGCACCCCTCCCCCCGGTGTTAGTGACACCGGAATAAAATATAGCCTATGTTGTAGCAGGGGTTGTTACCATAAATTTGCCACCATCACTTTTGAAATCGGTTCGGTAGTTCTAGAGATTCCATAGAAATTGTAATTTAGAATATTCTTAGAACGCTTTTCGCTCATTTCACCCCTTTAATTTTTTTTTTTTTTATTTATTTTTATTTTTTTAGCGAGCATTTACATCTTATAAGTAACTACAATGCCAAATTTCAAATTTCTAGCTCCTTCAGTATAAACAAAATCGCAATTTTAGAACGTTTTTCGCTCCTGCACCCCCCTGGGGATAGTGGCACCCACAAAAAATATATCCTATGATGGAGCAGTGGTTGTCACCATCATTTTTGAAATCGGTTCGGTAGTTCCAGAGATTCCATAGAAATTGTAATTTAGAATATTCTTAGAACGCTTTTCCCTCATTTCACAATGTAAATTTCGATTTTTTTTTTTTGTTTTTTTTTAGCGAGCATTTACATCTTATAAGTGACTACAATGCCAAATTTCAAATTTCTAGCTCCATCAGTATAAAAAAAATCGCAATTTTAGAATGTTTTTCGCTTCTGCATCCCCCTGGAGTTAGTGACATCGACATAAAATATAGCCTATGTTGGAGCAGGGGTTGTCACCATCAATTTGCCATCATCACTTTTGAAATCGGTTCGGTAGTTCCAGACGTTCCATAGAAATTGTAATTTAGAATGTTTTTAGAACGCTTTTCGCTCATTTCACCGTTTTAAATTTCGAATTTTTTTTATTTTGTTTTAGAGAGCACTTTAAGTAACTACTATGCCAAATTTCAAATTTCTAGCGCCTTCAGTATAAAAAAAAACGCAATTTTAGAACGTTTTTCGCTCTTGCATCCCCCTGGAGTTAGTGACACCGACATAAAATATAGCCTATGTTGGAGCAGGGGTTGTCACCATCAATTTGCCACCCTCACTTTTGAAATCGGTTCTGTAGTTCCAGAGATTCCATAGAAATTGTAATTTAGAATGTTTTTAGAACGCTTTTCGCTCATTTCACCCTTTTAAATTTCGTTTTTTTTTTGTTCTTAGAGAGCATTTACATCTTATAAGTAAGTACAACGCCAAATTTCAAATTTCTAGCTGCTTCAGTATAGAAAAAATCGCAATTTTAGAAATTTTTTCGCTCCTGCACCCCCTTGGGGTAGTGGTACAGACATAAAATATAGCCTATGTTGGAGCACGGGTTGTCACCATCAATTTGCCACCATCTCTTTTGAAATCGGTTCGGTAGTTCCAGAGATTACCCCCTACAAACAAACAAATAATCTTTACGCCTTTATATTATTAGTATAGATTTCATTTTTTATTGATACTTTTTGCTTTGGAAAACATCATTTCACCAGGTTATAATAGTTTTGGAACGGATCCTTTGATTTTGGTTATTCTTTTTTAGTTCGAATAAGCTCGTTAGGGTAGTTGGGTAGGATAGATAACTAAAGTATCATTAAAAATTGGAAAATAGTATGAAAATAAAAAATGACAATTTGTTGAAAATCCCTTATCATTCAGCGAGTTTTAGTGAGAAGCTAAAAAACAGCTCACTCTAAAACCGATATCTCTCAAAATTTTTACAAGATTTGATTGATATTTTTTAATAATTTGCTCGATAGAGTTGACTATTATATTATGCAAAAAAATTCTTGTTATCGTTCGCGCATGCGCAGATAAAAATTATTTTATGCAACTGCCCATATTTCCTTAAATATTTAATATATTTATATTCGAATTGCACTATATTGTTTCTACTATATTCTTTTCAATTTTTCTGAAACTGGCGTTAAATTTAGTTAAACACCCTTAAAGTTATAAGCAAAAAACATGCAAGATTTTTTTTTTTTTAAATCGCTATAATTCTATTAATATACATGCTATTCTTACACAAATAAATACACATATTGTACAATGTCTGCCTATGTATATTCTGTAGCGATAGATCATTTCGTGCATTTTATTTTACAGGGTGAACCAAAGTATTCTTTTTTTCTTTAATATTTTTTTAGCCCCCTAATTGTCCTCATTATCAAATCGACGTTGATAAATATGAAGACAAACCTGTTCTTTTTAATCCTAAAATTCCAGAAGAATCTGACAAGTATATTTTTAAATATTCCACAAAATGTCCAAAATTGAAAGTTGTCGGTCATTTATGGCCATATAGTGTATATGTTACGGTCAATATGAATAATCCGGTCGTTATTAATAATAACCGGTTATTATTAATAATTACATGATTAATCATATTGACCGTAACATATATATGTACGATATCACATGACATTTGAAACGGAGTAATATTCTATTAATCACAAAATTTATTCAAATGTTATAGGAAATTGCCTAGAGAAAACTTCGATATCCGATAACTTTAGTAGCTATGTACAATATGCTTGCCTAATTCAGAATAATTGATTTAAAAAAATACTCTTGCAAATTAATGGTTTTCAGATAAGGCTATTTTTAAGCTAATATCGTCACTGATTTCAGCTTATGTCTGCTCCGTTAACTTGTACACTTAATTATCATTCCTCAGTAATACTATTATTGATGCTGCAAATTTATGGGTGTGTATATGTGCATGTTGTTGCCCGTGTTACGGAATTAAGCCTCCTAATTAAGATAAGTGTTAAAACAAAAATAAAGAAAAAGTTACATCTCAATCTCACAGAACTTACATGTGGACAATTTTCTGTGCCGCTCACATCTGGTTAGCTGACAGTAACGATGCAAATTTATTGCCTCTTAGAAAAGACTTTATTCGTTAGCCAGAATATTTGTGTTAAGTATCGTCGGACACTCTTAAAGACAGTTTAGCTCAACCACTTTTTAATGAGCCTTTGACTGACTCGATTTTATAAACACTTGAATTTGACTTTTAATGATGCAAAATGGGCAATTTTAGATAATGATGTTTATCACGCATATAACCTTTTGAATGTAACCCACTTTTTGAGAAAAACACGTGTGTATTTTCGTATATATGGTTTTTTGCTCACTTCTTGCTTGAACGCCCGACTAAGAGGGTGCAAAATGTTCAGTCTCAATTTTTATCTTATATTAAATTCTTTCTTTTCCTTTTAAAAGTGTGAAGATGATTTTCTCTACTTAGTGTACCACTGCGATACTACGGAATACATAATTTTACAGCAGAGATCATCTATCTAGTGAAATCATATAATTTCTTTTCCAATGGATACTCCAAACAAAATAATATTCACACAACAACAAACAAAGTTGTTTCAAATGGATTACTCGGATATATCACTGACGAAGCTACCAAACGGTAAGAACATTCTTTTTTATTCCTATAAGATGTTGTGAAGAAAAAATATGATTAAGTAGTTAGAAATAAAACATAGGAGGTAATTAACCGCTCTCACGCCTTAATACTCGTTAGGTAAAATATTGTCTAACACATGTGAATATGTGTGTGAGTGTAAAAGAATAATTAAATAACACAATAAATTAATAGATTGTATTACCATTGTGTGTACCTTCTTAATTTATTGATTACGCGTCTTCTTAAGCAAACAAATATGATATTATAAGTACTGTAATGTAAAAACATTTTATGTAATGCTTAATAAATTATATTCCATACCAACGTAAACCCACGGCTATTACAGTTTATTAAATATTCATAATAAATTTTACTTAAGAAATTAACAATTATAAATAAATGATAATTTAGTGAATTTTATATTACAGAATTAATAAAATTGTTTAAGATGTTTTCACTATTGGTCAGTCTATGTCAAAAATTAATCGTATTTGTGCTTTAATTGTGAATGATTTTGTTGTGTGTCAAGAATTGTAATGAAATTAAGTTTTACAGAATTAATTCGTTTAATTAAAAACCTCTAAGTACTTTCTAAAGAATGCCTATATGTTAATAAAATATATTTTTATAAGTCAATAATTCTGACCTGTATTTTATTAAATACGTGTATGAATTAAGGAGTTTAAAAATGTCGAAAATACACACAAATTATCAAAAAATTGTTGAGACTATTGATATTTTCCAGGCCTCAAGGGCTAATTGTAGCAAATAAAAAAAAAATATATATATTAATATTTGTGTCTCTTTAAAAATGAATTTGCTATGATAATCACTTTAACTGCACATTAAAGAAAATCTTATATCTTATTATGTTTTTAAGTTTATGATGAATGATTAAATGCAATTTCGACAAAAGAATATAATGCTATTAAAGTTAAAATATTAAAATAGTAGCCTTGTAAAAATTAAAAATGTAAAAGCAATCTTAAGCAATATGAGCAATATAGCTAATTTTCCCCCGAGGAAAGAATACGCATTTTAGGAAAATATGTATTAAAAAAAAAATTAGAAACATGTTACAGAGCCATTATAGAAAAAAAAACAAGAACGTAAAATCGAGCTCATTTTAACAAACAGATATAAATTTACTCATTTACGTCAGATAAGGAGGCTAGGGAAATGAATTTGTGAAGGATATATTTAAGAAATATGTAACACATGACATTTAGAGCAGAGAAATATGTTATTAAGTATAATCTTTATCAAATGAAATATAATCAATGGAAAGTACCTCGGAGCATCATCAATATTCGTTAATTTAAGTAACTATGCGAAGTGCGTTCACATAAATTAGACTAACTGATTTTTTAAGATTTTTTTTCTGTCTTCTCGGATTTCTACTGCATATTAATGTTTTTTTGATAAATTCTGGTATTTTAAATAACATCATAATTGATTCCAGGCAATGACTTTTCCATTACTATGTAAGTGCAGGTATATTTCAGTATCATTAACCAGTTAGAACAGGTAAAATAGGGGTTTTTAAACACCTGATGGCCTTTTCCGATAATTTGGGAAGAACTTCGTTTAGGCACTAGAATTAAAGATCCTATCTGTCCCTAAATATAAACGTTTTACCATTTTTTTTTTTTTTTTTTTTTTTTTGGGGGGGGGGGGGATAGGTGTAAACTTTATCTCCGCGAGAGCGGGGAAATAATTTTTTAAATAGATGAAATGGGGTATCGTTAGTTATGTATTTTTTTTTTCTTTTTGAATTGAACGACACCATCCGCAAGTCGATACAATGATTCGTTAAAAGTTACATCAGGTTTTGCAAATACAAAGCCGAAGATATTACCTCAGTTCAGTTAATGTAGGTTTTTACAGAAACGACTGATGGCCACTCACGGAAATTTGGGACGAACTTTGTTTTGGCACTAATAAAGAAGCTTCGATGATTCCCCCCCTAAAAAAGTTGTTTTACGTTGTTTAGGGGGGAGGGTTATTATCTCAGGGGGTGATAATTAAACCTTTTATAAATATTTCAAGTGGGGTATAGTTTAATATGTATTTTTTAATTCTGAATCGAACGACACCATCCGCAAGTCCATAGGATAATTCGTTATACCATTATGCCACGTTTTATTAATACAAAGTCGACAATTTTATTTCAATGCAGTTGATATAGGTTTTTACAGAAACAATTGGTAGGCTTTTACGAAAATTTGGGAACAACTTTGTTTTGGCATTAGAAATGTAGGTCCGATGAGTACCCAAAAAAGTAAACTTTTCTTCCATAGTTCGTAACACTTTACTGTTGCATTAACGAAATACTGTTATATTTGAACAAATTTTTAAATTTGCTGAATAACTTTTTTTTTTTTCATTTTCTTTTTGTTGATACATTAATGGAGATTTTCAATTCAGTGAAATTTTTTACATATTCTGTGCTTATATAAAATATATGTATACGTTCTAAAATGAGAATTATTAGAAATGCTGACGCTGGCTATGTACTCTACTAGGTATTATCCTGATTATGGAGAATTGCAGGCTGCTGAGTTAAAATTCAAAAAGTGGGAATATCGCCAAACTTGGCATAGAAGAATATTGATGTTGGCATTAATGTGGTGGTGGTTTTAAATGCAGCAAGATTATGAGAAAAATTTTTTTTCAAGAAACTGTTGTATATTTATAGAATATTTAAGAAATATATGCAGATTGTTCAGAAAAATATTTAAATTCATCAATTCATTTCACCAATATAAGGATATTTGTATGTTAGCTAGACGCAAATCTCGCCAATAGCACTTTTTTCTCGGCAAATGGAGATTTTATTTTTTGGCAAGTGGAAATTAAAGACATAAAATTTATACATTATTTTTAATGAGCATTATTTTAAATTATTTTTAATGAGAAGAGTTATACAAAAAATAACTGAAAAAAAAGTGTATTTGCTGTGTTACAAATTGTGTAATATCTTTATAATATTCCACAGTAAACTGTTAAATAACACATCATAGCGTAAAGAATTATACTTAACAAATAATCACAAAAATATGTAGCGAACTTAAAACAATAAGTATGTTATTTTGTAATTATTTAATAACTGAAAAACACATCAGGTTGTCATACGGAAATAAAATTTTTTGCTTATCCGCGTTTAATAAAATAAGCTAATTAACCACATGTTGTCACTTCATTTTTAGTATGGGGTTGTAGCGCTCACTGATGATTGGCTTCCGTCGTTACATGCAAATGAGCATGTTTTCTCTGTTGTTAGGCCTGCTACAAGAAAAATTTCAACGGTTTTCATAAAATGTAAACATATTAAACATATTCTTGCATGTAAACATATTGTTGCTTTTAATCATGCACTAATCACGGAAGAGCAGAACACAGATTTTTATTTAAGAATAATATTAAGTAATCTGTGTAAATCACAGTAAGTAGTATGTAAAGCAAAATGTTTCCGTTGAAAAAAAAAAGCATTCGGAAAGCAAAAGAATCATTTTTATCAATGCATACAAAATATTTCACTATAGCTGTGTCAATGATTACGTCATATTTATTGTCGCTTATTCCTCCACCTAAATAGACTATGCGTGTTGCTATTTATTTAATGATCCTTGGTATGCACAGAACATATTTCTGTAAATTTCATAATTTCTAATTAAATATAATAAATATTTATTGAAACTCAGGGATTTTAAAACAATTTCTTAAATGACGCTTTAATCTCGGAAGGGATGAATGGTTCTGATGATGAAAATGATGTCATTTTAAAGAAAGTGTGATGGCACACGGTAGACTGTTTTTTAAAAAAATAACAGATTTCTGGTAGGATTTTCATTGTGTGAAGGGGTTATTGCCAGGAAAATGTATCAACAGCCAGGCAATTCCTAGCAACGTTTTGTTAGGAACTCACAGTTACCTCATGACCTTTAGCGTCTATATAAACTTAAATATTTTAGTAAGATTTTGTCGTTTTGATGTCATATTCCATTTGCTTTATTTACTTTTCAGCAAATTGAAATTCATAGCAGTTACGCTTTTTTACACAGCACGATCTTTCGAGCGATGTATGAATATCAATTGTGATTGGTTCGTTTAACGGTCACCTGATGCATTCAGCAAAAAATCTTTTAGAAAAGGATTTTTTTGCAGACACAGTAGAAATCGAATTGTTTACGTTTTTTAACTTGCCAAGCGTCTGAGAGATGTTGTATTTTTCACATCAAACGAAATTTAGACGATGGTTGCTGATTTATGGTGAACTATCTTCCTATCACGTAGCGTTTTTCTAAGACTTCTTCAAAGTGAATTCGAGCCCTGTTGTATAATATTATACGAAGAATGAGAGTTAAATTAATTGTGCTTCCAATGTAATATTTTCAGTTAGTTATTTTACATTTTAAAAATTTGTAAATTGCATAATGTTAAAAGGATTCATGTCCATTCCTAGTGCCGACTAAATGCATTTTTAGATGTGTTTCAACAAAGTTTTCAATTATTATTATTTTTTTTACATTTTAAAAGATTTGAAAATTGCATATAGTAAAATGATTTATAATATTACTCATTCTGGCTAGAGTTGGTGCAAAAAGTAGTGAGCGGTGAAGAAAGCGGAACCACGTAGCGGTTACAATGTGAACAGCTTCACTACTATGGGGGTTAGTTTAAATAAAAAAAAATTTCAAATCTCTAGCACGATATGTTATAAAAGATTAATCTTAAAAGCTATATATACATTCATTTTGAGAAAAACGAAAAAAACGTATACGTAGTATGTCGCGACATTGTTAACGAACTCAAAGGCAGTGTTTTAACGATTCATATATTTGAAAAACATAAAATATAATTTACCAATTGTCTAATTATGCTTATTTTTTGTGCGCTAAATTGAAACGTTGAAAGGTTAAGCATTTTATAACTTTTCTGCACGTTAATTAATGAGACAGTTAAAATATAGGAAATTATTAAAACTCAATGTGACACACAGAAAAAATATTGGATTTACGTTAGTTTAATTATCATAAAATGTAACGAAACAAATTTTCTTGGTTTAAATGGCATTTAAAACAAAACGCTTTTATTCAATTTTTTGCAAAAAAAAAAATAATAATAATAATAAAATAAAAAAAAATGTCCCATTAAAGAATTAACATTTATCTAAGAAACAATTCGATGCATCATTAACTGAAACTGCTAATTAACCACAACACACAATCTCTAGGTAGATAATTTGTGGAAGTTAAAATGTTTTCATAATGTTTAACGTATGGAACGATTTTGTTAATAGCATTATTTAATATTTGTACAGCGATTTGTGTTATTATTATTATTATTATTATTATTATTATTATTATTATTATTATTATGCAAATGCATTTATATTTAAACAGTTAACTTCTAAAATGTAATCTTGAATAATTACTCCATGCACTATGGTTGTAATCTATTCTCGATTTGATTTAACATATGACTTTTTAAATGAAGAAACATTATTTTTTTTTTTTTGTATTGTATGCATAAAGGATTAATATTTTAAGTTTTTTGAAATTGCAATTATTAGTGAAAACAAACATTCCGAATAATATTTATAAGTTGAAAAGGTAAGAACAATTTATACATACACATTTGGAAAAAGAGATTAAAAATAAATAAATTGTTACATTTTAAGTTATGTAGTAATTCATGCAATTTATTCCATTTCTACAAAATAAAATATTTAAAAAACTTTGTTATGTCAAACGTACCTCAAAGTTAACGTAGTTTTTATTTTATTTTATTTTTAATTACATTTGGAAGAAGAGATTAAAAAAAATAAATTGCTATATTTTATGTTATACAGTAATTCACGTAATTTATTCCATTTCTACAAAACAAATATACTTAAACAACTTTGTTATGTCAAACGTACCTCATAATTACATTGCTGCAGGAAGAAATCTAGAAAAAAAGATATGGACAGCTTAAAACATTTACAAAATAAAGCTAATAATTTAAAAATTTAGGAATATTTTTAATAAATTTTATCATTGTAAATGAAATGGAGTTGGAGTGTACTTTAACAGTATATATGGTATTTTTTACAGGATATTTTGATAGTTGATTTGAGTTAATCTTTATTATTTGGAATTATCTTAGTTCTCCCTGATGGCAATGCACTTACTTTGATAGCTTTTAGAATTTCTTACATTTTTTTGAAAATTCCATTAGAGTTGTCTAGCTACATTCAAATGTATACAAACCACGTCATTTCCTCTTAATCGAGTGGAATTTTCATTAGCAAGAAGTGAAGAGAAGTATCTTTTTTCAGACGAAAACTTCGATTTAGATGAACAGAAAAAAAAAGTTGTCATTATTAGTGGCATGATTTTCGAAGTGAAAAACAAATTCTCTCTAAACTGAAGTACGGAAGAGGAATTGTGTTTTTGGGGGGCTGTTTTGCATTAAATTAGATTACTCCATTAGTATTTTAAATTAACAAAATATATTCTCAGGTTATCAAGAAATTTCATTACCAGAAATTCTTCTCATTACGTCAAGAAAACACTATTCTCAACAGGATAATGCCGCAATATATGTATCAGCATATCAAAATCACTAGTTTATTGCAATATCACTCTCATTGCTGGACTGGGAATCACAGAATACTTAAATGATTCAACTCTGCAGAGCATTAGAAACAACACTGTAAGGAGTATTAGGAAAAGACATTTACGCAAATTGGGCAAGTGTAGTGCCAATAAAGATGATCTAAAATTAACTATAAGAATATCCATCAGAATAAAATTAAAGATCAATTTAAAATTTTCTATTACTCCATTACATCCAGAATGATAAAATTAGTTTAAAATTTTAGTGATTCCATTTAAATTAACAGCTTCTCATTGCCAGAACTTTAGGCAATCCATATGATTTATTCTATTTTAAGAGAACATACAAATACACATTGTATACATACTTTTAAAAAAGTAATTGAAAATAAATAAAAATAAAACTAGGTATATTTACCCGAAAGTTTCACATCACAAATATCATTAAGTGCATTATTATTATTATTATTATTATAGGAAATGGAATAAATTATTTCTAATTATAAGTTTAGTAATGTAAGATTTATCACTATCTTTTTATCCAGCACTTTATAGTATATATGTTACGGTCAATATGGTTAATCTGGTCATTATTAATAATGACCGGACATAAAGGCCGGTCATTATTAATAATAACCGCTGTCATTATTAATAATAACAGATTATTATTAATAACGACCGGATTAATCATATTGACCGTAACATATATATTATTTCGTATTACTCAATATTTTCAAGAAATATTTACAAGTATTTATTTATCTTGATTTATAAATAAATATTAATTTAAAAAAAATACGTGTTTTGAAAAACAATACGTTATGGAATGGAATAAAGAATAATGTACATAGTTCTTCCATTGTAATTATTTATGTATAAAAAAAATTTAATATTGATAAAATCCCTAATATAGCAAACAAGATCCTTGGGTATTTATTTCTGTTAACGTATATTCACTCATTCGAGAAGGAAACTGTTAAAAATATCATATTATATTTTTTAATTCATATTCTTAGTTTATTAATTCTTTTTAACTACCCTGAATATTACTCTTATTAAAAATAATTATTTTTCGAAAATGAAACAAATATATAATTTATGAATATTAGTGGACATGTGGGTCTTACAAACACGCAAACAAAATTAAGTTAAATATAATAATATTGTACAAACACAGACTAATCAAATTGCACAACCAAGTGGGGATCTTCCTGCTAGTGTCTATTTTGAAATTACATTTATTTATAGGACTTTTGAAGTTGTTTACATTTTGTTTATTTGTTGCATGGAAATAACTTACACCACATAAATTAAAGTGTTTAGTATTTCATTGTTAAAAAAAAAACATTCGAAATTACGAAAAAAAAAAAGTTATACTCAGGTATACCAGAAGAATTACTATACTCCACTACTCTAAATTAGAATTTTAAAGAACAAATGAGTTTCTCAACAACTTACTACATTTTAATTTATTTAGTTATTTTATATTAATTTAATAGAATATTTTTTATTTGCTTCGTCTCTACGTTTTGCGAAAAAATACATATTTCCTACAAATTAATGTTGTAACACACATTTTTCAACCTTCTATAGCATCATAGCATAATACAAATTGAGACATTTTAGTATTTGTTTCCATTTTTAAATGTTTTCGACTACCTCAACTATGTTATTAAATATTTTAGAGTACTTCCACTTCAGTAAAATAAATAAATAAATAAATAAACTGTTTAAATTGACAACTTCGTATTTGTCTTCATTTTTTAATTTAGTAAGAAAATCAAAAAATATTCTACTCAAAAACCATAAGTGAATCTCAGAAAGAAAAAAAAAAAGTTGTTATTTGAGAATATCGTTCCGGTACTTCAAGGAATACAAAAAAACAAAACATGATATTTCACATTAAAAGATTCTTCTAAAACTTCAAAAGAACTCGGATGAAAAAATAATTTGTTTAAAGAAATGCTTCAAGAAAAGATATTTCTTTTCACTTGAAAGATCTTTTTTTTTTTTCAATATGAAATGTCTTCGCAGATTCAATGTCAATAATGAAGTATTTGTTAAAAAATAAAACGAGTAAATGGATATTAAAAAAATCATCAGAAATACGAAAATAGCACGACTTTAACCAATTTACGCTTTTTCATTATGTCTGTATATTTTCTTATTATTTTACACATAATTGGATACATATTTCCTTATTCAGTATATGTACTTTTACTCTGTATTCTAAGAAATTGAATGGAACGATTTTTTTTTTTTACTCGTTTTTCTGAGGTTTTTTATTTTGTTAATTTTTAATTGACATTATTTTTTTTTATAATTCTTTAAGTTGATTGTATAAACTTCTAAAATTATTTATTTATTTATTTATTAGTTATGGAATTTTCCGAATTTTTGCCTCAATTAAAAATTTATTTTTATGATGATATTCGTTTTGACAATTACATAAAAATCCAATACAATAAGAATTAAACAAATTTAAACCAATTTGTCTTCCTGACCGTTGTCAATGCAACTATGTGGCAAAAGGGAGTAAAAATTCAAATAATGTTACTGCACAAATTGTTCTGGCATCAGTATCGACCGTTAGGCTTTAACATATTTTTATTCGAAATAGTATTATTATTACTAAGGGCCTTATATAATCGGTCATTAAATACAGCGACTATTATCATTCAGAAAAAGTGGAAACATTCTAAAAAGACTGCCAGTAAGCTCAACTTTATTTATTCCCTTGCAGGTCTAGGTGGAGGCATTAACACCTTGCAGTCTATATTTTGAAGTTTGATTTTAAGGCTTGACTTTCAGTTTTGAAGTATGTTAAATTCCAGAAGTATTTATTTCAATTCAAAAATGTACATAATGGTTCTGTGTTTCGAATGGAAAGACTGCACGCCTTTTAAAACCTGCAAAAAGTGATTTCTCGTAGTTGAAGAATTAGGGGGTGGAGATTTTTCAGGCCATTCCACCTACTAATGAGAAAAAGGCAGTCAGTTTAACTTCCTATTTTATTGTTTTTAGTTTTTTAATTTATATTTCTCGAATAAAAAAATGAAAGAATAACTAATTTAATGATGTCATTTACACTAGTTTACATAGTTTTTACAACAAATATATATATATAAATATATATTCAAAACATTTACTAAATAAGACCTACAATGAAATCTCAATATAATACGAAACATAAATGTATTTAGAGATATATGATGCCAAACAATATTAAAAAAAAATAGGATTTAATAAAAAATTGGAACAAAATTGGACTGTTCAAATCATATGATGATTTCTGGAAATGTTTAATTTGCTATACATTAGAAGCTCCTAAAAACATCACAACTAAATAGATACGTAAAAAAATAACAAATATACTTCTGCCATTATTAAACTCGACTATCGTATATCGCCTGATAAATTAGTTTTTGTCATATTTTCCTAAAGTGTCATTATGTTATAGTTTTCCTAAATGAGAGGGTTAGAATGACAGTGGAGTAAGTCAAAACTTTTGCAAATCGAGATAATCATATTTTTACTGAACGTAACATTCTAGTAAAATGAGTCATAGTTCACTTCGGGAGTCGCTAGAGGGAAAAACAAGTTGGACTACTCAATGCAACGGCGATACAAGTTTTACATTTGTTATACATTAAAAGCTCCTAAACACAACACAACTAAATAGATACGTAAAAAAAATATCAAATATACTTTTGCCATAATTAAACCCGACTATCGTATATCGCCTGATAAATTAATTTTTGTCATATTTTTCTAAAGTGTCATTATGTTATAGTTTTCTTAAATGAGAGGGTAAAAATGACAGTGAAGTAAGTCTAAACTCTTGAAAATCAAGATAATCATATTTTTACTGAACGTATGTTAACTGCTGTTCAATATTCCAGACAAATAAGTCAGGGGAAGTAGCTTGAGGGCAAAACAAGTTGAACCACTCAATGCAACGACATTACAACAAGTTTCACAAAACCCTTTATGTCTCAAATCACCAAAGTTTGAATTACTCTACTGCCATTCTAACCCCTTCAAATGAGAACAGTTAAAGAGTCTTATGAGTAATATGCGATGTGGTTTGACATTCCAAGTTTAGATAAAACTGCTTTCAAGTTTTTTCCGAAATATCAGTTGGCTGGAAATAATCATTCTTGAAGTTTTTTTTCTATGTATCTGTGTTGTATGTCATAACACAATGTATTCGATTTTTTTCTTGGATGAACTTAAAAAAAAAAATAGGAATGTGCCAATTTAAAGAATTTTAATTTGGAATCTAATTTGGTTGAAATAAAAACGCACTGAATCAATAAGCAGAAATTAACAAAAACATTTAAACAGTTTTCATTAAAAAGGTGTAATATAAACATATTTGATAAGCTGATCTATCTTTAGAAATATATGATTTTGAAATGAAAAATAATTATATAGAAATGTTTCTTTTTTGTTGGAAAAATATATTTCAGAAATGTTCTTTTAAAATGTTCTAATGTTCTTTCAATGTTCTTATTTCTTTAAAAAAAGGAACTAAATTTCAAGACTTCAAAAACTATTTCATAATGTGGATAATACTTAAGTAATCAAGCAAACTGGGAAATCGAACCTGAGCTTTCCGGGTTACATAACATAGGCGAAAACCATTTTGATCTTATTCAAATAAATTTTATATTTTCAAAACTGATTCTTTCACAACGCCAAAAACTCTCTTTATAAGAAAAATATCAATAATATATTCAAATAAAACCTCAAAGTAACAAAGCGAATATTTGTATTAGCCGCATACCAGGAGTTAATGGACAAAGAATTCGTTCAGGATTTTGCTGCGTCCTGCAGGTTTCATTATCCTGAATTTTTTTTGTGTTTAAGCGCGTAGTTCGAGAACATGTCTGTTAAATTTTCATTTTATTTATATTATATTAATTTTTATATTTATATTTTTATGAAGTTTTAATTTTGTTCTGCAACATTAGCCAGGAATAAATACTGAACTATTTATATTGTTTTAAATGCGAAGAGATTAATATTTCGTAATTGGGCTGCACGTGATAGAAATAAAAAAAATCATGCTTGGAAATTGTTTTAAAAACCTAAATAATCAGTATATTCAAATAAAGTAAAAAAAAAAAAAAAACATTTATTTCCTATTCGAGGGTGCAAAAATTGAAATTATGAGATTTTTAGAAGTTTAATAAGATGCATAATAGTAAAAACGAAATTTATTAGTCAATTCGTTGCTACCATAAATACGACATCACCAATATTCCTACAAGTGTTTGGTTTACAATATATCGATTATTTCTAGCATTAAACCACATTCTTTACAACTTCCTTTATGTGTGGCAACATCCCTTGACATAAACCCGGTTACGTAAGTTTAGCATCAAAATTTAATGTGCTATTTCATCAATAATACGATTAACAATATGTTATTTCATCAATAATACGATTAACATCAATATTTAATATGTTATTTAATATGCTATAAAAATTTAATATGTTTAAATAATGTTTGAATCAAATATATCAAATCAAAATAGGTTTGCATATTTAAGACTTTTTAAGACTTTTCAGTGCATATAATGAAATATTTTCTTTTTTAGCTTAAATTTTCTTTCGTAATGCATGACAGAATTTTACTTTTTTGTAATCTATTCATTTTTAATTCAGTTATTTAATTAAATCGAAATACTACATATTACTCTCCAATAGAGCACCAATCACGATAATTTATATTCAGTAGATAATCTAAATAGTTCATTAACACTCAATTATTGTGCGTATAATACCTCGGGATTAAAGAAAACACATAATTTACTTTAAAAAAAACTCAGCTGCAAAAATAACATTAAGATAAACTGTTAAAATAATATATTTTGCACACCAAAAATATTAAGCTCATGGCAAAATGGAAAAGTAAACAAAGGAAGCGTGTGTATTTTTTCAAAGAAAGTTTGTTTCAAATTATCCATAGCAAATTAAAAAAGTCTCCATGGCAAATTAAAAATTTACGTTTTATAAATTAAAATACACGTATTTTGTATGACGTCACTTTACTGCGTAAAGTAGATACCGTATTTTTCAATGTAACACGCGCACTCCGATTTTCATCTATACTAATATTACAAAGGAGTAAAGATTGTTTGTTTGTTTGTTTGTTTGTTTGTAGGGGGTAATCTCTGGAACTACCGAACCGATTTCAAAAGTGATGGTGGCAAATTGATTGTGACAACCCCTGCTCCAACATAGGCTATATTTTATGTCGGTGCCACTACCCCAGGGGGGTGAAGGAGCGAAAAACGTTCTAAAATTGCGATCTTTTCTATACTGAAGCAGGTAGAAATTTGAAATTTGGCGTTGTAGTTACTTATAAGATGTAAATTCTCTCAAAGAGCAAAAAAAAAAAAAAAAATCGAAATTTAAAAGGGTGAAATGAGCGAAAAGCGTTCTAAAAACATTCTAAATTACAATTTCTATGGAATCTCTAGAACTACCGAACCGATTTGAAATTTGGCGTTGTAGTTACTTATAAGATGTAAATGCTCTCTAAGAACAAAATTTAAAAAAAATCGAAATTTAAAAGGGTGAAATGAGCGAAAAGCGTTCTAAAAACCTTCTAAATTACAATTTCTATGGAATCTCTAGAACTACCGAACCGATTAGAAATTTGGCGTTGTAGTTACTTATAAGATGTAAATGCTCTCTAAGAACAAAATAAAAATAAATTCGAAATTTAAAAGGGTGAAATGAGCGAAAAGCGTTCTAAAAACATTCTAAATTACAATTTCTATGGAATCTCTAGAACTACCGAACCGATTTCAAAAGTGGTAGTGGCAAATTGACCAACTGGAGACAACCTCTGCTCCAACATAGGCTATATTTTATGTCTGTGTCATTAACTCCAAGGGGGGTACAGGAGCGAAAAACGTTCTAAAATTGCGATTTTTTTTATATTGAATGAGCTAGACATTTGAAATTTGTCATTGTAGTTACTTATAAGATGTAAATGCTCTCTAAAAACAAAATTAAAAAAAATTCGAAATTTACAAGGGTGAAATGAGTGCAAAGCGTTATAAAACCATTCTAAATTACAATTTCTATGGACTCTCTAGAACTACCGAAAGGATTTCAAAAGTGATGGTGGCAAATTGATGATGACAACCCTTGCTTCAACGTAGGCTATATTTTATGTCGATGTCACTCACCCCAGGGGGGGTGCAGGAGCGAAAACGTTCTAACATTGCGATTTTTTTATACTGAAGGAGCTAGAAATATGAAATTTGGCATTGTAGTTACTTATAAGATGTAAATGCTCTCTAAAAACAAAATAAAAAAATTCGAAATTTAAAAGGGTGAAATGAGCGAAAAGCGTTCTAAAAACATTCTAAATTGCAATTTCTATAGAATCTCTAGAACTACCGAACCGATTTCAAAAGTGATGGTGGCAAATTGGTGGTGACAATCCCTGCTCCAACAGCCTCTTTAATAAAAAACTATGCGTTTCTGACGACTGGGTTTTTCGCTAATTGTTGCCACAGATTAATCTCAGAAAATGAAACATTTGAAGTTACTGAAAAAAAATAGTCGCTCGAAAAGTATTTGTCAGAAAATTGTTAGGCAAACTGCGTTTGAAAGTTAAAAAATTGTATTTTTCTCGATATAAATTTCAAATCTAATGATTATGCCATTCTCGAACATTGAATTTGAAAAATTACCAAATTTCACAATGGAGCACCATAGCAAAACCTCCATGCGTAAAAAGATAATGATAAGGTCGACGTGTCCTGGCGTGTATATTGGCTATAGCACGAGTCACAAATTATAGTAGCCTTATTATTCTGTTAAAATATAAAAGTGAATTATGAATTGTCAATATTTTGTTGGATTAAAAGTTCGTTATAAGAAATTGACCAGCGTAGCAGGCGTAGCTTGCTAGTATCTTATAAAATAGTGTTTAAAAAATACCCTTTTTACTTTTATATTTATTTCTTTTGGCAAAAAAAAAAAAAAAAAAAAAAAAAAAAAAAAAAAAAAAAATGATCATAACGTTAAAAAGATAGAATTAAGTTTCTTTTTTCTGTTGTCAGGGTAACAGGCAACAAAAAAGAAATTAAGAAATTGTCTGCTCTGACAATTTTTCAGAAAATTACTTAAATAAACATCTGCCGTTTTCTTTACTAAATAACTACTCAGAACTCAAAAAATAAAAAAAGAAGGAGAAAAAAAAACTGTAAGGGAAAAAAAAACTGGTTTAAAAATTAATAATAATATAGCTTTTTAACACCTTTATCATTCAATTAAAAAGTAGTAAGGTTTCTAAATGAGATACAGTTTCCCAACAAATTATATTTAAAAATACATATTTAAATTGTTCAGTTACATATATGTTCAATTTTATTTAATTTTATTAGTTTTTATTACATTATTATATATATATATATATATATATATATATATATATATATATATATATATATATATATATATATATATATATATATATATATATATATATATATATATATATATATAATATATATATTGATGTTTTTTGAATTCAAAGATATTATAATTATATATATGTGAAATTAAGCCGTCGGAAGTGGGATTAAGGTGAACAATGTATAACTTCGCCACAATTGATATGCTTCAAGTACTACCGACTTCCATTTGTTCACTAAAGACGTAGTTTAGTAAGATTCACTGAGGCTTGTGTAAAATAATCAACAACAGTAGCTAAATTCTATAGAACACTCGATCACACGTCCATTGTTCATCGTTGTGTAGTATGAATTGATTTTCATTCTTACTTTCATCTTGGTTCGTGATTATTATTATATCATTAAATTTCTATCATGGTCGATATTAATTCTCATCATTCCCACATTTCAGGCATCCTGACGTTACTGGCTACCTCGTCAGTGACTACTTTTTATGAAAACTTGGCTTATGATGAACCTGGAATCTAACAATAAAACAAAAATAAGAATCAGTAGACTGGGGTGTTTGGTTCTATAATGTACTAATTATTGAATTTTCTGCTTCTTCTTCAATTTTGCAACCTATTCTGTTAAGTATAGCTTAATTTCTTCTATAATAATCAAATTTATGAACATGGTCTATGGAATTGCTCGTGTTGGATTCGATTATACCTATATCAAAAGTATAAATCCATACTAATCCAATATCTTTAATGTAATTCAACATTTATTCCATCAAATATTTTACTTTTTGTTTCCCTCTGTTGTAAATGTGAAAATCTTCTTTCATCATCACAATATTCTTTGCTATTTATAGCATCCTTGACCCCTATCAATGAAATTGCTTTTTGATAATGTAATTTAACTTGGAGATCTAATTTCTTTTTCAAATTCTCTTTCTGCTTGAAGTCATCTTTCTTCTTGCTCTGCTTGAAGTCTTCTTTCTTGTATTACTTCTTCTTTTCGCAATCTTTCGCTTTCTTCTTCATTTTGCAATATTTCGCTTTCTTCTTCATTTCGCAATCTTTCGCTTTATTTTTCTTTTCGCAATGTTTCGTTTATTTCAGCACTTATAACTTCAAGGCAGTCTTTCACAAAAGCTTCATCGTAATACCCGGATTGCTTAACTAGCTTGATTAGCTCTGGTATTTTCGTGTTTTTTCGAACAAGTTATCCTAGATCGTCACATAGTGTTGAAATATCTAATTTCTGGCACTTTTCAATGCTGACATAATTTCTCTTTATTATAAAAACTATATTATAAAACTATAGACGTTCGTTACTACGTTAGTACACCCGGTTATGAAAGTTGAAGCTTATGTTCCATATTTTCCACAATGATTCAAATTCATGATTTTCACTCAAAATATTATTTTTTCCTTCAAATTCTGACCGAGCCCCAAAATTGTGAGATTAAGGTGTCAGAAGTGGAATTAAGGCGCATAATGTATAACTTAACCACAATTGATATTCTACAAGTACAAATATGAGCAACAAATTTTAATAGACGACAAAATATACAAATAGATATTCAACAAACAATTATATTATTATTAAGTATTAAACATTACAAAATTCCAGTCGTTCACTAAAGAAGTAGTTGTGAAAGCTTCTTTGAGCCTTGCGTAAAATAACCAAAAACGACTGTGGCTAAAACATATATATATATATATATATATATATATATATATATAATAGCTGTTTAGCGCATTTTATTCTATATATATATATATGTATATATACACTGCTCAAAACAATTAAAGGATATTTGAAGTTTTATATAAAATAAAGATATAAACGAAATTTTTTTTGCCGAAAATAGAAGAAGAGAATCACAAATGCAAATTTTTCTGGTTTTCAAACTGTGGAGTATGCAAATTTTGAGTTCGACGTCAAAAACGTCGCTTCAGCGGCAGCGAATGAAATTTGACTTACAACTGGATAAAAGAGAATGAAGACAACGATGATCGGCATTCAGTGATTGCTTTGTTTCGATGAGTACGATGTCTCAGCGAAGTCATTTGACAGATTCAGAAGCTTGGAGAATTGATGGTAGGTTAGAAGGGGGCCAAACTCAAGCCGAAGTAGCGCGAGCCATTGGAGTGTCACAAAGTGTCATTTCCAGGATCTGGAACCGTTTTTTGGAGAGTGGATGTGCAGGCCGAAGACCAGGGCATGGTCGTAGACGGGCAACAACGCCCAATGAAGATCGGTATTTAGCGTTAACAGCTCGGAGACACCGAAACATGAACGCTACTCTTCTCCAACAACACCTTCGCTCGGCTACAGGCACCACGATTTCAACTCAGACTGTCCGAACCCGGCTCCATGCTGTAGGTCTGTATGCTCGCCGACCGATGGTATGTGTTAGATTAACATCAAGGCATCGCCGCGACCGCAGGGAGTGGGCAACCGAGCATGTCAACTGGAGGAGAAATGAATGGAGCAATATTCTGTTTTCTGACGAGTCCCGTTTTTCTGTGCATCCGGATAATAGGCGTATTTTCATCTGGAGGGACCGTGGCAGTAGGAATAATCCTGCGTTCGTGCGCGAAAGTGTCAGATTTGGCGGTGGAGGAGTGTTGGTGTATGGTGGCATCTCCATTGACGGGCGCACTGACCTGTACATCATTCGAGATGGAGCTCTGACTGGTCGCCGATATAGGGATGAGATCCTCAGACCTATTGTAGTCCCTTACGCTGCAGCAATCGGAGATAACTTCATTTTAATGGACGATTACTGCAGGCCACATCGTGCAAACCTGGTGGAGGATTTCCTTTTCGAGGAAGGAATCGTTCGAATGGAATGGCCAGCGTGTTCTCCAGACATGAATCCAATCGAGCACGTTTGGGACGCTCTAGGAAGACGAGTTTCTGGCCGCCAACAACCCCCACAATCTCTCCAAGAACTGGAAAGAGCTCTTCTGGAAGAGTGGGGCAGAATACCCCAACTCGTCATTAATAGCCTCATTGAGTCCATGCCTCAAAGGTGTTCAACGTTGCTGGCCGCCCGTGGAAACCATACCCCCTACTAAAAATGATTTTCTTTGAAGAAAACACCTTTTCTTATTCTTTTTTTTCTCATATGCACAAATTGTGTTTTTTTTCCTTTTGTACACAAATGCGCAATAAAATGCATTTTTTTCTACCAAACATGTGTAATTTATTCTCATATAACCTACTATGTCTGTCGACCATGTATCAATCAGCTAAAAAGTTTCCCAGATACAAAATCCACCTAAAACTGGAATATCCTTTAATTGTTTTGAGCAGTGTATTACAATGCATTGATATTGAGATGTTTTCAGTATCAATGCGGCATTTCTCATTCCTTTGTAAATTTAAAATACATACTATATTGCAACATATACTTTCAAGTTCATGTAATATCTTAGCAATTGTATTATGTACCATATTATTACAGACCAATCTTAACCCTTTCAGCGTTTGAGGGTTTTCTTATATTTTCATAAGTATGCTTGTCAATCCCAGGATATATATATATATTTTAATCATAGTTTGATGCTATATCTTTCACATCCCGTCATTGTATATAAGGTTCAAAAATTATTTTGTTAAAAATATTTTTGTTTACAACCATTTTAGTAACGGAAAAACACGGGTCTAACGCTCAAAGGTTAAATAAAACACTACATTAGAAACTACAATGATAAGCTCAAGGCAAAATAATTGTTCAGAAATGTTTATTTTATTCTTTATGGAAATCATGAAAAAATACCTAAAATTAAAATTATACTTCAAAATAAGATAAACGAACTAGCATAATTTTTCTGTCCAGCGATTATAAAATTCTTGATAAATTCGCTTTTACGCATGTTTAAATAAACTGATTTAATTATCGTTTACTCAAATGAGAAAAGATAAAACGTCTCATGCAAAATATGTGATAAAATCGACTGTTCTAATTTATATAATTTTTTTAAGGTTATTCCAAAATATCGATTGACAGCAAATCACTTCAATAAGAATTATTTAAGAAGCATCTATGTTGTTTTATGACAGAAAGTTCAATTTGCTTGAAAAAATGAAATTAAAAAATGTGTATTGTGAAATAAAGAAAAATATATTGCTCGTGATTGAAACGTACATTTCTGATTTACTGAGACATGTTTCGTTTGAATTAAAAGTTACAATACTTTGAGGCTTCAAAAATGTATTATACAGAGGCCATATAAAGTCTTTCCCTGATTACAATAATTTATTGCAGAAAACATTACATAATTAGACAAATGCTAGTTTCAATATATTGTAAAGACGTTTATGCAATTTTTAATACTAGTACTTACGTCAGTAAATTTCGATGTGAGTTCACTTAGTAACTTGAAGAATGTCAAGACGGTATTCCATTTCTCGCCACGTATTGTCAAACATTTGTACTGTCACACTAGACAGCATCTCTTATCCCGATTTTTAGTGTTTCAATATATTTTACTGGTGTTGCAAACACTCTGTCCTTTATGTACGCCCATAAGAAAAAAATCTAGGATTTGATCCATTCCGTCCGATTCATCTTCCAGGAAATTTATCATCAAAGAACTCACAAACAACGGCAGACACTCGACTAAAACAACTTAAGAACATGACTTTTCCATAATAAAAAAAATTACAGTATTACATTCAATGTTCGTAACATTTATTATTATTTGTAATATTTTTTTTGTAATTAAGAAAATACCTTATGACCACCCTGTAAAAGGGATTAATTAAGCGATATTAAATAAGAATTAACATTTTAACCGCTTTTTGTGTTAATATTAAAATGTAGTATTGAAATGGGATGTGCCATTTTATTAATACTTGTAATACTTGTAAGAAGAAATTACTAAAACACCTTAATGTAAAATGAATATTGCTTTAAAATATTTAACAGAAGTATATTATTTTAAATATACACTAAAATGTTTTATATTATAAAATTTAAAATTTACATGTTTCGATTTGTTCATCAAATCGTCCTCAGAATATATACAAACAACAAATACAACGTACATAAAAAACGAGAGATTAAATTAATTAAAATTCTGATGACGATTTGATGAACAAATCGAAGCATGTAAATTTTAAATTTTAACATCTTTATGGTTTATGTTGACGTCTTTTAAGCAAAATAAAAAGTATTTTAGTGTATATTTAATAGTTAATTCTAATGGACGTATTTTGACTCTCCACTTTATTTGAAACTAGCAAGCTACGCCCGCTACGCTGGTTAATTTCTCTTAACGAAACTTTAATCAAACAAAATATTGACATTTCATAGTTCACTTTTATATTTTAACAGAATAATAAGGCTACTATAATTAGTGACTCGTGCTATAGCCAAAATAAACGTCAGGACACTTCCCCCTTATCATTATCTTTTCGCTATGGTACTCCATTGTGAAATTTGGTAATTTTTGAAATTTAATATTTGAAAAATGGCATAATCATTAGATTTGAATTTTATGTATACATTTTTTTACCTTTCAAACGCAGTTTATTTAACAATTTTCTGACAAATACATTTCGAGCTATTATTTTTTCTTGTAACTTCAAATGTTTCATTTTCCGAGATTAATCTGTGGCTAATATTAGAGAAAAACCCAGTCGTCAGCAACGCATAGATTTATATTAAAGAGGATGTTGGAGAAGGGATTCTCACCATCACTTTTGAAATCGGTTCTGTAGTTCCAGAGATTCCATAGAAATTTTAATTTAGAATGATTTTAGAACGCTTTTCGCTCATTTCACTCTTTTAGATTTCGATTTTTTAAAATTTATTCTTAGAGAGCATTTACATCTTATAAGTAACTACCATGCCAAATTTCAAGTTTCAAGCTCCTTCAATATAAAAAAAGTCGCAATTTTCGAAAAATTTTCACTCCTGCACCCCCCTGGTATTAGTGGTACCGACATAAAATATAGCCTATGTTGGAGCAGGAAGTGGCACCATCAATTTTGAAATCGGTTCTGTAGTTCCAGAGATTCCATAGAAATTGTAATTTAGAATGTTTTTAGAACGCTTTTCGCTCATTTCCCCCTTTTAAATTTCGATTTTTTTAATTTTGTTCTCAGAGAGCATTTACATCTTATAAGAAACTACAATGCCAAATTTCAAATTTGTAGCTCCTTTAGTATAAAAAAAATGCAATTTTAGAACGTTTTTCGCTCCTACACCACCCTGGGATTAGTGGCACCGACGTAAAATATAGCTTATGTTGGAGCAGGGATTGCCATCATCACTTTTGAAAAGGGTTCGGTAGTTTCAGAGATTCCATAGAAATTGTAATTTAGAATGTGTTTAGAACGCGTTTTGCTCATCTCACACCTTTTAAATTTCGAATTTTTTTAGAATGTGTTCTTAGAGAGCTTTTACATCTTATAAGTAACTACCATGCCAAATTTCATGTTTCGAGCTCCATCAGTATAAAAAAAAATCGAAATTTTAGAAGGTTTTTCGCTCTTGCACTACCCTGGGTTAGTGGCACCGACATAAAATATAGCCTATGTTGGAGCAGGGATTGCCATCATCACTTTTGAAAAGGGTTCGGTAGTTTCAGAGATTCCATAGAAATTATAATTTAGAATGTTTTAAGAACGCTTTTCGCTCATCTCACAGTTTTAAATTTCGAACTTTTTTAGAATTTGTTCTTAGAGAGCATTTAAATCTTATAAGTAACTACCATGCCAAATTTAATATTTCTAACACATTCAGTATAAAAACATCGAAATTTTAGAACGTTTTTCGCTCATGAACTCTCCTGGGGGCAGTGGCATCGGCATGAAATATAGTCTATGTTACAGCAGGAACTGTGACCATCAATTTGCCACCATCACTTTTGAAAACAGTTCTGTACTTCCAGAAATTGCATAGAAGTTGTAATTTAGAATGTTTTTAGAACACTTTTCGCTCATCTCACCCTTTTAAATTTCGATTTTTTTTAATTTTTTGTTAGAGATCATTTACAACTTATAAGTAACTACCATGCCAAATTTCATGTTTCTACCTCCTTCAGTATATAAATTTAAAAAAATCGAAATTTTAGAACGTTTTTCGCTCTTTTACCCCTTTTTCCTGTAGAAGTGGCACCGATATAAAACATAGCCTGTGTTACAGCAGGGACCGTTAGCATCAATTTGCCACCATCACTTTTGAAAATGTTTCTATAGTTCCAGAGATTCCATAGAAATTGTAATTTAGAATGTGTTTAGAACGCGTTTTGCTCATCTCACACCTTTTAAATTTCGAATTTTTTTAGAATGTGTTCTTATAGAGCTTTTACATCTTATAAGTAACTACCATGCCAAATTTCATGTTTCGAGCTCCATCAGTATAAAAAAATCGAAATTTTAAAAGGTTCTTCGCTCTTGCACTACCCTGGGTTAGTGGCACTGACATAAAATATAGCCTATGTTGGAGCAGGGACTGACACCATCAATTTGCCACCTCACTTTTGAAAACGGTTCTGTAGTTCCAAAGATTCCATAGAAATTGTAATTCAGAATGTTTTTAGAACACTTTTCGCTCATCTCACACCATTTTAATTTCGAATTTTTTTATAATTTGTTCTTAGAGAGCATTTACATCTTATAAGTAACTACCATGCCAAATTTTATGTTTCTAGCTCTTTCAGTATAAAAAAATTTGAAATTTTCGACGTTTTTCGCTCCTGCACCCCCTTGGTTAGTGGCATTGACATAAAATATAGCCTATGTTGGAGCAGGAACTGTCACCATCAATTTGCCACAATTACTTTTGAAAACGTTTCTGTAGTTCCAAAGATTTCATAGAAATTGTAATTCAGAATGTTTTTCGAACACTTTTCGCTCTTCTCACACCTTTAAAATTTCTAATTTTTTTAGAATTTGTTCTTAGAGAGCATTTACATCTTATAAGTAACTACCATGCTAAATTTCATGTTTCTAGCTCCCTCAGTATAAAAAAAATCGAAATTTTAGAACGTTTTTCGCTTCTGCACCCCCCTGGGGTTAGTGGCACCTACATAAAATATAGCCTATGTTGGAGCAGGGACTGTTACCATCAATTTGCCACCATCACTTTTGAAATCGCGTCAGTAGTTCCAGAGATTACCCCCTACAAACAAACAAAAAAACAATCTTTACTACTTTATAATATTAGTATAGATATAATAACAGTTGAGAAGTATATTCATTTAGACTTGCTACATTAATATATATTTTTTTAATAAACGATAGTTCTGCATCCGTAATTTTCTTATGCTTTCAGCACTATTTATTATATGTGAAATAACGTGTATTTTCCTGTCGAAATTCAATATTAGCCCATTTACTACTCTTGCTTCCTTTAAATTATCCCAAAATTATCCCAAGTCTTATAAAAACTTTAAGTACGATATGCCTATAGCATGTATTTATAAGCAACTGTGAGTACGTAAATAGTTTCTAAGTATAAAAAATTACCAAGTGTTTTTATGATTTTGAAATGGACATATATAACTTTATAAAAATGTAATATTTTTATGTTCAATCGTTAAATATGTTGTAATGTAAATTATGTAATGAATTTTCACATTTGATACTACATATTTATTATACTTAACATGTTAGATTGGAAATATAGATTTACACTTAAATGCGAAATAAATCTTGTTAAATACAAAAAGATATGAAAATGCACATATTTTTTTAATGATTATTCTTTATTAATATACTTTTTTTAGCAAGTCAGTGAAATTTAAACTTACTTACTAGTATTTAGAGAGACATACAAAAAGTGTATTTTGTATAAGTATTTTGTGTATAAGTATTTTGTATAGTATATTTTGTATTTTGTAGTGCAAACAAGCAAATAAATAAGTAAGAAATGAAATAAATAGAAATGAAATAATTTCAGAAATAAAACTTTATATTTATCTGTATGAAAATCCAAAGTTTTAATGAATTCAAGAAAAACGTATTAATTTTGTTTTCAATAAAACTGAAATTCCGAAAAGGTATAGAATTATTTTTATTAACTTTAATGCTACATTAATTACAACAACAAAAAAAAACCCTTCATAGACCCTATATCCTTGATAAGTATTAGACACACGATATTTTTTATTGAAGAATGGTTGTATAAAAAATTATACTAAATAATATCTCTAATAATAAATTTTTAGGGGTTCAAATATACAACAGTAATTTTATAAATGATTTAATACGTTGCTGCAGTACTACATGGTGTAGGCTAGCAAGATGTTATAAACATGTCATAAAAGTTAATTAGCTAAATAAATTTCATGCTAAACATTAAACATGAAAATTTATGAAAGGCATTGAGAAGATTATGGTAAACTAGAATCCGTCAGGCCGAAATGTCGGAGCATTGAGTGGGATAAACATAAAATATAACATTAACAATGTAAAATATATATTTTGTATTTTTATATTTACTGTTTAATAGTATAAAAGAAAAATTACAATAACAGCTGTTGAATCTTCAAGTGTTTATTCGGTCAACAGTTGCCTCAGGTACTGCTCAAATGCTAATCTATCAGCAAGTGCCCCCATTCTTCTAATTTGGTCTAGCCTATCCTTTGCGAAAGGCACTTCAATGAGAACATCCTCTAAACATCGAACCCTGCTAAACGCGACATAAGTTGCTCCAAGTGACAACTCCTTTTCACCAATGTCCACAGCTATTTTTGACAAAGTTAAACCTTGGGATTTGTGTATGGTGACAGCGTATGAAACTGTTAAAGGTAACTGAGTACGGGAGCATGAGACATTGTTTTCTTTCCAAGACTTTGTAATAGGTGTGACAGGAAAAAGTCTTTCAGTGAGAAATGGTCCCCGATAATCATCAAAATGAACCATTACTGCCTGTGGCAAGCCTGGAGGCCGTAATCCTGGTCCGTAGACAATATCTTTTACCGTACCAAGTGCATCGTTGACCAATCCTCCATCTGTCCACAGATTGGTACGCAACATAATTCTGCATCCAATTGCTAAAAAAAGTTCAGCCTGAAGTCCAGACGCGTGCTCATCTTCACTCCATCTTGCTATTGATTATTGTGGTCTGCTAATATTCTTGCCACTGGCCATTTTGATTTACGAAGTACTTCTTGATTATGTTCTTCAGCTTGCTTGTTTGTGGGAAAAAGGCGTATGGCATCTTGAAATCTTTCAAGTTCAGCCGGAGGCTGTATAGCTTTACGTCGTTGCATAAGGGATGCGTATTGGTCGCCTGTAACTTCGCCTACGGAAAGCGAATCAAGAGTCTCTCTAAACTGTATTTGCTGATCGTCGCTTTGTCTCATTGACTTTGTTAAGGTGAAACATTTTTCAAACATCTTAAGAACTGTTTGTCCACGTAAAGCCAAAATGTCTTTTATAGAATGTCTCCTATATAGAGGTGTGTCTTTTACAGGCTGTAGCTGCCTAATATCTCCAATCAGGTAAACAAATAAGCCTCCAAAAGGTTCAATGCTGTCTGGTTTACCTTCGCGACATCTTTGCTCAAGTGCAGCCATCAGACGGCATCCGATCATTGAAAATTCGTCAATAATTAGAAATGAAACTGGATTCATGCTGAGCTGTAGATTTCTTGCTGCTTCACTTCCTAAATCAGCAAACGATTTAAAACATGTTGGTACTTTTAGTGCAGAGTGAATTGTTTTGCCCTCGACATTAATTGCAGCAGCACCTGTTGGAGCCAAAACCATAATAGCTTCCGGTCCTAACTGCTCAGTAACTCTTTTACGAATTTCTTTTATTACCGTATTTTTTCCAGCTCCGGCTTTCCCAATAATAAAAGTACGTTTAGGGCAATTTATAAATCTTGATTGCAAAGACGAAAGCTGTTGCGTGCATAAGTGAAGTATTTTTTGCTGCTCATCTGTAAATCTGATCTCAGACGTATCGTAATTTTGATGCACTGTAAGTTGTTGTTCTTTACAGTAATTTAAAAATGAAGTAAAATTGCGATCAGGGTACTTGTAACTCTCACTTTTCCACTCACATACATGATCAATCACGCGTTGCCCCAAAGTATCCTCGTTTGTCTGCACAGGAACTAATGGCAGCTGCTGCCATATATGGATCAATCTCGCGGTATTCTTCTTGCAGGATTTCTGTCTCATGTGTACTGCTAACAGCAGGAAAATTTATTTCTGCGTGTGCATCAATATTTAGATAATTGAATGCTTCCTCCCATGAGTGATACGCAGATGGCAGGCCTTCTTGCAATAAAGAGTCAGAATTACCTCTCCAAGGATAATTGAGTAATACTTGTTGCCTATAGTATTCTTCGGCTAGAGTTGGGTCGTGGTTGAGTGATGTAAGAGGAAAAACTCTGACAACTGCATCTTTTCTTCTTTGGTGATATTCGACTCCTCTGACTGAGAAAGATTTTGCAAACTTAAGAAGCGTGCAGGAAATAAGTTTATCCGGCCGCGCGCAATATTTCTGAAGCATGCTTTTTGATGGTCTTTCGTCGCTTGAAAAGTTGACTTCTTCCCAGTTCTTATCATGAAGCCGTATTGTAACTACTTCCCGACTACTGTGACACATTGGCCATCCCATTAATATGTGTACTACCTCTTGGGATGAGTAATCCCTTTCAGAAACAGAAGACAAAATAAGTTTTTGGACTGCTTGAACTGCTGGATTTGTTTCGTTCATCTTATTTAAAATCTCAGATAACAATTCCTTGTAAGGAACAGAAGCTGTTTCTGATTTTGAGGCATATTTGGCAATGTAATGCAAAACCGCATCCTTTGATGTAATAGGACTGAAATCCGTGTTAGCTCTCCAAACTTGTGACACGAAGCAATTGTAGGTATTCATTTCAGAATCGTTTCTTTTTGGCAAAAAGCTAATTATGCCATTTTCTACTTGAAGCTTTGGAGAGTCGCACTCTGCTTTTGGAAAACCAAATCTGCAGCTATAACTATTTGTACCTCTTTTTTTCCTTAGGCAATAATCTCCATGTCTTGTGTGACGTTGGACTTGATTTAAGAGCTGAGCGAGATCTTTTTCACGATATTCACTGGAAATGTCTGAAAAGCGAACTCGACAGCGGTGTATATCATTTACGAGGACGTCCTTTTCAGGATCAACAGCACTGCATAGTTTTTAAAAATATGCTGTTACGGCTGCTACATTTTCAGCGTTAGTCATGTCTAGTGTTTCCATGTTTGGCGCCCCTCTTAACCACAACAATCCATGCATGTGAGGACTTCCACGCCACTGCCATTCGAAACGAAATCAGTAGTCGTTTATTAAAAACAACGGCGTCAAGATTTTTCTCAAAAATATATCACAACGTTTTTGAAAGAGCCAACCAGTCAACAGAGGGTTGTCGTGCATTAATTGTTTGCGTTCTGTATCAGTCAGCTCATTTGGATCTCTGTTAGGCTCTAAAAGTCTGAAAAGATCAGGCCAGTGATAATCAGCTGCAGACAGTGTAAAAAAAATTGTTGGTGCTCCAATTTGTCCTACCATGGGAAGGAGTTCCCCACAACGTGCACGCCAGTATCCTTTTGTGGATCTTAATTTGCTAGCATAAATCATAATGTGTTTTGCCATTTCTGGTTGCCTATTCAGAATATCACGCATCTGCTCTACCGTCTTATTGCTGAACCTATTTCGCTTAACGAAAAAACGCCCTTTAGCCAAAGACTGCCACCGAAGAATTGAATTCATGGCAAAGTAGCGAAATCGGGGGTCTTTAGCAAATCGCCCATCTTCATACTTCATTAGGAACTTAAAATACTCATCAGGAGAGACTGCTTTTTGACGAGGTTGTCGTAAGTCAGCTGTACCATGTGGAAAAAGATGAGGAAAAGCACGTGCTATGTAACCCTCTTCTTGAAATTCGTTGATAGGCTGTGAATTTAATGAAGGGTGAGGCACACGAATTGCGTCATTTATTAAGTTGTTTTGATCTACCGGTTCAAGTAGTGGTCTAAATGACTCGCGCCTTATTTCCTCGTTCAAAGTATCAATATCCTCAGTAATATCGGTTGCTGTTGGTAACATTTGAGATACGTCACCATTCTCAGGTAATGTAGCGATCAAATCTTCATCAATTGTGATATTTGAATAATAAGGATTGTGAGCTTTAAGCCATCTGAGTGCTTCTAGAAGGCGTTGTGAGCGAACAGAAAACTCTGCACATCCTGATAAAGTATCTTTTGTCACTAACACAGTTGAAGTCATATCTGAAGGATTGACAGGCAGGCGCGAAATAAAACTCTCAATATTTTGTTTAAAGCTGATTACATTTCCGCTGTATCCATACTGTGATCCTCGTATACGGTAAAGAGAAACCACTGGATGTATTTGAGCGATCATCATTTGTTCAATGTAGCTCAGATCTTTGAGACAAATAGGAACTGGACCTGGGTCCATCGAATTAGTGGCAGAAAACTTGAAAGCACCGTCTCTACACTTGCATGTCTGGCAGAGCCCAGCAGTATTTAATATGATATCAGGAAAAGCTCTGTGACACGTATTACAGGACACATAGGTGATTTGCGATACCTCTCTATCAAACCTGATTGCTTCACTCATTTGAGTTGTCAGTATACCGGTACTTGGCAAAAAAATCTGAAGGTAACTGACTTGTGCGACTTCTCCGCTTTGAATTACGATTCGCAATTCTTCTTATTTCAGCTGATTGCTTTCTCTTAATTGGCATCCTTGCAAATTCTATATAATAAAAACATATAATCCGTTCATATATAAAATGTTTCTTAATATATATTTTTTTTATCCTGGATTGGCTGGACTATATCAAAATAAACAGATTTACTCTCATACTTCTTTTATACAATAAGCTTGAATGAAAAGAAAAAAAAATATTTTGAAATGGAAACAAAAAATTTAATTACACCAATTGCTGAGTTCGATTTAAAAAAAACTAAATTCATGTACTTAATACGATTTAAATTTCATTGCACGTGTTTTAAGATAAAAATGTATGGAGTCCTTATTTCAGAAAAGTAAAATATATGTAAAATATATAAAAGTAAACTATATGGGACCGAGATTAAGAGCTTTTACTAAAAGGTTGTTTCCGAGTATATTGTTATTTAAATAAGTTTCTCATGATAAAAAATGGCAACAATATAAAATATTTCAATTTTCTTTTTATTTAATTCAAAAGTTTTTCATGATAAAAAATGGCAACACTATAAATTATTTCAATTTTCTTTTTATTTAATTCAAACAATCGCAATGTTATCTCTATGGGGAAATGGAAAATTCTAGAGCAGATGATTCCGGGCGTTAGAGTTGATGAATATTTCTGTTTTTCAATCCCCGGCGAGATTTTGCCACTACCGACTTCCAGTCCAATTTTGGTATCAATGCGGCAAATATTTTGGCCGCTATCGTGTACACAAAAGTGTAATTTTTCATGGGAAGCCGGAGCTTTGCTCCGACAATAAAATTTGAATTTAAGGTAAATATGCTATTAATGTATGCTTTTAAAATTTGTGAACCGCTTCCAAAATTACATAATTTGAAAATAATTTCTAAAATACGACATATTTGTCTTTAAATTTTATATTTTATCGTTCTCGTTTTCCCCACAATTCTATATTCCTTTTGCAAATAATATTTCTTTATGAAAAAAGAGTAAAATTTACCTTTTTTACATTCCACGAATGTTATGCGGGGCTGGTTTTTTTTCTGTTTTTTTTTTCTTTTTAAAATCAATTTAAATGGTTGACATTACTGACGGCAGTGATTTTTGTAGGCATAAGGTTTAAAAAACACTACACTAGTTCGCTTAAAGTAGTACGATTACGTAGATGTCAAAATGATTGCTGAAATGATCTGATCTACCGCTTTCTTTTCATTGCGGTTAAAACATAGTATATATACAGATAGTAGCATTCGTGGTATATATACAAATCTATAGATCATTTACAGGTCTGCACAAAATAATTTGGATATTTTTCTAACTATAAATATTAACTGTTGAAATTGTATTTTCAAATGTGTTATGCGTTTTTCATATTGTTTATAGACCGGGAGGCGGCAGCACAGACAACTACCTCATCGAGTTCACGGCTGAAATTCCAGGATTAGTTAAAACTCGATTCGCATATTAAAACGCAATCGGTCTGTCAAGTCATATTTTGATGGAAAACACATTAAAACCCGATTTTAGCGGTTGACTCGCAGGTTCTCCATTGTGTTTTCCTGCACCCAGTTCTCCATGTTTTCATATTTTTGTGTGCAGGAAAACACATTGGTAAACCTATGAGTCAACCGCTATGATCGGGTTTTCACGTGTTTTCCACCAAGATATGACTTGGCAGACCGATTGCGTTTTAATATGCGAATAGAGTTTTAACTAATTCTGGAATTTCAGCCGTGAACTCGATGAGGTGGTTATCTGTGCTATCGCCTCCCGATCTATTACTTATACTTACTTATACACACATAACTCCAATCTGTCTTTAAAGTCTATTATATTTCTTAGTTTGTAAATTAGTTTTATTATAGTTAAGTATTCTTTTCGCTTCTCTATGCTTTTAGTTCCCTGTGTGCAGCAGTGTTTTCTCACTAAGTTTGGTGGGATGTTGTTATTTTGTTTTGATTTAATTTCAACAACCAGTTGTTTAGGGTTCGTTCTTTGGGCTGTGACATTGCTGGGTGGTGAAGGGAAAACTACCGCCGCGCCGGAGGCTTTACGCCGCAAACTATCACAGGTTGGTTCTCCGGCTGGGTGCAATTGGTTAGATATTGGGGTGAAACGAAAAAAAAAATTCAATATGGTATAGTTTTCAAAAGTTGACTTTGATCAAAATAAAGACGGAAATTAAATATTAGCGTAATTGGATTATGTTTAGAGGTGCCACAAGAAGGGTAAACTTTAGCTTTTTATTAAAATTTTGACAATTTTCGAAATTATGTTTTAAAAAATATTTTTTAATTTCAACATGCCATAGTTTTTAAAAGTTGCTTTTGATCAAAATAAAGACGGAAATTAAATATAAGCATGATTGAATTATGTTTAGAGGTGCCGCAGAAAAGGCAAACTTTAGGTTTTTATTAAAATTTTGACAAATTTCGCAATTATGTTTATTTTTTTCAATAGGCTATATTTTCCATAAGTTGCCTTTCATCAAAATAACTGACGGAAATTAAATATCAGCGGAATTGGATTAAGTTTTGAAATGCCGTAAGAAGGGTTTTTATTAAAATTTTGATCAATTTCGCAATTGTGCTTTTAATCAGAAAACATGCTAAACTGAGTACGTAATACATTTTAATAAAAAAAAATAATAAACCATAAATAGTGTACAATGAGGTAGAAGAAGAACAAAGTTCTGAAGAGGTCACAATATTAGATCCAATTTTGCTATTGCCTCTACGTCAAGTGCCTGTGAAACCTTAAGTAATCAAAATCATATTCAAATGCACACGAAATTGCGATTTGTGGCTTCTACGTTCGATCGAACGAGTATCAGATAAAACTGATGCAACAATTGCACGCGCCGCTCTGCAGAATGTTGGTCTTATTAGTGATGAAGAAAGGTGTATAGTAAAATTAAAAGAATGAAAATTTGACGAGAACGAATAAAGAACCGAAAACGATATGTAGAAGAAAAAGTAAACTTAGTAACAGAAAGTACTTCGTTTTTGATGTAAGAGAAGTCAAGAGATGAAAGCAACTAAGTATTACAAAAGAACTGTTATCGAAGAACATATATCACTTGTTGAAGAGCGTGGATCAAAGTTTTATGATACATAAAACCGATTTATGGCACTGGAAAAGGTATGAAAGATAGCATAATGACATTTTTCAATGGCAACAACCAATTTTTAAACATTACTGCAATTGGATATGACGGAACTGTCCCAAACACTGGACTGAATAATGGTTGGATTGCTTTATTAGAAAAAGAATTATGAAAGCCATTGAAGTGTTTGATTTGTCTATTTCTTGCAAATAAACTGCTCGTACGTCATCTATTTTGTTTCCTAGATGGAAAAACTAAAGGTCCAAATGAATTTGGAAGAAAAATAAGGAACCAGCTAGAAAAGTGTTATGAACTTCCCTTGATTTAGTTTACACCCATTGAAAATAACATTCTATTGCTACAAATTAAGGATAATTTAAGTATGGACCAAAAATATCTGTTACAAATGTATAACACAATCTACTTTGGGAGTTGATCTTCTGTTTTGTCTATGAAGAAAACAGAAAAACTTTGTCATTCACGATGGCTCACCTTTGCAAACAGAATATTTCGCTTGTATGTGGGAACATAATATCCATCACAAAATCTCCAAATACTGCCTGAGTACATTTTTAAAGTATATGCAACTGTTTGGTTTAACATAAAGTTAAAACCATCTGCTATCTATGGATCGAAGCACTTGCAGTGATCTAAGAGTGACGCAGAAGAGAACCCCTGACACCGCTAAATATAAGTTTTATCCTTCGTCTTATTTAAGAAAATAATTTCTGAGATTTTTTTTGAAGAATACAATTAAAATTTAGTGGTGACAATATCCCAAATGCCGCGCCACTGTTCCATCACTGCACTTGTGAAAACTTGTCAGCTATTTACGTTACCTGAATTAGACTCTTAAAAATGTAATTCATCCAATCAGTTAAAGAAATTTATACTTTGCTGCACATGAAAATGTCTACATTTTGTGTGCTTTCAGGTGATAGAAGTCATGTAAGAGAGTTTGCATTACAATGGATTGTAAAAGCAGGGGCGGGAAATGAATTAAGGATTAATAAAAACCAAAACACATTTTTAAAAGGTAATGCCAAAACTTGAAACAGAAAAATAATCCAATATGTCAGTGTGATTATTATAGACCATGTGTGATTACTATGGACTTTTGAAAAAACATAATGTTTCTTAAAAATAACGTTTTGCCTTTAAAACATTATACAGTCAAACCTCTCTTAACGGACACCCTTATATACGGTCACTTTACGGTCTCTTGCGGCCAAAATAATATTTCCCAGCTAAAATTAACCTCTAACAACCCCTCTCCTCCTGTCACCTTACTTTTTCAGATTTTTTTTTCTTTTGGTACCATAGGTGTCCGTTAATCAGGGGTTTCACATTTAAATATTTTCTTAAATAAGTGTGACTTGTTTATCTAAGGTACGATAATTAAAAATTGCATTTCTTTCATTACAATGTAGTACTAAAAGAATATGTTACTGTAAAATTAATAAAAATTCATATAATGAAAATCGCTAAATTCTGCAAAATCATTTTTTCTTTAATGGCATCTAAAAATCAGTAATACATAGAATGTGTTGTTTTTCTGCAAAAGTATCCTATTCTGAATATTCTGCTTACAAAATATATTTATATTAGTTTAATGATCAAGAAAAGAATTTTTTTTGAAAATGCAAATTTTATCGTTTTTTTCATAGAAACGTCAATTTTGAAGCGCTTTGCGGCACCTGAAAATATTTTAGTACGGCAACAAAATGTCATATTCTACATTCTAATCCCAAAAGGCAACTTTTGCCGACTATAGCAAATTTCTACGTGCAAAAAAATATTAACCATTAATTTCGTTCCACCCTATTAATTATACATCACCTTTCACCTTATTAAAAGGTTAAGCATTGTTACAGAATTTCAAATGTGTTAGAATATGTTTCATAATCTATGGTTGACGCATGATCTGTCTTTCCTATTGAATAAATCAAAAGATACCAAGTCACTTTTGATATTCACTCTAGTATGATATTTCCATTTATTAAAAAAGTATATATATTGATGGGATGACAACAGAAGTTGCTATTTATGAATTTGTATGTTTTGGGTTTTCTTTAAAGCCTGTAAAATATTTAAATATACAATAAATTTTCAGTTATTATTTTTTAATTCTTCAATGGCGTTTCCTGTTTAATCCAGATGGTTGTATGGTTCTGCCTTTGAATTTTGTAATCTAAGTATGTTTTTCTGTCAATTAACGAAGTATTTCTATAATTACTAACTAATATATATATATATATATATATATATGTACATATTTCTATGATTCCAGTTTGAACACTTCATCATCAAATAAACTGAGAGTCTAGTGCTATTATCCATGATTTAAATGCGTGAGCTGTAAATACTTTGGATCGCGAGTTTTGGCAAAGAACCAGTCTTCTAATTTTTGTTATGAAGCAAGATGTAAAATGAATATAGCGGGAAAAGGCGCTATTAGGCCTAGTTGAATTAATGTAAGGTAAATTTATTGTATAGTTTTGACCAAAAGTGTATTAGTTGAAATTAAAGTTCGTATATTTGTTGTTCATCGATTATTGGTTCATATAATTCCAGTAAAGCGACTATTTACATATCATTCTTCTTACATTTATGGGGGCTCGGATGCCAAGATTATTAAAAGTAAAAGCCACTAGTAGTGAAATGGAAACCAAACGTAAAATGTTGTAAAACACCAGTATCAAAAGTTGGGTTACGAATTAGCAAGGTGAAACCGTAATCGTATTACTTCAAGTACAATTTTTGAAATATAAACATGGGAACTCTAAATAAAGCTAAGAGAATTGATCTAATAAACCTCTGCGAAGAATGTGGAATTGAAGCACCAGAAAAACCGACAATACCCGTCCTAATAAAGCTGATCAAGAGTTGAGGGAGTTACGAAGAAGAATTTATAAAAGATCGATTGGAAGTAGTGATAGCAGCTAGAAAAGAGAAAGAAGAAAGAGAAGAGAAAGAGAAGAAATTACGAGCAGAACTGGAAGAGAAGAAATTACAAGCAGAGATTGAAGAAAAGAAATTGAAAATGGAAACGGAAACGGAAGAGAGAAAATGGAAAATAGAACTGGAGCAAAATTTTGAAATTAAGAAATTGCAGATACAAGAAAAGTCAAGAGAACACATAGAGGAAAACCCAAGGACAAATCCAGGTAAGCAATTTAAACTGCTTAGATTATTAACTAAATATGAAAGCTCAAATGATATTAGCTTATATTTAGCTATGTACGAAAGGCAAATGGCGCAAACGGGCATTGAAAAAAAAGAATGGGTAAATTATTTAATTAATCTAAAGCCGTTATATGTGATCAATATAATTACGAGGGAAAATGAACCTGAAATTCACGATTATGATCACATAAAAAATATTCTACTAAAACGCTACAAACTATCACCAGAAGATTTTAGGCTGAAATTTTTCTCATCTAAAAAGGAGCCAACGGCTAATTGGCGCGATTTCACTAATGAGATAAGGGTGTATTTTCAACAATGGATTGAAGGTCTTCAAGTAAATAACTTTGAAGATTTAGCGGAATTAATTGTCGTTAATCAAATCAGGCATAATTTTCCTACGAAAACAAAAACACATTTCATAGAGGAATTATTAGTAATAAAGAAAATTGATGAATTTGTTAAAAAAATTAGATAATTACGAAACAGCACGAAGGTTTAACAATAAACAATCAGTTAATGATACAAGCAGCGATTTTGATGACAGAAGATCGAGAGTGGCTGACTACGCCAATTCGAAAAGACGCCAAGTTAATAATAGGCATTATGTAGGTCACGAAAGCAAAGAGTCGCATATAATCTTTTTTGCGTGTGGCAACCCTGGTCACGTGAGTGCAAAATGTGCCATGGCGAATAATACAGAACAAGAATATTGAAATTTTTACCCGCAACGTAATCAAAATTGGCGAGAAACAAAATCCCAAAATGAGACCAAAAACACGCATAGAAAAATAGTTAATATGGGCATGTTAAATGCAGAAAAAGGAAGAATTTTAGATATTCACGGATTAAAAACAAACGTAATAATCGATACAGGGAGTGATATTTCAGTCGTCAATTCAAGATATCATACTGCAATAAACGCGCCAAAACTAACCAGCGACAAAATATCTATATCGGGCATAGGTGGAAAAGAAATTAAGCCAGTGGGTTTTTTCTAGCATAAAGTCTACGTGGATGATACAGAAATCGAGGATAAATTTTAAAAGACGGACTGCGACTTAATAATAGGTAGAAAAGCAGTAGAAGGCATGACGTTAAAAGTAACGGAAGAGGGTGTTAGAATAATAAGCGGTAACACAGTAAGAGTAGGATACATTAAAATCAACGAAATACCGACAAAAATTGATAAAGCAAGTATAAACAAACATAATCGATGTTGGGAAGATATGGTTAATATCGACTGCGTAAATGACGAGGCGAATTTGACTCATATTACAAATTTAGCGAACAGAGAAAAAATAAGAAAAGTACTAAAACCATATAAGCCGAATAAAACAAAAGATGCATGATTATCTGATGAATGGAATATTGACTATCCATCTCCTGAAGAAAATTATGAAATTAGTAGTCCTGCACATGATAGAAAAGACTATGTGAAAGATCGCAATAGGAATTTTGATCATAAGGGAAAGAACAGAAATTTTAATAGAACATTTGATATCAGAAGCAATAATAGATATGGCCAGAGATATTTTAAACAGTAGTTTAACTATGGAAATTACAATAAATATAGATATGGGAAACAGAGTTCCGAGAATTCTTATCAAAATGAATCCGAGATTCCTGAAAACGTGGAGACTAAAGATTCTTTGATACCTCAAGACATAACAGAAAATAGTTCACCTAATTTAAAAGCAAGGTATAATCCAAAAATTTTCCCTATATACATGAATAGAGGCTACTATCATGGTCGAAATAATTATAATTATGGTGGCCAACGTTCACGCAAGGCTAGTTATAATGAACAAAAATATTCACAACCATCACAAAAAATAATTCTCATCATGGATTTAAAGGAGCTGATAGTAGACGAGATGATTATTCTAATTCTTATTAATCTAGAAGCAATAAGTATATAGCTTCTAAAGGTAGAGAGCAATATCCGGAAAGAAATTACAAAGAAATTATGTATGCAGATTCTAAAGACAGAGAGAAATATCCAGAAAGAAATAAAAATCTTTAAAAAATAACTGTTAGGCATGAAAAAACATAACAATTCAAGATGCTGATGTCGAGACGCCATCACGTCAGAATGACGTATTTGTAGGATTCTAGTTTGAACACTTCATGTAAATGATCATCAAATGAACTGACGCTCTAATGCTATTATCCATGATTTAAATGCGTGAGCTGTAAATACTTTGGATCGCGAGTTTTGGCAAAGAACCAGTCTTCTAATTTTTGTTATGAAGCAAGATATCATAGAAACTCGACAGAGTTTCTCGCCAAGCATAAGAAACAGCAATGCATTGAACCGTAAATGAAAGGAATTTCCGCCAATGGATGCCAAACGATTTTACATTTTTTTTTTTTAACTCTGTCTAGTTTATATTTTGCGGACGGGACAAAACAGATTTTTGACAAAACTATATATCGCGTTCTATTTATGACAGAAACAAAATTCTTGATTCTATGGAATGGGGCGTGCCACGTGACTAAAAAATCAAAAGAAAAGCAAGATCTGTCGAATAGGTTTTCAGGAAATGCGATTTTAAAAGTGCTGTTTTTTGCACTTTTTAAATCTTGTACAGACCAAAAACTTGACAGGGCTACAAGAATGTGTAATTATCTAATTTTTACGTGGTTTACGTCATTTGAATTGTTTTTATGAGTAGTTCAAACCTTTGTAAGTTTCATGAAAATATATTAATTAGTTTTTGATTTATATCAGTTTAAAGTTATTGATTCCTATACTTAACATATAGCAAAAAACTGTTGACAGGACTACAGCAATGTGTAATTATCGGATTTTTACGTGGTTTACGTCATTTGAATTGTTTTTATGAGTAGTTCAAGCCTTTGTAAGCTTCATGAAAAAAAATATTAATTATTTTTTGATTTATATCAGTTTAAAGTTATTGATTCCTATACTTAACATAGAAAAAAAAATAATAAATGACCCAACTCTTTTAGAAATGGTCGTATACACATGATATTAAGGTATGTCATTGCAGTCGACTCAAGTAAGCTCCCTATTATAAAAAAATAGTAACATTTAAGGTTCGTTTACAGGTTCTCACAAAAGATCTTTTGATATAGGGCTAAAGAATTGTGTAATTATCCGATTTTTACGCGGTTTTCAGCAATTGCATTGTTTTTATGAGTAATTCAAATGTTTAATATTTCGTGTAAAAATATAAAATAGTTTTTTATGTATATCACTTTAAAGTGATTTATTCCTATACTTAAGATGAAGAAAAGAAATATTAAATAGTCTAACTCTTTTAAAAAAGAACGTATGCGCAGGATGTTAAAATATGTTACTACGAACTACCTAAGTTAGCTTCCTATTGTAAAACAGAATTGTAGAATTTACTGTTCGTTTACAGGGTAACTCAAAAGATTTTTTAATAAGACTAAATAGTTGTGTAATTAGCGAATTTTTACGTTGAAGTACTTGATTACTCAACACAGAGGAAAAAAAATAGTATAAATAGCATAATTTTTGTCAAAGTGGCTATATACACAAGATATTCAAATATGTTACTACATCCGATTCATTTAAACTCTCTATTGTTTGTATTGTTGAACCATATACGTTTCGTTAACAGAGTCTCTTAGAAGATCTTGATTACATTACAACCGATGTATATTTACAGAGTGAGATGTATTTTATAAATTTTATACTGTTTCAATCTCTGTAAGGTTTTATTATCTTGCTTTAAAATTTAATACGCGTTCATTTTGTCCGCCTGAAAGCTCGTCGATCTTAAGCTCTAAATCTATTAAAATATAGTATTTTCATCGATTAAAAAAAACTGTGTTTATTAATAAATGTATCAGGAATTGATTGCAAAAGCGATTAAAAAATTCGAACTTTACATTCATGCGCTGAGTAATAGAATGTAAAAATGTTGCTACCCCAAGATTAGAAATTTTGCGTTTAAATTTGCCGTTCATCGAATCTCCGGTTATGACGAACTTAAATTGCTTTAAAAACGGGCTTAAAGCACAATGAAACGGAAATATCTTCTTAAATTCCCCATAAAATTTAAAAATGCTATATTTCGTATACAATAGGTGATCGGTAACGAACTGTTCGGTTTACGAACAAATCGGTTAACGAACACTTTCGCGTGAGATTTTTACGTTCGGATAACGAACACTTTCAAGAGATTTTTATGTTTGGAGTACGAACACCTCACGAAACGAAGTCATGATGAAGCAATGCCGTGTTTCATATTTGCCGAGCTATACTTATTGCTTCTATTGCGACTCTGGGAACATTTTAACAGTTTCATACAAATGTTCTAATTAATTCATGGACTGCCGAGGATTGAGGACCTATATTTTAGTATCCCCGAATTGGAATGGACAGACTAGAAACATTAATTATGTATTTTGTGTCTTTATATATTTTGTGCATTTAGTAAATATAATCCTTTTTGGTTTAATCACGCTCCTTTTTAAAATCTAATTTAAAGCTTTATGATTTATCAGATCAAAAATTTTAATAAATTTTACATTTTTTTAAACGGTTCATTATGTAAACGCATTAGTATTTGTGGTATATTTACAAAATCACACAAAATTTTGGAATACATGTCATCCTACGAACATTTTCTATTTTGAAATCACTTTAATAGTTTTTATACTTTTGAAAACGTTGCGAATGTTATATTTTTCCGATTCTCGAAACGTTGAGTTAAAAAACTTAACAAATAAAAAAACTTTAAAGGTGCTCAGTAATTTTTAAGAATAATATTTAATATATTAGTATAAAAATCCCTGTAAATTACAATGGTTAGTAGAAAAACAAATTTGATTATTCTCGGTAAAGTAAACTCATTGATATAATTGACCAAAAAATGGTGCTTCTTATTTTTCCACATTTTTCTGAAACTGCAGTATTTTAATTACTTTGTAAACATGAAAACTGCTGTAAAATTTTCTATTTTTTTTTGTTTTTTGAATGTATATAAACGGAAGAGTGATATTAACAAAAGAAAAAGGAAAATAAACATGTCATAAATAATCTGATGAATACAATGTAAGGAAATGAATATAAAAGTTTCCCCGTTGCTATGGTAGCGACGTGTACATAGGAATAAGTCACTCAATAAATTGTATAATTCTGATGTATAATTCTGATGTATAATTCTGTTTTTAGCATCACAATTATTCTTTTATTTTGCCCCTTTCATCTTTCTTTTATCTTTTCTTTTCTGACTAAAAATGGGATCTGTGTAATTGAAATTAAACACCTTACAAAAAGGAGTGATATCTCATCAAAAACAACTCGTTGTAATTGATCCCGCCAAGCCACAAACCTATAACGTCAGCCATAAATAGAAGTGATATCACATAAAAAGAAACGATATAGAAGTGAATACTCCGAGTCCCGTGTAAAAATCTATCACCACTCATAATGTTTCCAAAGGACTCGGAGTGAGGTACAGTATGTGAAAACTGCTTGGCGACCTGCAGGCTTTTATAATATATGCAGTATATCATTTTTGAAAATCGAAAAAATAAATTTTTAATTTTTGTTTTATCACTTTTATAAATATTTTTGTATGCGAAAGAACTGACAGAACGGATTTTTCCCCAGACTTATGCGATTCCGCTTAAGCTAGAATTATTGCAATATATCTCAATTTAGTTAACGTTTATTATAAGGTTTATTGTTATTAATATGTGTATGATCATTATATATATATATATATATATTACAAACTCAAAATCTTTACATGTTTACTTAAGAAATCTTCTTCGTAAGAGTGGTGTTTCTAGTTTAAATAATGGTAAATACAGTCAACAAATTAATTTTTCAAGCTCATAAATAAGAAAAGACATGCAAACACAGAAGCTTCAGCTTTTTACAATTTTATGGGAGCAAAATAATTAAATAAATAATAAAAAAAAATAATAATATAGTCATATGTAATAGCAGGAAACGCGAACATTATAAAAGCCCGCAGGTCGCCAAGCAATTTTCACATACTGTACCTCACTCCGAGTCCTTTGGAAACATTATGAGTGGTGCTAGATTTTTACACGGGACTCGGAGTATGCACTTCTATATCGTTTCTTTTTATGTGATATCACTTCTTTTTATGGCTGATGTTATAGATTTGTGGCTTGGTCATTTACAACGAGTTGTTTTCGATGAGATAAAATGAATATAACCGGAAAATGCGCTATTAGGCCTAGTTGAATTAGTTTAAGGTAAATTTATTGTATAGTTTTGACCAAAAGTGTATTAGTTGAAATTAAAGTTCGTATATTTGTTGTTCATCGATTATTGGTTCATATAATTCCAGTAAAGCGACTATTTACATATCATTCTTCTTACATATATATATATTAAATTTTCTATGAGAACCTACGTACATACAAATTAATGTTATTTATGTGAGTATTTATAAAAGCAATAAACAATTATATTTTTATAATAAAATTGTATGTGGCTTATCGCACAATAATAAAAAAAAATCATTAATGATATCATTGAAGTCATAAGTGATAGATTCCCAAGAAATAAAAAATAAAGATTGCATATGCACTACAGAACGCAGATCTTGCGGCGAATATATTATGATCTATTTTTTTACATATTTCATAATACGAAATATTTTCAGTACAATATTGTATCTCAAACTATAAAACAAATGCATCGATAGATGCTGTCAAAATGAGTAACATTTTGTATATATTTGATTTATTTTAAACTTTTCATGAAAATTTCCCTGATTAGAAAGTTTTGTTTTTCATAAAGACATTTTCATGAACCATATGAGAAAAATAAATCAATCATTCATAAATCATTTCTCCACTATATTGCATTTCTAATTACAGGTATGTAGTAAATATTTACAGTTACTTTAGAGATATGTTCTTACCGGAAATGATGATTCAAACATATTTTGATGGCGAATACGGACTGTACAAATATGCATTTTTCTACATTTTACAGCAAATCTGGTGTTGTGACTCAGAAAAGAATTTAAATAAGTATAATTTGTAGCCATATGAAATTCAATATTCCTTTTCGGTACAGTTAATTTCACAGTGAAGTACAAAATCACTCTGAAATTTAAATATATACAGTAGCTGACCCGCCCGGTGTTGCCCGGGCCCGTAATAATAAATTAAAACAAACATCTAGTTTGCATGAATTAATATCTTTAACCCCAAATCGTATAAAATTATTTTTTTAAGAAAAATTCGCAAAAACCTATTGCTATTTAGTGATAAAACTGATCGTATGAAGACATTTTTTGCTTGTTTTCATTGTTATAATGCAATATTGTTTCGTAGTAATAGGAAAATGTTCTTGTTGCTCGAACGCAATTCTATCTATTGTAAACATAGCGATTTTTCAGGAAGTGTAAAAATTTCGTGAAAAAATATTGAATAATACATGTAATTCATTTCTGGAATATGTGTATATTTGTATAAGTAATATGAAACAATACAATCATTTTAGTTTAAATTAATACAACAAAGTATCTGTTCTACTCCGAATGCTACACGACCAAAATAGAGTGAAAACTGCAAATCGGGATTAGAATATACCTATAGTTCAGTATCTACTTTATATAAATGTAATGCATTTAAGAAGAGGTAGCATTGTGTAAAGTGAAGGAAATTCAATATGGCGGCTGTAATTCAAAATTACGTCATTTTTTTTTTGAATTCTTGTAATTTCCTTACAATTAATCGTATATAAGTGTGTTTGATGTAAATTTTGATGTCATAAGACTAAAACATGTCATTTGTATCACTTACCAAGATATCTGAAAAGTATTTATGAATTCAGTTTGTCTATTTGTATGTCTGACTGTCTGTCTAGTCGTGTATAAACTATCGTGAATAAACCCGGATATCCAGGTAATTTAAATACGTTATTGTGGTATATCGAAATAGTTCGATATTGAAAATGGTTTGTGTAGTATTTAGAGTTCGTTAACAAGCGCACTCAAAAGAATTCCGTTATATTATGGTACATAAGCGAAAATCGTTTGCAATGTGTTTTAATGATGTTAAACATTTTGTAACATATTCAAACTAATATGCAACAGTGTGGTACAATACAAAATACTCACTGTAGAGTATGCTGTGCACAGCATTTAACGTTCATTTACAGGAGCTTACTAACGAAAACGGTTACATTACCGTACTGTCTGTGAGCACAGTGCGTTTTTAACTTGTGTAAAAATTATATAGATCATCAGCTAAATATTTTTAGGGGAAATGCTAAGTATGAAAAAAAACCACAATTTGGGATAAGACTATCCCGATTGGTCAATATCTACTTTATATTAATACAATATGCATATAAGAAAGGGGGGAGGTGCCTCATGCAAAATCATAGGAATTCAAAGTCGTGGCTGATATTCTATTATTTTGCAGTTTTATTACTATACATCATATAGAAGTGTCTTTGATGTCAGTTTTGTTTTTTTAAGTCTAAGATTTCCTTTTCAGTATCAGAAATATGCTTAAAATAAAAATAGGACAATTATTAAAGTACTTTTGTAGTTTATAGTGAGTAAAACGAAAGGAATAAATAAATAACAAAAATGTATTTTTATTAATGCCTTACTTATGCAATATATTAAAAAAAAAGATGAATGTTACACATAAAGTTAAAGAATATGAAACTTTGTATCATATTATTTCTCAGATTCGTTTTTGCAGTTGCATAAAACGTGCAAGATAGTCCTACCTTCTACAGCTACGCATATTGTTACAGATTTTCCACATACATTTTATTAATTCTGCGCAAGAATCTGCAATCTCAGGCATTTCTGACCGTTTTATTTTCCATGATAAATTATCCAACCACCATCATTTGGAGAGGGTGGACATATTTCACGTTCATCTGCTTGTCCCCAAATGTTTCCAGCTTGAAAAGCACTGCGTAAAACATGATGCTGTATGCACTCTTTGTTTGTTGAAGATGTTCATGACGGCGATTTTATATCATAAACAAATCTTGTTTTGCATCATTGACACCTACGCTGGTACTTGTTAAGCAGTGCAAAAATCATACGAATTTTTCTAAAATATATAAAATATTGTCGAGAAATGCAGTTTGCAGTTTTGATAGAAATGAAAATATAGTAGTAGCTTCTTTAAAGATAATGCATGTCTTCCAATCTGATTTTTTGTCTTTCCTATGAATCAGGGATTGCTGTTGCAGCCTTTGAAATCATGAAATCCTATTAAACACATTGACATTTCTCTTTCAATTGCTTCAGCTATAGTAAATAAATCTGTATTTTTTGCTGTTACAAATGCAGTCTAAATAGTTTTCAGGTATCTGTCTGACAGAGTAAAGAAATATGCAATTTGTAAAACTAATACATCAATATCTACAATGCGTATAACAATATTTTTTATCCGTTTTCTACCATGTCTTTAAGATGCAATATTATCCTTGAATCATGGAATATTATCCTTGAATCAACTTCTTCATGAAAAGAAATGTCAACTCGTTCGAAAGTGTTACAAATGAAATTTTCGACCAAAAAACATCGAAATTTACCTCAAAATACTTTTATACCATAGATAGTAAAAAGATTGCAAGATTTCCAGAAAATGGTGTAATTTTGAATTACAACAAACATCTTGAATCCGTATGATTTTACACGATGCCTCTGATTCTTATATGCATTGCATTAATATAAACTAGATACTGACCAATCGGAATATTCTTATCACGATTTGCAGTTTATTCATGCCTGGCACTTGACTGTTCATCTCATTTTTTTATGTCATTATTTTTTTCTTACTGATATCTTTTATAAGCATAATAACAAACGAATTTCGATTTTTTAAAAGAATATGAAGCACTTTAGTTTCAATATTTGGCAGTTGAAAAGGAATATATATATATTTTTTTAATCTTAATGTTTACAAATGTGAAAATGCCATTGTAAACAATCTTAAAAATTACATTTTTGATAGTGAAAAAATTTAGTTTGTTGAAATAATCCTTCTTCAGATATAATCTTATTAATGTTACAATTTCAACTCAGTATGCTATGTTATTTAACATCATAAACGTTTATTTGAACTTACCACGTGTTAAAATATGTTTCTCCCAAAATACTCTTGTATAATTTCATCTGTAGTTTTTCTTCTTCTTCTTCTTTTTTTTTTTTTTTTTTCTACTAAAATCGAATTACATATAATCCTTAGAAAAAAGAAAAAAAAAACTCAGATAATATTTTTCATAAGAGAATGTAAGACTGGGAGTAAGGAAGATAACAAAGGTCCCTAGATGATATTTTCCCACACACTGAGCCGTGAAAAAATACAGATTACTTTTTACTCTAATCTGTCGCCTGCTTTGGTGTGATATCAATATATAAGAAAGTTCCTCAAGCACTTGTGTTTGCCGCACTAATGGTGTATGTTTTTCCTTTGCAAAATATAAATAACATATACGGGAAAAAAATATTATCCCTCTCTTTTTTTACTTTCTTCTATCTTTACAAGAATAAAGTATTGGATTCATGAAAATTTTCGACTTCCGGTTTTCGACGGATTTATACGTTTTAGAAGGTCCTGAACACGATTTGACTGTTTTTAGAAAATGTCTGTCTGCGAGTGTGTATATCTGTCTGTCTGTCTGTCTGTCTGTATGTGACACAAATTTTGTGGGCGCTCTATCTCAAGAACTAATGCTCGGAATTTAATAAAACTTTAGATTCAGTTAGTCCCTGATATAAGTTGGTGCTGATTAGTTTTTGGTAAAAATCTCCCGGCAGGTGGCGCTTTTATGCAGCCTTTTTCGCGATTTCCGCAATAGCTTTATCTCAAGAAGTAATGCTCGGAATTTAATAAAACTTTAGATTCAGTTAGTCCTTGATATCAATTTGTGTTGATTAGTTTTTGGTAAAAATCGCCCGGCAGGTGGCGCTGATATGCAGAATATTTCGCGATTTTTGCACTAGCTCTATCTCAAGAAACAATGCTCGTAATTTAATAAAACTTTAGATTCAGTTATTCCTTGATGTAAGTTGGTGCTGATCAGTTTTTGGTAAAAATCGCCCGGCAGGTGGCGCTGTTATGCAGCTTTTTTCGCGATTTCCGCAATAGCTATATCTAAAGAACTAATGCTCGGTATTTAATAAAACTTTAGATTCAGCTAATCTCTGATATAAATTGGTGCTGATTAGTTTTTGGTAAATATCACCCGGCAGGTGGAGCTACAATGCAGCATTTTTCGCGATTTCCGCAATAGCTCTATCTCAAGAACTAATGCTCGGAATTTAATGAAACTTTATATTCAGTTAGTCTCTGATATAAATTGGTCCTGATTAGTTTTTGGTAAAAATAGCCAAGCTGGTGCCGCTGCTATGCAGCATTTTTCAGGATTTAAACGATTTTAGCGATAGTCATATCTCAAGAAATATTGCGTGGAATTTAATAAAACTTGAGTTTCAGTTAGACCTTGATATAAATTGGTGCTGATTCTTTTTAGTGTATGCGAAACCTGTGTCAGATTGAAGAAAGTTTTGGGATTAACACATCCGACTAGTTTTTACTTTCTTCTATCTTTACAAGAAGAAAGTATTGGATTCATGAAAATTTTCGACTTCCGGTTTTCGACGGATTTATACATTTTAGAAGGTCCTGAACACGATTTGACTGTTATTAGAAAATATCTGTCTGTTAGTCTGTGAGTCTGTCTGTCTGTCTGTCTGTCTGTCTGTATGTGACACAAATTTTGTGGGCGCTCACGAACTAATACTCGAAATTTAACAAAACTTTAGATTATGTTAGTCCCTGATATAAATTGGTACTGATTAGTTTTTGGTAAAATTCGCTCGGCAGGTGGCGCTGCTATGCAGCATTTTTCGCGATTTCCGCAATAGCTCTATCTCAAAAACTAATGCTCAGAATTTAATAATCTTTATCTTCAGTTAGTCGCTGATATAAATTGGTGCTGATTAGTTTTTGGTAAAAATCGCCCAGCATGTGGCGCTGCTATGCAACATTTTGCAGGATTTACACGATTTTGGCAATAATCATATCTCAAGAACAATTGCACGTAATTTAATAAAACTTGAGTTTCAGTTAGACCTTGATATAAATTGGTGCTGATTCTGTTTAGTGTATGCGAAACCTGTGTGAGATAGAAGAAAGTTTTGGGGTTGACACATCCGACTACTTTTTTTTTTGTATTTAAAATTATAGAAATGCTACTCATATTACGCATACTTACGCACAGTCTCTGAAATTATGCTTGCGCTTTAAAAAAAATTAATCTGACAAAGTAATCTAAATGTAGATATGTAAATGTAGTGTAATATCTAAATGTAGTGTAATATGTTAGTATAGAAAATTAATTAAATATATATAATGTATTAAATTGGTATATAGATATTTTAAATAAACGTTCATTTACTTTATTTTGTAATGTAGCATTGTAAATAATGAAACATCTTCAATTGCACTTTTTATACAATACACAATTATACGTAAAATAAATACTACGTAAAGTATATTATTTTAAGGAAAATTTCTTACTTAAATAAAATTCTTTCTCAAATTTTAGATGCTTTTTATATTGAGAAAAATACTTCTATTTGCTTTCTAAATACTGATTTCAACAATTTAAAAACTGATATAAATTTAAATATTATTAATTATTTTGGCACAGAAATTCCATATTGTCATCATTTCTTTAAAAACAAAGAAAGTTAAGCATATTTTAATGTGAATGTTTATCAAATTATTTTTTATTAGCTCACAGCCTGAGAGTTAATGTGCCCACCCGTTCTGTATGTACGTATGTACGTAATGCCATAACTCTTGATAGAAATAACCGTTTTGCTTCAAAGTTTGTTTATAGATTCATTGTGATAAGTCGCCTCCCTGATTAGTTTTGGAGGATCATTGATTAAGTATAAAAGGGGGAATGGGGGGTAACGCCCCTTAATTCAGATAAATGGGTTTTTCATGCAGAATTATCCCATTTTCTTCAAATTTTGTATATAGGTTCATTTTGATAATGCGCTTCTGTGAATAGTTTTGGGGGTTCATTGGTTAAGTATAAAGGTGGAAAGGGGAGGATAATCCACCCCCCTTAATTTAGATAAATGAATTTTTCATGCAGAGTTATCCGATTTCCTTCAAATTTTGTATATAGGTTCATTGTGATAATGCGCTTCTCTGAATAGTTTTGGGGGTTCATCGGTTAAGTATAAAGAGGGAAAGGGGGCTAATCCCCCCTTAATTTAGATAAATGGGTTTTTCATGCAGAATTATCCGATTTTCTTCAAATTTTGTATATATATTCATTGTAATTAGATGCTTCCATGATTAGTTTAAGGAGTTCATTAGTTAACTATGAGGGGGGTAACGGAGGGAATACACCCCCCGTAATATATTGTCGATATCTTTATTTTTCGAGAGGCTTATTTCAAATTCTTTGAAATAAGAGTATAATATACAATTAGTGTGAATAGCCTCTGAGCTCAATGCCCTCAGTTTTACTGGGCAGTTTTATTTTTATTACAAATATTATTATATGGAATTTCTTGAATAATTTTATGATTATTTCTTAAATGTAATATTAAATACTATGATTTTATAAAAATCACGTGCTTATAATAAGCCGACGTCATAAAAGTAGTAAGAGACATTTTTTGCTTCTACGTTTAACATTTCGTTTGAAATATCCTGAAAATCTCTAAAAAACTGATTGCATTTGTAAACCACAAGAACATTAACATGAGCCTTGAAGAAACTTACAAATATTAGGTTTATTCTGAAAGTTAAAATGCATTTGTTAAAGAAATAACAATTGATTACTTTTTTAATTTATGTACAAATAGTGTTTTAAAGGCACTGATTTTACTAACCCTGTGTTGACCGTTGTCAAATGACACCTTTTAAAAGATTTTAATTTGTGTTTATCTTATTTGTGATTGTTATAATAAAAAAAATGACAAATAATTTTTAATACACTAGAGTATATTTATTAAGTTTAAAAATGACAAGTAAATTATAGATGAATCAAAAAGTGTAACAGTGTCATTTGACAACGGTAAAAACCAGTCGTTGGGGGACACCGTAATACTTACCCATCATGGATATGCATAATGTAAAATATTAAAATAAAAAATGTGTAAACTACTTATAAAATGCATTGCAATTCGAATAAAATCGTGGCTTGATGACGTCATAAACTTTAAAGCGAGGCTAACGAAAAAGAAAGGCTACCGCGGTGCTTTACGCGTATTTTTTTTACAGACCGCGGGAGTCACGTGATGCTCGAATCCACCAATCCAGGCGTACGAAAAAAGCATCACGTCACACTAGCGGTCTGTAAAAAAAGATAAGTGGAATGAACCGCGGTAGCCTGTCTTTTTCGTTAGCCTCGCTTTAAAGGCTCGATTACTGATTTGCTTTAAAGAAACATCCTTAAAACTCCAAAAACAATAATCCTATTAACTAGCGGTTTATTGCATCTCATTAAGCGTCTCATTTCTAATTAAAATATATCTTTGAATCAAAATTTGGATGAAATACAGGGTCATGAAAAATCGAAGAGTGTGAAAATAGGATTACAAATATCTCGGCAACTAATTATCCGATCGACTTTATGCTTCATGAAAAATTTGTTTTTTATTGTCTTTTATATTTACTCCTTAAAATAAACAATTTCGAAAAATTTTATATACCTTTTATCAGAACGAATATTTCGAGAGTCCGAAAAAACATAGTTCCGGATAATCGAGGTTCATGAAATTCAATAAGCTTCTTTCCATTATTACATACTAAGTACATACCAAATCTCAAGTCTCTATCTCAAATTTTTTCGGGAGATAGAGCGTTTACAGACACACAGACACACGGACGGATGGCCAAATTATATTTTCTAAAAATATGTTTTTCGGAATCCCCAGTGTCTGAAACGTGTAAATCCGTCAAAAAAATTTTTTTTTCGATTTTCAAAACAATTACAAGACTTACCCTATACTACGTATGAAGGGTAAGTAATAGCGTTAGCTAGGTGCTAATCTCATTTGAAACATATCTGTTACTGAGATTAAGTTTAATTTATCATAGTATGACAAGTATTAATAATTCTAGTTTTTAAAAACAAGGAGAATATCTATAATATTGGCACTTCTACATGGGCTTTTGTGCGGGAGAAAAAAATGGCGGTTGATTTGCGAGAGAAAATAAAAATTTTCAAACACACTTTCTGGCAACTTTATTTACATTTTTAAAATTTAATGAGATTATTATTTTTAATACTTTCCAACCTAGTGGAAAAGTGTTTATGACTTCGGTTTGTGTGGCCGTCTGCCGTCTGACCGTCCTTCCGTGCTCTAACTTGCGTAAATATACTCGGATTGCCCTGAAATTTTTGTATGTTATTGTCGTTTAATATAGCATGATCCCTATTCAAAATGAAGTGTGTAGCATTTATGTTTTTTTTTTTTTTTTTTTTTTTTTTTTTTTTTTTTTTTTAAATGACAATCAAAAGTATTTCGTTACATAACAGTCAAAGGTAAAAATTCGTTTCAAGTGCATTTTAATGATGCTACACTATTTGAAACATGTTGAAATTGATATACAATTATGAAGCGCACTAAAACATATTTTTGTAGAATATTGCGTGAAAGGAATGTATTATTAATTTACAGGGTCACACAATCGTATTCCATTGCTACAGGTAAAAATTGTTTGTAGTGTAATTTAATGATGTTTCACTATTTCAAACATAATGAACTTTATATTATGATGTTTTACTATGAATTGCTCACTTAAAAGTATAGTGTGCATTGCATTTATCGTTCATTTACAGGGACACACAAAATATATCGGTTACAGTATACGTGCAATAATTACAATCTATGTGTGATAAGTGCGTTTTCAACTTTGGTTTGCGTTTTTAAGTTTAACTAACTGTTTGCATAGTACATGGTGCGTATAAATTTGGTTGATCATATTACACAATTGAATTCTTAAGTTTTACAAACTGTGGGAGTGCATTGCTTAGGGTAGTTTATAATTGTGTTACGCATTTTCTTGCTGAACTATGACTTCGTTAACTATGTCTTCGTCAACTCGTTTATGAACTACGTTAGTAGACTTATAGAAGTTTTGGAAAATAAATATATTCATATACAGAGCAACGCAAAGAACAACATATGTTGTCGCTTATGGTTGATAATTAATGGAAGTTTGTTTTGAGTTGCCTTATGCGCTTTTTACCTGAATTAAATTTTAGCTTAGTATGGGGTGTAAAAAAAAGAAACAATCATTTATGAAATAGCAGGTGTATGCGACCCCTCCACAAACATTGTAGGACCTTAAACGACGCATTACCAAAGCTTGTGCCAATGTGTCACCCCCTATGCTCTAACGTGTGCAACGTGAAATTCAAACAATGATCCAAATATGCATTGCAGCTGACGATGAGAAGATTCAACATCTAAAATAAAGGTATATTATTATAGCTAGTATTTTTTATTAATTCTTAAGATCGTTTTGTCACATCAGAGTGTAGGTAATCACGAAAAAACAAATGCCCGTTTTAACCGTTCTATTTTTCTCAGTAATGTCCACAAAGTGTATTTTCGTACTAAATCGATGATGCTCTACAACTTTGTAAATCATTTTTTTTCTCTATCTCTTTCCGTTTACGAGATAGGAATGCTAACTTCGCAGAGCTGAACCAGGTGGCGCCGTAGGCGGTTTCATTGAGATTTACTACGACAGTACTTTTAAAAATACTGAATTTGAAAAGATATAACGAAATATATATAATGAAAAGCACGATATAACAAAAATAATTCAAGCATGAAAAATGAGAACAAGCGGGTAAGTGTGATCAAAGATCGCTCAAAGGGTTTCGTTTAATATTCCCTTCAAAATACTTTATCTTTTCTTTAATAAATTCAAACAAATTTCATTTAGCAACAACAAAAAAAAAGTTATGTTTTTTATAAAGTAAAAATTTACCGGTCTATTTTTTTTTTTTAAATCTAAACCAGCCGGATAGCGGGCAGAGCCCGCTATTATATTCTGTCATAATAATATCCGTCATACGGACTAAATGAAATATTTAAAAAAATAATTTCGAAATTAAACAAATTGTATACTTTCAAAATGTTAAAATATGCGAATATTTCCATAATCGGAATTTTATCACGATTCAATATGTTTCTATAACTCATATATTTACCATTCTCTATTATTTATATTGATACTCGCTTTGTATTATTCTCAAACATCTGAAAAATTAGTTAAACTTCCCATATGACGTCAGATTTTCTTTTTAATTCTCTAATGACGTGATATTAATATGCTTTGTTTACTTACTCATACTCATACTCCTTGTATTATTGAGAAATCTTAGACATTTTCCGTTTTATTACGACTATGACGTCAATCAATTTTATTTCATATTTATCTTTTTTTAATGGGTGAAACTTTTTATTTCATTTTCCTTTTTCACGTGGAAATCGTCTGATAGAAAATTAATTATTGTGGAAAGATTTTCATCGTGGATTTTTAATTTTTGGCATCTACTATAATGGGTTGGGTTGGGTTGATTATTGACGGCCAATTATCTGCACTTGGGATATAGGCCCGGGGGGAGTGCCCTTCGTGGGGGTCTTTCGAAGGGAACCTAACCCGTATTTACGCATGGATAAATCCACGGCTCGAAGAAAACCACGAAAACTCCGAACGATTAGGCCGACGGGCGCGATTGGGATTGAACCCAGCACCTCCCGTCTACCAGCTTCGAGAGCACAACCTCTCAGCCACTGGTGGGGCTGTACTATAATGAAAAATGTTTAAATTTAAAAGGAAAAGGCTGTTAGAATTTTGGTTTTTTAACTCTATTTATTAAAATAATACGAATTTTTCAAATTTTAATATTTTCAGCTCTTCACAGCTGATATTCTGATTTATGCACAAAGTTTCAACTCTGTAACTTAAATAGTTTTCGAGAATGGCTCTGTGACAGACAGACAACGGAGCGGGAGCAATAGGGTTTCGTGAGATGAACGAAACCCTAAAAAAAAGATATAGTGAATTTTTCATTTTTTTATTTAAAAAACAGCACGGGCAATGTGATTTTATTTCTTAAATAGCAGCCAATTTTTCCATGACCTTTAATTTTTTCTCTACGGCCAATTACGTATTTTCAATACTTCCAATAGAGATGGCAGTGTTATAAACAGATAGAGGGGGGTCAGATTAGTTGAACTTGATTATGTTTCTTTTTTATCCAATGACGGATTTCTTTGACATTTGCGTTTCTTGTAAAATTATCGTTTTTTAATTTTTAAAACACTTCGTACGCTGGTTATGTCTGCAAAAGGATGAATTTGTATGTTTAATAAAATTTTGTGATAGGAATTGTTTGTACTTATTCGTAAAAATGTAATTTTTTGTAATTACAAAAAAATACATATGCAAAATTACTCTTGCGTTTAAAATTTCGTTTTAATTTTATAAATTTGCATATTTTTTTTATTAATAGTTTCTTGATCATTTTAGAATGTAACACGAAGTCAGTTATGTATACATGCTTTTATATGCGATTTAGAAAAGCAAATATTTTAATGTGCATGGGTATGTTTGCAACATTAATTATGATTTGAAATTAATTATTAGTTACATAATTAATTAGTTAGTTTAATTAATTAGTCTTGAAATAATTTAATATTTATTTAATTATTTTATTTATATAATTTGAAACAGTTTAAATTTGAAATAATTTAAGTATAATCTTTAGAGATGAGACTTGATCAGCCAAAGCCCGTGCTCGAAATGTGTTTGGGCTCATTTTGGGATCCTTCTCAGGTTAAAAAGCTTATTAACATTTTTGACAAAAGTTAAAACAAAATTGCTAATATTTATTAAACAAGGCTGTAGTTTGGAATTTTTAAAATGATTTCCAATCCTTGAAAAAAGTTTCAAAGGGAATTAAATTGGGATTGACCTGATATAAGTAGAAATATTCTATCTGATTATGACGTATTTGTTAGGCCAGCATTACTAATATAAAGAAAGCATGGGATATCACCTGTCTACCTACCCTGTTTTCCGGTTAATACCCTGGTCTACCTAATACCGGTCTACCCTGCTATCCAGAATTACTGATAAACGTAACTCATGTTTTTCGGCGATAGTTGTAAAAAGTATTAAAAAAAAGTGTATTTTTTAGATTTCCGAAAATGGTTGGCTTTAAATAACAATTGTTTTTTTCTTAACAGATTTGAAGGCACATGAGAATCATGAAATATTATTTTAGGGGAGAATTTAGGATTAATCCTTATTTCTATGTAAAAAAAAGATTTTGAAAATCTTGAAACAATTTAAAAATATTAACAATTTTCTTCTGCATAATTTTGGAATCAGACTCAGGCAGATAAAAAAAAAAATTCGAACTCATCTTTAATAACCATCGTAAACCTTATAAAAGATAAGTCATAAATAAATGGGTTGGGATATACTGTCTTGAATATTCAACAATCAATAAATAGAGACATTAAAACAAAAGCGAATTCTTGCTTCGAAAGATGAAAAGAGATTAGAACATTTCATGATACAGCCCTAATTTCCATTTGCTGATTTTTTGTTTTATATTAAAAGAATAATAATAACTGCAATTGTTTCCTAAATTAAGTAGCTGAAAAAGTGTAGGATAATTCAAAATTCTTTTAACTATTTATTGTATAAAGTTTATAAAATATAAGTTAATATGGACGCTGTATTTAATTTTGAAAACTGTTTTTCATTTTCATTTAGCTAACATAAACAATAATTAATGAATATTTTCTATGCAATCGAAGCACCTTTCCACCTTCAAATCAAAATTATAATATTATCCTAATTTCAAAATATGAAATTTTTAGGTTGCGTCCCAACAATTGTGTTTTCATATTAATTAGTTCTTTTAGAAAATATTCACTACAAATACTTTTGCATCTTTCACATTTTTGTTTTAAATTTTGAAACATAATTATACAAATTTGAATATTTTAGAGTCATCATTTTTCAAATGAACATAGCACACATAAAAGAAATTATTTTATCAGAAGCAATAAATAATTATTGGAAATAATATTTTTTATTACAGAATGCTCCGACAATTTTTATTTCAGGTGCTACATCTAATGCATATCTCATTAAAAAATATATATATTATTCAAGCATTACACAAAGGTATTCATTCATTAAAGTTTGGGGGTGGTATTTAGTTTGATGAAAACTAAATATGTGTTTAGCCATTTGATATCATTCTGGTTCGATCGCTTATTACTTTTAGGCAACATAAAATAATAAATTTATTTTCTTTGTCACTTTCTTTCTTTTAAGTATGAGTAAAAAGTAATAGTAGTAGGGATAAAACATAAAATTAAATAGCAGTTTTTAGCTCACAGGCTATCAAACCGTGAGAGCTAATGTGTCCGCAGTCTCTATATGTATGTACGTATGTACAGTCGTGGAAAAAAAACTGGACACCCCCCACTAACTCTGCAACAAATTATAGTAGAAGGAAGTGACTGGTACCAAACGATTGGAAATAAAGTCTATTTTTAAATTATGTATCTAAAATTTGCTTAAGGGGCCATCTACATATTAAAACCAGCCTAAACTTTATTTTTTTCAATAGCAACACCCACTTTTGACATAATATTTTAAATTTTCGGTTCAAACTATGCCTAGATACAAAATTTTAAGTCATTTGGATGATACGTTTTCGAGTTATAAACATTCAAATTTTAGAGCTTCTAATGTTAAATTACATTTTCATATTTTTATTAATATCACCTGAAATTATAATCCTAATGTGGTAACGTTTTGTTTGGTTATAAAACTGAAAAACCCAAACATAACTACTTTAAATTTGTAATTTTTAAAATTTTATAATATGAATTATGAATTATGAAATTAATATTCGAAAAAATTATGAATTGCAACCTACAATTTTGTTGATGGATTTATATTTATTATGTCCTTCTTTATGTGTATTCAAAATTTCAAATTTTTCTTCCAAGTAGTTTTCAAATTATGCTTAAAAACGGCAAGATACTGCTTTAAGGGGCCCGTCTATGATGTGCATTAAAGCATAGTTTGAACAGGAATGGGAGCGCTCCGCCTCGAAATCCCGATTGACACCACTAAAATTTAATAGTATTTGTTACCTTATTCAAGGACAAAATTTCTGAAATTCATAACGTTGGAGAATACTATTAAAATTTAGTGCCAAGTATCGACATTCGGGTCGGAGCGCTCTCATCCCTGTTTGAGAAAATATTATACTCATAGGCTGGGATTATAGTGACTTCATAAACTTAGAGATTAAGTCTGTCTTACAATATAAACAATGCGTAAACCGTATTTCAATGCTTCGCGATCTTACGTTAAATTGAAAGCTAGCTTAAACTGAAGCGTAAGTGAATGATCGCGGGAGCACAACAAACCTGACAACGACCTGTGATTGTAGTCAGATATATATATATATATATATATATATATATATATATATATATATATATATATATATATATATATATATATATATATAAATTTCTTTTACTTTTTCAATGTCTGCTTTAAAAATTTTCATTAAAATTACGTAAAACGTATTTGCATGAGATGTATGTTTACGTCATTTATGGAAAATAGTTTCGCTTTTATTTTTAAATTAATGAAGCTCATTTTTCAAAAATATGATCAGTTCTACCTTAGAAAAAACTTAATCATTTTTGTTACCTTTAAATGGATTTATAGCTTATTTTCCAGTCTAATAAAGCTATATTGTTTTTTCTGCAGTATATGTGTTTGAAGTGAAGTTTCTTATAAATGCATATGCGTAGAGTATTTGCTGAAACAACGAAAGGCCAAATGATTGGCATGTGGCAAGCTGGAAGAAGTTTTCGTTATATAGCTAGGCATTTTCAAGTGTCTCTTCAAACTGTTTCAACATAGATTAACAGGTAAGCTTTATATTGGTAGTTAATTACGAAACAAAAATTACATTTACATTCAATTTATTTAAATTTAAATTTATTTACATTACTGGTAATTTTTTTTTTATGTTTAGCAATACAAATTTGATAAACCGTCTTTGTAGTAGTGGTCGACCAAGGATCTTATCAGACAGCCAATCTCGAGAAGTTGTTGCAATGGCTATACAGTAGATCCCTATATGTCTTCTAATCAAATTAAAGATGATTTGCAACTTTATTTCCCAATCGCTAGCAGAGTGCAAAAAATGTAATAATAATAATAATAAAAATAATAAATGGCAAATGGCAAGTTTTCTTCCCAAGAGGCATTAATGAGTTAATTGTAAAATTTCAAATGCACTACCAGAATAGGTTTAATCATAGAATTATTAACCATATTCCGAAGGAGAATAACGGATGTAAAGTTATTCAGATGTCTTTATAACATAGATTTAATTTTAGGTCTTCAAATAAATAGGAATATGAATCCTGCGAACATATCTCAAAACAAGCCCCCCCCCCCCTCGCTACTAAAAAAAAAGCAATGTCTGGATTTATTTTCAGACAAAAAAACAATTTATCTGCGTTTTTTTTCTTTTTTACTTTGATTCCGTACGCTGCTTTATATACTATTTTTTATAATTCTAAATTTTGTATTTGTCAATATTATTCACGTTTCTGCCAATAAACTAAAAAAAAAGGCGAGTTAAATAGATGCAAAATCTGAGAAAAAGCATTATAAAACACCTGTAAAATTCCAATAACATTTACATATTCTAAATTTATTTTAATTACAAATAATCTTATGGTTTTTAACCCCATCGTAACGAGCGCCTACTACAGAATTTTTAATAATTTACCACCGGATTTTCAAAACAGAAATTTTCGTCTAATTGAATCGTGGAAATGCTAAGATATAATAAGGCAAAGCTTACAATAAAAAATAACTGGTGGGAAAAATCGAGGATTCTGAGCATCTTATGCGTCACGTATACGTGTCGCTCGTCCCCAAGAGGTTAAAATCGGATAATTCAACACTTGTAAACATTATTTTACCTCATATAACAATAACCGAAACTTATTAAGTGAGTAAAATGGTCATATCGGTAAAACATAATACATTAAAAGAAGTGACATTCTGCAGCATTTCAACAATCGAGTACCGAACAATTTGGATACAGCCCCTTAAATATGCTCATTATAAAGTAATTAATTTCTCAGAAACTAATCGTAGGGATTTAATGAAATTTGGTATCTAGGCATAGTTTGAACTGCAGATTTCAAATATGTTGTCAAATTTGGGTCTTGCTATTGAAAAAAACAAATTTTGGGTGTGATTTATATGTAGAATGCTCCCTAAATAAATTTTATATACATCATTTAAAAGCAGACTTTATTTCCAATCGCTTGGTACCAGTCACTTCCTTCTACTATAATTTGTTGCAGAGTTAGTGGGGGGGGGGTGTCCAGTTTTTTTTCCCACGACTGTACGTACGTAACGCGATAACTCTTGACAGAAATACCTGATTTGCTTCAAATTTTGTATATAGGCTCATTCTGATAAGGCGCTTCCTTGATTAGTTTTGGGCGTTCATTGGTTAAGTAAAAAGTTCGGGAACGGGGGATAATCCACCACTTAATTTAAATAAATGTGTTTTTAATGCAGATTTACCCGATTTGCTTCAAATTTTGCATATAGTTTCATTGTGATAAGGCACTTACCTGATTTGTTTTGGGTGTTCCTTGGTGTGGGAACGATTGTTCACACATTTTTAATAAATAAATAAATAACATGAACTTTGGACTTATTTTTTTTGTATGGTTTAGATGCTATATTATATTTATGTATGTTACATTGTTTTCCGTTATATGTATGTATTATGCCTGTATACACAGTGTGATCGTCAACCAAACGAGTGTTAGAGGTTTAAATTCCCGGATACGCTAACTAGAGAAACCGGAAGTTTACATCATATTTCTAGGGAATCTCACATGTCGGGCGCACCTATCTCTAAGAACTGCCCGGATGGGAAAACATGCAGCTGCGAAATTAACCCATCCCAAAAGACATTATCATTGGTTCAAAGAGTTGACCAATGGGATTTTGCTGAACTAAAATTTGCATAAGGTCATAAAGGGCATCCAATAGTAAGAGACTTTTTTCTATATCAACGCCCAGGACGAGACATAGTCTAAATAATAATAATAATAATAAGAGACATTTTTTTGGTACTATGTCACTTCAAAAAAAAAAAAAAACTCCATTGATTCAAGTAGTAGTGCGAATTTCTCCCATTAAACGATTTTAATCTTATCTTCGAATTCCGGCCAACTCCACTGAAGGTATCATTCCATCAGCCTTATGGAGCCAACTGCTCAACCCGCTGAAACAGAAGCTATCTTCGCCGATCCCGACCCAGCGTCCTACTAGACCTTGGTAGCCGCCGTATGCGAGCCGTCTACCGCGGTTCAAGGGATGATTACTCCTGAACTTCCTTTGGCACGTGGAACTAGCAGCCTAGCCTAGATTCATCTCCGAGAGTGATCGCGGCTATTACAACCTCACACGAATGATCCATCCATATTTCCATTGCATGTTTCAAAGCAAGAATTAGCAAAGACCTACGACACTGCTAAGTATGAACTTCAAAGAATTGACAATTGGTGAGATCCCTTTAATACCTTTTTCCTGGCTAGCAATGTTTAATCATAAAAAACAAATACAAAATTCTTACGTCTGGATTATTGTTAGAAAAAATGTTAAAATTAATTGTGATTCATATGTATATTTGTAAATCTAAATATTCGGCATATTTGCCTCTCTCAAATTTTAACAAAGATCCTATGCTGTGCTGTTAAGTAATAATTTATGATTTATTATAATTGAGTGCTCTAAATTAAAAGGAGTTATTGTTGTTAAATATTATTTTTATCAATTGATAATTTTGAGAAATAAATGTGTTAAAATTTGATTTTTATGAATTGATAATTTTGAGAAATAAATGTGTTCCTATTTGTCCATAATTTTATTTATGATCTCACTATATAATTAAATAAAATGATTTTTTCTTAATAATTTTATCTCTCTGTTTTCTTTATCAAAGAGTGTATTGTATTCTTAATTTTGGATTTGAAAAAGCAATTATTTAATTCAAAGAAAGTTCAATCAGTAAATCTATCCGAACCACTTTACCTTTATTATCAGTGTTTCACAACGCCGCTGAAAGGTGAAGTTCTTTTAATATCCACTATACATCCTCCCTCGTAAATGTTGGAATCCCCCCTCTTACTTTTCCGTCCAACACTTGGTTAAGTGGAAAAGGGGGGGGGGGGCTAATCCCACCTTAATTTAGATAAATGTGTTTGCCATGCAGAATTATCCGGTTTGCTTCAAATTTGGCGTACCGGTTTATTCTGATAAGGTTTTTCCTGATTAGATTTGGAGGTTCATTAGTTATGTATAAAGGGAGGGGCTAATCCCCTCTTAATTCTGCTAAATGAGTATTTCAAGAATAATTATATAATTGTGTGAGTATAATATATAATTAGTGATAATAGCTTGTGAGTACAATAAAATCAGTTTATCTGGACACTTTTAATTTTATTAGCTCACAGGCTATCAAAGCCAGAGAGGTAATATGTATATACGTAACTCGATAAGTCTTTATAGAAATATACAATTTCCTTCAAATTTTGTATGTAGGTTCATTCTGATAAGGCGTTTCCCTGGTTGGTTTTGGGATTCCTTTGTTTAGTATAAAGGGTGGAACGGTGGCTAATCAACCCTCTAGATAAATGGTTATTTATGCAGAATTATCTGATTTGCTTCAAATGTTGCATTAAATTTTTTTATTAGAGGTTCATTGTGATAAGGCGCTTCTCTGATTTGTTTTGGGTGTTCATTTATTAAGTGTAAAGGTGTGAACGGGGGTGCTAATCTCACCCCCTTAAATTAGATAAATGGTTTTTCATGCAGAATTACCCGATTTAATTCAAATTTGGTATACCGGTTTATTCTGATAAAGCGCTTTCCTGATTAGATTTGGAGGTTCATTGGTTAAGTATAAAGGGGAGAAAGAGGGGGTAATCCTCACTATAATTTAGCTAAATGGGTATTTCATACAGAATTATATAATTTTGTGAGTATAATATACAACTAGTGTGAATAGCGTGTGAGCTCAGTACCATCAGTTTAACTGGACACTTTTATTTTTATTTTTGTTATTGTTTAATTTAACGTTGTGACATTTTTCTATATATATTTAATTAGCCATGGGAAAACTACGTAAATAAAGAAATAAGCTTAAACATTCCTAAGAGATCAAATATGCCAACAATTACGAAATTTTGCCTTTCTGTTTTTGTTTTAATTTTCAAACAATTCTCCTGAAAGGATATTTATTTAAAGAAAATTGGGGAGGTTCACATTTTGTGAAAGCATAAAAAATGAACCTAACAATTCGTCTTTTATTTTATTTTGCTAAGTGATTTGACTATACTTTTATAAAAAAATTAACTTTTTGGAAAGCAACAAATGTTGAAAAAGATTTTGAATATTTACGTGAGTTGAAGTCGGAATATTACATGTGCATTCGTAATACATTTCTCTATTATATTTATTTTTATTCGAGAACTTTTATTTTTTTCCATTCTATATGTAGCCTGAAGAAATTGGAATTCCGTAATGCATGTGAGACGTAAGTACACAATAAATTACACAATAATACAGGTTTTTCTAAAAAAAATGCTCTAAAGTTTAGGTTAGGATTGTGAACAAATTGTGTAGCTATAAATATTCAAACGTGCTTTCCTTTTTCGAAGAAAAATATATTTACTCTAAACGTATATTTTCCAGTTTTATATTTAAGGAGTAAAACCATTTCTTTTTAGGTGAATCTTCTCGATTTTCTTTTTATTCCTTGTTTTCTTGCGCGAATGATTTGACATTTATTTACCAGTAAATCTATTTTTTAAATTTTTTAAACATGTAAAATTTCGTAAGCAATATAACATAGAAAACATAATCTTAATTTGTAAAGAAATATCAATATAATGTCCTCATTCTTCATTTAATTTTCACAATGAATATTTTAATCATGAAATTTATCCTGAATTAATTTTCGCATTTAGAATGTTTTAAATTCTTTTTCTGATAAATATTTTAACAAATTACTAGAAATAATCTCAACGTCATAATACATATAACGGAATATTTTATTTATAAAAATTTGATTGAAGTAAATTATTAATGAAGCATAGAAGAATCTCTATTTTTATTTTTATAAGTTTCTAAGTTTCAATTAATGCGGTATGCATATGATTTCTTTCTTTTTTTTAACGAAATGCTATACAATAAGATACAGATAAACATTCTGATACAAATGTCAATATAATAATTAACATTATTTTTTTTCTTCAGATTATTGCTGCATATGCTTTGAGAATAATCATAAAACTGTTAAAAATTGTCTGAATAATACTGTTTTTAAAAGGTAAAGCAAATTTACGATATGCTATTATGATTATGAAGATAATAATTTTAAAATGATTATAATATTAAATTATATAAGACATTCGTATAATAAAAGATTCATAGAAAAACTGAATATATTTGCAATTGACTTACGAAAAATGATATTTTACGATATAATAAAATTCCATTATATATAATAAAAACTTTTTTTTCGTATTATGTAGAAGAAAAGCTATATATTTTTGAAAATATTGTTTTCAGATAAATAACATCACAGAAATATATTTTTAGTAGAATTAGTAACATGTTAATTAAATATTTTCGATGCATTTTTATAAGAATTTTTAGAAAAAACAAAAACAACAACAACAACAACAACAAAAAAAAAACATGCACAAGAGTACAGTTAAGTTCGAAATTAGAACTATGCCGTTGATACATTATTATATGTTTGGCAGTTATAACGCAATTTTTGGAGATAACTTCATAATAGAAGGTATATTAAAAAATAAATGTATCCGTAAAATACATTAATTTACCTAGTTTTATAAAACTTTGATGAGTTTTTATTGGGCAAATATTTGAACCAGGAATGTCTTGGCTGAAACTGCAATGCTTTAAAAACTGCGCCATCCCGGACGAATCTGGAGGACCTAATTTACCCAGTTAACCTTATTGATCTTAGCATCTGGTCTGAAATCTGAATCAACTTAGCAGTATAAACTGCCCAGTTGGGAAATTACAAACCATATGATATCGTTACCAATTCCAGTAATTATTTTAAAAATAAACACATTCAATTAAACATCCAGTGATTACTGGATATCCATTACCTGCGATTTTTTCATTCAGGCAAGAGATCCCTCACTCGAATCCTGGCGCGCACATTTATCGCCCACTTGGGAAATTACAACTCATAAGATATACTATATGAATCATTTATCCATTCGGCATTATAACCATCGTTACTTAAACTAACACGTACTAATTTGTGAAATCTCTATAAAAAATAATATGCCAAATATTGTGTTTTAGTATATATATATATATATATATATATATATATATTGTAATTTTATAGAGAATTGGATATTCATACTTTTCTTCTCATTAATTACATCTATAAGATACCAAATTTTAAATAAATACAATGAGACACTATTTAACAATTTTTATTAACTTGGACATAACTAAACAATTTTCTTAGTTAACCCTTTATCTGTGATAAACAATTTAACAGCCAGTCGTTGCAAAAAACTTGAAAATTCATCGAGAGTGAATTAAAATATTTAATATTAACATTCAAGCATTAAGATTAGATAAGGGGATGAACATTTGGTATAATTTAGAATTTTATTTTATCGGACAAATTAAATCTAAATATTTTTATTATGTATACTTCTATTGTTTTGTTGTATTTCTGAAATTTATAGAGTAGGAAACACAAATTGTTTGATTAAATAATGTATCCTGTACGATAAAGTTAATTTTTCATTTTTTTATCATTTTTGTTTCTATTTTTATAAAAAGGAAGCATTAGGTTCATGAAAATTACTGTTTTGGAGTCTTTTATGGATTCATATATTTCAAAAGGAATTGAATGCGATTTATTTAATTTTGGACAGAAATCCGTATTTCTCTCGTGAGTCTAGAGTCCACATGTATGATTGTTGCACGAAATGTCTTGTCATTTTAAAACAATTACTAAAGGAACGCATTTAGCATAATTTCATATTAATATAGATATTGACAGAGTTTGTATGAATAGTGAACAACACAAATATTTATGAAAATTGAAATTAATTTTTCTCATGTAAGTATGAATGAATTTTTAATTTTCCATAAAAATTAAATTTAAGATACCAATTTCATTAAAAACTTTTTAAATCTACATGTTACATTATTAAAATTTCCTTCGCGATGTTTCTCTGTTTTATACTAAATTACCACCAGTTTCACTAATTCCTTATTTTTTAATAATATCTATCGTTAATTCTATTAACCCATTAGGCGCCGCTATATATATTAATGTATTTTTTAATGAAACAGTTGTTTTTTTTAATTTTATAAATAGAAAGTCTTAAAGGTATTTTTAAAGAAAAAAAATTAAAAAATTCGAATATTTAGGAAAAATAGCATGTTCACAAAATGGGAGCAATGGGGGTAATTTTTTTCAAAAATTTCACTTATGCCTCCGTGTATTTATGTTTGTTATTTCTCAGTTCTTTAGCGATAAAAGGGATAATATCATTCTGAAACTGATATTTTACGAAGAATTCATATATATTAGTCCAACAACTACATTTATAATAAAAAATAAATAAAATTACCGATTCCAACAGCATTTTCATTATCCACCTCTTTATTTTTCTTCATTACATCATTTTTGTCCTACTATTTTACATGAAAATGATTGAAAAATTTTTATGCAGCATTATATTAAATTTTTTTCGTTTTCTGAAACTGATTTTTAAAATATTTTTTCCGTTTTTGCATTTTGTTTAGTTTTTTCCATATTCCAATTTGAAGATTCGTTTGAAATTTCATCTAAAATATCAAGCTTGTATTTAATACTTTGTATTTTCTAAACACTAAATCAGATATTTCTTGATTGTCTGTTGATTTAGAATTTACAGAAAGTTCTACCCCACCAAATATAACATGGGATAAATCGTCGCATAAATTATTTTCTATTATATATGTAATAGAAAATAATTTATGCGACATACATATGAGGAAAACATCTTCCTCATATGTTACAATGCTGCAATCAGGTAGCAAACAAACGATTTACGGAATATCCGAAAAATAATACAAACCTAAAAAAATGGTCAATTATCTTCCATGTAAAATAGTCAGAAAAATGTTGTAATGATGAAAAATAAAGAGATGGATAATGAAAATGCTTATGGAACTGGTAATTTAATTTTGTTTTTTATTATAAATGTAAAAAATGGACTAATTTATATGAAATCTTCTAAAAATATTAGTTTCAGAATGATATTATACCTTTTATAGCTAATAAATTGAAAAATGAACACCACAAATGCACGGCGGCATATGTACAAGTTTTCAAAAACATTACCCCCATTAGACGCCATTGCTCCCATTTTGGGAACAACTTATGCTTTCGGTAATTGTGATTGAACTATTATAAATATTAATTCCTGATTGAAGTTGTTTAATATAATACACTGTTATAAACATATTTTAACTAAAAGATATAATTTTTATTATAATTTTTATATATATATTTCTTTCGAATACTGCCAAATAGCTATTTTTCGCCTTTTTTAACACGTTTTAAAAAATAGAGAATTTTAATGAAGCTTAAAAAAAGAAATTCAGATGTCATCTAATATATTCAAAATGCAAATAACATGAACCTTTTAACAATTTATAAAATACGCACTTTAGAAAAAAATCCTAAAGCAATGTTCCCAAAATGGGAGTAATAGCGCTTAAAGGGATAAATTCCCCTTAAATTCATTATTATTTCGCGCAATTTACTTAAATATAAAGCTTTCAGTTAGTCCTAAATTATATCATGATTCTGATCATTTTTAACACTTTCCAACCTAGTTGAAAAGTGTTTATGACTTCGGTTTGTCTGGCCGTCTGGCCGTCTGGCCGTCTGGCCGTCTGGCCGTCTGCCGTCTGCCGTCTGCCGTCTGTCCGTGCTCTAACTCCCGTAAATATGCTCGGATTGCTCTGCAATTTTTATATGTTATAGTCGTTATCTATAGCATGTTCCCTATTTCAACGGAAGTGTGTAGCACTTATAGTTTTTTTACAGGGACACTCAAAAGAATTCCGTTACATTGCGGTCTATGGGGAAAAATCATTGACGGTTTATTTAAATAATGTTTCACTATTTTAAACGCATTGAAATTTATATATATCACTAAGGTGCATTAGAAGAAGCTTAATATGGAATAGGGTGTGCATAGCACTGATAGTTACTTTACAGGGACAGTCAAAAGAATTCTGTTACATTACGTCTATGGAGAAAAATCGTCTGCGGTTTATTTAAATAATGTTTCCCTATTTTAAACGCATTGAAATTTATATATATCACTAAGGTGTATTTCAAGAGGCTTACTACAGAATAGTGTGTGTACAGCAGTCATTGTTCATTTACAGGGACACACAAAAGAATTCTCTACTGTAAGTTAACAATAATTCCTGGAAGTGCGTTTTAAGTTACTGATCGCGATTTTAATTTTAACTCGCTTTTTGTCTATTATGTGGTGTGTATAAATTCTGTATATCCTATACAGGGAAGTACAAAAGTTCGCGAACACATTTCCGTATTATTTAACTCCAGACGGAGAATTTTAAACTGTGCTACGCGTTTCCTAACTGAACTAAAATTTAACATCCTATGTAGTATATATACAAATCTATAGATCCTATACAGGGCTGAATAAAAGTATTCGGATTACTTAGATGTTATCTTTTAGCTTACTAAACGGTATGATTTGTAAAATTATTTTGGAAGCGTTGGAAAGTGTTACATAATCTATGCTTGACGCATGATTTTTCGTTCTTGTTGTGATTTCGAATGTTTTTTTGAAGCCATTTTTTCCTTTTCTTCTTTCCGAGTTTTCTCGCGTTGTTCTCTTTTTACTATAAAATGTGTCAGCTTAGAATGTGTTAGAACTCTTTACTTCATCATCCTCGTAGGTCATGACGTAGATTGTACGCGTATTTCAAATTCTCGCATTGGTTAGATCGCGCGTTATGTCATGATTTGGTATATTTCCGCTTATTCAAAAAAAGCGAGCGCAAGCGGTCTTCAATCAGATTTCGGTCGAATTTGCAAGTGTTAAACTGTCCCGTGGCTGTGCGTTGTACTCATCACGTATTCCAAATGATTTAAATCTAATAATTTGTTCGAGAGTTTTGTTCGATGTATTTTTAGAGCATCTTGTGACAACTAATTTCTTTAGAGATGGCACTGCCCATTTAAATGATGTGAGGAATTTTTCCATTACAGTAGAACTCCAATTATCCGAACTCCGACTATCCGAATCGCTGATTATCCGAATCGCTTTCAGAATTCCAGAAAAAAAATTAAGACGGAAACGTACTGCGATTCGCAAAATAATGATTCTGTCTACGCGCGCTATATTGTCCTTCCCTCCGCGAATCTAGTGTAGGCGCAGCGCGAACATTATTTGGATGATGAGTCACCGTCTCATAGCACAGTTTGATTATTGGCTGTCGTCCGTCGCCAGGTGGCTGGCTCGTCGGCCCACCTGGGTTTCAAATTCTAAATGACGATGAACTTATTGAAAGTGTGAGAGAAGAAAGTGTCGAGGAAGACGATGACTTTAATGTTGAAGTTGAAGCAGACACGGGATCATCAGCTAGTGAAGCATTTGCCGATATTGAAACTGCGTTGAAGTGGATGGAGCGTCAGCCTGAGCGTGACCACATGCAACTTCTCACTGTCAAGCGAATGCGCGACTTGTCTGCCCGAAAACGGATGTAGACTGTCAAACAGTTTACTTTGATCGAGATGTTCAGCAAGCATGACTTTCATTTACAGTACGATACGTACATACTGTACAGCACTTGTAAGTACGCTTAGCATGTAAAAGTGTTGCTTTTCATTTAATTAATTAAAATATCTTTTTTCTTTAAAAATAGTTTTTTCTCCCATTTTCAACATACGTACAGTAATTAATTAAAATAGAGCCTTTTTTGGAAAAAATCCAATTATCCGAATTTTTGATTATCCGAATGGGGTACGGTCCCAATTGATTCGGATAATTGGAGTTCTACTGTACGTTTATTTAAATAAAAGTATGGAACTATGAATCGCCTTGCTTTTTGCATATCAGAGAATTACCTACTGTTTTATTCATTGCCTTGTTCAGCCACTAAACGGTTGCAACCATATTATTATGCTTCGAATGGACGACTGTTTTCGATAATATAATGCTGCTTCAATTACATATAATTTATCACCAATCTCCTCTCCTTCATTGATTTCATTGCATCGATTTCATTTATTATAATATATATATATATATATATATATATATATATATATATATATATATATATATTCTCATTCTTAGTAAAATTATGCGTGGAACAACAGTATAAATTTATTATTTTACGTTTAGTAAAATATATCAAAATCAAGACAAACTTTACGACAATCCTTTACATTTAGTAAGAAATTAAATATTAGTTTCTGAATAATAATTAAAAATACTTTATTTATTATGGTTTACAATTATATAAGCTGTTAAAGATCACTGAGTATTTGTGGCTTTTTAAAATTAATAAAAAAATACTAACTTTTATAAATTCTACAAATAAATTATTCCAATCCGATAAGTATTACTCAAATTTTATCATTAATATTATTATATGTATATAACAATATAAAGATATGTATTATATCTTTTCATTTAAGATTACGATATACAATTTCAGATATTGTTAGCCATTACGACTATACTTGAAATTATATCAGATATTCACTCCTGGTAAAACATAAATATCTTTGTTATAAACGAACTATCATACATTTTTTAGAGAGGTATATTTATATTTATAAAGTACAAATATATATATATATATATTCTCTGTAAAGCATTTATTAAACCCAAAATCAAACAGTTTTTTTTCTTTGCAGATATATAATTTTAATTATATAATATTTTATTTGGTTCTTTAAATTTAATTCATATTTTTAAATCAATATTAAATAATTTAATCAATTCTACAATTGCAAATATAATTAAAAGACTACATTCAAACATATGTCTTACAAAGAATTGCTGAATGAATAATATGTATCCATTAATATATGCATACAATTTTAATTATTTACAGTAAAATATAATTTTAAAATATTCACCTGGAAATTTGTATCTGTCTAAAGAATGCAGATATCGAATGATAAAAATAAATTTCAATGTTATTCTTTCCGATACGTAACGAACGTTCCTAAGGTAACGAACATGCTTTTCTTCAATAAATATATTATTAAAAAAAAGATCCCTTTTATCAAAACAAATTTTAAAGTAATACAGGCAAAGGTATTTTATGCATAGGTTGTGAACAATTGAAGTGAATTTATAACATAGTAAATTATTTCAAAAGAATATTAGTGTTCAATATTTGAATTAAAATATTATATATTAACATACTCATATATATATATATATATATAATATACACTATATTGCCAAACGTAACCGTCACTTGCGATTTTAGACGTTTTGTTAACTATCTAGAAAAATATATGAGGAATTAACCTGAAACTGCAGGTGTGTTAACAGTATAGTATAGGTTATATATTTCCGCGATTTTTTCACGAAAGCCCATAGGGGGCTGTCAACAAATTGAAAAAGAACGAATATCTTTTGGATAACCCTGTAAAAACTAATGTACCAAGGGCGGTCAAACTCGAGATTATTATTAAGTGGCTTATTGTAATATAAAGTGTTCATTTTTTTGAGGATAGCATGCATACTCGTAGAGAAATTAAGGTTTTTATAAAAACAGTCCCAAATTTCGCCTAGTTTTTTGCTTATAATTTGCAGAGTTCTTAATATAAAAAAAAAGTTCGTTTCAGAAAATATGACAAACAACATTGTACATAATACTCTGCAATCAGAATTTAAAAAAAAAACAATAAAAATTGGATGAAAAAGGAGCAGGTATACTAAAAACTGTTTCATTGCGCATGCGCGAATGCAATCAAAATATAATATGCATATTGTATTAGCTAAGTATATAGAGCAACTTTTGTGAAAGTCTCAAAATCATAACTTGAAAATTCAGAAAATTATCGTCGATAGAATAAGCTCGAAATCCGTTGTTTCCAAAAGGAAGCAAAAATATGAGGGGTTGTATCCAAATATAGTAGTACGTGCAATATTGTGTACGCTAGCTTGGCACTAATCAACAGATATTTGATACAACCCCTCATCTTTTTGCTTTTTTTTGGGAACAACGGATTTCGAACTTATTCTATAGACGATAATTTTCAGAATTTTCAAGCTATGATTTTGAGACTTTCATAAAAGTTGCTCTATATACTTAGCTAATACATTATGCATATTATATTTTGATTGCATTCGCGATACGCAGTGAAACATTTTTTAGTAAACCTGCTCATTTTTCGTCCAATTTTTGTATTTTTTAATTCTGATTGCAGAGTATTATGTACAATATTGTTTGTCATATTTTCTGAAAAATACTGTTTTTTATATTAAGAACTCTGTAAATTATAAGCAGAAAACTAGGCGAAATTTGGGACTGTTTTTATAAAAACCTTAGTTTCTCTACGAGTATACATGCTATCATCATACATATACTCACAGTATATTATAATAAGCCACTTATTAATAATCTCGAGTTTGAACGCCTTTGCTACATTAGTTTTTACAGGGTTATCCAAAATATATTCGTTCTTTTTCAATTTGTTGACAGTCCCCTATGGGGTTTCGTGAAAAAATCTTCGCAGAAATACATAACCTATACTATACTGTTTACACACCTGCAGTTTCAGGTTAATTCCTCATGTATTTTTCTAGATAGTGAACAAAACGTCTAAAATCACAAGTGATCGGTCACCTTTGGCAATATAGTGTATATATTACGACACAAATAGGATACTGAAGTACTCTTAAAATGGAAAAATGGACCAAGTATTTTAAGTAATTGTAGCTTATTCTTTAAGAATTCACTGGGATATTATATGATCAAGCAGTCGCCATTATCACTCCACCTGGCCTTTGATCAAAATCACGTTGGATGTTTTGCCATAAGAATAATAGACGAAGATTTGAAAGAACAAATGTTTTATTTATTCTCCATACGATGACAGTTAAGCAAATATTCACCACAACTTTCTCTTTTTACGGAATATATTCATCATTTAAAGCTTGTCATCTTGCCATGCTTTGAACATAATACACCAATGTTAATTGTAATCACAATACTAAAAATATTCTCTTTCTCACTCAGGGCGACAACATTTTATCTTACCATCCAATATCACAGAAAATGATGCTCCAGAACTCAAGTTTCATGTTTTATAAACCTTTATATCCTGAACTAATTTTCCAGCTACTTTTTAATTGTATTTTTACATCATTGGATAAATGTTGGTGCAGAATAAACATGGGAAAGAGGAAAATAATTTTTATAGTGTTTTAGTGGTTAATTATGCAACTGTAACCACCGTAATTTTTTTTACAGTATGATATAAAATAAAATAGTAAATTTCAAATAAAATGTAGGAAATGTTGTCCTGTAGAGTATAGAAAACAATAGAAAATAATAGTACTAAATAACCGGTAATAAACCACTAAAATTACTCAAATGAAGAACAACATGCATGTCAATTCTATTGCAAAATGGATTTCGAATGTAGCGTGGCAAATATAAAATCCTTACAATGCAAACAAAGGGGATATGTGCTTGAATTTGCCATCTCCTGCCTGCTGTCAGAAATACACTCTTTGTGCCATTGTGGATACCGTTAGGAAAAACGGCCATATTACGAATATATAGCTGTTTTATTAAACTGGTACTTTTAAGTACCGTCAGGATAAAAAGGGATAACAGATTGTGCAAAGTTAAGAACGGCAATGCAGAATTACTAACTAACCAGTCAAAGAGCTAGGTGATGTCTGAATTCTATACTGAAATAAACAAAATATCGAGATAAAAAGCCCTTCCGGCCTGTACTGGGAGTAAAATGTTGCTTTTATAGTCCATAAAAAAAAAAAAAAAAAAAAAAAAAAAAAAAAAAAAAAAAAACTCATTTTACTCAGACACCCGAAGCTAAAATGATTGGAACTTAATCATAGAAGATTCAATCCCGGTTTTCGTTAATACTGAATGTGAATGTTAATTTTAGCATGATAGTTACAGCACATTAAAAATCAGTCTGTTTAAAAATGTCAGCCACCTTAGAATTTCAAAATGCCGTATATCTGCCATTTTTTAAGATAAAGCCAAAACAAAAAATTTTCCGAAATCCTTGTATTACTATATAATAATTAACGGAAACAACTTTTTCAATTTATAATTTTTATACACCTTTTTGAATTAAAAAATATAATAAAAAAATAACTTGCTGCCAATTTGAAACAAGATGGCGCATGTAGCTGGCCAACGAACTCGCTCGCAATCTAGGTATGTTCCGTACACATGATCAGAGGATCAGAGGACATCGAAGGTATTACATGTAAAAAACAAAGTGCAGATGTTAAATATAATAGAGGAAATACGGCCTTAACAAGTCTTAGTAAAAAGGAGAATATCAACATACTATTCAATGAGAAAATTGATTTATACATCTGGAATTTATTGATAGCTTTTTGTGAGAGAATCGATAGAAATTCATGTAAGAGGTTCAAAAGTTTGTAATGATACTTTGTCATTTCATATTCCAAATATTTGGGCAGAATGGTTGGGTAAATTTGGGAAGCAGCCTTCAGAAGACACAGCGAGCGATGTTAAAATTATAGAGGGCATTGTACTTCACTTTATTATAGGGACTGATCATGTATTCCAATTTTTGTGTACATTGTATTTGTGTTTCGCATGTGTTCTGATGAAGATTGAGCGAATCAATAGAAACGTCTATATTTTAATGTGTTTATTGATATTTGACGCCTTTTAAGCAATTAAAGTGTTTTAGTGTATATTTTGAAGTTTTTTAGAAAAAAAAATTAATATATATAATGCAAAAAAAAAAAAAAAAAAAAAAAATACAAGCACAAAAATCATGACATTTTTTCTTGACTTTTGCCGAACTCCCAATGCCGTTTCGCAAATCCGCTGGCCAAATCAAAACTCAACCAAAGATCTGACGTTGACCAGTAATTTACAGCGAAATTGGCCCTTTTTTTATATGGCCGCACCATTTACACTAAGACCGATATTAGAATTGGGTGTACATAAATTTGGCTTTGCCCATAAAAAAGTGTAAATTTTTGCTTTCTCTTGAATTTTCATTCTTCCCTGAAATACTAAAAGGATATAAATCTTCGTCAAATATTTATTTTGTTATATATTATTTATGCTTCTTGCTCTATAACTGTATGATTTTAAGATTATTGAATCTGTCCCTGTCTGTAAAATTCTATCTTCAATATTATTTATATTGATATTAAAGTATCAATATTCATTTCAAAATTAAAATATCATAAAACTAGAACACAAGAATAGGTTAGGCTTACCTAAACGGTCCTCTTTCGGGAGATAAGATATCTTAAATTATTCTGACTTTTCGAGAATAAATGTTCATGTTGTTCAAAAAATAATTGAATCTGCACAATGTAGACACACAAGCAAATATATTGACGATCACGAACACACTATACACAACATTTTTCGCGCACATCATAAATATTACATCTTATATTCCGTATTACATTTTCTAGTTCATTTCATAAAACTTCTAAGACAGATCCATTTTTTATCAACAGAAAAAACATCGTCTGCGTGAGGCGCAAAATAGAAACGATTAAATTAAAACCATGGAAGTAGCGATAAACGCAACACACTTCCACCTTTGAGTTTCGAATTCAATGAAACTCAAACTTTACTTTGGGTTTATATAAACGACCATATCGGGATCGTTTTTCAGGTACAGTCACCACAGGAGAGTCACTAGCACCTTTATGGAAAATAGGTTCAGTAGATTGAGTATCTAAAAAGCAGTCTTTAACAGAATGTTGGATCATCGGCTTACTCGTAGCAGGGTCTAAATAACAGTTTTTACCAGTCAATTTTATCGTCGGTTTGGTAGGAGCAGGATCTAAAGGACATTCTTTATCATCCGACTGAACTGTAGAATGGAGTTCAGTACCTCTTTCATGGTTACTTCTAGAGGAATCAATCTGAGAACAGGACGTAGAAATTCGCCGCCTTTCATCCTTACCTTTACCAATCGTACATTTCCATCTTTTGAAGGATAAATTTCAATAACTTTGGCAAGTGGCCATTCAAGTTTTTTAACATTCTCACTAGCCACAAGAACAACGTCACCAATCTGGACAGGTCTCTGATTTTTGTCAAATTTCGAGGATTGTTTTAAATATCCCAAATATTTAGTCCGGAATCTTTTTCGTAAATCTTGTATTAGTCGCTTTCTATAAGCATGTCTCTTATTAATAGACGATGAATCCAAAATGTCAAGATCAGGAATACCTGATTCTCTAATGTCTTGTAAAAACATAGAAGGAGTAAGTGGTATTAAATCATCAATTTCCTCTGAAACATAGGTCAAAGACCGCTGATTAACAATGTTTTCAGTATCGCAAATAACAGTTTGCAATTCTTCTAAGTCCAAAGAGCTTCGTCCTAAGACTTTTCGAAGGATCCCTTTTATTACGCTTATCAAACATTCCCACCATCCACCCCACCACGGCGCAGATGGAGGGTTCAATTTCCAAGTGATCTTCCGAGCTGTGCTGTGCTGAGAAATAACATCCCAATCAATTTGCTTAAGTAAATATTCAGCACCCGTGAAATTTTTACCGTTGTCAGAATATACTATCGCAGGTCTACCTCTTCGTGCTATAAATCTTCTAAAAGCTTGCAAAAAGTTGTCAGTCGATAAGGATGTGGCTATCTCTAAATGTATGGCTCTGTAGACAGCACATGTGAAAATAACTATCCAAGCTTTCTGACCACCTCAAAGAAGTAAAGGACCGGCGTAGTCAGTCCCTACAACCTCGAATACTGCAGCTTCTTTTATACGATCTTCCGGAAGAGGTGCTTCTATAATCGGTTTAGGTCTTGAATTAAATCTTTTACAACGTACACAGTTTCTAATTACCTTTCTAACAGTCTTCCTGCATTTCAAAATCCAAAAGTCTTCTCTTAAATTACTCATCAATATCTGGGTACCAGCATGATTTAAACTAAGATGTCTTGTCCGAATAAGTATTTCCACAACTGGATGGCTAAAGGGTAACAGTATCGGAAATCGGAAATTTCTTGTATCTTCTCTCATCAGAATACGTGTCTTTACTTTAAGTAGTCCATTCGATTCTACATAACACTGAAGTGATTTTAAGCGTTTATCTTCAGTTCCGAAAAAGGATTCCTTTTGTACTATTTTTAAAAAAGATATTTCAGCTCTATTTATTTCTTCTAGAGTTAAGAGTCCAGAAATCCGGTTGGCACGTTCCACTTTACAGTTAGTAAAAAATCTATAAATCCAAGCAATAGTTCTGATCAGTTTGTCGTACGACGAAATTCTGTTATAAATTTTTTCAGTTGATTCTTCATGATTTGTAGTGCTAACAACAGTTTTTCTCTTTTCGGAATATATTATGTTGAAATCAGGAACAACGTTGGATTTTGGCCATTCTTTTTCCGGTCTTCGCAACCATTCCGGGCCCTCCCACCATTTCGATTTCGCTAAAGTTTCTGCATTACAACCACGAGAAGGGAGGTCTGCTGCATTTAATGATCCAGGGATGTGAATCCAATTATCCGGTTCTGTCAAAGATCGGATTTCTTTAACTCTATTGAAAACAAAAGGAGCCCAAATTTCTGTTCCCTTGATCCAATATATAGCATTTGCTGAATCAGACCAGAAAAATTTCGGGATATCTTTCAACTGAAGATCGTGTATAACACTTTGTGCCAGTCTAGCTCCTATACTACAGGAAAGTAATTCCAATCGAGGAATATAAATGGTTTTCATTGGAGCAACCCTGCACCTAGCCTGTACAAGCTGACAAGATATTGTATTTTCAGTCGCACATCTTAAAAATATACATGTAGAATATGCATTCTTGCTTGCATCGCAGAATATGTGCAAAGAAAGATTTTCTGGCGCTTCATAATTGCAAATAATACATCGAGGGATTTCTATTTCCTTTAATTTAGAGACATCCTTCCGCCATTTTTCAAATTTCTTGGTAATAGATTCAGGCAATTCAGCATCCCACGAAACTCTCAATTTCCAACATTCTTGAAGGAGAATCTTTGGCCCCAAGGTGACAGGACACGTGAAGCCAATGGGGTCGAAAATTCTATGAACAACACTCAGGATTGTTCTTTTCGTTACAATAGTAGAGTCTTCAAAACATTTTCGTAAATCTATTTTAAGAGTATCAGATTTTACATTCCACATCAGTCCCAAAACTGGAATATTCTTTTCTTCTAATGACAGGAAGTTTTCTGCTTCTGTTTTGTTGAGATTATACTCCAACCCTCGAAGATCAAATTTTGCATTTTGGAGAATAATTGTGGATTCTTCAATAAATCTTTCAAGCTCCTCATAGTTTTCAACACTAGTGACGCAGTTATCTATGTAAAAAGACTTTAACAACTTGTCTGCTGTTTCTTTAAATCTAGAAGTCACGTTCTTCAGATGATATCGGATAGTTTCACCAAGTAAATAATGCGAACATGTAAGACCGAAAACAACCCTTTTATGCTGGAAAATTTTGAACTTTTCGGGGTCACCTTCCTCACACCATAAAAACTTCAGATATGGTCTATCTCGCTGATTTAAACCAATTTGTAGAAAGGCTCTTCGAATATCTGCAATCACGCCTATTTTCTTCAATCGAAATTTATTTAATATAGTCGGAATGAGCTCTACGATATTAGGACCTTTCTCTAAACAATCATTGATCGAAGGTGAATATTTTTGTCTAGCTGAGCCATCAAAGACTGGTCTAACTCTGATGGTAGAATTTTCTTTGATCACAGCTCTGTGTGGCAAGTAGTGTTCACTTTCGTCATTACAGGAGTTTTTAACTTATTCAATAACGCCTTCTTGAATCCATTCTTTTAATACATCTTCATACTCTTGTAATGTTTCAGTTTTCTTTAGTGATTCAACACAATTTCTTAATCGTCGTTCAGCGATTTTTCGACCAGTTGGTAAGGGAGGATGGTTTTCAATCCATGGGAGACTCACTTCATACCTTCCTTCTGCATCTATTTTTATATTTTTATTAAAATGTTCTTCAGTTGCTTTTTCTATCTCTTGTCTGCTTCCGCTTTTGCCAGGATCGAGAATTCCAAGTGTGTCTAGCCACCGTAAATCTGAAATTTTTGCAGGTCAGTTTTTCCCATCAAAGTCCAACCAAGACGTGTTTCCATCAATACTAAGCCAGAAATCAATTGTTTGATTTTTCCGGTGTACAATTTACCTGCTACATCAGCTCCTATAAGCCCATGAATTTCGTTAGGTGAAAACTCATATAGCAATTCAACCTGGTTATTCAAATCAGAGAGAAAGATTTTTTGTTTCTTAATTTCACTCATAAATGAGCCACGAGGAATTTTAGGAATGTCCGAACAAATTTTTTCTTGATCCAATACTTCGACACAACAGCGATAATTATCAAAGAAGTCGTTCAGACTGATCAAATATTTCTTATGTGTTAATACAGTCTCCATGCCACCGAATAAACTATGTGTCAAATTATCTTCCCCTATGCATTCATATCCCATCTCGGCCAATGCAAAAGATGATAAATAAGATTTACTGATACCTGAATCAATTAATATTCTTATGTATTTCATCTTATTATTACATCTAAGACGGACAATAAGCGTTTGTAAAAGTACGCGACGAGTACCTGTTTTATTGGATAAAGCAGTGTCTTTTTTAATTTCGATATCTGACTTTTCCATAATCGGGTTTTCATTATCATTTTTTGCCGGACACATTATTTTGAAATGTAATTTACCGCAATCACAGGGTGGTATTTTCGTTCTACAAAAACGTGATATGTGTTTTCTTATCTCTAAACATTTAAAACAAGCCCCTTTTTTCATTAATATTTGTTTTTTCTCTTCATGAGATAAACTATTAGCATGTCTACATTCGTTACTTAAATGTGACTTGTTACAAAAAATACACGTTTCCCTTTTCATTTTTGATGAATTATGTAATTCCGTAGCCGTTGAAATATCTCTTTCTCGCCTATTTGACACTGTATAAATATTTTTGTTTACATTTTCTAAATTAAACCCACTTCTAGCCAAACGGACTTTTTCTTCGCTTTCGATTTCGTGCTGCAAAAATTTCATCAAAGAATCTAACTTATTATTTCGCCTTTTGAATTTAAAGTAATAGAATTTAAGTTTCTTTCCCAAATTCTCAATATTTCAACTGGTAAGCACGATTCAATCAATGGATAAAGAATTGCAGAATAATGTTCGCTTGAAACACCTAACATTTTTAATGATCTTAAATAGGTTTCAATTTTGTCGTATAATTTAAAAAAAGGAATTCTTGGACCATTTCCTGTAGCATTATTCATCATTAAAGCAAGCACTTCTCTTATATATACTTCTATTTTACATATCAGTACGACCAAATCGAGCCTTTAAACATTCAATAAAATTTTCATAACTATCACCAGTAGCGGGGTACGACTCGACTATTTCTCTTGCCCTAGAACCCTTTAACGTTGTTTGTAACAAGTACTGATATTTATCTTCTTTCGCGATTTCAGAATCGTTATGTATTTTTTCAAACTGAGCACAAAAGGCCAACCACTCCTTAATATCTCCCCCAAATAATTTAAATTCTATCTTAGGAAGTTTAAACTTCCGTTTCGCGATGTTTTCAGTTTCGAAAACCTTTAAAGTCTTTTGAACTTTCGTTTTTAACTTAATAAATTTTTCTTCATACACGCTAAAACCTTCGTATTCCTTATCATAATTTTCTTGAGAACATGTTTTATCGTTTAAAAGAAGATCTAACATTTCTTTTTCTTTTGGTTGTAGGTCTGTCCATTTTTCACCTAATTGAGTATATAAATCTCAATTTCTTCAATATCTTTATTTTCATCAGTTAATTTGTTCTCAAGTAAATTAGCAATTCGCGTAAAAGCGGTTCTTAATGGAGTACGCAATTTTTAAATCTGTTCCATTATCGTATTTTATTTTCTTAAATAATATAATATCCCGGTAGAGAGATGCCAAAATAATATTGAATCTGTCCCTGTCTGTAAAATTCTATCTTCAATATTATTTATATTGATATTAAAATATCAATATTCATTTCAAAATTAAAATATCATAAAACTAGAACACAAGAATAGGTTAGGCTTACCTAAACGGTCCTCTTTCGGGAGATAAGATATCTTAAATTATTCTGACATTTCGAGAATAAATGTTCATGTTGTTCAAAAAATAATTGAATCTACACAATGTAGACACACAAACAAATATATTGACGATCACGAACACAATATACACAACATTTTTCGCGCACATCATAAATATTACATCTTATATTCCGTATTACATTTTCTAGTTCATTTCATAAAACTTCTAAGACAGATCCATTTTTTATCAACAGAAAAAACATCGTCTGCGTGAGGCGCAAAATAGAAACGATTAAATTAAAACCATGGAAGTAGCGATAAACGCAACAAAGATAATACTGATCATTTTACATAACATATATATATATATATATTAATATATTTCTCTACATACTCCATGTTTTTTAATTTTGAAATATATTCTCCTTCTTCCTTATTGCAAATCTTCTAAGATGAGTAAACGCTCAATACTATTAATATTACAGCAGAGGATTTTCATGCAAAATTAAGTTAAGCCACTAAAATTTAGATCTTTTTGAAGAACATATTTTTTTCTGCTGTGAATATTTCAAAAAATCATATGTACAACTTAGACGATAATGATTACCTAGTGAATAGGGGTTGGAAAAAATTTCTATATTTTTGTTGTTGAATCTTTGTTTATACATTCGTAGTAATCGGAAGTACAATTAATGCAACGTAACACTTTATTACTAAAACTTAGCATACTGATAAAGAAAATAACCATAACAACATAAAACAGGGAACAAAATGTAGCAGAATCTGTTATGTGTTTTTATTATATGTATATATCCCTGTACGTATGCGTACAGTTACATGTAATTTATGACAGATATATAAATATGTTATATTTACATGCTACTGCGTAACAACTCTACTATAAATAATTTTATAGAAATAAGAAAATTTAATTTTTGCCCCCTCTATAGTTTCTTTTATTTTAAAATTGCATTCAAACTAAAATGAATATATGTTAAAAATAACAGCTTTTCTCTTCATAGCATATTGCAGTATCGATTATCTGTCGCCTCAATTATTTCCAAACTTTGGCATTGTGCTTAAATTAATGGGGAATTATCAAAGTGGCCTCTTAAAAATCAGCATAACATAAATTCTAAAATTAACTGTATTTTCAAGTGATTTATTTTAGAGATAATTTTCCATGCCATCCAGTCATATCAATTAAATAAGCAAATTCTACCTTGTGGTTATCCACTTTAATTTAGACATGTACTTTTGGTATTTTTATGTATAATAAAATGATTCATTGTCTAAAGTATCAGTGGGGTATAAATATTTCTAACAGGTGAAGAAGAAACAGAAGTAGTAGAGTAAAACATTAATGATTATTGATAAAGGTAAATATTCCCTGCTTGATGATTCTTTTCGAAATTTAATTACAAATTTGTAAAATTGAAAAAATCCCTTAAATTTTTAGAAATAAATATTGCGTAGTTCTAACAAATGTTTTTTGCTATTAAATTACGTTAGAAAGAAAAAAATAATAATTTAAGGTGCTAAAATATTAATAGATACATAAAGATATATAAATATAGATATATAATGATAGAAAATGTTGTTTACTTACTTGTTTTATTAAAAAGAAAAAAAACAGTATGCAAATAAATCAATAAATAAACATATTTTTCAAAAACGTATACCAAACGTTTCTCAAATTCTTTAAATTTAATTTTGATAAAGCGTTTAAAAACAATGAGTTAATGCAACATTTTCTCAACTAAGTGTCCTATTTTATTGTTTTTATTGATATATATGTACATGTACAACCGAACTTGCCTAATACGAGCACTGCTAATACGAGAACACATTAAAGAGGGCATTTTCCACGCTAAGAATGGTTCATCCATTAAACTATTTTAAGATTTTCACATTTTTAAGGGCTAGAAAATCAGCATCACAGCTAATAGGAGCAATACATCAGTTCATTGCAATGTGATTTTTGGCGAAAATTTGGGTGGAATTTTGAAAAAAATCCCTTTCTTATCGATGAGTGTTCTCTATCAGTGATAATATTTATATACCACAACTGTTTCTGAAAATGTAGTAATTTATCAGTTTTATCAGACACAATTTCAACCTTCTCCCACCAAAGAAAATTCAAATAAAATTGCTCGAGGTCTTCAAATAATGAAAGAGAGGAGACGATGAAGATATTTTAAGTACTGCCTCTTTGTAAGATTTCCTACTGAACCATGCAAAGGAACTATCATAGAAAAAAAACTTTCTTTCTTTCCTCTTTTAAACAGAGACTCTAGGCCATATTAACCAACCTTTTCATGCATTTTGTTGTACTGTTAAAATAAAAAGGATATGTGTTATAAAAATCTCGAAAAATGCAGTGTCTGTTGCAATGTTAGCAGAGTTGGTAAAAGTCGATATAGTATAATTCTTATTACTGTACGTCGCTCATGTACTTTGAAATTACATGTTTTTTAGAGGCTTTAACTTCAATACTGTAATTCTGTCTAAATAAAATGACACTCAAAAAGATAAGACAGAATGTTTTATTTTAACATTATGACACTGTATTTAACTGTAGCATTGACATAATTAAAGCATTTAATAGTAGTATTAGTTAGTTGAATTATATGTGTATTTTTAAGATTTTTGGCATATTCACGGTTATTACGATTAACGGTTCATATGAAGTATTCTATAATTCCCTTTCTTCTCCTATTTTATTGAATTTTTAATATTTATTAAAAATCTTAAGAAACAACGTTCAAGAATATAAGGAGTAAAAGTAAATACGAGGACTTTTATAATTTTTTATTTTTCGTATTACCCGCGTTCGACTGTATATAGGAAAAAACTATACACCACCAGAAATATAAAAAATATGTATTTCACTCATTTTTTATAGATCATTTTCTCAAAGAGATAGTTCAGTTAATAAAACTGGTGAACCGCATTAGGACCAGTATGAATACGCATTCAGTAATGTAACACTGAAAGGCAAGTGCAACTATATTATACAGAAAGCAGTTCGCTTTGTACGTTAACGATTTTCCCAGATAACTGATAACATAACTACTCCAAATCGACTTCCTCCAAATTTTTGGGCTCATGGACTTGGTCTAGCCTATTGACTAGATCATTTAGGATTAGAAACAAGAACGACAACATAACTACCGTATTATTAGCCACACACAGGGTGGCTTATTCTTTCAATCTCTATCATTTTTCATGTTTATGAAAAGTCACAGCAATCCATCCTTGCCACAGATTAATCTCGGAAAATGAAACATTTGAAGTTACTTAAAAAATTAATAACTCGAAAAGTATTTGTCACAAAATTGTTTTACAAACTGCGTTAGAATGGTAAAAAATTGTATTTTTCTTGATATAAATTTCAAATCTAATGATTATGTCGTTTTTCAAATATTAGATTTCAAAAATTACAAAACTTCACAATGGAGTACCGTAGCGAAACTTTTACGCGTAAAAAGATAATGATAAAGGCATTGTGGCTCGACGTGTATCGTGTATACTGGCCATAGCATGAGTAACGAATTATAGTAAACTTATTATTCTGTTAAAATATAAAAGTGAATTATGTATATACATTTTTAAAAAATAAAGAAAAACATTTTATCACAAACAACAACCAAAATTTTTCTTCTATTTATTCCCTTATTCCAAAGATATCGTTTTATCGTCTGCTGCCATAGCACCATGAATTAAATTTCATTAAAAAAATTGCTCAGTGGTAGAAAAATATTTTTCTATATCGAATGGTTATTGAACAACTCAACACTTTAACAGGGGAATTTTTTATTGTTATTTAGATATTTTAAAATTGTTTGTTGTCATTGCCTTTTTATTCTGAGTTACAGCTAGTTTATTTATTTTTTAAATAAAAGCCGTGTGTGGCAATCTATATTCGGCCTTATAGCAGAATTTTCCCCTCTTGTTTTGTGATAATTTATTCAATCTCGAACCTTGGTTACGGCTATGGATAGAAAATTTCTATGATAGTGGAATTTTTCTTAGTACAATCATGTCAGTTTTATTCCAAACCCCTTGTACGACATTCTTTTTATATTTAAATGTTCACAAATGGCGTCTTCTTAGGGCTCGCTTTAACAAGCTAAATGCAGGAAACTCCATGGGGTAAGCATCAAATGAATTTAATCTTATTTATTCAAAAGTGACACAGCTCATCCTCATTTTGGATACCATTTCTGCGAAACGTGCTGCAGTTGATTTGGAAGTGTTTGGGACTTTGCCCATATGAAAATTGACTTTATTGATCTATTTTTCATATGAAACATAAATTTTGTCGTCGAAAAAGGATTACTAAATATTTTGTTGATAATAATGTGGATTTAATTTAGCTTTACTTAATAAATTTTTTCAGCTTTAATTAATCTTTATAACAATATTCATCAGCAATTATGAACTGTTTCAGAATCTGTTATATGTATAAACCTATTTAGTTGTTGTTTTTTATTTTTAATCTCATTAATTGATAAAAAAAGACGCTGTTATTGTAACATTCATTTATATAAAACTATTTATCAGTTAGTGGTACCAAATATTTCCTTCTAGCAATAGCTAGGTGATTTTCAAAACAAGTGTTATGCAAATATTACTGACGAACGTTTCAAACACTTCGGAATGTCGACAAAGAGATGTTGGAGGAATTTTATATGACTGTAAAAAACAATTCTACTGTTATTTAAATCTTAAGCAAGAATTATTATCAAAGAGAGTCAGGTGTATTCCAACAGAGTAAAATTTCCTCAACGAATACGACATTTATGCTTGGAAAATAAGTGTGAAAACCGTGTCAATAAAGTGTGAACGAGTATTTATTGGTATGTTTTTTTCTTAATCGTAGGTACAAGTTATCAAAACATTAATGCCCATTCCCAAGTTCAAAAGAAAGATTAATAATTAAATTAAATAATTCTGTTTCATGCTCTGAATAATGTTTGTAACTAAGAAGTTGAATTTTACAAATGAAAATATATTTTTTCATATTTGTATAAATATTTCAGAATAATTCTAACGTTTCAAGATAGATGAACCTGCGAATATTTCTCTTATTATACACTCTCAGAAATAAAACATTCCATTTTGACAACTCGGCAATCCTTAAGCTTTATTTCGTTATTTTTGACAGTCATTTCGACCCAGAGTCACGTGGCTTTTGACGAAACGCGAAACCTCAAATATCTGACGGAACTGTTTCCTCACTGTCAAAAATTAAACTTTTACTTTTGACGATTCAGCAATTCTTGAGCTATATTTCATTATTTTTGACAATCATTTCGTCTTAAACTTAAGTGATTTTTAATGAAATGGAAAATCTCAAATATCTGGCAAAACTATTCCCCATTCGCGGTCAGATTATTTTTATTGTTACAAAATCGTTCAAAAAGAAAAAAAAATCAAATTTTCAGGAGCTCTTTTTTATTTAAGAAATATATTCATATAACAATCAAATTTAAAATATGTATAACTGATCCATTTCCCCTCTATAAACAGTAGCGTGTTAAAATCTTAATCCCTATCTTCTTTATAAATTCTGACCAATAAATTAACTATACCATATTGCAATCATTCATTGAACAAAGGAAATTTTTCTAATAAATTTTATTAATCAATCAATATTCTAATTATTTATTAACCATAGAGAAACCATAATAATAATCTAGCCTTATTAATTAAAACATGCAGAAATTATAACAGCACCGATGCAAAGACATTCTACCTTCTAAAAATAAACACACATTAACATCTGGTAGATACATTTAAAATCAAACTCACACAAGGTCCCACTGGCAAGGGAGGAAGCGCATAGGTCTCCCACACCAAAGGTCACGCGTTCGAATCCCCTTGAAGAATTGAGAAAAGCGATATAATGTTTTCCCTGGCAATTACAGATGCTTCTAAAATTCAATCAATTTTTCAATAGATGACACCAACTGCCTTTTTTACACTTTCGACAAAGCAATTTGACGAAATGAATTTTCTCACTTTTTGAGGATACAAATTTACTCGATTTGACGAAATATTCGCATGGAGAATTTCCCAGTAAACGGTTTCGTCAAAAACGAAGACAATTTCGATGAATTTGAGTATCCATTTCTGACAGTGTATATTCTCCATTACGTGGGATGCATACTATGAAAACTTTGGCAAAATAAATAATTTAGAATGATTTAATATAAAATACAGTGTAGTAAGAAATTATTGAACGCTTTTCCTGTTTGAAAAAAAATATCAAAATGAGGTACGCACATGTTTGTTTCATGGAAATACAAATCAAAACCGTTTTACACATCAACATTTTAAACATTAAATAAGTTCCATATTTCCCATCTCCTAAAATTGTTGGTACCAACGTTTCATACAGTTCTTACTTGGAGGAGGATGACGATTTGAGTATTCTAAACGAAAACGTACTGAACAATTACAACGGATTTGTTTTCATGGAACTACAAAACGCACATTGCTTTTTCCTTTACGGTAGCCATTTGCAGTCTGACGCAATCAGTAAATTTTCCGCGCCCAATGTTGTCGCACCATCTAACGGCTTATGTGAAACTTATTTACTGTTTAAAAGTTTTTTGTGTAAAACTGCTTTAAATTTTCTTCTCAGGAAAACGATAAACATGTACGTACCTTATTTTGTTCTTTTTTTTGAACATGTAATGCGGTCATTAATTTGGACCACCCTGTAGAATGCATATATACAATTTTTGTGACAACTAAAAAATAATTAGAATTTGAAATTAAAAGAATGATTAAATATATATATATATATACAAAAAATTACCAACCTCATCATAAAAGTGAAATGTATTTAAACATCCATTTGTTATTTATTTTCACTCATTTATGTACTGATATTTTAATGATGCTATGTTAGAAATCATGTTTAAGCTATTCTAGAAGGAACCAATACTTATTTCTTCAACAAAATCTTTTTAGCATCAGCTGAGATGTCTGTAAGAGTTTTGTCGAATTTCGTAGAATGTTTCTTTGGTAACTGTTGTGGGAAAATTAACTCTGTTTAGTTAATACTCAATTTTCCCGCTCCATTATTATTTATTTGTCTTACTTAACTTTTATTACATTCTGTTTACATCTTAAATCCTTCCTTTTATTTCAATAGTTTTTTTTCCTGTCCATTTTCTAAGTTGCATTCTCATATTTGCTTAAAAACAAGCACTGCAACTTTCATTTCGATCTTGGCCTGGCGATCGCATGGTGGAATACTTATTTGGCTTTCGCCAAAATGTCGCTTTCTGCGATCACAGAACCATCTTTTTTTCAACATCCAATCGGATCTGTTCCCCTATTGTTCTTGGCGTTTTTTTTTTTTTTTTTGTTCCTGCTTGGCGTTTTTGGAACGCAACAAGTATGGCAACCTGTGTTTGTTTAAATACGAACGCACGCTGATTTTTGACTACTACTACAACAACAAGGACTCCTATAAGTACAACAAACACGTCAATTACAGTCTTCAAGATGCACGGAGATGTGTGTATTCAAAGTCTTCTTCTATATAATATGTCTAAGTTACTGTTTTATCAATCCATATTCATCAATGAGTTATTTTGGACGGATCTTTAGCCAATTGTGTTTTCACAAGGCGGTAAGCCCAATGGATTAATATATTTATTTATTTAATATAAAATATTAAAATTCATTTCTAAATGTCTGTTTATGAAACTTAAAATATGAATTTGTTGTAAGCTGTAAACTGAGATAAAGGACCTTCTAAGATTTCAGTATTATGTTCACTATATCAAGTTTCCAATGTTTAATCAATATATTTCAAGTTTGAGGAACTTTCATTTTTATCAGACAGCCTTTTTTTTTTAATATAATATATTAACTTTAAACTTATCATGCCTGCTGATGAAGTATAAATGTCAAAGCATTGTGAGTGGTCTAATTTCTGTTCAAATGTACAAAAAGAGTAATAAGCAGGATTAGTTTATTTCAATATATGGAATGATTACTGTATTTCACATTTTTCAAGCATTTAATTTCTTCTTATGTACCATTTGCAAACTTCAGAGAAGTAAAACACCCTATTATTTAATTTTAACGAACCATCATCATTTTCATCATAATATAAATATATTTCAGTCCTCTTCCCCATACTTCACATTTTTATCTTTCATCACAGTAACTACATAAATTATATATAATTCTACAATGCATTTTAATAAAAAAATCTAAATATGGTTATGACACACATAAAAATAAGTCTCATGTAAATACAACATTCATGCTTTTTCACAATAATTATGCAAATAAATTTATGAACTTTTGTTTACATAAAGAAGATTTTATTATTTAACAATAAAAGTAATATTTGTTTCTCGAATATCTGTACAATATTTTGGGTGTTTCTAAAATTATTTTTAGAGTATTTTCATCTCAGAAAAAATAATATTAGAATTAATGTTCAAGTATTTGCAGATAACTTTTCTCATTCTGCTGCATGTAAATAAATCAAGTGCAAAATATAATAAAAAAAAATGGAATCCAATGAATGAAAACGTTAAGTGGTTTTCCTGAAATATATATTTTTAATAAATCGGAAACACAGTTTAGACTATCGAAATAAAGTATGCTACTTCATTTTACGTATTATATATATCAAACGTGGAAGATAAAGCTTAATTCACATTTCATAATAATATGTTACACTTCTTCAGTGGGGCCGCATGATATGAAAAAAAATAAAACTTATAAATGTCTTTTAATATCTGAAGTAATTTATTCTATGAGATAAAAGTAATATCTTTTTGATTTAGAAAAATGGTAACAGCGCAGAATAACGTTATATTTTATTTGAATAAATATATGTAATTATCATTCCATTCGAAAATCTGAATATGAAAATGAAACTTAATACTTTTAGAAGAAATCTAAATATGTAATTTTTTTGTCATAAATTTTCAAGTAACATTTATGCTTTAGAATTATATGTATCATCTAAAATACAAGAATTTACGCATGTTTTTCTCTCAGAAAAAAATTGCATTGCGTAAAAATACATTTCTTTTCTACATTAAATAGAAATATGATAAGAATTTCTGGTACTTTTTCGGTTAGCCGGGCTCCAGTGAAATTTATATATCTATATATACATATATATGTATACATACACACATATACAGGGTGATTCATAAAAGATGGGCAGAACTTTAAGGGGTTATAGTACACTTAAAGACAAATAATATTAAATAGGAGACTAAGGGTCCCAGACGTATTCCCAAGGAGATAGGGGGCATTAAAGTTTAGGGTCCGAAATTTCAAATGATTATAAAACATGGAAAAATTGGTCGATTCGTTTGCGGTTTTTGCAAAAAATTTTCTTTATGCCAGTATTTTCTTGAAATAAAATTTTAAAGTTCAATTTCAAAAAATGCCGATAGGGGGCGCTTTAGACTTTGGAGTAACAAACAACTATTTTTTAACGTTATTTTTTGTATTTCTTTAAATGATTTCGAAAGCTTAGACTTAAACTTAAATTTTGATCTAAAAATCTGAGTCCTAACGAGTAGTTAAGTAGCGTAAACTGAAATTTGAAATTTGAAACCCTTCTCCCCCCAGAACAAAAATCAGTTATTCCCGATCTTTGTGTCGTAGATTAGGCTCTAACTACTGCCGCGTTTTGCTAAAATTATTCTTTATGTCAGTATTTTCTTGAAAATAAATTTTAAAGAAAATTTTCAAAAAATTCCGATAGAGGGCGCTTTAGACTTTGGAGTAACGAACAACTATTTTATACCGTTATTTTTTGTGTCTCATTAAATGCTTTCTAAAGCTTAGACTTAAACTTAAATTTTCAGCTCAAAATCTGAATCGCTGAGCGTGGTTCAGTAGCGAGGGGAGGGGGTTCAAATTTCAACTTCTGAACATAGTTCAGTTTGCACTACTTAACCATGCCCAACGATTCTGTGCTGTGATACGAGGCAAAAATACAACTTTCGTCAAGGACTGCATAGTCGGAATTCACTCATAAAGGCACTGGCACAGTTGGAAACGTCGCTCATGCAAACGTTAAAGCTCCATTCCTGACGCTAGTCACCGGGTGAAGAAGGAAACAGAAAGTATGCAAATGTCAAATGGGGAAGAAGAAGAACACGTATGCAAAATTTCGACACGATTCAGGCATAAAAACCACTGAACGGTGAGTCAAGTGTAAGTCGCTGTAGTAATGAATCGGAAGATGGCGCCCTTCACGAATAAGGAAAAGGCTGAGATGCATTTAATTTACGGAGCGGCAGATGGAAATGGTGCAGAGGCACAACGAATGTACGGAGAGCGATTTCCTAACAGGCGGTTGCCTAACCGCAAAACTTTCGAGCGCTTGCACAGACAGTTGTGTGAGACGGGATCATTTCTCGCTTCCCGGTCGAATGCAGGTCGTGCAAAAAAGGACGAATCAGTAGTTGTTGCAGAAGCCATTCTGGATGTAGTAGCGGCGCAGCCAAGTACAAGTACACGAACAGTGGCTAGCCAGGTGGATACCTCACAGTCCACGACTTGGAGGGTACTGAAGGATGAACATTTGCTCCCGTTTCATGTGCAACGAGTCCAGAAACTGTCTCCAGGGGATTATCCAAATCGTATTGAATTCGCCCGCTGGTTTCTGCAGCAGAACGCGCTAAATCCACATTTTGGACGAACTGTGCTTTTCACCGATGAATGTACCTTCACACGTGAAGGTACATTTAACACACACAATGCACATGTATGGGCGGATGTCAATCCACATGCTACGTATCCACATGCTCATCAGAGACGCTTTTCCATCAATGTTTGGGCAGGAATCCTCGGAGACCACCTAATCGGACCGTACCTTCTTCCTGAACGCCTCAACGGTAAAACATACCTCACATTTCTGCAACATGTGCTGCCAGACCTGTTAAACGTTGTTCCTCCACGCATCCGGCGGGTCATGTGGTTCCAGCACGATGGAGCGCCAGCCCATTACGTACGAGACGTCCGCAACTATCTGGACATCACATTTCCGAACAGATGGATTGGTCGAGGTGGTCCTGTTGCTTGGCCTGCTCGCTCGCCAGATCTTTCACTCCTCGATTTCTTTTTTTGGGGACGATTGAAGGCTCTTATGTATGAGACACCCATTGAATCCCCCGAGGAACTGGTCGCCAGACTTTCCGCCGCTGTAGGGGAAGTGCTCGAAAAGCCTGATGTTTTCGCGAATGTTCGCCGTTCCATTCGTCGCCGTTGTTCTGCGTGCATAACCTCTGGTGGTCACAATTTTGAACATTTATTGTGATTACATGTTAATAAATATGCTTTGGTAACATAATCCTAATTTGTGTCTTTTTACCTCGTATCACAGCACACAATGTGTGGACATGGTAAACTGAACTGTGCTCAGGAGTAGAAATTTCAAACCCCTCTCCCCAGAAACTTAACCACGTCTAACGATTCAGATTTTGGGCTGAAAATTTAAGTCTAAGCTTTAGAAAGCATTTAATGAGACACAAAAAATAACGGTATAAAATAGTTGTTCGTTACTCCAAAGTCTAAAGCGCCCTCTATCGGAATTTTTTGAAAATTTTCTTTAAAATTTATTTTCAAGAAAATACTGACATAAAGAATAATTTTAGCAAAACGCGGCAGTAGTTAGAGCCTAATCTACGACACAAAGATCGGGAATAACTGATTTTTGTTCTGGGGGGAGAAGGGTTTCAAATTTCAAATTTCAGTTTACGCTACTTAACTACTCGTTAGGACTCAGATTTTTAGATCAAAATTTAAGTTTAAGTCTAAGCTTTCGAAATCATTTAAAGAAATACAAAAAATAACGTTAAAAAATAGTTGTTTGTTACTCCAAAGTCTAAAGCGCCCCCTATCGGCATTTTTTGAAATTGAACTTTAAAATTTTATTTCAAGAAAATACTGGCATAAAGAAAATTTTTTGCAAAAACCGCAAACGAATCGACCAATTTTTCCATGTTTTATAATCATTTGAAATTTCGGACCCTAAACTTTAATGCCCCCTATCTCCTTGGGAATACGTCTGGGACCCTTAGTCTCCTATTTAATATTATTTGTCTTTAAGTGTACTATAACCCCTTAAAGTTCTGCCCATCTTTTATGAATCACCCTGTATATGTATATATACATACATGCATATATAAATGTGTGTATGTATAGATATATGTATATATATGTATACTTAGATATATAAATTTCACTGGCGCCCGGCTAACCGAAAAGTACCGAATTTCTTTCCAAAACTATAATATTTATACATGGAATATTCATATATTATTTATTATTTTTAATGTCAAGAGCCCTTTTTCTATGCAAATAGCAAACGAACAAGATGAATAAAAAATAATTCTTAAGGTTTTTAACAGGCGTTTGATAAAATACATTATAGTTCGTTGAAACACATTTTTGTTAAAACAGTTTTATAAACAATAATGAAAACAGTTTCAGCAATTAATCTCAAATATGTTCAAAGACATCGCCCCGATTGCCTGGTACATATTTATTTAAGGAATAAAAAAGTAATTGGTTTAGTTTTATACGATGTAAATTCTTTATTTTAAATTTATTTTTCAAGAAATTCTATATCTTTTTTTTTTTTTTTTCAATTTCTATATTTATTTTTCTATATTATCAGTGAATAAAAGATACATAAATGTTAAAAAAAGACGAACAAAACCGGACAATATTAGCTTTTTGAAAATGATATAATGTAACTTGTGTTGTGGATACGTTAAGCATTTAATTATAAGAATAATACAAAATAATATCAGGCGTCCACTTAAAATTTATTTTCATATATTTTTTAAATTGTTTAAAACCATTTTCGACCAAAAATTGCCCTCATGTTTTAATCATTTTAAACTAATAGGGGAGAAATGTACCAGCATACTGTGCCTATGTTGCATACTGTTCCTATACTTTTCAACACCACTAATCATTAATAGTTACCTTCTACTTATTTAAACGAAGAATTTATCTTACTTAAATAATTTCATAGATTTAAATTTAATAATAACGAAACCCTGAGGAACGGAACAAACTATTTAATATGGTACGTACAAATGGCACAGGAAAAAGAAATAATTCTTAAAATCTAATGTCCATGTTACCACGAATATTTGTCCTTGTCATTTTTGGATTTAACAACATACACGCAACTAGAACTATAAGTACTTAGGAACAAGTTCTTGTGAAATAAAATATCCTATTGAAAAATTTAAAAAGTCAATTTTGTTTCCTACACTGCAAAAAAAAAAAAAAAAAAAAATGTTGATTTTACAGTAATATACTGTTTTTCCCTACAGTTTAATACTGTTCCAATAAATACAGCGAAATACTGCTTTCCGTCAAGTCCCGCGACTTGCGCCAGTAGCATGTCTTGCTTTCGCTTTTCGTTATCTAGCTTTTTTCCCTCGCGAAATGGGAAGATATCCATGGGTAGGGAATATTTTTTTCGCGCTGTATTAAAATATTGCACCGTATAAGGATATTTTAGAGGTCATGGGGATTCTTACGTATTTGAGAGGGGAAATAGATAAGAAGCCAATGTGATTTCAAACTTTCTGACACATTTTCTGACTCAGTTTTAAACATAAAAGCATGATACTTGCAGGCAGGGCCGAAACTAAGGTGAGGGGGGGGGGGAGACCTTAGAGGGGCGACTGCCCGGGAAACTAAACATTAAGGGGGGGGGGGAATTAGCAAAATAAAACACTTAATAAAAACTCGATTTTTTTTTTTTTTTGCAAGTCACTACAGGGGCCGTCCATAAATGATGTCACGCTTGGAGGGGGGGGAGGGGGTTCATGAAATTGACAGTTTGTGACAAGGGGGTGGGAGGGAGTAAGAAGAAGTGTAACATCACACATTTTGATTAAAATAAAAGCATTTAAAATCAGCAGATTAAATTTTGAAGTTATTTTGAAATTACCAGAATTTGAGGGTATTTTTTAATCAGGGCTAAAACAACTTTCATGTGATTTGTTTATACTTATATTCCTTTCTTTTAAAGAAAAAATCAATTGTTGCTTAATATTAACATTTTATTACTATTGTATATTAATTATACTTTTTGTTGTAAACCTTAATCTTATTTCATATAAAATAAGTACACGAATCCCTTTTATTGTTATGCTCACAAATGTCATTAAAACATGCTTTAATGACATTTATTTTTTAACTATGTGCACATAGTTAAAAATAAAATTTGAAATATGATCTATAACGTAGTGTTTTGTTTCTGTACTGCTTATGTAATATAGTGTGACAAGGGGGAGGGGGGGGGGGGTATGGTGAAGTGTGACAGTTTGTGAAAAAGGGGGGAGGGGGGTCAAAAATATTTTTTAAAAAGTGAGACATTATTTATGGAAAGTCCCTACACTGTTAGAAATTTCAGTAAAATTCGGAGAGTTGGCCGTTAATTTATACGGGCATCTACCTTTTTTGAGAAAAAAGTCCAGTGCCCGTTATTTGTAACAAAGTGCTGTAAAATTCAGAGTTGGCCGTATATTTCAAAACCAGCGCCATTTTTCTAGAAAAAAAATGCCAGCGACCTTGTAAATTTATTTCTTCCGGAAAAAAATCTTTACCGTGAGCACCTGCCATTGGCTGTTAGATATCATACGTCACCGCTTGCTGTCACGGCTTTAGGAGGAAGAAGTGGAGAATTCGAATGGCGTCCTATTTTGAATGTGTTTGTGTCTCAAGCATCGATAATTTGAGTAAGTGTTTTTTTTTTTAATACTTTGTATGGTATTCTGATATGTATTTTATTTTATTACTTGTTATCTTGTTTATTATTGCTTGTTATCTTGTATTAATGACTGCATTCCGGCTCTGATTACCAAATAGGCACTACAAGCATGTGTTTTCTTTAGAAAATTTGGTTTCAGAGGTTTATCGGTCCTGATTGAATTATAGGGTAGATGTGCCAGTAATGGACACCTTTCAATGTGAATGTTTGTTTTTAGCTTTTATTTTTTTTTCATAACTTTCCCTTGCATGTTTTATAATCTGGATTATTGTTTACATTTTTAATCAAATCAATCAGGAAGCAGAAAATAATGTTTCGAAATTCCACTATCCTATTCTTTATTTTCTTGCGAAATTTACATATTTTTGTTTTCGTAGTGATAGAAAACTGAATTTAATGACCATTTAGAAAATTTCATTTATTTTTAAAGTTTTAAGCGCCGTGTCCATTACTGGAATGCTTAATTAGTCAACTTCCAGTAATGGACACCCCTTATACGTTGCTGAATATGCAATTTCAGCAATGTTTTTATAGCGCATAAAATCTGTTGAAACCCAAGTAATCAAATTTAATTTTTTAATAGTACTTACCAGAATGTAATAACACCAAAATTTTTATAAGTAGCTGCTTTTAATTAATTTTGTGTGATTAATAGAATTTTCGATGTTTTAATAATATACTATTTATTTATACATATTAACTCTGCCTGATTCAGGTTAAATAAAAACATTTGACTAAAACATAAAACTTATTACTCTTTAGTGTCAAAAAAAATTTTGTTTATGCATTCAGTTTTGTCAGTGTTTTAAGAAATATACAATACTGTTATAATAAAAAAAATAAATAGGAATTTACTTTTTTTTTAATAGTTTTGAATATTATAAAATTGAATTTTTGTTAAAAAATGCATAGTATTAGTTTTTTTTAATATATATATATATATTTATTATAAAGAAATGTACTAGTGATAAAAATTTTTAAATTTTAGCCTGTATAGTTCTAAAGTAACTGTGCGCACAAACTCAAAATTTCCTAAATTAAGAACTCATTTTAAAGATTTAATATTCACTCGCCTTCAAAAATACTCCTATTTACTTGTTCATAAGTAAATAAGATGCTTTACATGCATATGCAAGAGCTTCTTTTTCATCCAGGGGGGGGGGGGGGGGGATTTGGACCTTGTAAAACAAAAGTGATTTTTTTTCAGACACTATTTGTTGTTCAATAGTTAGTAGAAGCATGGTATACGAAAATTACAGATTTAGGGTAAGATGCTTTACACTCACGCAGAAAAAAAAATCTGCTAAAAAAAAAGAAAAAAGTCGCCAAATTTAGGGTATTTTTTCCTTTAATGGCAACTTAGCCATTGTATTAAGTTATTCGTTTGGCGCGGTCTTGAAAATCGCACCAACCAAAAAGTCACCAAACTTATGTTTATTCGTTTTATGTATATTCGTGTTTTGCGTGAGTGTAAAGCATCAGTTCCCAGATTTACTTCTTAATGAAGCAGGTGCAATCCCAAATTAATACTCTGTGTTATTATAACTGTAACTTTGGCCTCGACATTTTGATACCTTGCATTTTCTGTTTGTTGATATTTTTGAACTGTGACTTGCATTACGAAAAATGTTTGTTGAAGAGGGATTTTCATGTAAATCTAGAATGTCCAATTTTAATATGTTTTAATGTTTTATGTAGAGTCACCCGGGGTAATTCCTGGTCAGCAAGTTTCTGGGGTAATTTCCAGTCACAGTCCTTTTTATGTTTTAAGAACACTTCACCAAAATGAAAAAAAATAATACAGGTACTCTGAACTATCCTCATTGGAATTTATTACTTAATTATGAGTTTATTGTTCATTTATTTTGAAAAAAAAATCTTTTTTAAAATGGCTTGTTAAGTTTCTGTAAAATAACATTGGCCTTCGTTATGATATATTTTTACAAAGATCTTGGTCACAACTAAAGTTTTAAATATTTTTCTTCTTTCTCTTTTTGGTTGAATTGTATAGGTGCAGATTCCCAACACTTGGAAGGAGTCACTGGCTGCTAAACCCAAAAGATCCAGTGGCCACAATTGTAAAACAAACGCATAAAAACAATGTTTATATAGGGTATAAAAATTTTAAAAAAAAAATTATAATGAATTCAAAGTGTAAAGTAATTTATTTCATATAAACACGTGTACAACAAAATTTGAATATTAATTAAATATTAAATCATGTACAGTCAGAAGATAAAGTTGGGCAAGATACGGTTTAAAAGAAATATATATAAGCTAAGCAATCATGATAGCGGGGAATATCAGAAAAACAATATTTCTTATTTTGATTTTGCCAGACAAAAGTACAAATGAAAGAAAATCTGAATTTGTGAGAATATTTTGCACTGTAAAAATCAAAACACACTTCAAACATTTGTTTATATATATATATATATATATATTTAAATCACAGTCTATGTAAAATAAAATTATCAGATTCAAACTGTTACGAATAACATTGCTATTCGAATATATTTAATAGTTTGCTGTGTTAAACAGATCATTCTGAAATGTTATTAAAAGATAACAATAATGTTTGTTATGTGATTTGGTCTTAATCTTTAAAAAATATATCAACATTTCACAATGGGGACTGGGAATACCAGAAATTGATTACTTTTAAATGACATGGCGACTTAAAAACCGAAAGTTAGTGGCTACAGCAAAAAATTTGGCGACCGTGAATCTGCACCTATATTGAATTGTGAACTACTTTAGTTACTGAAAAATCAGGGTTGGCAAGTTTTTGACAGTGTGACGGTTTTAACCATGGTTTTAACCGTCATGTCAAAAACCCCTTTTTGACATAGTTTTCGACAACAACTGTCAAAAACCTAAAATTGAGTCCAAAAACTGCTTAAAATTATTTTTACAACTTCCAATTAACCATTTTTCATAATTTTTAGTGTTAGATAAATGTGTAAACTTTGTGACAGTTTTAGACATTAAAAACTACATATTCTGTATAAAATCAGGGGTCGATCCATGAAAAAGGTAAGGCTTAAAAAAATCATTACATTTAAAATATAAACTAATAAAACTATTAAATAGTACTTGCCGAGTTTCCCCCAGGCAGTTTCAGAAGGGTGCTGCACCCTGCCTACCCTTTGATTTACAAAATAGCACCCTTCTTGCCCCTCAGTAAAAAAAGTGTCTTTTCTCCTTCTTGTATTAAAAAATTTGCTTTCATTGAAAAAATTATTCAATGTTGTCTTAAAAAGAGTGCCCTGACTTTTAAATATTAAAAGTTGACTTTAAAAACCAAAAGTATGCTTTTAGCAATAAGTGCCCTCAAGAATCCAAAAAGTGCCCTTAAGAATAAAAAAATGCCCTTTTCTCACCAGCAGCACCCTGCCCTTTATTAAACATGGGGGGATATTCTGGTACTTGTATAATTTAATGTATAAAATTTCATATAAATAATATATTTATTTTTATATTGTTTTAATGTTTGTCCCCCCAAAAAGGTACGAATGATAATGAACAGAGGAATGTTTTTTCAACTAGGTAAATCATATTCAAAGGTTGGAGTACCATAGGTGAGATTTATTCCAACAGCAAAAAATGCCGAGACCAGAACTCTAACCTGGGTCTGCTCATTATGACCTAATTACATGGTATATATATGAGTTCCGTGTTGTATCACATTCATCATGTAAAAATGCTATGGTTATAGCTCAGATGAATAAAATTAGCGCTGCAGTTCACAGCCATGTCCAACAAATAAGAATGAATTATGCCAACTGGGATATCGTTGGGATAGCTCAGTAGGGAGAGCGTTGGCACGTGAAGCCAAAGTACCCAGGTTCGAGTCCTGGTCCTAGCATTTTTCGCTCTGTTGGAATAAATCTCAGCTATGATGCTCCAACCTTTGAATAAAAAAAGGGTATTTTATAATGTATAAAAATTAAATTTAACATAAAGAAATAGTTCTAAATAATTAAACTGAAACTATCATAATAAAATGTGTAAATATTGAAAATAACAAACCATCTTCTATTAAGTTATTGATTTAAAGAACGCTTAATTATATAGATTTCATATTATAATTCATTTAATTACTCAAAGAGCATTTGTGTTGCAATTGTAGTTTATATTTAATATTTATGAACAAAAGTAAACATTTAGAATCATTAAAAGTCTAGGTAACTTATGATCAGTCATTGAATAGTGGCCACTTTAGCTTTACACAAGCTTTTATTTATTTATTTATTTTAAGCATAAATTAGATTGCTAATTATTATTTTTTATAATAAACTGAATACTTAATAGTAATAAAGATATAAAAAATACTTTGATAAATGCATTTAATAGTAGTTTCAATATTTTTAGCTATTTTTCCTAGCATGGCAATTGACAAATAATTTGAATTATGATATATATAATTTTATTACAACTTAATTATAGTATGACTAAATAAAAATTATTTATATAATATATAAATTAATATTTAATCAGTTTTTAGTTTGATTTAACATAAAATATCAATGATTGCTAAAAAAAAAATGTGTATAAGGTTTTTGACGCTTTTCGACAGTTCTTGACGCTTTTCGACAGTTTTTGACACTTTTCGACAGGTTTTTGACATGTCACGTCAAAAACCACTTTTTGACGTCAAAAACCCAACCCTGTGAAAAATAGTTTTGGATTTACTATTACTATTTTAAATAATTTACAGGAGTGCACCAAATACTGCCCCATGTTCCTGGCCTGGGGTAATTCTCATCATTTATGCATACTGTTCTCATCATTTATGCATTGTTATTTTTCCTATTGCCATATTTCATAGATTTTTAATTATCTTATACTCTTATACTCTTTGAAATTTAACTGCAAAGTTAACTGTAACCACAGTGTAAGATTCTTAACTGTTAATGATTAATATTAAATATACTGAATTTTACTTTTATAAATTTCATCCCATTATTTTATAAATATTAATAACTATAATTATACAAAGAAAATTTCTTAACTGTAACTGCAATGTACTATTCACTTGCTAAGCACACAGTTTAGACAAACACCAAAAACAGTAGCACACTCAGACGTTCGGTGAAAGATTGATACAAAAGCTGCTGTCATAACCAATAATGATTTTCTGAAACTAGTCGCAGAACGTGACAGAGAAATAAAAGAAAAGGTTAATCAAGTGAAAAAGAGACAAGAAAGTAAGGGGATATGTAAAAGAAAAAAACATAAATCAGGACCCAGATGAACCACCAGATATGTCAACTGTAATTGAGCAGTTGAATAAAAATACATCATTGCAAAATGCAAAAAATGTAATTGAAAACATACATAATTTAATAGAAGAGCATAGATACTATGCTGTATATTATGATAAAGATCTGTTCTATGTTGGAAAAGTCACAAAGGTGGAGGGCAGTGAAGTGTGTGTAAAGTTCCTGGAAAGAGGAGACGGAAACTTGCGCTGGCTGAAGTAGATAGAATAGAGACAATTGACATTCGCTATATTTTTTATGGACCTATTGATTTGAAAGGTGTAGACCCATTCACAGCAGATATAGAAGCTATAAATATTGCATACAAATTGTACAAAAACTATTTTGGCTAAAGATGTGTTGAATGTATATGTTGATTAAATTTGTATTTAACCCTGAAATATCTAAGTAAAGTGTTTAATTAGCTATAGATAATAAAATTAATAATCTAATTAGTTTAATAAATTGTATTAATAATATACATAAAAAAAATTATGTATTTGCATCAAATATGTGAGTGACCAGTAATTACCCCATAAGTGTCCTGCAATTATCCCATCCCTGGGGTAAATCATGGTCACTAATTAACTATAATCATTCAAATTACCTGTGCATTATTGATAAAATAAATATTTTATTAGATGGACATCATGATGTGCTTATTCCATGCCAAAATTAGTAACTCTAGCTTAGATAGATTTTGTAATAATTGAATGTTGATGCTTTTTGACCAGGAATTACTCCGGGTGACTAAGTGTAATGTAATGTCTGTAATTTTAATGATTTAAATATAAATATCAAAATATGTTCAGACGTAATATTTTTGTTTACTTCAATAAACATTCGTTTGGCAATAATGGCAAGCTTGACAAGATGCTCGGGAGCATCTTGTATGAGGGACATAATATTTTTGGGGACTTTTCGGTTAATATACACACACACACATATATACATACATACATATATATATATATGTGTGTGTGTGTGTGTGTGTATGTACTTATGTATTTATATATGTACATCATATATCACTGGTGCCCTGCTAACCGAAAAGTACCCATTTTTGTTTACTTCAAATTCAATTTGTTGTTTATCGAACTTCATGAAGTGACTTCAAACTCTGCATATAAAAAGCAACTTTATACCTAAACAGAATCATAGAACACTTATCTGTAACCTAAAACCCTAATATATTGAAAAAGTGTTTAATATCTAATTTTAACAGAAAAATTAAAATTTCTAAAAAAAATTATATTTTTAAAGTGATTTTTTTTTTTTTTTTAATCATGTAGACTATAAAGAAACGCACTAGTGATAAAAATGAAAAAATGCTAGCCCTCTTATACTTTGAAAGTAACAGTGTAAAATCTGTATGTATTGGTAAGTTTTCCTTTACTTATTAATATTAGTAGTTAATGCTGCAATTAATAACAATTAACAGTGATTTTTGCATTTTTTATGAATTTGTTTATGCAATTTTTAGTTTTTTGCTTCCCACGACCAATTTTTGACGTACGTATAAAAAATTCGGTTTTATTCTTTTAGCCTAATATAGTACATTTTTTCAGTTTTTTATTTTTTTCTTGTCATTTGACAATTTATTGCTGGTTACAATGTTTTAACCCACTGTAATAAATTTTGCTCTCTGCAATTTTAGAATTTGTAGCTTTTTGCTTTGTGGCTATTTTTACACATTAGTAAAAGAAATCAAATTTTAATCTTTTAGTTGATAAAATGTTTCTTTTCAGAAAAGTTTACCCAAAATTCGTACTTTTTTAAAAAAAAATAATTTGCGATTGATTTTTAGATATTTTTCATGTTTTGTGGTGATTTTTTTACATTTATAAAAATAATTCGATTTCAAACTTTCAGCGTGAAATAGTAAAATTTCTCTTCAGCAGTTTTTTAAGTTTTAGCATATTTTTCTTTTAAGGGAGGGCATTTCGCTGTAAGTTTCGTAAAAAAAAATACTGATTAAGGAAACGTCCGGATTTTGGAAAATTCTGTATTTGAGACTTTGTACCGTAGTTCAAAAATTTTTGTGAAAATGGTTTATTGCTTTTTCTAAAAAGATTTGTATGTGATTAATATGTAAATAAATAAAGATGTTCTCAAATCAAAAAAGTCAACTTTGACACAAGCTGTAATTAATTTTTGTTTGGAAATGCATGAAATTAGCTGGTGTTTGTTATTCAGAAATTATGTGATCGAAAGACTTTTCCATTTTTTGGTAAACGCAGAAGATCTTTAAGAAAATACTGTCAAAGTTGGCATTTTCAACTGAATTTTCGGACGAAAGGAGTAGGGGAAACATGGGAGGTTTGACCTACCCTATCTTTTTCATATTTAAACATTTATTCAGCTGATGAGTATCAGATGGCAGCATGGCATGAAGCAAAATAACATATTGTTTCTGTTTGCCATTTACAAGCAGAATCAAGGAGAAATCACTTGCAAGTTATTTTCTCCTGTGTCATCTGTCATTAACATATATAAAAGTTAGTTGAATTGTTTGTGTACTTAGATTAACATACTAAAAGACAGTCTACTTATTTTTTACTTTTACTTTTTATTTTAATGTGTTTTTTACATTTTATTCCAAAATGGCTATTAAGGGAGGTTTGACCCATATCAATTCTGGGAGATTTGGCCCGGGTCAAACCTCCCATTTAGTTTAATTTGATGATCTAATATTTTTAAACTGTGCAACAGTTAATTAGTTTTTAATATAAATGTTTCTCTTAACTCGTATTGAAGAAATATTTTTCTTATATTCAAAGTTACTGAATGTAATATAAATATATTTGAAACACTTCTTGTTAATGCATTATTCTGATCAACCTAAATATAATTGAAGTCAGTTTTTTTTTTCACTTTATTAGGAGTTTTTAAGAACAACCCATCTTTAAATTTCTCACTCCCTAGCTAGTGTTTCTTCTTTTGTAACCTTTATTTTATATTTAATATGAAAATTCAATAAAATTAAACTAGAAATAACCATTTTTCTCCTAAATTAGTTTATAAAATGAACATTGCATAATAATTTTCTTATGGTTATTAAAATATGAGTTAACTAAAGAAACACAATATGTAAAAGATAAAGAAAACTGCATAAAATAATAAAAAGGTGAAGAAACAAATGAAAAAGCAAATAGATTTGTCTTTAGACAGTGAAACTGAACAAGAAAATTTTCATGTTTGAAGTGCTGAAATGATTTTGAAAACTCCCAAACTGGAATTGAAATTGGAGATTGTTATGGCAAAATTTACAACCAAATCTAGTTTACTGCATTATAATATTTGTGTCATGAAAGTAACTGAGGATGGATTTTCTGTAAATTTTCTCAGATCTGATGCATGTAGTTTAAGTTTTATTTACCCTGAAAAAGATGTTGCAACAGGGTCCGAAAGAGGCTACTTCACTCACGCAAAAACACCCAGACACTAATGTTAAGTCTATGGGATAATTTTTTTTTAAATATCTCGTTTGTATTTAAATATTTTGAAATGGTTTTCCTTTTGCATTTAACTGAGATCAATATCTATGCATGCTGTTTTTTTCTTTCTTTGGTTGCAGGTATTTTATGAGGATACTTTCACTTTTGGAACCAGTTCTGAAAGTGAAAGTATCCGAATAGATAAAAAACCTTTAAACAAAATCGAAAAAGTAAAAAATAGCATGTATAGAGATCAACCTCAGCTATCTGATGCAAAAGAAAAATCATTTCAAAATATTTAAATACAAACGAGATATTTAAAAAAAATTCTCCCACAGACTTAACATTAGCGAGCAAGTGTTTTGGCATGAGTGGAGTAGGCACCAAAAGAATTGTTTTAGAAATGAAATTTGTCTGTAACATGTCTATCAGAATTTTTACTGATTCAAACTAAATTCATTTTACAATTTTTGTTAAGATTATTTATTATTTTTAATCATTAAATAAATATTTGGTATTTTCAGACATAATTATTGCCTGTAGCTTGTAATAACATTTCTTTAGACATTTTATTATTGTTGTATACAGTTTTTAATAACTCTTAATTCCTGTGGGTCAATCCTTCCTCATAGTGGGCAGCTTCTAGACTCTTGAAAAATCACTAATCAAAAGGATAGTTCATAATTTAAATAGAAAAAAATAGTGTAAAATGATGCCAAACATTATAAGCTAGCAAATAATGTCAACATGAAAATTTTATTATGTTTAAAAAAAAAAAAAAATAGAAAAATATTTTTTTGTAAAACGGGTTAAACCTCCCATGTTTCCCCTAAAACTAGCCAGGCAAGGGAGAACAGGTTAGCACATGACCCCAAAATCACTTATAAATCAATAAATAATTTATCAAAAAATGGAAAACGTTTTTCGATTCTAAATAACTTTCATAGTCAGTCCAGCCAATTTTGTACCATTATGTTTAAAAATTAGTCAGTAAATGTGTCAGAAAGTTTCGTGATGTTAATCCTTTAATTTTTACATCTACAATACTTTTATTAATGATTTAATAATTTTATCCAACGTATAAGATAGGGTATGAAGAAAATTTGGAAAAACTGAACACTGTACAGTATATTAGCTGTTAAGTTGTAATGTGATTGTTCTTGTGCTAATATAATTGTTTGATTTTTGTTTGTAGTTCACAACTGCAATTATAGTTTGATTTCCTTTCTCCTAGGAAATCCTTTTGAGCTGGCTCCTGTATGCACAGTATTCGTTGGGAAGGAGACGTTTGAAGCCAGTATCCCATTTGATGGTATCCCCTCATGTGGTTCTCATCGTTTAAAAGTTATTACTGCTCATCCTAAAGAAGACTGTGCTACATTGGAATTTATTCAGAGGTATTATATATATATATATATATATATATATATATATATATATATAATTAGAATTTGTGTATGCATTCATTTATTTCTTCTAATACATATTTTGGAGTTCTGGCAGTTTTCTTTATCACTTGGTTTATTTATAAGTATGTGTTAGGGATGATATTTAATAAATGTTCATTGGGCAATTTGCCAACAAAAACAACAAAAACTAGAAAAAAAAAGCTTGATTTAATAAATATACTAAAATATTATAATTTTGTATATATTATAATTGAGACTTAAATCAGAATATTAATTGGATATTTCATTAATATTAATTTGATTAATTAAAATAATTTTCATTGATAATAGCAATCGAAAAATAAGTACAACATAATCAATTTTGTAAATAAATTTGTGTGATGGAGACATGAAGTAAAAACTTTTTTTTTCTTTCAAATTAATGTAGTAAATGTTGCCTTTGAAAGTAATATAGTGTATGTGTATATATATATATATATATATATATATATATATATATATAATTAGAATTTGTGTATGCATTCATTTATTTCTTCTAATACATATTTTGGAGTTCTGGCAGTTTTCTTTATCACTTGGTTTATTTATAAGTATGTGTTAGGGATGATATTTAATAAATGTTCATTGGGCAATTTGCCAACAAAAACAACAAAAACTAGAAAAAAAAAGCTTGATTTAATAAATATACTAAAATATTATAATTTTGTATATATTATAATTGAGACTTAAATCAGAATATTAATTGGATATTTCATTAATATTAATTTGATTAATTAAAATAATTTTCATTGATAATAGCAATCGAAAAATAAGTACAACATAATCAATTTTGTAAATAAATTTGTGTGATGGAGACATGAAGTAAAAACTTTTTTTTTCTTTCAAATTAATGTAGTAAATGTTGCCTTTGAAAGTAATATAGTGTATGTGTGTATATATATATATATATATATATATATATATATAATCAGTTTTCCCCAGACAGTTTCAGAAGGGTGCTTCACCCTGCCTGCCTTTTGGCTTACAAAATAGCACCCTTCTTGCCCCTCATAAAAAGAATTAGCACCCTTCTAGCCCCCTCCAGTAAGATATTTAGCACCCTTCTTACCCCTCAGTAAAAAAAGTGCCCTTCTCCTTTTTGCATTAAAAATTTTGCTTTCATAGTAAAAACGGACTCAATGTTGTCTTAAAAAGAGTGCTCTGACTGTTAAATATCAAAAGTGGCTTTTAAAATCAAAAGAATACCTTTAATAATTAAAAAAATGTCGATAAGAATCTGAAAAGTGCCCTCAAGAATCCAAAGAGTGCCCTCAAAAATAAAAATGTGCTCTTAAGAATAAAAGAAGTGCCCTTTTCTCACCAGCAGCACCATGCCCTTCTTTTAAACCTGGGGGAAACTGATATATATTATATATATATACAGTAGGCTCTCTCAAATCCGCAATTTTCTAAAATCTGCACATTGCTTCAGATGTAAACAGTGAAACTTACAATTCAGATAATGACAATTATGTGATATTTTACCAGTGTTACGTCAGTAAATAGAAAAACATCCTTTAGAAAATCATTAATACAATATTCAGGGAAATTATTGATATAATTCAATAGAATTTTATTTCCAACTGTGATAATTCAACAATGGCAAGTTATGAGATGAATAAAAAATCAACTACTTTGACATTGTACAGTAGACTCTTTCAAATCCGCACAGGTTGTGCGGATTTTAGAATTTTGTGGATTTCTGGTCACTGTTTTGTTTACATTTTTTAAACAGTAATTTGAATGTAATAATGCACTCAAAATTATCATGAATGCTTACAATAAAGTAAAATATTAAAATAACTATGGGAAATAATGTAAATGTTACATGAATAATTAATAATACATGACTAAATATGCATAACAATGATGAGATAATTTTTTCTTGAATTATTCAATAAAACTCGCCTCTTAAAGGTACACTAGTAATTTACATCAAAACCATAAAATTACAAAATTGTATTAGATGTTTGGCCATATTTAATAAACAAAAAAGCTTGATTAATACATAAGTGTATTTGATAAAAAGATCAATCACCACTCATATCAGTGTTATCTTGAAAATTTTCGGAAATAAATTTACACTTTCTTTATGAGAAAGCAAGTGTTCTATGATGTTAACTAGAATTACATAATAAAATGAGTACGGAATGATATAAAAATAAAAAAACTTGAATTTCTCCCCTATATCTGAATTGTAAGTTTCACTGTTTACATCTGAAGCAATGTGTGGATTTGAGAGAGTCTACTGTACAGTTTTTCAATACACACAAATAAAACTTTTAAAATGAGAAATTGTTTTTTACATAACTACTATTTTTAACTTTCAATAAATGTGATATTAATTTGCGGGGAAAAAAAAAAATATATATATAATATATAACAGAAATTGCTTTAATATTACATATATTGTTTCAGAAGTGATACTTAAGAAAATTAATTATTATGACTATATTCATGGTGCAACTGTGCCCCTTGTTTGGTATGAAATAAAAAAATTCGCCTAATTAGTGTGCTTTTGCATCTTGTCTCCCAGAGTTATCACTTCCTGAGAAGACACTGCACAAGAGTACCAAATTCAAGATGACGAATACGTTATTTAACAGCTTACACTTTATGCAAAACACCAAAAACAATTGTTTCACTTAAAATTCATATTTCTTCAAAAGAGTGAGAAAGGGGGGAGGGGGGAATTTAAGCAAATGATATATTTTTAATTTTCAACAGTGAAATTACTCTTGAAAATTACACAATATTAAACACCTGACTTTTTACATTGTTGTCAAAGTGTAAGACCAACAGAGTGAAAAATGTCCAAGCCAGGAATCTAACCTGGAACCTTGGAATAATGCTCTACCATTGAGCTACAAGGACTATATTTAGCCCAGCATAGGTAAACACATTGTATATTCTTCAAGCTTTACGTTTGTAGCTGAATTTTTAAATGTGGAAACAATAAAATTATTAGGGATAACATTTACTTAGAACATCTATTGGAAGATAACTTCATTAAAAAGAATCTTTTCTGGTTTTGTTTCATTTAAACTGCCTAACAGGTTAGGGAATGAAAAGGCAGACAAACTTAGATTTATGTTGAAATTTTTCAATAAAAACAAATTTTGTAATTAAAATTTTGTTTCATAAAACATATTTTCCTTAAACTTGATACTAAATGTTATAGTTTGTTTTTGTGAGTGTAAAATGCAATTTGTTACATAAATGGGAAAAAAAAAAAGGAATGATGCTTTTAGAATATTGTTTTATTAAATTTTCATGCTAAGTGCAATGTGTTTGTTTCTATTTTATATTGATTCTGAAAATATTTAATATCAAGTTGACTATTTTGAAAATATCAGATATTATATAAAAAATATCTGATATTTTTAAAAATGATATTTACGAACCTCTTGAAAGTACTGTGTTAATTGAAATAGTTTTGAAAAAACATATATACCAAAAGATTAAATTACCTCAGCTGTGAGTGTAAGATGGGGTGGGGGGGGGGGACTTAACAAATCTTTGCTGGCAGCAAGCCAATATTACGTGCCACATATATTATTTTTTTTAAAGCATTTTTTGTTACTGCCCAGTCTTAATATATATATATATTTATTTAGAAGGGCCTACAAACATTTGATTTTATAGGCACCTAAAGCCCTGGGACATTAGGGCCCCATGCACATTTCATGTTATGGGCATGTAATAAATTATTTTTAAATTTAAATTTTCTTCAAATTTAATTAACTGCAACGTGATTATGGGCACAAAGTGCTAGGGGCCTTTCAACATTTGTTTTTTATAAGAATATCATTTTTAAATCTTCAGTAAAATAAAAATGCTTTTTTTCAAATGTACTTTGGTATATTTTTATTTTAATAAAATTAGATTCATCAATGTATACATTATGTTGTTATTGTTATCTTCAAGTTTTATGAGATTCTTAACAGTTTTTATCTTTACAGATGCTTTCTGAATATAAACCCAGAGTGGTACCAAAGAGCAAGAATGTTACACGTAAAGTCTGTCGTGGGAGCAAAGTCTTCTAAGTTACCTGTGAATTATACCTCTGGAGGTGCCTAGTCAGATGAAGGTGTCGTCACCCGATCTAGGTTCTAAATTAAGAGACCAATTTGCATAGAGATGGCATGACGTATGTGTGTGGGGACCTCTACATAGCCGTCCTGCCAGAAATGGCCAATGGATACGCGGCATCTCTTCAGTGGCACTATGCGCCCCGGTGCCAGGCACTAAACTCGTTTAAGCTAGGGAAACCTGGCAGGTAGGGGCCTGGTCCCCGGTCTCAAAAAAAAAAAAAAAAAAAAAAAAAAAAAAGCAAGAATGTTAAAGAAACACCAAGTTTTTAAACCTAAGGTTGTAACTTTGCTAAAAAGTATAACAGACTTTGTAAAAATAATTAATTGTATTCTAGAAATGTTAATAAAAAAGTTATTTGTTTATATTTAGTTGTGCTTATGTTCAGATATTTTCTTATGAGAAAAGTTTAATAGGGTATATTAAGCAAAACTAGTCTTTATCTCTTAGAGTTTATTAACCCTCTAAGCGTTTAGAACGTAATATTCCGTTCACTAAGCTCCAGGTTTCACTGCAATATATGCAATGTTTAAGATAATATAATTCTATAGATTTAATGAATTTTCAAAACATTGAAGAATGATTAATACTCTCAAGGGTTACATTCATATTTGTAATTAAGTTATATTTTAGCATTTAAAACAAAATACAGAGAAAACAACATTACAATTTTACCCTTTTTCAAAACGCTCAGAGGGTTATGCAAATTTTATCTGCAAAAGGAAATTTTTATCTTCCACACCAAATCAGTTAGTAACTAAACCTGACCATTTCAGATTTTGATGAAATTTACAGGAATTATGATATATTCTTATAATTTTTTTTTATCTCTGTAAATTTTCGTACAATTAACTCTTTAAATTTAGAAAAATCATCATTTTTTTTTTATTTGTAAAAAAGTTTTGAATTTTTCAAGGTTTATCAAGCGTAGGAAGTTGTTTGACCTCTCATTTTAAAGAGAATTTAATAAGGTTTAATTTGATATGCAATTGGACTATGCTTAATTAAAAATAAATTAATTAAAATTTAAAATTATTTTTTTTAACTTTTGAAAAAATTTTCTTTTCTCATATTATAAATTTTAAATCCATATTTTCAGAGTTGGATCTCAATGGGATCAACAGTTAATGGTAAAAAAAAATTCCCGGCTGGGGTTGCTATTTTAAACTTGGCACCTCATTAAATTTATCATTGGGCTGAAGACAATATTCTTATTAATTTTCAACATTATTTTTTTCATAACTGGTGATCCCATTGAGTTCCCACTCTAAAATTTTCAGATTTAAAGCTTATAATATTACAAAAAACATTTTCAAAAAATTTTAAAAATTTAATTATTAATTTAACCAAGAATAGTCAACTTGCATTAAATTAAACCTTGTGAAATTCTCTTTCAAATGAGGGGTCAAACAACTCTACGCCTGATAGAACTTGAGAAACTCAAACTTGAAAACATTTATACAAGCCAAAAAATGATTTTTTGAAATTAAAAGAATTCATTGTATGAAAAGTTAATCAGATAAAAAATATAACAGTATATTCTCATTTATATTAAGATGGATGATTCCTGAAGGTTTTGTTAAAATCTGAAATGGTCAGGTTGAATAGTGAAAATTTTTAATTTATTTGACATAGAATGACTCAAAGTTGTATTATAATTAACAATATAATTGATTGACTATTACAAAATATTTCCTTCATATGAAATAAATTTTGGGTCACATCACGATTTTATCTTATAAAGTACATTGGAATAGTTTATCTCTCAGATCTGAATAAAAAAAAAAGTTATATTTTAACTAAATACATTTATACATTTAGATTAAAAAAGAAAAATCTTTGTACTGGTACTCGTTAGTGTACTCCATTTTTAAAATTTTGTCAATAAAATTTATTTCTGTTACTCAAATTTTCAAATATCTCATCACAGAAAACTAAGTGACCACCTGTTCAATTTGTTAAAAAATGTTTTTCAATTAGGGTTGCAATTAGGAATGATTTATTTTATTATAAGATTGCACATATGACCTAACTCTATGACCGCATCCTGTGGATCCAAATAGTAGTCATGGTCTTCAGTAAATATTCTAAACTAGGGCAAACTTTGAAAGTATTGTCATAATTCCTTTCTCTGCTGGATTTGTCCGATAACTCCTAATTTCTTCTGATGGTGTTTACTGATTTTCAAATTCTATAGCAAAATATCCTATTTTTAAACAACTTTTGAAGAAATCATTGCAATTAGAGTATAATATTGACATCTTTAGATTGTGATTGTAGTGAGGCATTAAAAAAATTTTTTTGAAATAAAAAAATCCTCCCTCCCCGCTCTCTTCTTGAAGTGGGGCTAAAAGATAAAGTTGTCATTACTTTAAATAAAAGCTCGAAATCTACTGTTTATTTTTTTAGGAATTACTAAATTTTCTTTTCTGAAAGTTTTCAGTTATGAAAACCAACAATGAACTGATAAATTTACATTAAAATGCTCGTTAAACCAAATAAAACTGATGAATATACAACAATAACTTGCTTGATTAACAGACTACTGTTAATTAAACAGATTATTGTTCTATATTCAACAGCTTTATTTGTGGTCCCAAGGCTGTTTGGGACAGTTTAATTTTACTTGATCATATATTACCATTTATTTTATGGTTTGTCAATGTTAACTTAGCAGCTTAAATCAATTACAAAATGGTACATTGTGAATTTTACAGTTTAATTCATTTACAAGACAGCATATTACCATTAATTTCACAATTCATCCGTGTACATTTAACGGTTGAAATCTCTTACAAGACTATATTACTGCTAAATTTATGGTTTATTACTGCTAATTTAACGGTTTTAATCTGTTACAAAACTGTACATTACTGCTAATTTTATGGTTTATTACTGTTAATTTTATAGTTTTAACCTGTTGCAGAATTGTACATTACTGTTAATTTTATAGTTTATTACTGTTAATTTTACGGTTTAATTCCATTATAAGACAGTATATTACTGCTTATTTAACGGTTTATTACTGTAAATTTTGCGGTTTTAAACTGGCACCCCAGCTGCCGGTTTTATACCGTAAATCAACAGTTTTTTTTTTGCAGTGTAGAGCACACAGCGCAATAAATTAAGAAGTTTTGATTTATACATTTGTATTTGATTTGTTTATGTACTTTTTACTGAAAATTAGCAAATTATGCACTATCACGAATTTTAAAATATTCATATAATCTTCCCAATTTTAAACTAGTTACTGTTAGAATCAAGAGACATCTACTATAAGTTTGAGGTTCGTTTCAAACTTTTCGACATTCCTTTAAATATATTACGCTAATTGCATGAATTATAATTACTTTTTTACACAATGCTGGCGAAAACTATATTATTCTTAAACTTTCCTCTTTAAATTGCGGTTTAGTCAAAAGTGTTAAAAATTTATATTTTAATTGACTTGATAAAACTTTGATAATTCTGAAAATATGTTTGCAGTATTTAGTAGGAAATCGAGGAAATGAAAAATCATGATAAATATCATGCAAAATAAACATAATTAAAAAATAAGAATTCCTCTTTATTTTAAATACAATTCATTAAAATGCAACTTATAGAAATAGTTTTTTTTTAGACATTTTAAAAGTGTATGTAGGAAGGGACTATAGATATTAAATCTTTGTGAAATCTTAGAAAAAGTATAGTGAATGATTAATATAAGAATGTATAGGCATTCTGTTATGAGAATAAATTAGGGAAATATATTAATTCAATTATTTCTAATGAATAAAACTTACACACTGAAATAATGATACTGAATTTAGATTAAATATGAAATTCTGGATTATTATTATTTTTTATTTATTTATTTATTTTTTTGCATAAAAATCAGTAATTATACTAATAGCATGCAAAAAAAAAAAAAAAAAAAAAAAAAAAATCCAAATTAATAGCAATGAAATCAAATGAAAGTGTTAATTGTCTGGCAATGAATATCATTATGTGTTAGATTTATTTGAACTTCTGAACTAGGCCTACACAGACTACGTGTATTTTTTTTTTAATACACGTTTTTAAAGAAGATTTTTCATCTCAATTCATCATGAGATAATATTTTATCGCTAATCATTTATTCGTTATCTTTGCGAAGTACTGAATCTGGATTACATGAGGCAAATGATATTTTTATTATAAAACACCGTAGCACTGAACTATGATGAAATATAGTCGATCACATTCTTGAGAAACTCAGTTATCTTGGGTTGAACCTTAAGAATCGTAACACAATTTTTTTGAAGTAAACACAAATTTCTAAAATGTTATTTTTGTATATCACATCACACTTAGACAGGAAATTAGCTTGTAACACAGCGGCATTGACTCGCAATCACGTGTACGGATCTAGAATTACTGATGACACAAATCTTTCGAAGACAAACACTTGATCAACTCCAGTGAATAATGCTGGGACACCAATTTAAGCTTGGAAGTTAAAATGGTATTTTTTACACTATTTCTGATGGCTCGACATCAGAAGGGGAACACTACTCTATTAAAAAATTATGAAAACCAGTCCACAGAGATGAGAGAAAGACGATATTTAGAAGAGTTCCCATTTTGAGGCAGAAGACACTATTTCGCATGCAGTTCCTTTATGAAGTAAACAGGATAACTGTGATGTTGTAATAAGAACAATTTGAAACTCATGTTCTTCCTAAAAACTATAATGCTTTTGTCAGCATCATCATAATACGGGAATATATGCCGGGCAAACTACCTTAATCGAATTTCAACTCAAGAGACTTTACAAGCCGTGTTGCCAAACCGGTAGTAGAAAGGCAGGAGGAAAAATTCCTTCTCCGTTGTCTGGCTCCCTGGACTACTGCTAAAAGAGGACGAATGCAATTGTCAAGGATTTCGTCTTGCGTAGAGCATTTCGACGTGTTTAAATTACTAAGGCTATGTTTACCTCGGCGGATGCTAATTACGTGGTTTTGTCGCTGGCTGTTTTTTAGGAGAATTGATAATATAGGGATGTTTTCAGTTTGCTAGAAGTATAGTAGTGTTGAATATTATTACATTATGTTATTTAGAGAATCTTTTATTTTGCAGTTTATAAAATAAAGCTTGTTGAAATACAATTTTTATACCCATTATTTTCCATTATCATATTGTATGCAATATCTCATTATTGTATCAATCTAATATAATGAGCCATTTCCATTATTTTATCATTCTTAACAACTTTAATTTCTAAATTTAGAATAAAACATTAAACTAGTTTCAGACTGTCATAACTTTTTTTTTTTTTTTTGTAAATTACGTCATTTAACGGAAACAGGTAGGAAATTTTTGCACAAATAATATTTTCACCAAGAAACAGCTGCTCTCTGATCCATTTTTGTTTTGTTACTAGTTATTGTCAAACTAATAAGAAAATAATGTAGTTTATTTAATGTATACTAACGTTTATTCTTTGAAAGTTTAAATCTTCTCAAAGTTCTATTTTGCATTTTTATTAACTTAAAGTAGATTTTCTTGAATGGAGCACACTTCATTAAAGCTATTGTTTTGATTTCAAACATTTTATTAATTTTTTTCTTCCGTAAAATCTGTTGAAAGATCATCTGGGAATACAATTTTTTAACAAATATTTCTTAATTAGAACACAAACTTTTTTCTTCAAATACACATATTAAAGAGTATTATAGTATTAAGTATTACAAAGTATTATGCTACTAAGTATTAAAAAGTATTAATGTATTAATACAACATACTTTTCAATAAGTATTTTCTCTTTGACGTGTTTGGTCAATCTAAATGTTTATGTCTGTTCAAATTTATTTACGAAATTACATATTGCTTGCTCTTAGAATCATATTTTATTTATGTTTTAGAAAACTTTGATGATATAAAAATTTGTATTACATCAACATAATCCAATACATCAACTTTTAAGAACGCTGAGGGCGGACTGGGTCTCCCAGTGAAAAAACATGTGTGAAATCGAAAATAATTACGTGATTAACACCTGCGTCGCGTTGACAATCTTCCCAAAATCCTTTCAGACAGTATTAATCAATGTTTAGAGTTGAAGTTCGCGATATTTTTTATTTGTTTTCTTTCATTATTTTTATTGGTAAGTGACCACTGGCGTACGGAATACGTGAATATGTGTAATTTATTCCAAATTCTTTCTTAATTAAATTAATCTTAAAAAAATGAAGTTATACACTTTTATAGTATTAATAGGCATTTCATTGTGCAGAATAACTTAAAATTTTGATATTTATTATAAAAAGCTTTGTCATATATAGCCCGCAGTTCGTGTTTATATGTTACTACAAACAGTCCGTGTTATATTAATTCTAATTAAAGCAGTCTTTGATTGTAAATTTTTTGTTCATTATTTTCATACAAAAATTGTACTAGATAGGAACAACGAATGTTATTAAAAGTTGATATTTAGTATTTAAAAGCTGTTAAGCTTGTACAGTACAACGAAGGTGTTTTCATGTACTGCAATCCGTATGTGTTTTTAAATGTTAACAGTGTAAAAAAATATTGTTTTTACTATGTATATTTCGACTTTTTTAAAAGTTTGTATATGAGAATAATGTACCTTTAATATTCCGCTGTGTATTTTCTAGATAGATAATATTCTTAAATTTTAATAACTTACGGATAACTAAGTAATGCATAAAATATCATTAAATAACCGTAAATATTATAATTTATTAAACACCTGTAATGCAAACAAACCATTAATGAAAAATAATTTGAATCAAAAATGCCCTATATATTTAAATAATATATTCTAATTCTGGCTTGCAATAATAAAACTTTAATATGTTAAAGTTAAAATAATTTATTGTAGCATTTATCAATAAATACATTTTTAAATCATTCAAAATTATGCTTTGACAATATTCATTATATACTACGTATTTAAAAATGTTTTACATTGGTATAAAAAAGTTTATTAATAAACAGAACTGTATTAGGTAAATATTTTTTTCACAAAATAAAAAAATTATAAAATTGTTCTTAGCTGTAACGTTTACAATATCTAATATTATTTCATAATTCATGTATAATTTTTATTTTTGAGGGGTAACATAATTTAAAACCATTTCTACAATTGTTTAACTGTAAATATTCATATTTAATTAATAATAAAGTATTTGCATTTGAAATCCTGAAACATGCTATACTTCTAAAACCAGTAATTGATTATCGAAAATATACGTTTATGCATTTTTTATGAATGTAAATGTGACTTTCCTCAAGTAGAAATTTATGCTTAGAAAAACTTCGGTAATTTTTATCAATCCCAGCTTTTTACATTTAGAAAATATCTGCGAAACCTCTAGAGAAAAAGAAAATTTTACCCATTGACGAGAAAAACATACTCATTATTGTTACTTCGGAAATGTAATACAGCGGATATCTAAAATTTCGGAGTTAAGGTAATATAGAAAAAAGCTTGGATGTGTGCCATATAGAAAAACTATAATTGCATTTCATCTAAGCAGCTTGTATCTAGTTTCTATGGAAAGGTAACATGTAGTGTAGATTTTCCATTCTTCTTTGAAATAGTTTCTGATATTTAACTTAGATAGTATTTATAATTTCTAAAAGCTAGATTTCCCCCCCTAAGAATACGCACAATGTTAGTAAAAATAGATTAATTTCTAAGAAAAGGGATTCAGGTTACACCCCTTTCGAAATTGAATTATTAGCAGATAAAACAGCCTATTAATTATTTCTTAACTATTTCCTTAATTATTTCAATGGGTTATTTAAAATATATTTGTAATTCTAAAAATGTATTTCAAATTAAAGTGTTGTCACGCCTATAGATACAGCATGCTCATTAGTGTCACTTCAAAAAAGTAATAATGATAAGCTCTAAAATTTTCGGAGTTAAGGTATTATAGAAAAAAGCTTGGATGTGTGCCATATAAAAAATCTTTAATTACGCTTCATCTAAAACGATTGTATCTAGTTTCTGTGGAAAGATAAATTTCACTCTATATGTTTCATTCATTTTTTAATTCTTTTCTTATATTCAAAATACAAAATATTTAGAATTTTTAAAATCTAGCATTATTGTAAAGATAAATTCATTTATAACGAAGTTTTCTAAGTTATACTTCTTTGGAAATATAAATAGTAACTGATTTTACATCTTAACGATGATTTCTTAATATAATGACCAATGGGTTATTTTAAATATATTTGTGATTCTAAAAACGTATTTCAAATTAAAACGTTGTCACGTATAATTATTATTACATTTATAACCGTAAATATAATAAATATATTAATTATAATACTTCCCTCAAAGGGATTAGTCTGAATGATATTGCTGAGAACATAGGGTTAACAAATACGATAGAAAGAAGATACGATAGAAAAAGAGCAAATTAAATGATAGAATTGCAAAATATCATATATAAACTTATATATTCTGTTATGTTTTCATATATATATATATATATAACCAGGGCTTAACAAATGCGGTCGACAGGTCGCCACTGGCGACCAAGATTTTCTGTCTGGCGACCAAATTTTTTAATCTGGCTTTTTATGTATTTTTTATTTATTTCATTTATATATATATATATATATATATATATATATATATATATATATATATATATATATATATATATATATATATATTAATCAACTTACGAAATGAACACAAACCCTTACACCCACTCTCATCCTTACTCGTGCGCAGCAAACAGTGATTTTTCTCTTCTATCGTTATTTTAATAGAAGATCTAGGTTTAAATGCATTTATTTCCCACCTCAAGCACAAAAAACGTCATTCTTTTACGTTATAGCTAGGTAGCATGCCACGTGTTTAGAATGTGGGAAGAGGGGCTGGGGGGAGGTTTCAACAAAACAGCAAGAAATCGTGATAATCTAGCCTCTGTGACGGCATCTAAAATTGGATACAATGATACAAAATGTTCAAGGTCTTTTTTGTTTCAAATCAGATTTTTGTACTTCGAAAGTAAAACTGATTAATCAATCACATTCATTTTAAAGAACAATAACATTTAAGTTAAGTGATTATAAGTAATTCATTTGAAGTAAATCTATAAAACTTAATTAATGTTTGAAGAATAACTAATTTTAATAAAATTAAATAATACGTATTGTTTAAATATTTCCCCCTTCGTAAAATGCATGGCGTTTTTATTATTTGCACACCGCACACATTTCACAATACGTAGACGCCACCCTGGTTTGTAGACGATTTCAACTAGTCTATATGGCGTAGAAGATTGAAGGTTTGCAGAGACTGGCTATTTAAAAATAATAATAATAATTAACAAATATTAAGTATCCTTTTTTTTTGTTTGGTAACAATTTATTTCGTCAGTGAATTTTTTTGCGCTGCTTCGTCCCATGGAGCCCTAGAATCTTTTTGTATTTCAGTCTTCTTTTTTAGCACTTTCCAACCTAGTTGAAAAGTGCTTATGACTTCGGTTTGTCTGGCCGTCTGCCGTCTGGCCGTCTGGCCGTCTGGCCGTCTGGCCGTCTGCCGTCTGCCGTCTGTCCGTGCTCTAACTCCCGTAAATATGCTCGGATTGCTCTACAATTTTTATATGTTATTGTCGTTATCTATAGCATGTTCCCTATTTCAACGGAAGTGTGTAGCACTTATAGTTTTTTTACAGGGACACTCAAAAGAATTCCGTTACATTGCGGTCTATGGGGAAAAATCATTTGCGGTTTATTTAAATAATGTTTCACTATTTTAAACGCATTGCAATTTATATATATTACTAAGGTGCATTAGAAGAAGCTTAATATGGAACAGGGTGTGCATAGCACTTATAGTTACTTTACAGGGACAGTCAAAATAATTCCGTTACATTACGTCTATGGAGAAAAATCGTCTGCGGTTTATTTAAATAATGTTTCACTATTTTAAACGCATTGAAATTAAATAGATCACTAAGGTGCATTACAAGAGACTTACTACGGAATATTGTTTGTATAGCAGTCATCGTTCATTTACAGGGACACGCAAAAGAATTCTCTACTGTCTGTTAACAATAATTCCTGGAAGTGCGTTTTAAGTTATTGAACGCGATTTTAATTTTAACTTGCTTTTTGTCTATTACGTGGTGTGTATAAATTCTGTAGATCCTATACAGGGCAGCACAAAAGTTCGCGAACACATTTCTGTTTATTGACAAACTCCAGACGGAAAATTTTAAACTGTGCTACGCGTTTGCTAACTGAACTAAAATTATCATCCTATGTAGTCTATATACAAATCTATAGATCCTATACAGGGCTGAATAAAAGTATTCGGATATTTTTCCGAATATTGTATATGTTGGAAATTCATGAAATTATGTTTTTAAATATGTTATGCGTTTTCTAAATTGTTTACTTAGATGTTAGCTTTTAGCTTATTAAACGGTATGATTTGTACAATTATTTTGGAAGCGTTGGAAAGTGCTATATAATCTATGCTTGACGCATGATTTTTCGTTCTTGTTTTATGTTATAAGAGACGTCTGGAGACGTATGTTTCATTATGGAGAATTTATAAAAGTGATAATAATGAACAAAATGATGGCAAACAGCAAAATTTTACAAACACGTAAAGTTTTTTATTATTTGAGCCTCTTTATGTGTAAAAAGAAAGATTATTTTTTTAACAATTATAGTTGCCTACAATTTCTGTCAAGAGCAGCATTTGTTACTCATCTTAATCACAATCTTAACTTAAAATTCTCATAAGATGTTTCATTATAGGTGTTGCAAAGTCCCAAAATATTAAGAAATAAACTTAGAAATTATATTCAAGCAAAAAAAAAAAAAAAAAAAAAAAAAAACATTTGTAACTTTTATTTCTAATTTGGCAAAAATGAGTTCATAAAATGCATATTTTAAAATAACAAAATCAGAAGTATTTGACCGATTTCGACTGGAAAATAGGCAAAAAAAAATTGTTTTCCTGTTTCACTATTTCATCAATACCCCACCTCATTAGATACAGATTTTGGAGTACTCAACTATCAAGACATTTGAAGCATTCGGCAATCAGCATTTCCCGAACCTTCCGGTTAATTCAGCCTTTACAGTATATATATTTTTTTTCAGAGATATATAAGTTTGTTAAGTTTCATTATAAAACTTGGTTTATATGTGTTAAATGTTAGTGTGTTTGTTTGTATAATTATGTACTGTGCTAACTATGTAACTAGTAATTCTAAACTTTTTTTTAATTCATAGTAATTAAAAAACAATGGTGGTGGTGTGGGGGGAGGTAAAATATTTTTGTACTGGCGAATAGAAAGTTTTGCTGGCTACCAGATTTTGCACTGTGTATGAGTCCTCGTTTTCACTCAGACAATTATTTCTATGATTATAATTATATTATTATTTTTATTATTATTATTACATACGTATTTATAATAATAAAAATTATTATTACTATAATTATTATTAGATGTATGTCTCGTTTATGTATTCAAGATTTAAGCTATACATTCTTCGTTCCCTTATAATTGTTGTGCAGTAGATAATTCCTATATCTTTGATTTTATAGGACTTGTTCTAAGTTGCAAAGTTATCTCAAATGCTTTACTGCAACAAATCAAAAGTTATTTGCATCAAAAGAGTTACTTCTGTAAAAATTACGAATTAAAATTATTATATGATGCAATCCTATAAAATGTATTTAGAACACTTTTGCGTTGCTATAACAAGTTTTTTTTTTTGACCAAAATTTACAGAGTAATAATACTGTAAATTATATATTTTTTCAGATGTTTCGTGCTCAAAAAAATTGAATACTATGTTTTAAGATAATCCATCCATGTACGTAGGACTATGCAGTATGCATGTACCTAGTATATATGCATGAATGTATGTAACTGGTATGTATGAATGAATTCATGTATCTAGTATGCATGTACCCAATATGTATGTATGAATGTATGCATCTTGTATTTAAGTAACTAGGCACTAATAGCTTGATAGCTAAATAAGGTAATGTAAACGAATAACACGTGTGTAAGTGTGATCGAAGAAGGGTTTCGCATAATATTACTTTCAAAACACATTATCTTTTCTTTAATAAATTCAAATAAGATTCATAAAAAAAAATCATGTTTTTATAAAGTAAAAATTCCGGTCTATTTTTCTCGTTTTTTCGAATATCTGAACCGGCCCGCTATTTTACTCTGTCATAATAATATCTGTCATGTGGACTAAATGCGATATTTAAGGAAAAATAAAGTTTATATAAAATAGATATTAAAACCTATTTCATAATCCTCTGTAATCCAGGTCCTGCTGCCAAATTGCCTATCTTAGAAAGTGAAATTTTTGTGACAGTTCTTTAAAAGTATCTACATTGATATTAAACTATATTGTTGCTAGCAAACGCCCATGTTTAGAGCTAACATTGCTAACAGTATACGGAAGATTAGTTATTTTATATTTTACTAGCTGTTACCCGTGACGGCGTTCACGTAACATAAAAGAAAAATAAATGCATTAATTAAGGAAAACGTTTCACACCCGATAATGAAGAACATATGTAACTCTCTTTATGACAAACTCTGATTATTTTTAAATATCTGAACAGGCACGATAGCAGGCGAAGCCTGCTGTTATACTCTTTCATAATAATATCTGACATGTGGAGTAAATAGGATATTTATAGAAAATAATTTCAAAATTAAAAATGTTGTACACCTTCAAATTGTTAAAACATGCAAATATTTCCATAATCGAGTTTTTATCATCATTCAATACGTTCCCCAAACTCATATATTTACTATTCTCTATTACGCATATTGATACTCGCTTTGTAATATTCTCAAACATTTGAAAAATTCGTTAAATTTCCCATATGACATCGGATTAATTTTCCTTTTAATTCTCTAATGACGTGATATTAATCTGCTTTCTGTGCATACACATACTCATACTCCTGGTATTATTGAGAAATGTTTAAAAATTTCCGTTTTATTACCAATAGGACGTCATATTAATCTTTTTTTTTCAATTGGTGAAACTTTATATTTCATTTTCATTTTTCATGTGAAAATCTTTCAATAGAAACTGCTATAACGAAAAATGTTTAAATTTAATAGAAAAAGGATGTTAGAAATTTCGTTTTTATCTCTGTATATTAAAATTATAAGATTTTTTAAAATTTTAATATTTTGAGCTTCATAGTAGGTATTTAGCTATAAGTACACAAATTTTCATGCCTGTAAGTTATATAGTTTCTGAGAACGGCACTGTGACGGACAGACAACGGAGTGGGAGTAATAGGGTTTCCTAAGATGAACAAAACCCTAAAAAGGACTGACTGTACAATTCGTTTTTTTTTTCATCAAAACATTTTTCACAATCTACTTACTTAATCAAAATTATAGTGCTTGTCGCTTAATATATTAATGTCCGTAAACGTCTCTCTCTCTCTCTCTGTGTGTGTGTACGTGTGTCTGTGTGTCTGTAACCGCAAAGGCTTTGCGACCAAGCGACGCACAGAGACCGCTTGTGTACCGAAAAATTCGTAAAAATGGCGCGCCCCCGGATCGGAAGTCCGACCTGGACCCAGAGAGTTATTAATTAACAAAACTGTTTTAATTGCTCGAATCGAAACCTAACTGGCAAAGGAATTCGACAACCACAAAAGTTTTCCTAAGCGAGTCGCCAGTCGAGACGAATCTCGAAAAAGGCAGCGACGCCACGGTGCAAATTAAGCTAAAAACTGTACTACACGCTTTTAAACCGACTCGCATCTCGGGAAGTTCCGGACCCAAAAATTCGGAAGTTGGACAGACATAAGCAGGAGAGCATCCACTTTCATAAATTCGAAAAATCATTTTCTTACGACAAGTAGAAGCGGAAAAATCCTTTAAAAATCGATTGATAAAAAACATTTTTTTAATTCTTTCCGCACGCAGCTGGAAGAGCGCAGACTGATAGGGCGACAGATGTCTCGGAGGACGATAGGAGAATTTTCACGTGACACGGTCTATTTATCGCTCCAGTCCCTTTTCGAAAATCAATGAAGGAATTAATCTCTGGACACCCAAATCGGCCGGTAAAATCGGGAGACATCATTTAAAAAACGGTTAATGAAGCAATTTATTTCTAATCAACCGATTCATTTATAATCTATGCAGGAAAACGACACGTGACCGGATATTTTCAGACAAGGAAATATTTCATAACGAAAACCTACTCTTTCTTTTTAGGCGGGTGTAATTTTTTTTTTTAAAAAGGTTTTACCGATTTGAAAATCATACATCCTAGAATATTTTTGGAGGATCAAGAATATGTTTTTTTTTTAAAGCTAGGATGATTAGTTTACGAGAAACGATTTTTAATTTTTAATTAATTCCATCGCTTTCCTACATTCTTTTAAACAACTATTTTCAATGCCAGACATAAAGGCAACACTATCCCCAGATTAAAATAATATTGATACCCTAAGATTTTCAGCTAAGATGTCTAAACGGCATTACGAGTAATTAAAGTTTTTTTCTATTAGAGTGCCAGTGGGGAAAAGCGGGTTTTATTTGTATATTTGTCATATTTATGAGGGATTGGCAAGATGAGGGGGGACGACTTTTTATTAAATATCGCATTTATTCTACATCAAGTCGCGCACCCTGGCGGAGGATTTTCATCTGTTTTTTCGTCACTACTTTCGAATAGTAAATTCCGATTTTTTTTTTTTCAGTTCCAAGATTTACCACAAGTCCCTGTCTTTGAACAAGTACTCCGGTAGTCTAAAGCAGTTGTTTGAGGAAAAGCAGTGTCATCTCCCTTCCCTCATTCCCCCCCCCCCCCCCTTCAGGTTTTTTTTCTCTTAACTATGGTCCGTTTCTATAACTAAGAAACTATGTTACTGATTTCCACCAAACTGATTCCAAACATCATAATTAAAGTATTAAGGACCCTCTATAACATTTAAAAAAGTTTTTGAGTTTATACCACTCTTTTCGAATAATAATATTTGATTTTATATTTTTATTTCATAATATCTCGAATTCTACGAGTTCAATCGCAACGCGGTTTGGCTCATTCGACTCGATATCGATAGCGCTTACATATTTTAGTTCCAAGTTTCACCACCATCGGGCGCTTCTGGCAATAGGGTTCTACGGGGTCTATTACAACGGGGTTTGGCTCTTTCGACTGGATTTCGATGGCTTTACAGATTTAGGTCATGTTCGTATAGAACAGATTGCGCCAACTGGCGGTGGAAGGTGTAAGTAAAGGATTTTTCAGACAACTTGTGTTCTATGGAACACATCACGCCGCGGTTTGGCTCAATCGACTCGACATCGATAGAGGATACTAGAGCTTATCGATTTTAGTTCGTTTTTTCACTACCAGAGGGCGTTTTCTTATCTCTGTCTCCATGGCCCGGAACACGACGAGGTATGGCTCATTCGACTCAACATCGACATACTACAGCTTATACTACAGCTTATCGATTTTTATTCCGAGTTTCACCACCAGGGGGCGCTTTCCTATCTCTGTTTCTATGGGAAGGATCACGACGGGATATGGCTCATTCGACTCGACATTAATAGAGCTTACCGATTTTAGTTCGTTTTTCACCACCAGGGGGCGCTTTCCTATCTCCGGTTTTATGAGCATGAAGACGACGGGGTATGGCTCATTCAACTCGACATCGAAAGTCTTAACGATTTCAGTTATGATCGTACAAACAGATTGCGCCACCTGGTGGTGGAAGGTGGAAGTAACGTATACTGCAGTGCGTGCACAGCACGACTGCTATACGATGCCGCAGGCAGCGGGGACCCAAGCCGGAGGTTCGTTCAGTTAGAGGTTTATACTATTCGATGTGCAATTTAAGGGATTATCCGGTACGTGCGTAGCACGACCGGTACACAGTGTAGAAGGCAGCGGGGACCATGTTCGGAGGTTCGTTTGGTTCGAGGTGGATGCGAGCCAGAGTGTCGTTCGTTTCGATGTTTTATAAAAAAAGGAGATTTCAAAAAATTCTAGGCAGCGATGTAAATTAGGGGCCGCTAGCGGGCGAAGCCAGCTAGTCAATACTATTAATGTCGGTATACATCTATGTGTGTTTCTGTGCATTCCCGGTTTGTACACGCAAAGGCTTCGCTACCAGGCGACGCACGGAGACCGCTCGGGTACCGAAAAAGTCGTAAAAAGGGAACGACCGCCAAGTTTAGCCGGATCTGAAGTCCGACCCGGACACAGGCAGTTATTAATTAACAAGTTTTAATTGCTCGAATCGAAACCAAACTGGCAAAGGAATTTGACAAGCAGCAAAGTTCTCCTCAGTGGGTTGCCAGTCGAGACGAATTTCATTCCAGACAATTTGCAGCGACGCCACGGAGCAAAATTAAGCTAAAAACTGTACTACGCGCTTTTAAACCGACTCGCATCTCGGAAAGTTGCGGACCTAGAAATTCGGAAGTCGGACGGACATAAGCCGGACAGCGTCCGCTTTCATAAATTCAAAAAATCATTTCCGTACGACAATTAGAACCGAAAAACTCCTTTAAAAATCGATCGATAAAAAATATTTTTTTAATTCTTTCCACACGCAGGTGTGAGACCGCAGACTGACTGGGTGACAGATATCTCCAACGATGAAGGAGGAAAATCACGTGGTTCGGCGTACTATACGGTTTTCTGCCTCTTTCCGAAAAATCTCAAAAATCGTCACATCGTCACGAAAATTTACAAACGGATTTAAAAAAAATCACGAATTTAGGAAGCTAAAATTCATAAAAATCGACCAGTAACTTTTAAAGATATCAATTAAAACTCATAAATGAAACGGAAAATGAATTTATTTGTATTCCAAAGAGACATCTGCTTTTTTACATTTTTATTTCCGCTCTCCGTTCAGGCTCAAAGTCTGGCGAAGATATAACAAAACCAAATTAATTTTTTTTATACTAGAAGATTTCCAGGTCTATCAATTTTTTTAATATTGCATTTATAGATTGGAAAATTATACATACATTCCTATGTTTTCAGAAGAATTCTAAATATCTAATTTTCGTATTTATCCGTTAATTACAACAGAAATTACATCACATTTTAATTGTTATTTCATTAATTGGATATTTTCTTTATAACTTTCTTTCGCAGCGACAAGACGTATGACGCATAACTTATATCTGAAAGACGGGAGAAACCACATTTTCTGTCCATTCTTTATATACTAAGGGGTTTTAGGCCCCGTTAATTTATTTTTAAGTATTATATTTATAGATTTAAAAATTATACATACATCCGTATATTTTCACGTAAATTCTAAATATCTAATTTTCGTATTTCTCCGTTAATTACAAAAGAAATTACAATATATTTTAATTATTATTTCATTAATTGGATCTTTTCTTTATAACTTTCTTTTCAATAGCTGCGGAAAAACATCTTCCGACAAGCTATCGGATCGTGACGGTTGATGTAATTAAGATATATCTGTACATTTGTAATATTTTTGAGGAAATGTCGTTGAACAGGACAAATTCCATTTAACAAATTTAACATTTTTAAACGTTTGATTATATGTATAGAAAAATTGCCACTATTTTCACATAAAATTTTCAGATTTTTTTTGACTGTTCTAAATCTTTGAACAAGTACTCCGGTAATCTAAATCAGTTGTTTGACGAAAGGCAGTGTCATCGTCCTTCCCTCCGCCACCCCTTCCAGTTTTTTGCTCTTAACTATGGTCCGTTTCTAGAACTCAGGAACTATGTTACGGATTTCGCCCAAACTGATTCCAAACATCATAATTAAAGTAATAAGGACCCTCTATAACATTTTAAAAAGTTTCTGAGTTTATACCACTCTTTCCGAATAATAATATCAGATTTCATATTTTGATTTCATAATATCTCAAGTTCTACGAGTCCAATCGCAACGCGGTTTGGCTCATTCGACTCAATATTGATAGGGCTTACCTATTTTAGTTCCACCTTTCACCACCAGGGGGCGCTTCCGAAAATCGGGTTCTATGGGCCCGATTACGACGGGGTTTGGCTCTTTCGACTGGATTTCGATAGCTTTACAGACTTCGGTCATGTTTGTGTAGAATTAATTGCGTCTCCTGGTGGTGGAAGGTGTAATTAAATGTTTTTTCAGTCAACTCGGGTTCTGTGGGACACATCACGACGCGGTTTGGCTCAATCGACTCGACATCGATAGAGGATACCAGAGCTTATCGATTTTAGTTCGTTTTTTCACCACCAGGGGGCGTTTTCTTATCTCTGTTTCTTAGACCCCGGATCACGACGGGGTATGGCTCATTCGACTCGACATCGATAGAGCTTACCTATTTTAGTTCGTTTTTTCATCTCCAGGGGGCGCTTTCCTATCTCGGGTTCTCTCTTAATGTACTTTAGTTGTGTCACTGTTGTGATTTTTCTTATGATAATACTTTTATTCTTTTATCTCTTCCTTTCACTTGGATTATTATAAAGCTTAATTCAACTTTTAAAATTCAAAAAATTTTGCTCATCTGTAATAGTTTCTGTCATCCTCACTTTTCATATCTGTTGCTTTGAAATATCCTTCATAATTCTCCTTTTCTTTTTACCTCTCCACTATGTTGTTCTTTGTTTAATTGCACTATATATTTCAGACTTCTTTTTTAAATTAATTTACCTTTTCTGCATTAATATTCTCCCCTCACAATTTTTATTCCCCTTTTTCCTCCATTTATGTTATGTTTTATTATTTAATTAAGCACAACAATACAAATACCAGAATTACTCTACACTTTTTATTTTTCTCCCACCTTTAGTATTGTACGTATTTGAACATAAACATGCTTCCGAAAATTTTTTCTTTCTTTCTCCCCCAAAATTTCTGATTTTTACTCGATTATTAGACATTATGCGATTGCTTTCTAACCGTACAGGGCTTTGCACCTAAAAAAAGTCAACACCAGAAAGTCGAAAAAAGAAAAAAATAACGATTCTGCAAAATGAATCAGTAGTACTTATTTTATTCTGTTTAAAATGTATTATTTTATACAGTGCTCTTCTTTAATAAATTGACGCTAGTTTATTTGTGCTACTTACTACCAAATTTATAGAAACGTTCGTCTCATATACTCTGTATTGCTTTCATGTACATGTAACATCAAATTTAAAGATGTTACTGTTAAATATTGTACGTATATTTCTAGGTATTAAATCGAAAAGAATTAAATCGATATGTTCTTTTATCTATGTATAAAATCGATACATATATATATCACTATACCAAATACATTTTCGCCATATGAAATCTATCTCGAAGTACATTCAAAATATTATATCGGTGGATGCAAAATTATTTTTTGTATCAAAATTAAAAATACTCATGCGCAAAACTTTTTCAAACTTTATACTGCAGCATTAATCCTTCACTACTTTAGCCCCATTGAACTTTGTTTATAAACTCATAGGCATAATATGTCGTTTACGATAATGAATATTACACTAATATATATACATGTATATTATTCTAAAAAAAGTAATGTAAAATAACACTATCGGGAAATACCAAAATGCATGCTTAATATTCTACATCGTAAAGTTGCTTTTCAACAAGTTTTAGCAAACTAATACGATAACTCTCATCGCTAGTGAAAGTGGTGAGCTGAGAATAAAAATAAAAGTTTAATGTTTCGTACAAATTATATACTAAAAAATGTTTATTTTAATGCCTCTACTTTAAAAGTTTAGTACGCTTCTTTGAAAAAAGAGTTTCAAATACGTCTTTAGACAGTAACTGTTGAAGAAAATTGCAATCTTTAAATTTTATTATACTAGTATTTTATTCGTTGCGAGGTTACTATTATATGCATGATAATTCGAAAATAAAACAACTTTATTACCGAAAAAGTCGAAATTTTCCATCACGAAGCGGAATAATGTTTTGTATAGATTTAAAAACTTAGTGTTGGCAATCTCGAAATTAAAATGATATAGAGTAGAAACATCTATCGAGTTATTTTTCTGACTCATTGATGGGAACCATAAAAAATGATTTCATGATTTCTTTTACTGTACCTTTCCTTTGTAGATTTTTATTTTCTTCAAAAGATTAATCATATATTAAAATATAATTAAACTTTCCTAATAGAAAAATAAGAAACTCACATAAACTTTATTCGTAACAAAATCATTTTCGAAATCAATGCATGAATTTTGAACAAAGTTTCTTTTTCATTTACGCTTAAATCATTAATAATATTACATACAGTGCGAAGTGTCAAGTAACACTTTAGTTCAATACGCTATTTTGACATACTGCTGCCGGTGGTGATCATATTTAAAATTGAGCATGTTTAACTTGATTTGCTTAGTAAAAAAATAATGTTATTTACTTAATGCGTATTTGCCAATTCTATAATGTCTCACTTCCGTATGCAATCAGTGATTTATTTCATCTGCTGATTGTATATAAAAAATTTGCTTTCCTGGCTTCCATTAAAGCTAATTTTACATGTAAGATATTATTGCGATACAATATCGAAAACGCTTTATAGCATTGCCATTGACATTTTTACAATATCTTATACAGTTTTCTAGATATTACGCATTTGGCTTCTAGAGGTCGCTATTACCACATTTTTAATATACCTAGAGACCACGTTCATGGATGTAGATAACTCGGTTCACCATATATTTCAGGCAATAGGAGACACTCTTTATATATATATAAGTATATATACTATATGACTAAAAAATTATCCAACACTTGCGAGTTTTCTTTTTGTCGAATATCTAGAGAAATATTTGATGATTCGTCCTTAAATTTATTGTATGCAAGTAACATGTTTCATGTGATATTTTTCAGTGAAAGCTTAGCCACAAGAGCAAGTAAGGCGAACCAATATATTAAATAAATTGCTATCAACCTGAAACAAAATACGAAAATGATGCTCGCTAAAAAAGTCGAATATCGAGACACTAAATATCTATCAAAACTAACACACTTCAGCATGCATTTTAGCAATGAGAGTTTTCTTTTTGGCGAATATCTATAGAGAAATATTTGATGATTCGTCCTTAAAGTTATCCTAATAATATTATAAATCTGATTGTGTGCAAATGTTAGGCTGAAGCCATCGTCAAAATGGAGCATTTAATGATCCTGTACCTTTGCACATAGGTTGATTATAACCCTCATATGAACATAGGCTGGTTTTTGTTAATTTTATTCAAATATTTTTCTTAATAATTCAAAATTTCGTTATTTTCATAGAGAATAAATGGACATTTTTTCGTATAATATTTTAAAATGGTTAAATTTACTTTATCGTTGCTAATATTTTATCGTTGCCAAAACTAAATCAAAGCCAGAAATAATAATTTTTACTCAACAATTAATTTTCAATTGAAAGATTTTCACGTGAAAAATGAAAATTCAAAAGAAAAGGAATTTCCGTGATATTTGAAACACTAATATGGAGTATTTGTTATTATACATGAAGTATGAATATTGATTACGCTGAGAAGATATTTTCTGTCAAAAACTGCGTTATAATTAGAAGGAAAACTGAACAATAATCATATTATTAAGAAAAGATTTCGCTTGGACCATGGAACTATGAAAAGGATCCTCCTTGGCTTGAACAAATATGACGTCATAAATAAAACATGTATTTTCAAATATTCGTAACATTACAAGGAGCATGAATATCAGTGTATAATACAAGTATATGCATAATGAACGTCAGATTTAAGATGAATAACTGAAATATGTTTTTTGATACTGATTAATATTAAGCTTCAAAATCAGTTACATACAGATGTGAGTTTTCTGATAAAATTCCCGTCATGATTGCCAGGAAAAGAAAATTAACAAGAATTATATCATTGAAAAGAGATTTCTCTGGAATCAAAGTGACGTCATATTTCAAATAAAACGGGATTTTTCAAATATGTTTCAAATGGTGCGTGAATCAATTTCATACATTAATAATTACAGAGTACAGTGAAAGAATAGAGAGGCAGTGAACCGTCAAATCGGCTTGCAATATGAAGCCGGTTATCGCTCAAATCGTTAGGCCCAAGGGCTGACTTCATTGGACGGGGATAGGTTTTCAAAGCAAGCCGCCAGTTGTTTAGGCCAACTGTAGGGTTGCATTTTCAGCATCACACCAAACATAAACATTTCATACATATTTATTCTCTGAACTCTGCGATTAATAATACAAGCATCAGCAAGATTTTTAGGAAAAGAAAATTGAACACAAGTCTATTATTTTAAAATCTGACTGTCTGTTTGTATTTCGCAACTACTACTCTTAATGCAATGCAATTTACTTAACACCATCATTGATCTAAGATGTCACATAAACTCTGAGAATTTAAAATTTTGAATTAGATTCCGAGATATTATTTTATTTATTTTATTTTTTTTTTGTAAATTTTAACGAAATTTCTCTAAAAACGGTAATTAAATTATTATATTTTTGTGGATAAAAAAAAGAAGAAATAAAACGGATTAATACATTTTCATGCCATTTTCTCATTAAAACTGAAAGAAGAATTTATTTTCAATTTGAATAGTTGATGAAAAAAAATCTTGATTACAGTAGAATTTCCGAAAATTAAAAACATATTTCCACATGTTCAAACTTTATGAATTAATGTATTCTGCAGAACAAAAATCGTCTGTCAGCATATTGTCAAGAAATCAAGAGTTGTTTCAGCTATAGATTAAACCAAGGAGGCAAATTTGCTGTTACATGCAAACGTAACACGTGCAATTGCAAAGGTTTCGCAACCCCAAATTACATGCAAACGTAACATTTACATGTAATTTGCACCCAGATTAATTTTAATTTGAACCCTTATAAATGTTAATTTGCACTGAAAATTTCATGCAAAAGTAATGTTTACATATAATTTTGGGTTGCAAAAAGCTTTGCAATTGCAAGTGTTACGTTTGCATGTAACTGTTACTGTTACATGCAAACGTAACACACGTAAATGTTACGTTTGCATGTAATTTTGGGTTGCGAAAAGCTTTGCAATTGAAGCTCCTTGCATTTAGGTGTAGAATTATTCCTCCATATTTGCAAGAATTGAATTTAAACAAAAAGCAAATACTATTTCCAATGAATTATTTTTAAATGATAGCTGTTAAAACGTTTTTCAAAGTCGTTAAAAGTAAAATGGTTTATCAGGTAAAAGTGATATTTATTTTTTAACAAATTGTACTTCTTTAAAACTGAGCTATGTCAAGGCCCCTATAACAAAGAAACACCGTATTTTCTCCTATGAAATATGATAAAGAGTTAGTTAATTATTTACGTTTTTAATTATCGGGGGTGAAATATTTTGATTGATTAATGCATTTATTCTTCTTTTAATGTTACGTGAACGAAGTCACGGGTAACAGCTAGTTGTATATAAGTACCGTGTTTCATATGATATTTTTCAGTGAAAGCTTAGCCACAAGAGCAAGTAAGGCGAACCAATATATTAAATAATTTGCTATCAATCTGAAACAAAATAGTACAATGATGCTTTAGAGATTAACTACGTTGTTCGGTTGTGAAGTTTGTTAATTTTATGCACTTTTGGAAAAATAGCAATGATATTTATGAAGACATAAATGTTTCTTACGAAAAACCGTCCACAAGTTTTGCCTGTAACATCGAGTGTTTTCTACAAAATTTAATTAAATTCCATAAAGCTTCACAAAGTGTACTAATATATATATATATATATATATGTTAGATAAAAACTTTAAATTATTCTAAATTCTGACCTATTCATTATTTCCTTATTTCTTCAAAATATTTATTCCTATTTAATGTCCTTTTAAAATTAATAACACGTATATTAATAATTATCTTATTCCAAATATTAAACTAAAACTTTAAGTCCATTCGTAACTTTTATCAACTATCCAATCTATTATATTCTGAGAGACGCTAGTTTGTCATTTCGAATGTTTTTAAAAGCCATTTTTTTTGTTCCAAGGGCTCGCTTCGCGCTGCGTTTTTTACTTCAGAATCAATGCGCCGCCTGGTTCAAGATTATTTCTTGTTAAAACTTCTCCATCGCACGTCATTCGCTTAGCTTAATTTTGCCTCTCACTGATTGGCTCGTGCACACGTTACGTCGCTTCTGTAACTTTCCGCGTATTCAACAAAAACCGACTGCAAGCGTTCGGAGGGCAGATTTTTGTCTTGTTTTGAAGTGCTGACCAAATTGTTATCTGGTGTTCTGCGACTTAGAATTTCTAAAGATCCCCTTAAGATTAACTTAACGGTGTCTTGATTTATAGTTAAGCATGAGAGATTTAGAACACATCTGTGTCCTGTGGAAATTGTGCTGTCATATCTCCTCTTCCTGAATAAACTATTTATCTGGAAAACTGGCTGAGTATTATTGGAAAAATTGTCATTGGGTTCCCTCATTGCCTTACTTCCTCGCCATGATTCCTAATCGAGCGACACTGAAATAATTCATCATCTTTAAACAGCTGCAATTTTCTCGTGAAAAATTAAATTATATTAATATATTATTAATATAATATTTATTAATTAATTAATTAATATATATATATATATATATATATATATATACTGCAAAAATAAAATAAATATCTTTATTATTGCAAGAGATAAGAACATTCGTATAAAGCAAATGTTAACTGCGGAAAAGCAAACTCCATAATTTTGTAGTCAAATATAGGGCAACAGATAAACAAAGCGAGTCGAGAATCTTGAAAAGTCAAAGAGATATCCATGATACAGTCAGCTGAATTTCCGTTGATTTCTAAAACTAGATTAAGTGGATATATGATGATAAGAGATACAAATTCTCATTTTTTATTAACCGACATCCAAGAAAAATGTATATAACTAATTCATGTCCATACGTGAAATTTGAACGGATTTACGATTAAGATAACTATTTTTATCATTGTAATGGATTCGTTCTGATGATCCTCCCTGTAAATGAGGAATTAATAAAGTTTATGTTTGTTTCTCGAAAATTAAATTTGTGGGAAAATGTCATCACCAAACCATTTTCAAAAAGAAACTGAAATTCTACTCACCGTACTTCTGATATATTTCTGATTTCTGACAATAATTGATTACCGTTTTAAAATAAGTGTTATATAGTTTTTCACCAAATTGTGCCAATAAACATATATCGTTATCTTATATTAAAATTATTTCATAAAACAGCGAATATCACATTAAAAAAATATATATATATATATATATATATATATATATATATATATATATATATATATATATATATATATATATATTCATTTTCGGATAAATGAATTTTCTTAAATGAGGAATAATTGTACTCATTTTCGAATAGCAGGACAGTTTTTCAATTGTATATATTCTAGTTTTCTGAAAGTAGATTTAATTTGATTGAAAATCCTGAATTGTATAAACAAAATCCACACGGAATATTTTAAATTCTTCTAAAGGGACGGTTAAATCTTCGTGATTGTTTTTACCCAAAAGCAATGTATTTTTTTTTTAATGTTTAGTTTGGTAACCCTTATTTGGACTACCTTTCTACACCAATTTCCATGACAATGATGACTTTTGTAGTTTTGGAAGAGGTATTTTGGCTCATAACTCTTGAACAGCTTTCCAAAGTCCATGAACGGTTTTAGATCGACGTTAACTAACATTTTTAAATTAATTAAAATTTCAGTATACATAATTTTTCTTTAATACTAGTATTCATTTATACCGATTCAACTAAACGACTAACAAAACTAACAAACTTCAGCATGAAATTCAGCAATGGTTATATATTTAAAGTTGAAATCAGAGCTAAAAAACACAACATCGGTTTATTAAAATTTTCTCCAGTATTGCAAATTTTAATTTATACAATTATTTTTTACCTTCAGTCTAAAAATAAAAAATCAGCGTACAAAAAATAACCGCTCTGGTTCATTGAACCGATATGTAAAATATATTGGATTCAAAATGTGCTAAATATCCTTTGATTTACAATGAACATATTTATTATTAATAAACATTATAAACTTTATAAAAGAGTTACAGTATATAAAAATACAAGATACTTACTTTCGTTACACATGAATTATTTTACACATGAATTACAAATAAGAATGGAATGTGCTCCAAAAACATTTTTCATGCATTTTGCACACAAAGATTGTGTTTTTCGATATATTGTAAAGGGACAAGCATAACATCTTCATTTGTTCTTGCGGTTCATAGGTTTAAAAAGTGTATGAAGGACCACATGTTCGTATGAAGGACATCTGAAACTCGCGTTGGCTCTGCGACACTTTCTTCATACCCGAAAAACTCTTTTGCAAGTTGAATAATGCAATTCCGTCTTTTCTTCAATTTCTGATCACATTCAGCGTTCAATGACAAACATATTATGTATGCATTCATAGCACTAATATCTATAGTAATATAAAATACAATCAAAGGCCACCTGCAATTCATGCGTTTCACACTATAAGTTATCACTATTTTGTCCACTGTGTCTACACCACTTTTCGTTTTATTATGGTCTAGAATAATATGTTGCTTTTATTTGAAAGCTAGTATCCACATCATAATTATCATGCATAGTATTAAGAAAGGTGACAACTTTTCCCTTTTGGTGATAGTGTAAGATACAAGGGTTGCTTTTTTTCAAATCCGAAACGTTTTTTCTGAATTTGTGAACGAAACTGGTAATTTTGGTTAGTGTTTTTCGAATTGTTCCAATAAGGAATTTTTTTTTTTTAAGTAAGGAGCATGGCTAATTCATATGGTGCAAAAATGTTATCATCTGGTCGTTATGATATTACGACCAGAATTTGAAATTTCCCTTGTCAATCTTTTAATGACATTTTCGAGTTGATGCGATTCTCTTTTGTTCTGTTTGCCTGTATATACTTCCAATTTCCAAGCATATAATGTTTTGCTGTCAAAAATTTAAAACCGTACTTTCCAGGCTTAGAGACATATATTGCCGAAATGGGTATTTTCCAACAAAAGCAACCAACTTCTCATGAGCAGTTATATACCAATTAGGAATATAAGATTCGTGTAAACAACTTTTCCTGAACTCAAAGCGTTACCTTATTGATTTTAATATATCACTTGATTTTCTTTTACACCTTTTAGAAGAATAATCAAATCTTATAAAATTTAATATACTTGTGAATCTATTGTGACTCATTATGTCCCAAAAAATCTGTCACACTTTTCCTGCTCCATAGATTGCATACTTCTTCATTATTTGATTTATAAACTCAGATAAGCAATAAAAGTCCAATGATATTTTTTAGTTCTATAATATAGATTAGGTGCGACTCATTACCAAATACTCTGTTCCTTCAGATTTTCTCCATTTTGTTATGACTTCTAAAAGTCTTTTATAAAAATAGAGAAAGAATGCAGATGAAATTGATTCTACTTCACGATTTCCAAATACTGTAGGTCCTGATTTTTCACGTAAAATATGAACTGTAGTATACCTTTCTAGTAGACTGGAAATTTGACCCTTATACTTTATAAGGCTGTTATTTCTTGAAACAAAAGAAGTATGTGAGGTTCTTGTACATACAATCATTATCGAATTCTAAGTAAGAATCTGAACATTCATTACATATTTCAACATTGTCTATTGCACCTTCGTCAGATGAAATATTTCCATCATCATCTGTTTTCTATACCATATCGTCCGGACACTCCAAATTTTTTTGAATTTCTTCTTCAGTCCTGTTTTTTCCTGTTGATCTCCCATTCAATCTTACGTAAGAAAAATAGAAGGAAAGTTAAAGGGAAAATTATTTTAAAAAAATGTACTATGAAAATCATACAGAAACTGAACTTAGCACAAAGTTTTCAAAAATCAAGTCTACATTGCAAGGAAAAAACTAAAAAAACCACTGTAGTCTAATGCATTCAGCACAGTAATTGTGGTTGCTGATAAAGAACCAGAAAAAAACAGAAGCTATTTTTTTTATATTCCTTACACAAGATTATCTTGATCCATCCGGACCGTTCTCAAAACATCGCCATAAATTAGACAAATTTGGTGACACTTGGCGACTTTGGCAACAACAATTACCACCGAAATAGCTATAAACAGCCAATCTGGTAACCCTACACAATCATAAATTATGGTACAACTATAAAACTTAGAGATTTACTATGGGTGTTCCAATGGGTGGATCCATGGGACCCGCGTGGTACGTAATGGAACAAATGAAAAATTAAAAAACAAAATTCAAACAAAATTTTAATCGCAACTGCATATAAAAATAGTAGAACATTCCAGAAAAAAGTTACATATTTACAGAATTTAAGGTCATTTTTCATGAAAAAAATCATTTTGAATGCACCTGGCGTCGAGTCCATTGGCGTCTGGTAGGCGGCGGATTAAAATAAATAATATTAATAATTTGTTTCTGAATAAAAAATTACCTTAAAAATCACATAAAAGAGACTATATGAAACAGCAGAAAAAAAACATTTTTCATCAGTTTTTGAAAAAATTAGTTGTTATCATCACATACTGTTTCATAAATGTAAAACGTTTCTATTCCGCTCCAGAAATACTATTGTGTTAAAATTAATTGTAAAAATAAATTTTATAATGCTTTATTCCCTACACATGAATCTTAATAATTTAATAACTGAAAAATAACCAGAAAGAAAAATCATGCATCAAGTATAGATTAAGAAACACTTTCCAAAACATTCCGAATACCGTAACAACACCGTTTAATAAGGTAAAAACTGATGGACCGCATGCCAGACTGGTCTACTGGATCCATGTGGCAGGCGGAGGGTTAAATAAAATCGTACAAGCGGCAGCTAGAATATATTTAATTGACCATAATTATGAGTATAAAACATACTTCAGAATTTTTATTAGAAACTTCTATGTATGTTATATATACATGTTTCATAATTAATACATGTTTTATTACTAAAATATTTAATATTTAACAAAAAAAAAATTATGACAAGTATATTTCGTGTTATGTATAGTTAATTTTAAACTGCTTATTATGTAGGAAGAAATGTTGTTCTAAAAATAAATACATCACAATATGTTAATTTGGCGTGGTCCCCGATTATGTAAAATTCATCGCTTTGATATACGTTTAGTAGAAATACAAAACTAGTGAATTTATTGTCAGTTACGTTTTGCAATTACAAAATCTTTAAAAAAATATCTCCTTGAGTAATTTAAATTTTGTGTTTCATTAAAAATATAATTTTTTTGATATTTCAATATTATATAACAGAATTGAAAGCGATATTTGTATAACTGAAGAGAACTTACTGTTCATCAATACAAATTTAATGCTTTAAAGAAACAAAACATTTCCTATTTTAAAGATAAACTTTTCTTTAAGACAAATAAAACTGGTAGTTTTGAAACAAGCAATGTCTGGAGAACTGGAGAAATCTCATTTATATTACGTTTTCAAGGAATGGACGTTTTCAATTTGCACGTAAGTAAAATAAATTTGCTTAATGGAATATGGTATCTTAATTTTTTTCTGATATAGAATATTTTTTATAAAACAACTATAATACACAGTTCAAAAATGCTTTTTTTCGAATTCTTCCTTTACAATTATATCCAAGAATGCAACAAAAGGAAAAAAAAAATATTAAAAAAAATATTTTTTTCGCCATTGTTATAAAAATAAATTACATATACTTATTTTAATTAAAAGTATTTTGTATTTAATTTTATGTTTATAAGAATAATATCTATATAATACATACAAATATATGTCTAATGCCTATGTATAATGTAAATACCTTGTTGAAAAATAGCTATGTATATATTGTGGTTTGAAAAGAAATTTTATCATTATTTTTGTTTATGATGTGACATATAATATTGTTTGAACATATCATGATCTATAAATATTAGAATGTTAGTGCAATCAGGAAAATATATATTATCAGAAAGACTAACATACATACAAAAAAAGACTAACGAGATTCCACAAAGACGAACTCTGGAGATATGTTTTTGTGCAAGACAGAAATATGCAATATTGTGAACAGCTAAAAAATATAACAATAAAATCATAATGGCTACAGTTAGAGAAATATTGACAAACAATATTGTATTTTTATTTTTTATTTCTCATGAAAAAATCCTTAAGGTATAAGATGAAACTTAATTCAATAATTGTTTTCAAAAATATAAAAAAAGGCTTAAAAACACTCTTTTGTAAATTATCGCTGTCTATCTTTAAAATCACGCATGATTTCATATTTACGATTCATGTTTTTCTAAGAATATATTTTATCAATATATTTTAATTTGGCGTGGTTCCCAATTATGGAAAATTCATCGCTTTGATATACGTTTGGAAGAGAGAAAGAACTAGTGGATTTATTCTGAGTTACTTTTTGTGACATGTGAACAGGACAGGAAAAATAAGCTTTATTTAAATTATTTATTCAGTATTTCTAAATTTCTTTCTCAACAAATAACCTTATTTTAACTAATATTAGAGAATAAATTGTTTAAAGTGTATTTAAAAAATATACCACACTCTTTATTTTTTTATCCATGTTTTCTTTTCTACTTTTTATTATTTAAAGTATTTCATTCTTACAGTTTCATAGGAAGCACAACGACGTGTTTTTTGGCTAATCATTTATTACACTGCTGTTGTAATTCCTATATAAGTGCAGCAATAAAAGATACTTTTAGATGTATCACCTGCACCCAGATAACGGAAAAATGCCTTAAAATGAATTTATTGATTTCTAATTAAGTTCTGAAAATATTAAAATGTTGTATTCTCATCGGAAACACAAATGTGCACCTTTTTAACACTTTCCAACCTAGTTGAAAAGTGTTTATGACTTCGGTTTGTCTGGCCGTATGGCCGTCTGGCGTCTCCGTCTGTCCGTGCTCTACCTCCCGTAAATATGCTCGGACTGCCTTGCAATTTTTATATGTTATTGTCGTTATCTATAGCACGTTCCCTATTTCAACTGAAGTGTATAGCACTTATAGTTTTTTTACAGGGACACTCAAAAAAATTCCGTTACGTGCCGCTCTATGGGGAAAATTTAGGGTTGCGGTTTATTTTATTGATGTTACACAATTGCAAACACATTGTAATTGATATATATCACTAAGGTGTATTACAAGAAGCTTAATATGGAATAGGGTGTGCATAGTACTTATAGTTAATTTACAGGGACAGTCAAAAGAATTCTGTTACATTACGTCTATGGAGAAAAATCGTCTGCGGTTTATTTAAATAATGTTTTACTATTTTAAACGCATTGAAATTTATATATATCACTAAGGTGAATTACAAGAGGCTTACTACAGAATATTGTGTGTATAGCAGTCATCGTTCATTTACAGGGACACACAAAAGAAGTCTCTACTGTCTGTTAACAATAATTCCTAGAAGTGCGTTTTAAGTTACTGAACGCGATTTAAAATTAACTCACTTTTTGTTTATTACGTGATGTGTATAAATTCTGTAGATCCTATAGAGGGAAGCACAAAAGTTCGCGAACACATTTCCGTTTATTGACAGAAACTCCAGAAGGAGAATTTTAAACTGTGCTACGCGTTTCTTAACTGTACTAAAATTTAGCATCCTATGCAGTATATATACAAATCTATAGATCCTATACAGGGCTGAATAAAAGTGTTTGGATATTTTTCCGAATATTGTATAGCTTGGAAATTCCTGACATTATGTTTTTAAATTTGTGATGCGTTTTCCAAATAGTTTACTTAGATGTTATCTTTCAGCTTATTAAACGGTATGATTTGTAAAATTATTTTGGAAGCGTTGGAAAGTGTTACATAATCTATGCTTGACGCATTATTTTTCGTTTTCGTTTTAAATATTATTCTAGAATATCAAAAGTGAGTGAGAAACCAATTACAAAATTACATCTGTACATGCATGAACCAAGTTAGGATAATAAAAAAAGTGTAAAAATAGATGTTCAAACAACAATAGTGAAATGAATATCTATTTTGCTACCTTAAAATAATAGTTTATTTCTGAATAAATATTCATTTTGATGTGCTTAAACATTAATAATAACTATTATAGAAACACCTTTTTAAAACAATACTTTTTCTTGCAGTTATAAAGAAAGAAATTTTGTTTCCGAACATCATCAATATTATTTGGTTGAAGTGCTTTTTGGCAACAAATATGTTTTCTTGAAGCGGAATACCACAAGTAAGATTTTATTTAGGTTTTAAAAGTAAAATAAAAGGAATATACAAACATATAAAGAAGATTTATTTGCAGACATACAATTATCAAGTAACGTAAACGTCTCAGATACCACTTGACCCACTTGGAAAGGAGTAAACTGGGAGGAATGTTTCCCTAAATATTCATGATTAAAAATATTGTCAACAGAATTAGGAAATAATATATGGAATTTTGTTTATCCTTGTTTAAAACTCTATTGACCGTTGAAAATATCAAAGGAATTGGATCATCTATTTGCATTATGTCCGTACATATAGAGAAGCCATGTGATGAAAGTTCCAAAGAATTAACGTTTATAATTCACTGCAATCAGTGCATTTGGGCAAATGAAAAAATGTGAAAGATATTCTTTTGGATCATAATTAAAATTTTAATATTTCAGAGTTTTAAAGAGAACATTTAAAAAAAATATTAGACGCAATTTATTCGCTTCCGTTAATAAACAAAAAGAAAAAAAAATATTTTTTTTTCGGATTTCTGGAAGAGCTTAGGTCTAAACATACGAGGGTTGTAAATTAAATAGTGGCATCTTAACTTTGAAACTCGCAGAAAGGCGGGCATGCGCAAATAGGATATGGGAGCGGTGAAGTGGCGCTGTTGTCTATGTGTACAGTGCAAAAAACAGTCGATCTGCTTAGAAGGGTAGTTGTTGTGCGGCGTTAAAGTGCGGAGTTTCGTTTCCATCGCTCTAAAGCATGTTTTCAAAAGGTGATCAGCGGTCGTGGCTTAAAATCGAGGTTGCCCGTGGCAAAAATACATCAGAATACTATCGAGGATTAGTGGAAGACTGTGGCACAAATGCTTTACCGTATACGACAGTAGCACGATGGGTTCAAGCATTTCGTTCGGGTCGGGAGGAGACGGGGGATTTGCAACGCACAGGGAACGCAGTAGGGTGCTCGGTTGCTCACATCAACAATAAACACCTTGCCACTCGTCTACAACGGCTTCCCGACATTTGGAAAAAGGTTATAAGCTTTGCTGGTGATTACATAGAAGGAATGTAATGAAATTGTACTTGTAAGTTCATTAAAAATTGATTTATACCTATGTTGCCATTACTTAATTTACAGCCCTCGTATATCTTAAATACCCTCAAGAACTGCAAATGTAAAACGTTTTTTAGATTTTTACTTTATTTATTCTTTAGTGCAATATTCCGGAGCCCAAATTTCTCATAAATCCTCAATTATTAGTTTCATCATTTTGAAATTTTGTGTACATTTATTCTTTTTCTGCATCTATTAAATTATTTATTTGAAGTCAGAATGCAATGTAAAATATATTATGTATTTTCTTATTTCCTTTTTATCTATAAGAGGGTTTGATTTAAAAATGTAGCATGAAAGTAATAATTTCGGCAGCACATAATCTCAAAAGACTGTAGATTGCGTGTAACATTTTCATTAATACTGCTCAATCTCAAATTTTTTTAACATAAAGGAAATGTATTTTTATCAGTTTACTTCATGACTTTCATAATAATTACTTAATATTTTTTTCTATTTCTTATGCATGTATTGTAAGTCCAATAAGTTGTTATGTTTGATTGTGTTAACGTGATACTTAAATATTAGGAAAATATTTTTTGCGATATATTTTAGCTAGGGAAATCCTTAAACATCACTTATAAAGTTTATTTTTGTAAAGAATGTATAATTATAAGTCTCAAATGCTAATATTGATTCTCTCTACCAGGACGCTTCATACATAGACAGAAATATTTTGAATTATTTTGAATGATAGAATTTACATTAGAATACACATACGACATTTTAATTATTTTAAAAACTAATGTAAACAAAGTGAAACATATATTGGTAGAATAATTAACGAATATCCGTATGGTGATTAATAAAGTAACTCTTTCAACAAAGAGAATGAAATTTCATTTTTTTAAAGTAGATTCTGTATGTGTCTAATTGAAAAATATAATGTAAGACTTAACATAGATAAGTAACACACAATTATGAAAGTGCACTGAGAAAAATGCTCTTTCAATTCTGAGCAAATCGATGTTTCAATTTTGTTATGAAAATTTTTGTTTCAAATACGGCGACCCAATGCTTTCAATTCTTAAGTACCAGAAGTACTCAGAATATTGAAACGTGGACATACTCAGAATATTGAAACATTGTCGTACTCAAAAATGAATAGAATCATTTCAAACTCATTTCTGAAACATGGAAATACTAAAAAATGAGCACATAGAAGTCCGTTCATACTCATTTTTGTAGCATGGGAATACGAAAATATGAGCACGTGATGTTTTATTCTTGAGTGTGTGCATGTTTTCAGAAATGAGTGTATACATGTTTCAAACTTGAGTAATTTTGATTCGGAGACATTTTGACTCATAGATTTGACATACTCAGATTTGAGTGTTTTTTGCACAGTTTTGAAAATGTTGTTTTTAGAGTGTGATGTCTTTTTATTTTGCGTAATATTGAATTAACAAAATCACAGATATGTAACAACACATTTCATAATTAACTCCACGGTAATGTCGTACTGTCCATTTTGTTAGTTTTTAAAACGAAAGTGAACCTTAACCCACGATTTTCCGCAAAATCGGATTTTTCATGATATGATAATGCGACTGCCAATGTATCTTAAAGCAACTAATGTATACAATCAAATACCAAAATTCTGCAATGCAACATCTGACTTACATACATTTATTCATACATAAATTAATGAATGCATAATGTTGCTTTTGGACCGCAATGAAATAAAAATGTACATGTTTCGTTTAGAATAACATGGCCTTAATTTCTTCACCGACTTGAAAACACCCGCTCGCTAATGTTAAACATATGGCAAGGTTGTTTTCAAATTTCTCGTTTAAATTTGACTATTTTTAAACGATCATTTTGCACAAGATAGCTGAAGTCGTTCCCTAATACTGCTATTTTTTGCTTTTTCGATTTCAGTTGCAGATTTTTTTTTTTAATAAAGGTACTTTTACTTTCTGAAAGTAAAAAAATAGCCATATTAGTGATCAACCTCAGCTATCTTATTCAAAAAAATCGTTTAAAAATAGTCAAATTTAAACGAGAAATTCGAAAACAACCTGGCCATAGGTTTAACATTAGCGAGTGGGTGTGTTCAAATGAGTGAAGACTCCCCTTATAACTTAAATAATGCTTCGAACTTTTTTGTATTGTATTAGGTGTATTCAACAAAATTGATTCCCGGACTCTTTAGGAAAATGACCATGCATGATATTTAAATAGTTGATTTTAATTGTATGTGATTTACAAACATTTAAACATTTTAATTCCGATTTTTTAATTAAATAATATTGAAATATAATTTAAAAACTGTAACACAGAAACATTAGGGTAGAATATATGTTTTTCAAAAATACACTAATTCTGTTTTTGTTGTTGTTGTATAAATTTTACTTCTGATAATACCTAATTAATGGATGATAAGCATTATGTTTTACATTACAATTGAATTGAGTATTGTACTAAAAAATGTTTAATAACAGCTTCTACCCCTAACACCTAAATATAATAAAATGTATGGAAGTTTATAAAATAAACAATATACTACTTTATGCATAGCGAGTTTGCTTGTAAAATTTTAAATTTTAATAGAAAATATTTAAACCAATTATTTTTATAGTTTTTCTAAAAATAGTTAGTATCTGTGCGTAAATTACAAATAAATTCTACTATCTGAAATATTAAATCAATCGAAGCATAACAATTTCTATTCTTGATCTGAATTAATAAGGTCACCATGTCGGATTCACATATTTTTTTTTAAATAACTTGTCAAATGTAACAAGCGCCTAAACCAATCAGAGGTACTTCTGTGAGGACAATATTTGTATCGTTATCCACATATTATAGTCAAATGTTGTCAATTTTCAATAGTTCCAAGTTAAGGTCATGCATTATATATAAATTTTCGAAATACATCTCATAAAAAATACGTAGACCAAATAAACTGTGCAAAAAATATAAGTACTACATATATCATGAAATATATATTTCGCTATCTTATTTTAATTTTTAAAGAGATTTTCATAAGGATTTTCTTATATTGTATTGATGTATTTAAAAATAATTCGTATTGAAACATGCATTTTGTTATTATTAGCTTAAAAATACTTAATTTTATAAATCGAAATGTCTAAATATGTATAATATTTAAGAAATTATATTTGATTTATTTTTACATTTTACATATGATTCACTGATTTCATATATATGATTCATATGATTTCATATGAAAAACTTACTTCTGTTAAACATCTTTTAAAAAGATTTCTTGCAGATTCTAGATATTGGGACGAACATCTATTTATTCTGTTTCATAAAGTACATTTACCCTTCTTCGATAAATTTTCCGCTCGAAATCTTTAAAAAAGTTTGATAGTTATTGATTATCTGCTTTTTTATTGTTCTTAGTATTCAAGAAGGAAATTTTATATTTATTGGAGAGATGATTAATTACTATATTGCTTACGATGCATATCGACATGATGCTTCGAAATACATTTTTAAAAACATGGAACAAAATGGGATATTAAATATCGTTGTCCAAAAAAGCATTTACTGATGCGTTGTTATATTGTTTGATATTGCCGTTTTTAATTTATATTCATTGAAACATTGTAAAGTTTATTTTGTACACTTAAAAAATACATTTCATGGTCACATAGAATTTTTGACATAGTCATTAGTAATACATTTTGCAATGTATGGTTTTAATTTCGTATGATTTTATTCACAGGCAAATGGTTTCATTACTGTTAATTAGTTTCCTGAAATATTAAAACTTCAAATATATTTAAAGACAGGCATACGTCATTTTTTATAAGTGATATTGTGCAGAAAATGATAGACACAATAAAATTTGTCTGTATTTATATAAAATAATTTTTAACACAATTCTATACGTACTTAACAGTCATTCCTCAGTATAATCTGTGGTATTCTTCTATGGATTTTTACAAAGAAGATGAGAATTTGACAAATGTCTTAATAATTGAAATTTTAATTTTTAACAAAAATAAGAAATCTACATAATTGTATCAAATACCAATTTTATGTGCTACATCATTTTAATAATGCAATATTTTCTCCAATAAAGATTGCTTTTCAAATACTTTGAAGACTATTTGCTGATGATTTTACAGAAAAGTGGCTGTCTTCTCCAATAATGGATCTTAAGAACAAACTTAATTCTCTCAAAAGCATTATTTTAGAAGCCTCAATGCTTCTCAGTATAATTGCATTGAAATCGAAAATATTTGAAATGCAATTAACATGGATGTAGAGGAAGATATAGGGTTGCATATGCAGTATTTTACTCGCTAGAATTTTTAAAGAAATTTCGTATATCCCCTGTTTCCAATTAAAGATATAGCGGATACCCTCTGCGTATAGTGTATACTCTCTAAGATAACTCTTAGATATCTCTCTAAATACTATATCTAAAAGAATGACATTCCGTTTGTTGTTAATGATCTGCAACACTTACTTCTTATCTCCAAAATTGAATTCAAGTCATGCTGACTGTCATAAGACATCGCTTAAAAAGATTGCTTGAGATTCTAGATATTGGGAAGACCATCTATTTATTCTGTTTCATAAAGTACATTTACCTTTCTTCGATAAATGTTTTGCTCGAAATCTTTAAAAAATGTTTGATAGTTATTGATTATCTGCTTTTTTATTGTTGTTAGTATTCAAGAAGGAAATTTTATATTTATTGGAGATATGATTAATTACTATATTGACTTACGATGCATACCGACATGATGCTTCGAAATACATTCTTAAAAGCATGGAACAAAATGGGATATTAAATATCGTTGTTCAAAAAAGCATTGACTGATGCTTTGTTATATTGTTTGATATTATCGTTTTTGATTTATATTCGTTCAAACATTGTAAATTTTATTTTGTACACTTAAAAATATATTTCATGGTCACATAGAATTTTTGACATGGTCATTAGTAGTATATTTTGCAATGTATGATTGTAATTTCATATGATTTTATTCGCAGGCAAATGGTTTCATTACTGTTAATTAGTTTTCTGAAATATTAAAACTTCAAATATATTTAAAGACTGGCGCATTTCATTTTTTATAAGTGATATTATGCAGAAAATGATGGACATAGTAAAATTTGTCTGTATTTATTTAAAATAATTTTTATCACAAATCTATACGTACTTAACAGTAATTCTTTAGTATAATCTGCAGTATTCTTCTATGAATTTTTACAAAGGATGAGAATTTGACAAATGTATTAATAATTGAAATTTTATATTTTTAACAAAAATAAGAAATCTACATAATTGTATCAAATATCAATTGTATGTGCTACATCATTTTAATAATGCAATATTTTCTCCATTAAAGATTGCTTTTCAAATACTTTGAAGACTATTTACTGATGATTTTACAGAAAAGTGGCAGTCTTCTCCTATAATGGATCTTAAGAACAAACTTAATTCTCCCAAAAGCATTATTTTAGAAGTCTCAATGCTTCTCAGTATAATTGTATCGAAATCGAAAATGTTTGAAATGTAATTAACATGTATGTTGAGGAAGATATAGGGTTGTATATGCCGTATTTTACTCGCTAGAATTTTAAAGAAATCCCATATGTCCTTTGTTTCCAATTAAGGCCATAGCGTATACCCTCTGCGTATAGTGTATACTCTCTAAGATAACACTGAGACATCTCTCTAAATACTCACTCTAAACGAATGACATTCCGTCTGTTGTTAATGGACTGCAACACTTACTTCTAATCTACAAAATTGAAATCAAGTCATGCTGACTGTCATTAGACATCGCTTAAAAAGATTGCTTGAGATTCTAGATATTGGAAAGAACATCTATTTATTCTGTTTCATAAAGTACATTTACCATTCTTCTATAAATGTTCTGCTCGAAATCTTTAAAAAATGTTTTATTGTTATTGATTATCTACTTTTTTATTGTTCTTAGTATTCAAGAAGGAAATTTTATGTTTATTGGACAGTTGATTAATTACTATATTGACTTACGATGCATATCTACATGATGCTTCGAAATACATTTTTAAAAGCATGGAACAAAATGGGATATTAAATATCCTTTTTCAAAAAAGCATTTACTGATGCTTTGTTATATTGTTTGATATTATCGTTTTTGATTTATATTCGTTCAAACATTGTAAAGTTTATTTTGTACACTTAAAATATATTTCATGGTCACATAAAATTTTTGACATGGTCATTAGTAAAATATTTTGCAATGTATGATTTTAATATCATATGACTTTATTCACAGGCAAATGGTTTCATTACTGTTAATTAGTTTCCTGAAATATTAAAACTTCAAATATATTTAAAGACTGGCGCACTTCATTTTTTATAAGTGATATTATGCAGAAAATGATGGACATAGTAAAATTTGAATGTATTGATATAAAATAATTTTTATCACAAATCTATACGTACTCAACAGTAATTCTTTATTATAATCTGCAGTATTCTTCTATGGATTTTTACAAAGGATGAGAATTTGTCTAATGTATTAATAATTGAAATTTTATATTTTTAAAAATTAAGAAATTGACATAATTGTATCAAATATCAATTGTATGTGCTACATCACTTTAATAATGCAATATTTTCTCCGATAAAGATTGTTTTTCAAATTATTTAAAAAAATATATAAAAATCAATCTAGAAAAGTTTAATAATATGGCCGTAAAAATAGAAAAGTTTCATTCGTGCGGATTTATAGATTTCCTCTATTGAAATTTTGATTCTCATTTTTTACAAGCGATTCACCTTTGTTAATACTATGTTCTGTAGAAAGACGTCAGTGTAAGTATATATTGGTATTATTATTGTTATGTTCCATAACATTTAAAGATAATCTGTAAGACAAAAAATAAGTATATGTAAAATGTAGCTATAATTCAATCATGATACAGAAAGTCATCTAGAAGTGATTTTAAACGATTAATGCAGAAAAAATAGCTGCTATAATGATGAAATAAGAACAAAAAAATAATTATTTTACAAATAACAGACATTTTCTTAGACGTTTCTAATAATACAAGCAAAGCAAATCTGGTAATTTTTTTTCATTTACAAAATTTTCCGCATTAAGAATGTAACCTTGCAATAATACGATTCGTTCTGAAATTTACTCACAAACAGTCAAATAATTTTTAGCTTTGTTTCCATCATTAGGACGTCATATTTACACCAGTGTTGGGAAAATATTACTAAAAAAATTCAAATGTAATTGTAGTTTACAACTGCTTCAAAAATTTTTTAAATTTTATATTTACACACTGGTGTACCTTATTTGACGTTATCGAAGATAATGATTTACGTTCAGCAAACGTATAACGATTTCAGTGTTTTTGACACTTTCCAACATAGTTGAAAAGTGTTTATGAATTCTGTTTGTTTGTCTCTCTGTCTGTCTGTCTGTTTTTTGTCAGTCTGTCCGCGCTCTAATTCTCGTACACTTACTCGGATTGTTATGAAAATATTATGCAATGCTGAATTTTACTACAGAATATTCGGTGTTGAAAATGAAGTGTATAGCATTAATAGTACATTTACAGGGACACATAAAATAATTCCATTACATTATGCTTTATGGGGAAAAATCGTTTGCGGCGCATTTTATCGATGTTACGATATTTCAAGCATAATGAAATTAATGTGCATTACTGCAATGAACTAAAGCATGCTTTTACTGGAATCCACAATTAGTAGCATTTATAGTTAAATTACAGGGACGTACAAAATAATTCCTTTACATTACGATATATGCGGAAAAATCGTTTGCGGTGCATTTTGAACAGGTTATATTACTTTAAATCGAATGGAATTTAAAAGGATCACTAAAATTTAATACAACTTATTTTCTATAGATTATGGAGTTTGTAGGATTTATCGCTCATGTATAGAGACGTACAAGATAATTCGGTTAAAGGACTGACTATGATCGGCAATTTCTGGAAGTGCTCTTTCCGCTGTGATATGTAATTTTATTTAATATTGAGTGTGCTACGTGTTGTTTACAAATTATGTAGATCATATACAGGGCTGCACTAGAAACTTCGAATATGGGCAGCAAATGTTTAAAATCGATTTTTACTGATTTATGTATCATTTAAATTACTTATTTAGTTATATCAGTCCACCTTATTTAAAAAATGAAATTTCTTAATAATATTCTGTTAGTGTTGGAAAGTGTTTCATAATCTATGCCAGATGTAAGATATTTCGTTCTTGTTTGAAATGTTTACCTTTCAAAATCTATCTATCTTAAGTGTATTCCATTAAATATACAGGGTGTCTATAATTAAACGACCCTACTTTAAAGTTGTCTACAGACGAAACTATTGGTCAGAAAGTTGTGAAATTTTGTGAAGGACTTAATGAAAGAATGGGAATTTGTTTGAGCGAAATAAAATTATTTCAAAATGTCACCACCAGAGGACGTTTGTTAACGAGTTACACATTTAACATACATTTACGATAGTTTTAAAATTTTATTATAACATATGTTCCATATGACGGCCATCATTTTCAGCTACCATCTGGAATCGTAAGATAGCATGTTCCACAGTTGACCGCAGTGTGTTTTGGGAAATGCTAAGAACATGTCGTGAAAAAAGTTTTGTTGAACATCTTTTGTTGTAATATAATTTGTAAACTATCGTAAATGTATGCTAAATGGGTAAATCATTACAAACGCTATCTAGTAGCGAAATTTTGAACTAACTTTTTTTTTTCGCTTAAACAAATTCCCATTCCTTCATTATATCCTTCACAAAATTTCACATCTTTCTGACCAATAGTTTCGTCTGTCGACAACTTTAAAGTAGGGTCGTTTAATTATGGACACCCTGTACTTAAAAATAGAAGCCAAAACAAATAATTTATATATTTATAAAATTATATCAGAATTCTACGTCCATACGAAAAATAAGTTATGTACGTTAAAAAAAGAAAAAAATCCGTCGAAAATTCCATCCTCTGAGATAATTATATGTTAAATTAACGGCCATTTTCTGTGTAAATTTAGTCACTTTATACCGACAATAGAAGTTCTTTAAACATCTATTTGGATTAAGTGGACCATAAATATTTCACAAGTTTCTTACATCAATTAAAAGTTCTTCTAGAAACTTTATCTCAATAAAAATATTTCTTAGAGACCAAATTCAAATAATAACATTCTATGAATAATAATTCAGAAACAATTATTCATGCATGACATAGTAAGCTAATTTTTCGAACTTTGTCTTTATCTTTGATTCGAAACCCAAAGAATTCTTTGCATATTATTGATAAGTAAGTTAGGAAAATATTACATTTTATAAGAAAATGTAACGGAATGTTTCGCAGTTCTGAAAAAAAAAACAGTTTAAAAGTATTTATGAATATATTTTGAATGTTTAAAGTGGCAACTTTGTTGTTACAAAGCGTTAAATTTCTTTTTAAGAAAATGATAAACACGTATTTTAAAGATTTATATATATATATGCCTACATTTGTCAAAACAGTCATTTACAGATTAAATGAAAAAATATTTATTTATTTAGAAATAATGCTTAATTATAACAATGTTACGCATATACAATAGACGAGACTAAATTGAAACTTCTTTTATTATTTAGGAATTTCTAACCAAAATACAATGTTTACTTTTTGTCAATGGTATTTACGAATCCAGATATTCTTAATAATTTAAAATAAAATTATAATAATATTACTCTATCGGAGCATATCGTCTTGAAATCTCAGTAGGGAGAGCGTTCGTACGGCAAACCAAACTACGCATGTTCGAGTGCTGGTCCCGGCATATTTTCGCTCTGTTGGAAAAAAAACACAAATATAATACTTCAACCATTGAATATTACTCTATATTTTGTTTTTACTTTTATTAACTTTCTTCTATTAAAAAACCGAGATAGTTTTAAGATTGTCTTTAATACTTTGTTGTATTGAAATATTTGTTATTTTATTAATTCATATATATCCACTGCCATAAATTTTATTATTTAACCAGAATTTTATTAATTAACTTGAAGAAAGAAACATATTTCTTTACTATACACTAGCAAACTACGCCCGCTACGCTGGTCAATTTCTTATAACGAACTTTTAATCCAACAAAATATTGACATTTCATAATTCAATTTTATATTTTAACATAATAATAAGGCTACTATAATTTGTGACTCGTGTTATAGCCAATATACACGCCAGGACACGTCGCCCTTATCATTATCTTTTTACGCATGAAGGTTTTGCTATGGTACTCCATTGTGAAATTTAGTAATTTTTATTAATTTTTTTATTAATTTTTTTATTAATTTTTTTATTAATTTTTATTAATTTTTATTAATTTTGTTGTAAGTAACTACAACGCCAAATTTCAAATTTCTAGCTCTTTCAGTATAAAAAAGATCTCAATTTTAGAAGGTTTTTCGCTCCTGCACCCCCCTGGGGATAGTGACACCGACATAAAATATAGCCTACGTTGGAGCAGGGGTTGTCACCATCAATTTGCCACCATCAGTTTTGAAATCGGTTCGGTAGTTCTAGAGATTCCATAGAAATTGTAATTTAGAATGTTTTTAGAAAGCTTTTTGCTCATTTCACCCTTTTAAATTTCGAAATTTTTTTTTATTTTGTTCTTAGAGAGCATTTACATCTTATAACTACAACGTAAAATTTCAAATCGGTTCGATAGTTCAAGAGATTCCATAGAAATTGTAATTTAGAATGTTTTTAGAACGCTTTTCACTCATTTCACCCTTTTAAATTTCGAATTTTTTTATTTTCCTCTTAGAGAGCATTTACATCTTATAAGTAACTACAACGCCAAATTTCAAATCGGTTCGGTAGTTCTAGAGATTCCATAGAAATTGTAATTTAGAATGTTTTTAGAACGCTTTTCGCTCATTTCACCCTTTTAAATTTCGGATTTTTTTTTTTTTTTTATCTTAGAGAGCATTTACATCTTATAAGTAACTACAACGCCCAATTTCAAATCGGTGCGGTAGTTTTAGAGATTCTATAGAAATTGTAATTTAGAATGTTTTTAGAACGCTTTTTGCTCACTTCACCCTTTTAAATTTCGATTTTTTTTTATTTTGTTCTTAGAGAGCATTTACATCTTATAAGTAACTACAACGTCCAATTTCAAATCGGTGCGGTAGTTTTAGAGATTCTATAGAAATTGTAATTTAGAATGTTTTTAGAACGCTTTTCGTTCATTTCACCCTGTTAAATTTCGTTTTTTTTTTTGTTCTTAGAGAGCATTTACATATTATAAGTAACTACAACGCCAAATTTCAAATCGGTTCGGTAGTTCTAGAGATTCCATAGAAATTGTAATTTAGAATGTTTTTAGAACGCTTTTCGCTCATTTCATCCTTTTAAATTTCGATTTTTTTTTGTTCTTAGAGACCATTTACATCTTATAAGTAACTACCACTCCAAATTTCAAATTTCTAGCTGCTCCAGTATAGAAAAGATAGCAATTTTAGAAAGTTTTTCGCTCCTGCACCCCCCTGTGGTAGTGGCACCAACAAAATATATAGCCTATGTTGGAGCAGGGGTTGTCTCCATGAATTTGCCACCATCACTTTTGAAATCGGTTCGGTAGTTCCAGAGATTACCCCCTACAAACAAACAAACAAACAAACAAACAGAAAAACAATCTTTACTCCTTTATAATATTAGTATAGCTAGATTTAAGAAATATGTTTTAATAGCTATTAAACCAAATTTTGTATGTATGATCTTGTTTATTTTTATAGGTAAATACAAAAGAAGAAGAAGAAGAAGAGAATTCCTTTTACACATTAAAAACGTTGTAATATAACTGTTTAATATTTCAATAGAAGAAAAGAAGATTTAATGACAGATTTTACTTTATTATTTTGCCCAGATGTAATGAAGAAAAATAAAGTTCGAAAATAGAAATACAATTCTTAATGGCTCTGGTTTAAAATTTTTAAATAAATAAAAAATCTCTTAGCTGTTTTTTTAATAACATTTGACACATTTTAATTATTTCATTCGCTTTTTGTAAATTATAAATACTATTACTTTTTTTAGAAACAATGAATGATTGTTCTTAAATAAACAGTTAATCGAAAACCCCTTGAAATTATTTTTCATGTATAATAATAATTTGCAAAAAGATATCCGGAAGAAAATCTCACTTCTTTCTTAACATATTTCATTTAAAAAAAAGCAAATAATTGATGAATTATTTTTTTAAATAAGATTACGAATAAATTATTTATCAGAGGATTTTATAAAAAATGATAATGAAATATTAATTTATCATCTTCTAAAAGTAAAAATTTACCCAAATTTTAATAAATAGATTTTATTATAAAACGTGTTTTTCAAAAATAAACTTTCTTTTTTTTCTGTATTTAAATCTGTATTTAAAATATAGAGAGTGAATTTAAAACTGTTTTGCATATATATTTAGCAAACAAAAATCTCACCTTTTAGCTATATATCATACACATTTATCAATACATTTTACAAAATATTGAAATGGTAAAGATACTGTAATTGGTTAAGTAAGTAAGTAAAGTTGTGTGTGTGCGTGTGTAATATATAAATATGTCATTCAGAAGATTTTACTACACAGAAAGAAAGTATAACATATTTATTTGTGTCTAAGAATACACAGTAGCAGTAAAAACTTAAATGACACCCGTAATCGTTTGCAATATACACATATATACTTTGTATAATATTAATTCCGTTTTCAATTTCAATTCATTGGCAAATTGGCCATTTGGTACATCTTCAATTTTCCAATCAATAAAGGTCAATATACAAATAATTATACATACATGTATATCTGTTATATGATATTAATTCCAATTTTAATTTAAATTCATCCGTGAACGGTCTATTTGGATTCACCCCCAATTTTCGAATTTGTAAAAAGCAAAATTCAAACATTTATGCATTCAGAAGATTTTACTACACAGAAAGAAAGAAAAACATAATTAGTTGTGTGTAAGAACACACGGCAGCAGTAAAAACATAAATGAGACCTGTAATCTTTTGTAATATAAACATACAGTGTGCCCCACAAGGTACGCAGCGTCTAATATGTACAGATTCCAGCACGTCAATATGAGTATTTTGAATGGTAACAAGTGGGGTCCCCGAATATAGTATGATAGTCTAATTACAGGATGAACGTTATCATAGCTGCGAACTTTTATGCTTTTTACCTACCACTAAAATTTTATAGTAAATTTTACCTTATTAAATCTCCGAAATCACGGGATTCACTAAGGCAAAAATTTCTATAAATTTTTAGTGGTTACCACAAATTGGCATAATCATCTTGGGAATCTTTCATGTTGTACACATCGTCATTTGGAATACCCACTATCGGATTCGTCAATAACGTCATAGCTGCCAACTTTTACGTTTTTTTGATACCACTAAAAATTTATAGAAATTTTTGCCTTATTGATTACCGTGATTTCGGAGATTTAACAAGATAAAATTTACTATAAAATTTTAGTGGTAGGAAAAAAGCGTAAAAGTTGGCAGCTATGGTAACGTTCATCCTGTAATTAGACTATCCCGCTATATTCGGGGACCCCACTTGTTACCATTCAAAATACTCATATTGATGTGCTCTATCCGAATCTGTACATATTAGACGCTGCGTACCTTGTGGGACACCCTGTATATACCTTGTATAATATTGATTACCATTTCAATTCATTGGCAAATTGGCCATTTGGTCCATCTTCAATTTTCCAATCAATAAAGGACAATATACAAATAATTATACATATATGTATATCTGTTATATGATATTAATTCCAATTTTAATTTAAATTCATCCGTGAACAATCTTTTTTGATTCATCCCAATTTGCGAATTTGTAAAAGGCAAAATTCAAACATTTATGCATTCATAAGATTTTACTACACAGAGAGAAAGTATAACAAAATTCTTTGTGTCTGTGAACACACGGCAACAGTAAAACTTAAATGACACCCGTAATCGTTTGTAATATACACATATATACTTTGTGTAATATTAATCCCCTTTTCAATTTCAATTCATTGCCAAATTGGCCATTTGGTCCATCTTCATCTTTCCAATCAATAAAGGTCAATATACAAATAATTATACAAATATGTATATCTGTTATATGATATTAATTCCAATTTTAATTTAAATTCACCCATGAACAATCTTTTTTGATTCATCCCCAAGTTTCGAATTTGTAAAAGGCAAAATTCAAACATTTATGCATTCAGAAGATTTTACTACACAGAAAGAAAGTATAACATATGAATTTGTGTCTAAGAACACACGGCAGTAGTAAAAACTTAAATGACACCCATAATCGTTTGCAATGTACACATATATACTTTGTATAACATTAATTCCGTTTTCAATTTCAATTCATTGGCAAATTGGTTATTTGGTCCATCTTCAATTTTCCAATCAATAAAGGTCAATATATAAATAATTATACATACATGTATATCTGTTATATGATATTAATTCCAATTTAATTTAAATTCATCCGTGAACGGTCTATTTGGATTCACCCCCAATTTTCTAATCTGTAAAAGGCAAAATCCAAACATTTATGCATTCATAAAAGTTTGTTTCATATTAGGCATTATATCACTCGTAATATTAACACTCCTAATGTTAAGTTATATAGGACAACATATTAATTAATTATTATCGGAATTAAAGTATAATTATTTAAAAACATGAAATACAAATTATAATTCATATAAAATTGTATTTTACTCACAAAAACATGACTTCTGATATCAATAATGAAAGATATTTACGTAAAAATATGGCATCCAAAAGGCATTACTTTGACAGGCACTGTACTAAAGGGTCTTAGTTATGGCCAATATCGGATTGGAATGAGAATTTTGCGAAATTAGTCGGTTTTTACGAATTTGAACATGTTAATGACAACATATTTTTGTCTCCTAATTTGGTGATATTGCGCCAAATTTCAACAAGGTTGCGATTTGGTGTAGCAGGGAAGTCGAGCGTATTTGTTTGCGAACATATTTCAATAAATGTGTATTATTCTACATAAATAAAAATTGCGTTACTTCGATATGTAACACAATTATGAAATATTATTTGTTATCGTTAAAATCGTATTTTAGATGGGAATATCACTGGTGATATTTCGACAAATATCGCCACACTTGGTGAGAATGTAGCGCAGGAGAACGCTCGTGGTTGTGTCACATATGAATATTTGTCAATACATAAGTATTACAGTGCATATATAAAATATGCGAAAATAAAGACGTTTATAGTTGACAATACGGGTTTTGTTGCATAAAAAACGTTTTTATTCTGCGCGTGACAGGTAAGCTTTATTCATTGCCAAGGATAAATATCTGATTGTATGCGCACTTAGTGGTATAATAAAAGTTTCCTTTTAAAGCATGGCTGATGTGCTTAATTCACTCCGAACGCAAAAAAAAGTGTGCAATTAGGGGAATCGCTTATAAAGTTTTTTATTTCAAATCTAGCATGCTACGCCCGCTGCGCTGGGCCATTTTTCTAAATGTACCTTAAATCAAACGAAATGGCTTTGTATTGTAAAGGAATGTGGATCTTCACCTACAGATGCAACCTTAGTAAATATTTTCAAACGAATTATATCAATGGATTTGAGCATATATTTTAAAGCAATAGGGACGTTCACCTGGATTTTCCTTCAATATTGCTGTAAACGATCTGAACGACAGTGCGTTATATTATATCTTACATTGGACAAAATTTGGGCTAAAAGAAGCAACTAATTTAGTTGATCATTTATAGTAGAGTTTGGTAGAGAAATGGGGCCATTATGAGATTATGACAACATGAACTAACATGTTCTCTAGTCAACATACTACTAAAAGAGAAAGCATTACAATGATTGCATAGATTGACCATTGAACTTAAATAATGTTCGGGTGATTCATTTTCGTCTGTAAGTTCTTGAACTCCGTCCCTCTTTCTTGTCTCCATGTGAGATTCTGGTAGCGTAAGTACAATCTCAGTCTATATTACGTTATATTTCGTAATATACGTCCTCTTCTGGCAAGTCTACTACGGTTTTTCATCTTTCGATTCCAGCATAACATAGTAAATTTTGTATTGCTGTATTTCTTGAAAAAAATTAGAAGAATATAGTTTTCGGCAGTTTTATTTATGTTTCTATTATTTAAGTTTTTAGGTTATGCGTATGAGTAAATACAGTGAAAATTGTAATAAATTGTTTGCACATAAAGAACAGTGTTTAACTTTCATATTTTAAAATATGTCAAACATAAAAAAGTGAATTTTTAAGGCTGAATAGGAATAAAATTAAAATGCCGCCAATTTAACTGTATTTCCATTTTTAGACCAGTTGCATTCGTGTAACCGCTAATCTGAAAAAAAAAACCCAATGATTAACTCTGGTTGAAGAATAAACCTCTAGTTTGTATCCAATAAAATCTTCCTAATCTTCCATAATCTTACCGATATCCAAGTTTGACGTCAAACATTAGAAGTGCTTGAAACGATACAGTTACTAATGTACCACAGATAGTTACAAAACGAAGCTATTTACGCGCCAAGCTATGTTCCATTAAATAATGTCAAATTCCTGTTAATTCAATTATAGATCTTTCATTAACAAAATTCCATACCTTAAATAAAACTGACAATGATAAAGTTAGTTATGTAAAATGTTTAGTAATATTATTTTTGGTGAATACTTAAACCGAAGATTTTTTTGCATTTCTCTAAAGAGCATTATAACACTCAGAAATAAATTCATTTCTCACTATATTTAGCTGATAGGGCTGTGTCTAGGTCGAAAAGGTTTTATAATGATCGAAAAATTATCTAATCAGAATTTCAGATACTCGTTTTTTCTTATCCAGCCTGAAATGATAAATCGACAAATAATATTTATTCCATTCGCCACCATTGACATTACAAAGTTTTTCCGTACATTGAAAGCACCAAAACAGTGGCTGAGATGTTCTGCTCTCAAAGCTGGCATACGAGAAGTGCTGAGTTCAAACCCCTGTCGCGCTCGTTGACCTAACCGTTCGGAGTTTTCCGTGGTTTTCTTCGAACCTTCCAATAAATACGGTTTAGGATCCCTTAGAAAGACCCCCACTGAGGGCACTCCCCCAGGGTCTATATCCCTCGTGTAGATAATCGGCCATCATAAAATAAACCAACGGTACATAAGAAGCATTGCTTTTTTGGTAAAACTTTGCTTGATAATGAAAAAAACTCATAAATTTAGCAATCGCTAATTTCAAAAGTCGTCTAATATTCTGTAATCTGAATCGTCGTCGTCCAGAGTAACCTTCAAACATAAACGAAACATCCAACAATATAGTAAAAATGCCAACTGGCAGGTGACCGGAATACGGACAATTAGTCTAATGTCTTTTAAAAACCTTCCTAAACGAAGGGAAGATATGCAGAATAAACTAAAAAGAAATGACGAATCAAAAAGAGCATCGAAAATTTATTTCAGCAAACAATTTTTTTTTGCAAAATGTAGCCTTTTGTGATAGAAATAACGCATAAATGCACACATCTCCTTAAGAATATTCTTTGGTTCCTAACTTTTGAAGCAGTGAATATTTCTATAAGTGAAATTGCGATCTATTAAAAAAATAATAAAATAAAAATAAAAGAATAGACAATATTTGCTGATCTGAGTTCGAGGCTATAAAAATAATATGTTTGGTGAAAACAAACCGGAATGCTTCCGTAGTAAATTTGTAACTGTCTAAAATTTAATTATTTTACAATATGTGTTTGAGTGCCAGACATTCACTAAAATTTAAATATTTGATCCCATATTCATAACAATAACTGCTATTTATATAATTTGCATTTGAATATAAAAATTTACTCCAAAAAGGTTCTTTTATACACGAAAAAACACTATTATTGCTTATACCGCTCAAGCTGATGTCACGCTTATGTATTTTTGGCTTAAAATCTCATTGCTTGGTGACAAAAGTAAAATCAAAACCGTAAATAAACAAATAACATGTAACTCATAAATGCAGTCATTTTTACAATTACATCTGTTCATTCCTCCTGTAAGACGCATGATAGGGTTCCTCCTGTAAGACACATGATAGGGGAGTTATATAAAAAAATTAACAGAAAGAAAAAAAGAAAAAAATACTCATATTTTATTAAATCAAATTATCAGATGCATCTTTGTTAACCTGACGCAAAAGATAAATAGCCAAATATTGACTTAATCTGAATTACAATATCATGCATTGCAAATATTTTTAAGCATTACAAACATTCCTTTGGCGTTTAAATTAAATATTATGCCTCATAAAAACATTTTTTTTTTCTTTTCCCTTTTTTGCGGGGAGGGGAGGGGGGATTTTAAATAAAATTAATAACGGAATTTTACTTTTATTTTACTATGTGTTTGCATTATTTTCTAATATTGCCGTTTCAATTCTTTCGCCAACGATAATGGTCGCCAAAAAATGACCTATGGTAACCTTATCGTCCAAAATAACAGAACTTTCCATCATAATTCAATAACTAATATACGTAGAACTATGTTTTATATACTAAAACCTTCCCTGAAAAATTATCTATCCAACAGTGCAAGTTCCATTCAGCAGAACTCGAGTTATAAAGGAACGGAACGAAATTTCCGTTTGTGTTTTATATATATAGTAGAAGTGTCTTTAATTTTAACAAGAATTTATTGCTTTAGTTTTATTATGATTTTTCTATTAAAGACCTCATATTTATTGAAATTGTATGTGTAATTTCTCTGTGTCTTTTTGCCAATAGAAACTCGTAAAATATGGTATACGTATTTTATTGCAATATAAAAGACTTTTATGAATCATATTTGTCAATTGATAGTGAGAAATCACTTATATTTTCAGTAGAGAATAAGAACTATTCACTGGAAATTAAATCAGATATTTGAGTAAAAATTGGAAGATATATGATTTCATCATTATTATTTTTTTTATAAATAGGTCAATAACTGTTCTTAATTAAGAACAGAAGTAATTTCCAAGAAAAATGAAATCATTTGAAAAACAAAAGTGTCAGATTTAGGATTTGGTCATTGAATTCAACAACAGGACTAAACAATCTATACTACTTTCTTTTATAGCAAATATTGTGTAACGTGTATATTAAAAACAGTTGTGCAACGATAAAATTGATTCTGAAGTGAAAGAGTACATTTCTGTATGATATTAACCCACTGAAGATAGATATCACAATAAAAAAAAAGCTGTTGGTTTGAAATGGAGAAGTGAAAATTATTTTTTTTTATATGTATTATTTGAAATTAATATTTGAAAAATATATTAACAGCAGTCTATTATTTTTATCAGCAGAAAATTGATTTCTAGGGTCTTGGAATAAGTAAATCCAAAATTATAGCTCATTCCGTCAAATAGTTTTCAGTTATGCATAAAAGAACAACTCTCATTGCATTTTGCTTTGCATCTATATTTAAAAGGAATTTAACATTAAGAGTTCCAAAAGTTGCATTAGTATAATTCTTAAACTACTTGGCCTGATAATTTACCCTTTTTTATCGAAAGAAACAATTTATCAAAGAATATGATTTTAAAATTGGATCTTATTACTGAAATTTTTATTTTTATTACAATTTCAACTGTTTATTACAAATTCATTATGGTGACTACCCCTTAAGCTCTTTTTAAACATAAAATGAAAGAAGACATTATTCACGATCAAATGAAAATTTTTGTTTGTCGCTGCGATAATTATTCTTTTTTAAGGTCTGTGGTGCTCTATTTCCTTTGTTTGTTTTCTTCACGAAACTAAATATCTCAAAACTGAATATGAAAAACCTGTAAGCAAAAATGTATTACACTATATAACATTAATTATATCATTATTACAGTTATTGTTTTTGATAAATCTATTTACAATTATTGTTTCTAATTGAGTCGTGTTTTCCAAGAGGTCTAATGTAAATTATACAATGTACAGAGGTGTGATGAGGCGTAAATGAAGCCGTATATTAAAAATCAAAACAGAAATCTGAAGGTATTGCTTTCAACTTTCTGAACAGTTTATAGAATGATTTTCGACCTTAAAAGTATGGAATTTTTCGTTACTTAAAAACAACGAAAAACAAATTCAGTCAGCCTCTGTCTAAAACAGAAGAATTGACGATATGTACTACATCTTTCACTTCAACTCCCAGAATACCCTGCTCTTTTTTGTAAACAAAACGCAACGGAATGTTGCTTTATTATAGAAAGATTTTGCTGCGATTGAAAGATATGACGTTTTGTCGTCATTATTAAGTATGAAAGTGAAGCATTAAGTCTCCCGATATTATGATACTTGTACAGGGTGTCCGAAAAGGAGTACCTATTCTTAAAAATGAATAAGAAACAAACGAATAGAGTTATTAAAAAAATTCTTGCAGGAAACGGATGTGTGAAGTCTGTAATTTTGTTTAGAACACTTTATTATGATAGTTCAAAATCTGACCGACAGATGGCGCTACAGCACATTTTGGTGGCTATATGAACAAACGGAGCATGCGTGAAGACCAGACAGAAGCAGACGTGGTCAGTGAAAGTTCATTCTAAGACTCCGGCATGTTATTGTGATGAATTGAGGACATATTGAAAATATTGTCATTTAATTTTCAACTATTTCTGATGAATGCAGTAGCCGAAGCGCCATCTGTCGGTAAGAATTTTAACTAACATAATAAAGTACTCTAAACAAAATTCCAGACTTCACACAACCGTTTCCTGCAAGAATTTATTCAATAACTCTATTCGTTTGTTTCTTATTCATTTTTAAAAATAGGTACTCCTTTTTGGGACACCCTGTGTATATATATGTAATATAGCAACTGTAAATAGTTTTGCTTTCATTAAAATGTTTCGTCAAAAAAATTCAAGGCCAAGAATCAATGATTTCGATTTTAACTATCATGATGCTTGTTTACTTAACTTGAAATTAATGTTTAATTAAGATATTATTTTATGTGATTCGAATATTTAAAGTGGGATATGATATTGTGAAGTTTTACGACGGCTTTTGATGGTTGATCTTGATTTGATATATTTTTTAATGGTGCATCGCACCGCGAACCTCGGGAATCGCGAATCCCGGTATAGGAATGATTTAGAGTTAATTTATTTAACTTGTTCATAGCACTTAGTGAGAGGATTTCTCAAGGTAAGAATTGGATATCTGATTTTATTTTAATGTTTAAAATTGCTGACCTAGATATATTTAAGAAAAACTGAACAATTTTGAGAAGTTCAGTCACTAAATTGATAAACATTATCGATACTATATAGAAAAATGAGCCGGTAGATTTCCATGCTCTTGAAGAGTCTTTTAATCAACTAAAAATAAAAGCATCTAACTTAGATGAAATAAATAATAAAATAGAACCATTACTAAGTTTAGACGAATATGAAACAGAAATGATCTCAGTGTATAATTATACAGATAAAATATCTTTAAATTTTCGCGCTGAAAAGAAACTGAATGAGAACAAAAAATGTATCATTCCTTCGCATGACAATTCAGTTAACGATTATTTCCCAGTAATTAAAATAAATTTGTCAGGTTACCAAAACTGAATAACTATAAACCAATTCACTAATTTTTGGAACACTTTCAAAGTTTTGAAGGACGACAATTATTCTTTAACAAAAACAGAAATGTACAATTATCTCCGAAGTTATTTAGGTACATCTGCATTAAACGCCATAGAAGGCTTGGAAGTTTCTGAATCAAATTATGACACAGCGCTAAAAATTCTTGAAAGTAGGTTCGGTAATAAAGAAATGAGTATTAACCATCACATGAACAAATTATTAAATTTATTTCCTGTTTTCAAATCTAGTGATAAAGTACATGATCTCTTACAATCTGGTCCATATGTTAAATTACATCGTGATCTATCTAACAGATATCTTCTGAGAACTAGGAAACTCATTAAAACTTCTGCTTGTATTTATAAAAATACCAAAAATTCTTTCATTCCTTCCATAGCTAAATGTAGTCATTTTTACGCTCTTCCTAAAGTACACAAAATTGGTGTCTTCCTTCGTCCTATTGTATCTAACATTGTTTCTGCCTTATTCCCCCTTGCTAAATTTTTGGTAAAACGTTTTTATTTTCTTTCAGTTTCCAATTTATACACTATTCATAATTCTAGTTCTTTTGTAAATCATATTAGGAACCCCCCCCCTCTCCCTCTTTGCGCATTGTTTCTTTCGATGCTGTTTCTCTGTTTACCCATGTTCCTGTCCAATGGGCACTTCAGTGTCTCACTTTAACCCTTAACCGGAAACGTACCGTCTGTGAGACGGTTGCGTCTACATATCTACCCTTTATGCAAAAATGAACGTGTCCTCAACCGTATCACGCCATCTAATCCTTACACTATTGGTCCTCTCCACCCCCACCCATTTGCAACACCTGCACTTTTTTAGTTGTTGAAAGAAAAAATATTTTCTTTACGACGCAGTCTGTCAGACGGCATGTTTCCGTTTATGTATTTTTTTTTCTTTCTGATATCAAGATGGCGGGGCCGTCAATGCGGGTACTCTATGATGATAAAGACTTTGAAGAGGCTATTTTGCGATGGTTTGATGAAGTACGAAGTGACATAAGTGATGTGGAAAGTATTTCAGATGATGAATATATAAATTCTGAACACGAAAGGGATTCAACATCGTCAGAAAATTCTAATGAAAGCGAAAATGAAGATATAAGAAATGATGAAAAAGTAGCAAACGCAGATACGAAATAGATACATAAAAAAATCGGTACCGATGGCCTGTTTCAGAAGTTCGCTCCTCGTCAAGAACAAGAAAACACAATATTATAAAAGTGCCAGTTTTAAGAGGGAAAGCTAGTGATCTCAGATAAAAGGCAGATCTATTCTCTGTCTGGCAGTTGTTATGTACAAATGATATGTTACTGCATATAGTAAAATGAACAAACCATAAAATAATTCAAATGCGAATGAAATATGATACTCTGGCCAGTAATATGAAAGAGAGTAATATGGAGAGACGACTAGAAAATCCCCAGCTACCCCGGGAATTGCGCTTTATAATAGCTCGCATTCTGTAAAAACCTGTTGAAAATGTGCCCCAGGTAGATGATGACTTAATACTTTTCAAACGCAAAGCATGTTTTTGTGTCATAGAACCAACCATAGAATGGCAAAATATCTGTGTGTACAGTGCCGGAAGCCTGTATGCATGCAATGCTCCAAACCTAAATGCAATGATTGCATAAGAAACGTGGATATTCAGAACATGCTGCAATATTTACTATTAAATGTTTTGTTAATTTTACTGTATAATATTTTTTTTAATTCATATTCTACTAATATATATATAAATATTTGCATTTATTTCATTATTTTGTCGAAAATGTAAATATTTGAATAATAGTGTGTAATTTTGAAATATTTCCTGTCTCCGACATTCAAAACTTATTTTTATGCTGTTATATTAAAACTTTGTTTCTGTTATTGCATTACTATTAAAGAATAAACGTTTAAGTTCACTATTTGGTAAATTATTAAGAGTTGTTTTCTTTTTAAATTTTTATAGCAATTTTTAAAATTTAGCAGTTCCTGTTTGTGTTCTGAATTTTCACGTTTCCGGTTAAGGGTTAAGATTAAAACAATTCCATTATATAGATTATGAAATAAACCACATAATTGAGTTATTCAGTATTTGTTTAACACAAAATGCTTTCCAGTTTTCAAATCAATTCTATTCCTTGTCAGATGGTTTAGCGACGGGGAATCCTCTAAGTAATTTCCTAGCAGATTTGTATATGCATTACTTTGAGGTTAAATTGTTTAATCTTATTAATTTTCCGTTTTATTATAGATATGTGGATGATTCTTTTGCGCTCCTAGACCCATCTACTTCTTTTTTTTTTTGATAATGTGTTAACTACTCTAAACTCAATAGATCCGGTTATCCAATTTACATATGGAGTTGGAGTTGACAATAAATTACCTTTTCTTGATGTGTTAGTTACTCGCAGCTTAATACATTTGACACCTGTGTATACCGTAAACCCTTTGCAGTCTCACTCCCCCCTCATTTTAATTCATGTCACTCCCCTTCCCAAAAAGACTCGGCATTTCATTCCTTTATCACTAGAGCATGTTTGATGTGTTCGTATAATGATCCCCTTGTTGCAGAATTGAATTATATTAGATCAGTGGCTATCAATCGTGGTTTTAGTTTGTCTTATATTAACGGTTTAATTTTTCGTTGTCTCAATAAAGGTATTAATAATCCTGATTCTTCTGTTTTTCCAGTTTATTTTTCTAATCTCATTACTTTGCCATTTTATAATAGCATTAGCTTCAAAATAGCTAATATTTTAAGAAATCAGGATTTTAAAATCGTTTTTAAGCCAGTTAATAAACTAAATTTTGCACCGTTAAAGTATAAAATTCCACATCAAAATTTTGGGATATTTACAATATCCAATGTAAATGTGGTTTGTCCTATATAGGATAGACTAAACGACAACTCCGTTTCAGAATCAGTGACCACAGAAACTACATATGTTAAGAAAAAGGAAGTACAAAAATCCTCTATAGCTTGCCATTGTTGGAGTGAGGTACATAATTTCTACTTTGATCCAGCCTCTATTATTAAGAAATGCAATACACCTTTATATTTAGACTTTTTTGAAGCCGTATATATTCATAAATTTGGTAACTCCCTGGTCAACGATTTTTCAAGCGTACCTTACATCTGACCTTTCTGGGTTGATTTACTGTGTCGTAGTGCATCACTTCTAGCTTAATCTTATTGGTTGCTCGTGCGTGATGCGCTTTCTGTGTGTTACTGTTTATCATTCCGGTTTTTGGATTGTGTTTCATGTCTTTGGGGGGAGGGGGATATAATTTTTATTTTTACTGACACTGAGGATGTGAGTCCAAGTTACTCACGAAACGTACGTCTGTTCATTGTGCTACAGTTCGATATTGTATGTTAAACGTTGAATTATTTTAATAAGAATAACTGCTTCGGTAAAAAGATTTATACTGAAGCTGAAAAAATCTACTGAAATTTGCGGCACAATAACAGTTGAAGAATTACTTCAAGCCGAAAAATACTTAATAGAAAGCGAACAAAAGCAATTTTATAAAGAAGAATTTGAATCTCACAAAATTTATAATTCAGTAGAGAAGAATTAATCCCTATTCAAATTTATTCCATTTGTAGATGAAAATTAAATTATATGTTTAGAAGGAAGACTAGAATTTGGTGATATTTTTATGGAAGAAAAACATCCAATCATTTTATCTTGACATTCCTGGTTAACAGTGCTAATTATACGTCGAGATCATGAAAATATGATGTACGTCGGAACTGCCCACACTTTGACAAAAATTCGATTCCGTTATTGAATTCCAAAAGAAAGACAGTTGGTGAAAAGCACTATTAAAAATGGTGCATTGGTCGAAAATATCTTTCTATACCTGCCGACCAAATCACAGCTTCACTACCCAAAGATAGAGTGAATGAAGCTCCACCATTTTCGGTCTGCTGCTTAGATTTTGCAGGGTCTATTTACGTGAAAAATCTGGGAGAAATTCAAAAATCTTATATTGTCTTATTTACCTGCGGAGTTACTATAGCTGTACATCTAGAACTTGTTTCAGATATGACAACAGATTATTTCCTACTTGCTTTTGGACGATTCTTAGCTCTAAGAGGAAATTGTAACAGCATCTATTTCGATAACCACAAGACCTATAAGAAAGCTAAACAAGAACGAAAAATCTTGCGTCAAGCATAGATTATGTAGCACTTTCCAACGCTTCTAAAATAATTTTACAAATCATTACCGTTTAATAAGCTGAAAGATGACATCTAAGTAAACAATTTGGAAAACGCATAACATATTTAAAAACGTAATTTCAGGAATTTTCAATATATACAATATTCGGAAAAATATCCGAATACTTTTATGTAGCCCTGTATATGATCTATAGATCTGTATATATACATAGGATGCTAAATTTTAGTTTAGTTAGGAAACGCGTAGCACCGTTTAAATTCTCCTTCTGGAGTTTCTGTCAATAAACGGAAATGTGTTCGCGAACTTTTGTGCTGCCCTGTATAGGATCTACAGAATTTATACACACCACGTAATAGACAAAAAGCTAGTTAAGATTACAATCGCGTTTAGTAACTTAAAACGCACTTCCAGGAATTATTGTTAACAGACAGTAGAGAATTCTTTTGTGTGTCCCTGTAAATGAACGATGACTGCTATACACACACCATTCTGTAGTAAGCCTCTTGTAATGCACCTTAGTAATATATATAAACTTCAATGCGTTTAAAATAGTGGAACATTATTTAAATAAACCGCAGACGATTTTTCTCCATAGACGTATTGTAACGGAATTATTTTGACTGTCCCTGTAAAGTAACTCTAAGTGCTATACACCTACTATTCCATATTAAGCTTCTTCTAATGCATCTTAGTGATCTATATAAATTTCAATGCGTTTACAATAGTGAAACATTTTAAAAATAAACCGCAAATGATTTTTCCCCATAGACCGCAATGTAACGGAATTCTTTTGAGTGTCCCTGTAAGAAAACTATAAGTGCTACACACTTCAGTTGAAATAGGGAACGTGACATAGATAACGACAATAACATATAAAAATTGCAGAGCAATCCGAGCATATTTACGGGATTTAGAGCACGGACAGACGGCCATACGGCCAGACGGCCAGACAAACCGAAGTCATAAGCACTTTTCAACTAGGTTGGAAAGTGCTAACAAAAGATTGAAAATTTATATGACGTCATTTACAACAGCTTGTTTTTGAAATTTCATGCTAATTAAAGAATCGTATGGAAAACCACCATTGAAAGAGCTTCATGGTGGTGAGGATTTTACGAAATAATTGTAAAATTGGTAGAAGAGTGTCTGCAAAAGATTATTGGAAAAGCTCTTTTGAGCTTTAAAGAAATGTCGACATTTCTGGTTGAAGTAGAAGCTATCCTCAACTTGCGTCCCTTGACATATTTGTATAATAACAACGACAAACCACAACCTCCTACTTCAATATATTTTTTAAATTTTGGTAAATAACCTATTATTTTTTTACGATGTGATTGAAGATGGTTCGAGTAGATCTGCACTTCTCAAAAGAAAAAGGTACCAACCATTCATATTAAAACAACTGTGGTGGAAAAAACCATATTTTCTAAATTTGAAAACATTCCAATAAATTCAAAAAACCCATTTCACATCCGCCACTAAACGTGAATGATGTTGTTTTGATGGAAGGTGACGTAAAAAACAAGCTTCTCTGGAAACTCGGCAAGAACCAGAGAGCTATTCCAGGTATAGATAACAGTATGCGCTCATATGAAAAATAAACAGCCAATGGAGTGCTAAAAATATCTATTCAGCACTTGTATCTTTAGAAATTTTAGACTGTTGAACATTTATAGACTTCTTCTTTATTTTTAATCTCATTTAGAACTCTAAAATCTTTCTTTCTTTTTTTAAATTTTACTTACTTTAAATACAGTATTTTTTTAGTTTAGTATAAGTAAGCATATTAACTGTTTGAGAAAAAAAATGTAATTTTATTGTGTTAATTTGCAAGAAATTGTTTTCATGTTTCTGATATTGTTTGAATTTTATACTTTAATGTTTAGAATTAGTTGATAGTTTGAATTTGATATTTTGCATTTGTGTTTGTATTTGATTTTTTGCAGTTGTAATTGTATTTGATATTTTTTATTTGAATTTTGAAATTGTATTAGATTACTGAACCCCTGATATGGGAATTTTTTATTCTTCATGATAGAATTTTGATTGATGAACTCTGTAAAAGTTCAGGTTGGGAGTATGTCGAAAAAAGAAGTACAGTTAGATTGGCACTATGCGTTATGTACTACAACTTTCAATTCAACTCCCAAAATGTCCTGCTCTTTTTTTAAACAGAATGCAACGGAATGTTGATTTAGTATAGAATGATTTTTCTGCGATTGAAAGATATGACATTTTATTGTCATTATTAAATATGAAAGTGGAGCATTAAATCTCCCGATATTATGATACTTGTATATATATGTGTAATATAGTAACTGTAAATAGTTTTGCTTTCATTGAAATGTTTCGTCAAAAGAATTCATGGCCAAGAATCAATGATTTCGATTTTAACTATCATGATGCTTTTTTACTTAACTTCAGATTATGTTTAATTAAAATGTTTTTCGATTCATGACTCAAATATTTAATGTGGGATATGATATTGTGAAGTTTTACGACGTGTTTTGATGATTGATCTTGATTTGATCTTTTTTTCAAAGTGTAATATTTCTATTGTCGTCTTTTTGTTATGATTACAATACTTTCCTTACACTATGTAGCTTATATGTGGATTACTTTGAACCTTCATTATATAATACTCGCCCAAATTTCTCTCTTGAATTGTACTATCCTATTCTTTCGCATTCTGATCACTCCCTTCATAATCACTTATTAAACACAGACAGTGATCTGTTGTGTCAAAATCATCCATCTCGTATTCCATAATTTGGTTCCAAAGTGAGAGAAATAATCCATGGATCCTCTGTTGAAAGTAAAAAAATAAAATATGGCCTTCAATAATGCTTACCACCTTGGGTCCCACAAATGTTATCTGCCTCAATCATTTTGGTAGCTTTAATAGAAATAATGCAAATCAACAGATGCAAATAATGCAAATCAATAATGCAAATCCTGTTGTATTTCATCAGATTTTTTCTTTTCATCGAGATAGCTACGCTGATTATATTGAAGTGTATACTGATAGCTCAAAATCTCAAAATTCTAATAGATGTACTTTTGTTGACAATCATAATACGTTTGGTTTTCGTTTATCATCATTAATTTCTGTGTTCACAGCCAATATCATTACCATTGAAAATACAGTCATCCACATATATTATCATCAACAACATCGATCTTTTAATATTTATACATATTTAAAAAGTTCTCTGGATGCATTGCAGTCCTGTTTACAGGAAAAATCCCACATTTCATAAATCATGGATCTTCTAAGTAAAAGAAATCGTGCTTTTAACATACAATTTTGTTGGGTACCAGGACACATTGGAATATATTGCAATACAAATCCAGATGTAGCAGCCAGACGTGTGTCAACTTTCATTAACTGTATGGCACTCCTCTCTGACATTAAAAGTGAAATAAAAAATGTAATTTTAAAATAGTTTAAAGAATCTTGGGAATAAGAAATTTAAACTCCACTCTATAAAACCAGTAATAACCATTTTGCTCTTTAATTCATCAAAGAAGGAGGATGTACTCCTGACCTTTCTAAGTATATGTAACTCAATAATATATATATATATATATACATACATATATATATATATATGTTATATAAAAAATTATTTCCTTCGCAAATCCTTCACATTTATTTCGCATTAGTCCTTTAAATTAATCTAACTTCTGACATAGTCAGTATTTCCTTAATTCTTAATATGATTTATTCCTATTTAATGTCCTTTTAAAAGTAAATATCCGTATATTAATAATTATCTTATTCCAAATCTTAATCTAAAATTTTAAGTTCATTCGTAGCTTTTATCAGCTCCCCAATCTATAAAATTCCGAGACGCTTTCTCATTTCGAATGTTTTTTAAAAAGCCATTTTCTGTTTATTATTATTATTCCATGCTCTGATTTTTGCGCGCTGGGTTTTTTTTACTTATTGATGCGCGGCCAGGGGACGAACTCTTTCGTGTTTTAGCTTCTCCCTCTCGCCTCATTCGCTGGGCTGGAGGTCACCTCTCACTCATTGGTTTGTGCGCACGTGACGTCGTTTTTCTGTATGTCTACGCTCAGTGAACAAAACTCGCAGTCATCCTTCGGGGAAGAGGATATTTGACGTGTTTGGAAGTATAAACAAATATGTATCTGGTGTCGTCGTCTCGTAGAATTTTCACACTGTTCTTTAACATCTTTAAAACAATGCAGTGATCCATCGTGGAGCCTGAGGGCGATAAGTTTCTACCTGTGGGAATTGTTACGGCATCGCTCTTATTCTAAATAAAATATTTGTCTGGAAATTGGCTGGTATTTGCTGGAAAAACTCTTTTCATCGCCTCACCTCTTTGCCGTGATTGTTGATGTCGACTGCAACTTTGTATATCTTTAACCAACTACCTTTTTCTCGTGGAGTATTGAACCTCGTGGTGTCTCATCTTAGTTAAAACGCCACACACACACACATATATATATATATATATATATATATATATTATTTATTTATTTTTATTTTTTTGCCGGAATCTGATCCTATGTGGCCACATTCTTATTTTACAGAACTTACCATTCATCACATTTTAACGGATTTCACTGCACTGAGACATTTGTATAAGAATTACTTCAAAGAGCCATAATCTCAGTTAATCAACTTTATTGGGAAAAAAAACCAATGAGAACATTTTCATATTTTTAAAATAGACGGGATTTCATCATAATATTTAGCATTTTTCGCATTTCACGTTTACCACATTTGTTTTTAGTATTGTTCTAACTTGTACTATTGTTCTTTTAATATGATGTGGTTATTTAATTATTAATCTGGATGGTCGTCTCATCCAGATCAGTTTGTTTATCATGTTTTTGTATATCATCTTTGTTTATTCGTTACCTCATATGTATTTACGCTATATATATATATATATATATAGCTGCTTTATCTTTACATATTTACTTATTTATTTTTTTTTAACTCTTGATTGACTCAGCATATCCAAATGTAGATTTTGTGCCACTAAAACCAACCAACTAACCAACCTTACACTGTATGTGTTCGGATAGTAAAATCCGTATCTAATATACATAATTTTTTTATCGTCAAATCCATGTCAAGCACTCCGAATTTCTTATAATGTGTTTTGTATTTTTTATTATTTTTATTTTTTATTATTTTTATTTCTTCTTCTTCTTCTTATTATTATTTTGTTTATCGAGAACATTAACTTCATCGACTTTTACTGCAGAATGAAATTGAAACTCCTTTTGAACAATCAACACTAAAAATTTTAACGTTTACTGCATCAATTTTTCTTTATAAAGGAAATAACATAAATGTAAGCTTCTGTCAGTTGTGTTGCCCAACAAATGATGGATATACTGAAAAAAGAAAAGCCGACACACATTGTTTCAATAATCAAGCTTTATCCAATTTAATATTTAGTGTTATGCTTACGAAATTAAAATAAAACTTTATATATATATATATATATATATATATATATATATATATATATATAATCGGGAGCATGTTTTACTGCATAATGAAATTGAAACTCCTTTTGAACAATCAGCGGTAAAAATTTTAACGTTTGCTGCATAAAGCCGACACACATTGTTTCATTAATCAAGCTTTATCTGATTTAATATTTAGTGTTATACTTATGGATTTAAAATAGCACTGTTAAATATTTTGTGCGCAATTATATTACTAAATTTTTTTTCAGTTACTCAGGCAGTTAATAACCTTATTCTCTATCACAATATCTGTTTTCTTTCTTCAATTTCAATTCGCAGATAATATAAATATCAAATTTATATCTGTAAAAGTGTCTGGAATTATCACGTAATATATGACTGGTATACCATACTTCCAGATATATTATGTAGGTTTTCCAGTGATATGCTCAAAGTGACAAACAAAAATACAAATAAGGTAAAACCAGGAGAGATGACGCGGTCGGAGAGATTGCGCACATAGAGGTTCGGGGGGAAGGAGTAGATTGAGCGCGCAGTGACTACAGGTAGTTGTACAACAACAGTAGTGGAGTGTCAAGTTGAAAGTGCACGTTGATTGCTTTGAGCGTCTAAGATAAAGTATTGCTATTTTGTTTTGTTTTCCCAAAGTAAGTGCTTGAATTTTCATAGCTATTCATCAGAATTTCTATATAATGTCAATAGTACAAAATATTTCAAAGTTAAACGATTTCTCAAAAGCTACTAATTTAGACTAACAATGTGAACATCAACGGTTCGTTTTAGAAGAGGTCATGTTTAAATAAAAGGCCGCGCAATCTATCCTACCGAAATTGGAGAGTTTGTGCATTTGCTACTTAGGAGAGATGGCGCAGTGTTCCCATTAGTTTCCATGCTAGGAGAGGTTACGCAGCTTATTGGTAAATTTCCATAGAAAAATTAAAAATAAAAATGGACTAATTTTAAGCTAAACGTGCTATTAAGTAACATAATTTTATTTTGTATTCTTATCTGGACTTGCTTTTTCTGATTCTTTATTTTTTTTTCCTTTAATTATAAATTTTTAATCGTTTTTAAAATAATTTCTTTTTTCTGATTCTTTAATCATTAGGTTGAAATAGTCACTCCAAATACAATAATTTTTATTTACAAAAACCTTACAGCAATGTCATTTAAGTGTAATTATTATTGTTAACAATTTAATTGTAGTTATTATTAGTAACAATCTCTCCTGCCCATGTGCGCAATCACACCAACCCTGTAAGGACAGATTGCGCAAAATAACTTTCTTGGTTTTATTTCAATTGTTCTATTAAATTTCAACATAACAATAAAATAGCAATGGAAATGCATAAAAAACAATTGAAGTAAAAATTATTCATGAATAGTTTAGCAAAAAATTAATATTTAGATTTTTTATTGCTATTCTTTTGAATTGTGCGCAGACTATCCTAGCTTTACCTTATACTGTTTCAATTAATTGTATATTGGAAAACTTTCAAATGTGCAATTTTTTATCCGTGTTTTTACAAAATTAAGATACATATGCACTGATTATATCGAATTTTATGATGGTTATCAATGTACATATTATGGGAAAATCAAAAGTGTAGTCAACATTTTTTATATAAGTTATCTTCGGTATTAATTTGGATTACTCGGGAAATTTAGGATTATAATTTTCCTATTTTTCACCATTAATTGTACAAAATGAGTATGCAAAACTATTTTTATATTTTTTCTAGAGTAAGATATTTTATATGAGCTTATGCATTTTTAATTACAAAAAAGAGAGAGAAAAAACTATATCCTTTAAATCCTAGACCGACAAAATTATATCGCAAGTAATCGAAAAATCAATATTTGCATTTAGTCTTTGCAAAGAAAAATGTTTATTTTCTATGTGAAACAAATGATAACATAAAAAAAAATATTTTTTTTTAAATGCCGACAGCTGAATCGCTTTTCGCAAGTCATTAAATGCTGTTTTATGTTTCTAAAAAAATAGTTATATTTTAAAAGACGAAAAGAAGAAAAAAAAAATATTAAAACGATTCATTTAAAATTGCTTCCATTTTTTTTTTGTAAGACAGCTACGTGATTGAATTAGAAATGCAATAATTTCTTTATGACCTTTTAAAAAAGATTATCTATTATAATTTAAGATCCGAAGTGACAAACCTAAAAAAAAGAAATTGCAGGTTTTCTGTTCTCTAAATAAAAATACAATATTCTTAGTTTTTTTACGAATTATTAGCGTATAAAGATTCGCTAGTATTAAAAAACATTATAAGTGCACCACCTAAAATCAGTTTAGGAATATGTGTTAAATAATTTGAGCATGTTTAACTAGGTTCTCTTCGAAATACAAAATTTTGAATACTCCGATTTTTCCATCTGATAAAATTTTATATCTTTCTTAATATGTTGACAGCCAAGCGTGCAGATGAATACTTTTTCGAAACCCGCACAACATTCTGACGTTGTGACCTTCGATGTGACGCCTCGTGACGTGGATGCGAAATCACAGTGACTTGAATGTGAGGTCGTTATGGCCGTGTTTAAATCCTTCTGTGACCTCACACTGTGACAACTTTGTGAAGTCACAGTGTGATTAATTTATGACGATTCGGCAACACGTAGGTGGACTACAAAGTTAACCGACTGATACCAGATGATTCCAGAGTGCATTCAGATGATTGTTATTTTATAAATGATAGTTTTTTACTCTCATGATTGATTTTTTACATAGAGAGAATGCACATATTTGAAAAAAAAATGCTTTTATACGATTGTGAAAATAGCTACGTTTAATTAAACCGGAAGCTTATACATGTTCAGAAGTTTAATAAGCATTTTTTTATCAACTAAAAGAGGCAATAGTTGAAATGATGATTCAAAACTGCTAAAATGCTTTTATATAGAGAGATTTATAATTCTGGTTATGTAAATCTGTTAGTATATCGTATCTTAATCGTAATCGTAGCATTATATCTTAAATTTTATTGGATTATACTTTTGTGTAGCTTTATCTCACGTCCGGGAAAATGTCTGCAAAATCCCAGATGAATTTGTAAATATAAGTTATGTTCCATTTTCAGTTCAGTTACTATGTTTTAATCATTGTGTAATGCTCTTGTGTAACTCAATACATGTTCGATCCAAGGCCTCGTCTGCCTCTTTTATTTATTTCATCAGCAGAGCGTCGTTTGAAAGGCAGCCAGAGTGACGCTAGTCCGTTTTCATTTTTATTGCTGTGGCTTTGAGAGAGAAAATTTTCTTTTTCTTTTGTTTCAGTTTTTTTTCCACCCAGGAATGGAATACCAAAAATAATTGTATGGAATTGCTCTTTTTGAAAGAGTCAGTATTTTTTTTTCTGTATGGAAGAGGCGTATTCTAGCCATATTTGTGGCGGAGGAATTTTATAAATTTTTAGAAAACAAAGCGACAACTTAAACTACGGACGTCGTAAAGTCGAAAAAGGCTTATGCTTTGTTGTCATCGCTTTTAAGCGATGGGGTTCTTGCGTCGTTGCAAGAAGAAAAAATCTGCGTACTAGATATGGAATAAATTAGAACGAACGTATCATACGAAGCGTGCAGTTAATGAAATTTTAATTAGAAAGAGGTTGGAAACTATTAAAAAGGATCGTGTTGTGTCTATGAGATGTCATATTGACGAAATAAATTAATTTCGGAACTTAAAATTTCTGGAGCTGATGTTGTATGTGAAACCGATACTATTGTTTATACTCCAATGCCGTTTCCTCAAGAATTTGAAAATGTTAAGACTGCTTCAGAAAATCAACCGAATACTGTTTTGACTTTAGATTTTGTCACACAATGGCTAGTAGATGCTGAAGCACTTCTGCTCGACTTAAACAAAGCAAAAGTGCAGAACAGGACCGCTCATGATAATATCGCGTTTGTGTCAACTCGCAAAGAATTTGTGTACAAAAATTGTAATTCAAAGGGGCACATAGCTAAGTATTGTAGAAAGAAACTTACTTGCTTCCAATGTGGAAAACCTGGCAATTTTAAACGTAACTGTAAATCTGTTAAAAATTCAATTGAAGAAAAATTTGCTTCTTCAGCGGTATCTTTTGTTGCGGGGAACGTTAAGAAGAATTAATTCCAAGTGGATTCTGGAGCGACTTCCCATATGTTCTCCAATGAGAAATATTTTACTTCTTTAAAGCCATTTTCAGGAACTATAAAGTGTGCGTCGAAAACAACGAATATTGAAATTAAAGGTGTTGGAAATATTATCGGAAAATTATCAAACGCAGTGGAAATATCTCTGAATAATGTTCTTTACGTGCCAGATTTAAGTGGACAGTTGATTTCCGTTAGAAAAATCGAAAATGCAAATTATGCAGTTATTTTCAAGAATGAAAAGTTGTTCATAGAAGAAGGAAGAGATCGTTTTCATTTTGGAGAACGTGATTCAAATGGACAATATGTTATTTTGTCCAAAATTATGAAACTGTTCTCACATCAAAAGAAATTGATTCTTAAATTTAGCATCGCAGAATGGGCCATCCAAGCTTCAAAGTGTTGAAGGAAATGAAACTCCCGATACCCCTTTCATTTTGTGATGTTTGTGTTCGAGCGAAACAGAGTGCAACACCAATGGGAAGAGGACCTAATCCAATGAGTGCTATTCACTCTGACATATGTGACCCTACCGTTCCGAAAACTTTTTTCTGGTGAATGCTACTTTATGACTATCATAGATGATTTTTCACGATTTAATGAAGTTTGATTATTGAAGCATAAGAGCGAAGTTTCAGAAGAATTGAAAGTTTTCTTAAAAACTACTCCTGCAGTAATGAAAATGAGATGTCATAACGGAAAGGAATATTTAAGTAATGATTTAGTGATTTTCATTCGAGATCTTGGTATAGAGATCGATCCCGCTCCTCCATGCACTCCAGCTTTGAATGGAGTTGCTAAAAGATGCAATACATCGCTCCTGGATATAGGAAGGACATTAATTGCTGAATCAAATTTACCTAAGACTTTTTTCGGTCAAGCTATTCTTACAGCAGCTTACTTGAAAAATCGAATGCCAAGCAGCTCCATTGAGAACTTAACGCCATATTTCTTAAAATTTGGAGAAGATCCCGATTTGAAGCACATACTTGTTTTTGGATGCAGTGCCTACATGTTAGTTCCTTCTGTTCATCGTAAGAAATTTGATGATAGGTCTAAACATATGATCTTCATAGGTTATTCTTCAATGGGATATCGATTGCTAGATCTTGAGACAAAACGCATAACTATATCAACAAATGTCAAATTTGATGAAGAGAAGAAACATAACATAAACTCAAGACAACACATAGTAGAAAATTCAGAATTGACTCATTGTGAAATTAACTCAGATGCTCAAGAAAGAACTAGTGAAGAAACAGAGGATTCTGGAGAGAAAGAAGATAAAATGAGATCAAGAAAACAGCCTATTCGGTATCCAGCTTCTGAGGTGTAAGACGCATTAATTTACCAACAAGAAACTTTATATTTTGATGATATCAAATTCTCCCTGTTGATTAACAACGTTTTATGGAAGGAAGCTATGGTTGCAGAGATAGAAATCATGAAAATCAACGACGTCCGGGATCTCGAAAAAATATCACCTGACAAACGATCTATTTCCTGCAAATGAGTGTATTCTATCAAAAGAGATGGACGTTGTAAGGCTCGCCTTGTAGCCCGTGGCTTTATGCAAAACGAAAGACTAGACTGTAGTGAAACTTTCGCCGCTGTAATAAGTATGCCAGCTTTATATTTAGTGCTTTTTGTGATTTTAAATGAAGACTTACATGCATTTGTTTTGGATGTAAAAACAGCTTTCCTGAATGGTAAGTTAAATGAACTTGTTTTTATGGATCAGCCGTAAGGCTATGATGACAAAAATGGGCTAAAATGTAAACTCAAAAGACGTTTATATGGCCTGAAACAGGTTTGACAATTGTTTGAAAGGTTTCTTTAATTTGTTTCAAAATTAAAATTAAAATCTCTTGAAAATGACCCATGGTCATAAAATGGTCATAAAATAATTATTGCTCTGTATGTTGATGATATGCTTATAACGGCTTCAGATTTAAATGAAACTAATGTAGTTATTTCTTTACTCTCTAAAGAGTTTCATATGTTAAAATCAGAATGTGTTTCAGAATTTCTGGGTATTCAAATGAAATTTAAATCTGATAGTTTAATAATGGATCAAGAGTCTTATATAATTAAATTGTTAAGTAAATTTAATATACTAGAATGTAAACCTAGTGACATGCCTATTTCTCCTAAATCCACTCCATCTGATTTTTGTGATTTCCAAAAATGGAAAACCATTTAATGGTCCATACCATGAACTTGTAGGCTGTTTATTGTACTTAGCATATATTTCACAACCTGATATTTTATATAGTGTTAATTGTTTGAGTCAAATGCAGGAAAATCCTACTGAAGTAGCATGGATTGTATTAAAGAAAATCTTAAGATATTTGAAAGAAATTTTTTCCTTAAAACTTGTGTATAAAAAGCAAAAATCTGATCCTAAATTATCTATATATGTTGATTCTGATTAGGGGGGGGGGTAACACAAATGACAGAAAATCAGCATCAGGTTACATTTTAATGTTTTGTAACATGCCTGTTCTCTGGTGATGTAAATCAGTTACATTATCGTCAACTAAAGCTAAAGTGATTGCCTTGACCAAAAGTTTGCTAGACCTGTTGTGGTTCAAAAATATTGTTTGTGAAATTGTAAATTTTAAGGATTTAGTTATTTTAGAGTATTCTTGCATAAAATGTATCAGTAATGAAAGCAGTTATGGTAGAATGAAACATGTAGATATAAAAATAAATTTGTTCGCAATGTTGTAAAAGAAAATAATATCAAAATTGAATATATTCCTACAAATATGCAAATTGCTGATATTTTTACAAAGGCATTGCCTAAAGCTAAATTTTATTAATTGTTAGTTCTTTGTTGTTTGTATAAGTAATGTTTTAAATGTGCCATATTTTTAATGTTTGTTTATTGTAAATTTTCATTCTGTGTTTTTCTAATGTAATGCTAGATTATGGGCGGGTATTAGTATATCATGTCGTAATCGTAGCATTACATCATAAATTTTATTGGATTATACTTTTTTGTAGCTTTCTCTCACGTCCGGGAAAATGCCAGCAAAATCCCGGACGAATTTATAAATATAAGTGATGTTCCATTTTCAGTTCAGTTACTATGTTTTTGTCATTGTGTCATCTTCTTGTGTGTGTGTTCTCAATACATGCTCGATCCAAGGCCTCGTCTGCCTATATTTTTATGTCATACAATATATATATTTTTTCTGTTATAAAACATACATTGTGGCTGAAAAGTATGAGCGCGAAGACAAACGCTATATCCTAGAAAAAGTCCTTGCGGCCTGTATCGGGGGGGGGGGGGGGGGGAGAGGTAGCTTTCATAGTCCAGGTTTCTAAAAAATCAACTCATTTTACTCAAAACCCGAAGCTAAAATGCTTAGAACCCGATTATAGAAGATTCAATCCTGGTTTTCGTTAATACTGAATTTGAATGCGAATTTCAGCATGAGAGTTACAGCATAACAAAAATGAGATTGTTTCAAAATGTCAGCCACCCTAGTCGTTTAATATACCACATCTAAGCTATTTTTGAAGATAAAGTCAAAGCAAAAAATGTTACGGAATACTTGTATCAATTGTATCCTTGTATCCTTGTACCCTTGAAACAATTTTTTCAATTTATAATTTTCTACATTTTTATTTTTATTTAAAAAAAAAACATTTAAAAAGAATAACTGGCCACCATTTTGAAAGAAGATGACACATGAAGCTGGCCAACGAACTCAGTCGAGACCTCGGTATGTTCTGTACACATGATCAATCAGATTCATATCTGTTCAAAAATACGAGAGTTACAGCATAACAAATATCAGATTGTTTCAAAATCTCAGACATCATAGAATTTCAAATTGGATGCTTGTAACTCGGAATCCATGTATCAAGTTCTAACACTTAACGGAAATAATATTTTCAATTTATATTTTTTTACATGTTTTTGAATTTTTAAAAAAATCAAAATTTTTTAACTGGCTGACATTTTGAAACAAGGCGGCTGATGAAGCTGGCCTACGAACTCTGTCGCGACCTTGGTATGTCCTATACACATACTAAGTCACATCCGAATCGGTTCATAAGTAATAGAGTTACAGCATGACAAATGTCAGATATCACTTCTGTTTTATTAAATAAATGCATCCTAGAATGTAATTCTTTTAAGCACCAATCTCCCATCTAAAAATATTTTAACTCTCTTGAAATAACAACCTATATATTTTTTATTTTTATTTTCATTCCCCTATGTTTTCTGGCAAAACAATATTCTTTCTTAAAATTATGAAAGCTAACTTCAGTCTTAATGTAAACTATTATCTTGGCATCTTGCCCATGCTCGGTAAAACCTACGTATTTTTTCTTCTTATTATTTATTCGAAGGAATTAGATTGTTCGGTAATGTTCTCGAAGTATTTTTTCCCGCATTTTTTCAGATTACTGTCTTACAGCTTCGAAATCAGAGCGCCGGAGAATTTAGTCCAGTAGCACTGATTGGTCGAAAGACTGTTTAATGAAAATGTATTCTGGGGCGTTAGATAATAGATATACGCGGAGTTTACCGCGTAGCGTGAGTATTATTCCTGGAGCCGGTTGTACATGTAACCCCGTCGCGTACTTCACGACGATGGACTAATCTCCTCGGCTGCAGAGAGAAAAAACAACCGCTTGTAAGAACAAAAATGTCTTCTTAATTATTAAATTAAGTCACCAAGTTTCTCCACGGTATTAAAATCATCATGTATGGATTTAGCATCGTAATTAGTAAAGCATGGCCATTTTCTTTTTAAATTCGAATAAAAAGTGAACTGGAACGGACTGCCTCTTATTTGCATTCTGCACGCACACTATAAAGTGGATTCTCGGCGCCCGAATGCAAATTCCTCGGTGGAGGCCCTTGCCTGGATAATGATTCTACAAAAAATATGGTGATACAAGTAAAAACGTGACATATATATATATATATATATGTCACGTTTTTACTTGTATATATATATATATATACATATATATGTCACGTTTTTACTTGTATATATATATATATATATATATATATATATATATATATATAACATTTGAACGGAGGGAAGTTTTGGGGTCTGCGGGTCATGATCGATGAAAATATACCAATATTTTTATGGAATTGCTTTCCTCCGAACGGCTGCAATAGGTAGCATTTTGTAATGAAAGCTACCTAAAATATACGCTGCTGAAAAGAATGTTTATTCTAACAAAGCAAAAATACAAAAAATAACAATATTTTACAAATTATAACACCTTGTAATATAATACTTGCTTGATAGCCAAGCCACCTCAGAAATTAAAGAATATCATTCGCAGTAAAATTGACCCAATTAATTTTGAGAATTATTCAGGAGTAAATGAAATAACTTTTATTAAAGACTAGCAAGCTACGCCCGCTACGCTGGTCAATTTCTTATAACGAACTTTTAATCCAACAAAATATTGACATTTCATAATTCAATTTTATATTTTAACAGAATAATAAGGCTACTATAATTTGTGACTCGTGCTATAGCCAATATACACGCCAGGACATGTCGCCCTTATCATTATTTTTTACGCATGAAGGTTTTGCTATGGTACTCCATTGTGAAATTTAGTAATTTTTCAAATTCAATATTTGAAAAATGACATAATCATTAGATTTAGAATTTATATCAAGAAAAATACAATTTTTTACCTTTCAAACGCAGTTTGCCTAACAATTTTCTGACAAATACTTTTCAAGCTACTATTTTTTTTCAGTAACTTCAAATGTTTCATTTTCCGAGATTAATCTGTGGAAACAATTAGCGAAAAACCCAGTCGTCAGAAACGCATAGTTTTTTATTAAATAGGCTGTTGGAGCAGGGATTGTCACCACCAATTTGCCACCATCACTTTTGAAATCGGTTTGGTAGTTCTAGAGATTCCATAGAAATTGTAATTTAGAATGTTTTTAGAACGCTTTTCGCTCATTTCACCCTTTTAAATTTCGAATTTTTTGTTATTTTGTTCTTAGAGAGCATTTACATCTTATAAGTAACTACAACGCCAAATTTCAAATCGTTTCGGTAGTTCTAGAGATTCCATAGAAATTGTAATTTAGAGTGTTTTTAGAACGCTTTTCGCTCATTTCACCCTTTTAAATTTCGATTTTTTTTTTTTTTTTTTTTTGTTCTTACAGAGCATTTACATCTTATAAGTAACTACAACGCCAAATTTCAAATCGGTTCGGTAGTTCTAGAGATTCCATAGAAATTGTAATTTAGAATGTTTTTAGAACACTTTTCGCTCATTTCACCCTTTTAAATTTCGATTTTTTTTTAAATTTTGTTTTTATAGAGCATTTACATCTCATAAGTAACTGCAACGCCAAATTTCAAATCGGTTCGGTAGTTCTAGAGATTCCATAGAAATTGTAATTTAGAATGTTGTTAGAACGCTTTTCGCTCATTTCACTCTTTTAAATTTCGAATATTTTTTTTTTTTTTTCTCTTAGAGAGCATTTACAACTTATAAGTAACTACAACGGCAAATTTCAAATCGGTTCGGTAGTTCTAGAGATTCCATTGAAATTGTAATTTAGAATGTTGTTAGAACGCTTTTCGCTCATTTCACTCTTTTAAATTTCGAATATTTTTTTTTATTTTGCTCTTAGAGAGCATTTACATCTTATAAGTAACTACAACGCCAAATTTCAAATTTCTAGCTGCTTCAGTATAGAAAAGATCGCAATTTTAGAACGTTTTTCGCTCCTGCACCCCCCTGGGGTAGTGGCAACGACATAAAATATAGCCTATGTTGGAGCAGGGGTTGTCACCATCAATTTGCCACCATCACTTTTGAAATCGGTTCGGTAGTTTCAGAGATTACCCCCTACAAACAAACAAACAAACAAACAAAAAACAATCTTTACTCCTTTTTAATATTAGTATAGAAGACGGATCTAATAATTAATATATTGGCATGACAAGCATGAAATTTAGTTACAGAAAAAAGGAGTATATATCTGATATTAAGTATAATAGAAAAATTACAGACATGGCAAGATTATATCAAGAATAAACTATCCAAATAAATGTCAATGAAAGAAAAATAATTTTTCCCTGCAGGCTGTACTATCCATCTATAATAAGAGAAACCATAGAGATAGTAACACGCAAAAATACAATATGCAACGATGCAGCATCTTTTAACTTACCGAAATTGTGACTCGAGTTAGTCGTTGGTTTCAAATATGGAAATAAACAACTAAGCGAAAATAAAAGATAAAGTGCGTAATTTTTAAAAAGTACATGAAAATTAAATGATAGAATTTCAAAAAATAATTTCAAAGACCGTGCAGTTATAGAATATTTTCATTTGTTTTTGGAAATGGCTCAGAGTGAGCTGAAACATGTCAACAGTCTAATAAATTTTTTTTTTATTGTATATTATGTTGTTAATTTACACCTTTTAGCATTTAAAAGAAATATAAAAATATTTTAACAAATTGTTCAAACTCTTCAACATTAGCTTTTACACAGACTTTAAACGAGGGGTCACAGAATTGACGGTAGCCGCAGGTAACTCTGATCTACATCGTCTTACACCTTGACAATTTCGCGCCGTATACAGCCCAATCTCGAGATTTTCTTGCTCTTTAGCTTTTTCTCTAAATAACGAGCAAACTAAATAAACTAAAAGAACTACTATCATTAATCTGTATGTAATTATATGTTTTCCGCTCTGGGAATAAAAATAAAAGCACTAATAAAAAATAAAAGCACTAAATAAAAGCTCTAAATAAAAGCACTAATTAAATAAAAAAAAAAAAAAAAAAAAAAAAAAAACGACTGCGTAAAAAGCGGACTAGTTATTTCTCATCAAATGTGAAACTATTTTTTATATTAATTACCTATTTTTTTATTTACTTGTATTGATGACTTTTAAGTTGTGTTTTATTGTTAGTTCATATGTATAAACACTGTTTTGATGAGGTCTATAGATGTCTATGAAGGTTAGAGTTACAGTTAAGCATAAGATCCTACCTACACAATTTTCAGGTTGTGTAATATTTAAACGGAGCTTCTGACTGAAAATAGTCTAGGAAAACATCATCGGGAAACATCTAGGACACACCTATCCAGTGGTATGCCACTCAATATGGTGCGTAATTTTTTTTCGTCTCTACCGCCATTTTGTATTTTTCGTTTGCCATTTTGAATTTATGAAAACAAAACCTAGCCTATAACCATCAGCCTTTAAGACAAATCGATAGAGACCTCATTCATTAAAATCGATTCAGTCGTTAGGATGTTTCGAGGGTATAAAGAAATCCACATACCCACATACATACCCAGATACGCGTCAAACACATAACCCTTCTTAGCAGTCAGGTCAAAATAATAGAGAGAAATGAAATAATATATATGTTTCGTGGAAAACACATTTTAAAAAAAAAACTGAACTATGATTTAAAATATGCGTAAATTGATATGCGTGATCAGATATATTACCTTAATGTCAAGAATGGGAAATATTAGTGATTTTCATGAATCACGTTATCACAATCAAGTGTATATCTACGACATATATATTATTTTAGTTGAGAGTATCCTTCAGAATGTAAATTAAGTAATTATTATGAAAATCACAAAATAATGCATGATAAATATCTATTTCCTTTCTGTTCGATGAATTCAGAGTGAGCAATGAAAAATGGCACGCAATCACCAAACATTAAAGAATGTGAAAAAAAAAATATTCTTATTTGTACAAAATTATATTCATGCTTTAAAAGTATAAGAACATTTTAAAATACTACGCATTTTTCGATTTCAATTCAGCTTAGAGTTTTATAAAATATTATATTAAGAATAAAATATTTATTTTCGTTTTATAAGAATTATAATTAAATTATTTGTGTCAAGTATGAAAATACCAAAAATAAATAATTTTTTTTTTAGAACGATAAGATTTCGGCATCCACGCCTAGAGAATTTGAAAAGCGTGATATTTTAAACAAAAAAGTACTACTTTTGAAGTATATCTGGAATGCATAATACAATTTACTAGTGTGTGCAATATACTGTATATGTAGTGTGGTTTGCTTGATTTTACCCCTATGAATATTGAAGTTTCAAAATACAACATTCAAAATAGGGCGAACGACCGAACGGTGAAATATTGCTGAGATATTTCTTCCCCTTTCTTCTGCCTGCCAATTTGTCACCAGCACAATAAGAAGGCAGCTAATAAGTGGAACCTCCCTATGTTCACTAGTACAAAATGATCTACACCCGTTGATTGCAGAAATTCCCTACTCTGCGACAATAGTTTGATATTTACCAGAGGGAGAAAATGGTTTATGAAGGGCTCGAACGGTTTGGCAGTAGTTTGCTTGACTAAGCGTACAAACTGGTACAGACATCTTTGAGTTAAGAAAATGGAATTTCAACAGCTTTGTAATTTATGGTGACGTTATTGTTATTAAAGCATAATTTCGAATATCACGTATTAATAAATGAAATATATAAAAATATATTGACTATCATTACAAAAGTTCTTCATTTTTAATATAATTTGATTAAGTAATGTTTAAAAATTACTTTAAAATGTGACATATCAGGAAATATATTTATTTTCTTTTCATTTAAGACAAACATAAGATTTTATCTAAAATATTTTCTGGCATTTTGTTTTGAAAGTCTATCCTAAATCACACATATAAATCATAAATGTATATAATTCGATTTCTGTGACATATGAAAATATCATTATTACTTTCGTATAAATGATAGTTATTTTGCTCTACTTTTTTATATCAACACAACCCTTACGAGAATTTTACTTCCTGTTATACCCTGTTCCAAGTGGGTCAAGTAGTATTCAAGAAATTTCAACCATACGACATAATGACTGTTAAATATTTATCTTTTTAATAAGTTTATGTAATTTTTATTCTCTTTAGCAAGTGAGTTTGAATTTAGTGTACGGTTTCCAATAATTTTTAAAAAGTTTGATGCCAAAAGATCCAATATTAATGGTTTTTATGGTTCTTTAATGGATTTTATGGTTCTGGATCAAAAAATTAAAATAAATATGGTGTTTTAAAATAGAATTTTTATTTCATGTTTTTCGTTAGTTTCCTTTTAATATTTTTAAAATTTATATTTCAGAAAATTTTATATGAAAGTCTAGATAACAGACTTTATGGACATTTATTCATATGAAATTTCGAAAAGAAAAACGACAAAACATTGTGTATGATAGATTAGGAAATACATTCCAGCAATTCTTTAATCCCGTAAAGAATCTGCACCATTTCATAAAGAAAAACAAGATATCTGTATAAATATTCTAGAAAATGCATTTAAGTCAAATTTCTTCATCGTCCTAAAAATAGGTCAGCACACATTAGAGAACTATATAAATTATTTTAAATATTTTAATTCAAATTAAAAACGATTTATTATTCAAGAGTTATTTATCGATATATCGGTATTTATCGCTAGTTTAAATTAATTAGGATATTTTTTATTAAATTTCTTTTTTAAAAGGCGATTTTTCAGTTTTTTATTTACTTTTTCATCAACACACCACACAAGTTTTTTAAAGTTTTGAGATCCAAGAAAAACACACTTGTAAATTTATTGAGGTATCATTCCATACATTTATAAAAACATTGTTAAAAATTATTTAGGTGATAAATTTACCTTGCATTTTCAACGGTCCTGAAAATAGGACATCGTCCTATTTTAAGGATTTATTTTACAATCCACTACAACTTAAGTCCCATCAGTTAGTAATGGAGATAGTCCTTTCTTCCTCTGTTACATTCCAAACATTGCTACACTGCAACTAACGCAGGCGCCTAATAGTCTGTATGACAGGTGCACATCAAGTGCCAGACAGGTGGCGGGGGAGGGACTAACTTGTTCTCAAACAACAGCTCATGAAAGCAGTTTGTATTTAGAGGTTCATGGAAGCAAACCTACTTTCTCTCGTTTCCGTATACCTGAATTTTGTTTTCTTTTGTAAATTATTTTGATACTAGTATTTTAAAATGTCACATAAATGTTAACTGTGCACAAAACCTTTGATTTTTTCTGGTGTTTAGATGGCAATGATGACAGTGATTTTGTAACATAGACAATTAATTATTGATTTTATTTCCAGATCACGATGCACTGCGCAACACTGAGGAGATTGATGATTCATCTACACAAGGAATTTAAAAGGAATAATGTGTAATGAAGTACGTCCAAAAGAGAGGCGGCCTTGATTGAAATTTTATTTCCTAATAGTAATGAAAAACATGATGTAAATCCCAAATGAGAAAAAATGCGAACCCATGTTTGAACGTTTTTTTGAGAAGGTTTGTAATCAGGAGACAGTTAAAACAGTTAAAGAGTTTGCTGCTGGTAAATTTTTTATTGAACTATTTGAATCAATCTGTTTCAAGATGTTTGAGCTGACGGTTGAAGAATCAATTAAATATTTCAGGCAAAAGAATAATTACGTTTGTTAAATAAGCATCGATGAAATGCAGCATTTTTAAGGAATTCGCTTCTGCAGGGGTTATCATATTTTACTTCAAGTGAAGATATACTGGAAAAATGCACCCGTCACATGAACTTTTTTTCGAAGACATATAGCAGTTGTCTATTTGAGACTGTCTATTCCAAGGAAGCTATCTTTCAGAAAATTGGGTGTTCAACAGGATAATAAAGATTTTCTTAAAAATTAACATGTGATTGCAAAAGACCCAGAAAACCAAAATAGAATATGCCAGCAAAAATCCTTCGCAGCAAAACCAACAGCTGGGTGTAAAAAATGTAACGTTGGTAACGTGGAATGTAACGTTAATAACAAGGAATAGAAGCGGATTGTACCATTGTCCTATTTTTAGAACAGTTTGTACCGATCAAACGAATAAAAGTTTAGTAATTTTTTTTTCTTTAAGTGTATGCATAGGTTTAGAGAAACACATATTTAAGATTTTATTCACAAATATATTTTTTTTCAATGATTGGTACGATATGGGATAAACCTAATAATAATAAATAAAAAAAATAGCAACCAAGTGATGCAAATTATTATTTTCAAAGCTATCTATATGATGAATATATTTGTATACACACTACGGGTTTTCCTAAAATTTTATTCCTCTAGAAAACTAAAAAAAAACTTTAGTGAATTTACTTCTAGCAAATACTGCAAAAATTAACTGGTTTTTTATACACAATACATAGTACAACAAAATTTATTCCAACTAGAAAACAAATAACATAACAAATTTCGCACTTCTACCACTTAACATACATAGATCGCAATAAATCCATTTCTTGTTTAGCCGCATATGTATATATATATATATATATTGTATTCAACAAATATATAATATTATACTATGTATACGTAAAATGAAAAATGCATATCAGAATTAAAACCATCTCACGCGCAGAGGCAATATTTCTAAAGAATACTTCTGTGTAGCCTTTTATATAAATTATAGAATTTATACACAATACATAAATTTTAAAAAATATGGTTTACATCTGAAAAAACATTTCGAATGATTATCGGTCATAGACAGTACTGTAACTGATTTCTTTTTAAAGTCCTTGTAAATGAACAAATAAATTGCATGCACACAATAATATACAGTAAGCAATTTGTAGTGCAACTCATGAATGCACATGAATTTTATTATGTATGGAATGGTGTACCATCTTTAAAATTCACTGCAAAGGACTTTTTCCCGAAAGCCAAAATGTAACAGAATTATTTTTAAGTGTCACTGTAAGTGAGTGATAAATTATATGCTTTCAATATTCTATGGAAAACAAGGTGTATTGCACCTTAATGATTTGTATCAATTTCATTATGTTTGAAATTCTGTATCTTCAATAAAAGTTGATTCAGCAAACGTTTTTCCACGTACAAGTTGATGTAACGGAATATTTTTCGTGTCTCTGTAAATTGCGTATCTCTCTTTTGCGTGTTTGTTATTTCATTTGCTGATCACGTATGGTATAAATAAGATAAATTAAAATCCTACATATCGGTCACCCTGACGTTATGGTGTTTCGATATCAACAACTTACCTTCTTCTATTTTCATATTTACAAAGTTAAATTTAGAGTAATATTCTTTCTTGTGCAGAAAATTTTGATTGCAACACAGTCTTACATGTACAAAAAATAGTAATAATTATGTATTATTTAATGATCCACTTAATTTTTGCTTAGGCTGTCGTTTACATATAAAACATGTATCAAAATAAAACAAAATAATAGTAATACCTAATTTTTACTATACATTTGATTTATTTAGTAAGTTTTACGTTCAGATAACAAACAAAAAGTTATTCTGTCAAATAGCGCAGGAATTACATATATTTAAAGTTTGACGCTCATAACTTTAAATTAGTTTTTAATCTTTTCAAAACAGATTTCAATATAGATAATTCATAATCATAACTCTAAACCTCATTAGCGGAATTACTTGTAATTTGGATGCGCATATTGGAACCATGTAGAAATCGATTTGTGTTAAAGCATTCATATGCTACAATTACATTTTTTTAAATATAAATATCAATATATATTTTATTCAAAAATCATATCATAAAGCATAGTAACTGTAACATATGAAATTATTAAACTATGAATTACGCGCAGAGCTATGAAAAAATAAATAATTATAACAATTTCTAAAAGCTTCGAATATGCGAATTCACCATTACATTTCATTACGCAAGTTTAATTTTTAGTTATTTCTAAAGAACAACCCAAATTCTGATTTGTTTTGCAACACTTAAAATTGAATTTAGCATTAAGGGTTCTAAACTTTAAACATGGAAATTTTATAAACTGCTGAAACAAATGGATTTGTATTTGGTAGATAATGATATAATGTCCCCAAAGATTCTAAATACGATGTAAAAGTTAGATGTTAGTTTTGGAAGTTTTTATTATTGTTTTCAAATATATATGTAGAAGATACCCTAACCAAAATTTATGTATAGCATTAATTAGTAGACTTTACTACTAATCGATAGTTACCAGAACTACTTTTATATGATGATTTGCACCAGTGTTAGATGGGGTGTATGCTTTATTTTCTACGAATGTATATTATTGACTACAAATATGATATTTAAAACTATTCTAGTTTTGTTCTATTATTTCATAAATATGGTGACGTAATTGTATTGAGAAAAATAATGTATAGGCATTTAAGTATAACGGTTGTTCTACGGTAATATTTTTTGCTGAAAAAAGACACATACGCAAACAACTAAGCACATGTTTTTAAGCTATTTTGGAAAATATTTATAAGCTATTTCAGAAATATTTTAAGAGGTAAAGGACAGGTTTGATTATTATATTTTTACTTATAATGCAATCATAATAAAAATAATGAAAATTGAAAACTGAAAATCTCTTATACACCAATGCACAACTCGACTAATTTAAGCAGTAGAATATCAAAATTTACACCTATACAAATACATAACACTTTTACTAAAATCAGACCGAAATCCATTTAAATTTGCTTCATAAATGTAGCGCAAAATTATTCAGAAATAAATAATAAATTTAACATTTAATGCAAATATTTGCGTTCAAAAATGGATTAATTCTGATAAATTTATTTTGATTCAAATAATAATAAAATAACATAATTTATGTAACGTAAACATAAAATATCAAAATTCATATTATTTTTTCGAATTCCCATTCAATTTTGTTTCGGAAAACAATATGTGTATAAGTGTTGTTTAAATCTATTTGATTCCATACAGAATTTGTGAAATCAATATATAAATAAAATATTACAAATTTAAATTTAAATTTCAACTGAAATTTATTGCAATGTAAACTTCCATGAGTACAATATCAACAAATAATTTCCTTTAAATTCATGTCAAAGAATCTGATTAATAGTACAAATGTTGCTTATTAGTTGATATTTCATCTTGTAACACCGATCTCCTTTGAATAACGTATTTTTACGCTTGAAATTTAGCAATAATTAATCTATATATTCATATTCCTGAAAATATATATGTGAGAAATTGTAAGAAATCCGTTTAATCTGTTTTTTTTTCTAAATTAATAAATAACTTCATGTGTAATAAATGTAAATAAATGTTATTTTAAATTGCATATCGTATATTTTATGAGCGTTTAATTAAAATATTTACTAGTTATTAAATAACATTTTAATTATGATAAATAAAACACCCCTCTCTATTAGCTTAAATATATTTTAAAAAGATGAGGATTAAAAATGTTTCAAATATATTTCTTTTGTTTTTTGCTTTTTTGATACATTTTCTATAGTACTGAAGCAAAAGATCTTTTCTAAGAAATATTGTTTAACGGTATTTGTTTCCGTTAAAAACAAATTAGATTACAAAAATGTAGGATATATACATATATATATATATATATATATATATATATATATATATATATATATATGATAACGGGACATATTAGAGCTTAAAAAAGCAGTTGGCGAAATATGTTTTATGTTGGGTTTCCATGTATTGGCATACAACCATAAGGCCGGTTGGTTGTATCTCTCAGCAAATGGGTGTACTCCAGAAGTAAGCAGAGCCGAAATTTGCATTTCAAAACTTTATTACATAATCAGTAACGAAGGAGAAATGCTCTAGCAGTCGTGATAATAATGATTATTTAATCACTTCTATGTGACAGTCGAAGTTTCAAATCTGTAAATTATGAGGTCTTAAAATTACTATCATGATATTATCGAAGAAAATATGTTGTTACCGGTACCAAAGATCTTATTAGGTACGGTATAAATATCACTGGGTTCGAACATGTTAGAAATCCTGAAAACTGGACGTCGCGAAAAGGCTTCGAACTCTCCATCTTTCGAAAAACAACTCTCTCTTGTTCAACGCCTTTCGAATTTTTGCTGCGCGTACGTATTTAAGTTACTCTCGCACAAAGTGGCAATAAAGTAACCGGGATTCCTTTTTCCAATCATAACCGCTTAAAGAGGGACTTATTAACACTTCCAGTGAAATATTCTTGAGGTAAATTTACTTCCGGGACATGAAAATACTCTTCTAAAACAATATAATAGCCTCGAACTCAGGTATACGTCGTGTAAACAAACAATATGTTCTGATCTTGAGAGTGTCGGCTAAAAATAGATTTCAGACGATAGTTCAAGCTTACATTAAAGAAAAACAGAAAAGAAAAAATTAACTTATTGATGCAGAATAAAAATTAAAACATTAAAGCATTGAAAGATTATAAGAGATATTGTGATATTGTAATAAAAGAATGATTTTAAATAAATAGGTTTTTTATAACGGGATAATTTAGGAGTTATAACATTTTAGCAATTAAGTAGAGAATTTAGAGTGGTTTGATATACACTTTAAATAATAGTAAATGTTAATAGGGATTTAAATAATAAAAGGGTTTTATTTAAGGATTATAAATAGTTTGTGTCATTTTTATATTTAAGCAATTTGGAATAAATATTATTAATTGGATTAAGATCTTATACATTTACATATGGAGATTGACAGATTAGTTTAAGAATAGGTTTTAATTTAATAAACCAGTATAATATATGGAATATTATTAAAAGGAAACTTTATATATAATAATGTTAACCTTGATGAAACAAAATTTTTAAATTGTTTTATATATATATATAATATTTTTGATGCTAATGTATGTCATCTAATTAACACCGGCCACTTTTGTGATTTTGTCACTCCATCTTACTTGGTGTCGTCTTCTTGGTCGTTTTACTATCTCTGGGATACCACTGTAATGTGTTTGTACTAAATCTATTGTCTTGTCTTATTTCAATGTGCCCAGTCCATTTTCCATTTTAGCCGTTTATTTCCCTGACTTCTGATACAGATTATTCTCTTTCTGTCTCTTCTAATTATGCCTAGCATGCATCTTTCCATACTTCGCTGTGCAGTTTGTAATCTTTATATCATCCGTTTTGTTAGCGTGCATTTTTCCACTCCATAAGTTAGCGCAGGCAAAACACATTGGTTAAACACCTTTCTTTTCAAACAAAGAGGCAAGTTACTCTTCAGAAAAATATTGTTCGTCCTAAAAGCACTCCATTCATTTCTTATTCTTCTATATTCTCTTCTGATGATATTTCCTGCTCAAGGTACACATAACTTTGCACTTCTTTAATATCAGTGTTGTTGTAGACGATTTTCTTTTTTGATGCAAATTAATTGAACATCACATTGAATATTGAACATTCATTGAATTATGTATTGAACATTGTTATATAAATATATATATATATATATACTAGCAGTCTTTGCCCGCTACGCTGGTCGGTTTCTCCAAACGAAATACCCGTGAATTCTATCATGTGTTTTAAAGTAGTATGAACCTTTACCTTCATTGTCCTTTCGCAATGCTGTAAAACGAAACGAACGCTATTAAAGTTGTTATATTTTCTAATTTTTGCACAAAATTTAGACCAACCCGTTTACTTTATCGTTTACAGTAGGATTTGCTAAGGAATGATAAAATAATATGCGATATACTAAAAGTATCTCTGGAAAATTAACAATCCAAGTTCCATTGAAATTCATGCTGCAGAATGTTTTGAAAAAGCTAATGTTTTATGGGTTCAACTGATTATAAAACTTTCACCCTAATTCTATAAATAAGCAACGTAGAACGATTATAGGATAATCGTTACAGAAATGTGCAATATATCATGAACTACTGGACTTAGAAGAATGTTTTTGGTACCATTCGTTTCAGTATAAAAAATACATTAAAATATGTTATCATTTGTCACATAACTATAACAGCCGATTTTTACAGAATTTTTTAAAAGTTTGTTACCCTGTTTACTTCCTTAGAGGAGCAGTTTTTGAAAATCACTTCTTAGTTCGTCTCTACATCCTAAGAAGTATTTTTTCCGAAATTTTCGTGTTTGTAAGTTCAGTAGTTTGGGCTGCGTGTTGATGTTCTCACCCGTCACGACTCTCATTTACATATATATAGATTTGTCACATAACTATAATAGCGTTTTTTTTTTAATTTTTTAAACGTTTGTTACCGTTTTTACAACTTTACGGTTGGAGTTTTAGAAAATCCCTTCTTAGTGCGCCTCTGCATATTCAGTATATTTCCCCCAATTTTCGTGTTTGTTAGTTCAGTAGTTTGGGCTGCGCGTTAATGTTCTTCCCAGTCAGAACTTTCATTTATATATATATATATATATATAACAAAATTTAAAATTTATCGCGATCTGCTAAATTATTTTCATCTCATCCTATTTTAAATTGCTCTATAATATTTATTTCCTCCTTTTATTAATATATTTTAACTCTATTTATTTCAAAAACATCATATCTAAATTCAATATTTTAATTACTACTAGTTAACTCAATAAATAGCGTCTTTATATTTAACTTATGAAAGCTTCCTAATATTCATTCCTTAAAAAACCCGTATTATTTCCTTTTTATATTTCTAAATTCCTGAAAAAGCTGTATTTATTTTAATAATTTCCGATATTAAATGTAACTCTCAAAATCATAAAATCTTTTTCTTATATTAAAATGTAAAACATTTTATTTTAATTCCATTCTGGCTTTGACCCAAGTTCGATAAACAATTTCTCTTATTTTACTTTATTTTTATTTTCGTAAACATAAAAATTATTCCAAATTCTCAATCCAGTAATTAACGATAATCAGTCATCTTAAAACTCATCTGGTTCACAGCTAATTTATAGAACATTATAGAATGATCTCGAAGGGGCGCCTTTTCTTACCGGAAACCATTTTTACTCAAAATTCTGACTCTTCCCGCAAAGAATCCCGGTACTCCATTGGCGCATCGGGCGTCACTTGACGCTCGTATTCATACTTTTCTGGAAATCATATATCACACTTCCGCGCTTCCGTCAGACAGTCGAAAAGAGGGGCGCTGTGACTGTGTTCGGTGTTTGAGCTACTAATAAATTAGAACGTTTCCCTGGTAATGGTGAAATTTACCAGATATTTCTTCCTGTTACTACTTATTGATGGATACTTAAGGCTAATAACAACTACAGCCATCATGCTCATTTTTAATTGGAAATCTGTCGTAACTGAAACGATGAATAAGGTGAAAAGAGATCTCTGCCTGATGTATTAAGCTTCCAAGTAAACGGTTGTTTGTGATTCGATGGAGATTTTTCTTCTACGTACTCACATAATATCTGCTGTGAATATGCCGACTGCAATGTAAACCCCTAGCGCAGAAACGCCTCGGCTGAATCTCGAAAAAGAACATCCAGTATTCGAGAAAACATTTATAAAAAATGGAACTGCCACTGCACTCATCATCTCTCGTCCTTATAACGTCACATATATACTTGTATTTCAAATCTACAAAAACAACTTTTCAAAAGTAAAAAAAGCCAAGCGTAAAAAAAAAAAAAAAAAAAAAAAAAAAAAAAAAAAGTTGTGGCTAAAAAATGGTGTGATATCAAATTTCCAAGCTATTATATTGCTTATTTAACTTTTTTCCATTAAATAGGTTATCATATATATAAGTCGAGTGCCTACGTATATGTTAATAGAAATCGTTTTCTCCTGTACTAAATATATCCTAACGAGTTTCTGAAAATTCAATTTTTTTCAAATTATGCATGATGGGCTTGGCGGCCATCTTTCCATATTACTAAGCACCCAAATTTCTAAAGTAAAAGCGTAATATGTTTGCAATGTAATATGTTTATAAAAATTTCGAACTTCAGATTCTAACTACGGACAGATAAATTAGATAAGACTGATATTTTGATAAATTGATTTTTACTAGTTTGAAATTAAAAATTACTCTAAAAAATAAATCATAAGATGAATCTTTAAGATAAGTCATCATTATCTTAAGACACAATTTTCAGAGCATACAAGTCTATAAATGAAACTCTTAAATATTTGCTTAAATAACAATTTTGAACTTCGGATTTTAACTACGGATTTGGGTGGTTAGAATTTTGTGAATAATAAGCAAAGATGGCCGCCAAGCCCATCATGCATAATTTGAAAAAAATTGAATTTTCAGAAACTCGTTAGGATATATTTAGTACAGGAGAAAACGATTTCTATTAACATATACGTAGGCACTCGACTTATATATATGATAACTTATTTAATGGAAAAAAGTTAAATAAGCAATATAATAGCTTGGAAATTTGATATCACACCATTTTTTAGCCACAACTTTTTTTTTTTTTTTTTTTTTTTTTTTTTACTTTTGAAAAGTTGTTTTTGTAGATATCATTTCTTTTTTTTAAATATATTGAACATAAATTAAATAATCTAAACATGAGAAATGATTTAAAATTACATTTTACTTTCAGTCATTGTTTAAAGGGTTAACTAGAAATACCAGTAGATTTTTCAATTAAACTAATTACACTCTTAAAAACAACATACTAAATGTGGCTTATTATAATACTTGTTATCCTCCGTTAAAAAATATCACTGACTAATCTATTAAATGAATAAAAATGGAATACGTACATAGCGTGTCAGCGCTGCATTTGAAATCCAACGTGATATCACGCTCTTTTTTTATTAGCACTAGCTGGCTTCGGCCCGCTAGCGGGCCTCTAATTTACACCGGGGCCTCAAATCTTGTAAAACCTCGAATAAGATAAACCACGAACCTCCGACCTGGTTCCCCACTGCCTTCGGCACCGGATAATCCCTTAATTTGCACATCGAACTGTATAAAACTCTAAACAAACGAACTTCCGACACGGGTCCCCGCTGCCTTCGGCACCGTATAGCAGTCGTGCTGCGTACGCTCAAGTTCTATCTTCCACCACCAGGTAGCTCAATCTAATCTATATGAACCTCGGGCACTGAAATCGTTAAGGCTATAGATGTCGAGTCGAATGAGCTATACCCCGTCGTGATCTAGCCCATAGAACCAGAGATAGGAAAGTGCCCCTGGTGGTGAAAAAACGAATTAAATCGGAAAGCCTACAGATGTCGAGTCGAATGAGCCATACCCTGTCGTGATCCGACCAATAGAAACAGAGATAGGAAAGCGCCCACTGGTGGTGAAAGCTAATCGCGTTTGGGGGGCAAATTGGGGGGATGAACACCGGAGATACATAATAAGATTAGGCGGTCACAGACTTTTCCAACGATGTATCACATGAGGATATGTGAAAAATTCAGAAATCCCCCCCCCCCCCTGCATAATTTGATTAAGCGTTCACAGACCTTTCCAACGATATATCACATGAGAGGTGTCGGCAAAATTTAGAAAAGTGCCCCCTTTGGGGGGGGGTGAAAGTGGGAGTATGGACCTCGAAGATGCATAATATGAATAAGTGGTCACAGGCTTTCGATCAATATATCACATCAGTAGTGTCGGGCGGCGCAAAATGTGGGGGTTTCACCTGTGGTGCATAACATGAATAAGTGGTCACAGCCCTTTGTAACGATATCTGACATGACGGATATCGTTAAAATTTAGAAAAGTGTCCCCCCCCCTTGTGTAGGCAAAACGCGCTCCGCTCCTTCTTATAATTTTTGACGCAGCTTTATTTTTAAAATTTATGTTATGTGTTATAAAATATCGTAAAGTTTCAAACAGATAGTCTTATTATACTTCCAAATATTGTTCACGCCCCTCCCCGAACTGTGATGCGCCATTCTTTTTTATAATTTTTTTAACATGTGTTATAAACTATCTTAAAGTTTAAAACAGATCGCTATGGAATTTAATACATTTGCTGAAATTACTATTATATGTAGAATAATATAGAAATAAACCCTCCTTTAGATTGTAATTAAGATATATGAACATTTTTAGCTCACAGGCTATCAAAGCCTGAGAGCTAATGTGCCCGCCCGTTCTGTATGTATGTTTGTATGTATGTATGTATGTATGTATGTACGTATGTACGTACGTAACGAGATAACTCGTGATAGAATTATCCGTTTTGCTTCAAATTTTGTTTACAGGTTCATTCTAATAAGGCGCTTCCCTGATTAGTTTTGGGAGTTCATTGGTTAAGTATACAGGGGGGAAAGGGGGGGTTAACTTCCCCTTAATTTAGATAAATGGGTTTTTCATGCAGAAGTATCCGTTTTTCTTCAAATTTCGTATATAGGTTCATTGTGATAAGGTGCATCCCTGATTATTTTTGGAAGTTCATTAGTTAAGTATAAAGGGGGGAAATGGGGGGCTAACCCCCCCCCTTAATTTAGATAAATGGGTTTTTCATGCAGAATTATGCGATTTTCTTTAAACTTTGTATATAGGCTCATTATGGTAAGGCACTTCCCTAATTAGTTTTGGGTTTCATTGGGTAAGTATAAAGGGAGGTAAACGGGGGGCTACTCCCCCTTAAGGCATTGTGATAAGGCAAACATTTTAAGGCACTAATTAGTTTTGGGTGTTCATTGGTTAAGTATAAAGGGGGGGGTTAACTTCCCCTTAATTTAGATAAATGGGTTTTTCATGCAGAAGTATCCGTTCTTCTTCAAATTTTGTATATAGGCTCATTGTGATAAGGCACTTCCTTGATTCGTTTTGGGGGTTCATTGGATAAGTATAAAAGGGGGAAACGGGGGGCTACCCCCCCCCTTAATTTAGATAAATGGGTTTTTCATGCAGAATTATGCAATTTTCTTTAAACTTTGTATATAGGCTCATTGTGATGAGGCACTTCCCTAATTAGTTTTGGGTGTTCATTGGGTAAGTATAAAGGGGGGTAAACGGGGGGCTAATCCCCCTTAATTTAGATAAATGGGTTTTTCATGCAGAATTATCCGATTTTCTTCAAATTTTGTATATAGATTCATTGTGGTAAGGCGCTTGCCTGATTAGTTTTGGGTTTTCATTTGTTAAGTATAAAGGGGGGAACGGGGGGGGCTCACCTCCCTTAATTTAGATAAATGGGTTTTTCAAGCAAAATTATCCGATTTTTTTCAAATTTTGTGTATAAATTCATTGTACTAAGGCGCTGGCCTGATTAGATTTTGGGGGTTTATTGGTTAAGTATACAGGTTGGGAACGGGTGCTTATCCCCCCCCCTTAATATAGTGTCGATTTCTTTATTTTTCGAGTGGCGTTATTCTTTGAAAAAATAGCATAATATACAATTAGTGTGAATAGCCTGTGAGCTCAATGCCCTCAGTTTAACTGGGCAGTTTTCTTTTTTTTTATTTATAATTTCTGAAAGCTGATTTTTATTTATTTATTTATTTATTTATCTATTTTTTTTTAATTAATTAATTAATTTATTTATTTTGCATTGCCCTGTGCATGTTTGGAATTTCTTAGCAATTTCTTAGATTTACATTATTTTATTCAATTAAACATTGTACTGTTACAATAAATTTAAATGGAAACTTCACTTCTAAAACAAAAATAATTTAACAACTGGATTTCATTAATTTATAGAAAAATGACGTAAAATGTATTCCTGCGAACGAAATGCCTGTCCTTTACCATGTTTTTTTTCTTTTTTTTAAATAAATGCATCACTTTTAATTAATTGAAAAATTTTTGTTTACGATTGGAAAGAAATTTTAAATGCCGATAACTCTTACTGTATACATTTTAGAAGGTACACCTTCCCTCAAACACTAATTTATTATTAAAGATCTTTCTAAAAACGCAAATTATATATTTAAATTATTTTTAAAGCATAAACACTACGTCTGATTACTTTATTTTACAATATTATAAGAACACGCATTTTATCAGACAATTAAATATACTAAACAAACGTGAATGAAAAGTTGACCTGGGGCAAGACTCGAACCTGGGACCTTGTGCATGCCGTGCTGACGCGCTGCGACTGAACCACCCAGACCGATATCCTTGAGGAGCAATTTCTCATACTTATTCATGTTGGAAACTGTCATCTGCCACAGTTTGCAGTCATATTTAATTGTCTGATAAAATATGTGTTCTTATAATTATGAAGTTTTATTTAAAAAAAATATCTTCAGAAGAAAATGGCTGACTTGCAGATGAAATTTGATGTGGTTATATTATAACCTGTAACTGATTTGTGCTATTTTAATACAGATGGTATATGCTCGTTGGCGGGTTTTATCTCTGTTTTGGCATAATTTTTTAATCGCCCTGTTAATTAACAGTTTTTTGCAAATTAAGGATATAAAATAATTTTTTTTACACTGAATTTTATAAAAGCACATAAATTTCGTAATTACTTGTCCAAAAATGCAATCCCTTTTTTTATTCTGCCCAATATAAAAAAAAAAGTTTGACGAAGAAAATAGTGATCATTTTAAGTAACTCGACGTTTTAAAAAAAAGCTATATCTCTGTTTATAAATCACTTATGAACATGAGTTTGGTCTTAAATTGAAGAAATTCTTCATTAGATTCTTCTAGTTTTCGTTTTTTTTTTCCTACGACGCTTGGTTTGTTTGATATCTGATATTTTAATCTGGCATGTTTTGTCGATTTAACATTGCTAGTTGCTTCTGTATATAAGCATTAGCGGTTTTTATTCCAGTTCTTGGCGTTGTTTGTGTGGCGTTTTTTTTAAAGCTTGGCTTGGCAGAGCGACCGCCCTGCTTGATCATTTTAAGTAACTCGACGTTTTTCTAAAAATTCTATATCTCTGTTTATAAATCACTTATGAAGATGAGTTTGGTCTTAAATTGAAGAAATTTTTCATTAGATTCTTCTAGTTTTCGTTTTTTTTCCTGCGACGCTTGGTTTATTTGATGTCTGATATTTTAATCTGGCATGTTTTGTCGATTTAACATTGCGAAGTTGATTTCTGAAAGTAAGCAGTAGCGGTCTAGTTAAGTTCTTGGCGTTGTTTGTGTGGCCTTTTTTTCAAGCTTGGCTTGGCAGAGCGACCGCCCTGCTTGATATACGAACAATTTTTAGAATTTCTGAAAGCTGATTTTTATTTATTTATTTATCTATTTATTTATTATTTATTTATTTATTTATTTATTTATTTATTTATTGCGTTGCCCTGTGCATGTTTAGAATTTCTTAGCAATTTCATAGATTTACAATATTTTATTCAATTAAACATTGTACTGTTACAATAAATTTAAATGGAAACTTCACTTCTAAAACAAAAATAATTTAACAACTGGATTTCATTAATTTATAGGAAAATGACGTGAAAGGTATTCCTGCGAACAAAATGCCTGTCCTTCACCGTGTTTTTTTTTTTTTTTTAGAAATAAATGAATCCCATTTAATTCATTTCAAAAATTTTGTTTACGTTTGGAAAGAAATTTTAAATGCCGATAAGTCTTAATGTATACATTTTAGAAGGTACATCTTCCCTCAAAAACTAATTTATTTTTAAAGATCTTTCTAAAAACGCAAATTATATATTTAAATCATAAACACTACGTCTGATTACTTTATTTTACAATATTATAAGAACACGCATTTTATCAGACAATTAAATATACTAAACAAACATGAGTGAAAAGTTGACCTGGGGCAGGACTCGAACCTGGGACCTTGTGCATGCCGTGCTGACGCGCTGCGACTGAACCACTCAGACCGATATCCTTGAGCGGCAATTTCTCATACTTATTCATGTTGGAAACAGTCATCTGGCAGAGATTGCAGTCCTATTTAATTGTCTGATAAAATATGTGTTCTTATAATTATGAAGTTTTATTTAAAAAAAAATATCTTCAGAAGAAAATGGCTGACTTGCAGATGAAATTTGACGTGGTTATATTATAACCTGTAACTGATTTGTGCTATTTTAATACAGATGGTACATGGTCGTTGGCGGGTTTTATCTCTGTTTTGGCATAATTTTTTAATCGCCAAGTTAATTAACAGTTTTTCGCTAATTAAGAATAGAAAATAATTCTTTTTTACACTGAATTTTATAAAAGCACATAGATTACGTAATTACTTGTCCAAAAATGCAATCCTTTTTTTTATTCTGCCCAATATTAAGGCCTGTAGCTTGTTTGAAAAAAAAAGTTTGAGGAAGAAAAAAGTGATCATTTTAAGTAACTCGACGTTCTTTAAAAAAAGCTATATCTCTGTTTATAAATCACTTATGAAGATGAGTTTGGTCTTAAATTGAAGAAATTATTCCTTAGATTCTTCTAGTTTTCGTTTTTTTTTTTCTACGACACTTGGTTTGTTTGATATCTGATATTTTAATCTGGCATGTTTTGTCGATTTAACACTGCGAAGTTGCTTTCTGTATATAAGCATTAGCGGTCTTTATTCCAGTTCTTGGCGTTGTTTGTGTGGCGTTTTTTTTTTTAAAGCTTGGCTTGGCAGAGCGACCGCCCTGCTTGATCAAAAGTACTATGAGTGTTAAATAGTTCAAATAGGGAACAATTTTGTAAGATAAATTTTTCATTTATTTTTTTAAAGTAATAATATTTAAATGCCTACCGAAATAAATGTGACCAATACAGTGCACAACTGAAAGTTATTAACAGATTTTTGTAAAAAAAAGCATGGAAGAAACAATTTGATAAATATATACGGGGACTTGGTATGGAACAGTGGGTTTTATGGAATCCAAATAAATAGAAATTATTCAAATGTATGTCAGTAGAAAATGTTCTCCCAAAGCATATGAAACTGTCTGGAAGTCACTGAATTAAGGTACAGTAAATATAAATTTTCAAACTAATTATTATTGTTTAAGTTTGTACAAAATTCAATAGAATAATATATGACATTATACAAAAAGTGTTATATTCATTTTACATGAAAACAATTTTGTAAAGTACATTTTAGTTAAATGAAATAAATTACAAATGAATTGAATTTTTGAGATTCTGATGTAATACGATCGCCTGATGATATGAAAATTTCATACTTAAAATAATTCAGTTTATAAAATCTTTATTTTTCTGTGAAGTTACATTTACATTAATTATTCGTGATTAATCCACTGCATCAAATTACATAAAATACATACTTTCTTAAGTATCAGGAAGTTTTACGCCTTTAACGGAAATTCATTAATTTGCTTTTTATATATCATTTCGGTGAGATAAAGAAAATAATCAGATCATGGATGCAAATCACATTTAACAAAAATTCGTAACATACGATTATATGCTTCTAAAACTATTAATAATAGTCTGTTTTATTGTAGTGATTATGGAAAATATTATAATCCATATCCATGTATTTACATTGTAGATACTAATATCAGGCTTCCCAGAGGGGAATATTAGATTATGTATTCAATATCATTCAAAAGAAGATAGGTGATTTAGCATTACTTCTCTTAAATTGTTATTATTTTAATCATTTGAAGAATAATTATAATATAAAAATGTAATAGCTTTTAATTAATAAACAAGGACAATGTTTTATGTTACTTCAGTATAGCATTAGACAGCTAAGGTTTACTGCTCGAATATTTCTAGAATATTTTACAATTCTTTTTTTTTTTTCTCTCTCTCTCTCTCTCTATATATATATATATATATATATCTTTTGTACGAGTTTTAATATTTGATTTCATGATATATATATATATATATATATATATATATATATATATGTGTGTGTGTGTGTGTGTGTGTGTGTGTGTGTGTGTGTGTATGTGTGTGTATGTGTGTGCTTTTTGTAAGTGTGTATGTTTGTGTGTGTATAAATGTATGAATATAGTTCAGAAATGCATATCACAATCATAAACATATCATTAAAGTATTTTCTTTTCAGTAAACCATATTTTGTTTTGAAATTTACAACTTACCAGGATGTAAAATTCCTTTACGGAATCTCAGTTACTACAAATTTTCTCTGAAGTTGCATGACATAGATAAGATTATTCAATTGAATGTAATCTAAAAGAGAATTTCACTGAGAAAGCACTTGATATATTTTGATTTCACCTCACGTAAATATTCTGAATGCTAGTTTTTAGAATGGAAAATGTATTTCTACATTCCAAAGAGATAAAACTTATACAGCGGTAACGTGAATAGATTTAGTTAAAAAAGAAAAAAAATATGTGTTCTATCAAATACGTTTTGTTTCTACTTTGAAATATATGTAAAAGACAGATAAGTTTTTTATATTATTGCTTACGTAAAAAAAAAACATGTTAAAGAGTAACTATAATATTCTTAAAAAAAACAACAATTATTAAACCAGAAATGCGCAAGTTTGTTATTAATTAATCTATTACTAACTGTTCTAAAAAAGGATGGAAATTATTGTATTTGATTAAAAAATTAGTACTGTGTGAAAATATTTAGAATAAAATTGCCTGTATTCTTTAACGAAATTAGTTTTTCGTTCATATTTTTAAAAATATAAAGTTTTTATTTACGAATTGCAATATAAATAAGAAAATACAGAAAATATATCTTTAATGGTTAGTTAATATTATAAATGGAGTGAATATTATAAAACAAATAGGATGCTAATGTAATATTTTATGCAAATTATTTTAAAGGTGATTTATTTTAAATTAATGATTGCATGCAAATGCATTAAAGGTAAATATTTGATAGTTCATTTTTAAACAATATCTTATAAGGTATTCAAATATGTTTGAAAGGAAAATTTGGGATAAATATGATTAAAAAATATATTTGAAATTCCTGGAACTTTAGAAATTGAAAATAAATTTTATATTCTACTTACGGTCATTTCAGTCCTAGTTACGATAGTTTTTTGTACTTACACATAATATGGTCAATAACATGGTTAGAATAGAATTAAATTTCGTTTATGTAACTGTCGAATAACTGGACAGTTTGCTGCAAATTGTTAATAGTGTGTGGTCACCATGTATCAATAGAGACACTGTTCCTATTTTAAATAATTTTTGGTTCTAAGTTTTCTTTTTCATCTGAGAAAGTGGCAATAAGATTTTTTATTATTACTGCCATTTTGAAGTTTCGAAGAATGATGTTCTGATAAATTAAAGATGAAATTTTTTCTTGAAAGTTTAAAAGGCACATTTTGAAGCTAAGTTGTTTTATTGTTTTCCAAAGGTAGTGAAAACATTTTCCTTTTAACTGAAATGCCTGGTGTTACTTGTTGTCTGAAGTTCTAAATACGATGTTGAATATATTACTTTTCATTGTGGAATTTCTAATAGAGCCCACTTTGTGGGACATTACGCAATGTTGTACCTAGTGCAACTAAACTATCTTGTACTTAGATCCATGTCCCTAGATAACAATTCAATGTGTGGTGTAGAATAATTCAGGAAAAAAAGTATTTAAATTTTATGTTTACAATTTAACACAATTTTTTCCCCTTTACATTTAAACAATGAACCCCCAAAACTAATCAGGGAAGCGCCTCCTCAGAATGAACCTATACACAAAATTTGAAGCAAATCGGATCCTTCTGAAGAAAAATGCATTTTTCTAAATTAAGGGGGGATTAGACCACGTTCATCCTTTATAATTAACCAATGAACACCGAAAACTAATCAGGCAAGCGCCTCATCACAATGAACCTAAATACAGAATTTGCAGCAAATCGGTTAATTCTGCATGAAAACCCAATTATCTAAATTAAGGGAGGGAGTTAGCGGCCTGTCTATTAGCTTTAAAATAAGTATGTTGATTAAAAAAAATGTAAAACTGAGATATCCATATATTGATCTCATATGCTTATTTTTTTGTGAATAAAACTTCGTAATTTAGCAGTGTAAAACTGTTTTTTGCTTCCCCTGTAAAATTAGGTTTTCTTGACTTACTACCTTTTTCATGTCAATGCCTCAATTATTCACATGTATTTTTTTTAAACATGTATATTATATTAATCTTATATTTTTCATAATTCTATTTAATTATTTTCAAAAAAAAATCAGTTATGAATCTTCTTCGGTTAAAATATATATATATACTAAGATAACTTGTCTTTCTACTTCAAACATATAAATCTGCATTTAGATCAAAACTCAATATAAGATAGAATTAAACTATAAAATGAGAGTAGTAATAAGAAGAAATAAATAAGAAATAATATATTTCTAAGACCTGCTATTGTACAAATGTCATTAATTATACCCAATTTTAATAATATTCTGATAAGATTCTATTAGAATACATAGAAACATAGATTTTAATAATCGAAAATCTCTATATTTTGATTACAAATTCATTTGATTAAATGGTGAAATAATGCAATTTTCCAATGCACGTTAAGATGAAATTTCATTACTTTAAAACTTAAATGTCTTACCAGGAAAGAGGATTAGCGTTGAAATCAAGAAGAGAAGTTCGCATTTAATATAAATTAACGTTTTAGTTCAGAAGATAATTAGTATACATTAAAAGAGGATGGTAACATCAAAGCAGAATTCAAGTTAAATGCAGTTTAATGCTCGAGATGTCATGTGTAAAGTTAGAGTACATTCAATTATTTTTTTATTCAGAAATTCATTAACGGGCATGTTAATTCAGAATCTATTTTATTTATCGATTCTATTATGCATATGTATCTCATTTCTTCACATGCGAACACAATATTTTAAACGAAATTTAGAAGAATCTAAATTGTATGATTTGTATCCAAAATTTATTTATATTTTAAACAATAAATATTTATTAAAATATGCAAACCAATTGTATTTATGTAATATATGTTTATTTATAGCGAGTGGATAAAATTTTAAAGTGAATTTTCATTAAATTATACATAATAAAAGTTTTTATAGAAACATTATTCTTAGAAATTTCAAAACAAGAAACAAAATATTATTTATATATTCATGAATACAAATATTTTATAATGATATGTCACTATAAATATAATGATATCGCAAAATATAGTATGAGAAAAATAATATATAACGATATCTGAAAGAGAATGGAGAAGGAACATAAAATAAATTTGTGTTTCTTATAATGCCTACAGCCCTGGACAAAATTACAAACTCAGAAATATTTCAATTTGTTTAAATCATATTATACATACACTTAGCTTTACATTAATAAAATAAAGATGAATATTTATAAAAATACATCTAAATTTAATATAACTCTTAAATACAATGGAAAAGTAATTTACATCAGAAAATACATAACTTAAAAAAATAACATTATGTGAGACCTGGACGAAATTACAAACTCAAAGTTATGAATTTCTATATTCTGGTATTTTTGACCTGAATAAATGCATTTTATGATAAGAAACTAATAAATGAAGTCATTAGGGATCAATGCATTTCAATACATGAATGCATTTTCAAAATTTTTCTCTAAAATATGTGTAATTTTAATATAGCACAAGATTAACAGAAAACAGAAAATTACTGAGTTTAAGAAATGAACATAATTTGAATCTTGGTGCTAAGTATTAATGCACATATACAAAAATGAGTTTGACCGCCATTTTTCTTAATTACTTCGAATTTGCGGCTCGGCATAAATTGAACAAGTTTCTCCAACTGCTCCATTTACAACTGGTTTCATGCTGATAGTATAGCCATTTTTAAATCATTTGTGTTTTGATATTGACGTCCATCATGATAGACTAATCTTACGAACAGCATCTAGTACTGGAGCTTCTTATAGCCAAATTGTAAATGATTTAAAGCTAAATGCAAACTGTCGAACTGTTTGACGAATTTTTCAACGAGCACCGAACATGAAATGGAAGAAAATGAAAATTAAGCCAAAATTTGAGCCTCATCATATGAAAGTCAGACTTCACATTGCACAACAGCATATATCCTGGACAATGGAGTGGAGCGCAGTCATCTGGTCAGATAAAAATAAGTTTAATTTAGACGGATCAGATGGCTTAAGATACTACTGGCACGATATTAGGCATGAAGGACGGCATATCTTTAGTCCAAACTTTGGAGGAAGATCCGTGTTGATGTGGGCTGGTTTTTCTCAGAATTCTAAAACTACTGAGGATTTCCTTAATGGAAAACTAACAGCAGAAGACTACCAGTTAATGCTGGAATAAAAATTATTGTCTTATTCACCATTGACTGTTGGAGTAAACTGGGTTTTTCATCAAGATAATGCAACAATACAGGCTGAAAAAAGTACAAAAGAGTGGTTTGAAGGGTGGCATGTGAATGTCATGAAATGGCCAGCCCACAGACCTGATCTAAACCCCATTGAAAATTGTTGGGGTTGAATAGTTCGAATAGTCTATCGAGATGGACGTCAATATTAAAACACAAGTGATTTAAAAATGGCTGTACTTTTAGCATGGAACCAGTTGTCAATGGAACAGTTGGAAAAACTTGTTCAATCTATGTCGAGCCGCATATTCGAAGTAATTCAGAAAAATTGCGATCCAACTCATTTTTAAATGCGTGCGTTAATACTTAGCACCAGGATTCAAATTATGTTCATATCTTAAACTCAGTAATTTACTGCTTTTGGTTAATCATGTGCTATATTATGATTACACATCTTTTTGAGAAAAAAATGCATTGATCCCTAATGATTCTATTTATTAGTTTCTTATCATAAAATGCATATCCTAAATATCGGAATTAATAACTTTGAGTTTATAATTTTGTTCAGGTCTCACATAATGCTATTTTGCTTAAGTTGTGTATTTTCTGATTTTAATTATTTCCTCCATTTTATTTATGAATTATATTAAATTTCGATGTATTTTTATAAATGTTCATCTTTATTTTGTTAATGTAAAGCTAAGCTAATTTATATTATCAATTAAACAAATTGAAAATTTTCTGAGTTTATAATTTTGTACAGGGCTGTATGGCAATTCGCAAAAAATTTTGATGATAATTTTAGAGAAAATAAATTAGTTCAATTAACTTAAGATAAAATATAACCTTAACATACTAGTTATTCGCATAAAATGAAACATTACAAAAGTTTTATTCATAATGTTTTATTGTTCTGTATGAAGTTCCTCAAGAGGAAGCTTTAATTTGTAACGAAAATATAGTTCAACTTAATCATATATATTGAAGAAAGTTATCAGGTATACAAGAAGTTTTTTATATCCATAGATTTTTGTACTAAGTGACGCTATTAATATTAAATATTCGTTTTTGCATCAACAAATATCTATCTATCTATCTATCTATCTATCTATCTATCTATCTATCTATCTATCTATCTATCTATCTATCTATCTATCTATCTATCTATCTATCTATCTATCTATCTATCTATCTATCTATCTATCTATCTATCTATCTATCTATCTATCTATCTATCTATCTATCTATCTATCTATCTATCTATCTATCTATCTATCTATCTATCTATCTATCTATCTATCTATCTATCTATCTATCTATCTATCTATCTATCTATCTATCTATCTATCTATCTATCTATCTATCTATCTATCTATCTATCTATCTATCTATCTATCTATCTATCTATCTATCTATCTATCTATCTATCTATCTATCTATCTATCTATCTATCTATCTATCTATCTATCTATCTATCTATCTATCTATCTATCTATCTATCTATCTATCTATCTATCTATCTATCTATCTATCTATCTATCTATCTATCTATCTATCTATCTATCTATCTATCTATCTATCTATCTATCTATCTATCTATCTATCTATCTATCTATCTATCTATCTATCTATCTATCTATCTATCTATCTATCTATCTATCTATCTATCTATCTATCTATCTATCTATCTATCTATCTATCTATCTATCTATCTATCTATCTATCTATCTATCTATCTATCTATCTATCTATCTATCTATCTATCTATCTATCTATCTATCTATCTATCTATCTATCTATCTATCTATCTATCTATCTATCTATCTATCTATCTATCTATCTATCTATCTATCTATCTATCTATCTATCTATCTATCTATCTATCTATCTATCTATCTATCTATCTATCTATCTATCTATCTATCTATCTATCTATCTATCTATCTATCTATCTATCTATCTATCTATCTATCTATCTATCTATCTATCTATCTATCTATCTATCTATCTATCTATCTATCTATCTATCTATCTATCTATCTATCTATCTATCTATCTATCTATCTATCTATCTATCTATCTATCTATCTATCTATCTATCTATCTATCTATCTATCTATCTATCTATCTATCTATCTATCTATCTATCTATCTATCTATCTATCTATCTATCTATCTATCTATCTATCTATCTATCTATCTATCTATCTATCTATCTATCTATCTATCTATCTATCTATCTATCTATCTATCTATCTATCTATCTATCTATCTATCTATCTATCTATCTATCTATCTATCTATCTATCTATCTATCTATCTATCTATCTATCTATCTATCTATCTATCTATCTATCTATCTATCTATCTATCTATCTATCTATCTATCTATCTATCTATCTATCTATCTATCTATCTATCTATCTATCTATCTATCTATCTATCTATCTATCTATCTATCTATCTATCTATCTATCTATCTATCTATCTATCTATCTATCTATCTATCTATCTATCTATCTATCTATCTATCTATCTATCTATCTATCTATCTATCTATCTATCTATCTATCTATCTATCTATCTATCTATCTATCTATAATATATATATTAGGGTGGGCTGAAATAAGTTTAAAAAAAAAATTCAAAAATGATTTTGGCATTGTACGCAAAAGTTGTGTAATGGAACAGTCAGAACTGATATATATATATTTCAATATTGCTCAATATTTAGCCGCGCCTATCTGACATAAAAAAGAGAAAAATCGTTTTTTATGAAAAAATACAGAGTTATTACAAAAGAATCATCGCGTTTCCGAAGCGATTATTTTGGAACATAATTGGGTTACAACAATGAGTTATACATGAAAATAAACCGAAAGTATACAAGATTGACGTCCATACTACAGATTTTCAATATGTGCTCCTTGAGTGGTACGGTAGATCGTAATCTTATATCGTAATCTTTTTCTCAAAATTTTCCACACAGTTGGCTGTGGAATGGAAAGTTCGTGGCTAGCGCTATTTGTTGATTTCTTGAGACTACGGATGAAACTCTCTCTAACTCGGTTCACTGTTTCTTCAGTAACGCTTGGTCGGCCGGGACTTTTGCCTTTACATAAACAACCGGTTTCTTTGAACTGTCGATACCAGCACAGAATGCTTTGTTGGGTGGGTGGTTTGTATTTGTATGCCTTCCGAAATGCTATCTGAACGGTTATAAACGATTCACACTTTGAAAATTCTAGTACACAAACCGCTTTCTGCTGTCCAGTCGCCATTTTGAACATGACATTCGCGCAGCAACCATGGCAACCACACGCGCATGACACATACACAGCGCGAAACTGTAGTTAACACCCTCTTGTTTGACTTGTCATGGAAACATATACGTTTCCTATTTCGCACGTAGTAACGTATCAAAACACGAAGATTCATTTGTCTCTCAATATTTACCCGCGCCCCTTTGACATTCAAAATTGGAGAAAAATAAAAATATATCGGATTTTCTAAAAAACTGTACTAGGAAAATTACTTTTCAAAATTAGTATTAACATTAATTGATTAATTAAATAGTAGTATAAATAATAATAATTCCATAATTATTACGTAATTTATCATTTTATTCATTTTTTTTTTACGAAATTAATACTAGGATATTTTTGTTTTGAATTACAAGCAAACTGAATACAGATTAGAACAAAAGTCTACAAATTTGAAATGTATTGAATTATGCCTGATGCAAATTGAATATTAGCTGTTAGAATAATAGTCCCTTGTTGTCGAATGTTGGAAGTTCTTTCCTTGCTTGAAGCTTGGTACGAATACATCCATCTCTTCTAGTCTCAACACAAACTTTCATTGCAGCTTCAGATATTATTTTAACACATCGTTCAACAGATTGCGTGTGACATAGAAATTCCTCAAAAGTTATTACTGGAAACTGTTTTTCTTTGCACATTTATTTCAAGTATTTGTCCTTTATATGCATTGTAAGAGGTGGCTATGTTACAACAGTGTTTGACCAATCAATTAAATCGATATAATCGGCTGCTTCAAAATTGAGTTTTGGAAGCTTGAAAAAACGCAATCCACCCAAGTTCTTCGTCTTCTTATTTCGGGCGCTGAGAATACGCCTAACTGCTAATTCCCGGATGTGTTTTCTAGAATCATGTAGCATTGATTATAATAGGTTATCAGGATGCGCAAAATATGCATTGATTGAGAATACTTTGTAAATAATTTGCTTAATATTATCTGGAAGGTGCCTATAAAGGGAAATCTTTTTCTAGAGATGTTGGGCACCATACAGGGAATTCGATTTCATTTTTATCTCAAACCACATTGGTGCATGCACCCGAATTACATGCTGCACGACTATTATAAGATTGTGTGGCGGTCTTGGAGTCCTACTGATTAACCGTAACAAACGGTTTGCGGTGGGCAACCATCGTGCTTGGCGGCGTTTACCAGGGTTATTGTCAGTCATGTTAGAAGGGAAAGTACCATATTTTATGGCAAGACAGATGCGATACAAATATTGTTGGATATCTTTCAGATCCGTACGCTGAAGGGTACAGTGAATTTGAACATATTTGACCACTGGATGTTTTTCGCAATCTTTTAGAAGCAATCCAATAGGTCCAGAATATGAATACGGTCCTTTTGTGCAACCGTCCATTTCCAGAATAAGGTGCCTTAGTAGCAACTCATTAGTATACAACATACATATATTCCATTGTAATGGTCTTCCTATGTATGTCTCAAGCAAACGTATAACTCCGACTTTCTATTCCGTGTTCACATTTGTTCCGTCACATCCGATAACCGATAGGTTCTGCAAACTCCTATTATACGTTTTTGTAAATGTGATAATACCTTGGGCTATTCTTTTGCACTTTCACCAGCAGTTAACGATATATAACCTATATACTTGCTACCTGGTTCCTCTATTAATGCTACATGTGCTTCTGATGTTAATTTTCGATGAACAGATATTTGTCGAAAAGTTATATTTGAGTGCGTGCTTATGATATTATTAAATGCAATTCAAATTTATAGATTTTATTCTAATCTGTATTCTGTCTGTGTGCAATTCAATAAAAACATGCTTAATTAAAATTAATATGAAAAATATTAATGTCAATACCAATTTCGAAAAATAATTTTCATAGTACAGTTTTTTAGAAAATCCAATATATTTTTCATTTTTCTCCAAATTTGATGTCAGAGGGGCGCGTTTAAATATTTAGAAAGTGATAAAAAATTTTGTAGGTTCTAACTGACCCATTATGTACCATTTTTACTATGCTAACAAAAATTTTGGAATTTTTTTCAAAATATATATTCAGTTTCTCAATATTAGAAGGGCGCGTTTAAGTATTGAGCAATATTGATGAAAATTTTTGTGAGCTCTAACTGACTTTTGAGTACTATGCCAAAATTAATTTCTAACAAAGAAAATTTCGGCCCACCCTAATACATATATTCTTTGTGTATATTCTTCTCAGGAAGGGCTAAAAAAAGTGAGTATTATAACTACATATGGCTTGTATCAATTGCAGACACAAATAAATATAGGTTTTTCCTTCTTTCTATTAAATGAACAACAGGATCGTTGGAGTTTTATCATATTTTCTTAAATGATAATACATATCTATATAACTAGATCAATCCACTGCTAAAATAAATTTTAATTATCTAATTTAACCAATTGCAGATGAAGGTGTAAGGATTTACCACAGATCAATCTGGGGGTTGCACGTTTTCAAAAAATCTGCATTTGATCAAGTACATTTTGTACACTACCGAATAAACGATTTTAATATGTCCTTTAATGTCTATTTCAAACCCTATTGTTTATTAATCAGAAATCTATTATAGGATTAGTTGGTAAAATTTTATTGCAACATTTTCTTCATTATATATATATATATATATATATATATATATATATATAGGTCAGGAATGTTATAATAGCCTAAGATTTTTCATTATAAGATAAATCGGAACTTATATTCAAAAGTTAAAATTGAATTAAATGATGTCATCTGACAAAATTAATGTAGAAATATAAGTGAAATCAGAACGTCTACGCCTGTCCCTCTGATGCGAAGACATGAGAAATTTTCGTTTATTCGATTAACAATATATTGTATTATTAGTATGTAAAATTATTTTATGTTAAACTTTCATCAAAAATTGCTAAAAGCTAAGAAAGGTATATGAGACCTAATCAAGCATAATAAGTTATATTCTAATACCATTTGGTGTTCTTCAATTTCAAAGGGTTTCTAATGAATGGAAGTCATTATTTAATATTTAATTAAAAAACATTCTCACTTGAATGAGAATAAGTTTTTAAATAACTATCATAATTCGGAAATAGTAATAATTACAAATTAAAAAAAATTATACAATTTCTATACTTCTATAAACTAAAATATACATGCTGATATTTGGGAGTTTCCGTAGAGTAATCGTTAAAGATAAATTGAATTTTTGCTAGATACTATAACTATTGAATGTAGACATTGAAATATATTTTGAAAAAGCAAATGAAAATAATGTTTTTTTTCATTTTTTAGCGAAACGAAAACATGATTATGGAACAACATGATTATGGAACAACATGATTTAACGTGCAGTGTTATCCAAATTAAAGTTTCCCTGTTTCAAAGTCGCGAGAGAAACAATCCATGGACGTAACCCCTTAATATTGGGGGGATATTTATTTTAGAGGTTCATTTTCGAAAATGATTGGTATATTAAAGAAATGTCAGCTAACTAAACATTTTACGTCAAACATATAATTTTTTTTATATCCTGTTTAATCAAAAAGTAAAAGAATAAAAACACACAAACACATAAATCAAATAAAATAATACAGCAAACGTTTCAAGCCGTAATCAGTGCAATGTCATAAGACTGTATACTAATGTATAATCGCAAAAGACTCATTCATCGGTGAATTATGCCCATGTATGAACCAACCTTCAAGAAAAACTCTACTCTTAACGTTATTAGTACAGCTGGATCTAATTGCTACGATACTTGTAAAATCTGGAGTATGGTCAGTATCTAAATAATGTTGTATAAGTTTTGATTGAAGGCTTCCAAGCTTATAAGCACGCTAACGTTCGGCAAAGCGAATGACGCAAGTACGACCTGATTTACTAACATAATCCGTGTCACAGTCCGCACAGGGGATACTGTAGACTGCAGCGGTTTTAAGAAAGGGGAGAGGACTAAAGGTTTGCATTTGTAAAGCATATTTTTAAAAACATTTTGACATTTGAAAGCTGTACTGAAAGCTGTGTTAGTAGCAGGCTAGAATAATTGTCAGAAAGATCTTTGTAATAATGAATAGATGCATAACTAGTGGGACTTCTACAAATTATAGAGGAAGATGCGTGATGCTCAGAAAAAATCGTTTTCAGCCACCGTAAAGTTTTACTATTATGTCTTAAGTCTGTAATTATTTTCTCTTTTTCTAACTGCAAAGCTGCATCAGTAGTACAATAAAATTTTGCTCTATGAGCTAAGTTTCTGACAGAATAGAAAAAACTGTCATTTAAGAAATTTTAACATCCGCTTCTCATAATGCTACAAATTCTGGACAGTATCTATATTTTAAAACCATGAACACTATTTCGAGAATCTTAGCCCATATAGCAAAAACATATTGAACTACTGATGCAGCCCTCCAAATAGGAAAAAAAAAGATAATTACTGACTTAAGACATAAAGGTTATCCTTTACGGTGGCCGAAAAAAATTTTACTGAGCATCGCGCATCATCCTATATTTTGGGTTGATTATTGACGGCCAATTATCTACACTTGGGATATAGGCCCGGGGGGAGTGCCCTTCGTGGGGGTCTTTCTAAGGGAACCTAACCCGTATTTACGCATGGATAAATCCACGGCTCGAAGAAAACCACGAAAACTCCGAACGATTAGGCCGACGGGCGCGATTGGGATAGATCCCAGCACCTCCCGTCTACCAGCTTCGAGAGCAGAACCTCTCAGCCACTTGTGGGGCCATCATCCTCTATTATCCGTAGAAACGAACTAATTATGCTTGTATTCCTTATTATGAAGATCTTCCTGAAAATATTTCAAGCGTTTTCAAGTTTAATATTATTAGTACAGCATTCGAACCTCAAAATGTTTTAAAAGATTTGCTATATAAATCCAAACCTAGAATTAACCTTACATAAAACTGGTATAATCTACAGTATCCCCTGTAAGGACTGCAACTCAGTTCATGCTGGTGAAAGTGATCGTACTTCCGTCATTCGCATTGACGTACTTGCGTCATTCGCCTTGACGTACATGCGTCATTCGCCTTGCTGAGCATAAACGTGTCTATTGATGTGGAAATCTTCAATCGAAACTGGTACAACATTGCTTAGATACTAACCATACTCCAAGTTTCGTAAATATCCAAGCGTTTTCAGAATTTGTCGATTAATGCGTCTTGTGCAATTCCATCTGACTGAGTATACAGTATTACTTTAACGTAAGCTACGTAATTTTTTATAGAATTTAACTGGACAAACTTTTGACTGTAAACATGATTGAAATGGTCTGATTATGGTATGACATCACACTGACGAGGGCTTGATCGTAGCATGAAACGCTTGCTTTATTATTTTAATTAATTCATATATTCATGTGTTTTTGGGATTTTAATGTTTGATTAAACATGATATTTTTAACAATTTAAATTTATGCATGTAAGACATAAAAAGTTCCGTTAGCTGATATTTTTTTTTCATTGTATCAATTATTTTCGAAAATGAACCTCTGAAATAAATATTCCCTCAATATGTAGGCGTTACGTCCATGGTTTATTTCTCTAGATACTTCCAAACAAGGAAACTTTAATTTAGATAACTCTTTACGTTAAACCATGTTACATAATTATGTTTTAGTTTTACTATGCAAATAAATAAATAAATAAATAAAAACATTATTTTGAATTGTTTCTTGGAAATATATTTTAATTTCTACATACAATAGTTATCGTAGCTAGCAAAAGGTCAATTTATCTTAAACATTAGACTATGAAAATACCACTATATCAGCATGTATTTTAGTTTTCAGTTGTATAGAAACTGTATATATATATATATATATATATATATATATATATATATATATATTAATTATTAATTATTACTATTTACGAATTATGATGGATATTTAAAAACTTATTCCCATTTAAGTGAGAATGTTTTTAATTAAATAAAAACAATGACTTCATTCATTAGAAATCCTTTGAAATTGGAGAAGACCAAACGCTATTGGAATATAACTTCTTATGTATGATTGCTTCACATAAGCTTTATCAGCTTTTAGCAACTATTTTCGAAAGATTAACATAAAAGAATTTTACATATTAGAAATACAACCTATTGTTCATCGCTTATATTTCTCATGTCCACGCATGAGAGCGACATGCGTAGGCGGTCTGATTTCACTTATATTTTACGGTTGTTTTGTAAGATGGCATCATTTAATTCATCAATAATCATTAGTGTAAAAACCCAAAATTTTCTGAGTAATTCACATTTCTTTTTTTTTTGTTAATAGTTCAGTGCAAATGATAGAAACGAAAAGTGACACGTGATTTTAAAGTCAAAAATTGTTTCTTATTTTTACAGGATTCTATATCATATTAAGAAATATATTGAAACTTTTAACATGTAGCGCATTTTTAAACATTAATCATGTTTTTATTTTTAAAAATTTGTACCTTAAGAATAAAGTGATAGAAAGTATTATTACAAGATTGTTCAATGCATCAAATGATAGATATCAAAAATTGTATAAAAAATCACTAGATGATGAGATCACCGAATCTATAGTTAGATATCTGAAAGCAAAATAATTTGCGCAGAAATCTTTTTTTGCTGATTTTTAAAATATATCTCGAAATCATTATTTTAGGTACATGTTCCCTAGTTCTTGTGTCCTTATAACTATAACACATAGAAAATTCTGCAACGCGCTGGTTGTTCAGAATTGTCAATTTCATCAATGCTATATATATGTTATAGTGTATTTTGAAAATTTGCTTGCTTCTAAATTAAATGTATAATTTTTAAGTACTACTCATTTTGAAAAATCTCATTATTATTTTTCATTATAATGTATTTAAATAACATTAATAAATTATTTAAAACAATGTACCGTAATTTAAGTCCTATAATCCGTGGATCAAACAGTTCTGTTTCAACACAGAAATTTTATTTAATAATTGAAGTCACATATTTACAGCGATCTAAGTTGCATTTTATAAAATTAAATTTCTGGGTTGAAACAGAATGGTTTAATCCGCTGATTATATGACGGAAATTACGATAAGTAATTTTAATACGCTCGTTAAATTGCTATTACGGATATCCCGAAAAGAAAATTCTATTTGTGCCATTTAAAATTACATCCGACTGGTACAAAAATAAGCTTTTAATACTTTTCAACTATTTATTAAAAATAAACATATATTGTATAATAACATTGTATAATAACATATATTGTATGATCTAAAAAAATAAACTTTAGTTGCTAAAAAAAATATAAATAAAATAAAATAAATTAGCTATATGGAGTCAGATGCAGAGAAACGTTCTAAATAATTTTAAAAGATCACCAAATACGATAAAGACTTATATACTTTACATACTTATTACTAATGAATGTAACTATAGTTCTAGTCTCACTACTCATTTAATATTACACAGATATACCTCATTTTTTGCGTCTCACTTTTGTTGACATTATTTTATTAACGCCATCATTAGGAGTATCGTCCTTCCACTTAAACCCCGATCCAAGTGGGTCAAGTGTTGTCCAAGATATTTAGGTCGCCTGCTGGACTAATTCTTGAACATTTATCTTCTCAATCTGTTTATATTATTTTATTATTTTTAGCAAGTGAATTATAATCTGGATTGTGGTTTTCATTTCGTTCCCAAATAATTTGTTGACAAAAGATCAGATATTAATGGATTCTGAAAACATATTTCTTAATGTGTCCGACTGTAAAACTAAACAAAAACCTAATGTTTCAAAACGTAATTTTTTCATGTTTTACGTTTATTATATTTAAAAATAAATAAATAAATCAGAATCAACATATATATAATATAATTCAAGAGCATTTATCTATATAAAATTCAAAAACAGATTCTCTTAGAACAAAGACGTCTTTATATATTACATGCATTCTTATACGATTATTCTACGGTAACGTACTATTCCAATTATAATTAAGTATTTATAGCTAAATATTACATTGTATTTTCCATTTATTTTTTCGAAATGCTTATTTAAAATAATTATTGATTATTAAACTTTTCTTGTTAAATATAATATTATTTCATAGATTGCATATTGCATCAGAAATCACAATTTGCCATTAAGTTCAAACGTTCTTTCTTCGATTTATTTCATTTTTTGCTAACTCAGCTCATATTTCTAGATTTCATCTAAAGACAAATGTACGCATAAACAACATAATACTTCCTGACAATAATCTGGGAAATATGACACATAAAAAAATATTCCTTATCCCTATAATACGTAATAACAACGATAGGTCACGTTCATAATTTTTCAAGAACTTTGAATAAGATATTAATTATTTTTCAATTCCAAGAATATTAGTAAATAAAAGCTCTTCTTAATCTTAATTTTTTCTATTTCACTATTTATTAGTTTGTAGGAGCAGGAATTTAAAACACCTATGTGCAAAAGTATAATGAATAATATTATTATAGAAAAAATATGTAATCCTTTAAATAACAATATAAAACATAAATAATGCCACTTTTAGAGTGTTATTGCAAAATTAAATTTCGTAAGAATATCTATATATTTATCTATATTTATGTAGATTAAAAATATCTCCTGTTTCAACATTAATTTATTATTACAGAATAAATTTATTTTTACAGTGTATATAAATTTAGAGTTTATTTTTTGTAAAAATAATATTTTATAATAAATTAAAGCGTTATTTTAATGATTTTATTGTTTAATTCATATATAAGAAAAATTTCGTTATATATATAGATTCACAATTTATTATTCATATAATTGGTGGAATAATAAACAAAATCAATACAAATTTTCATTTGCTTATTTTTAAACAATTCTGTATTGTTATTATTATTATTTTTTAAAAACATTGCAATCCCATCAAATTTAGATATCTGTTTTTATACCGATGTTTTGTGTGTTGATAACATAATTATTTTTAAGTATAAAACAAACAGTATACATCATAATACATTTATTAAATTTCCTTCCACACTCTGTGTGAAATATACTTTTCTCTTTTCCTTTTATTATGTTCCTTCTTTTATTTGAATTATTTTATTAAAAGACGCCTTTTAATAACATATTTCTGAGACAAAAATATATGTGTAAAGTTTTATGTAGAGTCCTTAAAACATACATTTTCTTCTGTGATATTTGTTCAAAACTATAAAATTTATGTTTTGTCAGCACAGTTACAGAATCAAAATACAGATACATTTCGGAAATCTGTATAAATCAATATAATATTTCTTTGAACTTGTTTTGAGCTTTTTATGAAGCCATAAAATGCGTATTACAAGGTTCGTAGGCTTTTATCACAATTTTTAATAGATTTTTCTATTTAATATATAAATACCAGACATTGTAGACGCATAGTTTAATTGTAGGATTTGTAATGCTTTTCGATATTTAAATAAGGCGAAATAATCTATTAAAATTGTGGTAAATGCGTACGATCCCTGTATTATTATGGGAAAAGTTAAAATAAAATCATTTTATGCTCATTTTATTTTTCCACGAAATACTTAGCAGTTCTAATAAATTTCAACTTAAGGCAATATAGTATTTACTTATATGTGTAGCTAAAGACGTTTTCTTAATTTTAGAAGGATATTGCATTTACTTTTATACTAAAGAATCACATATGTTATACATAAATACACATGCACTTTTAAATAAAATGTAAACACATATCAGTTATAAAATATTTCTACAAGTGAAAATATTTTTCAAGTATGTACAAAGTGTCACGAAAATGTAACGATTTAGCTCTTTATCTGCTTGAGATTAGAAGGTAATGTAAATAAATAAAAAAAATTAAAAAATATAGGGAATATAGTAACATTACTGAAATTGGTCTATCATTAATTTTCAAAAGGTCACATCTTTTACTTTTTATAAGACCCTTCTAGACAGAATTGGACAATTGGATAAGATATATTTTTACTGCAATAAAATATAAAAAAATCTACACATATACATCTAAAAAATTAATAAATATGTTTAATTAAATGTTTTTCATTGTAAATAGAGACACCACATCCACATAAAAATATAAATGTGATAGAACTTTGAATTGTAAATATATGAGGTTTTCAGAGAAAACGGAAAAACGTACGATAATACACAGTTGGTACAGTCGATAGTACAGGTCGATAGTACAGTTGGCATTAAATAAATGAAAAACGGTACTTGCAATAATATTATTGATGACAAAGTCCAAAATATTAGCAAAGACATTATTAAAAACAAATCCGTTACGTATTCGAGATGACGGAAAACACTTTGAAAATGTTTTATAATTTCTAATAATATAAAAAAAAATCTATTACTTTACACAATTATTGTATCTTTACATAATCGCTATCTGTTTATTTATTTTTTGGTACATATGTGATGCATTTTTTATTACATTTCATAGCATATTTCCGATCTTCAGCAAGCATTTGGCAATTTTCTAATAGTCTATTTTGTTACTAATGAAATATCATTTTATATAGCATGAAAACGTAGTATAAGTCGCCTTTTTTTATATTATATTTAAGCCAATTTTAATCTTTAAAGACACGGACGGCGTCAGTGAAATAATAAATAATAAACACGAATGTAATTTCTAAATTATGTGATTAACTTATTTATTGACTTTACTAAATTACGTGATAAACATTACGATTGATTTACGCCCTTCCCGAACACGACGTAATGTACTATCATTACTTAATGTACTAACCAATGTCTAAATTTGAATTTCGGATTTTTTTCAGTTTTTTTTCTTTATTTTTACTGGTAAAACACCGTTGGTGTACGGATTTGCCGCCGTAATTTATTTTATTATATTTCTTAATTAAACTTTGTGTTTTATAAATATGATAGTTTCAACTTTTAAAATATTACTGGACATTAGACACTATTCTTCTTTATCATCTAAAGTTCATATTTAACTTTTTAAAGGTGTTGGTGCATGGAGTACCCCGCACGTACTTTTATGTTATTACAAATATCCGTTCTTATATTAATTATTTTTTTTTTTATTACTACTGGACAATACATTAAACGAGGACATAGGGATATCATTAAAGTTGTTATTTAGTCTTTATTTGCCGATGGCGCGTACACTGTTAAAAATATGCAGCAAACTGTCCAGTCATTCGACCATTTTTATAAAAAACGGTTACATAACCGTAATTTAACACTAGTCTGACAATAATATGCGCAATAATATGGCCAGAATACAGTTAAATTACGGTTATGTAACCATTTTCTATAAAAACGGTCAAATGACTGGACATTTTGTTGCAAATTTTTAACAGTGTAGAGTGCGCCGTACGTGTCTTTATATTTCTATGAACGGTCCAAAAAAGTTGAATACGCAGCTTTCCACATTTTCGTAATGATTGTCTACTATATGTATATATATATATGATACAAACGGAAATTTCGTTCCGAATGCTTAGAACTCGAGTTCTGCTTAATGGGTTTTGATAGATCTTTCACTGTTAGATAGATATTTTTTCAGGGAAGGTTTTAGTATATAACATGTTTGTAGTATATAACACTTTTGTTAACATGTCAACGATTTTGATTTTACTACGTAGATTAGTTTTAGATGTGTGATAGAATGTTGTGTTATTTTGGAAGAAAGGGTTACCATTAGTCATTTTTCGGCGACTACTGTTGTTGGTGAATGAATTGAAAAGGCTATTTCGAAAATGATACAAACACCTAGAAAAATAAAAGAAAAGCTTATTAAGTTTATTTTATTTTTAAATTAAAAATGGTGGGGAGGAAAACGATGAAAGATAATGTTATAAAAAGAAAATAGTTAATTACAACGGGAAAAGGAATTTTCGCAATGCTTAAAAAATTATTCAGTGTGAAATATTGCAGTTGAAACCATATTTGGTGATTTATCGTTTGCGTCAGGTTAGGAAAAATGCATCTAAAAATTAGATTAAATAAAATCTGAGTAACAATTTTGTTTTTGATTTGTTCTTTTATTTTCTTCGTCTATCACTTTCATCATGTGACCAAAATAGCAGAAAGAAAATAGCAGATGTAATTATAAAAATAATGGCTGTAATTGTGAGTTATATACTGTTTGTTTATTTACGATTTTGATTTTAATTTTGTCGCCAAACAATTTGATTTTAAGCCAAAACAGCATACGTGCGACATTGGTTCGAGAGATGCCCACAAAAATGATGTTTTTTCAAGTGTACAACAGCATATTTGGAGCATTTTTGGTACTTTATGTATCATACGGGCCAGGAGATAGATCGCCAAAAATGGCTGTCAATTGCCAATCTTGTGTTGGAATAAAAAAAAAAAATATCTTGATTGCTGATTTTGATTCCGGACATCGTATAAAAAATTTAAAGATTTAATTTTGTGAAAATTAAGGACAGTACTATTTCAATAACATACAGTATATCCCTTTGTGAAACGCCTACCTACAATTTTGGTCTACTATGTTTTTCTGTGTTTAAGTACATTCGTCGTATTACATTCACAACTACTTTGCAAAACAACCTTCATAAAATTTTTAGCATAAAAAATAAAGAACATATCGACGTAATCATTGACATTAACCAAAACAAAATGAAGAAGGTGTTAAGCGAGAATATACGAAACTGCTTAATATGCTAGTCGCTTTGAATCCACACAAAGCGTTTGTAATCATACTCTAGTGCATTAAACTAATCATGTCTTATTTCTTTTTTTTAATACAGAAATGTAAACTGTTATATTTTTATTTTCTTATTTTTATTTTACACCCGTTGTATAACACGCATCTGTCAATTTTGATTGGTTATTCTTCTTTTGAAATTGAGCGATATACGGAGGATAATACGGTAATTATAATTTCATTATTGTAGGATTTGAAACACTTTTGAAATTCGCCTTGTAATTTTTAACGAATGTTTATGTCAAATAAAATTTCTCACGTTTTCCTTCAAAATAATTAAAAAAAATATTGTAATTAGATAAATATTTTATAATAGAAAGCTATGTAGTGCATATACAAAAACAACACAATGTAATATTAATATTGCAGATTAAATAATCCTATATTTTAGGAGCTTGTAAAGGATGACAAGAAATTACGTATGTAATTTATTTCTGTAATACTTTATTTTTAATCTTTGTAATGTCTAAAGAGTGAAAAGAAAAGGCACATTGTGGGACGAAAGCGTGTTTTTGTGAATATTGATTTAGATATGGTAAGGAACATCAAATGACTTGTGATTTGATAACTTTAAGTCTCTGACTGTCCAGCAAAAGGGCTAAATTGTAATGTTGTTTTCGTTTAATTTTATTTTAAATGCTAAAAAAAAGTGATTATTTCAAAATTATATTTAAAAAAATAATTATATATATATATATATATATATATATATATAATTAATTATGTGACAATGTAATAAAACTGCATTATATACGTAGAATTATACTAATTAAAAAAAAATGCTTATATTGCAGTGAAACCTGCAGCTTAGTGAACGTATTAACACGGGTTTCTGAGTGAGAGGGTTAAATAGTTAAAGGTGGGGAATGGGAATTTCAAGCCTGAATTCGGAATTTTCTATGAAAAATATAAAGAAAATCAAGAATTTAATTCTTAAACCTAGTATTTTAAAAATTAGACTACAAATTCAACTTCCAATGTGTTAAGGAATTTAAATTACTTTCGTGGGCCTACCTAACCTTGGTCTATCGTAGCAGATGTTATTACTATTAATTTCTCTCATGAAATATTTAAGAAAAAAATAGAAAAATCGTCATCTTCAGGAACAATTCAAAACTATTTTTTTAAACCAATGTCTTTGTAAAAATTACATTTAAAAACATATATTTTTCAAAACAAAATATAATCCAAGTTACTAAAACAAGTGTTAGAACTAAATTATGTTTGATTGAATGGCGTAGAACTTGATAATTCTTTAAAGGGAAATATCAACTGGCAGCCCAAACAAACAATTTGGCTAAACCTCAAAATTATGCAAAAATCCATAAAATAGAATGGTTCGTTTAAAATAAATTTTGTATTTTTGTGCCGTTCACTGATTTCTCATAAACTCTGCAATGCATGTAACACGTTCATCTAGTCCTTTGAGTGATTTTTTTTTTTTTTTTTTTTTTTTTTTTTCAATGTCGGGGATTTTGGACATTTCGTCCCACTGTGCGGCAGAATGAAACGGTTTAATACGTTTAGATTATTAACATAAGTGTTTATTTGTAAATATTCCCTGAATGGCAAAAAACGGTCTTGTATGCAAAATGTTTAGAAAAACTCTGGAGGTTTCCTACGGAGAATTCAGAAAGCTTTGCAGATATATCTGAGACATTTTATTTTATACACTGCAAGAAAAGTGTTGATTTTACAGTATAATACTGGCATCCCAGTTGATAGTATTATACCGTAAAATTAACAGTAATAAACAGTAAAATAAGCAGTAATACTCTACCGTGCATGCGCGGCAGCGTATTACTGCTTATTTTGCTGTTTATTACTGTTAATTTTGCGGTATAATACTATCAACTGGGATGCCAGTATTATACTGTAAAATCAACACTTTTTTTTTTTTTTCAGTGTAGTGCTGAAATTTTGTATATTAACTTATTATTGAATGGACACATTTTACTCAGTGGGAAATTTTGTGTACTTTGCTGTATAAAATTTAAATTTCATGTTTCTTTTAATTGAATTCCCTGAAAATTGTAATTGATTTCATAAAATTCCGTAATTATTTTAAGGAAATTTTTGATTTATAATAATGTCTATAATCAATATTTAAGGGATAAAATCTGAAATCAATGTTTTTGGGAACGCTGCATATAGGTACGTATATATAACAGCGAACTAATCTGCTATTCATTTTCCAACACAAATCAAAACTGTACTAACTTCAAACTCTTGCATTTTTGATTGCTTCATAGCCAAAATTACACCGCAATTCAATATAATAGTAAGGCGAACCGCACAAGTCATAAGCTTATAAAGTTACGACTTAATTACTTTACGTTTTAGCGAATAAAATGATAACAAAACATTTTTTTTTATAATTTTTTTCTTACTGTAATGTGAAAGAATAAAACGGACCATAAAAATAAATCTACATAAGAATTTTTTATCGTATGTATATAGATATATAATTTTTTTATAATATTTTACATGAATAAGCTTAAGGATTTAGAAAATTATTTAAATAATATTTCAAGTTTAACACTCGAGAAAGTTTTTAAAATATTTTATTCTGTATGATAAGTATGAGTAAATTACCGTCTTTTCGAAAAGTTAAATAATCGTCATGTATAAATATTACCTAAATTTAAGCATAAGCTTTAAATATTTACATTTTTTATAAAATATACTGGTATCCAGAAATTAAGGGGCAGTGACCAATTTCAGACGTTTTGTTGAATATCTTACTGAAACTCGTGAGGAAATGCCCTAAATGCCCTTGAAAATTGAGGATGTACAGAGCATGTTTGACTTCCTATTTTTTAGTGACGATTTGGTCTCGAAGACAATAAGAAGGCAATAATAATTTGAATAATAAAATAATATTTTCGATTACCCAAGTGACAAAAAAGCTAAAAATGGTCTGTTATTTTAGCAAATGATTATGTAGTTCCTGTTCAACATCGGTGTGCATTTGTGTAAGCATAGCACGTATGTGAAAATGTTAACGTTTCTGTATAAAATTCAATTTTTTTTTTTAGCATGCAGAGTTTTCAGCCGAATTTAACACCGCTTTTCAAAAAGTTGACAAAAAGTCGTAGAAATAGTATACTGTGATTAAGATATTAAAATATTGAATATTTTATGAGATATAGATATGCTTATGAAATAAATTTTAACTGCACATGCGCGAGCTACAGCAAAGATTTTTTGCCATGATTTTATCGTTTATACGGTAGGGCTACTCATATAAAAAGATCAGTGAAATATCGTTAAACAATAATTACAGCAATAATTGAAAAATTGAGGAAGACATCCCATAGGATTATGAGGGATGTCATCCTCAATATTTTTATTATTGCTGTAACTTTTTGAGTTTTCACGATATTTCACTGGTCTGTTTATATGAGTTGCCCTATCGTATTGACTATCAAATCATGACAAAAAATCTTTGCTGTAGTTCATCCCCCCCCCTAACTGTCCTTGCGACAAAATCTTCACTGAAAAACATGAAGTCAAAACTGTTCTTTACAGCCTCAAAGTTCAACGGCATTTCGAGCATTTCTTCACGCGTTTCAGTAAGATATTCGACAAAACGTCTGAAATAGGTCACTGCCCCTTAATTTCTGGACACCAGTGTATTTCTGTTGCATTTATCTGTTATTTGTTTTCCAATAAAATCCTACCTCCTGAGATATGTTCTAAAAGGTTATACATCATATAATATTAATATCCATTCTAATTGCTTTTTTAAAAAAATATGGTACTATCAAACTGGTTTGATATATTATTGTTCAAGGATTATCAATGCGTTACGCATTATCTTTCGTGTTTGATATAGTACATTACGAAAAATATTTTTATATTTATTTTTATAGTCAAAGCTCTAGTTCTGTCTCTGTGCTATTATAGTTGATATTTGATGATAATACCAATTCTGTTGCAGTTGATTGAATTACGACTTATCGTTACTCTAAATATATTTAAACCCCTGTTTTATTGAGATAGAATATAAATAGATACTTAGAAATAAAAACAAAAAGCATAAAAAAGTTTTAATTATGTATACATAAGTTATGAAAAAGCATTTTCATGATTTTTACTAAAGAGACTTAAACACTACAGTTAAAGGTTCATATTTGTATTATTAAAAAATAAATCATTTTTTAGAGTTTTTAGACAATTTCTATTTTTACTCTAATATTTGTTTAAAATTCCACTGACAGTACCAATAAATTTTTCATTTGATTTAAATCCAAGTTTTCTTTTCTTTTAAACTACTTTACTTTTTTTTTATTTGTATGCAATAGAAAAAGGTAAGAAAAGAAAACAAGAAAGTTTTTATAAATGTCTAAAATGTATTTTGTTCATGTTCGTAGAAATGTTTGAAAAGTAACTTGATATATATTTATTTTTTGGGGATTTCTGAAGAAAATTTTAATGAAATATCTGAAATATCTTTGTTTCGTGGTGAAAAAATGAAGTGTAAATTTTCATAAACATGTGGGTTTTTTTCTACCGATTCTGTAAGGAAAGTAATATACATAAAAGTTTTTATTGTGTGAACTTAGCATATTAAAAATATTTTTATAATTTTTAATAAAGGATCATGAATAGCGCCGTTCAAACATCGAACTTCTATGAAGTAAAAAAAGATTATCTTGAATGTTTAGATAATTTACATTTTAATTAAATGTTAGGCTAAAATGCTATTGAGAATACTAGTATTTTTGCGTTTGATTTAAATCTGGAGTTTTCATGTAGTTTTAGATATTTTAATTTTTTTTCACGCAATGTATAAATGAAAAAAGAAAGAATGTTTTTATAAACAGTCTAAATTATCGTTTGTTAATTTTTGTGGAGCCGACTAAATGAAACAATAATTTTAAATATATATGTTTTTTATAATTTTTCTGAAAAACGAACCACACAAAAATGCTTTAAATACGAAAACATAAGTTATTAAAACAATTTCCATGATTTTTATCAAAAGGAGCATTAATTGTGCTGCTCGAGGATCATAAGGTAAAAAAAGCATTTTTTAGGGTCAACAGATAATTTGTAATTTTGATTAACTTTTGTTTAAAGTTTTATTCAGTCATTAAATTTTATCATTGTTATTTTAACAGTAAGAAAAAAAATTCAATAATATATCTTTACAAGAGTACTGTTTGATAAACATAGAGACATTTATATTTCACCATTGATAGTAACCTTATAATAATATTTAACTTTGTATCATATAAATTTCAAATATTCTTCAATTAATTTTGATTAAAAAAAAATTAAAAAAAATTAGAAAAAAATATTTAAAATGTATGAATTGAATGCAACTATTGTATTTCATAAAAAATTACATAATATACATTCTTTAAAATAAAGCGAATGTACTTAATAATTTAATAAATTAAATAGGTTCCAGATTATAGAAAATCTGTACATATATGTACATGTTGAATTGCGAGTTTCATAAACTTATTTTGTAAAACAATGTGTTTATAATATATAATATGAATTAATTGAATGATATAGTAGTGATTCGTAAGTTTATGTGTCAATGCAACGCAAAAACCCAAGAAATTGTCTTTAAAACAATCATATGTTTTTAAAACATTTTTTTAATTACAAATCTACTAGTTCCGGAATTACATTAATGATTTAATAATACATATTTAAGAATTCCATTTTTTATTGGGTAGAAGGTGAGTAAAAAACTTAGTTTACATACAGGCATTTTCAAGAGAATTCTTGCGATAGTACAGCATACAAATTTTAAAGTGCGTTTTAATATATTTATGTACTTATGTATTTATTCATTTATTAAGTGTTGTTAAGTTTTACTTAATTTCAAATTCTAGCAACAAATTTGATCTGGCACTTGAAATAAACCCCCTTTTTTTCTCATTTACAGTTGATATAAATCAATACAATCAAAGTTATTATCTTCTATAGCTTATATATTATGCTTATATATTACACATTATTATATTAATTACTTCAAAACATTTAATAAAGTTTAAATTTGTAAATATTGTGCAAATTTTGTTGCATTGTTCTTAAAACACTGTTATGTATTTTATGTATAAATATTTCCCTTTTTAAAATTAACTATTATTTAACATTATACTGAACTATTTAATTATATTTAACTATTAATATTTTTACTCTCAGTGTATTAAAAATGTTGAATTGAATTACTTTCTTAAATCATCCAAGCATGACACTTAACTTTAGAAGCTTGATTTTTTATTAGTTAACATAAATTATGCTTACCGGATAAAATTATTTATATAAGCAATCTGTTTCACCAGTATTAAATTTCTAAAATTAAGCATCTAAATTAAAGTGCTTCACCACAAGGCAGATTTTGATAATTATATTGCACATCATAAGTCAGCTTGCAAATTGAACTGTTTAATTAATCAATCAAAATAATGTTTAATTAATTTTCTTCATTTTATTTATTTTATTTTTGAAAGAATTGTTTCAAAAATCATCAAAACTTTGTACAGAAACTCCAAAATTTTAAAATTACAGTGGAAACCAATTATCGATCCTGCTTTAAATCATTAAATAGGAAATTATTACTTTTTTTTAGATATTCGTTCCAACTTTCTTCTACATTTTGATATAAATATAAATCTATATCAGAAATATAGATCGATAAAGTAAACATTAGCGTCATATATGTTTCAACAATAGCATGCAGTATGTTTTTCAAAGTAACCTACAAAGCAATTTTTTTTCATTGTAGTATATCATATATACAGGGTGATCCTGATTTCCTAGTACAAACTTTAAGGGTTGGTACAGGACACTGTAACAAACAATTTTTGTTTAGGAAACTAGGGTCAGAAATCCATTTATATACTCAAAAATACAGGGCGTCTCCCTTCAATCTTAAGTCGCGTTTTAGTTCCTAACTTTAATAGTAATGAAGATACTTTAGCGAATTCTTTACAATATGCTTACACTTCATACAAAGATGAGTCTGTTGCTAATTTTGTTATAATATCTTCACTACTGTTAAAGTTATGAATGAAAACGCGACTTCGGATTGAAGTGAGACTAAATGTGACTAAATAAATGGATGTTTTACCCTGATTGACTGTACAATAAATGATTTTTACAGTGTCCTGTACCAAGCCACTCTAAAAATCTTTTTTTGTATAAGAAGCCAGTGTCCGAATACCGTTTATATAGTCAAAAGTACAGGCCGTCTCATTTCTATCCGAAGTCGCGTTTTCGTTCATAACTTTAATAGTAGTGAAGTTACTTTAGCGAAATCATTACAATATGCTTACACTTCATAAAAAGATGAGTCTGTTGCTAATTTTGTTAAAATATCTTCACTACTGTTAAAGTTATGAATGAAAACGCGACTTCGGATTGAAGTGAGACTAAATGTGACTAAATAAATGGATTTTTTATCCTGATTTCCTGTACAATAAATGATTTTTACAGTGTCCTGTACCAAGCCTCTCTAAAAATCCTTTTTTGTATAAGAAGCCAGTGTCAGAATACCATGTATATAGTCAAAAGTACAGGCCGTCTCATTTGTATCCGAAGTTGCGTTTTCGTTCATAATTTTAATAGTAATGAAGATACTTTAGCGAAATCATTACAATATGCTTACACTTCATAAAAAGATGAGTCTGTTGCTAATTTTGTTAAAATATCTTCACTACTGTTAAAGTTATGAATGAAAACGCGACTTCGGATTGAAGTGAGACTAAATGTGACTAAATAAATGGATTTATTTTTTACCCTGATTTCCTGTACAATAAATGATTTTTACAGTGTCCTGTACCAAGCCACTCTAAAAATCATTTTTTGTATAAGAAGCCAGTGTCAGAATACCATTTATATAGTCAAAAGTACAGGCCGTCTCATTTATATCCGAAGTCGCGTTTTCGTTCATAACTTTAATAGTAATGAAGATACTTTAGCGAAATCATTACAATATGCTTACACTTCATAAAAAGATGAGTCTGTTGCTAATTTTGTTAAAATATCTTCACTACTGTTAAAGTTATGAATGAAAACGCGACTTCGGATTGAAGTGAGACTAAATGTGACTAAATAAATGGATTTTTCACCCTGATTTCCTGTACAATAAATGATTTTTACAGTGTCCTGTACCAAGCCACTCTAAAAATCATTTTTTGCATAAGAAGCCAGTGTCAGAATACCATTTATATTGTCAAAAGTACAGGCCGTCTCATTTCTATCCGAAGTCGCGTTTTCGTTCTTAACTTTAACAGTATTGAAGATTTTTTAACAAAATTCACAGCAGACTTATAGTTGTATGAATTGTAAGCATATTGCAAAAAATTTCGTTAAAATATTTTCACTGCTATTGAAGTTATGAAAGAAAACGCGAGTTCGGATTGGGATGAGACACCATGTATGTTTCACTATATAAAGGGGTTTATGACCCTGATTTCCAATAAAAAAAATTTGTTACAGTGTCCTGTACAAACCCTATAATTTTGTACCATGAATTCAGGATCACCCTGTATATTTAAGCGAGTATAAAATATGTATCTGCTTTCCGAAATGCATATTGAAGCGTGATGCAATTAAAATATGAGAGAGACTATATAGCCTTAAAATATAAAAAGGATTGGAAATTTGGAAGCAGCTTGCGCTACAACTGTGCAAAGCTTATAATTTCGAAAAATATGTACCAAAACATATCGCGATACTTAATCCTACATAATAATTTTAACAAAACAGTAAGAAGCTACTTAATTTAAGAATGCAGCAAAATCCAATATTAAAATCCTTTTTCTGTTTGTAATTAAATATTTAAATGCATAATTCTGTTTTCAAAACAGATTAATTTTGTAAAACGTATTTAAAATTAAAGAATATTAATCCATTTAACATAATTTTGTTTACATCACCGTTGAATATGAAAATTAATGTGTACCTATGAAAATTTTCCACGTGTATTTTCTAAAATCTATCTCCATATGTTACATTTCTGTGTTGTTATTTCCATACACAGATTGTAAGATGAATATTTAGATATAGTATTTGAATGAAACATTTATTCCTTCACATTTGGCATGATAAATGTTTTAAAATCCAACCGAAATATTTTGCTGTAAAAGCTCAATTTAAGTCAATAGTTTCCTTTATAATATATGTCAAAGGGGTCTGATGAATAATTCACATTTTCAATATTAGGATATTATTCATCTAGTGACATGGATCAATTTTGTATCACACATTTCATAATACGCTTTGAATTTAGAAATGCTTATTTTAGATGATGAGACTTCTGAAAATATTTTTTTATGAAACAGAGGAGAATTTGTTTAATTTATTGCTAAAATAATATATGTGTGCATGCATAATAGAAAGTTTAAAGACACTTATTAAACAGTCGTTTTTCTGAAAGCTTTAAAGAATATTTTTACTGATTAATAAATCAGTGTTTTAAATAACCAATATAAGACGTTTATTAATTTTTCCAAAACAAATCTTACTTTTTTTTTTCATATTGTCTAGAGTAATTATGTTTAAATATAGGAAAACATCTTACAACTTGCTGAAACTTGGTAATGCCTTGACATTTTTAAAGTAATAACATTTAAATCATATAAACTGAATTAAGTGCTTAAAATGTCGTCCACACACTGTTACGAATTTGCAGGAAGCTATGCAGTCACTAGACCATTTTTAGTGAACACCGTTACATAACCTTAAATTAACTCTGTCCTGACCAAAATATGGTCATTAATATTATCAGATTCGCTTTGTGATATGGTCAAACAATTATTGCATATGAAAACATCCGAATGACTGTATAGTATGCTGTAGATTTTTAAAAGTGCAGCTGAAAAAAAAAATATTACAGTTTTTTCTAAGAACAGCTGCATTTCGTTTTCTAATATCTTAAACAACGGGATATATTTTTCTAAGTGGATATTTATGAGGACGTCTTCACTATATAAATGACAATATCCCCATTATTTACAATATTGATAATTTCTAAGTGCCATGTTTCTTTTAAAACACATGAAAAGAGTTGAATACGATATTTAAAAATAGATTTTCAAGATTTTTAAAAATATAAACACACACACATATATATAGAAAAGGTTTTGAATCATTAAATAATTAACCATACGAAAATATGCAGTGAACTTTAACAAATTGCAATTAGGGAAATACGATTTTTGCTCAACATATTTCCTTTCTTTCTTTTTCTTTCTTTCTGTTCTTAATTTGTTGATTTTTGTTTTTGGGTTTGTTAACGCGAATTGTTTTTGAGATTGCAGAAAACAGTAAACAAAGCTGACGCAATTACTTGTACTTTTAAAAATAACTGGGAGTTTCTAACATGACATTAAAGTTTCCATGTGCAAGACAATTTCATTCTGTTCCTATTAATTAGCAAATATGTCTTCTATTTCGGAGACATGAAATTACATTTTTGATTTACAATGCAATTTGTATTCTGTATTATTGTTCGGTATTTGGAAACTAATTTAGATTTACAAGAACAGCATTTTTGATTTTACAAAAAAAAATCATATTATTTCATTATACTATAAAAGGTTTATTAATTTTCAAAAGGCTATTATTCAAAAGTATTACACGTATAAAAATGAGTGATGTAAGAAAATAACCGCAATCTCTCCAAGTTTCACACACAAAATTTTCTATGTGCGCCCCTTGGATCATACGATACATGTCTAGGCGGTAGTTTAACTCGTTACACACATTTTGTAGTGTTATCCTGTCAATGGTCATCACTGCCTCTTCTAATACCTTTGTTTGTAGAGGTATATAAACATGGTCCTAAATGTTCCCCCAAAGGTAGAAGTCCCAAGGCGTTAAATCTGGTGACCTGGCGGGGAAGCAAGCGAACAAAGCGACGTCATACTCACCAACTCGACGCATCGCACTCGTACACATAATGTAAAATTGGTGAGTTTGCGGATATTTGCATACATCACTTATTTTTGTACTTGTAATACTTTTACATATATAGCATTTTGAAAATGAATGAATCTTTTATTGCAGTCCTGCATTCTACAGGTACCAAAATAAAAGAAAATAATGCACAAACAGGCAATGCCAAGTTCTTCTTTAAACATTGCATATATCGAAAACTTACATATTCAAAGCTTTGATTAAACACTTCAAAATGATAGACTATTATTCTACAGGTAGAAAATTTAAAGCATACTAAAATATACATCTCCCCTTTTTCACTTAATAAATAATAATATTCAATTAGGGAAAAAAAGCAGACATTACATATCAGTCTTTTCCAAAGGCAGTTTCCATGTTATGCTTTCGTAAAATATATTCTTAATTAAGAGTTAATAGTTAAAGTTCCTTTATTTGTATTTAAAATGTCAGATCTGTAGCTTAAGTGAAAAAAAATAGTTTTTGCTTTTATTCTACACCAAACGTTCATAATCATATTTCGTATTTAAATTATTATTTTTATTTTACTTAAATCGACAATAAAAAAGAAAAGTTCTTCTTATATATTTTAATCCACTTTCATGATTACTTCTTAGTAATGATTATTGTTAAAGTAAAACAATGATTAAATACCTTATAATATAAAATGATAATTGTTCATAATAAATAACCAAAGCCATTTTTATTTCCTATTATCTAAGTACTGTTCAATTTTAAAAGATAACTCGGGTTTGAAAAAAAGTATTTATTTTTAAATAAATACAAGAATTAGTGTAGAAAAGAGAAAGCAAAGAAAATTCCACTGAAAACATAATGACTGTATTATGCTTAAAGTACAATATCTTGAAAATTACATTAGAAAAAAATGTTTATAATAGTCATTTTTTTTTGTTTTTTTAAACGTAATCTTACACAGTTATAAGTCTATATCTAATAAAATTAAAGATAAAGATTTGTATTTGTGTGTGTGTGTGTGTTTCTGTCTACTGTGTTTTGAAGAGACCTCTGCACGCAGAGTTACAAAATTTCGAAATTACGTTAACACTATGTATGTTGTTTTGTATCTCGTAGCCCGATTTTCTAATTTTTGAATTGATTTATTTTAATTTTTAATTTTTTTTTTCTTTTTACATTACGAGGCGATTTTTAGATTATAATAATAATAATACGACTTAGTAAATTTTGTCCTATATTCATTGTTTTAAATTTCGTAAAAATCGGTCCATAACTATCCGATATATTAATTAAAAGCTCATTAAAAATTTCCAGAAAATGCGATGATTTTTTGTTAAAATGGGGAAAGAAATATAAAACCTGAGAAGGTGTTGACTTCGTCTTTCATTAAATTCTGTTTACGGGGCACATCCCTCTAGCTAATATCTGAAAAGGAAAGAAAATGAAATGCACTCTCTTAAAACGAAGAGTGGATTTTGCTTCTCAGAAAAGAGCTGTAATTTATTGGATCGTGAATGAGTTGATTTTTAAATGTTTCACTCATCTTGATTTGAATTTTTATTTTTCTAATGCACTCCAAAAAAGCGAATACTAAACAACTCAACTCTATAAAAAAAAGCACTCATTGGCGAACGGAAATCGAAATACCAATAAGCTGACGCAGCTGACGTGACCTTCCACTGTCCCCTCTACAATGGATATCCGCTGAGCAGACGACAGGCATGTGGTGTGTTTCCGCGGCTAACAGCACGTTGTTGACAATTTTAAAGAAGGAATACTTGAAAAGTTAAGAATTTCTGCTGATTTAAATACTCTAATTATGCTTTTTATAATGATTCTGTTTTATATTAATTATTATTTTATATATGGCGTGATATTTTTCAGTTTATATCAATATTTTTATTAAATATGTCTTAACCCTAGCATTTAGGACTATTTATACGAGCGAAACATTTAGAGAGACTTTTAAGTTGAAAGGATAAATATAAAAAAAAACTCTAAAATATAATGAAATAAATCCTTTGCCTCTCCTTTTTGTTTTTTTTTATATTTGTTTCAATAAATATGAGTTATATAAATAGCATTTAGTAGCAATTTAAACTTTTAAAGAAAATATATTGGCGGTAAGTTCGTTTATATAGTATATATTTTTAGCAATGTTTCACACAGAACTCTAACTTCAATGTTTCACACAGAACTCTAACTTTTATAATACTATAAATTGAAAATTGACTTGTCTGACTTTAAAAATATTTTTTTAAAGTAAACAAATTATATTTCTTATTTTATTCTCCGTCTGAAGAAATTTTTCCTGGATGTTTTTATTGACCTGCCTTGCATACATTAGTGCATATATAAATTTCAGTCATTTTATGTTGCTGAGAGTTGGATTATTTGAAATGTATCTAAAACATATAAGAAAGGATTTAGTATATCTATTTCATGTTAATGAAAATTTTTGAAAAGTAGCTGTATTAGTATACACGCTGTTTTTCTAATATTTTAAAATATACTTCATTTATGAAACTGTATAAATCCCATATTTTTTTCATATGTTGTTAAAAATAAGGTAAATATCTACATTCCCGAATATTCACGGTGTGAATATTCCTAAATAGTATTAGGATTAAAACATATTTAATGATAATATCGATATAAACTAAAAAATATCATGCAATGTATCGAATAATATTGCATAGAAAACATAATCATTATTACAAAAAAAAAAAAAAAAAAAAAAAAAAAAAAGATAAAAATATTTAAATCAGCAGAAATTCTTATCTTTTCAAATATTCCTTTTAAAATTCTCTTTTTGGGTCGGGAGTGGGGGTATATATTTCAAGCAGCTCAGAAACAACAACAAAAAAAAAAAATATACTTTTTACTTAATTGTTGAATATATACATATATGTAAACATATATATGTATACATTCAATATGCAAATTACTTTTTTTTTTCTAAAATAATAATCAACCTGTTCATGAAATTTATTATTTTACAATGAAATATTACATTTTACCATGAATTTTAATTCCCCTTCCCCTCCTCAAGTATGAGTTAGTTATAAATCACTCAAGTGCTACTGGATTTAACCTTCATTGATTTGATTTCACTCAAGTATGAGTAAAATAGAGATCACTCAATCATGAGTTGCTTAATAACAACTCGTTCACTCGAGTTGTTTCAACTCTTCATGAGAAGCTCACTTTCAAATCGTGAGATGAGTGGATTTCGGCTCAACTTGAGTTATTTTGGCTCTTTCGTTTTAAGAGAGCAAAATCAGACAAAAACATAAATAAAAAAATATAAATAAAAATAAATAAATAAATAAATAATAAATAAAAATAAAAATAAAAAAATAAAAAAATAAATAATTAAAAAAATAAATAAAAATAAATAAATAAATAAATAAAAATAAACGCGTTATTCAATTTCGATATTTGTTAATGTGGAAGATCACTGCTTAAATTTCGACGGTGTGTGAGGCGTTCCGTAATTATAATTTAAATATCGCTTTAATCTTAAAAGTATATAGATTAGAAAATCAATATATATGTAATTTGAAATTTTTATATACATTACATTATAAAAATAGGACATTCTAAAATTAAAATTATTAAAATATGTTAATTTTAGCACTATTCAAAAATGCTTTACTATGTCATCAATAGAAATAAAACAACAAAAATTTAAACGTATTAATTGAATATTTTTTAAATGGAAATAATTAATTTTGGGCAATATATATATATATATATATATATATATATATATATATATATATATATATATATATATATATATATATATATATATATATCAAGACGTTTGCTATTTTTTAATATTTCTACATTTTTTAACATATATTTCTATTTTAAATAAACAATTCAGTTCAATGTATGCCGAAGGCTCTAATAATAATTTTAATATGCTAATTGCATCCATTACAGTTTAATTGTTAGTATGTTTAAGTAATATCTCGAATCAGTTACCTTTTGTAATACTTTTTCAACAAATTCTTCACCATTTAAATCCACCCCCCCCCCCCCCATTAACCCATTTCGGAATCATTATCGGCTGCTTTTTAGTTGAATGTTTCAAATTCCAACATCCATTGTTATAATCTGCCGAGGGATACATTTCTTGCACATCTTTACATATATCATGAGGGAAGTAATTTGTTATTGCTCCCTGTTCACAGTATTTCACATGGAAAACAGATTATTAATTACTAACAGCAACGTAATGTTGGAGATAAACAATCAACATAGCACATTTTTAATTTCTTTATTTAAGTTTAATTTATTGTAATTAATAATGTTTTTTTTTTTTTTTTTTTTTTTTTAGCAATCTTTTTCTTTGTTTTTTTCTAAAGTTTTTTTTTAAATATCTTCTTTAATTTTTATTTTCCATCCATAAATATGGATTTCATTTTAAAGCATTTAAATAGTTAAATTTCAATATTTTATTTATTTTTCCATTAATATAATTTTCTAAATTTTATTCCACATTATTATTTTGGATCAGCGGGTATTTGCAATTTTGACCCTAGCAACAGCAACTCTTGATATTCACCAAAGTTCAAAGGAATGTACGGGTCGTTTTGGGAAAGGTGACCTCATGATAGCGTCACGTATGCATTCTCAATGTCACTTTTACAGAGAGTGACCCAGCCAATCTCTGAAGAACGAGAGGGGCGGCAAAAAAAGGCCCCCCAGTGGAGGAGGTAAGCTCCCCTCTGAAAAGCCTGGAGTTTTTCCTGATTTTGTGAAAAGTGCAACAGCTCTGATGTAAACGTCCAAGAAAATACAAAGTTCGGATCGGGGCGACGCAGCCCTATAACCTGGATGGAGTTTTCTTCAGCCTTAGTATGGGTGAGCCATTTTTTTTAAAGAATAAGATCCTCGTGCCCGGCTGGTCCATTTTAATTCAATTTTATATTTTTATGTGACAGTAACTTTAGGCCTCATTCTTTTATTCTCAAATTTATCAATTTTTTTAAATATTATTTTATCAAAATTTTAAATAATTATTTTCAAGGGAACATAGTGCCCATATTCATTAATAGTTTATTTTTAAATTTTATTCTCACCTCTTCCACAATGTCTCCAAAATAATAATTATCTGGAATGTAAAAAATTCTAGTTCTCATCATTTTGAAAACAATGTAGTTCCATGGTGACTGTATAAAATTCAAGTCTGTACATTTTTTAAAAATAACCATACAAATAAATCACGAATTTTAATTGTAATTTTGACTTTTGTGAAATTCTTTAAAGAACATTTGTTTGTGTAATTATTTTAAATACTTAACGGTATTTCAGGTATTTAAATTAACAAAAAAAAACTGAATTGATATGAACCATTAAGATTATGTATTTTTGTGTCTTTGTTTCTTTTCAGAGTCTCGAAAACCATTTTTAGCAATTTAATTCTAATTAATTTCTTTTTAAATAAAATAAAAAAAGTTATTTTTTGTAAAATTTTAGGATGCTTCTTTTCCGTTATTTTTCTCTTTCTTTCTTTGTAATTGTATGCATTAAGTGCATCCCCTTTCTTTTTGTAATTTTTTTAATTATTATTTTGCGGTCACAGATATTCTAGATCAGCGATAAAAAATATCGAACCGGAGCTTGCTTATTTTTTTTTATCGTCTTCACAACGCGGCGATTAAGCAATAAAGCTCTTCTAAATTGTACTAACCACTATTCCTTCTCTTTTAACAACTTGTGATACCTTGTAGGGAATTAACACCCAAAAATCTCCCCAACATTGTATTTGGTCTGGTGCCGTGACCAGGAGTTGGTTTTGATTATCTGTGTTCTTCTTTAATTGTAGCAAATTTAATACTGGTTTATTATATTTTTTTTCTTTCCTATTTTTTTTTCCTAATTATATATATTTCACCATTTTTTTTCTTTCTATTAATTTATTTTGTAGTTAACTATCATTATAATAAAATTCAGCTTAAAAAAACAATCATATATATGTGTATGTTATATAATATATATGTACATAGAGGAGACATTGGTGGAAGTTTATTTTATTTTAATATTTTTCCCCTTGGTGTGAACTGAAAGCTACAAAATATTTTGAATCTGAAATTTGAATATTTAAAGTTGTGTTTTAAATTTATTGCTAGTAATAATAATAATAAAAAAAATGTCTAATAATTGATGCGATGGACTAGATATTATTGTGTCAGCAATGTAATATAAACCAATTATTTTATTTTAAAATTGAGATTTCTAATTGTTATGGTTTCTTACTTAAAAGATAATTAAATTCCAATATAGTATATCTAAATCTATTACATCTAATAGTATTCAGAAATTTTTTTGAAAATACTTTAAAAAAAAATTATTAATACACCTTCAAAGGAGTACAAAAAATAATGTAAAATAAAATAAAATAAAAAATAAATGAATAAGTAAATAAATAACAAATGCTTTATATACATGATTTTCTAACATAATTTTATAACTACTAATACTATGATCATTGTTGATTATTAATCTGAATATTAAAAAAAAAATGACTATGGAGGTAATGCAATGTTTCAATCAACCGTTCACCACAACAATGTTATTGTTGTTATTTTAAAAGCTATGATATAGTATTATGTATTGTAATGGGTTGAACACTGTCTTATGGCCCCTGTATACTTAAAGACGAATTAAATGTGGTGACTATTTAGTGTATTATGTATAATAATAATGTATATCTAAAAAGAAGTTTCATCATATCGTAAGGTAAAATGAAATAATCAAAATGAAACGACAATTGCTCAATAGAAATAATTTGTTGTCAAATAATAATATACTCAAATGTCATTGAAAATTTATATATTTATCATTATTTACAATGAGCGAAAATCTATGTTTCATGTTCATGAGTTATTATTTGCATAATTTTCCTGAAATTTTATTTCATATATGTTTTTCAATAAAGATTGATTTCTTTTAATTTAATTTTAAAAAAAGAATATTGAATAAAATATTTAAAATAAATTATGGAAATTAGTCACAATGAGTAGATAAATATGCATTTTAATAATAATAATAATAATGAAATGCTGCCAGCATGCAATCAATAAATACATGTAAAAAAAAAAAAAAAAAAAAAAAAAAAAGAAGTTAGAAATAGAAAATTGATAACTAATTTTCATGGAAAAGTGTAATTTATTTCCAAGTTTAGTATTTGGTTGTATTTATTGAAGTTCTATTCCTTCATGCACTGCTCGCAGAAAAATATTTTTAGGCATAACCAAAAAATAAAGTCAAAAATAAATAAAAATGTATATATTTTTTTCTTTTCCTTTTTGCATTTTTGCTCATCAAAATTATTGTTTACCATTAACACTGTACACAAAATTTAGTGCTTTTATGGAAGACACTGCATGCTTTTGTTCATTTTTTGCCTTATTGTGTACTTTCAGAGTACGCCTTTTCTACAAGCTAAGAAATTTTAACATAAAGTGTATTTATGTAGGGAGATTATAGGAATTTTTCGTTCAAATTGATGCTGTCAGTGACTAGCATTTCCCCCCAGTTGCTCCTAGTTCGTAGAATTAGTCAAGGTTAGGGAGTGAAGCTTTTCCCCTCCCCCGAGCCCTCTTGTCTCTGTAAAACAGATTCTAAGTACTTGGATCACAGGGAGAACTTTTAGTATCCCCCCAGGGCCGATTTTGGTAATCGGAGGCATTTTTCATCATAGCATTCACTTGTATATATTTTTTCGCTACTTGGAACTTGCATTTTGGGTTAGAGACATTCGAGGCAGGTTGTGTGTAAACCTATTGAATGTCCTTTTATTTATTTTTTTAATAAAAACGATGATAAAAAGTATTGAAAAATTTTATATAGAACATAAACAAATATAAGAAAAAAAAAAGAATTTAGTACTAATGAAAAATGATTTTAAAATGAAATGAAAAAAAAAATCATCGTTATTTTTAAGTGTATTTATGTTATTGTATGTGTTTTTGTATATATTTTCGGTTTACACACGGTACGAATTTAGCATGCGAAGTTTTGTGGAAACATTACATTCAAACACAGAGTTCTCATACACCAGCCATTATTTCTAGATTATAATGCGTCAGACACAAACAATCATTACACATTGATTCACATTATATGACACATTTACTCTCATCGACAATTCTTGTTCCTATGCTTATCTGATCTCATGATAATTTATGATTAGATTCCTGATCATCACACTTTCACATTTATTTTCCATTTTCTATTCAACTTGAACAAGATACATTTTTCATAGACATGAAACAACACTGAGTAAGTCACACAAAAATACAATAATAAATAAATAATTATTAAATAAATAAATAATCAAATGTATATTAAATAATAAGTAAATAAATAAATAAACCATTACTTCACATTATTGAGAAATAAATAAATAAATAAATAAATAAGAATAAAATAAAAATAAATAAATAAATAAATAAGAATAAAATAAAAATAAATAAATAAATAAATAAGAATAAAATAAAAATATAAATAAATAAATAAATAAATAAGAATAAAATAAAAATAAAAATAAATAATTAAATAAATAAATAATGACTAAAAGTTAAACAACAGTAAATTAATATAATTTGGCATCAACTTCATATTGCATGATAGCCACCGGTCAAAAACATTGGTACATTTTAAACATTGTAAGGCAGGCGCTTGCCTCACATTATGTTACCGTTTCGGCTCTGCGAAATGGAATTCAACTTATTCCTAGGGTATGACTGCTGGCAGTTATGTAAATTGATAAGTGAATCCGTTCTGCAGAATCGAAAATTAACACACAAAATTTTCAGCTAATTTGGAATTTAACTAAATCTTTGCACATCATACAAATGCTCAACAATGTTCTTAATATTTTTGTAATATGATGGGTAACGGTTATTTTTTTTTTAGGTTGCAATTAATAATTATTTTTATATTGAAAGCAAATATGAAAGCAAAATAAACAAATAAACAAATAAACAAATAAAACTAAAATAATGATATTTTGAGAATCTAATTTTAAGTAGGATTTTAGTAAATGAAAAGTTTGTATTAAAATTACAAAATTTTTACTGGTTTAATTAGTAAAATTGTTATTTGTATAGATGTCATTCTGTTAAACGCATGTTTGGTACAGGGCAGCACACAACACTATATAAACACTAGGCCATAGGGAATTGTAAACCTATACTGCGATGTCAAAATAAAACCTTCTAAGGGAAACATTGTCGCTAAAATTATGTATAGTATTTCTCGAGCCACTTTTTTCATTCACATACATTAAACTACTTTAGAGGAGGTACAGTTCTACCCACCCATCCAGCGTTATACTCGATGAAAATACACATGTAATTGTTTCAGATTTGAACTATATTTATACATATTATGATTTTCATAAAATTGTCTATGTGTTTTTTTTAACCATTATTTTTTTTTAACAGTTCTTTTCTATATATCTCTATTTTCTTTTGTAATATGTTATGAACTCTCGAAAATTATCTTATTGTAGCTGTTATTATTTTCTGATGTGCGTAACCAACTAATTGAATTTCTTTTCGACTTTTTGGTCACTGAGCTTGGATTTTGATACCAGTTATTGTTTTTAATTTTTCAGTGTTCCTACTAATACTCTCTATATATTTTTAAATATTTATTCTTTAATATTTCTCATTCGATTGTGATATTATTAACCGAAGTGCATTGTTGGAATTTAACCTCTAATAATTGAAGCTCTGTTTATAATGTAACAATTGAATTTCAGGTATTTTAGAAAACACTTTTTATTTAATTACCTAAATAACATAATGTCTCAATGATGTAATAACTTAATATTTTTCCTACCAATTCATATTCATAATATACTTAGGGCATTTTAGAATCCTTCATAGGTTTTAAATCTCGTTTTAAATCTAAAATATTCCTGTTTTTCTTTAAATTCTCAAATATAAAATTAAGTAAATAAATAAATAAAAATCGCAAAACATCATCAAAAATTGTGACAATACTCTCACATTCATACTTTTGTCAGTGCACACTCCAGGAGAACTACACAATCTAATGGCATCCTCCTCCCCCCCCCCCCCCCCCCCCGCGCGCGCCTTTTCGCCGAGAAGATCTTCGGTCCGGCACATCCTCGGGAAGCGCGGCCAGGAGAACTTTACTCATTCCCCTAGTTTCGGTTTCAGTGTTGGTAAACAAACCTTGTTTTTTTTTTATTCTGTCGGGCAGGGCCTGCTTGTGTTTTTATTCATCGGTAGCGTATATGCATATTTGTCACATTTATATACAACAGTAGTAAAATAAAGTATTATTATTTAATAAGTATTAATTGGAGATTAAATAAAAAATTTTAAAAAAAAAAAAGAAAAGAGTAGTTTTTCTCTATACACAAATTTGCAATATGTGAAACAGTTGCTGTCCTATATATATATTTTTTATATTGATTTACAGATTGTTATGTATATTTATCATTCTCTTTTGCACAAGTATTGTTAATAGCAGATGTTCACACTTTGGATCCCCACTTGGTTTTCGGTATTTTGTTCTAAATTTTATGCATTGTTACTCTTTCTTTCGCGAAGCCAGCGCGGGTGGAATTAAATGTAAACATATCACAGGCTCACCCACCCACTCACACAAACACCCATTCATACATAAACAACACACAAGATTGTGAGAATCAGTTTCCTAAACAAGTTCCAGTTTCCTTTTGTAGAGAACCAGGAGATGAAGGAGATACAGTGAATCTACAACACAGATGTTCTGAATGAGGAGAACAGGCCATGCTCAACATCCACTTCTTTCTGAACGGACAGTTCATTGTATTTTTTTTACCCTTTTTCTTATTGTGCAAAGAGGTGAGAGCCATGTTGGAGATAAACAATCAACATGGCACATTTTTAATTTCTTTATTTAAGTTTAATTTATTGTAATTAATAATGTTTTTTTTTTTTTATTTTAGCAATCTTTTTCTTTGTTTTTTTTCTAAAGTTTTTTTTAAAAATATCTTCTTTATTTTTTATTTTCCATCCATAAATATGGATATCATTTTAAAGCATTTAAATAGTTAAATTTCAATATTTTATTTATTTTTCCATTAATATAATTTTCTAAATTTTATTCCACATTATTATTTTGGATCAGCGGGTATTTGCAATTTTCACCCTAGCAACAGCAACTCTTGATATTCACCAAAGTTCAAAGGAATGTACGGGTCGTTTTGGGAAAGGTGACCTCATGATAGCGTCACGTATGCATTCTCAATGTCACTTTTACAGAGAGTGACCACTGCAGAAATTGACCCAGCCAATATCTGAGGAACGAGAGGGGCGGCAAAAAACGGCCCCCCAGTGGAGGAGGTAAGCTCTCCTCTGAAAAGCCTGGAGTTTTTCCTGATTTTGTGAAAAGTGCAACAGCTCTGATGTAAACGTCCAAGAAAATACAAAGTTCGGATCGAGGCGACGCAGCCCTATAGCCTGGATGGAGTTTTCTTCAGCCTTAGTATGGGTGAGCCATTTTTTTTAAAGAATAAGATCCTCGTGCCCGGCTGGTCCATTTTAATTCAATTTTATATTTTTATGTGACAGTAACTTTAGGACTCATTCTTTTATTCTCAAATTTATCAATTTTTTTAAATATTATTTTATCAAAATTTTAAATAATTATTTTCAAGGGAACATTGTGCCCATATTCATTAATAGTTTATTTTTAAATTTTATTCTCACCTCTTCCACAATGTCTCCAAAATAATAATTATCTGGAATGTAAAAAATTCTAGTATTCATCATTTTGAAAACAATGTAGTTCCATGGTGACTGTGTAAAATTCAAGTCTGTACATTTTTTTAAAATATCCATACAAATAAATCACGAATTTTAATTGTAATTTTGACTTTTGTGAAATTCTTTAAAAAACATTTGTTTGTGTAATTATTTTAAATACTTAACGGTATTTCAGGTATTTAAATTAACAAAAAAAACTGAATTGATATGAGCCATTAAGATTATGTATTTTTGTGTCTTTGTTTCTTTTCAGAGTCTCGAAAACCATTTTTAGCAATTTAATTCTAATTAATTTCTTTTTAAATAAAATAAAAAAAGTTATTTTTTGTAAAATTTTAGGATGCTTCTTTTCCGTTTTTTTTCTCTTTCTTTCTTTGTAATTGTATGCATTAAGTGCATCCCCTTTCCTTTTGTAATTTTTTTTAATTATTATTTTGCGGTCACAGATATTCTAGATCAGCGATAAAAAATATCGAACCGGAGCTTGCTTATTTTTTTTATCGTCTTCACAACGCGGCGATTAAGCAATAAAGCTCTTCTAAATTGTACTATCCACTATTCCTTCTCTTTTAACAACTGGTGATACCTTGTAGGGAATTAACACCCAAAAATCTCCCCAACACGTAACATTCTATATAAGTAAAGAAAAAAGAAAATTTTTCTTCTCTAGCACTATTACATTTCTTTTTGAAAAGGAAAATTAATAAAATGACATTTTTTATCTTGAGTTAACCGATGTCATAAAAATTAAATTCAAATGGGCAAACTAGTTTTCGCCATAATTCTAAGGAAACATTTTCGGGGCTGTATTATTAGTTAGAATTAACCTAATTGGATATAACTGCCAAATTTCCTTTTTATAGCCAAAATTTATACTTGGAACCAAAATTTTTATTAAATAAATTTATATTGTGGAGGAAATTTGGAAGTTATGATAAGTAAATAGCTTAATTTAATAAGCTACATAAAAGACAATAGATAACTTAAATTTCATTAAAATTGTACACAGCAAATATAGTACAAAGATATACATTATATACAATATATACAAATATATATTATTATGCCACTTTTGATTGTTTTACTTGAAAAATAAATATAATTGTAAAGACAGTGTATATGTAAGTACACTGTGAAGGATTTGTGTTAAATTCTAATATTTGAAAAAATATTTTTGCAGTATTAATATATTTTAGTTCATATTTTATTTCAAATACCATGTTTATATTGTACAGAATAAATGCGTAATTTTTGCAGTGGAAACGTGTTTTCGGGAACTTTTTCAAAAGCTGATATCAATACATAAGAGATGGTATATATCAGTCACACATAACTCGTACATTTTTCTGACACAGTGTATAGAGATTTATTGTTATAAAGTTAAACTCCTTCGTCACCATAGTGTATTATATATTTCTTATCTCGCAAAGAAGATTTTCTCAACAGTATATTACTTTAATTACTAATTAAAAGGGTGAAAAAATTATCCATCTATGTGCGTCTTAAATAACAGTTGCAAAGAAAAATTAACGTCTTTTATTCACGTCTATATATTTTTGTGTTTTTTTTTCTTCAATACCAAGTTTCCCAAACTACAGAATGACAAATAATATTGTTTTTTTATACATTTTGTATGAAGGTTTCATATGAAGTGGCAATATATGAAAATTTCAATCAAAATATTCAATATAAAATTCCTGTGACGTAGACCATTGTAGTGACGACTTCAAACGTAAAATAAATTTAAAATCATTTACGACTAGTGGTTCAAAAAGAAATATTAATGAAGGAAATAACATGGGGTTGATAAAATTCATAAAAACTCTTATTAAACTTAGTAACGAAAATACTTTCATGTTCGCTGTTGAAATCATCTTTGTTGATGGAGCAGATTTGGTAGATGATTTGGTTTCGGAATTAAAAGAGGAATATTAAATAAATAAATATTTACCGACAATATTTCAAGTACTAGTGAGCAACTTAATCACGAAATCGAAAATTTAAAAGTTCAATTTTTGGCGTTTTATTATTTATAAGCATTTGCCTCAATAATAATATTGAAAAAACACTGAAATGTTTTAACAACTGTCTTTTTCTTAAATTTATGTGCAACATTGAAAAAATGAACATTTTGAGGAGAAACTTTAAGACAAACAGATTCTTAAAGCAAAATGAAGAAGTATTATACATATAAAGATATAGATATATATATAAATATATATAGATAAATATATATATAAATTATATATAAATATATATATATAAATTATAAATATATATATATATGTGTGTGTGTGTGTGTGACGATAAGAGCATTCCATTTAACTTAATGTTAGCATTCTCGATAATCTATTGCACATTCTGAGATAACTATCACAGTAACCTGTCAAATATTTCATAATTGCAGTCGTATTGCATGCTTACTCAGCCTGGCCAGTGAATGTAGAAGATTTTAGAAGAGAAAATGCCATTATGAAGTTGAATAGATTCTATTATCTTATAAAGATTATAAGTATTTAGAACATTTTCATATTATCGTGGACATCTTTTAAAAATATCAAGTAAACTTATATGCTAAAAGAAGAAGTGAATTCGAAAACACAGTAAATTTTTCACTACAAGAAGCATAGTTTTTTAGGGAACTCTGCTCCGAGCTGATGCGTCTCGTTTTAAACTGTCGAGGCGTAGGAATCTCTTCGCCAATGCAGGGGGAATTTAACCAATGAGCGGGTTACAAAGCTGTAGGATTCATTATTGCAAGCGGCATAAAAATGAAGTGAACCGTACTAGATGATAATGCGTGGGAAATCAATTTATGGAATAAAAAAAATGAGAAAAAAAGAAAATTATATAAAAATGACAATTGCTTTTAATAGAATGAATTCGGCTTCAAGATTTGGGAAATAAAAAAAAAATACTTTTTGCAGAAAAAAAATGCGGGAAGTGATTTTGGGTGTTATTTGAAGGAGATTAAATATAAAAAAGAGAATCAAGATACGGAAATAAATGGAATATATATATGATACATTCCTGTCGAAAATTGGCACATTATAGACGATCGCTATGGCTGTCGACTTGAACGTTCTTTCCACCAGACAATCGGAACATCTCAGTCCGAAACCACTAAAATTACCTGATAATCACATCGAGGTAGCCGCAGTCGAGATCGTTGAAATTTAGTCATGACACCCGGACAGGGCATCACTTCGAGTCGCTCTCCATGAAGACAAATCTCGAAGTATATCACATCGGAAATCGTAGTGTATTAGCAGTCGTAAAAATTGAGCAGAGGCAGGGAAATCCAGAAGAGATTTCCCAAAAACATTAAAAAGAAGACTTAATAACTTAATAGATGAGCAGTGGCTATTTTGTGATCACAGAGATGAAAGCAACTCCACCAACTTTCGCTTCATTAAAACTGAACACATTTGAAGATCTTGAAGAATTAGCAGGGCTTGAAGAACATATTACCGATGCATTAGTGTAGACTCCCCAGTGACGGCAATTAGATGACAACCACTAATCCGTGTAAATTCTCTCTCCGAAGCCAGTGTAACCGTATAAATACTTCAAAATTTGGCCCAAAGGTACAAAACGCGCGAACAAGCTGGTCCACTCGCATCCATGTTCGGAGGGCGCTAGGGGGATAAAGAAGGCGGAGCTTTCTCGCTAATGGATGAAAAAATGAGGCCACGAAGACGTGTCTCTGACGTATGATTAAAACTCTTTAACAGAAGCGGCAAATTAAAAAGGTAAAAAGGCCTTTGGGCGCGAAAACCACTTGGAATCATGGGATGCCGAATGAATTAAATAGAAATAAAAATGGTATTATAAAAGTTCCAAAGAATAAAAATTAAATGTCTCAAAAGAAGAAATTAGGCAGGTGCGTTTAGAGGCAGTGTTGCAATTTAAGAGAATAAGGTTTTAATAAATACGTGTAGCTTTTAACAGATTAAGATTTTTAGAATGATAAATAACAGAATATTTTGATTAAGTTATGGAATAAAATACAAAATATATTTAAGAGATATTTTAAAAAGAGAGGGAAAAAGAATTGAAGAATTTGGAATAATTTAACTAAAGAAATAGAGCGAAAATTTTTTATTATTACATATCCCCCCACCCAAAAAGACGAATGAACCGGTAGGTCATATGACCTGCAAGTTCATTGAAGGGAAATGTTACACGGACTTGGATTACAATTTATCAACTGGAGGAAGTCAAAATAAATACATTTCCAAAATTTATTCATTAATGCCCAATAACATTAAATTTAATAACTATAACGCGAATTGGTGGAGTTGTTAATAAAAATACAATTACAAAATATTAGTCTTGTTAACAATGACATAAAAAGCTTTAGAAAATATTAAACAAAATAAGAAAAGAATTGTAACACTTTAAAATAATAGATAACATACTTCCAGAGTATCATCTTACAAAATTTGTTGCAAATTGCTTGTAGAATTGTTGCTTAATTTGTCATTCAGTTCTCGTCTGAGTGATAGTCCATCCAAAAAAGTTATTTGCATACCTCACAAACTGAACAGTTTACAAATTGAAAGAGAAAAATCCTTCAAATTTTAGATCTTACTGATCTTCCTTATGAAAGTCTATTTCAGAATTAAAGTTCATCTGAATGCTTTATATTTACTAGCGACAACTCGAAAATAGTACTAAGATTAATATTAACAACAATAAAACACAAATAATACAATAATAATAATAATAATAAGAAGAAGAATATCAACAATAAAAATTTTAAAATAATAATACTTAACAATAACAATAATCATAAGTTAATTTTCAAATATTAAACTTATGTTTGTCTGAAAAACTCAGTCCTGAATGGAATGCTAAGAAAAACTTAAGAGAAATGAGTATTTTGTTATGGTATAGTTTGTCTGACAAATGGTAATTACTCTAAAAAGGCAAATAGGTAATGTAAGCAGTATAAGAGTGTTTTACTCAACATCAAAATTACTATTACCATTATTACCTTTATAACTTCCATTACCTTTACTACTTTATTACTTGTTTACTTCTAGAAGTAAAAAATTATATATCTCAACATATTCAAATTCAAGTAGTATTCAAATTCAAGTAATATTTAATCTCAATATCAAATTATAAATAGTATAACTAATAATGATAATATTCAACAATAAGTTCAGCAATAACAAGCATTATAATTCAAAAATATCACACTCTTTCTTTAATTACTTTCTTAAGTATATAATTAATATCTCATCCATATAGTAGTGAATGAGGTATGAAATATACTCAATAAAATACATAATACAAAAAAAGGAATAAATAAGAAAAATTCGTGAAAACAATCATTATTGTGTAGATGATGGTTATGTAACTATCTTGCTTTCAGTCAAACAAGAAAACATAAGTTGTGAAATGAAAAAATGGGACCTTGTAGCATATTAAGAAAGGTTGGACAATTCTCAATTAGTATTAAGATATCATATTTAATTAGTTTAAGATATAATTTAATCCAGTTTATTTTATTAGTTTAGTTAATACTGTTTAATTTATTATTCTAATCTAATCCAATTCAGTATCAGAAACTCCTAACTTAAATCAACTAAATTACGCCAGCATAAAAAGTTGACTCAAGTGGAAACTTCAACAGTGACACTCTCGTGTGCACAATCAAGAACACCACAGTTATACAGAAGAGAATTGATTAGTTACTTATTAATTTATTTTATTTCGTTTATTTTTGGATTATATTAAAATCAAGACGAAACTATAAATTTAACATTAGTTTGTTGTTGGTTCTCATGGGATAATTTTAATTGATCAGGAGGATAATAAGGGCGTAATTTTGATACATGTACTATTTCAGTAGGTTTATTTTGAATTTGTCTATCAATTTCAAAATTGACATCAGATAACTTATTAAGGATTTGATAAGGACCACTAAAGACTTGTGAAAGTTTTCTGGTATTAGGATATTGGAACTCTTCATAAATTACAAGATCTCCAATCTCAAATTTTGGTTCTAGATAATTTCGATCATAATATTTTTTACTTCTCCAATAGAATTCATCAGTGCGTTTTTTAGCAAGTTTGAGGGCTTCTTGAACAGGAGGGTAATAATTTTGTTGAAGAGGAGAATCATAGGGTAATTGGCCAAAAAGTAAGTAAGCAGGAGGGAATTTAGTGATAGAATGAGGGGTATTGTTATACTCATTAACTACTTCTGTCAAAATTTTTGTCCAAGGAATTTTGGAGTTGGTAGAATTGACTTTACACTTCAATCTAGTAACTATTGTCTGGTTCGCTCTCTCACATTTGCCATTCGTTTGAGGATGATGTGATGTGGTTAAACGTTGCTTAATATTGTGGTTTCGCAGAAATTTTTTAAATCTAGATGAAGTAAAGGCTGCATTTCTATCACTTAACACTTTTTGATGGGTCTGGACATTAAGAATTTTATTAAAACAGAATAATTGTTGTGGTGTTTGAATATTAAAAACTTGGTTTAGACAATTAGTATAAGTTTCTGTGGTAACACTTTTTGAGGGGAAAGCCCAAACATATCTAGTAGCATGGTCGATGATGATGTGTAGATATTTTTTGGTGGAGTTATAATAATTGAATCCTCCCACAGTATCAATAGAAAGACATTCAAAAGGTTGATCTGTGGTGTGCATATATTGTAATAAGCCAAATTTTTTCTGTCTGGGTTTTTTATTCTTTTGACAAATATCACAATGTTTTACAAAATTGGTTATATCTTGCGTCATGTCAGGCCAATAATAATTAGGGGAGACTAAATTTAACATTTTTTGGATACCAGGATGACCAAATTTTTCATGAGCAACATTTAGTATTTTTCTCCTTAAAGACATGGGGACTACTATTTTTCTAAAACCTTTCTTTTTTACTATCATAAGTCCATTTTCCTTTAGATAATTTTTACCACACATTATCTTTTTCCTGCCTCTCTATAATTTCTTTAACGTCCAGAAGAAAAGTAAGTGGTTGAATAAAATGTGAAATTGGGTTTCTCGACAACATGTCGGCTTCGACATTTGTGGATCCCTTTTCGTAAACTATATTATATTCAAACATGCTCAACTTCAAAGACCATCTAAATAACCTGCCTCTCAAATGTTTAGTATTTTTTAACCATACAAGAGATGCATGATCAGTATGAATGGTAAATTTTACACCATGAAAATAATGATAGAATTTGTCTAAGGTGTCAATGATGGCAAGACACTATAACTCGGTAATAAAATAATTCTTCTCATAACTTCTCAATCCTCTAGAGTAATAAGCAACTGGATGTAAAAAATTATTACTATCAGGTTGTTTTAAGACTGCACCTACTGCCACCTGTGAGGCATCAACAAACATATGGAGGGGTAACTTAGGGTCATAAATTTTTAAGATAGGTTTGGCTATTAAGGCATCTTTTAATTTTTGAAAAGAATTTTGACAATCTGTATTCCATTCCCATAGTGTATTTTTTCTGAGTAATCTGTTAAGAGGGACTCGAATTTCGGCATATTTATCTATAAACTTGTGATAAACATTGATAGATCCTAAGAATCTCTGAAGTTCCTTTACATTTGAAGGGGGTTTTCGTTTTTTTATTACTTCAATATTAGCATTAGCAGGAGTTAATGTGCCATTCTGGATGGTATATCCTAAGAAGTTAATTTTATTTTGGACAAAATTGCATTTAGAGAGTTTAAGTTTAATGTTTTCGCGTCTACATAATTCAAATATTTGGTTTAAATGTTGCATATGTTCTTCTAATGAGGAAGAAAAAATAATGATATCATCAAAATAATGGCAAGCAAAGTCTATTTTGTATTTAGTAAGTATTCTTCTAAGGGTTCTATTAAATATCGAGGGGCCTAATTTAATCCCGAAGGGCAGAACTAACCATTTAAAGAGCCCAAAGTTGGTAGCAAAAGCCAATTTTTCAGTATCGGATGGATGTATGGGTATGTGCCAGTAGCCAGAGGCTAAATCTAAAGTTGAAAAATACTGCGCACTACTCAGTTTATCTAAAATTCCATCGATACGAGGTAGGGGTTCTGCGTCATTTTTCATTATTGCATTTAATTTTCTATAGTCAACACATAATCTAGTTTTTTTACCTTCTTCTCTTTTCATTACTAATGTAACAGGGGCAGAATAGGGACTATTGCTCTCTTTAATTAAACCAGCATCTAATAGTGAATGAATTTGATCCGAAATCTCTTTTTCTTCTAAAGGGGAAGTTTTGTATGGCCTCAGAGATATTGGTAGGTCAGAATTAAGAAAAATACGTTGCGGTTCGATATTAATTCTCCCGACATCAAATTTATTTTTAGAAAATATATCTAAATAATCCCTTATACTTTCCCTTAAAGTTTCATTTTCTATAGAATTTATTTCCCCAATTAATTTAGAATTATCAACATTAGATGGAACAAAGGATTGAGGAGATATGATCTTTCCATAATCGGGTTGCACTCTCTGATAATCATAGTTAACATTAAAATGAAGTAACCTTAATTTATCACAGGATATGTTCTTAGATTCATTTAAAACAAGGTCTCCTTGTAATACTCTACATGTAGCACAGTCAATAATTAAATTAAACTTACAGCATTCTTTTAAACCTAGTATAGCATAATCTAAATTTGTATTACATATTAAAAATCTAATATTTTGTTGCACATTACCTAATTTAAACAATAAATTACAAGCTTTATCTATTACAACAGTTCCTTTGGCTTGGCCAATAATAACAGGTGGAATATTTATAACTTTAGCATTTAAGAATTTAACAAATTTAAAAGGCAAAATACTTATGGTTGAGCCAGAGTCAATCACAAAAGGTAGTTCCCTGTTATTTACATATCATGATACAATTAACTGTCATATATTATCAGTAGATGGTTGTGGTTGACTAAGAGGGGGTGCAGAAGATTGCAGAGGCCTAACATTGAATACACAATCCCTCTCCCAGTGATAAGCATTTTGGATACCTCTATTTAAACACATTCGACATGGTCGACTAGGAAGCCTTCTTTGATAATGATTGACAGGCAATCTGGGACTAACGAACCTGGACGTTGAAGGGTTAAAATTAGTTGCTGCTTGGAAATTTGGATTCCTGTAATTAGGTTGAGGGCGAATCCAATGTCTAGGTGAATTAATTGGTTGAGAAAAAGGTCTGGAATTTTGAGACATATTTCTAACATTACTATTATTGTTACTGCTAGAATGAGATGGAATGACAACAAGTTGTTTAACTAATCTATACCAATCGGTAGTAGATTCAGGAGGATTTACTATTAAATAGTTCTGGTATTCAAGTTTTAAGCCATCTGTCAATCCTTGTAAAATAATAGTTTCACATAGTTTAAGTTGTCGACCTATCTCTATTTTCTGACGGAAATAATTTTCTAAGTTGTTTAGGTCATGCAATTTCAGCGAGGCGAAATCAGAAAAACGGGGGACTGTTTTTTTCAGTTAAGATCTCAGCAATTTTTTCATACTCTTTACAATCTAGACATTCATTAACATACACCTTTAATGCTTCGCCCTTCAAATATTTGGAAATATTGTTGATTTTCCGCTCTTTTTTATCTGGAGGGGCTGATCCTTCAAAGTGTCTAAGCCAAGACACAACATTCATCCCACTTTCTGGGTCAAAAATAATAACATTAAGCTCTTTTTCAGCCATTTTGGTTTGAGTACCCTTACTTTCAACAAAAACTTTAACGAACCCTGACTTTAATAACATGTAAAAAAAATAACAATGTATAAAGAATTCTTTAACTTAACAACAACTGTAAATATCTAACTTTTAATAATTTAAATAACAAACTAAATAATATTCAACAGTAAAAAAGTCCAATTCATATTAAAATTCATTTCACTTAAATAGTAAATGTAAACTACTACTATAATCTTTCTATAAATAGATCCACTATATATGAATATCACAATTTAGAATGAAATAAATAAAACACTTTTTTAAAATAAGTATCATTATTTCGTAAGAACAATTTTTTTGGCTCTTGAATTGTACTCTCAGAATATAGCATCAAAAAACAAAAGTAATAAAATAAACAAATAAATTAACTGCACAATAATTTTACCCTTTCAATGTTACTCAACTTTCTTTTGAGATAACACATTTTTTTTTCACATTAATAAACTTCAAAAGCTATTTTTGCGATTATTATGCAATCAGTGAAGCTGTAATTTCAGATAATCTAATAAATTTTTATGCATTTTTAGAATGGCATAGAATATGTTCCAATACATGTTACTTGAAAAGAGATTACTCATATATTTTTTCAATAAATAGAAATTATTTCCTATGAATAAATATCACCGAATGAAAAGGGACTATAATTAAATGATAAAATAAGAACATAAAATGAAGTTACTCTCGTAAAATGAAGTAATATAGGAATAAATATCAGAGCAGTTCAAAACTTTCAGTAATATTTGTGAGCTTAACCAAATAAAATTAATTTTTTAACAATACATAAGAATAAATATTAAATTTCGTAAGTTCTAAATGTTCAGGATAAAAGGAACAAAATTCTTCTAAAGTATTCTAAGAACAATTTTTGTTCTATATAAGCCAATAATAACAAATCAATAAAATAAGAAATCAATAAAAATAAAAGAATAATTTAACTTACAGACGTCACTTCTGGGATAAATTTATAAACACTTATGAGTGATAATTTGACAACTAATCGGTAGTTGTTCTCCAATATCACTGGGAAGTCTCCAAAATGTTTTTATTACACAGGTCATCAGTTATCCTGACCGGCTTTTTTGATACATTCCTGTCGAAAATTGGCACATTATAGACGATCGCTATGGCTGTCGACTTGAACGTTCTTTCCACCAGACAATCGGAACATCTCAGTCCGAAACCACTAAAATTACCTGACAATCATATCGAGGTAGCCGCAGTCGAGATCGTTGAAATTTAGTCATGACACCCGGACAGGGCATCACTTCGAGTCGCTCTCCATGAAGACAAATCTCGAAGTATATCACATCGGAAATCGTAGTGTATTAGCAGTCGTAAAAATTGAGCAGTGGCAGGGAAATCCAGAAGAGATTTCCCAAAAACATTAAAAAGAAGACTTAATAACTTAATAGATGAGCAGTGGCTATTTTGTGATCACAGAGATGAAAGCAACTCCACCAACTTTCGCTTCATTAAAACTGAACACATTTGAAGATCTTGAAGAATTAGCAGGGCTTGAAGAACATATTACCGATTCATTAGTGTAGACTCCCCAGTGACGGCAATTAGATGACAACCACTAATTCGTGTAAATTCTCTCTCCGAAGCCAGTGTAACCGTATAAATACTTCAAAATTTGGCCCAAAGGTACAAAACGCGCGAACAAGCTGGTCCACTCGCATCCATGTTCGGAGGGCTCTAGGGGGATAAAGAAGGCGGAGCTTTCTCGCTAATGGATGAAAAAATGAGGCCACGAAGACGTGTCTCTGACGTATGATTAAAACTCTTTAACAGAAGCGGCAAATTAAAAAGGTAAAAAGGCCTTTGGGCGCGAAAACCACTTGGAATCATGGGATGCCGAATGAATTAAATAGAAATAAAAATGGTATTATAAAAGTTCCAAAGAATAAAAATTAAATGTCTCAAAAGAAGAAATTAGGCAGGTGCGTTTAGAGGCAGTGTTGCAATTTAAGAGAATAAGGTTTTAATAAATACGTGTAGCTTTTAACAGATTAAGAATTTTAGAATGATAAATAACAGAATATTTTGATTAAGTTATGGAATAAAATACAAAATATATTTAAGAGATATTTTAAAAAGAGAGGGAAAAAAGAATTGAAGAATTTGGAATAATTTAACTAAAGAAATAGGGCGAAAATTTTTTATTATTACATATATATATATATATATATATATATATATATATATATATATATATATATATATATATTATGTTATTTGCTTTTCGTCGATGTGGTATAGTCAGTGTGAATTTATAATTGATTTTGAGTATATATATATTAATTTAATCGTTTCATATTTACAAATATACACATTTTTAGTAACAGCTTGTGATTTTAACGGACTTACCACATTTAAACACATATAAAAGTATGTTACCATTTTCAATGTTTTTATATATTCTTTCAAAATTTGTCCAAATATGCACAAATTAATAAATTTAGAAAAATTAATATTCATTTTCCAGTTCGTAAAACGTTCAATTGATCTTTTAACATTTCAAGCAAAAATCTGTTCTTCCTAAAACATAATTTGTAATAAATACGATCTTTCATTAAATATTAAAACACTTTTACAGTAAATTTACTTACAGTAAAATAAAATTTTAAAAAGCTTAAAATCTTCACATTTATTTCTATGATTTACATTTAATGCGATAGAAATTGGAAATTTTTATTTTACAAATAAACTTGAAAAAAATATATCTATCCTATTTTAATACTGTCAAATTTAACTATATTTTCAGAACATTAATGCAGCAGAACAAGGTAATCTTTGGAATTCTAAGGTAGAGGAATAGAATTAGTGAGAAAAATTATGCATAATTAAAATTTAATAAACGAAAGTTGTAATTAGTGCTTGCGAATATACGTTTATATACGTTTAAACGTATACAAAGTTAAGCCTTTTTTCCATATTATACCTATCCAAAATCGTTACCGGTTACAGTACGTTTTAAACGTATTAAATGTATATCCACGGGAACTAGTTGTAATACAAATTACCCATTTTTTTGTTAATCTTAAGTAAGAATTTCTATAATTACGAAATTTTCATAATACACATTGCAATAAAATTCAAAAGCACTTTTACGTTAATCGATAATTTTCAACTTATTTACTTTCAAAATTCTTTTGAATATTATTTCATAAATTTACACAAAATATCATTTCTTTTTTATTTAAAGTTTTATCCGACACATTTTTACTGTACATGTATTTCATAAAATAAAAATTTTTTTGTGAAAACATTGTCAGTTTAATAATTGAAATTATTCCCTTTATTCTAACATAAGTTAGATATGAATATATTTTATACTTTTCTGTGAAAGTCAGAAATCGTTGTCTCATCTGGATTTTTCTGCCAATTTGAAAATATTGTATTTCTTTCTAAACAAACTATGCAAAACTTTTGAAATGGTCGAAACAATTTGTGTAAATAAACTTTTATAAACTTCTGACATAAACTCTTAGAAAAAGCAAAGCCATTTTGAAATGTTCAATAGTTTTCATTGTTGATGTCACATATTCTTGCCTTTTATAACCGATGAAAGTGGCAGTTATTAAAAATTTAATTTATTTTTACGAACGAATCATGAAATTTGAAATTGTAATCACATTTTTTTCCTGTTACAAAATGAGACTAATTTTAAGGAAATTATTTAAGACAATTTATGTGTTTGAAGATTATCTATTTAATTCATTTAAAAATAAAATATTTGGCAAATTTTATAAGGATAATTATTATTTTACCTTGTCTTGTAATACTGCATGTTGAAAAATTGAGATCTAGAACAATTAAATCTGATGGAAAGTGTCAGTGTGATTATGAATATTCAGATATTGTATTCCATAAATCGAAATATAAATTTATAAGGTAAAATACTGGGCATTGTTATGCTCAGTATGACATAGTTAAGTTTCTCCAAAGTTTAACATGGAATTCCTGGAACGGGATGTTTCACTGTAGCGGCCTCTTAAATGATATTTTCCCATAAAGTCGAACTCAGCGTACAGTTGTTTAATTACTATTTTAATAGCACATCTCAATCTATCATCAACACTATTATTTTTTTAGTCTTAGACAAACATGTGGTAACTCTTTTCTTAACTAGAGTCCTTCATGCTGAAATGTCGGATCATATTGGGTGGAATAAACATAAAAGATAACATTTAAAAATATATTTTATTTTTATATTTAATGTTTAATAATATAAAAGTAAATTTCCAATCGCAGCTGTTGAATCATCAAGTGTTTATTCGGTCGATTGTTGCCTCAGATACTGCTCAAATGCTAATGTATCAGCAAGTGCCCCTATTCTTCTAATTTGGTCCTAGACTATCCTTTTGCGAAATGCACTTCAATGAGAACATCCTCTAAACGGCGAACTCTGCTAAACGCGACATAAGTTGCTCCAAGTGACATTTCCTTTTGACCAATGTCCACAGCAATTTTTGACAAAGATAAACCCTGGTATTTGTGCATGGTGACAGCGTATGAAACTGGTAAAGGCAACTGAGTACGGGAGCATGAGACATTGTTTTCTTTCCAAGAATTTGTAATAGGTGTAAAATGAAAAAGTCTTTCAGCGAGAAATGGTCCACGATAATCATCAAAATGAACCATTACTGCCTGTGGCAACCCTGGAGGACGTAGTCCTGGTCCGTAGACAATATCTTTTACCGTACCAAGCAAACCGTTGACCAATTCTTCCCTCTGTACACAGATTGGTACGCAAAATTACTCTGCATTCAATTGCTAAGAAACGTTTAGCCTGAAGTCCAGATGCGTGCTCGTCTTCACTCAATCTTGCTATTTCATTATTTTGGTCTGCTAATAGTCTTACCACTGGCCATTTTGATTTACGAAGTACTTCTTGATTATATTCTTCAGGTTGCATGTTTGTGGGAAAAAGGCGTATGGCATCTTGAAATATTCAAATTCAACTGGAGGTAGTATAGCTTTTCGTCGTTGTATAAGGGATACGTATCGGAGAACGCGAGAAACAGCCGCCATTACTGATGACGTACTGTGAAAAAGCTCCCGTGATTAAGGGCTAATACATTGGCAAAAGGTAAGCGGGAATCTATTCAATGGTCTTAATTTGTTCATGAATATATAAGCTTTATTTTGGTACCAGCAGCATGTAAAAATTCCAATGGGTTCGTATTTTACGAGTTTTCTTTAAAAAATCCCCATTGGTTTAGTATGGTTTTTAGGCTCTGTTCAAGGCAATGTTTGGGGTTTTCCCCTCCAGTTTTAATCCCGCAGTGCTTAATTGACGGAAAATCTGTTTAATTTCATATGTATATCAAGAAACAATCATCTGGTACATGTTTTAATGTTTAAAAGCTGCAAAATGTTTTATTTTTAATATGTGTATGTTGTTCTTGCTCGCAAATAAATTGTTTGTTTACACTACATTTATCACTAACTTAATGCCCCCTCCCCTAGTTCCTTAAGGGTAATTAAGTCAAATAATAGACTCTTCTCTTTATCTGGTGACAGATTTTCTAAATGATTTTTACATTTTTTTATGATATATAAGCAATTCAGTGCATTCTGTCCTCTTTCCTCGGTTTGTATCCACTTTGAACCCTCCCTTCTATTACTTAACCAATTAAAACCTCTTAAAAGTTTATTATTCTCTCAAATTAAAATCTAAGCTTTCGATCGGTACCCTATTTGTTTAAATCAATATACATTAAGTGCCTCATCTCATCAGGTTAAATTTGTAAAATATGTGTAAGTGTTCATTAGTAATGGCTGCGCTTTTTCCGCTCTTAAGCGGACCCCATGCCAAAACTTTTCATAGTAGTTATACAGAAAGGTACCAGAGAGGACTGCTGTATAATGCACAACTCAAGATGGCGGTTCCCTCACCCAACACATCTGATAAATTTAATTTTTACTGAATTGGTTTTGCAAAGGGTCCATTGGAGTCTAAAACGTGAGAGAGAAAAAAACTCCTTTATTAATTAATTAGCTTTAATAAACTTAATTTTCTACTCTAAATTATTAGGATTTCGGTCTAGTCTCCCTTTTCGTAATTTTTCTGGGGCACTGTCCACTTGGATGAGGGGGGGGGCTTTTTACAATATCTCCAGCAGGGGCTGAGTTCGCCGCCCCCCGTGAGGCTTAGAAATAAAATAAAAATAGACAAATAAGGGGAAAATAATAATAATAATAATTTTCCCCTTTTTGCTGATATAGTCAATTAAATTCTCAGCAACTGCTCCTCTCATTCCTCTTTTCCGCCCCCCTCCCGCCATGGGCATATGCTCTTTGGAGGGAGGGGGGCACAAACTATTTCAACTTTTTTCCCCACATGTAATTTTTCATTAGTTAGGTCTTTTGGTTTTGCAATTAATAAACAGCATTCTGCCTCAATATTTTCATCCCACCGTTTAGGATTTCGGCCTTTTCTCCCTTTTCGTCGTTTATCTGGGGCGCTCTTCACTTGGGGGAGGGTGGCTTTTTTCAATATCTCCAACAGGGGCTGAGTTCGCCCCCCCCCCGGTGGGGTTCTATAAAATAAATAAATAAATAAATAAGTATTTTAAAAAATAATATAAAAAATAAATAAATAAATAAAATAAAATAAAATAAAAATAACATTAAATAAAATAAATTCTAATAATGGGACATCAATAATAATAATAATATTAATAATAACTTTCCCCTTGTTTTGCCCTTTTAGTTTTTTTTTTTTATTCTCAACAACTGCTCACCTCATTCCTCTTTTCCACCCATCTCCCGCCATGGGCATATGCTCTTTGGGGGTGGGGGGGGGGCGCCAACTATTCCAACTTTATTCCCCACATGTAATATATCGTTAGTTAGGTCTTTTGGTTTTACAATTAATAAAGAGCATTCTGCCTCATTTGTTTCATCCCACCGCGCTTATCGTTTTTTTCTATTCTTTAATTAGATTTCAAAGTCAAAATTTTCTACTCTAAATAACCAGGTTTATGACCTGGTTTCACCATTAGTAGTAATTTTGGTTCTCTCTCCACGATGGTGGAGTTTTTGTTGCCTTTATTTGCTTTTTCCAGCACATACAGCATGTCTATAGATGGACAATTAAATTCTCGACAACTGCTGCACACATCTTTCCCCCCTTAAAAAAAATCTCATATTTAATTAATATATTATTAGCTAGGTCTCTTGGCTCTGCAATTAATGAACAACTTTCTGACTCAATATTTTCATCCCATCAAGCTCTTTTTTTTTTCTTTTTACTAACAAATCAGTTTTTTTAACTACTTCATTTTCTACTCTAACAAATTAGGAAGGATTTAGAAATTAGTTTCCCTATACCGTAGTATTTTTGGGACGCTCTTCATATTGGTGGGAACTTTTATCATTATATATCCATCGGGGGCTGAGTTAGTCCCCCCTCCCAGTGGGGCAGAATGATATATACTATTCATATCTTCTCTAGTTTTTAGCTACAACTCCAAAAATATGTAAAAAGGCTAAGGTAAGTTAGGAGGTCTCGCCCCTTGCTACATCACCGTAACACCATAAGTAATGGATTACACTAACAACACGGTAACAATCAAATTACCCGTTTATAAGTCATATTCCGTAACAAATCAAGTTGAGCTTTAAACCAGTTACACTTGTTAAAGCATATATGTGCTCATCCAGAGCAAATAAAAAACAGTATCTCCTCATAGGAGGGCTTCAATTCAGTAACACCTCGGTTTACTTGTTACTAATCAAAACTAAGATAAGTAGGAAAGAAAGAAATTATGTATCCCCCCCCCCGCTGCTGGTGCCACAACATCATCAACCCCCCACCCCCTCCCCCATATTCACTTGTAAGAACAACAAATCAAAACACAAACCTTAACTCCCGACCATTGAGGGTTCCCGTAATATCCTATAGCTGCTTGAGTGAGAATAGTAATTAATCCAATAAAGTATTAAATTACATAGTACAGTCTGATTCAAGATAGACAAAGTGTAGAATTGTTATTATAACTGCTGGGACCACAAGAACATAAATTGTAGTAAAAACACCAGCTAGACAAAATGCGATTTTCAAGATCGAGTTCCAGATCGAGCTCAGTACATTCAAATAAAAACAACTCACCATCCCTACAAAAATCGTCAACAAAGAAAACAGTAACCACTCAAGGCACACAAAAGAATGACCTAATAAAGAAAGATCTAACGAAACTAAAAATATCTCAAAACACAAAAAATGCAGGGGTCTCGGGTGCATGGGGTGCGACCCAGAAGGGCACAAACAAAATAAATGAAACGAAAGAAGAAGAAAGAGAGACAGAAGAAAATGTCAGTTCCAGTGAAATAGAAAAATACTTCGAAATATCAAGTGAAGAAGAAGAGGAAAAATATGAAGAAGCAGAAATGAGGAAGAAGCAACTGGTAACAGAAGACCAGGAAGTGAAAAAGCTCAAGAAAGAACTTGCGCAAATGCATGACAAAAGCGGCCTAGCACAAAGAAGATCGGCAGAGATGGATAAAGCCATGAAAGCAGTTAGCTACATAAAAATGCTCCAGAAGAAATCAAAGATGCTAGTACCAACAACCAATGCGACGAATCAAGCACTCCAAATAATCATCAATTCACTCCAGGAATTGGAACACAGAGTAACATATGCAGAGGCAAAAGCTGAAACAATAGAACATCTCTTCGAAACCAAACAAGTACAAACCACGGAAAATTACAAACCTACCAACCCCCCAGTACAAACACAGGAGGTCAAACCAAGGGCGCTTGCCACATATGCCCAGGCCATAAAGGCAGCGATATCAACGGTCATAATACAAGGTACAGATGACAGAAGTGAAGACGAGGTAGAAAAGCAAGTCACGAATACAGTAAAAGACCACGAAGTAATCAACAGAGTGACAAGAATCAGAAATGGTATACGAATTGAGTGTGAAAATGCAACAGAGGCCACAATGTTAAAAGAAACACTGAAAGAAAACACGGAAACAAGCTCAAACCTGAATATCAAGACGGCAAACCTGAGGAAGAAAATAATAATGATCTTCCACGTTCAAAACACGGTAAGTAAAGAAGCCATACAAGTAAAACTGGAAAAACTACTAGGTTTGGATGGATCAAAGAATCCTGAGGAAGTAGTAAATATACTCAAACCAATACTGATACCAACAGAAGGAATGCACATACCAGTCACACTCTCGGAGCCACTGGCAGACCATCTCCTCAAGAGAAGAACGGTGTGCCTTGGGCTCAGGGAATGCCCGATAAAAAACTATGTGAGGATTCTGAGGTGCCATTGTTGCCAGGGATTTGATCACATTGCACAATACTGCGACCAGCGACAAGTCTGCTCTGAATGTGCTGGAGATCACAAGCATGACGAATGCCCTAAGAGAAGAGAAAGATGTATCATGTGTCTAAACTACAATGAGATGACTAAAGTTTATTTACGCTCTCAGCTATCAACGGACCACACGGCTCACGATGGGAGGTGCACGGTGTACCGGAGACTCCTCACTATTAGACAAATTAAATTGGAGGAGGGAAGAGGTTAACAAGCGGGATAGAAGTATTGCGTGGACAAGCCACAGTAGTAACGTACCGCGGGGTCCCAAGAATACAAAGGAGGACGCAGGAAAAAATAAATAACATGCAACACAGGCAAAGACAAGGGCAACGTTTTCGCGGGCACCGATAAAAGACAGTACCCGCGTGGCGCAAAACAAACACAAAATACAAACTTAAACACACCCGCCACCACAAACCAAAGTAAATCTCCTCCGAATAAACCAAGCCCAAACACAACTCTCACAAACAATGATACAGGCACAATAAAAATGATACAAATAAATCTACACGGTAGTGCAAATGCCACAAAGTCACTTGCGGGGTATATGGGAGCAAGTGAAATCAACATCGCGCTGATCCAAGACTTTTACCAAAATAGACAAACAGGAGACATAATAGGTTTTATCTCAAAATTATGGAAAATATCAAAAACAAAAACAAACAAAGCGGCAATAATCACAAACACAGGAACAAACCCAATAACACTAAAAGAAACCGACCACACAATAGCAGTAACACTAGAAAATAAAAAGGAAATAATAACGATAATAAATGTATACGTCCCCCCCTCAGCAGACTTCATGAGCGTGCTTCAAGAGGTCGAAGACACATTGAAAATAGCCAAAGGTGAAATTCTGCTGACGGGAGACTTCAATGCACACTCTCAGGTCTGGGGTTACAATGATATAGATACAAGAGGAGAATAGCTAACAAATTTTTAACTAGCTAACGACTTATATGTACAAAATCCACCAAACGCACCAGCCTCATTTAGCACAATGCGGAGGAAAAAGTTATCTAAGGGTGGCCAGACCTAACAATAGCAACGATAAACCTTGGGGACAAAATAACGGAATGGGAAGTAAGTGACGACGAGTCCCATAGCGACCACAAATACATTAAATTCAAACTAACATATGATAATATAAGTTATTACAGACACAAACTAGAGACAAAACATGGAAAAGATGCAAAATTTGAGAAAAAAATAAAACAAATAGGGAACAAATATATAAATGAACTTACAAGGATAACCAGCAAAGAACAATTAGACAACATAACAATGAAAATACAAAATGAAATCACAGCAATAGCATTACGATGCAACAAACAAAGAAAATCACCAAATATAACAGCTCCAACATGGTGGACAATGGAGATAAAAACAGCCCGAAACCGAGTTAGAGCATTTAGAAGGAAATATAAAAAACAACAAGATGAAGAACTAAAATACAAACAACACATAGAATATACAAAAGAAAGGGCAAAATTTAAAAAACTAATCAACAGAACAAAAAGGGAAACTTTGAAAAAATTCTGTAACGAAGCCATAGATACATACGGCCACAATACAAAGCTGCCTCAGGTAAAAAAACAAAGCCATCACGATTAGTAAATGTACTACCAAACAACCAAACAGTATCAATAAGAAAAACACTTAACCACTTTCTAGATAACCTTTACTTAACAAACCCAAACACAGAACATAACCTCACACCGGCGCCACCAAAATTCAGAGACATTAACCCACCAGACATAACAAAACAAGAACTTAACAGAATAATAAAAAATATAAAGCAAAACAAAGCTCCAGGATTCGATTACATAGACTACAATTTAGTTACAAAATACACAAAGCAACACCAAAGTTAATGCTCTCGTTATTCAACGCATGCCTGAATCTAAAACACTTCCCAAAAACATTCAAAATAGGTACAGTGGTCCTGTTCCACAAACCGAGAAAAAACCCCAGGACCCCAAAAACTATAGACCAATATGCCTGCTATCGGCCTTCAGTAAAATCCTAGAAAGAATAATATACGGTAGAATAATGCACCATCTGACATTAAACAAATATTTGAGCAAAAAGCAATATGGTTTTAAACAAGGTACTTCAACAGAACACGCACTAAACAACCTTATAAAAATGATAAAACAATATAAAAAAGATAAATTCCAAACACTACTAGTAGCAATGGATATTAAAGGAGCCTTTGATAATATTAGATGGCCAATAATAGCAAATATACTAAAAAACTCCCCGAACCCAACTTATTTAACAAACTGGATAGTTAGTTTCCTTGAAAACAGGTTTGTCACACTAGAGGAAAATGGAATAAAACAATCAAGACAAACCTTTGGCGGCTGGCCGCAAGCAAGTTGTCTCGGCCCTCTACTTTGGCTGCTAACAGCACACGTAGCCTTAAAAAAGAACTGGGTTAAAAAGGTTAGAATCCAAGCATTTGCCGACGATTTCATCCTAATACTCAAAGCTAAAACTAAAGAGCAACTGGTAATCTTAGCAAATAAAATAATAGAAGAATTCAACAACTGGATAAAAAGCAACAATCTTACGCTAAGCAGGGAAAAAACAGAACTACTGTATCTAAACAGACCTCGCTTACACAACCTCCCAGATCAAGTCTCGGGAAAGATAGAGAGAATCAAATTAGAGGACAAGGATCTAGAAGGTAAAGACCAAATCAAATACCCAGAAGTCATAATACACCGTAACCTAAACTGGCTGCCACATTGCCAACACCAAACAACCAAAGTACACAAATCATTCAATATGCTGGGACAAATAACAAAAAGAGGTTGGGAATAAAACCAGACATCATAAAAATTTGGTATCGAACAGTAGCAGAAAAAGTGTTGACATATGCAGCCCCAATCTGGGGACACAAATTAAATTTCAGAAGCAAAGCGGTCCTAACCACTTGCCAAAGACATTTTCTGCTGACCATAGTCAAGGCATACAAAACTGCCCCAACGGCAGCCCTTCAGGTACTAGCGGGCCTGATTCCAATACACCTACAGGTCAAATATGAAGCAACATATGGAACAATTACAAGGTTAAGAGAAACATGTAAATTATACGGTAATACAATTCAACCAACAGACTACCATAACAAAAAAAACGTATGGGAAACGCACCCAGCAGAAACAACAGAGCCAAAGATAGGCTACAACTAAACAGATATAACAATTTATACAGACGGCTCAAAATTGGAATCAGGCTTTACGGGATCGGCTTTCGTAGCATACCAAAACGACAAAAAAATTAAACTATGGTCAACACTATTGAGGAAACATAACAGTGTCTTCCAAGCTGAACTACTGTCGATACTAAAGGCAACAGAATGGGACAACGAAACAGGGATGGATTATAGCATTCACTCGAACTGCCTATCAGCAATATTAGCACTCAGCAAACCATTCAACACAGTAAAACTAATTGCAGACATACAAAACAAAATAAGAAAATCAAACAACAAATTTAAAATTAATTGGGTTAAGGCACACGTTGGCATCCAAGGAAACGAGGATGCTGACGAATTAGCAAAAGAAGCGGCTAAAAAAAATGATAGATGCTACCACATAGAAATACAAATGTCAAACCTTAAGCGTATATTAAAAGAGTTAACAATAAAACAATGACAGTTCGAGTGGGACTACGGGGATACGGGTAGAACAACGCATGGATACTTCCAAAAAGTAAACACAAAAAGGCTTATAAGCTGTAAATTACTGAGCCAAATCTACACAGAACATGGAGCATTCCCAAAATACCTCCATAGATTTACTAAATTTAGCTCTCCAGAATGCATATGCGGGGAATTAGGGTCCATAAACCACTACCTTACGTCCTGCCCACTTACACAACCACACCATCTAGTCACCATCACAGTTAATAACGAAATACTATGGCACAGAAAACTTGCAAACAACAAACATGTACAAAACAAAGGTAGAGCAGTGATCAGATGGCTAATGAACAATGTAGACGACATGAAACAGACAAACATAGACTAATACAACAACAACAAAAATAAACCATAAAAGTCCCAGCAGCCACCATACCTCTATATTCAAAGTGTGAATAACCTCTGCCTAATTTATCTTATCTTTCAGGGGGAAAAAAAAGGAAATATATATATATATATATATATATATATATATATATATATATATATATATATATATATATATATATAATAAAAATAGCAGTGTAAAGTATACCTCTTTTATGTGAAAAAAAATCGTTCTTTTAGCGTCTAAGAGGGTGGAAGTTAATAAACTAATTAACAGACTAATGGCCAAGTATTATAACCCACCCCATAGCGCACCAAGTCTTCAAATGGCTTCATCGAGTTCTTGAAAACAGCCATAAGGTATATATGGACTGATCGCCAGTAGAGCGCATTCATGACAACAAATTCAACGGTTACCAGTGACGCAACAGAATGTAAAATCAACAGCGAAATATGAGAAACCCAAATCACAATGAGAAACCAAAATAAATGCAACAAAAGAGAAACAACTGCATCACATGATACACCAAAAAGCAACGAGATAAACCTAAATGTGCAACAAAAATCAAGCAGCAAAGGAAAAACAACAGGTAACTGGAAAGTACAGTAGAAAAAAGTAAGGGAAAAAACAATCCAACACAGGTAAAAGCAATCATTTTTTTCTATTTTATATGTAAAGTTAAATAAACATGTATTAACCTCCTTCCCTTACAGGTTTTTTTTTTTAATCATGTACGCTAATGGCGCCCGGTGCATGTAAAATCCGTCGTGGGTGTAAAGTCCTCCAAGTTCCCTGTGAATTATACCTCTGGGGGTGCCTAATCAGGTGAAGGTCTCGTCACCTGATCAAGGCTCTAAATTACGAGACCAACTCGCATAACGATGACACGATGTATGGGTGTAATGCCAAGCGCAGGTCCATATAAAAAGAATAACATCAATTAGCAGCAAAACAAGAATGGGAACAAAACTAAGTCCTCCACATAGCCGTCCTGCCAACAACGGCCAGCAGCTACGCGACATCTCTTCAGTGGCGCTACGCGCCACGGTGCCAGGCACTAAACCCGTTTAAGCTAGGGAAACCTGGCAGGTAGGGACCAGGTCGCCGTTCTAAAAAAAAGGGATACGTATCAGCCGCCTGTTACTTCGCTCACGGAAAGCGAATCAAGTGTCTTTCAAGTGTATGTCTTTACTGATCCACACTTTGCCTCATTGACTTTGTAAACGTGAAACATATTTCAAAAGTCTTAAGCATTGTTTGCCCGCGCAAAGTCAAAATGTATTTTATAGAATATCTCCTATATTGAGGTCTCTGATAACCGCATAATTGACTTCTCTTACTGAGAAAGATTTTTCAAACGTAAGAAGCGTTCAGGAAGCAAGTGTCTCCGGCCGCGCGAAACATTTCTGAGCAATGGTTTTTGATGGTCTTTCGTCGCTTTCAAAGTTGATATCTTCCCAGATCTTATCATGAAGCCCTATTGTAACTGCCTAACTACTACTGTGATACATTGGACATTCCATTAATACGTGTACTACCTCTTGGCCTGAGTTAACCCTTTCAGAAACAGAAGACAAAATTCAGTTTTTGTACTGCTTGAACTGCTGGATTTGTTTCGTTCATCTTATTTAAAATTTGAGATAAAATTTCCTTGTAAGGAACAGAAGCTGATTCAGATTTTGACGCTAATCTGGCAATGTAATGCAAAAAGGCAAGCATTCTTTGATGTAATAGGACTGAAATCCTTGTTAGCTCTCCAAACTTGTGACACGAAGCAATTATAGGTATTCATTTAAGAATCGTTTCTTTTTGGAAAAAAGCTAATTCTGCCATTTTCTACTTCTATCTTTGAAGAAACGCACTCTGCTTTTAGAAAACCAAACCTGCAACTATAACTATCTGTACCTCTTTTTTGCCTTGCGATTATTTCCTAAGGACACCATTGCCTCCTTGTCTTGTGTGACAAATATCGTTGATAACTGCATCTTTTCCTATTTGTTGATAACTGACTCCTCTTACTGAGAAAGATTTTGCAAACATAAAAAGCGTACAGGAAGCTAGTCTCTTCGCCCGTGCGAAACATTTCTGAACCATGCTTTTTGATCGTCTTTCGTCGCTGGCAAAGTTGATATCTTCCCAATTGTTATCAGGAAACCGTATTGTAACTACCTCACGACTACTGTGATACATTGGCCATCACATTAATATGTGTACTACGTCTTGGGCTGAGTAAACCCTTTAAGAAACAGAAGGCAAAATTAAGTTTTTAGACTGCTTGAACTGTTGTATTTGTTTCGTTCATGTTATTAAAAATTTCAGATAACAATTCCTTGTAAGGAACAGAAGCTGATTCTGATTTTGACGCTAATCTGGCAATGTAATGCAAATCAGAAAACATTATTTGATGTAATAGGACTGAAATCCGTGTTAGCTCTCCACGAAGCAATTATAGGTAGGACACGAAGCAATTACAGGTATGTGACACGAAGCAATTATAGGTATGTGAAACGAAGCAACTACAGGTATCCATTTCAGAATCGTTTCTTTTTGGCAAAAAGCTAATTCTGCAATTTTCTACTTCAATCATTGGAGAGTAGCACTCTGCTTTTGGAAAACCAAATCTGCATCTATAACTATTTGTACCTCTTTTTTCCCTTAGGCAATAATCTCCATGTCGTGTGCGACGTTGGACTTGATTTAAGAGTTGGGCGATAATTTTTTATTTAACGATCTTCACGGGAAATGTCTAAAAATCGAACTAGACACAGAGGTGTGAATCATTTACGAGGACATCCTTGACAAGATTCTCAGCGCAGCATAGTTTTTCAAAATATACTGAGATGGCTGCTACATTTTCGGCGTATGTCATGTCTAGTGTATCTACATTTGGCGCCCCTCTTAATCACAACAATCCATGCATGTGAGGACTTCCATGCCACTGCTATTCGAATCGAACCCTATAGTAATCTATTAAAAACAACGTCCTCAAGATTTTTCTCAGAAATATATCACAACGTTTTTGAAAGAGCCAACCTGTCAAGAGAGGGTTGCCAAACATTAATTGTCTGCATTCTGTATCAGTCAGCTCATTTGGATCTCTCTTAGGTTCTAAAAGTCTGAAAAGGTCATGCCAGTGATAATCATCTGCAGACAGTGTAAAAAAATTGTTGGTGTTCCAATTTGTCCTACCATGGAAAGGAATTCCCCACAACGTGCATATAGTATCCTTTTGTGGAACATAATTTGCTAGAATAAATCATAATGTGTTTTGCCATTTTTGGTTGCCTATTCAGAATATCACGCATCTGATTTACCGTCTTATTATTTAACCTATTTCTTTGAACAAAAAAACTTCTTTAGCCTAAGACTGCCACCGAAGAATTTAATTCTTGGGAAAGTAGCGAAATCGGGGGTCTCTAGCAAATCGCCCATCTTCATACTTTATCAGGAACATAAAACACTTATCAGAAGAGACTGTTTTTGACGAGGTTGTCGTAAGTCAGCTGTACCATGTTTGAAAATATGAGGAAAAGTACGCGCTATGTATCATCTTCTTGAAATTCGTTGATAGGCTGTGACGCACGTCCTATTTCCTCGATCCAATTTTCAATATCCTCAGTAATATCGGTTGTTGTTGGTAACATTTCAAATACGACACCATTCTCAGTTGATGTAGCGATCAAATATTCATCAGTTATGATATTTAAATAATAAGGATTGTGAGCTTTAAGCCATTTGAGTGCTTCTAGAAGGCGTTGTGAGCCAACAGAAAAATCTACACATCCTGATAAAGTAACTCTTATCACTAACACAGTTGAAGTAATATCTGAAGGATTGACAGACAGGCATGAAATCGATATTTTGTTTAAAGTTAATTCCATTTCCGCTGTATCCATACTGTGAGCCTCGTATACGGTAAAGAGAAACACTGGATATATTTGAGCGATCACCATTTGTTCAATGTAGCTCAGATCTTTGAGACAAATAGGAACTGGACATGGGTCCATCAAATTACCGGCAGAAAAATTCAAAGCACCGTCTCCAGACTTGCATATCTGGCAGAGACCAGCAATTTTTAATATGATATCACGGAAAGCTCTGTGACACGTATTATATGGTCAGCGATACCTCTCTATCAAATCTGATTGATTCACTCATTTGAGTTGTCATTATATCGCTACTCGGCAAAAATTCTGAAGATAAGTGACTTCTTGTGGTGCGACCTCTCCGCATTGAATTACATTGTGCAATTCTTCTACTTTCAGCCCTCTATTAACTGGCAGACTTGCAAATTCTATATAATAAAGACATGTAATCCGTTCATATATAAAATGTTTCTTAGTATTTTTTTAATCCGGGATTGGCTGAAATACATCAAAATAAACAGATTTACCCTCATACTTTGTTTATACAATAAGCTTGAAAATAAAAAATAAACATTTTGGAATGGAAAGAAAGAGTTGAAATACACCGATTGCTGAGTTCGATTAAAAAAACGAAATTCATGTGCTTAATACAAATTAAACTTCATTGCACGCGTTTTAAGATTAAAATTTATGGGGTCATTATTTCAGAAAAGTAAAATACATCCACTGCTTAAAGTTACGTCATTAACCATTTTCAACCATTTTAATATACGCAATTTTCACTCCTCTTTTATTTAACCTGGAAGACACATTAGTTACTTAGTAAATAATATGTGATCTGGATGGAGACCAAGATTAAGATCTTCTGCTGAAAGGTTGTTTCCGAGTATACTGTTATTTAAATAAGTTTTTCATGATAAAAAATGGCATCAGTATAAATTCTTTTAATTTTCTTTTAAAAAATCTGAAATGTTTATTTCTGTTCTTCAGTAAGAATGAGCTATGTATATATGTCAGAGAACCTCAACATGTAAAAATAGGCCAATATTTCCATAATCAGGTTTTTATCATGATTACAATATGTTTCTTTCACTGTATGTGTACAGAAAGTAAAACAAAAACTGGTTAATACAATTAAATTAAATTTAAGCCGCATCCCATAAAATACGTAAATTATTTGCGAAACCGATTACAGAAATTTTCTTATATACACATACGTACATGTAAATACAAACATACCGTGGTTTCGTCCTGATGGATTCTAGTTCATACATACATGACATTATATTTTTCTCGATTTTTTCTTACTGTTATCTTTTGGCATGCAAATAATACCGAAGTACCCAAATTCGTATTTGATTTATTTTCTTTTTTAAAAATATAAAATACAACCAAAAAATAATACGAAATTTCAAGATTACAATTATGAAAACACATTTTCTATATCATAGATAGTTTGATTACTTTTATAAACAGTAACTATGCACTTAAAATTTAAGGAACATTTATTAATCTAATAGTTTTTAGCAGTCAGTTATTTTAGAACTCTGCATTTCCACCCATTATTCTAAGTTAAACGTCAATTAAAGTGTGAAATTTCAGTAGGAAACTATTTTGTCGCGCAGTTTGTCATTAACAGCATGTTTGAAATTATTACAAGAATATATAGTTCAAAAAGACAATTCTTCATTGACCAACTGTAGGCTATGTTGTTTCTAAGCATAGAATGCACAAGTTTCTGAAAAAATTAAATTAAATTTTAGCTTGACATGATGTATAAAAGATGTTAGCACAGCCGTTCGCAGCAATGTCCAACAAATAAGAGTGAATTATGCCATCTAGGATATCGTCGGGATAGTTCAGTGGGAAGATCGTTGGCACGGTGAGCCAAAGTACAAAGGTTCGAATGCTGGTCCTGGCATTTTTGGTTCTGTTGGAATGAAACTCATCTATGATACTTCAACCATTGAATATGTATAGACTAAGTTTACTCAATCAAATAAAATAAACCTTGTTGTAGTTAAAAAATATTGTGCCTAAATATATTAATATACAAGTTAATGAAATTTTAAATGTTGATATCTTTATATTACATTGTTTATCTCAATTTTGTTACGTACGATGAGAAATAAAAAAAAGGGTTAAATCTCAATCTAAACATTAAAATACATTATGTTTTCTACATTATCGTTAAAAAAATGTTAATTCTTAAATCATCGGGTCTATCAAACTAATTATTTATCTCCATTTAAGTGTCGTGTAATAACATTTGGAATATACCTTAAAAAGAACTATAATCAAAATAAAATCCAATATCATAAATACTCACAAATGAATGAAATGTATATTTACACAAAAGATTAATTCATATAAATATATATATATATATACATACATCGAAACTCTTCTCTTAGTTTATTACTTTAAGTCCTTAACCTCAACGAGGAATCATTTTATTAACATTACATTTTTTTAAATACTTCAAGGTATCGAAAAATCAGCAAATTTTAATTTATGTGAATTCAAAGTTGCAGACATTGTAACAATACTATTCTAAAAAAATCACCCCATTAATATACACAGAAAATTTTAAAAATATAAAAAGAAAAAAGAAAAAAGACAGATATAGAGTAATTAATTATTTTATGTGAATTAGACAGAACACCTTATGACAATCATCTAACGTTATATAGACCATATGGATAAACGTCGAAATATTGAGTTACTTGTAAATTTTAACGTAAAAAAAAATTATCTTTAAAACATACAATTTTATTATTCAATCTATACCTAACAAAATTTTAACAACGTACACAATAAAATGAATTTTATTAAAGACAATTGAACCTTAAAGTGTATAAAAAAAATAAACCCCCATTCATACCTTTTTTTAATTGTAAATAATCTTTTATAGTACAATTATAGTATTAGTCTTGGTATTGTAATCTTGCTTTGCAAAGATCACTTTTCTTATCTGAAAGTATAATTTGTTGCAAAAAATAAGTGGATAACAAACTCAACAGAAGTAGAACAATTTTTAGAAATAAAGCTGATATACATTCACAATTATATACTTCTTAAATTACATCAGATTTTATAAGAATTTTTCATAATTTTATTTAATTGATTTCAAAGTTTAAATAATGATTTGTCCTAATTTATCAAACACAATTCCACGAAAAATTTAAAACACTTAACATTCCACAAAAGGGAAATTCATTTGTGAAATTAAGTATAAAATATATTTTTTTAACAACTATACTATTGTACAAAATGCTGTCCGCATTTTAATTAAAATCATGACAGGTTTTCACTTTCTTAGAATAAACATAATCACAAACTTACTTTACCGAAAAATATTGCATCTTAATCTCAAATTCATGTAAATAAAATGAGGAAGTATGGATTTTCTAATATGTCTTAAGATGAAATTTTATGTAGTTTAAAATTAATCGTCGGACCAAGAAGGAGGATTCATATTAGAATCGTGAATATTACTATACATTTAATATAAAGTATTGTTTTAATTTTGAAGAGATTTAAAATGCATTGAAAGAGGATGGTGTCATAAAAGTGGCATTCCAATTATGTACAATTTATTGCACGGCATGTCATGTAAAATATTTAATTGTAATTACAGTCGAACCCCGCTATAATGAACCTGGGATATAGTGAACACACGGATATAGTGAACTTTTTTGCTGGTCCCGTCCGAACTCCTATTTAACTGATGTTATTTTATACGCTTATAGTGGACAGCTAAGATTTGGGTAGTTCGTTTATAGTGGACTCAAATTTTATTTCCCCAGATTTTTTTTTCAGTTCTCCAACTTTAAACTTGCACTAGTTGTGACTGTAAATGATAACATGGCTTTATATTGTGTCAAATTTCACCCTTTCACGGTCATCGCCTAAACAGCACATGCTTCTTCTTCCCCTCCTCTACTTATTACAGGAACAAACCTCTCTTCTTTGTTTCTCCCTAATTCTAGAAGTAAGCTCTGGTGTTCACTTGCTAACTTCGTCCCCCGCCCCTCGATATAATCGGAGCAGTCCAAGAATGTCCCTCGTTTTACAGTGTCTCTCTTCATTTTTCTGTTGATTGATTTGAGATAAGACGACGTTTTTTCAAGAGCAGTTAAACATTTTGTAAAAATGGTGAATTCTACGAAAAGAAAAGCATTTTCGATTGATGATAAGGTTAAAATAATTAAACGTATTGAAGATGGAACAAATCAGTCGGCATTGTGCAAGGAATTTTCCTCAAACCAAAGTACCCAGGTTCGAGTCCTGGTCCCGGCATATTTTCACTCTGTTGGAAAAAAATCTCAACTGTGATACTTCAGCCATTGAATATAATTTACCCAGTTGAATATACTTTCCCATGTTCATTATGACCTAATTGCATGGTATACAGGAGTTTCCGTGCTGTTTCAAGATTCATCACGTAAATGCTATAGCTATAGCTCGGATGAATGAAATTAGCGCTGCAGTTAGCAGCCTTGTCCAACAAATAAGAGTGAGATATGCCGGACTAGGATATTGTCGGGATAGCTCAGTAGGGAGAGAGTTTGTACGGCAAACCAAAGTATCCAGGTTCGAGTCCTGGTCCCGGCATATTTTCACTCTGTTGGAAAAAAATCTGAACTATGATACTCCAGCCATTGAATATAATTTACCCAGTTGAATATACTTTCCCATGTTCATTATGACCTAATTGCATGGTATACAGGAGTTTCCGTGCTGTTTCAAGATTCATCATGTAAATGCTATAGCTATAGCTCGGATGAATGAAATTAGCGCTGCAGTTAGCAGCCTTGTCCAACAAATAAGAGTGAGATATGCCGGACTAGGATATCGTCGGGATAGCTCAGTAGGGAGAGCGTTGGTACGGCAAACCAAAGTACCCAGGTTCGAGTCCTGGTCCCGGCATATTTTCACTCTGTTGGAAAAAAATCGGAACTGTGATACTCCAGCCATTGAATATAATTTACCCAGTTGAGAATACTTTCCCATGTTCATTATGACCTAATTGCATGGTATACAGTTGTTTCCGTGCTGTTTCAAGATTCATCATGTAAATGCTATAGCTATAGCTCGGATGAATGAAATTAGCGCTGCAGTTAGCAGCCTTGTCCAACAAATAAGAGTGAGATATGCCGGACTAGGATATTGTCGGGATAGCTCAGTAGGGAGAGAGTTGGTACGGCAAACCAAAGTATCCAGGTTCGAGTCCTGGTCCCGGCATATTTTCACTCTGTTGGAAAAAAATCTGAACTGTGATACTCCAGCCATTGAATATAATTTACCCAGTTGAATATACTTTCCCATGTTCATTATGACCTAATTGCATGGTATACAGGAGTTTCCGTGCTGTTTCAAGATTTTCATGTAAATGCTATAGCTATAGCTCGGATGAATGAAATTAGCGCTGCAGTTAGCAGCCTTGTCCAACAAATAAGAGTGAGATATGCCGGACTAGGATATCGTCGGGATAGCTCAGTAGGGAGAGCGTTGGTACGGCAAACCAAAGTACCCAGGTTCGAGTCCTGGTCCCGGCATACTTTCACTCTGTTGGAAAATAATCTCAACTGTGATACTCCAGCCATTGAATATATTACACTGTTAAAAATAATCTGAAATTTACGGGTTTTTTTTCCTGACTTTCACAGAAAAAGTCCCTTTTCACGACAGAAGGGCATTTTCCGTTAAAAAACAGAAGAATTCTTCATGTTTCCTGAAAACAACGGAACAGAAGGAGAAGAATGTGGCCAACGGAGATATTCCGTTATCTGCTGCATATTTATTTCCAATGTTTAAAAAACTGACATGTTGCAGCACAGAAAAACTAAAAATTCAATAAATTAAAAATTCGAGTTTATTTAAAAGAACAAAATAGTTCTTTCGAATTTAAAAACAACAATTAATTTTCCCATGCTTTTAAAATTATTAGCAATTTATTTTTTAAAGTTACAAAAAAATATTCACACTTAAAATATATTCTAAACAAATAGCTTAGTATATATATATATATATATATATATATATATATATATATAATAGTTAAATTAAGTGAAAAAAAATCGATTTTACGCAAAAAAGCAACAAACAAAAATAATGCTTCCGAATAAAAAAAAATAACAAATAACTTTCTCATTCCTTTGCTATTATTCGTAATTTGCTTTTTAAAGTTATAAAAGACACTCTCAATGAAAATATATTCTAACAGAACACATTTAAAAAATATATAATAGTTGAAAAAAAATCGATTTTCTCAAAAAAGCAAACATACTTTATCGAATTTAATTCAAAATATAATATTCATATTTTGCATCTAACAATCAAATTAGGAATTAATATAATTCATGTTTCAATCCTCTATTAATACTAAATTTTTCAATCATAATCTTATAACAAAATATCCCCCCACTTAATTTCAAAGTTGCTAGGTTTCTAAACCCCAGATTGTTTAAGTTCCAAGCAGCGATTTGAAGAAACCCCCTATGATCCTTTCAAACTCCTTTTCTAGCAAGGGCCCGCTGGTCTTGAGGTAAAACACTCAGCTCATGTCGCTGTCATCCCTAGTTCGAACCCCAAGGGCAGCTAGGAAATCTGTACCAGTGAGTATCTAATATTAAAATATTAAATTAAGTACTCCTGTTATAGTCAACAGATGGCAGCACAAAAAGATCGATATATTTTTTTTTTTTTTTAACCGAAGTCATTCATAACAGAAAGTTACCGTTTCTTCAATCTTTCAAAACGGAAAATCTACTAACGGAACGGAAAAAGTCCGGCAACTTCGCTGCCAGTACTTTTCCCGTGAATTAACGGATTTATTTTTAACAGTGTATAGCATTGTTTAAATTATTTTAAAATAAAAATTATTGATAGCATATTAATAATAATTCTTGAACTTGGCAAGTTTTTACCTAAGATTCATTTACTTTATTAATGACATTATTGTATCAAAATATGTTATTTCATATTTAGAGGCTTTCATTTGTGTATATTGAGACTCCTCAAAGGGGTGGAGTCTCTAGATCTAGAGTGATGAACAAGGACAAGAATAAGTGTATCTGTCCTTAGTCTGTACTGAGGTTTCCGGGAGTGGGGGTCGCAAGAGTGATAATCAAAGACAAGCGGAAATGTATCTGTGTGTTTATTTGTTTATCAAATCTTTAGCACGAGTCATTTGTTTATAATAATAACAATATTAAAAATTATTATAAGGACAGTGTTAGTAATATTATCATCATTTTATTAAGACATGAAAATGATAGGCATAGTATTTATCAAAAACTTGTCAAGTTCTAGATTTATTATTATTATGCTATCAATAATTTTTATTTTTAAACAATTTAAACAATGCTATAATACTTCAGTAGGTAAGTTTGAGTGAATTTTATTTGAACTTCTCACCCACTTACATATCAATTTTTTATTTTTTTTTATTTTTTTTTTACAGAACTTGGCTCTTTATTTTCACAGTTATATATAAGTTTTTGTTATATATATTTTTTTCAGTTACAATATACTTAAACACTTTACTTAATGGTTTTTAACGTGTTTACAAGTGACTATTTTATTTATTCACCAGGCAACATTCAATTTAAATTAAATTTCTTACAACAAAATATTTGGCTGTCGATTTGAGGCAGTAATCTCTATTTTAATACTGCTGTATTTAAAGTTTGTTTTGAAACGAAAAGTGTTGATTCGAAAGTTTTATTATTTATGAAATAACAATAATCATATTGACATAATTTTATGTTTTACTATTACAGACTCATTAGCATATAAATCAACAGTCGGATACATATTTACAAATAAAATGACGAAGCTATCCAAATAATATCAAACAAATAGTATAAAATTTAAAGAAGCACTAACAAGAAAATCCGGCAGACTTTTATCCCTTACTAATGTAGGTTTTTAGTCTGGTGAAAGAAAGTATTGGCTCAAACTATAACTTAAAACAAAATGCTAATACAATTTTTGCTTAATTATAACAATTATTTCACACACAGCATACAAACTTGAAAGTAAACAGACAATAATTATTAAAATTCGAATTCGTCCACCGAAACTACAGCATAGTAAGAATTTGCATCTTCAAAACCAACAGTTTGAAAGTTCGTGTCGATATCGAAAGACATCGAAATGTTACTTTGCAGTTCTCTGCAAGGATTATTTTTATACTCAGCGACTTTATCCGCAACTGAAATCGATAGTGTACCCGTAACACTGGCGTTGAGAGTCCAAGACACCGCAAGGTTGTCCACAGATACACTGCCTAGACCCATGGTAGCCCCACATCCATGATCAACATTTATTTGAATCATAGAAATGACTCTCTTTTTTTACATTTTTAATTCTGGGATTAGACGAATTTCAACTGCAGATGTCTCGAAATATACGCGTATTTCGATATATGTATACTCTCAAGATGATTTTGTCTTTTCACAATGTGTCTAAAAAGGTAAATTTTATGCACCATTACTCAAAAAATTAATTCGGCTTCAAGTTGCTTCAAAAATACGAGCCTTGACGATTTTGATAGTTTTCAAAGCGGTTCCGAACTCCCCAAAACCGGGCCTTCAAATAAGGTGCTTTTGTTACGCGCACTGCCACGTTTATTATAGAATTTCTTGGAAATGTTCCCTTTTCATTCCTAGCAAACTCTGTTTGGAAGGGTTTTTCATAAAAGCTGATTCTTACGTTTTTAGATTATTTATTTATTTTTATTTATATATTTATTATTTTTGCTAAACGATATTTTTAGCAGCTTTTTCAATTTATTCATTGCATATATTTCGACTATAAGGACAATATGCTTGTTAAAATTTTAATTGTAGCTCAAGATTTAGATTATTTACAAAAACAACGATTCAGATGGGCATTCGGAAAATCCAAAAATCGTTAGTATGTCACATTATGTCAGTAGACTAACATAAAAGAAGATGTATCAGAAAATAATTTATGCGATGATTTACCCGTCTGTTTAAGAAGAACTTTCCGTAAATTCGAAATCAACAGACAATGAATAAATATGTTAGTTATTGTTCAAAATAAAGAAAATAAGTCAAACGCAGACAGGATATTATAGATGAAAGTTCAGGCAAGTCTTCATATTGGAATATATATATATATATATACATATATATATATATATATAACAAAAAAAAAACTAAGTAAAGTAAAAAAAAAAAAAAAAAGATATTGAAATGCAAGTTTGAGAAATTAAAACAGTAGTTAAAAGTAAGAGTCATAACAAAAAAATGTTTGACTGGGAAAAATGTTCAGTTATATTGTCTGTATCAAAGGAATCCATTTCTAGAATAGAAGACAACAGAAATGATACAGAAATCTCCTTACAGAATATTTTGAATGTTTATTAGTGACGAAAATATGAATTTCATTATTAAAGAAACAAAAAGTTTCGATAGTATAATCGATATACTATCGTATCGAAAGTACGAGGGTAACTCATAAAGTAAGTCACAAAAGATAATTAAATAATAACCTAAACCTTGCTTCTAAGATGATTTTTTAGTGGACTAAACAGATGAAAATTGCTTGGGGTAAGTCGAAGCTGTATGGTGGATGTTGAAGAAGTTGCACGATGATGTTCACAGAAGATCGAAACGTTCAACTTGATGTCCTAATGTGGCTGAGACAGCAACCCAAAGAATTGTATGCAGTTGGTGTTGGGGAACTGATACAACGGTGAAATAAAAGAATAATTATTGGTGGAGAATATGTTGAGAAATAAAAATAGTTTTGAAGTGAATATCATTGTAAGTTATTATTTAATTATCTTTTGTGACTTACTTAATGACTTAAATGGTAAAAATTTGTTACAACTTCTGTGACTTGTTCTTATTATGATGCAGAACTTTCATTTTGAATAAAATATTTTTCGTATTTGTCTAGTTTTTTATATGAATATTCAACATCCCTATTGTATATATATATATATATATATATATATATATATATATATATATATATATATATATATATATATATATATAGTGTTGTTTCTGACGCAAAATAATAAAAATTAAAGTTTTTTTTTTTCAAATAAAAAGAAACCTTAGCATAACGTTGAATAAACACACCATATCAGAAAATTAATTGAAAGCAGTTGTTTATAGCAAATAATTAACTTTAATTTCATAGACAGAATAAAGTTAATTTTGAGACACATTCTAATATCATTTTTGAAAAAAAAAATCAAAGTGTCGAGTGTTTTGTGAATGCACTTCTACAATTAGATCTGTGGTAAATTATCTAATGTATAAAAGTAATCATATAAAGAAAGATCAATGATATTAAAAAGAAAGAATACATGTTGCCCTTGCTACTTTTCATTATCACCTTTTTTCAGTGTGTAGTAAAGAAAACGATCTTATTATGAAGCCTTGAAAAAGCTGAATGCTATATTTACTTTGTTTAAGCTTTTATTTAATTTGGCTTTTACACATCACTTAATAAACTTAATGCATCAATGATGCGTACTCACATTTACATCTATTAGGCACTCTGTACCCATTTTTGGAGGATTACATTAGGATTTATTTCTAAAATAATTATTTTATATAGTCTTAAATTTTTTATGTTATTTGAATTTTTAATATATGCAAAAAATTCTGTAATTCTTTTTAATGTTTCATTTGAATTTTCTATTTTTAAACCGCGTTTAAAAAATTTGAAATTTAGCTTTTCGGCCGCATTCGGGAGAAATACTTTTTTTAATAGATAACGTTATTTAAAAAGTTATGTTTCGTATTTAAAATATGCTTAAACTAACTGCTGTATAAAAGAACATCAATACAAAGTATATAACTACACTGGCCTCCAAAAGTTAAGGTATAACCTGTTTCTTGCGTCTAATTTGCAAATGAATGAATATAGAAAAACCAAATTTGGAGAAAATGTGCGCTAAACTGTTCTTTATGAAATGCGACATAGAAATTTACTTAAGTTAAACGTATAAATGAAATTAAAACAAAAAAGCCCTCATGGTGGAAAGTTCTATTCTTGGAAATATCAGTACATCACAGTATTATGCAGTAAAATGTGAGAGAAATATTAAAAAAATTGTTCTAATACGGAATATGTCCACACCGGACTTGAATGCATTGGCGGCATCGACTTTCCATGCTCTCAATTAAATTGTCGGATACCGAAATAGGTAACGCTGACCAGAATTGGAGTAAGCCTTGTTCCAGCTCATTTAATGACCTTCGAGGGTGACTTAAAGCCGCAACCTGTCTTCCAAGATAGTCCCAAAGACGTTCTATCGGATTCAAGTCTGGAGAGTGAGCTGGCCATTCTATTCTCTCCAAACCGTGATCCTCAAGATAATCCTCAACAACTACAGTTCTGTGTGGTCTCGCGTTATCATCCATTAGAATGAAACCATTGCCAATAGCACCGGCATATGGGCGTACATATGAATCAAGGTTCTCATCCCGATATCTCGAACTAGTCACAGTTCCTCCATGGAACACATGCAGGTCAGTGTGTCCTCCGAGTGAGATCCCTGCCCAAACAATGATTCCATCATTTCTGTACACATGTGTTTCGGCAGTGTTTGATTGATGGTATCGAGTGCATTGTTCTCTACAGATCAGAAGACGTCCGGAATCTCACTCCAGTGTGAATCTGGACTCGTCTTTGAAGAGTATAGAAATCCACTGTTGTATGGTCCAGGAAACTTGTTATCTTGCCCAACATAAGCGAGCACTTCTCTATCGTCTGTTGAGGGGGACACACACAACTGGTCGCCTTGCATAGAGACCTGCACTGTGAAGACGTCTTCGCACCATAGTAGCGGAGATTCTTCTCCCTGATGCTGCAAATTGGTCTGCAATGAGTTGCGGCACAGTAGTGCGCCTCCTCCTTCGGGCCGAAAGAGCTAAAAATTGGTCTTATGCAGGTGTTGTAAAACGTGGGGGGTCTGGACATGTCTTCTGGACACTGAATCTTTGGATTCATACTGGTCCCCGAGTCGATGGACTACACTGCGAGACATATTGAGTCGTCTAGCAGTATCGGCCTGTGACAACCCCATTTCCATCCATCCTACCGCCCGCCACCTTAATGAATCAGGCAAATGACTTCTTCTAGACATTTCTAGACTCTCGTGGCTGTTGTGAACAAAACTGACAATAATAGTTCGAATACAACAGAAGTTACATGCAAAAATACGAAATATTCGTAATTGCATATTTTTCTCTCATTGACAAATACCTATTATTTTCTATAAAATAAAGGTGGTAGCTGTAATTTTTGTTTAAGCTTGTTAAAGCTTATTATTGTCATTCATGTAAACTAAGAAGTTTAATCTGACTGTCATTTTTTGTCTGGTGAGCTTCGAAAAACATGTTGTACCTTAACTTTTGGAGGCCAATGTATAATAGATCGGTCACAATTGGTAAAAGAACAAGTTGCTTCAAAAATGCGAGCCTTGGCGATTTTGATAGTTTTCAAAGCGGTTCCGAACTCCCCAAAACCGGGCCTTCAAATAAGGTGCTTTTGTTACGCGCACTACAACGTTTATTATAGAATGTCTTGGAAATGTTACCTTTTCATTCCTAGCAAACTCTGTTTGGAAGGGTTTTTCATAAAAGCTGATTCTTATGTTTTCAGATTATTTATTTATTTTTATTTATATATTTATTATTTTTGCAAAACGATATATTTTTAGCAGCTTTTTTTCAATTTAATCATTGCATATATTTCGACTATAAGGAAAATATGCTTGTTAAAATTTTAATTGTAGCTCAAGATTTGGATTATTTACAAAAACAACGATTCAGATGGGCATTCGGAAAATACAAAAATCGTTAGTTTGTCACATTATGTCAGTAGACTAACATAAAAGAAGGTGTATCAGAAAATAATTTATGCGACGATTTACCCAGTGATATATCTGTTTAAGAAGAACTTTCCGTAAATTCGAAATCAACAGACAATGAATAAATATGTTAGTTATTGTTTAAAAAAAAAAAAATAAGTCAAACGCATACAGGATATTATAGATGAAAGTTCAGACAAGTCTTCATATTGGAATATATATACACTATATTTCCAATGATGACCGGTCACTTGCGATTTTAGACGTTTTGTTAAATATCTGGAAAGATACATGAGGAATTATCCTGAAACTTCAGGAGTGTAAACAACATGATAGACGTCATATATTTCCGCGAAGATTTTTTCCCGAAACCCCATAAGGGGCCGTCAACAAATTAAAGAAAAACGAATATCTTTCGGATAACCCTGTAAAAACTAATATTGCAAAAGCATTCAAACTGTAGATTATAATTAAATGGCTTATTGTAATAATTTGGGTTCATTTTTATGAAGATAGCATGTATACTCGAAGATAAATTCAGGATTTTATAAAAACAGTCCCAAATTTTACCAAGTTTTTTGCTTATAATTTGCAGAGTTTTTAATATAAAAACAAGTTATTTTCAGAAAATATGACAAACAAAATTGTACACAATAGCCTGCAATCATACTTAAAAAATAATAAAAATTGTATGAAAAATGAGCAGGTTTACTAAATATTGTTTCACTGCGGATGCGCGAATTCAATCAAAATATACTGTGCATAATATATTAGCTAAATGTATAGACCAACTTTTATAAAAGTCTCAAAAACATAGCTTGAAAATTCTTATAGTAATCGTCGATAGAATAAGCTCGAATTTCGCTGTTCCCAAAAGGAAGCAAAAAGGTGAGGGGTTTATTCAAATATACTAGCTTATGAAAGTTGACATAATAAGAATGAAGTTGCTCTCATTATATATTTGATACAAACTCTCATCTTTTTGCTTCCTTTTGGGAACAGCGAATTTCGAGTTTATTCTATCGACGATTACTATCAGAATTTTCAAGCTATGTTTTTGAGACTTTTATAAAAGTTGGTCTATACATTTAGCTAATATATTATGCACAGTATATTTTGATTGAATTCGCGCATCCGCAGTGAAACAATATTTAGTAAACCTGCTCATTTTTCATACAGTTTTTATTAATTTTTAAGTATGATTGCAGGGTTTTGTGTACAATTGTGTTTGTCATATTTTCGGAAAATAACTTGTTTTTATATTAAAAACTCTGCAAATTATAAGCAAAAAACTTGGTAAAATTTGGGACTGTTTTTATAAAATCCAGAATTTCTCTTCGAGTATACATGATATCTTCATAAAAATGAACCCAAATTATTACAATAAGCCACTTAATCATAATCTACAGTTTGAATGCTTTTGCAATATTAGTTTTTACAGGGTTATTCAAAATATATTCGTTTTTCTTCAATTTGTTGACGGCCCCTTATGGGGTTTCATGAAAAAATCTTCGCGGAAATATATGACGCCTGTCATGTTGTTTACACTCCTGAAGTTTCAGGATAATTCCTCATTTATCTTTCCAGATATTTAACAAAACGTCTAAAATCGCAAGTGACCGGTCATCATTGGAAATATAGTGTATATACATCCTAATAATATTATAAATCTGATTGTGTGCAAAATTTAGGCTGAAGCCAGCGCCAAAATGGGCCATTTAATGATCCTGTATCTTTGCTTATACGTTGATTATAACCCTCAAATTAACATAGACCGGTGTTTGTTCATTTTATTGAAATATTTTTCTTAATAATTCAAAATTTTGTTATTTTCATAGAGAATAAACGGACATTTTCCCATAAAATTTAACCATTTTACTTTATCGTTGCTAGGGCTTTGATCGTTGCCAATAAATAAAAACACGGAAAAATTATTTTAACTCAACAATTAATTTTCCATTGAACGATTCTCACGTGAAAAATGAAAATGAAAATGAATTCAAAAGAAGATGAATATCCGTGATATTTGAAACAAAATTATGGAGTATTTGTTATTATACATGATGTATGAATATCGGTTACATTAAAAATATCTTTTTCTGTCAGAAAACTGCGTTATAATTAGAAGGAAAAATGAACAATAATTATATTATTAAAAATAGATTTCGCTTGGACCATGGAACTATGAAAAGGATCCTCCTCGGCTTGGACAAATTCTGACGTCATAAATAAAACATGTATTTTCAAATAGTCGTAATAATACAAGGAGCATGAATATCAATGTATAATGAAACTAGATAGATAATGGACGTAATATTTAAGATGAAAAACAAAAATATTGTTTATCGATACTGATTAATAATTAGCTTCAGTAGCAGTTACATACAAATGTGGGTTTTCCGCTAAAATTTACGTCCTGATTGCCAGAAAAAGAAAATTAACAAAAATTATGGTATTAAAAAGAGATTTCTCTGAGGAAAATGTGACGTCATATTTGAAATAAAACGGCAATTTTCAAATGTGTTTTACAAGGAGCGGGAATTAATTCCGTACATTAATAATACAAGGATCAGTAAGTATAGAAAGTAGATTAGTTTCACGACATATTTAAAACGAAAATTTTAAATGTTTTTTATCTATACCAATTATTAAGCATGAATATCAGTAACATACAGATGAGACTTTTTTGACAAAAACCACAAAATGATTATTAGGAAAAGACAAATAAATACGAATCTATTATATTAAAATCTGACCACCTGTTTGTATTTAGCAACTACTCTTTTCAGATTGTCGAACGCAACGCGATCTACTTAACACCGGTTATCATTCATCCGAGGATGTCATAAACTCTCAGAATTAAAAAAAAAGATTTAAATTACGAGATATTATTATTATTATTTTATTTTATTTTATTTTATTTATTTATTCATTTATTTTTTGTAAATTTTACGAAGTTTCTCTAAAAATGGCAACTAAATTATTCCATTTTTGTGGATAAAAAAGAAGAAATAAAACGGATTAATATATTTTTTCTCATTAAAACTGAAAAAAAAAATTTCAATTTGAATAGATGGTGAAAGAAAAACACCTTGATTACAGTAAAATGTTTGAAAAATAAAAACGTATTTTCACATATTCAAACTTCATGAATCAATTTATTCTGGAGAACAAAAATCGTCTGTCAACATATTTTCATTTAGAAATAAAGATTGTTTTTCAGTTATAGATTAAACCACGGAGGAAAATTTAAGCTCCTTGCATTTAGGTCTACAATAATTGCTCCCTATTCACAAGAATTGAATTTAATGAAAAAGAATATACTATTTCCATTATCTTTGAATGATGGCTATTAAAACGTTTCACAAAGGCGTTAAAAGTAAAATGGTTTACCAGGTAAACTTGACATATGTTTTTATATAATTCGCCAATTTAACGATTTTATTTGGCCCGCCTTTTTTCATTGGTTGCAGTTTACTTTTCCTGATTATTTGTCACAAAATTTCACTTTTTAAAACTTAGTTATGTCAAGCCCTCTATAACATAGAAATACTGTATTGTCTCCTATGGAATGTGATAAAGAGTTAGTTAATTATTTACGTTTCTAATTATCGGGAATGAAATATTTTGCTTAATTAATGCATTTATTCTTCCTTTAATGATACGTGAACAAAGTCACGGGTTACAGCTAGTATATATATATATATATATAACAAAAAAAAACTAAGTAAAGTAAAAAAAAAAAAAAGATATTGAAATGCAAGTTTGAGAAATTAAAACAGTAGTTAAAAGTAAGAGTCATAACAAAAAAATGTTTGACTAGGAAAAATGTTCAGTTATATTGTCTATTTCAAAGGAATCCATTTCTAGAATAGAAGACAACAGAAATGATACAGAAATTTCCTTACAGAATATTTCGAATGTTTATTAGTGACGAAAATATGAATTTCATTATTAAAGAAACAAAAAGTTACGATAGTATATCGATTACTATCGATATACTATCGTATCGAAAGTACGAGTTTAACTCATAAAGTAAGTCACAAAAGATAATTAAATAATAACCTAAACCGTGCTTCTAAGATGATTTTTTAGTGGACTAAACAGATGAAAATTGCTTGGGGTAAGTCGAAGCTGTATGGTGGATGTTGAAGAAGTTGCACGATGATGTTCACAGAAGATCGAAACGTTCAACTTGATGTCCTAATGTAGCTGAGATAGCAACCCAAAGAATTGTATGCAGTTGGTGTTGGGGAACTGATAAAACGGTGAAATAAAAGAATAATTATTGGTGGAGAATATGTTGAGAAATAAAAATTGTTTTGAAGTGAATATCATTGTAAGTTATTATTTAATAATATTTTGTGACTTACTTAATGACTTAACCTCGTATATCGATTACAATAATATATTACTTACGATAGTATTATATCGAAATCTTATTGAATTTTAACGCATGTTGTCCATGTTCGCAGGATGATAACCTGTATAAGTAATAATTTATTAGTCCACGCATAAATTTTCAGAAAATATTTGAAATTATTGAAGTTTTATACAGAATGTACCAGTAAATTTACGTGCTTAGGCAGTTTGTTTTGCCAAATACCTCATTATTATATAAATTAATATGATTTGTATATTACGAATATTTAGTGATTTGATAATAAATGGTGTATTGAAGTCATTCGATTTACTCCAGTACATGTCTTTGTGAGGCAATGATGATATCCAGAAAATAATTTTATTCTCCAAAACGTTTCTGCCAAACAAAATCCTGTACATTAGTTGTAATTCTCTGAGATAAAATTTGGATCTCAAAGTGTTTCTAAAGAATAAAAATCATAATTTCGTACATAATATAAATTATTTTAGTTTAAATGGAAAGTAGATTTTTAAATATGTGTCATATTTCTGAAACGGAAATAGTAAATATTTTAATATTCTTTCTTATGATATATATATATATATATATATATATATATATAGGATTAGTAATATTCTAAATTTATTTCCATAAGATATTTAAATTATTTATCACTTTATGTTCATTACAAAAACAAATTGCCCTATCTACATGTAACTTCTAAATACAAGCAGTTTAAATAGAATTGTTAACAAAAGTACTGGGTGCCCCCAAACAGTCAGAGCTTTTTAAGAATTAAATAATTTTAAATCGATTAACGATAGAAATGCCAAGTTTGTTGCACATGTATTGGAAAAACAATGCATTTTTAACCAGGTGATTTCAAAAATAGTTTAAAATATAACCAATATTTCTTGTATGTATACTGTGGATAAACTTAATAAACAAGCTTTACCTACAAAACCCACTTAGTGTATAGGAAATGAAACATTATAATAGTAAGGTATGTGAGGATATTTCTGAGGAGGTACCGTCTAATTTTGTTCTGAGACTTGTTACTCCGAGACATGTTACTCCGAGACTGGGTCATTCTATTACCGATTATTTTATCAAATAGCGGAAATTTCTAAAAATATGTCTAAAATTTTATTTTCTTTCAACTTTTAGTGCTACTTATTGACGAAATTTTAACTAATTTTGCAATTGTATGTTTAAAGGTTTATTGATTTTCTAATAAATATACCACAAACGTGGAAATACTATCGTTAAATGTTTTCAATTTATTTAATTTTAAAAATAGTCCTTTTTTCGGACAACAGTACATGTAGAATATAAAATACGTTTCACCGATACAATTTATATACAAAAAAAAATATTACATACTGAAACTAAAAGTATGAAACACGGTTTAACATTAATTACCTTTTTTAATATAAAAAATACTGCGGTTATCAAATTACTATTACATTTCTTTTATATGAATCTTTTTGTTTTAAATATATAATTCCTTTAACTTAACATATGACTTAGATAAATCAGTATTTAAATATATCATTTCATTTATTGTATAACTTTGCACAAACAATAATAATATATACTTACATTAAAAATTATTTATTTTTTACTTACAGCTGAAATGAAACAAAAGAAATAAAAATATGTACCAAAAATTTTAGTAAAATGAGAGGACTAATTTTTCTTGTTTTGTTATTATTAAAATTGTAAATTTGTTAAAATTAAAATTGTATCAAACGTAAATAAATCTAAATAGCATCAAACGAAGCATATATTCAAATCCTATTACATCTTATATGCTATTAAAAAATTAAATAGTATTGGACAAAGAAGGCATTATTACATCTTATATGCTATTAAAAAAAATGTATTTATTCGTTTTGAATTTCAAATAGAAGGAACAACTTTTCAACTTCAAAGCATTTATTTAAAAAAAAAAAATCTCAAAATTAATAGCAATTACGCTTTTAAAATAAATCTGAACTTTTATGTTATGAAATACACGCATACATTTAATATATATATATATATATATATATATATATATATAAATTTTATCCTGATCATCTTAGTTATGCCTTGTAACATTATATGTTACTTAAATATAAATGAGGGGGTCGGAGCAAGAGAATGCTGAGCCACATTTTTGAACGTCTGAGATATATTAATTTGAACGATAGATCAAATACACAAATCAAGATATACAGGGTCTGTTCTGAAATTAGTAGGACTCATTTAAAAAATATATATATATTCATGAGAATAGTACAAACTATTAGAATTTTTCAAAGTAGCACCCTTCCGCATCTACACACTACAGTCAATGAGTTTTCCAGTTATCGTACTCCTCCAGGAACGCCTGGAGTGGAATGCTGTTTAGCTCCCTCGTCACGGCCTATTGAACCACCTCTACCGAGCCGCGATGAGCGTCGATTTTATTCTCGCGTCGATTGAGCGTCGATTTTATTCTCGGGAATAGAAAAAAGTCTACGGGGCCAAGTTGGGGCTGTAGGGGGGATGAGGCAGCTTTGCCACATTGTTACTCCACTATGCGAAACACTGTGTGGCTCGGCGCGTTGTCATGGTGCAGCCACCAATTGTTGGTGATGGATTGAGGAATTCTCAATTCATCAGCAATCATTCTGATACTCATGGTAGGATCACTGTTCAGTAAATTTTTCTCTTGCGTCACATTTTCTTTGGTCTTGCTGGTCGAAGGGCTTTCGGAGCGGTCGTCGTCTTCCACTCTTTCTCTAACTTCTCGGAACAGCTTATGCTACTCAAAAGCACCCAATCTACCCATGTTAGCATCACTGTAGGATTCCTTTAATCCGATCGTGAGTCTCTTTGTCCGTTTTATCCAAGCTTTACACAAAATTTGATCGCGTATCACTGCTCCAGAAAACGTTCTATGATTCTCCGTGACGAGGAGTTTCGACCGGGATTCACAGTACAAGCCACCTGCTCTCTTCAACGGCCGAGAGCCGACTGTCGAGTTTTCCCAGCATTCCCAATATCCCCCTCCATCGGTCGTGCGCGCGCAGACCGCCTGTCGTCTGCCCATTCTCTCAGGAAAATACCAGTCCTACTAATAACAGAACAGACCCTGTATAAATGAAGTTTTGTTGCCAATTTCTGGGTAACATTTGAGATATTTTGAATAACAATATGGCATTAGTTTATTGATATACACTTTATTTCTGGTAAAACAGTTCTAGAAACATCTGGGGCAAAAATGAAACCTGGGACATATGCTGCCACCTAATTTCATTAGAAGAAAATAATATGTAGGATATTATAATTTATAACAATAAACCAAAGATTACAGTGTCATATTTATTTCACCAAAAATTTGCCTTGGCACTACTTTGCCCCGCCCTCCTCAAATAAATGTATTTGTTTTTCTGTCTAAGGTTAATTAAAATAGTAACATTAAGCCATATCTTTGTATGTTTAGGCCTTTTATGTACTTTACGCGTTTACGACCTTTATCCAAACTGTATTTCAACATACTTTACGCGTATAGATATGGCTTCAATATACTTTTATAACCACACTATTTCTTGTGTCAATTTCTGAAAAGACATTTTATCGTGATACTGTGAAATTGAAGTTAATAAATAATTCAAATTAAATTAGTGTTCACAAATTTGTTCAATAAATAAATTTATAATAAAATATTATTTCGTTCGAATTATTTAAATGACTCGATAAAAGAAAGAAATATATTATAGATGATCTTATTCATACCTAGCAGCATATCCATCCTTCACACGAACGAGAAAGAAACAAAAAAAAATACTCATCAACACTGAACATAGAAAGATGCAACTCTTTCATCGATGAGAATGATGTGTTTAAAAGTATACGACAATTTTTTGTCGATAAAAGTGAAGCAACTATGATTGCTTAAAAAATATATAACTTTTCAATTTTATTTTCAGTTCAGAAAAATATTAAAATCCCACATTACAAAGATAAAGTGATTTATTTTCCACAGATAAACCAACCTATGAAACACTTAAATGGTTTAATTTGAAAAATCCGTCGTTCAAATTTAGTCATTTTCAAAAGCAAACGAGCATTTTAATACATGGATTGAAACATTTTACTTAAGACTGTGAAAATGAGCCATTTGCTCTTATCTCTCCGAATTACGATACTATACCCTTAATATACGTTTACATTACTCTTACTATAAGGTGAAAATTAAAATGTTTTAATTCTTTTCCAACAACTTTACCTTTAAATTTTGGCGAAATAATCTTCACTACATTTTATAAAAAATTATAGCTGTAATAGAAATTAAATGTTTTAATATAATGTAATTTCTACCTGTTAAAATGTTTAATATTTATTCATTTCATCACCGTGCAAAGTTTCATCGACAAATAGAAATGATTTCTAATAATACACTTATTTATAATAGTCTCAGTAACATTTTCTGTCTCTTAAGAATACTTAAATTAAAGCACTAACACTTTCAAAACATCTATATATCTGTATTTATTATTTTTTACATTTTCTAATAGCGTATTTTGTTAGAATAAAGCCCAAAGCGATTCTTTAAAGCTGTGGTGAAAAGAAAAAAGCAAACAGCGTCAAATATGCTGTTGTAATTAGTTGCAAATAAAGAGAACTTAACAGTTAAAAACACACTGTTTTGAAAAAGTTTTTTTTTTTCTTTCTTTTTTTTTTCTTTTTTCTACAAAAAAAAAAAAAAAAAAAAAAAAAAAAGAAAAAAAAAGAAAAAAAAAAAAAAAAACTTGGTTGTTTGAAATGTTAAAGGACAGCTTGACCGGCTTATTTTAACATTTAATGCAAACGTTTAGAGTCGATCTCTCTTTTTTCCTACGTTGCATTTTTATGACTTTTTTTTTTATCGATTTTTTACAAAAAAATTACGGCCATTAAATAGGGCCAAATTATTTTTTTTAAATGCCATTATTTTCACAAATATTCAAATTCCACGCTTCACAATAGCAAATACGCTTAAATGAAGTTGTATTACGATTTTTTTCCTGTTTTGGAAATGCTCGATGCCTGGCTCCCGGCTGATAATGCATTTTCAGGGCCTACTTGTTTAAATGGATGCTAAGGATGAAATATGATTTAACACTTTGCAACCAAGTTGAAAAATGTTTAATGTAAAGCCAGGAGAGATGGCACAGTCAGAGAGATTGCGCACATAGAGGTTCGGGAGGAAGGAGTAGAGTGAGAGCCCAGCGACTCCAGGTAGTTGTACAACAACAGTAGTGGAGTGTCTACTTGAAAGTGCACGTTGATTGCTTTGAGCGGCTAAGATAAAGTATTGTTTTTTTGTTTTGTTTTCCCAAAGTAAGTGCTTGAATTTTCATAGCTATTCATCAGAGTTTCTATAAAATGTCAATAGTACAAAATACTTTAAACTTAAGCGATTTCTCATAAGCTACTAATCTAGACTAACAATATGAACATCAACGGTTCGTTTTAGTAGCGGCCATGTTTAAAAAAAGGCCGCGCAATCTCTCCTACTGAAACTGGAGAGTTTGAGCATCTGCTACTTAGAGGGATGGCGCATTGTTCCCATTAGTTTCCATGCTAGGAGAGATTATGCAGTTTATTGGTAAATTTGCATAAACAAATAAAAAATGAAAATGGACTAATTTTAAGTTAAACGTGTTATTAATTTATATAATTTTATTTTGTAATCTTATCTGGACTTGCTTTTTCTGATTCTTTAATTTTTTTTTCCTTTAATTACATTTTTTTAATCGTTTTTAAATTTATTTCCTTTTTCTGATTCTTTAAGCATTAGGTTGAAATATTCACTCCCAATACAATAAAATTTATTCACAAAAACCTTACAACAATGTTATTTAAATGTAATTATTATTGTTAACACTTTAATTGTAGTTATTATTTGTAACAATCTGACCTACCCATGTGCGCAATCACACCAACCTTGTAAGCAGATATTGCGCAAATAACTTTCTTGGGTTTATAACAACTGTTCTATTAAATTGCAACATAACAACAAAATAGCAATGGAAATGCATAAAAAACAAATGAAGTAACAGTTATTCATGGATAGTTTAGCAAAAAATTAATATTTAGATTTTTTTAATATTTAGATTAGTGCGCAGACTCTCCTAGCTTTAGCTTATGACTTCGGTTTGTCTGTCCGTATGTCCGTATGTCCGTCTACTGTCTGCCGTCTGCCGTCTGTCCGTGCTCTAACTCGCGTACATAAACACGGATTGCTCTAAAATTTTTGTATGTCGTTGTCATTTACTAAAGCATGATACCAATTGCAAATGAAGTACTTATAGTTCTTTTACAGTAGCACTTATAGTTCTTTTAGAGTAGCACTTATAGTTATTTTACAGGGACAGTCAAAAGTATTCCGTTACATTACAATCAATGGGAAAAATCGCTTGACTTGCATTTTTATGATGCCACGCTATTTGAAACATGATGAAACTTATATACAATTATGAAGCGCACTAAAACATGCTTTTTGTAGAATATGTGATGCAAAGCATTTATTATTCTTTTCCAAGGTCAACAAAAGATTTTTGTTACACATTGTTCTATGGCGAGAATTCGTTTGCAGTGTAATATAATCATGTTTCACTATTTCAAACATTATGAAAATTATATGCATTATTGAGGTGCATTAAAAACTGCTCGCTTAAAAGTATGTTGTGCATTACGTTTATTGTTCATTTACAGGGACAAAAAATATATAGATTACAGCATAATTATAGTGTATGTGTGATAAGTGTGATTTCAACTTTGGTTTGCGTTTTTAAGTTTAACTAACATTTTTCATAATACGTTGTGTGTATAAATTCTGTTGATCATATACAGGGCTACACAAGGGAATTCGTAAGTATTGCAAACTATGGAGGGAATTGCTTAGGGTAGTTTTAAATTGTAATACACAATTTCCTGCTGAACTATAGTTAGTAGACTTTTAGAAGTTTGTGGAAAATAAATAATTTCATATAAAGGGTTACTCAAAGAACAAAATACATTGTTGTTTATGGTTGGTTATTCCTAGAAGTATGTTTTAATTTGCCTTATGAATTTTGTTTCTGAATTGAGTTTTAGATTAATATGGGGTGTGTACAAAAATCTTTGGTTAATATACAGGGTTGTACAAAAGATTTCAAGTGTATTTCCATCGAATGTCGAAAATTGCTAAAAGGGAATTTTTTAACTGTACTAATTTTTATCAGGTAATGTAGTATATATCCAAATCAATAGATCATATACAAGGCTGCACAAAATGTATCTACTACATTTTTGACTATGGATGAGAATTGCTAAAACTGGACTTTTAATTGTGTTATGTTTGCTATATAGTATACTTACCTCTTTCACCTTATTTAAAGGTGAAGTTCGTTACAGTTTTCTAAATATGTTGGAAAGTATTTTAACATCTATGCTTGACGCATGATTTTTCGTCCCTGTTTTATTAACAAACTACGAAACACTCTCTAACTTATTTTTTTTAAAAAAAGGTTACCAGTTTACGTTGTTATCGAAACATACATTTTTTTTTCTTTATGTATGACTTTAATGTCGGCGTTCAAAATTTTGTGTCCCATTTAGAGAAAGCAGATGTAAAGAGCAGAAATGTAAAATGCTTATGATTAATTTCAGTGTTTTGGATTTTTCAAATAAAATTTTAACTTATTAAGCAATTTTTAAAGCTACTTTTTCACAAAAATATTTTATCAGTTTGTCAATTTCAAAAGTCAAATACATAAAACCAAATTAAAATTTTAAAATATTGAAAAAAAAAACGCTGATGCTGTATATATAATGATTTGAAATTGTATTAAACTATTAGACATTTTCAAATTGTTTATACATTGCGATTTTTAAAAGTTTAAGTGAGTAATGTTAAAAAAATTATTCTTATGTTTTCATATATTAAATTACTGTAGATAGTGCAACTGATACTGACAGTTTAAATTACAGAAAGAAAAAAATCTGTAATAATTTCTAATTCAAGAAAGAAATTGAAGCATATAAAAAATACATTAATGTAAATTATGTTTGTAAATGTCTTTGATTTCTGCATTAAAATTTTATAATTAATATATTATTGATTAAATGTATTCAATAATAGCATAAGAAGAAGTTCTTTTTAAGAACAGAACTTCATTTTATGGTAGAGAACACGTTTGTAATCTCTTTGTTATAAAACTAAAGTTAGGTAAGATAAAATATCCCTCTAGCTGACAGATTAATCGAGGATAAAACATTTAAAAATCAGAGGAAAGACATGTACAAAAAAATTTCTGTGAAATGTAAATGATTTTAGCTACTAATAATAATTTGTGGCATTACTAATGTGCACTGAATTGTTTTTTTTTTCATTTTACCACTTAACATCTCTGATGTCTACAACAACCTGTTTTACAACTATTCAGTACTAAATGTTTGTAATTATGGCCTTAAAATGTCTCAGCAGTTCGTTTAAGTGATGCAATTTTTGTAATCATGATTAAATCCAAATAATGGAAATACTGGTATATTTTTATAGTCTCAGGTTCCCGATATCAGTTTTAGCTTTTATTTATTTAATTTTTTTTAATTGATTCTATACGTATGTGTACGCACATGATAGTATTTTTGTATGTGTTCTGGTCTACAGTTTCCGGTTTTTGTGTTAAATCTATGATGTCGGTTTGTATGTGTGTGTAGTTAGAACGATTGTGATTTCGATTAAGCTCCCACTTGATGCATATTTTACAGTCCCCTGTCGCAAGAGCTGTTCTCATTTTCACACAAACTGGTCCACGGTACTGATATCTAAATGATATATCAACCATCTATGAGAAAAAAGAAACGATTATTTAAATTCAATTATTCATTTAAATAGTTTTATTTTTCACGGTCATCGTTTTTTGGTACAACAGTAATATTTTACAAGAACGTGACATAATTAAAAAAACTTTTTTTTTCTTAAGTAGCAAAGAGAAAACAAGTTTCGTTAATCTAATAAAAACGTACGGCGATTACAAGGAAGAATGGTGAAATCGCTATAGTTCAAACAACGTAAAACTACCTTTCGCATGACTATGTATATTATTCATTTTAATGTTCATTTTATTGAAAGGTCAAATTTCAACAAGAGTGAAATGGCAAAATCAGTGGAAAAAGTTTGAAGTTTATGAATAAAAAGTGACGCTTATCTATGAATATGAGGTCACTTTCACAAGTTAAAACATTTCAACTTTGTAAAATTATGATTTTATTTTATTTTATTTTTATATTACTATATAGTTGAACGCACAGACTTCTGCAAATTATTTGGAATATCTAGTTGAGTCACTCAGATATTTTGTATACGAAAGCTGAGCCTTAATTCATATCAATACATTTAATTAATATATCTGCATGTAATATATTACTGTAGATACTACAGCTGATACAGACGATTTATACTACGGAAATAAAATAAATCAGTAATAATCTGTATTTTAAGGGGAAAAAATGAAGTATATGAAAAATGCAATAATGTAAATTTTGTTTGTAATTCAATTTGATTTTACATTAAAATTTTACAATTAATATATTTATTAATTATCTGTAGGAAATACTAGAACAATATGACAAATACAGTTCAATTAATCATAAATAGTCACTGTCTTAATCCAAGTAGAAACTGATTTTTTTTTGTAACTTTTATTAGCAAAAGGGATATTTTACTGATATTCTCAACAGACTTAATATGCTTTGCGTAAAAGGAAATGATGTAACAAAATGTGCACTCTAATTAGTTCAGTGACCGATATGTTGAGTGACCTAGATTCTGAATTAACTCTTTAAATCTCAAGCTTTAAAAAAACTTAATGACCTGAGAATCCCAACAGAATAACCCAAAATGCTGCTTTTTTTCGTTACCTCATTTTTCACTAGGTAAGTAGTGGAAATGACAGTACCTTTATTCAAATTTCGACTGGTGTTACACCCCTCTCTTTATCATTGCTCTATTTACTGAAAAAAATCTTGTTTTTCTTTCTGTACTGTCCAGAAATGCCAACACATTTTCCCCTCTATCACTGAGAGAGACAACCCTCTTGACAGCACCCTGACCCATTTAAGGGGAAAGAAAATCTTTTCAGCTATCCTGGGCTAGTTTCACAGAATTGGGATGGTTTCGGCTATTGCGGGATTCCAAATGTTAAGGAGCGTCCAAATCCGTGTTGTTTGGAAGCAGACATTGGCCATTCCCAGCAATTGTCGAAAAGTTATCACATTTTATTTAAAACAACGTATATCAGTTTAAAATTGCTGTAAACTATATTCATTTGTATTAAAGATATGGTCCCTAGGGTGGGCGCTGTCTGTCTGTCTGTATTAAAGTTATGACAAAACTCTGGGATCGACTTGGAGTGAGACACTGTATTTATTACTGTATAAGTGGATTGAGATTCAGCTTTCCTATACAAAAATAATTTGCTGAAGCACTGGTGCGAGTAAATAAAAGGTAACGGATAGTGTTTAAAATTCCATTCATTTTAATGTATCAATTTATTGTCAATATTGTAATTTATATTGACCTTTTCAATATAAATAACATCTATTCCTCTTTAAATGTCATTAAAGTAAACTAATCGAAGCATTTAATTAATAAAGTTAATTGTGTTTAAAATTGATTTATTATTGAAGTTTGTTGTACATTTATGCTGAAATGGTCTTTACATTATTTAATATTTTTTCCCCTTTCACATAAACTTTTTTTAAACCTAACATTTTTATTCTGAAAGAAGGTTAAATGCAATTTTAATAATTAAAAAAATCTCTCTCTGGAAGTATTAGGTCGTACTTTTAACGACTTCGTTTCGTATGTTAATTAGTAACTTTGTGTAACGTTTGAATGAAGCTAGCTACAACAATTTAATATGTCAAGAGACACTCTTTTGTCGCTAATTATCATTTCAGATGAGAATACGCTGAATTTTTCCGCAGATAAATGCTAATTCTCTGAGGGGGCAGAAACATTTATTTTGTTAAAAAAGAACAGCTGCGTTATGTGTTATTTTTAAATGGTCATTTTATTCACATCTAATTACCTCCCTACATATCTTGAGAATTAAACTTAGTTTAATTTGTTTCTCTGTGCGGGACATTAATTAACATGTGATTAATAGTCTGTTTAGTATATTCTTTTCGTCTCATTTTTTATTTTGATATAATATCATTGTAGAAATATCAAAACAGAGGCTGTACATCTGCCAATAATTTTCCACCCCACGGATACGAAGAATTTACTAGATTACATATGTTTTACAGAATATCTAAGAAATAAACGTGAAAATGATAAATAAAAATTAATAAAAAAAATAATGTGACAAATGATCTTTTATTTTACTAATCTAATCTTTTTCTCAGTTCAACAAATGTTCGAGCAATTTAAATAGTTTTTAGTGGGGTGAGAACAGGTGAGTATGTCAACTAATGGATATATGAATGGTACAATGGTATTTTCTGCTACGGGATTTCGTTATAGGGTCCATCGTGATAACAGGGGCATTTCAATAAGGAATGACATGAGACTCGAAGACTCGTATCCATGCATGTCATAGTAAGATTTGGTGTAGTTGGAGAGATTGGTAAGAATCCAAACTACTGGCCGCAGTGATTTCCAAATACTTATGGACCTATGAATGTTGGATGGTATAGAGCCGAAATTCTGACACATTTATAGTGAGTTACGCTCGGGCGATGAGTAAACATTTAGTTTTAATGTGTGATACCTGCAGGTCACATCGTACTGAGGTAATGACAATTTCCTAATTGAGTTCACGAAGATTTTTGCCAACATACCCTCCAGACATAAACCGAAAAGATCATGTATGGGGTATGCTTGTATGAAGAAATGTTGTCTGTCTTTTGTATCCACAATCCGTTAGTAAAAATTGGAAATAGCTTTTAATGATGAATAGAGCGCGACACATGGAATCCTCTTTGATTACCTGATCCGATCCATTTATCAATGATATTCAACGTTTCAATACGTAAGGCGTTTATCAATACGTTTCTATTCATACCGCACATTAAATCTTTCTGTCGATAATTTAAAGATTTTAGTCATTTTAGATGAAAATAATATTTATTTTTCGTTTTCCAGCAAAAGCATAAGTAAAATGTAGATTTTTAAACTATTTGTGTCTTTATTTTTTATAGTTAACCCTGTTTGTGAATAATGTATCAGTTATCAAAATTCTTAATTTGTCTGCAATATCTAACAAAAAATTCAATGTTCATTTTTAAAATCTACTTAAGATGATAGCTACAAGTATATTTCATTAAGCACTCAAAACGTAAGACTTAAACATATTATGAAAGCTATAGGCTTAGAAATAGTTTATTTGATTTTTTAAAGAATGCTTGACATTTTTGTTTATTGATTTTATTTGTAAAATTTGTCTTCATTAAGTTATTTTACTAGTAAGATTTTACGTTTGATATTGATATATGTAAAACCAATTATATAAATCATTGATACAGAGAGATGCTAAAGTAAATTTACGATTTAGCAGGTAGAGTGTTATGCCAAACAAAAATTCAAATGTTAATCTCGAACGGCTTGTTGTATGTTTAAAATGATATTAAAATGTATATTTGAAATTAAGGATATATATTCTGGAATATATGAAAACTACACGAAACTTTTTTTTAAAGATTAATAATTGTACAAATTAGTCGTTTATTATCCAGATGAAAAATTTTTAATCTTTAGGCTAATTACCAATAAATCAAGTGGTGGGCTTTATTATTTCATTTTCTTTCAAAGATTGTTTTGAAATGTTTCATAGCAGTATAATGTTTCCTTTCGTAAAAAAAAATAAAAAACGAAGTAACTTTACTTGACTTTCCGAAAACTTTATAAAATAGTCTGCATTCAGATACCATGTAATCCAAAAATGACCAAAAATAAGTAACACTATAGATGCAATTTATTCTACTAAATTAATTCAATTTTAAAGTTAATCTTCCATAATAGGATGCACAGACAAAGTTAGCGTCACATATGAAAAATCTTGACAACAATTTCTTTCACGGTATGAGAATTATAACCATTTTGTCACCAAAAAGTAACCATTTTAGCAGCAGTTGACGAAAAGTGATTTTTTTTTTTTTTTTTTTTTTTACTTTTATTAATTTGTTTCAATTATTCTTATATTAAATTCAATTACATAAATTTTATTTTGTGTCTCAAAATTTGATGTTTTCACAAGTACTATACAACGAACAACGTATTTCTGTAACTTACTATTTTTTATAATATCATTTTCTAAAAAGACCTATTACTACCTGGACACTCTGTCTATTCTCTCGTATTCTGCAAAAATATTTTGATAGATTTATTTTATTTATTTTTTACATCTAGATATATTTCTTTGCTTCATCAAAATAATTACATAAATTTGCATATCCTTTTAATTAGTAAAATCTTTTGTTTTACAAAATAAAGATTTAAAAAATCCTGTGAGTAAAACAAAATAAGAAATGAAGATTTTACAAATGTAAGCCATGTTCTGGTTAAACACAGATGTTGCACAAACATACAATGAATGTGAACAATAAAAATAATTTAATTAAGACATAAGAGAAAATCTTTTCAGTTATCTTCAGAGAATGGCCGCAAATGGTTTAAAATGGTTGAAAAATGTTTAGATGTTATACGCGGCTCTCAAAATATGCCAAAATATACTAAAAGGGTTACATTTTTGGTGAGAAACAGATTATAAATCTCTTAATTTTGAAATTAATTGTTGCCAGGATTGCTTTCGTAGGAAATCTCATGGGGTGTGGTCCTTGTCAAAAGCTTGTTGTGCTACTCTGGATTTTAGTTCAACATGCTTTTGACATGAATCTCATCGTTCGTAGATAAGTCAAATTTGAAAAATAACTCCAAAGATTACCATTTTAGGATATTCATGAAAGGATAATTCATGAATATACGAAAGGATACCACGAAAGGGTAACCTTGAACGAATATACCATATACCTTGAAGGATTCCGGTTCTATTTTTAATGAATATTTCCTGTTTCTAAAAGAAAAACTTCAACTTTAACTGAATCCATTTGTTTTCGATGTTTTACTTACCCATCATACGTAGTATAGGGTAAGTCTTGTAATCGTTTTGAAAATCGAAAAAAAAAATTTAACGGATTTACACGTTTTAGACACTGGAGATCCCGTCAAACATATTTTTAGAAAAAAATGCCGTCCATCTGTGTGTCTGTGTGTCTGTGTGTCTGTAAACGCTCTATCTCCCGAAAAAATTGAGATAGAGACTTGAAATTTGGTATGTACTTCCTATGTAATAATGGGACGAAGCCTATTGAATTTCAATAACCTCGATTAACCGGAACTATTTTTTTCGGATTCTCGAAATATTCGTTCTGATAAAAGGTGTATAAAAATTTTCGAAATTGTTTATTTTAAGAAGTGAATATAAAAGACAATAAAAAAAACAAATTTTTCATAAAGCATGAAGTCGATCGGATAATTTGTTGCCGAGATATTTGGAATCCTATTTGCCACACTCTTCGATTTTTCATGACCCTGTATTTCATCCAAATTTCAAATCAAAAATATATTTTAATTGGAAATGAGACGCTTAATCAGATGCAGTAAACCGCTAGTTAATAGGATTATTGTTTTTGGAGTTATAAGGATGTTTCTTTTAAGCAATTCAGTAATCGAACCTTTAAAGTTTATGACTTCATCAAGACACGATTTTATTCGAATTGCAATGCATTTTATAAGTAGTTTACTCATTTTTATTTTAATATTTTACATTATGCATATCCATGATGTGGTAAGTATTACGGTGGCCCCCAACGACTAGTTGTTGTTGTGGTTGATGTTCATAATGAAGAGGATATGCGATGACATAGTGAAACGTATAATTTTATGTTTTAGATTTTAGTTTAAATGTTTTTATGTATTTATTTTAATGTAATTGTTTATAAATGTATTCAAGTCTGTTTAATGTCTCATAGTTAGTTTAAATATTGGTTTAATTCAGATGTTAAAATGTACGCATATCTTAAGTTTAATTGCGCATATACATTACGAATTTTGTGTTAAAGAAAAGCTGTACAGTTTAAAATGAATAATTGCTTAGGTGCTACTTCTAAAATAAATAAAATCTTTGAAAACTAATCAGTTACATGTAAACAGGTAAATATCGTAAATGAAGAAATAGAAAATGCGTTACTTTCAAGTAAAAGCAATAAATACAATTAAATTACTATAAAATGAAATAGGCTCACTGTTTTGTGATAAAACATACATTTTACAACAATTTTTCAGTTTTTCCATAATAATGCACAACATTATTTCTATAAAAACATCAAATACAAAACATCCTTAACTTAAAAAAATATTTCTTGAAAACCCGTGAAAATAATATATCTGAACATTAAAAAAGAATACATTAAAATGGAGAAAACACAACTGCTGTTTTCGTTTTAAATAAATAAAGCTAAGCAAAATCTAAGACATTTTTGTTTTAGATGTCGGCGAGTGGAAGGTACTTTTTAAAAAGATAAGTAAACAGATATAGTTTTAAAAAAAACTTGTGTCAACTTGTTTCTTATTATTATATGATAAATGAACGAAATCTACTTCTTTGTTGAAAACTAAAATGCATATTTGGTAACAGAAAACTTCAAAAGTACTTTTCTTTACTTCAAAATCATACATAATCTAGACATGTTAGTTTCAGTTTCAAGTTACATGCAAAAAAACACTCTCTAAATTTTTTGCTCTGTTTTTGCCTAAATCAAAAACTTCTTCGTAACATGCATGTTTTATAAGTATTAAATATGAATGGCATTTAGCATGTAAACTAAGAACTGTTCTTCCGTAATTCCTGAGTAGAATTTAACTGTAATATTGTTATTTTCATTTTATATTTATCCATTTAAAAATATGGCATAAATATTAATGAATATAGTATGATTTCAGAATGAGTTGTATAAATATAAGGTTGACGCAAAATTTCTGTCATATATAATACCTAATTTTAATAACTTTTATACATGTAAAATTTTAATACCTGATATTTTACCTATCCGTTTAAGGCAAGCAGGTATAATAAAATTATCAGGTATTTAAATTTTACCGTATTGAAAATATTAAAATTAGGTATTACAACACGACAAAATTTTTGCATCAACATAATACTATATTCAAATTTATACAAATACTGATTTTATTTATTTTTAAATAATATTAATTTTTTATTGAATATGCTTATACTGAAACACGCGATAAGGCAATATGCATTATCGAAAGAAATCATTAATCAAATATATAATTACAAATCCTAATGCAAATTACACTTGCAAGCCAATTTAATAACAAAATATAATTTTTCAAAAAAATGCATTCTATTTATTTAGCTTTTAACATAATTCAGCACTTTTATATTAAAACAAGATATGTATACTATTTAATTGTTAATGGAGTATCATTATAACCCAGGATACAAATTTTTGAGAATCCTATGTATTTCGACCCCATTCACTAAAATTACTAATACATATCACATCCCTAGGGCTTATGTGTTCGCAAAATTACACTAAATCGAAAAAAGGTGCATATTATAGTGCGAAATATATCACTACTAGGGGGCTCAGCCCCCTACTCGATAACGCTCGCCAACCCCCCGTGCGTTGCGAAGTAATTAACATTGAGACCGCTACGCGGTCTCAGCTCGCTTTGCTCGCTCACCCCTTTTTATCTTTCAGCAATTCTAGCCGGAAAAAGTTCTACCATAAAACATTTGAACATATGAAATTGACAATTTTTTTTAATGTAAAAAAGTAATTCTCCGTTGAAATCAAAACTAAAAATGCATTTAGTTGGCGCTACCAATGGGCATATAAATCATTTAAATACTATGAAAAAAGGATCTTGGAAACATAATTAGTTTAAAACTTATTGCATGACAATTATTTTTAATATAAAAAAGTAATTCTCCGTTGAAAACATAACTAAAAATGCATTTAATTGGCGCTATCAATGGGCATATAAATCATTTAAATACTATGAAAAAAGGATCTGGGAAATATAATTAGTTTAAAACTTGTTGCACCTATAATATTGTACAGAACGGCTTAAATTCATTGCGAAAAAAAAACTACGTTTATTTTTTACTTCAATTTACAGCAACAGATGGCGGAAGGTGCAAAATAGACAGTTGATATATTTTTTTCCCGATTTTTTGAGTGAGTGAAATTTGTAAATGAATTCTAAATAAGAGTTAAAAATTCTTTTGAAATTAACGATATTACTCATAATTAAAATGAGGAATCATCTCAGACGCTTTGGATTACGTACATGTTATTTTATTTATAATAATTGCTAGTTTGAGTTTCATTCTATGGTTTCACTGCTCTCACACTGACCGCCATATTGGAGGCGGAGATGATCTAACACTATCTAGTCTGTTCATTGGTCTGGGTCTGAGCTCTGGAAACTATGGTTGTTGTCAAACTATAAGCTACAAATTCAGCCCTATTTCCGCGCCACGTAAGACAAATATATATACAGATTTGTTTAATATATATATATATATATATATATTTATTTATTTATTTAAATTCTTAATCTTTATAGAAATCTTAATGTTATATTTGTATACCAAATAATAATTTAATACTTCGAATTATATGCCTCAAGTTTATTTTATAAATATGTTTTAGTGTAACACGTCTCAATGCAGTAAATTATAAAATGAAACATATTGTAATTATTATTCTAGTTCTAGGTGTTATTTAATCCACTATACTTGTTCTTTATCTACATATAAGATAAACTGAAGATTACGGGAAACTTAGACTCTAGACTAATGCAATAATTCGTATAATAGATACAGTCTGTGTGCATTAAATTTTTTTAAATGTAAATATAAATTATTATTTTATAGAATTTAAGTCCAATAATATAAATTCTTCAGGCAGTCAATGTGTATTAGAAGAAATTTAATTTATAAATACCTTTAAAATAATAAATAATTTATAAAAATAAGTATAGTTTTATATAAATATATTAAATGTAATAATTATATAATAATTTAATCTACAAATATACTCCAACCTTATACTCCATCCTTTAAAACATTTTGTTTTTTAAACCACATTTGTTTAAAACTTGAAAACACAGTAATTAATAATATTCAAATTATATATAAAAAAATTAAGTTGGTAAACTATTGCTAATTCCCGGTGCATAGCAATTAGCCAATATAATGATGAACTCTACTTCATTGTTTTAGACATAATTCCATGTGCTAAATGCATGTAATGCAGATACTTAATGCATAACACATAAATACATTAAAAACGTTAAACTAATAATAATTTTAAAATAATCTCTCAATTGAACTTTTATAACGATCAAAAGGAATATTATTTTATTGTATCATCCTTTGTTTTATTAATTAGAAAATAAATTATACGTAAATAACAGATAAGCAGTGTTTTTAAAGGAAAATAAAATAACCTGTAAACGGCTCTATTTAACGGTCGTGAAATTTATGATTTTATTAATCTCATTACGCATTTAATGCTTTCATTATCTAAATATTTGATTAAAAAAAGAAATAGAGAAACATTCACGTGAAGCGCAATTTATTTTTACATGACGATAAATATCAATAAATAAATTGAGTAAAACTAGAGCTTAGTTATTTTATAGTGTATGACGATAATATTTGCAATAAAAGTAACTTCAGTTCTGATCATATGATAATAAAAACACCGTAAATTTTAAGAATTAAATATTTTGTTTCTAATTCGTATAGAGTTTCTCTTTTAACTGAAGTATTCCACGGTATCGACACAGAGTGGGACGCAATTGCCAAAATGTCGTAACACTGGCCAATATTAAAAAAAAAAAAAAAACATTTATTATTGAGAAAACTAAATGAACGTGTCCTATACTTTTCCAGAATTTATTGGGAAATGAACCCACTCAATACAATGAAAAATGTCTCAGACATTAAGTCAATAACAGGTTCAATAAGTACCGACTTGGTAGAAAACAAAGTTATGTAGTTGTCTTCTCACCACGATCTTTTGAATTCAATCGGTATGGCACTTGCATGTCTAAACTGTTATAAAATAGAATGCTCAAGTGTTACTAGATGTCCAGTGTTACTCATAAATTGTCCATCACTTGGTACGTTGCAATGCACTTTTTATATTTGTAAAATTTTAGAGATTTATTGACATATTTGTTTATTTGCTTTTCATTACCAATAATCATATATGGTTGTTTGACGATATGCGATACTAAAGTAGTTCCAGCATATAAGTTTGCAACATGCTTGATTAAAAGTTCACGATTCATGTGTTCTGACTAAAGTATTATAGGATGTTTTGGATTAAATGATAACGGAAAATTTTCTAATCTTCCTTCCCAAGAGAAACAAATCGTTTTCGTTAGTAAACAGATAGATGGTGTGTACTTGACTTTTCTTAGATAATTTATTTTGATATTTGATGCACTTCATCTATCTATATTATAAAGCACAAACGTGTCCGTGCGTAACGCTGAATCATTTTGCGAATGGCAACACTTGACGATGAAATTTCGGGTGTGCGATTTTTGCTACTGCATTTTTTAAAATTGCTAAACATTGTACATTTTAAATATTTGCACCGTTATATAGGGAAAAAAATCTACTTTTAAATGCAATTTATTCGAAAACTCTATCTGAATTGACTGATTTATAATACCTTTTAAAATAATTTTCAAGCATGATTTTTTTTTTCATTGCGTGCAAGCCCATTACAAAAGAATAATAAACAATTTGCACTTAATAGTTCATTATTTGTCTCCGGCTAATTTTCCATGGCGAAATTAAAACTTCACCAATAAATAAATAAAATATTAATAATATAATAAAAACGAATTCAACACATATACACTCATGTTTGTGAAAATTGCAACACCATGAAGGAATTCTCAGAAATTTATGAAATTTATTCCACATATTACTGATAGTGGTACAAATAAACGATCAAATTTACAAGACAAAAAACAAAAATAACGTCGGAAATTAGTACTTTGTGTGTCCGCCACACTGAGCAATGAGAGCCTGCGCACGTCGTGGCATTGAATCATACAGGCTCTGAATGTAATTCTGTTGAATGGCATCCCAGATGGCTTCAACCTGAAGCCAAAGTTCAGTCTTACTGTGTGCCCCACCAGCTGTACGAGCGAGTCGCCAACCAATGAAATTCCAGACATGCTCACTGGGAGCCATATCCGGGGAATAAGCAGGCCATGGGAGAAGCGAAACCTGTTGTGTACTGAAGAAGGCTTGTGCAGTCTGAGAAACATGTGCAGGGGCATTATCCTGCTGAAATACGGCTCCCGGAATCCGTCAAAGAAAGGAGAGGACATCTGGCTCCACAATTTTCCTTATGTAGCGATCATTGTTGAAGTTGCCCGCAATGTGCACTAGATGGGATCGACAATTATACCCAATAGCTCCCCACATCGTGATGTCAGGCGTTTGGGCGGTATGACGCTGGATAACACACTGTGGGAGTAGATGTTTCCCTCTGTAACGTCTGACGCGTACTCTTCCACGGTTGTACTCCATATTGTAGCGATATTCATCGGGAAAAGCAACTTGTTGCCACTGGACACACCACGCGCTCTGTTGCTGAACCCATTGAAGTCGGAGGCGTCTGTGATTCAGCGAGAGGGGAATCCTGCGTAGAGGAACCCTTGCACGCAGTTCATGCTGCAGCAGACGGCGACGAACTGTGGAGCTAGACAACAAAACACCTGTAGCTATGCTCCAACGTTGCGTGGACACACGAGAGGATGCTGTACGGTCCGTCACAGCCATGCGGATGATGTTTCTGTCAACCCGTGCCGTTGTGCTATTGCGTGCCCACTGCCAGGTTTTCGCCTTGTTTGATTCTTCTCTTTCCATTTCTTCCAAACACGCATCACTGTTGTGGCATTACACTGCGTGCGGGCTGTGATTTCTCGATACGAAAATCCACCTTCGCGCATACCGACGATGCGGCCTCGTATGAACTCCTTTAGTTGTTTGTATGGCTACTTCCGCTTTTGACGAGGTATATTGACCACCAATGAAACGTTTACCGCAAACAGAGGAAGATCAACGAAATTCAAGGCATCTTTATAGTCCTTTATATACCTGGAACAAGCGACTGATAAGTAGCCGGTTCTCGTTCCACGCATGCGCGATCACTTTGTAATTCTAATCATTTGCATGTCTTACCTCAATTTGCATTTCCTGTAAGATTGGTTCAATTTGCATAATTCCTTCATGGTGTTGAAATTTTCACAAACATGAGTGTATAATCGAACAATTTCACTTTTTACACCGTTGAACTGGGGAAAATATGTATTTTTTAATATAATTTGTTTAAAAACATATCTCATTTTACTAATTAGAAAGCTTAATATTTTTTAACTGAATGATAAAAAAACGCATTAAAAAGCTGTAATCCAAATCAAAATAGAAGAAAATGAAGAAAACTAACCTTTTTTCTTGAAAGAAATGAAGAAATAAATAAAAATAGGGATTAACGGAAGAAAAAATGAAGAAAGAAAGAGAAAAGTGAAAAAAGTGCTTTGATAAATAATTTTGTGTTCACCTAAAGAAAATGGCAGATGTTTATTTAAATAAATTTCAGTAAATTTGCCAGAGCAGACGATTTTTCAATTTCGTTTTTGTTGCCTGTCACCCTGACAACTGAAAAATGCAAAACGAAAACTTTTAACCATTTCCGTTTTTTTTTCGTTATGATCATATTTATTTATGTAATTTTTTGATACATTGTATCGAAGATTAAATTTCGCGGTACTTCTCCACTATCCATTCTCCATGAAAAAAACTATTCACCAACTTCCAATAAACAAATAGAATAATGTTGTCATTATACAATTTTAAATAGTTACAGATAGTAAAATTAATGCATTTTAAGATAAAAACGTCACATGAATAGGGTGCCTTTATATGAAAGTAACGATATTCCGGATACAACATTTGATTCGTTGGGATTAATTTGTAGAAAATGATACTTTGTAATAATTTAAGAATATAAAAGAAGAATAGTTTAATTAGATCATAAACAAACAGCGGATACTTTAACAGATAATATAAACAGATTTTTTTTTTTTAAATGTTGCATTTATGAATAAAATATAAACATTTTATTTCACAAATTTAATAAGATGCATATAAAAAAAAGTTAATGTGAGCAGTAAAAAACAATTTAATTCACATTTCATCAATATTACAAAAATGTTAAAGCTCATTGTGAAGTTAAAAAAGCGAATACACATGAAATTCGTTAATATAGTGATCACTATAACGCATACATAACATGACAAATAATGAATATAATTAAAACAAAACAAAGAAAACATCACTGGAAGCAGCGATCTCGCAGTATTGGGAATACCAAAAAATATATGAAATTCGTTAATGTCGCGATCACTATATCGCATGAATAAACGCTTAGTACAAAAAAAAAATAAATAAATAAATAACTGGATGAATGGATAACTATACCGCATGTATGAGTGCTTAACACACAAGAAAAGCAAACAAATAACAACAAAAAATAATCACTAAATGCAGCAACCTTGACAAATAAAAAAAAGAAAAATCTATTAGAAATGATTTTAAAAAATGGTTTTCACCTATGTCTTATAACCCGGGAAACCCGGGCTCGATTCCCTAGTATTATTAATGTTCGGAAACGTCTGTGTCTGTACCGGATAAAAACTGCGAGCGCATCGAGCAGCGAAACAGTTCTGATGTCAAAAAATTCGAGCCTTCTGGAAATTCAGTTTCGAAGAAGTCAGCCCTTAATTAAGAAAGTTATTAATTAAGAAAGTCTCGAAAATTAAGCGCAAAGGGTATTTTTTTACGGATACAAATAAATAACTTTACTCCTGCTTACATTCGTACTTCAATGCGAGACTAGCTATGCTCGCAACCGACCAATCAGCTTCCGTCTTCGACCTGCACCCCATATTTTTTCGCTTCAGTTGCAGTAAAAACAGCGTACTGCGTGTTTTCCGGCTTTTTGGAAAATCGCAGAAATTGTCCCAACCACTCGAAAATTTGCAAACAAACGTAAAAGAAAATCGCGATATCAGAATGGTAAAATTCGTAAAATTCGACAAATTAGAAGAGAAGATATGAATTAATAAAATTTTAATTTCAGGTCGAAAAAATATCAGTTTTAATTTCAGTACTCCAGCAGGTGTCTAATGGAGATGAAACATCTGCTGAATAAATAATAATAATAATAAAAACCTTTCTTTATTGTCGAAGCATTCCAGATCTATCAAGTCTTTTCGAAATATTACATTTATCGATTTGAAAATTATACGAAAATTATACATCAATCCGTATATTTTCACGAAGATTCTAAATATGTAACTTTCGTATTTCTCCGTTAATTACAACGGAAATTATAATATATTTCATATTTAATTGGATGCTTTGAAAATAATTTATTCAAAAATGTTTTTAAGGCATTATTTCTCGGCCAGACACGGCCTTATTTTTGGAGATAAAATAGTTCCTTTTTAAGGGAACTCCGATTTTTATAAGCTATATAACATTTTTAAAAATAGTGGAATTTTGGATCTGAAAAGTCTGCAACAGATTCAAAGATTTTCGATTTCGGCCCATAATTTTTATTTTTGAAAAATTCCGATTTTTCTATTACAAAAAAAAAATAAAAATAAAAAGCTAAGGATTTTGCTATTTCTTTTCAAATTATCTTGGGTCGTATGAGTCCGATCGCGATGCGGTTTGGCTCATTCGACTCGACATCAATAGAACTTACCATTTTTAATTCCACGTTTTACCACCAGGAGTCGTTTTCCTATTTATGGTTCGATGGGCCTGATCACGACGAGATATGGCTCACTCGACTCCACATCAACAGCCTCAAATATTTCAGTTATGTTCGTATAGGACAGATTGCGCCCCCTGTCCGTGGAAAGAGGTACTAAAGGATTTTGCAGTTAAATCGGGTTCTATGGGTATCATCACTACGCGGTTTGGTTCATTCGACTCGACATGGGCAGGACTTATCGATTTTAGTTCCAAGTTTCACCACCAGGGGCGCTTTCCTATCTCGGGTTCTACGGGTCCGATCACGACGGGGTTTGGTACATTTGACTGGAATTCGATATATTTACAGATTTCGGTTATGTTCGTATAGGACAGATTGCGCCCTTTGGCGGCTGAAGGTGGAACTAATGGATTTTGTAACGCGTGCGCAGCACGCCTGCAATCCGAGACCTCAGGTAGCGGGGACCCGGACCGAAGGTTCACTCGTTGAGAGGAGTATAGTATCCGATTTGGAAAATTAGGTTTTTTACTTTGTCGAAGTAAGCGGGGACCCGAGCCGTAAGTTTGTTCGGGTCGAGGTTGAATACAAATCGAGAATTGAATTAGATTCGAGACCCCGATGTAAATTAGGGGCCCGCTAGCGGGCGAAGCCAGCTAGTTCTTCACGAAAGTATTTTGAAATTAAACAGATTATGTTTTTTTTTGGTTTTACTCTCAAATGTAAGTAGTGCCGAAAAAGGGGAATGCATTGGTGCTATCACAGTTTTAATGAAACATTGGTAATAGGGCAAAATATTAATAATCTTTTAAAGCAAAGAATAAACGAAAAAATCATCTAAATTACTTTCTATACGGGCAAGGAAATTAAAATTTGATAAAATTTTTGTCGCGCTTGGAATGGAATACCAATACCTTTAAGTGTCATTTCATCTTTTCGCAAGTGAAATGGATCTCGATAGAGCAAACTTGAGCCTTTCCTCTGTAAGTTACAATCTGACAGATATATAAAATCAATACAACGCGAAGCGATATATGCGGGGTTTTCTTTGACAGAATATGTCTCCATTTTTTCATAAGAAGTACTTTAATTATTTGAGATGTTCTATTAATGTTAAATGTCACTAAATGTACATTATATCTACTATATTGTGGCCATCAAAAAACTTTCTTCCACTTAAATTAAAATCAAATAAAAGATTTAAACAGTGAAAGAAACTGCATCGATTTATAAAATAGGTTTTTTACACAATGTATTTCTATATTCAGGATGTTAAGTGTGATGTTTCCTTGAATTCTCTCTACTTAAACTGGTGATATAAGCATCGCAATTTTTCCAGCAAATAGTCGATTTTTGACCCCCAGCCTGCGATGTTCACAGCCAAAATTGAATAGCAATCGATTTCTTTCCTGGGGAATCAAAAGGTGCAATTTCGTTGAATTATGTGAACATAAACTGGGGATATAATCATCATATAAATCAAACAATGCTTCTTGTTAAGCATCCGATCTTGAGGGATTTTTCCCAAAAAATAATCAACAGCATTCCTAACAAGGATAGAGCATCATATGGATTTTAATCCTATTCTACGTAGCAATTTGTGCGTTAAATTGCCCAAAATATTTGTCTCACACAACAGACAGACACATAGACTTACTGACAGACATTTTTTGAAAACTATCCTGTCATGTTCAGAACCTTCTAAAACGTATAAATCTGTCAAAAAACTGATGTTCGAAATTTGCATGAATCCAATAATTTCTACTTATCTATATAGAAGAAAGATTATTACTTTTTTTTTTTCATGGGGAGAGTTCAGTTTATAAATTACTGCATTAAAATTTTATTTCTTGATAATACGTTAATTTGCAAAATTACTTTAATCAGTAAAGTAAATGTATTACTAATAATGCAAAATTTTCATTTAAAAATGTCTAATTGTCTTATATTTATTTTACTCATTTCTTCAAAAATAATAGAAATTTGGTATAAACTTAAAAACAAAATTATACTTTAGTAAGAAATAAATATAAAATATATTTCAAATCGAAGTATTTGTATATCTGAATGTGGAACTTATTGTTCTGTCGTAAGATTTATTATTATTATTTTTTTTTTTTATTCAGACGAACAAACATTTAGCTGGTGAGCAGTTTATATCAGAATTGACAATTCCAGTTTTATGGAAGAAGATGTCAGGCTTCAAAGAACCACTGTTATTTTGAACTGACTTTAAACGGAGACAATCGAACAAAGGGGGCGATTTTCTTTCATAATGTAAATTCAATGAAAAATTTGTGACTATAAAGAAAATTTCGATGCGCTTTTTGTGGCATTCTCCTGTGCTTTTCAATATAAGTAGAAAATTCAGATAATAAACAGTAGTCGAAAGCATCGAACTTCCTTGAATGCGTAGTCCGATTATGCCTCAGATATGATTATATATATTTAGAAAAATCTCTTTTTTTTAATCAATGTTATATGTAAGGAACTTAACTAGAGATTCCACAGAAATCAATTATCGGCTTTCTTCATCATATGATTAGTAACATAAAGTAGTTTACTAGTAGTTGACAAGGGGATAATTGTTCCTGTATGGAGATTTTTTAAGCGCAAAGAGGATTAGGCGCTGGATGCGATGATAAATAAAAATGTTAATAGAATGAGGGTTGAGAAAGGAATGTGCGAGGGGAGAACATATCCACCGACGCACATAAACAATGACGAAACTAGGGGACATGACTGAACTATTTATCATCCAGCGATGAGATCAGATACTTAATTGCTCTCGAAACTATAGTCGTGTTCTTTACTCATGATAAGGATTAAAAAGAATACATTGCAAGTTATTAATACTGTTTCTCGTGTTTGTACACTGTAAAAAATGGGGAGTATAATTACGCTTAATTTGGGTTTATGAAATGCCAAATAAGGTTTAAATATGCACTAATTTTGGTGTCAACACTGAATTAAGTGTTATAATACACTTAAAATAGTTTATCTGTACTCTTTAAAAAAAAATCGGTGATATCACACACCAAGAATGACAATTTGAAATTAATTCCGGAAACCAAAACTCCAATATAGGTGTACATTTTTATCTCGCAATCCAGCTCTGTGGTGTTGAAATATACGATGACGTCAGAGTGTTGCGTCAGCAGACGACAACAGAGCAGAGAACGGAATGAACCATTTTGATTTCATTATGAAGTGCTGTTAATAACATAAGGTAAGCCTAGTAATTATTCCTTATATATTTAATAGATAATACTAAATAGTGTTTGTATAGTTAGATGAGGGAAATTAACTAAACAAAGCATGAGAATTTTTACTTTGTTAGTTGTTTTTGCTTAATAATCCTCTTCACGCACTTGACAACACTCGATCGCTAATGTTAATTCTATATTCTATAGGCATTATTTTTCTAATATCTCGTTTGTATTTGAATAGTTTTAAATGTTTTTTTTTTTTTTGTTTTTTTTTACATTGGGTAGCAGAGATTAATCTCTATTTCCGCCGTTGATTACGTTTTCGATTTTCTTTGCGGATTTTTTTTAGGAAGATGCTTTTACTTTCGAAACCGGTTCCGAAAATGAAAGTATCTTCGTAGAAAAAAATCGAAAAAGTAATCAACGGCGGAAATAGAGATTGATCTCTGCTATCCAGTGCAAAAAAAAAAAATAAAATAAATAAAATAAAATAAAATAAAATCATTTAAAAATATTTAAATGCAAACGAGATATTAGAAAAATAATGCCCTATAGAATTAACATTAGCCCTTAATAAAAAATTATCATATTTTAGAACATAATATTTAGTTCCTGTTTTAATTTTAAAGCAAAATACTTGTGGATTGCATTAAAAGAACATTTAAATCATATTTTAAAGGGGAAAAAATCAGTAGTGTATGTTGTATCTGAATAATAACGTTTAGAAATCATTGTTTATGTGAAAAAAAAACAGTATTTATTGTTAAATATCTAAGCAGTCCATAGTGATTTGAATTTTCATAATTTTTCCTCTGTACTGTGAGGAGTTTTGAAATCTTGTATGCAGCATAATTAAAAGTAAGCTTATTCCCTGGACTACACTCTCTTTGTGTTTGGCTTTTCTAGAAATTCGTATTAACATTTGTTAAACATTTGCTCAAAAGCAAACTTTTGTGATTATAAAAATATAATTTGCTGCTTCCGTAGAAGATTTTTAGCTTTTGGAAATCTACTTTTATTTATTTTATAATTCTGCAATAGTTGTGATATAATTAATATAATCCTAATAACAGTATTTTTTACAAATCTTCTAGATTAAAAAAAAAATGACCCCCCCCCCACACCCCCTTAGGAAAGATTCTCAGGTCACCAAATGAAACTGTTCAAAAATCGAACTTTGTTTTGGGATCCTTTTACATTTTTTAACATTTTTACAAATACTAAATTGTAATATGTATAAAAACTGCAAATAAGTGTTTTAAAAACAATAACTTTAAAATGCAAAGTACATCCTTGATTTTGTCAATTTTTTTTATCGTATACAAATACAACTTTAAAATCCTTAAGGGTAGGGAATTTTAATAAAATAATTAAAGGTTGCAACTCTTTATGAAACGGGTGAACCGCAAGCTTTTTATTTATTGTTGACATCATCACTTATTATTTCACCAGTATAATTATACACTAGTTTACACTGGAAATTTTTATTCTCCAGCCTTTTCTTTTCTTAGTATACAATGATGTTATCAACAATTTAATAAAAAACATAGTGCCTAGAATATGAATATACACTAATTTATCTTTCTGCATAATACTTTGATTAAAGGTTGCAACTCTTTATGAAACGGGTGAACCGCAAGCTTTTTATTTATTGTTGACATCATCACTTATTATTTCACCAGTATAATTATACACTAGTTTACACTGGAAATTTTTATTCTCCAGCCTTTTCTTTTCTTAATATACAATGATGTTATCAACAATTTAATAAAAAACATAGTGCCTAGAATATGAATATACACTAATTTATCTTTCTGCATAATACTTTGATCATCTATATATATATGTGTGTGTGTTTTTGTGCGTGCATGTGTCAGAGAGAGAGAGAGAAAAAAAATATGAGCCTCCGCTACATTTTCTTGAGACCCCCCCCCCCCCTATTATTCACATCTAGCTACAGCCCTAATTTTTAAATATTAGAAACTTTACTTATTTTTTCTTGATTTATGCTCTTGTATATGGTATTATTCTAAAATTTGATTTAGTTTATATTTTATCATTTTTAGCATGGAAAAAGATATTTTGGTATCCTATAATTCAAGATGTAAATTGTTTAATTTACCAGCATCATTGGATGAATTTGAAAATGTAAGATATTTAAATTTTGCAATGTTTTTTGTAAAGAAATTAATGTTTACTATTTTCTAAACAATATTGATGTTTAATGCTACTTTATTAAATGGTACTTGTGTACTAACGCCACCGCAGCAGAAGTTGCGCTAATGTGCCAATAAAGAACAATCTTGTTGTTTGCACGCGCACACAGTTATCTTTTGGATTCCTTGTTGTTTGCTGATTTTTGACGCCATTTTTTAGTGCTATGAAAGATTGGCGGCACTTAAAAACCGCCAAATCTGTACCTACGGTGGTGTTAATACGTAAGTAAATATTAAATTTTAACTTTCTTCTTTATTGTTTCATTTTCCCCAAAATTTATCAACTTTGAACTTTAAAAGTTAAATCTAAAGCTCTATTAAAGCTGTTTTCAAGTTCACTGTGCAACAAATTCAAAATTTTCTGACACAATGACGGGCTAATTTTTAAATGTAAAGATACAAACAGTGTTGAATTCAGGAGGTGACCCAGGGTGGACAATAATAAACGTTGTATGTGTCACATGTTAAAAAATATACACAATCTTTATATAAATATGTATTATTTTATGTATACTAGATGGAACCCGTCAAAACCTGACAGAAACAAATTACTATAACAATATGAGTAAAATAAGCTTCTTTATTATTTAATAGGGGGATAGTATGAAAAAGTGTTTCATAAATTTTATTTTAGAAGTTCTTCCCCTAGTGAAACACAGTACTATTTTCGATGCAAACTCCAAACAGACAATCTGTAAACAACTGTGTAATGCAAATCATTTCGAAATTGCAGTTATATTCAGTACTGCAAGAAATAAATTTTCAAGGACTTATGATCATGCAAATAGTATATTCCTTTGTCCATATCATATTCAGTAAATAAACGAACGTAGTATAAATAAAGTACATTACCCTGTGATAATACAACCGAGTGAGCTCCTATGCGCATTCTGCATTGCATCTGCTCAAAGGCACCATGGAAATTTTATGTTAAGGCGGTATTAAAAAAATATTTTTCCACGCTCAGCAACTCAAAATTTTGAGACACATTTTCAGACTCATTTTTAAAAGTAAAAACATGAAACTTGGCGGTGTGATTTATGAAGAGATTTATAAGGGACCTATGTTTTTATTTTTCGTTCAATTAATTAGAAATTGAATTACGAACATTTATTTTCACAGTATAATTTTTTTTGTTTTCAGCGCTATCGCTTTGGGAAATTTTGTTCAAAATGTCCACTTTGACAGCATTTTTTGAAATATATTCTGCCTTTATCAAAACATTGAGACAATACAGACATTATAAAAGTTTCTGAATAAGAGAACCTGCCAATTGGAGGCATTTTAGAGCAAAATTGAATTTAAAAATGTGTATCAAAATAAGCAGTTTGGATTTGAATACTCTTAAATTTTTTTTTTTTAATATTTAAAAGAATGTTTTAAAATGTCCTCTTTAATCATTGTTCGTTTCAAATCCATATCTTCTAAAACACATCCATTGTTGTAAACTAATCAATTTTTATGCAAAGATGGAGAAATTTTCGCTATTGCCAAACTATGGGATTTAAAGCTAAAAATAATGATCGTGACGTCAAATGCGTTACACGTGCTTGTTATTTCATCAAATGATTTTTAATTGGATGTTAATGATTTTTTAATGATGTTTTACTGATTTATTAGTTACTTCATTAACCAAAATAAAAATTACGTCTTCGACATCATGATATTTAAACAGAAAAAGCATTGAAAATATGTTGCAATGTGTAGTTACGTACAATAAATCACTTTCAACTGACATCACAAATATTTATCCAACAGTCGAGAGGGATAATTAAAAAAAATAATGTAAATAAATAAATATCAAAGATTATTTTGGTTTCTTTTTTCTTTAATGTATTGTAAATTTTATTGTTTAAACTTGCTGAGAAATGATACTTTAATGAATGGGGCTTTCCTAATTTCTTTTTCTTTCGTTTCTTTTGCTTACTTTTTTTTTTGAGATTCAAATGGCAACATTCTTTCATTTGTTTATTGGATGCTACAGTTTGGCAAATAATTTGGCGATAATTTTTTTTTTTTTTTACGGAAATTGGTTGACTGGATAATATAGAAGTACCAGAATATTTTTCTGCATTTTATAGTTATATTAATAAAAATACATTTTTAAGATTTGCTGAATCACTTATTTGTTTACTTTTTCATGCATTACATTACTGAAGATTGTCCTGTTATTCTTTTAAATATCCTCTACTTACATAAAAAAAATAGCATGTGTTTTCTATGGTGTTTCTCATAAACATTGTAAAATTAAGATTATTAGATTTTATTCAACTTCAACTGTCATAACTGCTGATGAAGCAGTTATTTTTGGCGATTTTTCTGTTACCTGTAAAATGGTTGTTTTTGGTATAGCCGTAAATAAGAAAAAAATTTCCAATCGATCAAATAATTGTATTTCATTAATCATTATATTTTCTGATTTTTAAGCTAAGAAAGAAACAATAATCATGGATTTAATTAATTTTTCAATTTTTAATCATTAATTTCAGTACACCCAAACAATTTTGATTAAATCGGTACAGATGTCACTGCACAGGGTTTTCTTTTTGGCACCATAAATGGCGATTTTTGCTGTGTATAGCAACCTGTTTTTTTATAATAAAAATGAATATATGTGTAAATAAATCAAATAATATAAAAATAATAAATTCAATTAAATGCGTGTGTGTAATAAAAGATTGGGAAAATTGGGTTTTTTTGCCAAAATGGCGCAAAGAAAAATTGCACAAATCCCGGTGCGTCTGCGACATCTGTTCCATTAAATCATGTAAGGGTAGTTTTTATTTAATAAATAATGAATTTTGTAAGAAGCCTATGGCTATGTTAGTAAAATGGATTTTGAGAATGGGCTTGCTTTATTAAATGAGTTTTTATGAAATAGGCCTCCAATTTTGTCAGGATCAACTCCTGGTATGGTTACTGAATTTATACAAGATGTACTTGAAACTTATGCATTCTTATTTGATGTTTCAGGAGGTTTATGCTAGATTTTGTATTGATCGGACAGTATCCATTATTATACAGTTTTTTAATGAAGTTTGGCAGGAGTACATTGATGTACAAAAAGATGAAAACATTCTTCCAGGTAAGAAATATAGAATTGTGTTAGATACACCCAAAGTATTATATATTGAAAATTCAGTTCCTGACTGTGCTGAATCGAAATCATCATCCCATATAGCTGAACCATTTTTCACTGATGAGATAAAAGCTTCTGGTTCCTGTGAATCATCAGAACCAGATCTATTTGCTGCAGCAACTCCACAGTCATCTTTTCCCCTAGATAATTTCACAATACCGGCTAAAGACTTTTCAAGTCGCCTAAGACAAGCTTTGCAAGATGAGGTACCCTTACCTAGGGTTTTGCGGTCAGAATTAATACATACCATATGTTCATCTGTTGTGAAACATTCAAAATATCCGACATCAGTTATGGTGACCGACATGGCAAGAGCCATTGTTTCTAAATACCCATATTTAAAAGAGTCCATTGGAACTGGATATGGTGGATGGCGACAGGCTATTCGAGATAAATTGAAAAATATGCGTAGATTTGATCAAAGCGAGGAAGTAAAGCAGAAGAAAATAACCAATAAGTTCCATAACAAAGGAGAAAAAGCGAATGAAAAGAAAGAAATACCACAGTTTAAAAAACAACTCATGGTTATTAATGAACAGGCTAGTGCTTCATCTGAGTTAAATGAAACATTTGACATTAGAAGAGATGAAATTGTCAATCAATATATGAAAGTTGCTGATTTAAAAATTAAATATCCAAACTTATTTAATAAACAGCACTTTGCTGATGAATTTTTCCGAATAACAGGGAAATCTAACATTTTTCAGTGTATTCCAAAATTTCTCAGTTTATATAATAAGCAGCTCTATAATTTATTATTGGCACGAAAAAGCCTTCCTTCATGGGTTGAAACTCTGAAATGTCTCCAAGAGCAAGCTGACACAGCAATAGCTAAAGATGAATTTCTGCTGATCTCATTACCTGTGCATTTTTCTGAAGACCAGCTATTTTTAACATACACGGTAAGGGATAAATTACAAATACTGTTATTAATTTATTTGATTATCTGCAAAAATAAGGTGTCTTTGGAGAAGAAAGGTTTAACATAAGAGTAAGAGTTTCCCCCTTCCCCTCCTCGAGGGATGTTGTGCCTAATGTTTACATAAGATAGTTAGGTAATATTTTATATGCAATGTTGCTTTCACATTTACAAAATGACAGCATTTTTTTATACAATTTTTATCGCTCTTATTAAATGTTTAAAGTTTTTATAACATGCTATTTAATTTATTTACAGTGTTAGTGACCGTACAAGACAATAACATGTTTTGGTACTTTTCCATTATACTGACACCATGCCAAAATGTATGTTAATGCATAATGTATATATTAAATGTATGCTTGGCGACAATGGTATCCGTATAATGGAAAAGTAACCATATTTTTCTTGCCCACTTTTATTTTCTGTGCATCTATATTAGAAACATTTCTTTGATATTAAATTAAAATGTCTTGGTTTGTAACATTATTTTTCTTTTTTATGAAATGTGTGAAAAGTATGTATTTTATTTGCATGTGTTAGAAATGAATTTAATGTGGTTGAAAATGATAGGAATATTATTTAGCAGTGTGCCACCTGTTATTGACTTACATAAAAAGTATTGTTATTACATACATGTAAATGTTTAAAATGTCTTCCATTGCCCTTAAATTTTCAGGAAAAGATTTCTAAGATTCCTGCCTAATATGTTAGAAAAATCCTAGTTTTAGCTCTGCATTTAATCAAAGACATTCTTATAAAAATGATTTTCATCATGATTTAAATTTCAGTTTAAATAATATTTAATAGAGCCTCCGTACAAAGCCCTGTGGGTCGGTTTTGGGTTGGGAGATGGGGGTGAAGGCTGATTGTGCAAAATGTTGGGGATTTTCAACATTACAATTGAATAATAGGTAAAATGTAGCACTATAATAAATACGGCAATGTTTTCACATTTTATAAATAAATTATACGCCTCAATTAATATTTCACAGGTTTCTATGAAAGGAGACTGCAAATATCAGCTTTAACTATTGTTGCTCATGTGTTTATAAATTACTTTCATATGCTAAAAAAATGAGTCACTTGTCTCTAAGATTGATTAGAAGCTATAACTTTTAGATTTCACCTAGTATTAGAAAAATATTTATCTATCAAATCTTACATTTAAATTAAACAACCCTGATAATGTAGTCTGTTCCCTTATGTCACAATCTCATTAAAGATTTGAATTGCTTGATAAAGAATCAAACTAAAGATCTCATCAAAATGATAAATATTTGCTTGTACAAACCTTTTTTGTTGTTGTTGATGTTGCCCATATTTATGTAATTTACAATAGACTGCCAAAATAAAGCATTTATAGTCAGTTACAACAGATGAAAGAGAAAAAATACATTCTTTATTTTACATATCAGAATCTGCTAAATCTCTTTAACTGTTTGTTAAAGGATTACTAAACTTGTAGTATCAATAAATATTTCTTTATAATTTTTCTTCCTGCATGCCATACTTTCTAAGTTGGTTTGTTTTCTGCACGTTACTCTTTGTATAAGTGAAATATAGCTAAAATCTATGTGGTAAATGTTTTGTCTATAAAACGATAAATCTTGTCTTAATCTTTCTTCTACATTATCAGTTATCAAGTTTTATAATAGCATGCTTGGATGATCAAGGGTCGATCCAGGAAAATTTTGGGGTCTATTTAGAGCCCGTTCACAAAAATTTTATTTAACAAAACATTCTCCTTCACAAAATTCATTTTAAAAAAATAAACACTTTCACAAATTTCTATTCCATAAAAACATACTCTTCATTGATTATTTTTATTTCGTTATGTTTTAAAATTTGTAATTTGCCAACAAAACAAGTTCACTGAAAAGTAAAACTTTAACAGAAGGACTTAAAGAAGTAATTATTATTAAATGCTTCGTTTGAATTTGAGTTAGCTAAATTTCATCCTTTGTTACAAAATGTTATTTTTCACAAAAATATGATAAATTTCACAATGATAACTTATTTTTCACAAAATGGGCCCCAAGAAAAAAAAAAAAAACTGCATCGATCGCATGATGAGGTTTATGCTATATTTAAAGAAAAAAATTAAAATTGTATTTGTCATGCAGTGAAATCGAGTAGCACTGATTTTAATTTTAATTTCTCTTATAGGCAACTACTTCTATTGATGACATTAAGAAAGCAGGTTATTCATCGCCTCATGTAGGAATCATTGGGTTTGAGACTAAACAAGAAAAATACTATGTGCTAGCTGAGCATGAAATTATTCTCCACTGCAATTCATTATCGGAAGCAGTCACCAATCTGATAGCATCATACTTTATATTTAATTTCGAGTATCCAAAACGTTGCAGTTTTTCCTCTTATCGATCACATTTGAGTAGAAAACATACATATTATACGCACACTGATAAAAGTAAAAATAATTTGAATAATTGCGATGAAGAATTTTTAAGTCACATTAATTGTAGTAAAGATCCGTTAATGGACTTTAAATCAATAAATGTAGAAGATGATATAGGTGCAACTGAAGAAAATTTTGATTCAAAAATGAAACGACATGTTAGTTTATTATTATTAAAAGCTCAGGAAAAACACATGCTACCTCTGTCCACAACCCAAAAAATCTTGCAGGATTTTAATTCTTTGTTGGAAATGCAGAGTGATTATTTAATTAACAAAATTAAAAATGAAACTTCTAATTTAAGTATAAGTAATGAGAGTTTTCTAAAGATTAATGAAATTTTGAAACAAAATTGTATTTTTGCGAGCATTGATTCATTATCTAATAATTATAGGAGAATGAAGTACTATGAAACAAACATGCAAATGGTTCTTCCTGTTGAGTATATTTTAGGAAATAATAGTTTCAACAAGTCGTGTTGTTTTCATTATGTGTCTATATTAAAAACTTTGAAATTTTTGTTGATGCAAGATGATGTATTTACACAAGTTGTGAACCCTAAGTGTGACAAAGCCAAAAATCTTATAACAAATTTTGATGATGGTAAATTCTGTAAAACTCATCCCCTGTTTTCTACCAACTTCCATTCCTTAAAATTAAATCTGTTTTGTGATGAATTTGAGATTTGTAACCCATTAGGTGTTCATAGAAAAACTCACAAATTACTGGCATTTTACTATGTTCTAGGAAATGTATATCCACAGTATAGATCTTCAACTGATATAATTCAATTAGTTATTATTTGTAAAAGTACAGATGTGAAATATTTTGGTATTGGTAAAATTGTTGAACCCTTAGTTAAGGATTTGAATATTCTTGCAACTGATGGAATTTCTGTGAGAGGTGAAACTTTTGTTGGCTGTCTGTCTTTTATTAGTGGTGACAATTTAGGAAGCAATATGATTGGTGGTTTTGTGGAATCATTCTCTAATAAAGTAAACTGTTATTGCAGAACATGCTTGTGTAATAAGGCTGAGATACAAAACACATATACTGATGATCATATTACATTGAGGACTCCTGAAAACTATAAACAACATGTAACAGAGTTGCTTGCTGATGACACAAAGTTAATTCAGTATGGAATAAAAAACAATTCTCCATTTAATTCAGAATTTTTTCATGTTACACGTGGTCTCCCTCCTGATATTGCCCATGATTTGCTAGAAGGAGTTGTCCCATATGAAACAGGTTTAGTTTTAGAAGCTTTACACACACACAAAGTAATTTCTATTGATTATATAAATAAACAAATTGAAATGTGGCCTTATGGACCTTTAGATTCTATTGATAAACCATCTTTAATAAATAAAAAATGTAAAATAAATCAGACAGCTGCTCGAATGTGGACACTTGTCAGATTACTCCCGTTAATGTGTGCTGCTGTCATTCCTGAAGACAATTCATATTGGAAATTGTTTATAGATTTAAAGGGTATTGTTGAACTTATTTTTGCCCCTGTTCTCACAGTAGACCATATTGCTTATTTAAAAATTAGAATTGATGACCACCTACATTTTTTTAGAGAACTTTTTCCTGATAAAATGATGATACCAAAGCAGCACTTTCTTATTCATTACCCTTCTCACATGTTAAATTTTGGGCCTCTCCGTCACTGTTGGACATTGAGATTTGAAGCGAAGCATTATTATTTTAAGAGACTTGCTGCAATAGGAAAAAATTTTTAAAATATAACTCTCACATTAGCAAATCGCCATCAATTACGTCAAGCATATTATGCTTGTAATTCAAATGGATACCTTCAGCATAATAAATCGGTTGGGATTACCAAACCACTTGAATTAAGTTCTATACAACCAGAAGCTGCTCAGGTTATTGTGAAAGACAAAGGATTCACTAGGGAACTATATTCTGTTTCACACTTTACTATTAACTTTTTAAAATATGTTAGTGGTTTATTTATTGTTAGGAAATTAGTTGAAGAAGAACCAATTTTTTCAAAAATTTTGCTCATTATAACAGATAGTGATAAAGTTTTTTTTCTTTTAGAAGATTATGAGTGTGTTTTCAATGATCATTTTGGTGCATATAAAATTTAAAAAATGTCTAATAAGGACTGTTCAAGATTTTTTTTTATGGATGCAAGTCTCTTGCAATTTAGATATCCATTTTCCAGCTACTACAAAAATGGAAACTGGTACATTGTCTTAAAACATATTTTGGTAACATTAAATGATGTTTCATACATGGAATGTAATACTTAAGATTTTTTTTTGTTACATATAAAAATTGTATAATATTGTGTGTAATATATCTTAAGTGGGCAATTTGAACAGTACAAATCCAAAATGACAATTAAAAAATTGTGTAAGCCTGTTTTGGGTTTAACTGTAATACTATTTTGGTTAATATCAATATATTTAACCATGAAATGTGTTTTGATAATGTTAAGTAATAATTATATGCTGTTTGTGTGGTTTGGTACACTGCAATATGCAATTTTTTTTTATGATTAGCTAAAACCGTTCTTTACTTTTAACCTTGACTTATGCTTTTTTATGTGCTTATAAAAATCATTTTTTTATTGTGAAATTGCAAATATACTGATATGACCAAAGGCTTACTGTCAGAACTTTGCCCACCTAAGATATGAGTAAGTAAATGTCTTCAGAGAAAATTCTGTAATTTTTTTTGCTAACTTTATGAGAAAAGTATGTGTCTAACCCATTGGTCTGCAAGCTGTTAAGAATTATTATAAGCATTGCTTGCCTGTTCAAATTAAGTTAGGTTATTTTGTTTATTAATGCATTCAAATTTCTTTAAGATATTTTGAATTTAACTTTTTTTCTTTCTTCACTGTATTTCATTCGTTCTTACTTAGTTATTAGTCTCTGATTATTTTCATATAATACTTTTAGTATTGACAAATGTGTATTATACTTTCCAATTCAGTATTAGTTAAATAAATATCATAAAAGTTATTTTGTTCTTAATTCTTACTATTAAAATTTTGAATAAATTCTGCATACATGGTTACCTGATTATTCTATTGACCAACTAAGTTATAACCAGAAATGTAAGATGTGTTGGGATGCCATAGTTAAATATCACTAACAAGTAATACTTGTAATTAAATACAATTAATTTAAGCTTCTTAAGAGTGATATTTTAAAATTAATTTTTATTTAAAGTGAGTAACATTTTCCTTGGGGTATTTCTTAAGAAATTTATTCAAAACGCAAAACATTCATTACTAGGATAATAAAATATTAGGTGTTAATAAGAGTGGGGGATGGCCATAACTTCTACAATGCTATATTGAAAATCGATTAAACCCTTTCACTACTAAAAATAAGTGCAAATAGTTTCATGTGGCTTCATTGTTAAATACGTAAGTATTTTGACATGAAAAAATACAAAGTCTAACAAAATTTCCTGACTAAGTTTATTTTAACATTTATGTAATCACAACATTTATATTGTTAAATTTCTATATGGAATTCTTTTTAATTATAACTGTAATTGAATAAGGTTTTATTAATGGTGGCAACAAAGTTGCTATCATAATTGTTGTAATTAAACACCCGATAAATCTTGCAGCACCAAATTATTTTTTATAGCTAAGCTCTTTTCAAGTCTTTGACCGGAAATATGTCGTCCCAAATTATCCTAAGAGAAAAGGTGATTGAAAGGTTATGGATATTTACGTAAAGCTACCGGCATTTTTACTGGATTTTTCTTCTTTTGATTAAAATATAACATATTTTGAAACATCAGTAAACTTTTATAATTAAAATTAAAAAAAATTATATTGAGGATTTCAATTACAGATTTGCGAATTGACTTTTAAATATCCTTTTCTGAATCAAAGAGAAAAAGATCTCTAAATTTTCTGTAAACTGTTATACATTTATATAAAACTTAGACATATTTTTCTCTTTGATTCAGAAAAGGATATTTCAAAATTAATTCGCAAATTTGTAATTGAAATCCTCAATATATTTTTTTAAATTTTAATTATAAAAGTTGTTTCAAAATATGTTATCTTTTAATTAAGAGGGGAAAAATCCAGTAAAAATGCCTGTAGCTTTACATAAATATCCATAACCTTTCAATCACTTTTCCTCGTAGGATAATTTGGGACGACAGATTTTGAACACCAAATTTGGTGTGATGCTGCATCGAAGTGGCATATCCTGAATTAGTTAGTAGGACACCCAATTTGGTGTTAAAGCACACCAAATTGATGATGGTGTTTTATTACACCACTTTTGGTGGCAACTTTGTTGCCACCAAAAGTGGTGTTTCTTTACACTAATTAATTTTTGGTGTTTCATTACACCAATTTACAAGGGGTGTTTCTTTACACCGTTTTTGGTGGCAACTTTGTTGCCACCATTTTTGGTGTAAAGTAACACTAATATTTTTTACAGTGTATATTTCCAGAAATAAAAGCAAAACCTGCAGATTGAATGAAGTAAAATACTGAATGAAACTGATATAAATTGAATGAAAATAGTATAAACAGACGTAACAGCCAAGTTATTTATCGCGAAAATTTACGCACTGCAGAACAGTAGTTTGCACAACAGTCTCGTGAAGTAAATATACTTTGAACTAAAAGTATTATTTGATAGCGGAAAAGCAATTAAACAGCACAGAAAAAGAATACTCAAGTTATAAAATATACTTTAACATTAAAACTTTTTTTTCTTCGAACACATGCCCAGATATGTGCACATAGAAAAAAATATATAAATATATATAAATCTTCCTCAAATTTGATTTTTTTTTCAGTTTCATTGAAATAAAAAATAATGTAACTTCAACTTTAAAGATAGAGATTATATTTCGTGATATTTTTTATATATTTGTAATTTTTATTCACAAAACTTCTCTTACTACTTTTTTTCTTAATTACTTCTTTTATTAGTTATTCCTCCATGCATTAATTGGTTCAAACGCAGATTTTTAAATGGTTTTATTGTTCTCTTAAAAATTATTTCTTTTTCACAACCTTAAATTACACCTTTAAATTTTAGATGAAGCTTGTAATTTGAGATTTAAAAATATTTAAATGTTAGAAAAAATGAAATGAAATGAAAGTAGTTCTTTTATTTTGTGTTAAAGTGTGCTGTCGTTAGGAAAGAAAAAAAAATGAATGCAAAAGAATTGACATAGATTTCTTTTATGTTTTTCACTGATGCATTAAAATCATTAAGTGGAAGTTTTCAAAGAAAAGAATGAATAAAGTATTTTTTAAGAAGAAAAAATAACAGAAAAGGTGAAATTTTGAATAAATATTTTTCATATAATATTTCAAACTATAAAAGTTTAGTTTATATAATAGTGCATCATCTTTGCTGAATACTTTTTTAATTAAAGAGATAGATGTTTAATATACATGTTTAAAATTAAAAATATACAATTAGGATGAATAATTAACGATCCAATCATTTACAGGGACGTAATTGTTAATAATGAAAATAATAGATCAAAATTTCGAACTCTTATACGTCAGTATATATATATATATATATATATATATATATATATATATATATGTGTGTGTGTGTGTATGTGTGTGTGTGTGTGTGTGTTACTGTGAAAGACCGAAATTGGAGAATGTCGACTTTCACCGGTGAATGTCAACAAACACTAAATACGTCGGTGAAAGATCGAATATTTCATTACATTCTTGTACATTCGAACCCTCACCGGTGTATGTCGACAATCACAGATATGCTCTGGTGGAGGTCAAAAAGAGAGGAGCTTGAATCTCTTTCTCCCTTGAGGTAGCTAGCGTGAAGATGTGACTTCACGATACGTACATTCATGCCCGGAGAGAAGTGTTACTGACCTGTGCGTGCAGCGCGATCATCGTGAACGCTCTGAGCCGACAAAGAGGCGACTGGCTCTTTCCCGCCAAATCATTTGTTCTGGCGGAGTCAGTCAGCTTTGTCAGTCTTATGCAAGGTTTGATGGTGAGAGCAACTTTTTCTTAATTTTTTTTTTCGATACCCTAATTTATACAGAATGGATACTGGAGTGAATTGTGATCTTTTTCTTGAAAAGTTAAATGCATTAATTGCGGGTAAACGAGAAGACAATTGTTTTTATATTTCTCAAGAAAAGTACTCTAAAATACTTTCTGAAGTCGTTTCTGCTAAAACTAAGTGCAACACACCTTTGGATTACAGACGATTAAAACGTTTTGTCGTTTTAAAAAATAAAGATGAAGAGAAGTTAATTGTACCATTAAAACAAGGAGAAACGAATATACAGTATTATGTTACCAATGAGGAATGGTTCAGTATACTATATGAAACTCACACCAGAATAGGCCATGAAGGAAGAACACGTATGCTTAAAAAGTAACAAAATAAATACAAAAATATTACATATGAAGTTGTAATGTTGTATTTAAATTTATGCAAACAGTGTCAAATAAAACACAGCGCACCTAAGAAAGGTATTGTTGGGAAACCAATGATGAGTTCTGAGTTAAACTCAAGATGTCAAGTTGATCTGATAGATCTGCAGTCAAACAGAGATGGCGAATATAAGTTCATAATGGTGTATCAAGATCATTTAACTAAGTTTGTCCAGCTACGACCTTTGAAAACTAAGAGGGCGGAAGAAGTATCGTATCACGTTCTTCCAATATTTTTAACATTTGGTGCTCCAGCAATATTGCAATCAGATAATGGTAGAGAATTCAATAATCAAGACATATCCGAAATATGCGCTATGTGGAAAGATGTTAAGATAGTTCATGGAAAGCCTCGTCACAGTCAAACACAAGGCTCAGTTGAAAGGGCCAATCAGGATATACAGAATATGCTTACTGCATGGATGAACGTTAACGATACAAATAAATGGTCAGAAGGTTTACGCTTTGTTCAATTTGCCAAGAACACTACATGCGACGAAGGAATACGCCAAAGTCCTTATAAAGCCATGTTTGGCAATAAAGCGTAAAGAGGCATAGCATCGTATTTTTTGCCTAGCGAACAAATCGCAAGTATCGAAACCGAAGAACAATTTGAAGAAATTACCAATACTTTTGAAACCGAAGAACAGATTGAAGAAACTGTTAATACTTCTGAAAAAAATTTGAGTGGTGATCATACCGAAAACCATATTACAAAGAAAAATATTGAAGAGGACTTGCAATCTACCACGTCTTCACATAAAGTTTTGACTGAAAAACACGAGTTAACTTGTATAAAAAGAGCGGCCGCGAAAGAGAATCTTCTACTGCAAACAACAAAAATGTTACGAACTTCACAAAAACAATTTCTTCCTGCTCCAATTGGTGATACTGTACGAATACAAGTCCCTGATGTCGACCGTGGTCGTACAGATAACCGAAATGTGTTAGCGGTTGTTGTTGGAATAGAAGACTCCGACTTCTATAAACTTGCAAATGAAAATGGTACCCTCAAGCAGTTTTACACGCGTAATCAGTTAGTAATTTGTAAAGAAATGTTACTTTCCATAGATGAGATTTATTTTAAAGAAATTTCGCTGAGAGAAGCAGCTTCGGCTAATTCGAGAAGCGGTGGGCAAGGCTATACACGCTGTCGTTGCAAAAAGAAATGTTCCACAAATAAATGCAGTTGTAAAAGCAAGGGCCTCTTATGCAATTCAAAGTGTCATAATAGTTTAAGTTGTTGCAGTAAATAAGATTTGAACCACATAATTTAGTAAGTTTTTTATTACTATTATTTTATTTTCTCATTTAGAACGTACTGTATAATTAAGTAAGTTTTTAACTGCTATTATTTTTCTTTCTTATTTTGAATGTACTGTGTGTTTTAAGTTCATAGCCATTCTTCTCAAAAAGAGAGGCGAGAAATTTACCGCGACTGAATTACGGAGAAGAAAATATAAATCTCGGACATGTTCAACATTCACCATTAGTGCATAGTGAATGTCGACATTTACCGGTGTAAGTCAGAAATAAGGGTATTTAGCAAATATTTCGGACATACACCAAGCGACTATGTGTTTGCTGACATTCACCGGTGAAAGTCGACATTCTCCAGATTTCGGTGTTTCACCGTAACATATATATATATATAGTACATGTATCTTATATGTAAATTTCAGCGTATGACACGAATTTTGGATACCAGAAAATTGATTTAAATTTACAAGTGCGTGTTGTACGACATACAGTGGTCACAAATCAGCAAATCAACAATGTCAAAAATAAGAAAATCAAAGTTTCTTTTTTAGAATTGAAATATGATCCACAATATTTAGAAATATCGGTTGATTTTTAAAAGTAAAATGTTTTGTTTTTATCAACACACATACGTTTACACACTTGCTTGTATGAACATGTGTTTGGACAATTCTTGTTGTGGTATGAATTTTGTCCAAATTCTCTAATTTTACAAGATAATTACGCCCTTTTCGCATACTTTATTGCTGTTTTTCTTTATGCTGCTATAAAAGTATAGTGGATTATCTATTTAGTCTGATATTCGGATTGCTGAATATCTAATAAATAAAAAATGGAACATTTTTTAAAATGCACTGTTTTAAGAATTTTTATGTATAAAAAGTGATAAAACGTTTCGCAGAGTTCCTTTGACTTCCTTAGTAGAAAATGTAAAATGAACATTCTGAAACCATATATCAAGAGATTGATTGCGATTTTTTTTATCTTTTGTGAGAAATAGAGATTTTAAATTGACCAATGAAAAGTCTCCATAAGATCATCACTCTAAATCATATAACACTGCGCTTTTAAATAATTTTAATAAATTGCGGTGTTGCTCAGCCGTTAATGGACGAATGATTTAGGGATTTACACTTTATCAGTTTTTTAATTTTCCACTCTTTTATTTTTTGCTTATATTAAATATAATATTAAACAATAAAAAAAAATAAAAAAATAAATAAAAATGCATTTAGAATATTTTTTCAAATTCATTTCTTTATGCGGATGTGGGAAATTTAACTAACTGCATCTTTTGCATCGGTCAAAATGTCCTTAGATTATTCTAGTTATTTTTTATTTACTTAGGAACTATTTTATAATATAAAATTTCAATTATCTTTTAACATTATGCATGTAGATTGCGAAATTTTGGATTAGCGATAATTTTTTGTTTGTTTGTTTCCATTACTGTTAACGCTAAATTACATACATCTTTAAATTTAAATTCATACTCCAATTAAAACATTTATTTATATCGATTTTACACCTATTAATAGTTTTTCATTATTTTAAGAAATAATTTTTATCGTAAGACAGAACATCGAAAAATACATAAATAACTATGACATCTTCTTGTAACATTAGAAGCTGAAATTGTGAAGTCGACCAACTAAAAATAAGAAAAAAAAACACTTGGGCTTTTGGTGAATACTGTCGGTCTGAAATTGGGTATGGGTATAGGGATACAGCCCTATAGTGAGCAGTGAAATGAGGTATCTCACTGGTCACCCCCACTATCAACAACAATCCGTTCATCCTCCATTCCCCTCCTTTTTTTGACCAGGGTATGTTACATAGACTGAAAGACAATGTTAGTACACTTTAATTAAATATCATTTATTAATTACATTAGTAATTAAGAGTGAAAACATTTATTTGGAATTAGTAATATTTACAAATTTTTAATATTGGGAAGCAATAATTCCATTCTTTATTGACATGTAAGTTTACTTATAACGAGAAAAAAAAATCTTCACCAGGATAAATAGTGGAAGAATCTCTTCACTGTAACAAAAAAAGTATATATATATATATATATATATATATATGAGTAGTAATTTTCTAACTGAACGAAAAATGTCCGGGCCAGGATTCGAACCTGGGATCGCTTGGCTGAAGCCGCCACGCTCTACCACTGAGCTATCCCGGTCGAATCTGGAGGGCATAATTCATCCAGTTAACCTTATTGATCAGAGAATCTGGTCTGATATTTTAATCAGCACAACAGAAAAGATCGCAGGTAAAGGAACTCCAGTAAACGCTGGATACGAGATTACACTAGATTCATTTTAACACAATTATTTCAAATTGGTAAATAAATCATACGAGTAGTAATTTTCAAACTGGACGAAAAATGTCCGGGCCAGGATTCGAACCTGGGATCGCTTGTCTGAAGCCGCCACGCGTATGATTTATTTACGTATGATTTATAATCGTATGATTTATTTACCAATTTGAAATAATTGTGTTAAAGTTATTCTAGTATATATATATATTTTTTAGTAAAAGAAAGTTATGATAAAATAAATATTTGCCCCTTCTTATTGTCCTCTCCCCCTGGACATACACAATTATATTAAATTTTTATTCGCAATGTAATATCATTTAGAACAATGAACGATAAAAATGAAGTATATACAACCAGAATGAAAACCAAAAATATTGTTTGGCACAATAACTGCTGATTTAAAATAACTCTGCGTCAGTTACAAAAACGAAGGTTTAAAAATTAAGAAAACCATATTAAAGGTATTAAATTTCTACATTAATGGCCGTGCTCTTTATTTACAAAAAGTATATAATTGTAGTAGGGTGATATGCGAACAGCGAAACATTAGATTGCTGATGTATTTTAATAATTCTAGAAAACGGAATTAATACAAAATTGGATTTAATCCCATGGAGCCACTTAAATTTACAATATGTTATAAATAGCCTTTTCAAATATACAAAATTAACAGTTAAATATATTAGTTTACTCGATATGCGTAGAACATTCCAATTAGGCCTAGTAAAATCAATTGTGTTATTGACCGTTTTGGGGCCAATTCTTCAAAAGTGCTGAAAAAAAAGAGACTGAGCTTTTTCGACTTTTGAAGTCTAATTTCATTGTGCTTATGATCCGTGCATTTTGATTTGATATCTCAAGTGTTCAAATTATGAACAATAAATAACTACCATAATGTTAGTTAATTTTACGATCACGTGCTTCATAAAATAATGCGATATAAAATTCAAATCCTACAGATCGGTCATTCTGACTTCATGGCATCTTGACCTCAACATCTTGACTTGTTCTATATTCATATTTACACAGTCAAATCTAGAGGTATATTATTTCTTTTACAGACAATTTTGAATGCAACGAAGTCTTATACTGTCTGTATCTCCATGCTCTAACTCCCGTAAATATGTTTGGATTGCCCTGAAATTTTTGCATGCTATTGTCGTTTACTATAGCATGTTCCCTAATTCAATTGAAGTTTGTAGCACTTATAGTTTTTTTTTTTTTTTTTTTTTTTACAGAGACAGTCAAATGTATTCCGTTACATTACAGTTAACGGAAAAAATCAATCCAAGTGCATGCAGTGTAATTTAGTGATATTTCACTATTTCAAACAAAATGAAAATTATATGCATTACTGAGGTGCACTATAAATTACTCTGTTGAGTGCATTGCGTTTATTTACAGGGATACACAAAATATATTGGTTACAGTACATGTGCGATATTTACAGTCTATGTGTGATTCCGAGGGAGGCTGTAACGCTCCACGGGATGGTTCGCCAAGTCGAGTGGCCTTCCTCAAGCATTAAGTATATGTGTGATAAGTGCATTTTCAACTTTGGTTTACGTTTTTAAGTTTAACTAAATTATTTCATAGTACGTGTTTATAACTTCGGTTGATCATATACAGGAATACACAAGGGAGTTCGTAAATGTTACTGACTATGGGAGTGCATTGGTTAAGATAGTTTTTAAAGGAGTTACACATTTTCTTGATGAACTATATTTAGTTTACTAATAAAAGTTTGTGGAATATAAATAAATTCATATACAGTGCTAAGCAAAGTAAAAGATACATTGTCGTTTACGGTTGGTAATTGCTGCGAGTGAGTTTTAAGTTGTCTTTTAGTTAGTGATGTGTACAAAAGTCTTCAGATAATATATATACAGCACTGTACAAAAGATTCCAAGTGCATTTCCATCGATTGGCGAAAATTGTTAAATGTGAATATTCTAACTAAACTAAATTTTATCATGCTATATATCTACATCTATTGATCATATACAGGGCTTCAAAAAATAACTCGAGTACTTTTTTACAATAAAAGTTAATTTCGAAAACTGTATTTTTCAATGTGGTATATGTTTTCGAAACTGTTCACTTACATAGCTTCTTTCACCTTATTTAACGGTGAAGTTTCGCTACAGTTTTCTGGCTGTGTTGGAGAGTGTTTCATAATCTATGCTTGACGAATGATTTTTCGTTCTTGTTTCTACTTCATATCAGTCATGATTCCTGCTGTCAGTTATCTCATATGGACACAAATATGCTTCTTTCATTGTCGGATTGTTGCCAAAGTGCGTCCTTTTCACAACCACGATATCTTCTACCTCGTACGTTCTTGACTGTTTTCTTCTCTTATTAAATTGAACATTGTTTTCTTCCTGTATTGTGAGCATGTTTTTCCCATGGCTTTGCATTCATCTATAATACACTTGGAATATTCTTCTTTTTCAAAAATTCTTTGGATGTCCCTCATTTTACTCCAGTCAGTAACTCAAAAGACCTATACTTAGTGTTTTTCGTTATTGTGCTATTGATAATTCTTTGTAATTTCGGAACACAATTGTACCTTTTGGACTAGGCACTGCTAGAGAATTTGGAAAATACTGGTACCATTGTACTGTATTCTTTCCCCCTGTCCATTTCTTCTTGACATCCCAGTTGTTATCTTCAAATGCTCGTGCTACCCTTGCTTTCTACAATAATAAATTAATTTGCTTGCTGTAAAAACTATTGCTTTATCGGATATAGTCGTAGGTGGATTCTCTAAAGTGGTTTGTTTAATTCAAATTTATCTAACACTGCCTTAGCTGACGTAGATTTACCCTGTCACTGAGATTTACCTTGATTTACCTGAGATTTACACTGTAATATAACCATGGGAACTTCGTAAATGCTGCTACTACGGCGAAAAAATATCGTTATGCTTTATGTGTGAGGGACGATGGACCTATATGGTAGATGTGGTATGTTTATGCTGGTCTGTCTTTTTTTGGCACCGTGTTTAGAAAACTTAGCTTCCTTAGCTTTCTTAGCCTTTTTCGTAGCTTCCCTATTATATAAGACACATTCAATACAGTTTGTAATAATTTTTCTAGTTTCTTTCTTAACCCAGTTACGTGAAATGCTTGCTTCACTAGTTATTCCGTCTTTGACACAGCGAAAGGCTCTGATTCGTGAAACTTTCGTATAATTTCTCGTTGCATCTGTTCTGACATTACCAACATTTCTTTTCCATTTTCGAATCTCTACAATAGGACATACTTTATTACGTAATTATTGGACGAGCAATCCTTAAATAGAAACTTGATATCTCTCATGGATTCATGTAGCCTTTGCGCCTACTGGTATTATTTTCGTCACTTCTCTTTGTGATCTAGTTATAATTAGTACTGATTGTGTTATCGGGACGTTTCGTCAGAATGCGTTTCATTCTTGTTGATACTCGATGTTCTATTTCGTATTCATATGCTTCGATGAGTAATGCCCATCTTGCTACTTTAGGTGCTAAATAATTTTTGTTTAAGGTTTTCAGGAATGCAGCGCAAAACATTACGATTTTGAATTTATTCACATTAGTTAATCCTAAATTTCATTAGAGCTTTTAATATAGTTATTACATCGAGTTCATTACTTGAATATTTCTCCTCTTGTGGCGAAGTATTCTTGATCATACATTGCAATGTGTGAAATATTCCATCTTCCCCTTTTTGTAATAAAACTGCGCTAAACCACTCGCTCCTAGCATCGGTATGGAGCTCTAATATCGATGATTGTATATATAGTTGCAGAGGTGGTTTTATTGATAGGCCTGTTACATTTAAAACGCACTATATGTAACTTTTTTTCCCGTGATTCACAGCGTACCTATTATCAACTTGGAGCCCTTATAAAATGTCGTAGTCCGCCGCTTTTAATCGTTTCTTCTCTAAACTACCACAATTTTTCATACTGTTTGTTTCTGAAATTCTTCGTGCTGTTTTCTAAATATCCAATTTATTTATTAAGTCATAAATTTTCTTTATTACTAATAGTTCCTTAATAAAATGTCCCTTTGTCTCCACAGGCAAGTTCTGTCCAATTTGACTGACCATTAATAATTCCGATAAGTCATCAAAATTATCTTCTTGTAGACATTCAATCAATTGTTGGAAGTATACCTTGCTCTCACAGGGTAAATCGTGCCAGTTAGAGTTTTGCCTAAACTCTTCTGGAGATAGCTTATATCGTTTTAAAAGGACCAATTTTTATATAATCCTAATCATGGATTTCGTCCGTGTTCTCTATAGTTATATTAATCACGTAAAAGAGAATTAGATTAATTAAATAAACTATACACTCTTTTTTGTCAATACTAGTTAGTGCTATCTGTGTTTTTTATATAGCCAAATATAGACAATTATCACTAGAATTATCGTACGTTTGTCAACAGCCTAAGTAACTCAAATTACTTACCTGAATTTGTACTTTTTTCCTATCGATTTGTTCTCTTGAGGTTTATTGTATATGTATTTTCTTGATCATAAAATAACTTTCAAGACGAAAACATGTGGGCTGAAATTCTAGTTGCGCAATGTACACAGGAATACACGGTATATAAAAATATATATGCAGATACAAATAGATAGGTAACAAGATTCTTGTCAATGATCTGCGTATTTTAATGACACATCTAACGACTAATTGAAAAGTTGTTTAGAAACATTCAAACAGAAATGTCCACAGAAAAACGCAATTAAATACTGAATTACTCTATAGACTAAAGTAAAGTAAACATCTGTTTCTTCCCCTAAAAGTAAACGATGTATATTCATAATGGTAAGATTTAATCACTACTATATTGAGAGTATTGACGTGGTTCACCAATACTCTACATGTAACGGCAGTCATTAATACCACAGTCTGCTAAGGACTGAAATAGACACTTTTTTTCACCTTTGAATTGTTTTATAACGTTATTTTTTATTGTGTTTATTCGAGAATTTTTTCAATATGCAGTTGTTATTAATACCATATGTACTTTTTTAAAAATTAAAGACACATAAGTATATTTATAAATATTCTAACTGCAACTCTGGTTAATTAGAATTGTGAAGTAATTGTAGCAGTCTTCTTACAAAACAATTGTTCTAATTTCACTTTTTAACAATAAAGAAACAGCATGCGCCAAGTATAGAGGATAAACCTGTTTCCAACACATCCAGAATACAAAACTTTACCATTCGAGAAGTTGAAGGATGATCTATATGTAAACAATTTGGAAAACTAATTTCACCTATTCTGAAAAGCATCCGAATTATTTGTGAATCCATTTATATGTTCTATAGATTTGTATATATGCTACATAATATGCTAATATTTATTTCAGTTTGGAAATGCATAACAGAAGTTTAAATACCCCTTCAGCAATTTTTTGTAACTAAACGGAATGTACTTTGAATTCTTCGGTGTATATGATCTAATCAATGTATACGCACATCACGTAATATCGAAAAAATATTTAAATTTCGCATACAACAACTGAAAACTGTTGTCCGTAAATTATTACTGAAAAACAGTAATGTAAACGAATTATTTTGTGTGTCATAATTCCAATACTTTCTTCTTGTAAAGATAGAAGAATGTAATAAATGGGACAGGGTTTTTTTTTAAAAACTACCTTGGTCCGTCCCAATTTAAAAAGTTTTAATTATCCAAAAATTATGTGAATCCTTTAATTATATTGCTATATAAGTCAAATAAATCGAGTTACGTGAGAGAGTTATGGCTACTACACAACAATTTAAATTTTGAAAATACAACAAAATTTTGCTGGAATTACAATTTTAAATTACAAAAATATTGTAAAATTAAAAATATAATAATTTTGTTAATTCAAGTAAAATTGATGAAATTTTGTTAAAATTTTGTAAGAGTGTTAACAATATTTTTTTGTCCAAGCAACAAAACCATTTTTTTTACTTCAATTAAATTATTTGCTAAAACAACCAAAATGTACTAAACAAAACATGTTTTATAGTTTTAATCAATTCCTTTTTCTGAGTGCGCATTTTAAGTTGTAGTAGGCGTTTTTAAATTTAACTCATTAGAATTTTAGCATACTATTTACTATACAATATAAATATTTAGATCATGTACAGGTAACTTTGGCTTCCCAAAAGAATTTTAACACTTTTCTGATCCTAAATGGAAATTGCTGAAATTTGGTTTCTAAATGTGTATCACTTTGTTTGTTTGGATATCATCTTTCACATTATTAAACGAAGAAGTTTTGTTACCATATTCTGCGTGTTTGAAAGCGTTTCAGAATGAATGCTTGATGCATGATGATTCTTTCTTGTTCATACTAAAGGTGATTGCAATTACAAAGTATACACCCAGAAAAAGGTATTGAATAAAACTACAAAACATGCTTTGTTGAGTACATTTTGGTTGTTTTAAGCAAAACTTTTAGTTAAAGTAAAAAAATGGTTTTGCTTCTTTGACAAAAAATATTGTTAACACTTTTACAAAATTTTAACAAAATTTCATAAATTTTACTTGAATTAACAAAATATATTTTTTTTAATTCTCATGGCTTAAAAAAAAAAAAAATGGTATTTTTCACTTTTTTTCGTGTTCATTGGTTGCCATTGGTAATTTTTTTCCCTCTTGGCGACCGCATATTATGTCGATAAAATAATTGAAACTACTATTATTAGCTAGAAATTAATACAAACACCTTGAAAAAAAAAAAGAAAAAACTTTTACTGATTTTATATAAATTACAAAATAATAATAATAATAATAATAATAATAATAAGCGTTTTGATGAGCGATAATTTTACATATCAAAATAATTTAATTTAAAAATTAAAGCAATGTTTGTGATACATAAAAATATTTTTCAAATGTGCCAAAAAATGGCTATTTATCGATTGGGCCAGGATTATCACATTCAAAAACCAATTTATGATGAAGTTTCGCTTGCTGTTTTAAATGAAAATTCTAAGAGTTATTTTATTGACGCGCCAGGACTGACAAAACATTTTTACTTAATGCAGTTTTAAAAATGATGAGATCATATAATATGGTTCCGTTAGCTGTTGCATTTTCTGGGATCGCAGCTTTGTTATTAGATCAAGATAAAAATGCACATTAAAAATTCAAAATACAGCTGAATTTGAACGAAACATCTACATGCGCCATTAGTAAGCAATCTGGCCTTACTGAATTTATAAGAGAAACGAAGTTAATAGTCTGGGATGAAGCACCCTTGATGAGTAAATTAATATTTGAATGCGTACACCGTACGCTTAAAGACATAAAAATATGATTCGCTATTTGTTGGAATAAAAGTTGTATTTGCTGGCGACTTTAGACAAATTTTGCATATAGAATACAATTCAATTATATTCAATACAATTCAATAGACCAACATATAAAATAAAATTATTTTATTAAATTTTGATGCTAATCTTACGTAATCAGATGCATGTCAAGGGAGAGTTACACATAAATGATGTTATCAAGAATAGGGTTTAATGATAATAATAATCTATATTATAAACCAACACATGTCTGATTATTTCATCATTTTTATGGTAGCAACAAACTGACTAATAAATTTCTTTTTCACTGCATCTTTTTAAACTTCTAAGCATCGCACAATTTTAATTTCTACACCGTCGAATAGAAAAAAAATGCAATTTCTTTGAAAACTGTATTTGAATTTACTGATTTTTTATGATTTTTGGAATAATTTCTAAGCATGAATTAATATTAAATCTATCTCTATCCCGTGCCGTCCGATTGCGAAAGATTAATCCGTTTGCGTTTAAAACAATATAAATAGTTCTGCATTTACTTCCGGCTAATATTACAGAACGAAATGAAAGCTTCATCAAAATGTAAATATAAATAATAATATATATAAATAAAATGCAAATTTAACAGACATGTTGTCGAACTACGCACTTAAGCAGTTGAAATTTTCAGAATAAAAAACCCGCAGTAAGCAGCGAAATCTTGGACGATTCATTTGGCCGTTAACTCCTGGCATCCGGATAATACAGAAGTATCGCTTTATTAAATTTCGAAATTTTTTTTTTGAATATACTATTGATATTTTTCTTATAAAAATTATTTTCTACGTTGTTAATGAATCAGTTTAAAAAATACATATTAAATGTAAAAAAATCTATTAGAATAAGAAAAAAAAATGGTTTTCGTATATATTCTGTAACCCGGGAAGCCCGGGATCGATAACCTAGTATAATTAAAGGATTAGCATAATGTTTGGATAGTACAAACTTTTTTAATTCGGACTGAACAAAGGTAGTTTTAAAAATCCCCATTTCCCATTTATTAGTTTCTTCTATCTTTACAAGAAAAAAGTATTGGATTCATGAAAATTTTCGACTTCCGGTTTCCGACGGATTTTAGAAGGTCCTGAACACGATTTGACTGTTTTTAGAAAATGACTGTCTATGACTCTGTCTGCATGCGACAAAAATTTTTTGGGCGCAATATCTCCAGAACTAGTGCATGGAATTTAATAAAAATTTATATTCAGTTACTTCCTGATATAAATTGTTGCTGATTAGTTTTTGGTGTAAATAGCGCAACAGATGGCGCTGCTATGTTGCATTTTTCGCGATTTCTGCAATAGCTCTATCTCATTTTCAGCAAAGAATTACGCCTGTAATCTTTCAATAATAACCAGTGAATTTTTATCCTGCGTTTTGCAGACATAATTCTGCTGAAAATGAATTAAAAATTAACTATGTGTTTCCGTATGCTGGGCTTTATTTTGTCGTCTCATGTTTGCCAAAGAAATTTGCGTACTGCTGATGACATTTCCATATTGTGCTACGGTTGCAGCGGGTTCGACATATTAAAGAGTGAGAAATGCCGAGTCGGGAGTTCGTTCATTTTAGCTCAGTGGTAGAGCATCAGAACGTTTTTCTGAAGACCTGGGTTCAAGTCCCGTCTTGGGGCATGTTTCACTCTCTCGGTTTTCGCTTGACAAAAAGCAGGATGAAAATTTACTTGTTATTATTCAAGGTTTACAGTGTGTAATTCACTGCTGAAAATGAATTAAAACATTGTCAAAATTACATATTAGATTGGTTCATTTAACAAAAGTTTTTGTAGTATAAACAAAACAAGTTCGTAATATAACATATCTTATTATTTAAACAAACGAAATATATTTTGTTGAAAAAAGAAAATAGATTGTTAAAATAACGCATAGCATATATCTATCTAACAAAAAGAATTGTATTAATTTAAGTAAAATTGAACCATTTTACTTGAAATAACAATATTTTTTGCTGACGGTACTTTTTTTTTTTTTTTTTTTTTTTTGGAATAGCAAAAATAATCAACAATCTTTTTTGTGTTAAATCAAACAAAATTTCCATTTACCCATATTTAAACCAAATTTTCGTTGATTCAACAAAACTTTTTTCTGGGTGTACTTATCGCCGTGATGATGACATATAAATGCGACAAAGTACTTGCATATAAAATCCTAACGTAAGAATCGCACATAAGTGTGAAATAATCAATCATCCGCATTTCAGGATCAAAACGGGAAAAATATTATTGCATTAACCTATTTTAAGAGAATTTTCCATTGCAGTATGTATCGTTAATTAGCAAACTACGAAAATATAACCTAAATGCAGAGTATAATGCCGAAATCGAGATTATCATTTCTTTTTTTATCTTTGAATGCCAAATAACCACACCGACGTCAGAAATTTGAAGATCTGTTTTATCTACCGGAGGTGAAAGAGGGAAAGAGTGACACGTTTTGAATTACAGGTTTAAATATATATATACATGGCATTTTGGTGTCTGATTTTGATAGAACTGTTAGCCACGAGTTGGAATCTTCAGATACGGAGTGACTTTCAGCAGGTGAACTAAGGTACGTCCAGGGATTCGAAAATGAACTATTTTTTGTTTATTTCAAAGGGTCTGTACCACTTTTTCTGTACAGTAAAACTTTCTATAAATTTCTACTAAAACTGCAACTAAAATGTACCATAAAATGTTATCGTTTTGGTGTTACGACTAGTGTGTAAAAATAGTCGCATGTTGCAATTTTTTATATGGTATTTTCATTTATTCAAATGATGATTAAAAGCAGAAATTATGAATAATTGAAATTTGTTCAACTGAAACTAAATTAGGAATTTCAACATTGTGAGATATAAATGATTTTGTTTGGTTAAGAACATAATTACGTAGTTTAAAATGTTAAAATAAGAAACCGCAATCTCTTATAAAAATTTAATGAGAAATTTAGGTAATACTAGCATTGTGCAATAAATAAAACCATGGATAAATTTTGCTGTCCAATTGGTAAGGGAGATTTACCATTTTTCCTGGAAATATGGAGCTCAAGAAAATCTTCAAATACCTAAATATATGGTAAAAAATTAAAATAAAATAAATTCTGAATAAATTATCTAGACACACGACAGTGTATCAGCCAAGTTCGTCTGACATACTAGTGTGTTATATCACGCGAACCATTTCAAGTTGTTTTCGCCAAATTTCGACCTTCTACTGCTGAAAATCTATTTGACTTACGTACTTGTAATTTTAGATGTGTAGTAAGTCCCCCTTAATAATCCAGAATCCAAAATTTTATAAATAACGCATAATTAGTTTACGACATAATGATATTCTAAAATGTTTGATAATCGAATCACTAACTCACTCACTCATCAAAAAGATCATATATATCACCCGCACCTACAGACTTCAAATTTGGTACGAAGTTCGTTTACACTATAAGGAGTCGGGAAAAAAATTCTGAAAATCGATTAATTACGCACTTTGGGATGTACATTTTTAATTTACCGTTACATCTATTAGGCGAAATTTTAATTTGCCAAAAAAGCGCCAAATGTTGAATCCGGACTGACCTTGCAACGAAATCAAGTGATTATTAGCCGTTGTTGGTGGCTAATTTCAGAGAATTTATTTTTTGAGTAATAGTCCATAAATTTACTTTTTTAGACACATTGTGAAAAAACAAAAACATCTTGACATAATACATATATCGAAATACGCTTACATTTTGAGACATCCGCAGTTGAAATTCGTGTAATTCCAGAATTAAATTACTGTCTTAATTACTGTCTGTTTACTTTCAAGTTTGTATGCTGTGTGTCAAATAAATGTTATAATTAAGCAAAAGGTGCATCAGCATTCTGTTTTTATTATAGTTTGAGCCAATACTTTCTTTCACCAGGCTAAAAGCCTACATTAGTAAGGGCTAAAAGTCAGCCGGATTTTCTTGTTAGTGCTTGTTTAAATTTTATACTATTTGTTTTATACTATTTGAATACCTTCGTCGTTTTATTTGTAAATATGAAACGGACTGTTGATTTATATGTTAATGAGTCTGTAATGGTAAAACATAAAATTATGTCAATATTATTACTGTTATTTCAGAAATAATAGAAATTTCGAATTAATACATTTCGTTTCAAAACAAACTATAAATACAGCAGTATTAAAATACAGATTTCTTCCGCAAATTGACAGCCAAATATTTTGGTGTAGTAAATTTAAATTAAATTGACTGTTTTCTAGTGAATAAAATAGTCCCTTGTAAGCACATTAAAAATCATTAAGTAAATTGTTTAAGTATATTGTAACTGTATAATATATAATGATATCTAACAAAAACATAACTGGGAAAAAAGTGAGCCAAGTTCTGAAAAAAAAAAAAAAAAAAAAAAAAAAAAAAAAAAAAAAAAAAAAAAAAAAGTGATATGTAAGTGGGTGTCAAATTCAAACACAATTCACTCAAACTTACCTACTTAAGTTTTATATAATTGTTTAAAAATATAAATTATTGATAGCATATTAATAATAAATCTAGAACTTGGCAAGTTTTTGATAAATATTACGTCTAACATTTTCATGTCTTAAGAAAATTATGATGATAATATTAATAACACTGTCATTATAATAATTTTTAATATCGTCATTATTATAAACAAATGACTATTGTTAAAGATTTGATAAACAGATAAACACACAGATACACTTCCGCTCGTCTTTGATTATCACTCCAGTGACTCCCACTCCCAGAAACCTCAATACAGACTAAGGACTGACAAAGAGACAGATACACTTATGCTTGTCCTTGGTCATCACTCTAGGGTCTCCACCCTTTTCAGGAGCTTCAATAACTAAAATTAATGCTTCCAAATATGAAATAACAAGTTTTGATATTGTCATTAATAAAGATAAATGACTCTTAGGTAAAATCTTGTCAAGTTCTAGATTTATTATTAATAAGCTATCAATAATTTTTATTTCTAAACAATTTAAACAACGCTATAATACTTCAGTAGGTAAGGTTGAGTGAATTTTATTTGAACGTGGCACCGACGTACATATCACTTCTTAACCTTTTTTTTTTACAGAACTTGGCTTCATTTTTTCACACTTATGTTTTTGTTAGATATGTATTTACTGTGTTCATGTGAAATATTTCGAACAATTTGTTTTATCAAAAATAAATAATTTTTCATACTTACAAAATCAATTCGAAACATATTAAAAAGGAATAATAAATGTGTTAAATACTATTAATAATTTCCACTTTAATTTATTAGTACTATTCTAGTTTTCTTTTTTTTAAAACTAAAATATCCTACAACTATTTGAAAATTTAATTTTTGCTGTTTATTCATTAAGCTGGTCCCCAAACGCCAACATCGACTAAAAGATGTGCAGGTAAGAAAAGTCCGAATATGTATGTGGAAGTGATAGCTTAAATATATCGCAACTTCACATTATTTTACTAGTTTTTATTTTACGCAGCCAAAATTGCTATTATACTGTATTCCCTTGTAAAGAATATTAGATTTATTCTCGTTTGGGCAGATAGAAGTAACATGTCAAATTTGCTTTCTATCTTGGAATGGGACGAAGAACAGTAGTTATAATGAAACTGAAGTTTTGAGTTTGAGGTAAATTTACATTTTGCTGATCTTTAAATCCTTTGTTTTGCTGTGATCATATTTTTCACATGAGAACTAAACAGTCAGACAACCTCGTTTAAAGTAGAATTGAACTCGCTACAGTCAATCATTTAAACCCAGCAATAGAATCACAATATTGATAGTTAATATTGTATAACATCTAAAAATGGAATTTTCGACAGATGTTTTAAAGTAGTTGCCCGTCATATTTTGGGGGGTTGTTTTGGTTCTAAATAACAAAAAATATCACGCCCATGTTTACCCCAAGAAATGTATTCCTGATTCTGAAGGGGAGTTTTAGCAGAGCTGCTCTTTTATAAGGGCGAGCGATTTTTTTTTAAACATTTTGCGTGAATAAGAAAAATATTCTGTGTCGATTTCAGTTTTGCAAATTGCGTATGCATTTCAGAATCTTTTTAACTTACTTATTTAGCAATTTGTTAATTATGTAATTCTCGTTGGCGAGTACCTATACATAGTAAGGTGTTAGCTGGAATTTGCTGGATTTGATACGGATTTCGCCTAATGGTAATTAAGTTAACTGGTGCTAGCTACGCTACGTGAAGATCGATTCCAAGTGGCAATTCCGTCTTTCAGTTTCCAATATAACATGAGGCTGTGAGTTTGGCCTATTTGATAAGATTAACATTCCCTTACTTCAAAAAATGAGTTACCAGAATATATCGGTTTCCATTTAGTATTAAGATTATCTTTAAAATGTAATGTTTTAGGTTCTAGTCAAATAAACGGTGAGAACATTGTAACATAAGTTAAGTAATTTGTATTTTAGCAAGTTTGGGAAAAGCTTTTTATTCTTGTATTAGTTTACTTAATTTAGCTTATTTTGGAACTCTCTAAGTTAAGTCTATCCCCCTCCTTCTGACATTCGCAGCTTATCACTGAAAATAAATTTGTTGCGTTTGCTAAAATTTGTGTCATGCCCTATTTCCAAGTTGATCGCCGAGAACGGAACGCCACAACATTAGTGATCGTGTCATAGATTTTATGAAAGATTTCAATTCCGATGTTTAAACTTAATACCTGTAAAAATCAAGAATATTTGGTAGCTTCACTATCATAAGAAGAAACATTAAGGCCAGCTATACGGAAATTCCCAGTTGTATTTTTATTAGGAGATGGATTAGAGATGTTTGATATGAGCGGCAAAAATACAACTACTTCTAGTTTCACATGATCCGAAACAAAATGTGTTTTAAAACAGACCTGCATCTATTTTATTTAAAACATTGTCGTGTTTAATAAATTATCTAGATGTAACAGCAATAACAAGTAGTAACAGAGTGCATCTGGAACAGATAAAAAAATATTTGGATCCAAGTAACACAAATTTAAGATACATAAAATGAGAAACAGCTTTTGTGATAAAAAAAAACTGAAATGCAACCACTTTAGTAACTACTCGCAGCATGCAGTACTCACCATCAGGTGCGCAATGTTTACAGAAAAAAATATGTGTCAAATCACAATAAAAATTTTATTTATACTTCGGATCGCATTTGTATATTCAAATCAAATGCATCCCAGAAAATTTAATTAATATATTTTTATTGTATTAATTATTAACCCCTTCGCGACGAGCGTCCTTTACAGAATTTTTAATCTTTTACCACCGGGTTTTTCAAAACAGAAATTTTTGACTGATTGAATCGAAGAAATGCTATCATTAAATAAGGCAAAGCTTACAATAAAAAGTTACTGGTGGGAATAATCGAGGATTCTGAGCATTTTATGCGTCACGTGTACGTGTCGCCCGTCTCCAAGGGGTTAAATGGCTGTTTTTTTTTTAAAATACGAATGCTATCAAACTTTCGTAATTCACAATTTTCTTAAGTTTAAATTTCAAAGATATGTAAATTAAAAGAGAATTTTTCATGTTTTAGGGTACCCTCTTTTACAAGTATTTATGAATTTATATTAATAAAATATATATTTCATGCCTTTTATTTCAAACAATTTGTATATATATTTCGAAAATGTATTACTTCACATAACATGTACGTTCTTGGATGAATTCCTGCTTTTAAAGTATAACATACAAATACATTATTAAAGTTCTGGAAACACGATATTTCCTCCTGATGCACATTGTTTTGAAAACAACACAAATAGATTTATCATAACAATATTACTTTATAAGTCACACTATTCTCTTGAGTCATATGATTTCTCTGTAGTTTCCTAGAATTTTGAGAAACATGTTTTTCCAAATATTTAGAGTAGAGTTAGAGTTTTATTGTTTTTTTTCTATCTATTGTGATGTTTTAAGCTTACACAAATTTATTTAAATGTATTGTGAAATTGTGTTTGTGTTAAATTGGAAAACAATAATAGAATTATGGAGTAACTGACTTATAAGCAGATTTTTCATCGACATGCTCGTACATCATTCTTAAAAATATGCAGGTTGTTCTTTTTTATCTTTGACTAATAGGTAATTCTAGACTAATTATGACACAATTATTGAAATTGGTAAAGATATCATATGAGATGTAATCTTCGCAACTGGGCGAAAAAGTCCGGGCAAGGATTCGAGGACAGGATCCTTTGGATGAAGCTGCCAATGCTCTACAAACTGCGCAATCTTGGACTAATATGGCTGAACTAATTAACCTAGTTAGCCTTAATGATCATAGCATCTGGTCTGATATCTGAATGAGCACAAATAGAATAAATCACAGGTAATGAGAACTGCCGTAAAATCTGGAAACGTGATTACACTAGATTAATTATGACATAATTATTCAAATTGCTAAAGAAATCATATGAGATGTAATCTTTCCAACTGGGTAAAAAAGTCCGGTCCAGGATTTGAGCCCGGAATCCCTTGGCTGAAGCTGCCAATGCCCTAACAACTGAACAGACTCGGACAAATATGGCTGAACTAATTCACCCAGTTACCCTTAATGATCATAGAATCTGGTCTGATATCTGAATCAGCACAACAGAATAAATAACAGGTAATGGAACCTCCAATGAACGTTTTAAACGTGGTTACACTAGATTAAATATGACACAATTATTCAAATTGTTAAAGAAATCACATAAGATGTAATCTTCTCAAATGGGCGAAAATGCCCGGGCCAGAATTTGAACACGGTATTCAGCCAAAGGATCCCGAGTTCGAATCCTGGGCCGAATTCTTTCTCTCAGTTGGATATATTTCATCTCACATAACAGATAATTCCTTAACCGTTAGTTTTAGAGGCAAGTTCAAAATTTCAAGATTTTTCCAAATATTGCTCTCCATCGTATGAATTTTAATTGTCATCATTTTTTTTCAATGACGATGTTTAACTAGTAATACGTCTCCTTTGTCATATACGTTATATAAAAGACACCTTTCTTCATATTCTAACGAGTAAAACAATCAAATATCTATCCTTGTACAAATGAAAACAACTGAGTTATTATACTTTGAAGTTTATGAATATTTGGTGATTTCTGTCATCAAATATTCAGTTTTCTGTTACCAGTGACTATAATGTCTTTAATATAAAAACTTAAGATTCCGAAGTTAACAATTTATTCGTTCATTTTTTTTAACAAATATTCAGTAAAATTATAATTAATAACTTTTTTCTTGCCTATGTAGGCACTTAATCTCATTGCTATCAAGGACAGCATGTTCAAAGGTTTTATTTAAAACCTTTAACAATAATTCTAATCGATTAACAATGAAGAAAGTTAAATAAGCCATATTTTGCTGCGTAGTACTTTTATATAAAATAAATGTTATCCATAAACTATGTAAACGAATTTTTTATTTAATTATACAAGCTTTACGTCTGTATAAGTTTTGAAATTGAAAAAAAAAATACATATATATATTTACATTATAATAATTTTTCTAATTTTACGTGATATAATTTTGCACTATGAGCGTTTTTGCCTCTATTTTGTGCATTTGGAATTTTTTTCGAACTTGTGTTATATAGTATATCATTTAAAGGGTCTCGAAGAGCTAAAATATCAAATACTTCATATGACAGCCAATTACTTAATGCTAAAATTATTTCCGTGCATCAGTCCCCTCTAATTTAAATATTAAAAAAAGTTTTAAAAATTCCGGTAATGTGCAAAAAAAAAAAAAAAAAAAAAAAAAAAAATGCAAACGCATTAATTCGGAGAGGCTATTCTTAGGCTATTTTTCAGCCTTAACATTTATACAGACTGAAAGATTACATGTTAAAACGTAAAAAAAAAAAAGTTTAATTATTTGTATTGATATATACTGACCTATTACTGATATTTATTATTTTATTACTGATATTTATATTCGTGGGTATATACTGATATTTAGTATATCCCTATGTACGGCATATCGACTCTTCTGCTTTAAAGATTAAAAATATATAGTATTCAAAAAAAACATATCTAACATTTGTGTATATCATATTTTATTTTGATTCCCGAAAATGTTTTAATCTGTAACTTTGTAACTTAAAAAATATACTTTAATTTGTTTTCCAGTGATTACGAAAAGTTATTAGTAGAGAAGTATCAATGTCAATGTAGCTTAATGTTGTTTCTCCGCAATGAAAAAAACTTAATTTAGATTCAGTAATCATAAAAATTTGTAGTAGTAACAGAATAATGTAATAAAATAAAAATATTTCTGACAGTATTGATTGAAAGGGATTATACGGTAATTAAAATGTACTAAAATAAATCTGTGTGCACATTAAATGAATTATACATCGATATATAAAATGAAACATTTAATTACAGCAGAAATATTTTATAGTAACATTCACGTAGGTTCCACGTGTGATGAGTAAATACTTTTTTTTTCAGTAATAATCCAATACACATATAATACTAATATAAAATCATAAGAAGTGATTATATTTTTTCTATCTTTCCAAATTTGATTTGATACTCCAATTAATGTGATATAAATAAATGAAATAAGACTGAAAATTTCTATATTTATCCTATATAAATTTGTATTTTAAAATTGACATTTCTTGTCTTATTCGGAACAGAGACTAAGTATACAGAAATGTACAACAATTGATATTTATATTATGCAAATAATTCCTGCTCTTACTTCGATGAATTGGAACAGTTTCAAAAGATGTGAAATAGATTTAAAATTACAGAGGAAAAGCATCATATAATATCCCCTTATTGCATTCGTTACTAAACTTCAAGCTTCCAGTTTTTTTTGTTTACATTGAAAATATTTCGAAGAAACTGAGTTACTTTTTTCTCCTGGGTGTGTTTTCTTCCTCCCATTCTCCGATACTACCATATGTTGTTATTGGGAAAGACGGTCGTTAAAGAACATTAAAAAAGCTATTTTGACAAGGCTTTTAAATTATAAATCGAAAAAAATATGTGAAAAACAGAAGTGTCCAGGGGGAATATCTACTTTCTATAAAAGTTTCATCTATGTTTAGAAACCATTTTTTTCCGAAACCAAAAAGAAATCACATTTCAATATAAAGAGAAAATAATGCAAACTAAGCAGAAAAAATATTTTAACGCCTTCTGATAATTTAACCTTTTTTATGAAAAATAAATTATCTGAAAAAAAGGACCTAATATTAATCAAAAATTCTTATACGATACACATTGCAGAAAAATAAATTAACTATTTTCTCTATAGGACATTTAGGTATAATTGCTGTAATTGATTAAAATAAGTAAATTTTTAATACAAAAATCTCATAAAATTGTGTACGAAAACTATAAGAAATACAAATGGGTAAATTGATTTCAAAGAAGTATGTACAAATGGCCAATCTACCAGGAATGAAAGATATTCAAAAATATATTTGCGGAGTAATTCGGAGTAATAGACTACTCACTCTTACGTAGGAAGAATTAAAATTGTTTCAATTAAGTGTTCTCCAATCCCTTTAATCTTACATAATTTTAGTGGGTCCTCGTGTTCATTTTGTCTGAATATATTGCTGATCAGAATAGTTATTGATTGAAAATATAATTGGAACCATAAATATTATTTAATGAAAAATATTGAAAGTATTTCACAAAGGAGTAAACTTCATGTTGTTAAAAAAATGTTTCATTTGGAATGGGGCGTGTTCCATGCCAGATTCCTTATCGAATGTCGAATCAATCATTCGATTCGACTACAATATCTGAGGAATAAAAAATCGAAAATAAAGTCATTCTAAATTAAATTTACATACGAAGAAAAAAATAATTATTTGTAGGTGAAAATGGCAATGAAAATGTAATTTGTTACAATTTCTTTCTTCTACAAACCGTAATAAATGTTTTAGTCGCAATATTTATTGCAAAAAAAATATGTGAGTATTTATATTTATCACAACATCAAAATAAGAAAGAAGTAATTAAATTAAATAATGTTTTAAATGTTGATTTATTGTATATTTTGCTTTTGATTCTCCATTCTTTTAGAACATAGATTCAACTCATTTAGATTCAATTTTACAACAGCCTCATATTACAGGCAGTCAGGTAAAACATTATTTTTTACATTTCTTTCATGTTTATAGGAATGAAACGATAACCTTATTTAACTTTTAATATTTATACAATAGCTTCAAAATTTCTATAAAGATTCAAGATTAAAAATAATAATAATAATAATATTTAATATCAATATACTCTGTTAAAAAAATGGGTTGATCAACTAAAGAAAAATTAGTTTTTCTCATTGATTTTTGCAATTACTATATTTTTTTTTTTGTATTCTTACTCAGTTACAAGAAAATCTCTAAGAATTACTAGAAAACAGCTAGCAACGATTCCGGTTTATAATACCGGTTACAAAAACCTGTGTGGAATAGAAATATACTAAAAAAAATTAGTAACCTCAGGATTTTTTTTTACAGTTTATGACTGCATTAAAAAAAAAAAAAAAAAAAAAAAAAAAAAAAAAAAAAAACGTAGCTAATAAACAGTAATGCCGGAAAAAATACATTTCTTTCAAGTATCGATCGATCAACGAAATAACGAAAAGCCATACTAAGTAATCGACTCCATGTATTATTAAATTACTTTTTATTTTGAAATTATCAGATTAAAAATTTAAACTTTGGAGTAACCCCATTATATTTACATACTTGTGAATATAAAATATATTTTCATTTCTTTAAGTTTATCTTCAATTTCTGTCTCTTGCTTTGAAATAAAATTAAAACTAAATTCTATAAAGCATAACTGGACATTTTAAAGTACGTGAAAAAATAGTTAAAGCATGGTGAAAAGAAGAATGTAAAAATAAATGCCAATTTTACCGTAGGGAACAAAAATATAGCCGAATAAATTTCGGTAATATCGTCACCAAATCTGTAAATTTATATAAGCAGTTAACATGGTATTATTCAGTAAAACATGCAAGGAAGTTTGTTTAAGAATATATATATATTATTTAAAAATGAATACACGTGTGAAGATCAAAGTATAAAACAAAGTAAAAAACAATGGAAGGGACACAGAAGTAATTTACTTAAAAGGATGAAAAAGCAAAAATTGAAAAGCAAAATTGGAAAACTATGAATATCCTATAGAATCTTCAGAGGGCTTTATAAGAATATTCATAGTAAGTATATGTTATTTCAACAAATATTGCCAGCATTATGCTTAAAATCAATAATATTAAGCCCCTAATAACATATAAATAAAACAAGAAAATTAAGGACCGACATGAGGTTCAAATAGCAAAATAAATATGCAATTGAAATAGAAATTAGATAAATAAAAAATTATTCAACTTAAATAGTAAACAGAACATAAAATAATGTTCAAGACTCACCAAAAACACAAATTTGAAAGTAGATAAAAAAGATTGTAGTTACTTGACATTTAGCCAGACACCTGCTCTTGCTCAAAATGGCTACATATCAAAGCCCAAAACTTTGCTGAGAATAGTGATAATATAAAATTATGTAGTGCTGTCATCTATCCCAGAAAATTATAAGTAAAATCTAAAATTATAGACAAGTTTAAAAAAAAAATGCTATTGCTGCCATCTGTTAGTGATGAAGAGGAAATATAATAAAAAGAAAGAATGAGAAACTTCTATTGACAAAGCAAATAATATTTGAAATGTGAGGAAACTTAATGAAGTAAATAAAATTTAAGTATAATAAAGATCATATGGGAAGACAAGTACAATAATTAGCAATCTATAATAAGACTTTGTGTGTATTTATGTTGTAGAAATGATGTTGTGATGTGAGTAAAATGATTAAATGCATAAAAGCCAATTTTTTTTTTGTTTTAATCAAAAATTTTTGTAACTTTTTTTAGCAGTCCCCGCCACATGACTCCTAAATGGTATTTTTATTTTATAATTTTTTAAAGGGGAAATTTTGTTATTTTATGATTTTTTTGGAAATTGTGTTTTTAAAAATTTTAATAACTTTTTCACCCTCCTAAATATTGTTTTCCATTTTATAATTTTTATACATACTTAATGCATATACTGGTAAAATTAGATGAATGTGTTAATGTTTTATCCATGTAGAAAGAAAAGCAAGGGGATAATATATATATATATATTTCTCTAAATACATGTAACAAATATTGCAAATATAGACGCTAAAAAAAAGCAGATCTTAAAAAATGCAATACAATATAATTATGAATCAATATATGAAGTTAAACTTTCCAATAAATAAGATCAGGTGCATAAAACTATGAAATTATTTGAATAGTAACAAAAAAAATAATTATTAAAGACACAGAAACAACAAATCAATGTTACATGTCGACTATTACAACAAATTGTAACTTTGCAAATTAAAGAATTGAAAAGAACAAATGTTTCCAAATTAAATGTAACTTTAATTTGGAAAATTACAGTTAGCTGTAATAGTTTTCTTTATTTTACTAGTCAGTTAAGGATTTATTTTATCTATTACTATTTTATGTATGTTGAATGTAAGATTGGCTCGTTTTGCAAACCAACCGATAGTGCTGTTATTTTTAAAATAAGAGAGAGGAGGAGTTTTTTAAAATGATTTTACATAAATGGATGAGTGAAGGCTGTGTTAATCGACTATTAATATTGATTGTTTTGTTGTTGTTGTTTCTTAATATTTCTCTTTTTGTTACTGTAAAAATAACTTCATAGTTTTATACACCTGATCTGAATTCTTGGAAAGTCTAATTTCATACATTGATTAATAATTATATCTTTATATATATATATATATTTATTTACTGACAATCATTTAAGACGCCATAAATATAAATGTAATTTTGATTCAACAAATTATCTATCTAATGAAACACTCTATATTATTTACATTTTGAAACTATTAAATTATGTTATATCACTGCGTTATTTTGAAGGTCCGAATAGAGAAAACAAAAATACGAGGTTTACGCTTTAAATTCCTACGTCATTTTCCTTTTTTAGGTTTTGTTGTGGTATTGTAATATATTTTTAATTTTAAAGTCTTCAATAATTTATATTCAAACGCGTAGTAAATGCCATTTTTAAAAACAAATTATTGTAGTTCTAAATTTTTACCGTTTTGTACTGCATATAGTTGTGTAATATTTTAACTGCCTTACAGTTTTTAAATCAATAATTTGAACAACAAAATTCTTTTAATATTATTTTTATTACATATGTAGAAAAAAATATAAAAAATATGCATAGTATTATTTTTTAAACGAACAATGACAGTATAAATAATTATACTACTATGGTTTTATTTTGAATTCAAAAATTCAGTTTTTAAAAATATATAAGATAATTTTACATATGTATATAGAATTTATGGCATGCTTTTAGAACAATAAAACACGCGAAACATTTTTTATTCTGAAAAATTTCCCTATTTTTAAATTTTTAATCAAGTTTCGAAATAGTGCTCAGCAAAAATTTTACATAAACGAAAAATTTGATATATATACACTATTAAAAAGTTTTTACAAAAACGTGTATGATGATATATACAATATAAAAAAAGACAAAAATTTCTAAATCTGCCAAAATATGATTTAACCATGTACGAAATAATACACCAACATATTCAAAGTTAAAAACAATTCGGAGAGGCTCTGAGCGCCGGAGTATTTCTGATATATTTAGAGATATACGAAACCAATATATTTTCGAGATTTACAGAAAAAATAATAATAACTTTATTTATTTTTGTTGAGACCGATTTTTTAAAACGTTTCTGATTAAATTGTACATTGTATTTTTCACTTTTCTTTAACCGGAATCTCTTTTTTTAAGCTGTTAAAAATTTCCAATTAAGCATTTTGAAAGACCAAAATTGAATTCCATAACGGAATTTATACATGCAAGAGTATTAAAATTATATAATTTTAATGTTAAAGTGAATGTTGATAATTTATCATGTTTGTTTTTAAAACATCTTTTTTGAACATAAAATCATTTACTTGGTAACTGAGACAATCCAAATAACCTGTATTTTAAAATGATACATATTTTTACAGTTTAATAATTAATTATATGTATTTTGATGCATACATAAAATAACTTGAAAACATAATGACTGATTTAACATTATAAACTGTTTTACATTTTGTTGTCTCGTTATATATTTTTTAAGAATGAAAATAATGGATAGTTAAACTGAAATTCCTTTTAACACATTCTCAAACATTTCAAAATTGCGTGTGATTATACATTAATATCACTCACACTGAATACTTTGAAAATAAAGGAAATAGGTATTTATCAGATCGTTTTGTGATTTGCATAATAATTACTTAATTTGTATGCGGCTTTGTATTAGTGAAAATAGATTTGATATTCATTGTGTGTAAAAATTTCACGAAGGTATCGTGATGCTTGAATATCAGTAAATTTTCTCCTTCCTGGAATATTTCAGATAAGAATACTGATCACGCAAATAAAATTGTACGTTAAACTTTATTGTAAATGTATAATCGGAAGTTAAAGATAATAAGTCGTTTAGGTCATTTATTTTTAGAAGAATAATCGGATACGATTTGAATAATTTTCTACACAAAAAAGTAACTAAATACATTAAACGTAGTTAGAAACAAAAAAGATTTAATTAAAAGAAATGTAAATTTATTAAAATAATTTTATTTAAATGAGTTTAATCATCTTTTCTAACATCCCATTTTGTAAACATTCCTAATTATTTCTAAAAAATAATTGTTTATTAAGAAACATTAATTTATTCTTATAATTGGATGTTCAGCTCAATTTGTTTCCGGTTAAAATTATGTATCCACAATATAAGGATTATTTTACTTTATATATGTATAATTGTGAACTTTAATTGGCCTATTGAATATGTATACAGACATACTGCTGAATATGTATACACACACACACACACACACACACATATATATATATATATATATATATATATATATATATATATATATATATATATATATATATATATATGTAAGTATATGATATATAAATAGTCACTTTACTGAACCAATATGACAAATAATCGATGAACAACAGAATACTAACTTTAATTTCAACTAATACACTTTTAGCAAAAACTATATAACAACAATTTAGCTTACAACAATCCGGCGAGGCCTAATAATACCTTTTCCGGCCATATTCCTTCTATATCTCGCTTCATAATAAAAATTAGAACACTGGCTCTTAGCCAAATCTCGCGATTCCCATTATTTACAACTCGCGCATCAAAGTCATGGATAATGATAGAGTGTCAATACAGTGTCAGTTCATTGGATGATCATTTACGTGAAGTGTTTCAACTGAAATCCTACAAATCGGTCATCCTGACGTGATGGCGTCTCGACATCAGCATCTTGATTTATTATGTTTTTTCCATGCCTCACAGTTATTTTTTTGAGATTTTTATTTCTTTCTGAGTATTGCTCTCTGTCTTTAGGATCAGCATATCCAATATCTCTGTGATTCCTTTCCGGATATTGCTCTCTATATTTAGAAACTACATAACTATTGCTTCTAGAATGATAAGAATTTGAACAAGTATCTCGTCCATTATAAGCTCCTTTAAATCCATGATGAGAATTATTCTTATGTGAAGGTTGTGAATATCTTTGTTCATTATAACTAGACTTGCACGATCGTTGGCAACCATAATTATAATTATTTCGACCATGATAGTAGCCTCTATTCATGTATCTAGGGGGAAATTTTGGATTATATCTTGCCTTTAAATTAAGTGAAGCAGTTTCTGTTATGTCTTGAGGTATCAAAGAATTTTCAGTCTCAAAGTTTTCAAGAACCTCAGATTTATTTTGGTAAGAATTCTCGGAACTCTGTTTCCCATATCCATATTTATTGTTATTTCCGTGGTTAAATGAATGTTTAAAATATCTCTGACCATACCTATTATTGCTTCTGTTATCAAATGGCCTATTAAAATTTATGTTCTTTCCCTTATGATCAAAATTCCTATTGCTATCTTTCACATAGTCTTTTCTACCATGTGCAGGACTACTACTTTCATAATTTTCTTCTGGAGATGCATTCCATTCATCGGATAATCCTGTATATTTTGTCCTATTCGGCTTATACGGTTTTATTAATCTCCTTATTTTCTTTCTGTTCACTAAATTCGTAATCTGTGTCAAATTCACCCCGTCATTTATGCAGTCGATTTTAACCATATCTTCATAACCTCGATTATCGTTGTTTATACTTGCTTCATTAATTTTTGTCGGTACTTCGTTAATTTTAATGTATCCTACACGAACTTTGTTGCCGCTTGCTATTCTAACACCATCTTCCGTTACTTTTAACGGTATGCCTTCTACTGCTTTTCTACCTATTATTAAACCGCAGTCCGTTTCTTGTACCACGTAAAATTTATCCTGGATTTCTGTATCGTCCACGTAGACTTTATGCCAGAAAAAAACCTGTTGGCTTAATTTTCCCTCCACCTATGCCTGATATGTATATATTGTCGCTAGTTAGTTTTGGCGTGTTTATTGCAGTATGATATCTTGAACTGGCGATTGAAATATCGCTTGCTGTATCGATTATTACGTTTGCTTTTACTCCACTAATATCTAAGATTCTTCCTTTTTTACCATTTAACATGCCCATATTAACTATTTTTCTTTGCGTGTTTTGGGTCTCATTTTGGTATTTTGTTTCTCGCCAATTTTGATTACGTTGCGGGTAAAAATTTGAATATTCTTGTTCTGTATTATTCACCATGGCACATTTCGCACTCACGTGACCAGGGTTGCCACACGCAAAACAGATTATATGCGACTCTTTGCTTCCATAATTCCTACTGTGTCTATTGTCAATTTGGCGTCTTTTCAAATTGGCGTAATCAGCCACTCGCGATCTTCTGTCATCAAAATCGCTACTTGTATCCTTAACTGACTGTTTATTGTAAACCCTTCGTGCTGTTTCGTAATTATCTAATTTATTAACTAATTCATCAATTTTCTTTATTACTAATAATTCCTCTATGAAATGTGTCTTTGTTTCCGTAGGTAAATTATGCCTGATTTGATTAACAACAATTAATTCCGCCAAATCTTCAAAGTCATTTACGTGAAGGCTTTCAATCCATTGTTGAAAATGCACCTTTATCTCATAAGCGAAATCTCGCCAATTGGCTGATGGCTCCTTTTTAGATGAGAAAATTTCAACCTAAACTCCTCTGGTGATAGCTTGTAGCGTTTTAGTAGAATATTTTTATATAATCATAATCGTGAATTTTTCCTTGTTATTATATTGATCACATCTAACGGCATTAGATTAATTAAATAATTTACCCATTTTTTTTTATCAATGCCCGTTTGCGCCAGTTGCCTTTCGTACATAGCTAAGTATAAACTGATATCATTCGAGCTATCATATTTAGTTAATAATCTAAGCAATTCAAATTGCTTACCTGGATTTGCCTTTGGGTCTTCATTAATATGTTCTCTTGAATTGTCTTGTATCTGTAATTTCTTAATTTCAAAATTCTGCTCCGATTCTATTTTCCATCTTCTATCTTCCATTTCTGCTTGTAATTTCTTCTCTTCTCTTTCTCTTTCTGCTTGTAATTTCTTCTCTTCCAGTTTTGCTTGTAATTTCTTCTCTTTCTCTTTCTCTTCTCTTTCTTCTTTCTCTTTTCTACTTGCTATCACTACTTCCAAACGATCTCTTATAAAATCTTCTTCGTAACTCTCCCAACTCTTGATCAGCTTTATTAGGACAGGTATTGTCGGTTTTTCTGGTGCTTCAATTCCGCATTCTTCGCAGAGGTTTATTAGATCAATTCTCTTGGCTTTATTTAGAGTTCCCATCTTTCAAAAATTGTACTTGAAGTGATACGATTACGGTTTCAACTTGCTAATTCATAACCCAACTTTTGATACTGGCGTTTTACAATACTTTACGTTTGGTTTCCATTTCAATATTAGTGGCTTTTACTTTTAATAATCCCGGCATCCGAGCCCCCAAAAATGCAAGTATATGATATATAAATAGTCACTTTACTGAACCAATATGACAAATAATCGATGAACAACAGAATACTAACTTTAATTTCAACTAATACACTTTCAGCAAAAGCTATATAACAACAATTTATATTACAACAATCCGGCGAGGCCTAATAATACCTTTTCCGGCCATATTCCTTCTATATCTCGCTTCATAATAAAATTAGAAACTGGCTCTTAGCCAAATCTCGCGATTCCCATTATTTACAACTCGCGCATCAAAGTCATGGATAATAATAGAGTGTCAGTTCAGTGTCAGTTCATTGGATGATCATTTACGTGAAGTGTTTCAACTGAAACCCTACATATATATATATATATATATATATAGCATAAAAATATAAAATTGTACCATACACCAGTATATATATGTGCGTATGTTTGTACATACAATGACTTCCGAAAGTTAAGGTACAATCAGTCTTTTGTGTTTAATTTGAAAACAAATGAACAAAAAAACATGAAATTTAGAGGAATTGTGCTTTAAACAGTTATTTATTGAATGTTATTTATTTTAAACATGAAGCATATTTTACAAATAAAAAATTACATTTTTTTTTCAAAAGTCCACGGTTTGATACAAAAAATAAATGGCAGTTTTTTGTGAAAAAAAATAACAAACGGGTTTTAAGAAGGAAGTTGTCCGTCTCTACCCTTGATGTTTTGGTATCATTGACTCTTCATATTGCCGATTATGCTGTCGGGCATTGGAATGGGAAACAACTCTTATACATCTTATACGCATGTCCCAGCTTATTTAACGATTTCTGAGGAGGACTTATGGAAGCCACCGGTCTACCGAGGTAGTCCCAAAGATGCTCTGTCGGATTAAGGTCCGAAGATTTAGATGGTCATTCTATTCGCTACTAACCTTGATCAGCAAGATATTTATCAACGACACTAGCTCGGTGTGATCGGACATTATCATCTATTTTCCCAAATATTAAAAAATACACAACTGCTGACTGAAAAATGTTTTTTGAACTTTTATTAATTCTGAGAAATGTGTTTAAGAGGACATTGCGTAACAGTAAGAGTTTAAACATTTATTTACCTAAAATATTTAAAAAAAAAAAAAAAAAAAAAAAAAAAAAAAAAAAGGAAAAAAAAACAAAGAAAGAAAGAAATATATTTTGGTAAGTAAATACTATAAATTTTGAACTATATTTAAAAAATAATAATTAAAATTATTTTATTACATTTTACGCGTTTTTAAATTTATGTACGTGTATTCTTAAATATTCATTATCTGATGCAGTGGAATATCACTGAATACTCGCCGATTGTAAAATAATAATAATGATATTAACAAAAAAATACGTTTTATTAATTATTTGCATTGTAGTTAAAACCACAGTAAGTTTTCACTTTGTTAGAATAAATATTATTGAAAATTTTCTGAATTGAATATTGCTACATCTTAATTAAAAATTTAGTTGAATAATATGAGGAAAAGAGTACTTTTCTAATACACCTTTGGACGAGATTACATGCTAATGAAAAGTAAAAATCTTACTAGAAAAGAGGATTAGTGTTTGAATTGTAGAGAGTATTTCGCATTTAATATAAATAAACATTTCAGTAGTTAGAATCTATTAGTAAGGTAATAACAAACAACATTCAATTAGGTTACTCCTCAAAGCTTGGGATATCAAACACGTATAATATTTATTGGAAATAATATTAAAAATTTCGAAATGTTCTTTAGTAAATATTTAAATAAAAATAAAACTTAGATGTTAATAACTATTGAGGTCTGTTAGGTATTTAGGAAATGAGCAAAACATATACAGTAACATATACAAAATGTTAATATCTCCTTTAGTACATAATCTGTTGAATGAAAAAATAGACTATTAAAAGTGGGATATTATTTCCCAATTGGGAACTTATTTCACAAATAAAAAATCCTTAACAATTCATGTACATTTTATTATAAAGTTTCTATTATTATTAAGATTTATTGTTATTAATAATGATTAACTGTCAATGCGTGTTCAGTATTTTAATAAGTAAATTTATTAAGCATTTGGCATAATAAATATATTAAAAAAACTGTCATGCAAAATCCAAATACATCAGAATAAGTATTTCTCAACTGGTTATTACAATTATTGTGTGTTCTTCCAATCTGGTGTCTTAAATTCCATGTATCAATATAAATAACGCAAATGAAAAACTGATTGTCTTCATTTTTTTAGAGAATTTTGCCCAGAATATCTCCGTAAAAATTTCCTAGAAATAGGAAAAAAATACCTTTAATTACCGTGCTGATTCGTAGATGTGGCGTGGCAAATATTGTTTCCAAATAGTCAAATAATTATCGACACACTTATTATCAACACCGATCTCAATATAGTACCTAACCATTAAAACGTCATATTTATTGAGAAAAATGCATATCTTCTGTTGATCATAATCAGTGTTTGCATTTTATTAATGTTTATTTTTAAAATTAGGAAAAGGAAAATTCCAAATAAGACTTTTTTGCCAAATCCCGCAGTCGACAGAACAATCACGAAAAATATGCTGTTTCTACGTGCCATAATTGGATGGAAATTCTCTCCTATACAATCAAGGAAACGTAAAATGCCTGAAAAGCTCAGATGTTATAGAGGTATTAAAAAATCCTGACGCTGATGCAGAGGCTAACGCTATTGCTGTACTGCTATTTCCTATTTTATTGAATAGGAAGAGTTAGAAAACAGCATCTTCTTTGAACAAACTTGGATACTAGTGTGACATGAAATCGACTCTCAAGACAGATTCTAATATCGCATTACTTCCTCTGAATGTACACGCAGCTCGATTACTCTCACTTAGGGTAAACTACAAAGTAGAGTTCAGGCATGACAAAGTAGCAGAAATGTGAAAAAGGAAGTTTTCTATTGTTCACTTCTCCGCGTTAAATGTGATAACCGTTGCGACGTCACCAACATCTTCATCGATGATGGCGATAAAAGAAGGGTAGGCCTAAGTGTGTTTCGTCCAAGACATCTGAAGTAGAACCTTAACAACGACCATCAAATTTTCAAGAACAATTTCCTAACGACGAACCTTCAGATGAAGAGGATTTTGATCAGCTAAAACCATGAAAGCAGACGAAATGCAATTAATTGATACTGGGACTTCCATTTTATAGTTTTGTAATTAAAAATTTATATAATTTATTAGTTCACTAACTTAAGAAAATAAAAAAAATGCTACCTGAAAACTTGTGTGCTTTGTTTTCATTCTAATTTTAATCACCTAATATTAAGTAATATTTTACTGCTATAAAACAGCGTGAACAATGATAATACAAATAGAATTTAGTGGAAATGCTAATATAAATAAATTTAAATGATTACAAAATCCTTAAATTCGTGGTAGAATTGGATGCATACATAATGTATTGCGTTCTCGCGCCCTTTGCTCCGGATTTCCAAACTTCGTGCGACCGAAATCTGTTGTATTGGTATACCAGGACTATTTTTTAACAAAAAACTTTGTTTATATGAAAAACGTTGGAAAATCTCTGTTGTTTAATTTAGTTTATAATTTACTAACCATATGTCTTCTAAAAACTTTAAATGATTCCAAATTGTATGTGTAAAATCAAAACAAAAACGATAGTTTTGTGGTATTATGACAATAAATTTTAAGCACACACATAATCAGGTCACAAAGTTGAAATTCGAATTCAGAACACTGAAAAACATAAATGAAGACATATAAAAAACATTCAATTCAAAATTACCATTTCACTGGGCTACATCCTGAAGCTTACATTTACCGGAACTTAAAATGATGTGAAAAGCAGAATATTGACATATTGGCAAAGAGCCTTTCTTCGTCAGTTATTTTGTTTTCCCTATTACTTCTCATTCATTTTTAAAGTTTAACAACTAAACTTTATAAAACGTGTTACGTTTTTTTACGCTAATGCACAATAATATATATATATATATATATATATTTAAATTTTATGCATTATGGACAAACCATCCACTGGACTATAAATGAAATCTAATAATTAAAACCAAGCTATATAAATAAAGTAACTTTTAGTATTTTCTTTATGACAAACAAAAGATACTCTCTTAACGCGTATACATTTATGGACAATAACAATGAGAATATAAATTACAATGCGAACTCTGTCGTATTTTCGTAAATATTTTCAAAGTAAGTAGTTTTGGAGCAAGTTCAACTTTTCTAAAAGCATATATTAATAGCATGTGCATTATAAATGTAACTTTTATTTACCATAATCATCACAATGTCATCCCTAAATATCCATGTTTAATCTTTTGTATCAAAGTTATTTCGCTTAATTAAGTTTTATGACATGTTTATGGCACTCTGCCAGTCTACACATTGCACAATTACAACGATAAATTTAATCCCCTGCAATATTTCTATATTTGATTAAACGCAATTCCTTAGAGATAATCCTTATTGTAATTATTTTTAATTGAAAAAATCTGGATGTTTAACCTAATCAAATTTCAGTTTTTAAGATGAGTGTTTTTGTGTTTTAATCAATGTAGTCAAAAATATTTTTTATATAGAATTTTTAAAGTGGACCTATTATAGACGTTGTATTATTAAACAATACCGTTTATATGTATTATTAAAACTAATGTGACTTTAGGGTATGTAAAATAGAAACTATCATGAAAATTGCTTTTAATTGTGTGGATTTAGCTTTTTCAAAATTTATATTTTTAACATTTATAAAAATTTAATTAAAAATCAAAGGCATTTTGAAATTACACAAAAACGCATTACAAACTATCATTTATTTTTATTCAGTAGGTTGCATTTTGTAAGTTCATAATTTTTTCATTACATGTTTGTCATTATTTATTAAATCAGTGTGATTCCATTTTTAATACATAAATACCATAAAACTGTACTTGTTGACGCTTATTATGTATACTCATTAATTTTAATGTATGGAAACTAATATTAAAAATGTTTATTCTTAAAAATTATAAGACTTCCAAATTATAATTATGCGTTACGTTTTGTGTTTATTAAATGAGTGTAATTTGAACGGTGCAACGGCATTTATCATTTGTATAAAGGCGAAAAAAAACATACAATTAATTCATTTCAAAATTTACTTCCTACAAAGACATTTTTCTATGTAAAAGACCAAAATTTAAATTTATTTCTACTAGAAAAGGAAACATTCTTTGTAGATGTATTAAATTATACTTTTAACCACCTTGTTTCATATGTTAATTAGAAACTTTATGACATATTTCTACAGAACTACAAAAATTTCGTTTGTCAAGAGACAATCTCCTGCCACTAATTAGCAGTGTCAGTTGCGAATACATAGAACTCTGCCGCAGATAAAAGTTAATTCTCAATAGGAAGGAAAAAAACACATATTTAGTTAATGAAATGGTTTCCTGGAAAGTTTTAATGTCTCTTTTTTATGCCTAATTACTTCTTTGGATACCTCGAGGATTAAGCTATGTTTAATTGTGTGGGAGAGATATTCATTAAGAAGAGATACATATTTTATAGTATATTCTCTTAGTCAAATATTTTAATTCAATATAGTTATACACGAAAAATCGTGATATAGATTTTACCTCATCGATTTGGTCTTTGGATTTCAGGCATTTACTACATCACGTTATTTTTAGGAATGAGTAAGTATGAAAAATAAATTTAAATATTAAATTAGCTGTTAGAATTTTTAAACAAATATGAATAATCCAATACAATTAATAATTTCAGAAATCAATTAAAAATACTCATATGGAATATCTATTTTTCATGGTAAATATAAATGAAATAATATAATCCCCATTAAATAAGTCTGTTGTTTATACCCCAGTCTTTTATAAGTTAATTTCTTCAAACAATGTCATCCCATTTATTGTATATTCCAATTGAAAATTTTAAATATAATCTCTTATCGGGAAGTAAATTCTGATTTTTATTTTATCTACACATGGTGTACTATTTCAAATTCGAATGGTTTTCAACATATACTTAAATTTTAGAATCTATAACTGACTATCATATTTCGCACAAAATCAAACTTATATACTAACAAAAGTATAATAGTCATTATACTTACTAATTAGTGCAAAATAATATATTTATTAATAAATAATATGAACTAAAATAATTAATTTAAAATAACATCCTGATTTTTTTATCATTAGTTTTACTACATTTTTTATTGGTAGAACTTTTCTCATAACAATTTTTCGTACAATAGTTTTAAAAATATTAAGCTAAAAGTAGACAGTGGACAAATTATTTCTATTTAAAAAGTAAATTATTTTTTTAAAACACACTGTAGTTGCTAAGAAACTAGAAGGCAGATCTTATTCTTAATCTTTTTGCTATTAAATAAAATAGATTGTAACATTTTACATTGATTTTAGTTTAGAATAAATAGTGATTTTAATTAATAATTATAACCCTACAACTTCCATAATTATTTTATTACACTAAATACCATAAAGATAAACACGTATAATAAATGAATTTACTAACTTTAATGTTTAAGAATTAATTAAATGTTCATGGAAGCATTCATATTACTTTTTCGGATTGCACTAATATTTAGATATTAATGATAACTATTGATATAATGATTATAAATTTATTGATTAGAAATATAATTATTATACAAATGGGAAGAAATTATAATACTATATAAAGTGTTTTATGAAATTTATTCCCAGTGGTAGGAATTGGATTACTTCAATCGTGACACAGAAAAAGGAAATAATTGGAATTAGTAAATCTTTACTCATGCCATTTCCCCATTACAATAAAAATAAATAAATAAATAAATAAATATGTCCAATGGTTGGAGTATCATAGTTGAGATTTTTTTCAACAGAGCGAAAATATGCTGGGACCAGGACTAGGACTCGAACCTGGGTACTGTTGGTAAACCAAAGTACCCAGGTTCGAGTCCTGGTCCCGGCATATTTTCGCTCTGTTGGAAAAAATCTCAACTATGATACTCCAACCATTGGATATAATTTACATAGTTGAATATACTTTCCTCTATTCATTATAAATAAATATGTTTTAATGTGAAAAGAAAATTACGTTACGTTAAAAAACACAGGAATTTTCCCGCTTAAAGCTGTTACATTTCAATTTTTTTTTTCATTCCACTGATACTGAGGCTCATACGTTAATCTCAGAGGGATGAAAATGTTTCAGTGAAATGTAATGACGTCATAGTAATAATAAAACCAGTATTTTATTTGATAAAAATAAATATTTTACTACGAATGCGTCTAAAATAATGATTTTCTGTATTTCACTGTTACTGTAATTAGAACGTCAAGTCAATAATGCGAATGGTCACAAAAACGTTGTAGCTAGCAAACGTAAAGTCTAGTTTTCAATAAATAAGTTAATACAATAATGCGCATTAAAATATATTTAAAATGGTGAATAAGAATATGAGAAGTACTCATGTAGATTTTGGGACGGTAAAAATAACGTTACGTTTAAATATAAAATAAATAAAAGTTTTATTGGGTCAGTGTGGCACAATATTTTTTTTTTAATTCTGTAATACCAAAGATCAAAGTCTCAATTTATAATTTCATAATTACTTATCTTGATTACCTGTTACCGATCACTTATTAAAAAAGTTTAATTTTACAATAATTTGAAAGGTTGAAGTTAATGGAAACGGCAGTTTGGTAACTTAGTTCAAAATAATATATGTTTAAATAGTTAGGCCAGCAAATATAAGTTTGATTTTTTATTGTAATTATTTTTGTACGTTTTTAAATTCAATTTGATAGTTGTTTTGCTCATTTTTATTCGTCGGACTCGACGGGTTCCGACTAGTTATATACAAAAATATTCTATAATTTTGATGCGGTAGATAATTTATAATGAGAGAACTTCTCTTTTTAAATTTCTAAATGCTATAATTCTATTGAAATGAAAATTATAGTGATTTATTTTATTTGTCTAATTTTAAAATCATGACAATATTAATTATTAATGTTCATAAAAAATGGGTACTTTAATACTTTAACAAGAAAATTAAAAACATAATGATATATTTGAAATACAAATTTGGTGTGTTTGTTTGAAAAAAATAAATAAATAAAAATGGTTTTCAAAGGTACGTTTTTTTTTTTTTATTCTTAGAAGATACCGACAGTAATAGGCTGTTTTTTTTACTTACTTTTTTAATATCTTCTAATCTGAATACACTTTTATTTTTTATTTTATGTATTCTAACAATAAACTCTATGTCACTTAATTATTAGTTATTCAAAGATTATATTAAACATATCTTTTTTAAGTTATTTGAATAACGTCATCAGTTAAGTGTCTGGTCACTAATGTTATATTTTTAATAAATTGAACTTTGTCCAACTTAAAATAAAATATATTAAACCAATAAAATATTCTTAATAATTATCCGAATTAATATTTTCAATACAATTATTAATACAATAAAATTTAGATGACATCATAAATTAACAGAAAAAACACTCAAGAAAACAATTGATAAATATAAAAAAAAATACGTTGGATGTAAAATAAAGGCAAATAATCTGAGAAAGCGAGTATTATCATAAATGTATTTCTGGAATCATTTATATAACATTGAATATATTATATATGTCTGAATTTGGGCTAGTCTAACTGCACATCGAAACCATAATGTAAATTTTTACAACTATACATAATGATGGAGATATGAATAAAATTTAAAAATTGTCTAAACAGTAAAGGTACATAATGCATGCGCTTGTATGTATTTTCTTTAATAGTTATATGCTTTAAAAGCACAATAATGATTGGTGCTAAATTATATAGCAAATCTTCGACATATTTATATCTCCAAAATATAGTCATGGAAAACGTATTTTGATCATCTAATGGTGCCTTTTATTCTCATCACTCGAAACCCTGAATGTCAATTCAGACTACATTATCAATCTTAACACGATGTCGGCAATATAAGCTAGAAATATTATAATAACTTTCTGAACATGTCAAATTCTTGCATGAATTGCTGGTTAGTAAAATAATAAAATAATAATATGCAGCAATTTGTTAAGGTTAATGAGACCGTATAAAATGTGCTTCATATTGATTAAATGTTAATGTACTAGCATTAAATTGCTACATAACTAATCTATTTAACGATAAATAATTTTTAAAATATTATACGATTATGTGATTAGCCCCTTTTATTATTCGCCAGGATAGGCGGCAATTTTTATATTCAATGATAGCATAATTTACATTTTTTTTTCACTGTTCTACAATTTTCTTTAAAATATCCTAGTATAAACGTATGGGAGAGATTAGTTTTAAAAAAGTGGTACAAATAGACAAAAAAAAAGGTACAGTATGTCTAGAGCCGTTTTCAATAGGTTAATGTTTCTGAACACACACACATACATAAATATTGACAGGTGGACTTTAAATGTTAAGAATATGTTGCATGAGAAATAAGTTATACATATAATATAAAATATTGCATATTCAAAATGAAAAATATTCACCTTTATAAAATACAAAGCAAATACCATTTTCCTAAATGATACAGTTGAACAATATCATATTATCTTTCCAGCTGACTTCTATTGTTGACATTTTACATTGAAGATTAAAATTTAACTGTGAGATAAATATGTATAATGCACACCTATAGATTATTTCGTAAAATGTCATATCAAAAGTTCTTTAAACCTTAATATATTTACTTGTTATGTTGTAATATTGTAAATTAACACAACAATGAAATAGTAATAATTTTTAAGGTTTTACAAATATATAATGAAATATATTGTTTTTAAATTAATGTTTAAAAACCTGAAAAAAATTGTGGAAAACAAACTACATAACAAAAAATATCGACTGTTTTGTAATCATTGGTTCGATGTAATAAAATGAATACTTCATGCAAGAATATTTAAATTTAAGTCATTCATTTAAGGGGTGTCTAAAACTAAGTCTTATAACTGGCAAGAATACAAAATATCAAATAAAAAAAATATGGAAACGCATTATCTGAAATCAAATGCACCCAATTTCTTTAAAATAAAACTAATAATTTCTCTTATTAAGTTATATTTTCGTATTCAGAGAATGTAGATGATCTGATAAAATCTCTATTCAAATTTATAACTTATAAAGAAGATATTACCTCATCGTTTATAGCATTTAAATGCGTGATACATTCTCTAACCCAAATGAAGATAAGCAAATAATCTAGCTAAAAGTATCCAGTTTCAGAACAATGCATCTTCTTTGATATATTCCATTTATGTCACGGTTTCATTTTAAATTAAAATATAATTAATTAAAAACACAATAAAAATAGGCAGATAAATAATGCTTAAAATTTCTTTTGTATACTGGTATATATTCAACTATTTTAAAATAGTGTATATCAAATTAATATTTGCCAAAAATTGCGTCTGTATAGTTTCGGAATTAAAGATTAAGAATATTTTTGCATTTTGCACAGAATATTTAAAACATAATAAGAATTAGAGTTTTATGAATAGTTTATAGTTTTATAGAATGTTTTTTATTTATTGAATGTCTGACGTAACAATATCAGTTCGAAAAAGTCTTTTAAATAGCTTTTTTTCATAGTGCTGCCATCTAGCGCAAAGAATTATTACTTAAAATCGTACATCCTCCGCCCCCGGCAGGAGAGGGGACACCTTTGATATAGGACGCTTGATGTCACCGTCAACTGTCTTAATCGGGACAACCCGCACAAAATTATGTGTTCTGGATAAGTCTTTAGAATTCGACCCAATTTCCATTTCATGGGCTGTAATCGTTCGTGAACAATTACCAAATCGCCTTCTCGAAGATTTGCACGTGGAGTAGTCCATTTTGGATGTATTTGGAACATTTTGCAAATATTCGCTGGACCACCTGCCCCAAAATTGATTTTTTGCTTTTCTATTAAACGCCAGCGAGCATTTAACGATATTTTAGGATGATTTGATGATTCTGGAATGTCAAGAAGAGGTGCTCCTATTAGAAAATGACCCGGCGTTAAAGCACGAGGATCAGAAGGATCTGAAGACATCGGAGTTAACGGTCTGGAATTTATGCAGCTTTCTATTTGACAGAGTAAAGTAGTGAGCTCTTCAAAATTGAGTACGCTTGATTTACAAGCTCTTAGAGGATGGGTTTTTGTGAGTTTCACAGCTGCTTCCCATAGACCACCAAAGTGTGGTGCATATGGAGGGATGAAATTCCAATTAATTTTTTGGGTGGAAAGAAATTCTTGAAAGTCTATTTCCTTCAAGTATTTAAAGAGTTGTTTTTATTTTAAAAATTTAATTTCTGCATGAAATTCATATTTTTGAATTATTCTCACTATAGAAATGGTAGAACTAGATATTTCTTGTGCATTAAGATTTCCGATAGTTCTCGTAGAATTATGTCTAGAATTATGAATAAATCGCAAACACCATCCTATTACGCGTACTAATTAATTAAAGCTTGAAAATTTTTGAATAAAGTCGGGTAAGACATTTATTTTTGTTATGTTACTGACAGAGTTAGTTTCTTGATCTAATTCAGCGATAGGACTGTATAAGGGGATTGGAATTGGTTCTTTTGACGACAGCCATGGAGGCCCATGCTACCACATCTGATTATTGAGGAGTTTTCGTGGTGGAATACCCCTGGAGACCACATCTGCAGGATTTAGCGTTCCATGGTCCAGAACATGGTCGGCTGTCCATGGTCGGCTGAAGGCAATAATGTTTGCACTTGACGTACTCTATTTAATACGAATTGATTTCCCTTTAAAGGAGGAGATTTCAGCCAGCAGAGCACTATTTGGGAATCTGACCATAAAAATACAGTATTTATGCGCGTGGATAAAGTATCGACGATAGTTGAGCACAGTTTTGCTAATAATAGAGCGGCGCAAAGTTCAATGCGTGGCAAAGTTTGTGGCTTTATGGGATTTACCTTTGTTTTTGCAGCAAGTAAATTGACGAATATTTCGTTAGGAGTTATTACTCGTAAATAAGCGACAGCAGCGTAAGCTTTTCCGGAACCGTCACAAAAAACATGTAACTGAATTTTGCAATCCTTTTTATGGTATGAATTAGTATACCGGGGAATTTCAATAGTTTCTAATAAATGAATTTCTGCCAAAAATTGATTCCAACTAATTGAAATTGAATTTCGGATTTCCTCATCCCAAGAGATTTTTTCCTTCCAGAGGTTTTGTAGTATTATTTTTAAACTAATCGTTATCATGGAGAGAAAACTTAGAGGATCGAAGATTGTGAATATCACGGATAGAAGATCTCTTTTATTTTGCACGTCTTTGAACTCATTAAATTTTATTTTTAGCGTATCATTAGATGAATCCCAGAGTAAACCAAGAATTTTAACAGCTTCTTCTTCTTTTATTACAGTCTGTGAAGAAGCTTTAAGCTCATCTGGTAAATGAGAGAGTACTTCAGGATCATTTGAGGGCCATTTTCACAAATTAAAGCCTCCGCCTTTCATCACATTAATAAGTTCTGTGACTAGAGACTTAGCATTTTCTTTGGAATCTGAACCCGTCAACAAATCATCGACGTAGATATTGTCACGAATGATTTTAGAAGCCCTTTTAAAAGTTTGTTCGTTATCTATTGCTAACTGATTTAAAGTTCTAATTGCCAAAAATGGTGCACAAGCAGTGCCATAGGTTACTGTTAACAACCGATAGGTTTGAATGTTTTCTTTAGGAACCGCCATAATGCAAATAGAATTTAGAAAAATGCAAATAGAATTTGAACCGCCATGAAATACTTTGATAATGTTTTGGATTGATAAGAATTTCCCTGAACATTTTTTCGATGTCCGCACTAAAGCCTATTGGATATATTCTGAATTTTAATAATAACTGAAAAATATCCGATTGTAATTTCGGTCCTATCTCCAAATAATCATTTAACGAGCGACCTTCTGAACCAATTGCGGATGCATCGAATACTACCCGAAGTCGAGTTGTACAACTGTTCTCTCTTATTACCCCGTGGTGGGGGAGATAAAAATGATCTGGATTTGAAATTTCTGCGACTGGTATGAGTTCCATGTGTCCCAACTCAATATACTCTTTCATGAATGACGAATATTGTTCCTTAAGTACGGAATTTCCTTGAAGTTTATTTTCTAAGGAATTGAAACGCTTTAAAGCTTGAGATTTAGAATTTCCGAGAACAGGTTTAGATTTAAATGGAAGATCCACAATATATCTTCCTGATTCCGTGCGTGATACAGTTTTTACATAATTATCTTCTACTAGCGAAACTGGATCATAACTAGGAACTGAATCAAAATAGAATTCTTTTTAGATCACTACCCCGCAGAAAACAAAAGCAGGGTCGCAGACAGACAAAAATCTAATAAAAAAAAAAGAATGAAAGTGAATTAATAACACATCTTACATAAAATAATAACAGAATATTTAAAACATAATAAGAATTAGAGTTTTATGAATAGTTTATAGTTTTATAGAATGTTTTTTATTTATTGAATGTCTGACGTAACAAAATCAGTTCGAAAAAGTCTTTTAAATAGCTTTTTTTATATAGTGCTGCCATCTAGCGGCAAGAATTATGACTTAAAATCGTACAGCGTCTTTATAGCATTCATTGTAAATATTGCTAATCTTATGCCGAAATTCGTAAATATATTTTTTTGAATTTTGCACATTTGTAAATATTCCATTTTTTATAGTGGAATTGCAGCATTATTTAATGTATTTCCTGTCGAAAATTATGTAACTCAAAGCAAAAGGCCTCGGGTACTTTGTAGAAAAGCAACCTTACAGCATCGTCTTTACAATGGAGGTTTATGGGAAAATCGCCAAGTAATGGGTATATCGCCAATTTGGCGATGGTTTTGGTGACTTATTTTTGTCACCAAATTTGGCGATATATCGCCAAATATCGCCATGTTGGCGATGGATTTGGCGACTTTTGTGCAACCCCCCCCAACCTCCCCTGACCGCCATTGCTGTAGTACGTACTTTCTTGGAGCTCCTGAACTTTTCAAAGTTTTTTGGTAATTATTCATCCGGCGATTTTGTTTTTTGCACATAATCCACACTAATATGTTATACATTAACTATGTTTAAATCATTTTGATTTATTTTATGTATAATTGTTAATTTCTGGACTTTGAAATTTTGTCACGTTGGCGTCAGGCCTATCTTGTTTATCAATCTTGTTATACTGTCAAATTAACATATAATATTTATTTAACTGGTCTATTTATTGATTAATATAGTAGTATATTAACATAGCTTACTTATTTAATACTGTAAAGAATATTAATTACCTTGTTAGCTTACTTTTTGAAAGTAAGCCATTTATTGTTTACTTTTTGCGGAACTTTCATCTTTATTTCTACTTATTATGCATTAATATTCTTGATTATAACACCTTAATTATGTAATTTACTATTCTAGTTTATTTACTTACCTTCTGATGTGCTTTTCCTGTGGTTAATTTCTGTTTATTATTAATTATTTTGAGACTTTGTGATTTGTAGTGGGTGGTTCACGTTGTTGATGACTCCATCTTGATTGTTAATTGTTAAGTTGAGTTGTTTTTGGCTGCAGGTTTAATTTCGTTTGCCGTGTAATCTATTTAATTTCGTTTGCCGTGTAATCTGTGTAATTTTTGGATTGGTAAGCACCAGTGTGTTTTGATGACGTATGAAATTGGGATAACTTTATTTGAGAGGAGTTAGTCTACTAGTTGAGGTGTGTTGGTTGAGATATAGTTATTTGCTGTTAGTTACTTGATTAGAGTACTTGTTTGGTTTCCCTGATTTTTTCGACTATCACGTGGTGAGGTTGTTGTGTATTTCTGTTGTTGGTTGCTTGGGAACAGTGTGGTGGCTCATTGCTTGCTTGGAGAGTGGGATTGTTTGTTTGCTTTGCGTTCTACTTATTGGTTGCTATAGTTACAGTAGTGTTGTTGATTTTGTTGTTGCTAGGTAACTCTGGATAAGTCGGTTGTTTATTTGGTAATGGAATGATTATGGTAATTACTTTTAAATTTTTATTTGGAGCTTGATTATTCTGGGTTGAGCTCTGAGTCCCTGGTTGGTTCTAGTTTTGAGTTTAGAGAATAGTTTTATTGTTATTAATTACTAGTGATTGTTGCATTTTTGGCTCAGCCGTTTATTATAATCATCGGCATTTTGGGATTTTGGACTCAGTCCTCGCATATATATATGCTGAAAGTTTGTTCATAGTGTGAATGCCCCTTCAGCAATCTCTGCTCATTTGAAGCCAATTTTTCATAGAGGTACTATTGTTATTCCGTGTGTGAGCAAACGCTGGTGTGGGGTCTGGTTTCTGCATTGGCTCTCTATACGGATTGTTTTGGTCAGTAGGCTGTCAATTGGTTTATAGTATTGGTTAGTTGGTAACAGTTTGTTTATAGTTCTTTGAAATGTGATTGTTTTTGCTTGGGGAAACGATGTCCACGGCCGCTGAGAATACAGATGAGTGGATTGATGAAGTGAAGGATTTGGATCTTCCAGTTATGGTTCAGAGACTTACAGAAAGGATGCATACTTGGTTAGAGAATAATCGACAAAAACAAAATAAGGTTTCGGTAGGACTGATCTCGATGTATAAAAATATTGCAGGATATATATAAGAAAGGTCCTTGATGATTTTTAAAGAAAATGTAATATTGACTACAAAACTGGAAGACAGAGTGGAACATGATAAGGTTTTGAGAGACATTGCGGAAAAGATCTCAGCTCCGGTGACCCAGGCAGAAGAGAAAGAACAGAGAAAGGATGAAAAACAAGTGACTAGGAGACGAGATGACCATGTGGTACTTGTGTCAAAATTGGATACAGAAACTGATTTGAATGATATAAGAAAAAATATAAAGGAGATATGTAATGCAGATGTAGATATTCCTACTCCGAGAGATGTGTTGACGACTCAGAAGGGTCAGATCATAATTAAAATGAAATCAAGTGAGGAAGCAGAATTGTTGAGAGAGGTACTTGATAAGGATGAGCCTCTACAATCCAGGGTTAAGATTAACATTCCGGTTAGAAGAAGAGAGAGGGTTCTCCTGCTTAGTGTAGACCCGGAGTTGGGTGAGGATGTCGTCACGGATTCAATACGAAGGGACTTGGAGGAATCAGTTGTGGAGAATGGTGTAGTAAGAGGACTATCGGAGAGATTGAAGAATCCGTCACTCGATAGGTCTACAAGAAATGCATTGATAGAGTTATATAGAGAAACACATTTGGACTTTGAGATTGTCAGAAAGATAAAAACTGAAAGGTAAATTGGCTTATCGATGTGGATGAGAAGGGATTGGTTGATTAATCTTAAGAGAATTTGTGTGGACTTTGACAGATACCGAGTAGTCAATTACATAAATATAATTAGATGTTTCAAATGTCAGGCTTATGGACACTATGCGAACTCATGTAAGGGAACGTTGAAGTGTGCAAAATGTGTGGAGGAACATAGCACGAAAGATTGTAAGTCAGATACAATTAGATGTGCAAATTGTTATTTTGAAGATCCTACAGTAGCGAGTGATCATAGAGCAGATAGTGCACAGTGCCCATCTTTTGTAAGATATAGGCAGAGTATTATGCCAATAGTACCCCCTCAACGTAGCTAAGGGCGACTTAGGGGCTGTTTCTGGGAACACATTTATTAAGTGTCTGCAAATTAATATGCATCATTGTATGGATGCCAGTGATGCTTTGGTCACATATGTTTTAAAAAATGGTATTGACATTGTCTTTTGTCAGGATGTTTATGTTCAGTCGTGGGTTCCTATGGGGATTCCAACAGTCTGGCCTTCTTTTTCTTCATCTAACAATAATGCTTTTATTTTTATTTCTAACATGGATTATGTTGCATTGCAGTCGCTGGTTTTGAGTAATGCAGTATTTATAGTTTTAAATGTAATTAATGAGAAACTTTCAGTGGGTTCCCAATATTCGGCTCCGTCAGGCAATTTATATGCTGATTTGGAGGAGTGGATAAATATTTTCCCTGATTTCTCCAGGGTTGCTGGAGATTTTAATGCTCATTTGATAACTCTTGGTTATACACGGCAAGATATGAGAGGACAAACACTATTAGATCATTTAATGAAGAATAACCTGACAATTTTGAATGACTTAGACGCACCATGTTCCTTCATCCAGGGAGATCTTTCGGGAAGACATGACTTAACAATCGGAGGAACTCTTATACAGGATATTATGGAAGATTGGTCAGTCAATACAAAAGAATTTTCATTTAGCGATCATAGATATATATTATTCAAATTAAATATAAGTCCAATTTACAGAAATCAGTACAAATTTAAAACAAAAAACGGTAATTTTTAAAAATTTGATTTATTATTTAAAAATAGACTAAATGATTGGAAGAAAAATTTTGACAATATTTAAAATACACAGGGATTGGATATATTTATGAAGAATTTTATTGATGATATTTTGCATATTCTTGAACGTAGCTTTAGGAAGCGTAAACTTACTTACAAACCAAAAACCCATTGGTTCAATCAGGAAATTAAAATTGAAAGAAATAAAGTTACAGCGATGTATAAGAGACATAGAAAGAATTTAGAAAATGAACAATTAAGAGATGTTTATCTTTTACATAGAAATAAATATAAAAAGTTAGTTAGAGAAACCAAGAAAAGATCATGGATTAATTACTGTAGGGATACCCAAGATGCATATGGAGGATTGTATAAATAAATTGCAGGCAAGAAACTCAATAATACGGACTTAATTTTTACCTCTCTTACGGACTCAGAGTTATTTGACTCATATGATGAAGTTGCGGATCAATTAATGAGGGAACATTTCAGCTTTGATCAAGTTCCACAAAATATCCATGATTATTCTTCAAAGGAAGAATTTGAGCTTAGTCCAACAACGGTAATGATAACAATTAGAGAAATGAAGTATGCTCTCCCGAAGCAAGCTTTAAATAAAGCACCTGGATGGGAGAAGATTGACGCAGTAATAGTAAAACACATATGTAATACTTTTTCCTGAGATAATGCTTAATATATATAACAAGTGTTTGAAACTTGGACATTTTCCTGGGAGCTGGAAAAAAGGCGTTGTAATATTTTTCCATAAGAAAAACAAAGATCCAAAAAATCCAAGATCATATAGACCGATAACATTATTACCGATAATAGGCAAAATATTGGAGAGGATAGTGAAACAGAGGGTCATGGTTACTTTGGAAAGTATTAATTACTTCAATAATAGTCAATATGGTGTTAGAGAGAAACGTTCTACGGTAAAGGCATTATTAGCTCTTAGGGAATGTACAAAGGACATTTTGATGGATTATAAGTACTGTGCCTTAACCTCATTGGATATTCAGGGAGCATTTGACTCCGCTGACTGGTTAATAATGAGTCATTATAGAAAATCTTCCTGTGGCAACATATTTGAAATCAATGTTGAGAAATTATATTTCAGAAAGGTACATAGGATTTAATTATGTGAATGGAATAAAGTGGTTCTTATTGTTTCAAGGAAGCCCGCAGGGTTCTTGCCTCGGGCCGCTACTATGGTTGCTGATTGCCAATTCTATTCTTAAAGATTATTGTTTAATAAATAGATATATAATTTCATATGCGGATGACTACGTCATTTTGACAGGAGCAAACAACAGAAGAGAGTTGGAAGAGGGAATGAATACTTTGATTCAGTTATTTAGGAATATCAGTGAAAAATATAAACTGAGACTGAGTACTGACAAGTGTGAGTCAATGCTTTTTGAAAAATATCAATTAGAAAACAGAAGACCAGTTTTTAAAATTGATAACACTTCTATTACAGTCAAAGATGCAATTACCTATTTGGAAATTATAATTTATGGTAATTTCACATGGATGCAACATTTTGAGGTTGTTAGAGAAAATATTAAAAATTTTGTGGGCTCTATTGCAAGGACGTCATAGAGAGACAAAGGACTTAAAAAAGACTACAGGAAGATATGGTACTTAACAGTTATTGAGAAACAAATATTATACGGATGCGAGGCGTGGGCTAGAGATGTTAAAACACCGGCAATTAAACGAATTAGTTCATGTCAGAGAACGGGATTATTCAGTGTAATAAGAGTATATAGAAACACATCTACGGAAGCTCTCTGTGTATTGGCGGGAGTTCCCCCAATACATCATAAGATTAAGGCGATTTTGGAGAAATATCTGGTTAGAAATGAAGATACTGAAATTTCCATTCAGAATACTATACAAAATAGGCATAAACTAATGGATAATCTGAGTTCTTATGACTATGCAAATTATACCATAGAGCCAAACATACACATTATAAATTCGGTATCAAAAATGGAACAAATAGTCAAGGTAGATTTTCCGGTAATCTATACCGATGGATCTAAAATGGATGGTGGAGTAGCTGTTGCATTTACAGTGTTTCACAAGAATAACTATATCTATGAAAAAAAACTTAGATTGCATGATTTTAATGCGATTTTTCAGGCGGAGCTGCAAAGCCATAAAACAAGCAGTGAAATGGACAGTTTTTAATAGATGTAGTAAAGCAAGGATATACACAGATTCATTGTAATCAGTAATGTCATTAGAACAATTATTCCCTATAAATACAATAATAAGAGATATATATTTACTTTTATTGGATAATCCATGGATAAAACTTGAACTTGGCTGGATAAAGGCGCATGCGGGTCTGCAAGAAAATGAGATTGCAGATGACTTGGCAAAAATTGCTATTTTAAAAGACGATTATGATGAAAGAATTGATTTAGATTTTCCGGTTTCTGCAATCTCGAAATACCTTAAGGATAGATGAATAAAGAATGGCAAGTTGAATGGTCAGAGTCCACTTTGGGCAGAGACACCTATTTGGTGTTGAAATATGTAAATACAGATTATGTATGTACAAGCCAGGTAGTGCAATATTTCATGACGGGACATGGTTCATTTCCAGCTTTTCTCTTCCGAATAAATAAATAACAATCAGATAAATGCCAATGTGGCATAAAGGGTGATGTTGTTCACTATATCTTTGGAAGATGCCCACTAATGCCGTGCTACTTCTATTTTAATTCAAATAAGACATTGAGAAAAAATCTGCAGGACGTATTTTTGAACTCAAAAAATTATGAAAGATTAAAAATAATTTATAACAAACTTAATAGTCTATATTCATTTATTAAGTATACATTTTGAACGTATTTATCTTATATTAACTTCAAGCATTCTAAAGGTTTTGAGTTGGATAAAGCATGATTTATAGATTGACTGTGACATAGTTGAAGATTTCAACAATAACGTATATTGGTCATTTAATTGTATTTGGAACTGTAATATTTACTGATGATCTACATGAACATTGTACAGTGATTATTACTATTGTAGTAATTATCAACAATAAGTATTCTTTGCCTGAAGGGAGAATATTCTGTTCTGAATTAAAGTTTTTTGTTGTTTGTTAGCAACAAGGTGGTATAAGTAATACAGTATATAGTGATGACTATCTGTTTTAAGGACATTATTTTCATGAACATTTGCTTTTAAGGACATTTTATTTTTATATACTGAACATTTTGGTGAACTTTACTGATCTTCTTAAACATCATAGTTAAATGAAGTTGTTCAGGCACAATTATCAAAACGTTTCGTAATTTTGATCATTGGGTGAAGAGAGCTGGTGGATTGTGATATATTCATGAAATCTTGATGAACATTTGTTTTATTAAAGGACATCATATCTTCATGAACATTTGTTTTTAAAGACAATATATCTTTTCATAGTGAACTTTTTCGTGAACTTCAGTGTAATTTTTCTGTTATTCATAGTTAGTTTAGTAGTCACAGTAAGCTACTGTGATGATAGTTGCTGTAATATTTAGTTAATTTATTGATAATTTAGTTTTAGTTTACTATTTAAAAGCAGGGATGTTGCCAACTTTGCTTTTGATTTGTCCCAGTGTGGGATGATTTGTGAATATTATCTTGAAAAAACGCCGCTGATCATGCTTGATTCCTTGCGGAATCGCTAGATGGTGGGAGGGGGGGGGGTTCCGCCAGGACATTTTCACTATAAACATCGCGGTTAGTGTCCTGGCTGGTTGTTCTTGTGCACCCCCCTTACCTGTGCATTGAGGTCCTTTCTCGCTTGAGATCCTCTCTCGAAAGTTGTAGTATTTTCTGGTAAGTTCTGGATATCCGAAAGCTCTAGAAAATTCTACATTTATCTCTAAAACCTATATAAGGGCCAGCTGGGACCTCCACGAGTTCAGTTCCCTGTCAACTGCGATTGAATACATACGAGAGGCTTTGCATTGAGACTGTGTTTCTCAGTGATTTTGCATTTGATACGCCGTATTGAACGTTTGTTCTGTGTGAAAATTTTTTGTGCTTTTATTAGATTTGAAGATTTCTGAATATTTGTGTTTTTGAGAAATTTGTGCTCTTATTGAAATGTTTGGAGTAATTAAAGCCTCTGATTGGTTTTAAGTTTTGTCTTCAATCCTTTTGAACCCTGAGCTCACAACATTTTGGTGTCAGAAGTTGGGATTGAATGCCGATTACCAGAGCAATGGAGGATCAACTGAGAAATATATTGGAGAAATTAGGAGCGATGGATGAGAAAAGGACTGCGAATCAGGCTGAAATAAAGAAGGATATGTCAGCGATGGTTGAGAAAATGACTGCGAACCAGGCTGAAATGAAGAAGGAGATGTCAACCAACCTTCGCGAGTTGAAAGCAGAAATGAAGAAGGAAATGTCAGCGATGGATAAGAAAATGACTGCGAACCAGGCTGAAATGAAGGAAATGTCAACCAATCTTGGCGAGTAAAAGATGAAATGAAGAAGGATATGTCAACCAACCTTGGTGAGTTAAAAGAATTAATAGAGGATAAAATAACATCTTTAAATGAAAGAAGTGACTGCGTGGAAAACAAATTTGAAGGAAGATTTCAGGAAGTATAAGAAAGAATAGAAGAAAAAGTTTAAAAGATCGCCAAGACCGTTGAAGAAAGCATAGAGATGTAAAAAAAGATTTGGAAAAAGTCAAGAAACAAAAGATAACTGCCGGAAACTATGCCGAAGTTGTCAAATATCAAGCTATTCTTCCTCGGGCCTGTATTAAACTCTCGACCTATGCAGGAAAATCCTAATGGCAAATTTTCAAGACGCAATTTGTGATCTTAGCGGACGCCAATGGATGGAATTCCCAGACAAAGGATTGCCAGTTACCTGCTTATCTACGAGCTGATGCTGCCGACGTGCAACAGACTTTGCCTACAAATGAACCGATCAATTTTGAAACGCTCGTCAGGGCCTTAGAATTGCGCTTTGGTGAGAAATGCATGAAAGAATATAGCAGACTCCAGCTCAAATCTCGACAGCAAAAATCCACTGAATCCCTGCAAGAACTTGCGACTTTCACATCTTGCGTATCATGACTGTCCGACTGAAATTAGAGAATGTTTAGCTCTGCAACATTTTATCGATGGTGTGCGTGACTCTGAGATCCAGAAAGCACTCCGGATTGCAGATCTCAGTGACTTAAAAGGGGCTTTAGTTTATGCCCTGAAATTCGAGGCAGCGCAGCAAGCTACAAGGAAAGATCGACACTTTGTGCGAGCAGCCAACATGCCTGAGACGTCGGATAGAGCTGTGGAGCGTTTACAGCAGCAAATAAACAGCATGATGAGACATATGAACTCCTTAATGGCCAACAAACCTTACAGAAAGATCAACTGCTGGAAATGCGGTGAAGAAGGCCATATCCAGATCAACTGCCCAAGACGACCCAACACCGAAGGTAATAGCTCACCCGCGAACGGAAGAGCAGGAAAACTTATTAATGGTCATCTCACGGGGTGGAGGTTGCCAGATCTTGAGAAGCCTCTTTTTCAAGTATGTGAAATTTCTGCAAGAAGTTGCGGCGCGAACGGAGTTTTTATAGTCGCAAGTGTGAATGATTTGCCCTGTAATATGATCGTCGATACAGGAGCCAATGTGACCATCATTCGGAAAGATCTAACTCAGCGGCTGAAAGAAAAACCCATCTGGACCCCACCACGTGTTATCCTTCAAACCGTGACCGGAGATAAGATCGACATATATGGAATAATGACACTGAAAATAAAGTTTTGGAACGCCGCTTACCGCCATACAATCTATGTGGCTGATATTTCAGACCCTGTCTTACTCGGCCTGGACTTTTTAAAAGAGCATGGATTTACACTGGACTTTAAGAATAATGAGTTACGCTCTGCTCAAGAAGATGTCACTATGTTCAAAATTGGAAATGAGTCCTGGTCAATTCAACGGATCACAGCCAAGGCAGATAATATCATCCCTCCTCGGACCGAAATGATGATACCTGGATTAACTGAGAACGAAAGAAATTTTCAGTGTGGCTTGGTTGGATATCCTGAGAAGAGCCCAAAAGGAGTGCTAATAGCATCAGTGCTGGTAGATCTGTCGAGAGATGTGATACCCGTGAGGATTGCGAACGTAAGCGAAAAGTCTAGAATTGTCCAGAAAGGTGAAGTGCTTGCAACCTGTGCTCCAGTCACCTGCGTTTGCAAAAACCCGAGCTCGACGTTGTCGGAGCCGCCTACAAGTTTAACACCTGTAATTGCACGAAATGAAAATTTATCTCCTGAACAGAGACTGTTCCAGGAATTTAATGATGTGTTTTCACAAAACGAGAGTGATATAGGTCGCATTTCTATGACACGTCATAGAATTGATACTGCCGACCATCCACCGATTAAACAGCATCCAAGATGCTTGCCGTTCGCAAAACAAGAAGAGGTTTCTAAGCTCTTACAGGAGATGCAGGATAGTGACACCATCGAACCGTTATCAAGTCCGTGGGCCTCTCCCATCGTGTTGGTCCGAAAGAAAGATGGCTCCACAAGATTTTGTGTGGATTATCGTAAACTTAACGATATCCCGAAGAAGGACAGCTATCATCTACCAAGAATAGACGACACACTAGATACTCTTTCAGGACATTAATGGTTTTCCACACTGGATTTGAAGAGTGAATATTGCCAAGTAGAGATCCATCCGGATGACAAAGAGAAGACCGCATTTACTACTGGACAAGGACTTTGGCAATTCAAAGTTATGCCGTTCGGGCTCTGCAATGCTCCAGCAACGTTCGAGCGCCTCATGGAGACACTGTTAAAAGGCCTGACTTTTGAAGATTGTCTCATCTACCTAGATGACGTAATCATTGGTGGCCGCGCTTTGAAGAACATCTAGAAAATTTTCGAAAAGTGTTAACGAAGCTAAGAGCGGCGAATTTAAAGCTGAACCCTTTGAAATGCAAGTTCTTCCAACGGGAAGTAAACAATGCAGGACACATCATTTCAGCTGAAGGTATTCGAACAGTCTTTGAAAAGTGTCCGCAGTAAAGAACTGGAAGCGTTCGGAAAATGTCCATCAGTTGCGATGCTTTCTGGGACAATGCACTTATTACAGAAATTTTGTACAGGGGTTCTCCAACATCGCAAGAGCATTGCATAGGCTCAATGAAAACAAGCAGATATTTCTATGGACACAAGAATGCGACAAATCCTTCCAGCGGCTGAAAGAAGCTCTCACATCCTCTCCAGTCCTAACCTATCCACACCCCGACAAACAATCCATTGTGGACACGGATGCCAGTCATGAAAGTGTCAGCGCTGTACTTCCCCAAGAAATAGATGGCCAAGACGAGGCGTAGCTTACTGGAGCAAATGTTTATCGAAACCAGAGCGGAATTATTGCGTAACTCGTAAGGAGTTATTAGCTATAGTGAAAGCCATAGAACACTTCCATCACTATCTCTATGGCAGGAAATTTCTCCTTCGTACTGATCACGCATCCCTAACATAGCTGATGAATTTTAAGAACCCAGAGGGCCAAGTAGCCAGATGGATACAACGACTCCAGGAATACGACTTTGACATCAGGCATCGCAAAGGCTCATCGTATGGAAACGCCGATGCCCTATCAAGAAGACCGTGTCCCGACAGTTGTCGCTATTGTTCAAGAGCGGAGAACAAGTATAATCCCGAATATGTCATACGCCAGACGAAGACTTCACTATCAACGCCACCAGATCCTTGGAGTGTTGAGAAGATTCGAGATCAAATGGCAGACACTGACATCAAACTAATTTTGGAGTTATTAGAATCTTCTAGCACGAAGCCCAGTTGGAAACAAATCTCTACTTACAGTCCTACGACGAAGCAATATTGGGCTCTTTGGAACTCCCTCCACGTCAGGAATGGTGTCCTATTCCGAAAATTCGAATCGGAAGATGGGAAGACATCTCAGTGGCAGTTGGTACTTCCTCCATCCCGAATCCCAGAGGTTCTCAAAGAATTACATAGCAGTCCCACTGGTGGCCATTTTGGAGTCATTACACAGAATCCGAGAGCGCTTCTTCTGCGGAAAAGCGAGCGCTGACGTCGAACAATGGTGCAAATCTTGCGATGCATGTGCAGCTCGGAAAGGACCAAAGAAACGTAGCCGAGGAAGACTTCATCTCTACAATGTAGGAGCACCTTTCTAACGCATTGCCCTTGACATCTTAGGTCCTCTCCCAAGAAATGCTAATGGCAACAAATACCTCCTTGTTGTCATGGACTATTTGACGAAATGGCCTGAAGTTTATGCCATCCCTGAACAAGAAGCATCTACGGTTGCGGATGCCTTGGTACACCAGTGGATATCAAGGTATGCAGTCACCCTACAAATGCATTCTGACCAGGGGAGAAATTTCATCTCTGCTGTGATTGAGGGTCTCTGTCAACTTCTCGGAATGGACAAAACTAGGACGACGCCTTTACATCCACAGTCGGATGGCATGGTTGAGAGGTTTAATCGTACCATCCTCAACAACCTCTCACTGCTAGTCTCAAGAAACCAACAAGACTAGGACCAAAAATTTCCCTTGTTTCTTCTCGCCTATCGCAGCGCCGTCCATGAAACAACCGGCTATTCCCCGTCTCAGATACTTTTCGGTCGTGATCTTCGTCTACCTTGTGATCTGCTTTTTGGTCGCCCTCCAGATGCGCCTTCATAGCCAGACGGATACGTGCAGAATCTCCAGGCACGATTTGAAGACGTCCACAACTTGGCTCGAGAGCGGATCAATATACAGACGGAGAAGATGAATACCAGGTACAACACGAAAGCCACGGTACATAATTCAAAGAAGGTGACAAGGTTTGGTTTTATAATCCGACTCGACGCAAAGGACTTTCTCCCAAACTGCAATCGCACTGGGACGGTCCTTAACAGTCCTAAACAGTCCTATTCAGTCCTATACAGTCCTAAACAGTCCTATACAGTCCTAAACAGACTGAACGATGTCATAATTCGGATCCGAAAGTCACCAAATTCGAAGCCTATAGTCGTTCATTACGACAGGCTGGCTCCATACTATGGCCATAGTACCTAGTTCATATGGCATAGTGATGTAATTGTACATAGTGTAAATTAGTGCGACCATGGCCACGTATATAAGTTCATGTGTTTATTTATTTAGTTTATTATTATTATGTTTGTGTATAATTGTGTCTATGATGCATTATGAATGTGTTTAATTGTTTTTTTTAAGTGTTTTTTTATTGTATAGTATTTGTTGATAACAGGTTTGCTTCCGATCAGGGGTTGTAATGCCCGGGACGTGCAGTCCATGAGAGGGGGGCAATGTTAGGAATTTTGCACATTTGTAAATGTTCCATATTTTTATAGTGAAATTGCAGCAGTATTTAATGTATTTCCTGTTGAAAATTATGTAACACAATGCAAAAGGCCTCGGGTGGTTTGCAAGAAAAGCAACCTTACAGCATCGTCTTTACAATGGAGGTTTATGGGAAAATCGCCAAGGAATGGGTTTATCGCCAAGGAATGGGTTTATCGCCAAGTTGGCGATGGTTTTGTCGCCAAATTTGGCGATATATCGCCAAATGTCGCCAAGTTGGCGACGGATTTGGCGACTTTTTGTGCAACCCCCCCTTTCCTGTGCATTGAGGTCCTTTCTCGCTTGAGATCCTCTCTCGAAAGTTGAAGTACTTTCTGATAAGTTCTGGATATCCGAAAGCTCAGGAAAATTCTACATTTATCTCTAAAACCTATATAAGGGCCATCTGAGACCTCCACGAGTTCAGTTCACTGTCAACTGCGATTGAATATACACGAGAGGCTTTGCATAGAGACTGTGTTTCTCAGCGATTTTGTATTTGATACGCCGTATTGAACGTTTGTTCTGTGAGAAATTTTTTTTGTGCTTTTATTAGATTTGAAGATTTCTGATTTCTGAATATTTGTGTTTTTGAGAAGATATTTCTGCTCTTATTGAACTGTTTGGAGTAAATAAAGCCTGTGATTGGTTTTAAGTTTTGGCTTTAATCCTTTTGAACCCCGAGCTCACAACAATATATATATATATATATATATATATATATATATATATATATATATATGTGTGTATATATATATGTTATTTTTTTACGTTGCAAATATTTACAATGGAATGGTAATACAACAGAAATTTTGGATTTATAAATTTTACATAAATATTGTCATTTTGTTTTAATTTTTTTTTGGTCAATGAAATGTCTATAATTTCAATATAACTGATTTTATTGAATATAAGCTCTCAAACTATGCCATTCGAGGGTTGGCAGTATGTAAACAATGCTATGCGGGAATATCATTTCATGCCAATATTTAGTCATGACTCCAACATCTTGCTGATAAGATAAGCAATGATAAAATCTATGATTTATAGTTGTAATAAATACATAAAAAACAACTAATTAAAATTATAAGAGTACCCTTGCGGCGAAAAGTATCTTGGTTTTTTTAACATATGCTTCGCTATTAAAATATTACATATCTTAAAGCACATAGACAAAAAAAAAACGAAGTTTCTAATTTTTCGCTTTTTTCGGAAAAACAGTTCAGTTGAAATTGATAAACAAGGACTGATTTCAAATTTAAAAACCTGAATAAAAATTCACAGGGAAGTATTTTTCTAGATATTTTTCTATTTTACATTTTACACTGTCGTAAGACTTCTAAAAAATATCTTGAACATTTAATTTCTTTTTCTGTTTAAAAATTGCAATTACTTCAAACCTAGGTTTTTCTAATGATTTCTTTCTGAAGTTAACAGTTATTTCTCTTAAAAATGATTAAACGCACTCTTTAAAAGTTGGATGAAGCTTGTAATTTGAGATTAAATAAAACATTTAAATGTGAAAAAAAGTAATGAAATAAAGCTCTTTCTTTACTTTTGCGTTAAAATATGCAGTCTTTTTAGAAAAAAAAACGCAATAAAAGTATTGATATAAAATTCTGTTTTTTTTCTGTTTTTTTAACTTTTGCAGTAAGATAATTAATCGGAAGTGTGCTAAATTAATCAAGTCTAAAGTACTCATTGAAAAGGCAATGGAATCATAAATGGAACGAATATGCAGAATAAGAAAAACCTCATCTGTAATTTAATTTTTTTTTCTAAATTTCATTGTTTCAGTTTTTTAAATGACTTTTTTGGAATATTTGGCTAATTAAGTAGAACGCAAATCCACTTTTAAAAACAAAATTATAAAAGAAAATGAATACTTGCTGATCAACAAAACTTTTAGAATATTTTAATGTTTATTTTTTGTTTAGTTTATTATGAGAATAGCAACAATTTTGCAGATAAGTTTGTAAAAAAAAAAAAAAAAAAAAAAAAAAAAATCAGCAATAAATTATTCTAATTATCATTTCTACCATCAGGTAAAATAAGAAAATCAGAAACGTAAAACTTTATACAATCACATCATACTTTGGATTGGTATTACACTTTATACAATCGTATTATGAAAACTCTTTAAATCATGTTCAACGGTTTCTCAAAAAAAATCTTGATAAATAACAACAACATGGCTTCCTTGATTTAAATTTTTATTATCCCCATGAGATACTGCACAATATTGTCATCAAGTTTCCTTGATCTGTCCGTATGCTTCACCAATAGACGCTCTCTTTTAAGAATCTCCGAAACAAGAATGTACAGGGATTAAAGACTGGAGAATGCACAGTATAGTAATTTGGAAATAAAAATCTTGAAAATGCTCTATGAATCCCAAAAAGAGTACGAAGTAGTGCATTCACGTTTCGGCTAATGTGGGGTGCTGAACTAGTTTTCAGGAATATAATAGTCTGCAAATATTCTTGTTCCTGTAAGACAAGAAATATTTGTAGCTTCAGAATCCGATGTAATGTGAATTTATAACGAAACATCATTTCTAAGATTTAAGTTATGACTCCAACGGATTTAAGTAAATCTGAAAAAAAGCAACCTAGAATGCAATCAGAGTCAGAAATAGACTCAGACGGAGCTGCTGCAAACTTAAGTTGGTATTTTCTGTACTCCACAAGTAGTTATTTAAAAAAGACATTGAAGCCATGAAAAATTTAGATAACGCTTTAAGTAAGTACATAAGGTATTATTCCTAAAAGATTAATACTCCGAATCTGAAAAGATTAAAGCAACATTTGTAATATCTATGGAAAATGAACGCACACTATGAGAAAAAAATCGGATATCTTGGTACAGTTAACTATTTTATTTTTTTCTTCATTTCTCTTTAATATATCTGGAAATTTATGTGATATTCTTGAGTCTGATGACTTTTTTACATACAAAGTGGAGTTTAGAGTGTAACGTAATATATATTGCATATACGTTGAAATACGCCCACATACACAAAGTTAAGATAGAGTTCTATTACTGTAAAAGGACACGTTGCTAACGAATAATAAATCCTGTAATGAAATAGGCGGTCTTCAGAAACTTTTGGTAAAATACTATAATTATACCTCCCCATATCAGCAATATTCTAATCATGTTGATTTTTTTAACACTTTCCAACCTAGTTGAAAAGTGTTTATGACTTCGGTTTGTCTGCCGTCTGTCCGTGCTCTAACTCCCGTAAATATGCTTCGATTGTCTTGAAATTTTTGTATGTTATTGTCGTTTACTATAGCATGTTCCCTATTTCAACAGAAGTGTGTAGCACTTATAGTTTTTTTACAGGGACAGTGAAAAGTATTCCGTTACATGACAGTCAATGGGAAATATCGGTTCAAGCGTATTTTGGTGACGCTACGTCATTTAAAACATAATGAAATTGATTTATAACTATGAAGCGCATTAAAACATGCTTTATCTAGGATATGGGGTGCAAAGCATTTATTATTCACTTACAGGGACAAAAAACAATAATTCTTTTACACATCGTTATATGGGGAAAATCGTCAGCTGTGTAATTAGTGATATTTAACTATTTCAAACATAATGAAAATTATATGCATTACTGAGGTGCTCCATAAATTCCTCTCTTGTGTACATTACGTTTCTTTACAGGGACACACAAAAGAGATTGGTTACAGTACATGTGCGATATTTACAGTCTATAATGTGTGATAAGTGCGTTTTCAACTTTGGTTTGCATTTTTAACTTTTTTTTTTCATAGTACGTGTGTGTTTATAAACTCGGTTGACCATATACAGGGCTAAACAAGGAAATTCGTAAGTACTACAGACTATGGGAGTGAATTGCTTAAAGGTAGTTTTTAATTGTGTTTACTCATTTTCCTTCTTAACTATACTTAGTAGACTAATAGAAGTCTGTGGAATATAAATAAATTCATATACGGGGCTACAAGAAAAAAAAAAGGTACACTGTTGTTTACGTTTGGTAATTGCTGCAAGTGAGTTTTAAGTTGCCTTTTAGCTCAATAGGTGGTGTGTACAAAAGTCTACAGATAATACACAGGGCTGTACAAAAGATTTCGAGTGCATTTCCATCGATTGGCAAAAATTGCTAAATGTGATTATTATAACTGAACTAAATTTTATCATACTATATATCCATATCTGTAGATCATATACAGGGCTGCACAAAATAATTCGACTACTTTTTGATACTAAAAGGTAATTTCGAAAACTGTGGTGTTATGTGTTTTATAAACTGTTTACTTACATATCTTCCTTCCCCTTATTTATCGGTGAAGTTTCGTCACAGTTTTCTGGCTTTACAGCTTGCTGGTTGTGTTGGCAAGTGTTCATAATCTTCATTCTCAGCTGCTATTTCCCCTGAAAACTTTCCAAAACGTAACTGCACTAATGTATGGCTTGACGTTACAGTTCCTGCACTATATAAATCATTTAAGATAGCAGTTTATAATATGTTACATAACACTCCGTAATGTAAGCAATGCACGTGACACTGTTTGAATGCTTGTGGGTAATATGGGAAACATTGCGATCTATGAAATATAAAAACAATGTCGTTTACACAGTTGCATTTAGTTTTTTCCCGACCTATCCCTGATATGTCTATAGAAATTTCAAATTTAGTACTCGTATTTTCAATATTTTCTTCAATGTAGAAACGTTTTCCAAGCATTTTAATAGTCGAAATTCTTGAAATAAATATACACTCTGGCTGCAGTTCTGGTAAACAAAATAAAATAATAATAATAATAATGAAGAACAGTAAATTTCTATCTATTCTCTCTCTAACTGTAGGGTACCAGTGGCTGAGAGGTTGTGCTCTCGAAGCTGGTAGACGGGAGGTGCTGGGTTCAATCCCAATCGCGCCCGTCGGCCTAATCGTTCGGAGTTTTCGTGGTTTTCTTCGAGCCGTGGATTTATCCATGCGTAAATACGGGTTAGGTTCCCTTAGAAAGACCCCCACGAAGGGCACTCCCCCCGGGCCTATATCCCTAGTGTAGATAATTGGCCGTCAATAATCAACCCAACCCTAACTGTAGGGTAAATAATTGTTTCCTAGCGTTAAATGATGTCACTTTAAATATTTTCGAATATGTAGAATATTCTTTTAAATTGCACGGAAAGCGCCATCTAGTGTTCTAAACAAAAATAAAGTCTTATAGTTTTTTTCCCTAAAGTTCGCATAAAGTATATGCCAAGTTTCAAAGAAATTCACCACACATAAGGTCGTCACCCAAACACACTATGTGTTCTACATAGGTCTATCTAGGATCACTATATGTAAGTTATTTATTTTGATTTTTGGATGTACAGCTGAAATAGAAAAACGTATTGCATTAAATGTATTTTTCAAAAAACTTCCTTTTAAACCATATGACTTTAAAATACTTAAGAATCTATATTTGAAAAAATAATACAAGTATCAATAATTTAAAAAATACCAGAAAATTTTCGACAAAACCCTCAACGATAGAAATTATAAATTTTAGTCGTAATTGTCAATTATTTTCTGCAAATTAAACAATAAACTTGCGTTTTAATTAAATAAAGTGTTTCCAAAACAAGAAACATAAAATTGCATTTAAATAATTAAATAAAAAAATTAATCAGTTTATTTATTAAAAAACATTAAAAAACATTATTATTAAAATTTTCGACAAAACCCTCAACTATAGAAATTATAAATTTTAGTCGTAATTGTCAATTATTTTCTACAAATTAAACAATAAACTTGCGTTTTAATTAAATAAAGTGTTTCCAAAACAAGAAACATAAAATTGCATTTAAGTAATTAAATAAAAAAATTAATCAGTTTATTTATAAAAAAACAATTATTAATGAAATTTGAACGTATAATGCTCAGAAATAAATGTTACAGTTCCAAATGAACAAATAATTTTATATTTAAAACAATTTTAAGATATAAATAACTCTCCTGATACAATTTATTAATCTGGAGAATTGATCTAAATAGTATATGTATCTTTCCAATTATTCTTAATGTGAATTTAAAAGAGAAAAGTAAGTATTTTATTTTGCAATTTTCTATATTATTAACTTCTAAATATCAAGTCAGTATAACCCCGCTTCTCTGATATTTAGTAGATGAATTAATCGTATTACGGGTAAAAGATATATAAGCATACATGTTAATAGAAAAAACAGAGAGGAACAGTTAATGGTGTTGGTAATTAAATACGAGCTTTTATCCGAAAGCCGTTATTGAACATGGGAACGATAGGAAAACTTTCAGAAATAAATTAGTGAGAGCAAAACGAACACTCTACACAACATCAACAATTAATAAAAATCAATGCTTTGTCTAGGGATTTAACTATTACATTTGTACAAGGTTTGCGATTAATAACACTTAAATTCTACTCTTATTCTCATGATAAAATATATAAATATATTACTAAAATCATTCGCTTGGAGTAAATTTTCTGCCTCAAATGAAAAATAAAAATTAGATCTATTCCGAACCCACTTATGGAATTTGTGATACATGATACAGTGTCTACATCAGATTTCTTTTTCAAAAATTTCTTACTTCCTCACATGATTGTCTAAAAAAAATACGCATTATTTCAAAGGAAATATTTGCTGTATATTTTTAATTATTGCTTTTAGAAATTAAAAATTTTTACGTGTTGCTATCTTAATATTTCTACATTAAAATCTGTTATTCTGTGCAAACTTTTTGATCGCTTTATAATATATAGTTTTTCTGGTAAAATAATATTTCATTACATAAAAAAATATATACATAATAATTCGTTTTAAAAAAAATATATTTTTGAACTTATTTAACTTAAAATAGTCTAAATTAAGTATTTATGATTTTTTTCCATTTTATTCTTTATGTACATTTTTATATGCACGTGTGTCTCCATTAGTTTCATTAATATTGTATTGCGTTCTTTACGCGCCGACTTCCAAAAATTCTCCAGGAGAAAATATTTATATATTTTACAGAGAAACATGAAATTTAATAGACGTAGAATAGACATACAGGTTAAGAAATAAATAGCACAAATGTAAATATATGAAATAAAGCAGACAGCTGTTTCGGAGCTTCTAAAGCTCCATCGTAAGTGTAAAAGTTAAAATTGCCAAAGGTATGAGTTTAACCCTTTCCGGCACAGTGGTCCCAGTCGGGCACAGATAATTTTAATTACAAACTTGCATTCGACACCAAGAATATTTTTTTAAAAAAAATTGTTTCTACAATGAAAGCTTAAAATAAGGAGTTCTTATTTTCTAAAAAAGTTGTTTGTAAATACCGGTGTCAGTCAGTAATTTCTCATTTTCGAACAGACTTTGTCTGTGCCGGAAAGGGTTAAAGCAGATAACTATGCAAGTGACGTAGCACGACGCTCGCAGATCGCTGCCCCAAGTGGATTGTTTTCTGCAGTGAAATACAAACAGAGGAGTCACGAAATAAACTCTGAGTGCTTTTTTTTTACGTTGCCCAATTAGTTTTATTAATACGCGCCAGAGTGCTCATGCGGGGAACTTGGAATTCCCACCACTATCTAACTTCCTGCTCAAATTATGCTACACAATTACTTCATCTGGTCAACATAACGACATACAATGAGCAACTTTGGCATAACCAGCTTGCAAGCAACAAACATTTACAAACCAAAGTCAAAGCAGTGATCTGATGGTTAGTAGATATCATATATATATCATCAAACTAAGAAAACTTAAAAAAAATTAAACTACAGAACAACGTTTCCAGGTACCACCCCTTTCTAATTAATCCTTTTCTCCTATTATTTTTTATTTATGTTCATGTGTAAGTGTAAGTTTTAAAAAATAACAACGGAATATTTTTTTCTGCTAAACAAAATCGTATTTTTAACACTATTGAGGGTGAAAGTCTATTATGAGAGACTGATTACCAGAGAGCATTCCACATGAAATTTTACTTAAAGCTACAGCGATAACAGCCGTAACTAATTTTACTGGAGGGATTGTGAAATATGAACATTCACACCAAAAATGAAATAGATTCAGCAGTGTCCGCGAGAAATAAAAATCAAGTGGAAAAGCTCTCATGATTAAATGACCGACTAAGAGCAACGGAATTGCCCCAACACAATAGTGCACCAAGTTCAACAAATAGCACTGCAAACAAATTACAACAAATTAATATGTGATAACAGCCCTTAGGATTCAATGGACTGATCACTAAAGTGCGAATTCACAGAAATCAAGTATCGAATTAATAGAGAATGGGAAAATATGTGTTAAGGCAGCCTTAACAAAGTTAAAGGGCTGAATACCACGGCCACTGTGCGATTTTACAACAAGAATGAGGACAACCTCTTATCTAATAGCCTGTATTATTACAGGTCTAATATCCTTGATAATGCATGTAGCAGAGCTTTAAAAATAGTGCCCTGGAATATACCTGAAGTGAAGCTAAGTGTTGAGATCAAAACCAATAAAAAGTCATTTGTTTGGTGACTACAGTTCTTTATTCAAAGTAAATTAATCTTCATTTAAAACTGTTAAAAACGCATTCACATTTATATTAATTCAGAAAAAAACGTATGGATAAAACCGAGCTTCATAACTGAAGAAATATCTTAGTTAAACATAACTTGACAGATTAAAACGGAGTTTTAAAACTTTTTATTGAAGTAAAACTAATTCATAAGAACAACTTAAACTTTCTGGTAAATTGTATCTAAAACTTATTATTTAAAAACACTGTAAAATTAAATCATACTACTGTAAACTTAAGTTAATCCATTTATAAAAGTAACATAACTAATTCAGTTCAGAACCAAAAGAAAATGTTACAGAAGCGATGTGAAGCTCAAGCCTCAAAACGTTGAAATCATTTATACTATCTGAAATACGAAATGAGGCGATTCCACTTTGGCAAAAGGGTATGTTCCGCAGCAGTTAATTATGGACAACCAACGCCATATATAGTATGCTTTTAAATTAAACTGAAGACTTTAAACATCGAAATTATAATGAGAGATATTAAACCAAAATAAGTTTAAAACCCAATTTAGCAGTTTATCCATAAGTGACAAGTAAAATCCGGCTTGATAGATAACACAACCCAGAGATAAATTTCCAATATGACTATTATTTTTTATTTATGACCCAACGACAAGTAGTAATGTGACATACACCCAATGACAAGCTCACATGTGACAACCAAAGACAGAGACAAATAACAAAGAATAGCGTCAATAGAAAAACAACGACATCCCCTGATTGTTAAAAAAACCCAAGAAAGTGACATGCAACATAGGACAAATACTATCCTACAAATTAAAAAATAAAGCCAAGCAAAAATCACCACGACAGAAACAAAAGTAGCCGTTGGGGGGCCACTGTAATACTTACCCATCATGGATATGCATAATATGAAATATGAAAATAAAACATGTGTAAACTATTTATAAAACGTATTGCAATTCGAATAAAATCGTGGCTTGATGACGTCATAAACTTTAAATGCTCTATTACTGAATTGTGTAAAAGAAATATCCTTATAACTCCAAAATTGATACTTATATTAACTAACGGTTTACTGCGTCGGATTAAGCCTCTCATTTCCAATTAAAATATATCTTTGAATTGTAATTTGAATGAAATACAAGGTCATGAAAAATTGAAGAGTGTGGAAATATAATTACAAATATCTCGACAACGAATTATCCGATCAACTTCATTTTTCATGCAAAATTTGTTTTTTTATTGTTTTTTATATTCACTCCTTAAAATAAAGAATTTCGAAAATTTGTATGTACCTTTTATCAGAATGAATATTTCGAGAGTCCGAGAAAAATAGTTCCATATAATCGAGGTTACTGGAATTCAAAGCACTTCTTCCCGTTATTACATACTAAGTACAAACCAAATATCAAGTCCCTATCTCAATTTGTTCGGGAGATAGAGTGTTTACAGACGCACACACAGACAGACGGACGGCAATTTTTTTAATATGTTTTTCGGAATATCCAGTGTCTGAAACGTGTAAATCCGTCAAAAAAATTTTCGTTTTTCAAAACGATTACAAGATTTACCCTATACTACGTATAATGGGTAAGTAAAAAGTAAGACTACGACAAAAACGTATGAGAAAACCACTACCAAACTTGAGTAATTAACCGTAAATAAGCATGATGAGTGAGTGTGCTGTGTCAGACTTAAGCTGCACATTTCATTCCCATTAGTAACCTGCCAACCAATAAACCAACCATGTACAAGGTCAGTTACTCAATACGGCCTGGGTGCCTGTCAAGCTGCTCGCCTCCGTTGCCAGGCAATCACAGACCAGTTCGGCAAGGAACTCTCGGCATGTAAGTGCCTGGTCATCATCTTGAGCAGTGCTGAACTGACCCAGCAAAATAATATTTAATTACCGGCCAACCCAGGAAAAGAAACAAAGGTAAAGGGGGAAATGACTGCAGAAACGATGGCCTAAAGAGTAATTATGTAGATTTCCGCCATGTGGCGATCAGGCGAAACTTCGCCCTACGGACAGGCATTAACCCATTCAGCTGGGCATTAGTCCGGCAGGTAGCGAACTGATCAGCTATCTAAAAAATATAGCCACACAAAATTCAATCCTCCCATTTTAACTAGCCATACAATACTATTATTTCTTGAATTTATGCAATATTTGTCTACAGGTACCATATATAAGTCATTTATATGATAATGTTAACATTGTTTATGCTCTTTATTTCCTTAATTATGAAGCTATATTGACCATCGTAACAAAATATTTACCTCATAGATAGTAATATTACACAATACTTTATTTGACAATAATTTTGTTTATAGAAAAATTAAAGTATTTAAAATATTATTTTATTTGTTTATTTATTTTATTTAACATATGTATAACGTTGTTTATTAGGTAGCTTTCAATACTAAAAAGTATAAAGCTACTTATTGCAGCCATTCGGAGGAAAGCAGTTCCGGAAAATTTCGATATATTTTCACCAATCATGACCCCCAGACCTCAAAACTACCCTCCGCTCAAATGTTGATTTATATATATAGATATATCCATATGTATATATATATATATATATCTGACCTATGTCATACGATAACGCTCGTATTTATAAATCGATTTTGATGAAACTAATTGTGTGTATTAAGCTGACCAATGTCTCGACCGAGATCGTTGGCCATCTTAGTCCGCCATTTTGTTTCAAGATGGCAGCCACTTAAAAATTTAAAACTAAAATAAATATACAAAAAAATTAAAATTTCAAATTTATTTTTTAATTACGTGTTAGGCCTTGATACAAGGATTCCAGAGCATTTTTTGGTCTACCTCTATCTTAAAAAATGGCTGAGATAGAGCAGTTTGAAATTCTAGGGTGGCTGACATTTTGAAACAAAACAGCACATTAACGCCATTGCTTGCAAATTATTTTCTTTCATTGTTGTAATAATTTTCCCAATCATACGCATAAAACTATATATTCATATCCGTTAGCGCCAAAATTGGCGACATTGGCGACAAAATGGGCGACATTTGGCGAAATATCGGCAAATTTGGTGACCAAAATAAGTCTTCATAAATGAAGCCAATTTGGCTATTGCTCAATAATTTGGTGAATTTCTTATTCAAATTCAGTATTAACGAATCTTTTGTAAAGGTTTCTTTGCATTTTAACTTGCTGTTTTCGTGTAACATTGGCTAAAATTTTACCTTTTCCTCCCGGTACAGGCCGGAAGGACTTTTTTAAATTACTTTTTTTTTTGCATATACCATATGTAAATATAAACGTTGATGCTTTTAAAAAGATATCAACTATTCTGATAAGTGCAAGTGCACTCCGAATTTTAATTAATATCGACATTTCTTCTAGGTACTCGGCTATTACATTTGAAATGTCCTTTTAATTCATAACATTATTATCTTCTCTGGATGTTATGTAATCCATGTATATTACTACAAAGTTCCGCATATATTAATTTGTTCTGTTTTTATACATGACATAAATAAAGAAACTTATATAACTTCCGGTCTATTAAGCCAAATTTTACATTAGAAGATTTCTCTTTTAATGCCTCCTTCAGTGTTTAAAGAAAATCTTTCGTTTCAGTCTTTTAATAATTTTAGTCGTTTAAAACTTGCTTCTTTCGAAAATATGTATTTTTTAAACATATGGTAATCTCGTCCGCAGTTTTTGATGTGTATAGATTTGATGTGATACATCCATATATCACATATACTAAGTTTTGATGATGTTAATCAACAAATGCGTCTAATAAATAAAAAATAATTTTCTAAATAATATTTCGCAGACATCGGGAATTATTTTGATATTGATATATGAATTCTTATTAAAATATTCTTTATATATTAGATCTAAATGTCACATAAAACATTCATATTACTAAATCCTTTCGCTCACACATTTCTTTCCTAAACTGCCATATCTAGCATATATATTAAGAAATTTACATCTGTGCAGTTCTAATGAGCACCATTTTATGCTTTAAGTGAGATTACTTTCGTCATATTTCTCTGTAACTTCATTTTATTTTCACGATTTTCCTCAGAAAATATGTATTCTTAATATGAGAATCCAGGCTGGATATTTTTTGTGAGCATCTATAGAAATAAAAATTTCGCCCTGTTACATTTTTTTACATTTTTCATAAAATAAATTAATGTTTTTTCAGTGAATTTCTTTAGTGGGTAATTTTATAATATCTTCAATAATTTCGCGACATTTTTACAATTATTTAGTAAGGCCCCTTTTTCGTTACCAATATTTAAAAAAGAATAGTATTCATATTAAATTTCTATAATATTTCACAGAGAAAGCTGCCAAGAAGATTATTGTTTGAAAAAATGGTTGCCAAAAAGTGACCAAGCCGACCATTGAATATAAAGTTACTATGATTATCATAATACTATTTTATGTTTATTAAGAAAGAAATATTCACATTTTTTATTATTTATTGAAATTATGCAAATCTATTTAATCTTCAATTTTTTTATTAATATTTGCGTATAGGTACCATAAAAATTATAAACAGGTCTTGATGTTTTTAATTGAAATAAAAATAAAAATGTAATATATTTCTAATTTATATAATACATCTTCATGATAACATTTAGTAAGATATTTAAACATAAATACACATCGGTTTTGTAGTAGAAGCGAACTATTACGTTTTATACCTAAATTGTCATTAAACCGTACATTTCAAATGAAAATTACGCATGCACAAGTAAAAATGACGTATTTTTACTTACCCATCATACGTAGTAGGTAAGTCTTGTAATAGTTTTGAAAATCGATTTTTTTGACGGATTTACACGTTTCATACACTGAAGATTCCGAAAAACATATTTTTAGAAAAAAAAAATTGCCGTCCGTCTGTGTGTCTGTCTGTAAATGCTGTATATTCCGAATAAACTGAGACAGAGACTTGAAAGTTGGTATGTACTTAGTATGTAATAATGGGAAAAATCTTATTGAATTTCAGTAACCTCGATTATCCGGAACTATTTTTTTCGGACTCTCGAAATAAAAGGTATATAAAAAATTTCGAAATTGTTTATTTTAAGGAGTGAATATAAAATACAATAAAAAACAAATTTTGCATATAGAATGAAGTTGATCGGAATATTCGTTGCCGAGATATTTGTAATCATATTTTCAACACTCTTTGATTTTTCATGACCCTGTATTTCATCCAAATTTCAATTCAAAGATATATTTTAATTGCAAATGAGACGCTTAACCCGATGCAATAAACCATTAGTTAATATGATTAACATTTTTGGAGTTATAAGGATGTTTCTTTTACGCAATTCAGTAATAGAACATTTAAAGTTTATGACGTCATCAAACCACGATTTTATTCGAATTGCAATGTATTTTATTAGTAGTTTACACATGTTTTATTTTCATATTTTATATTATGCATATCCATGATGGTTAAGTATTACTGTGGCCCCAAACGACTAGTTCTAAAGAAAAATCGTTTCGGTATTTATAAATTTCAACATTTTGAAACGAATGCGTTAAATGATGCCTAATCTTGCAAGCATTCTATCATTCTGGTAGTGAAAATAACGTCATTTTGAAATGAAAATATGGATTTTTTAAATACATATTAAATATGTTTCTGCGCTATATTCCCTGGAATTGAATTCCGCCAGTAAATATTATAAACTAAAACCATTTGATGAAAGATATTTTGTATGCTTCGTAAGTAAATCAGAAAAAAGTTAAGACTAATAATGCACCGTACGGAAACATTATTTGATTAGTAGACATTTGTATAATCATGTATTTTGAGACGTGTACTGTAATATAATTGTAACTATGGCAACATCGATTTAATTGTAAATGCTTGAGTTTAATTCTGACTGTTTTACGTTTCTGTTGTTATTTTTAAGTATTTTTCTTGCTTTTATTAAATATATATTCTGTCTAACATACATTTATGGTTTTTTAACACATGGTATGATAGAAATTATCATATATTAACCGCTCTCCTTATCAAAATATGCTCTCATTTTCCTTTAGATAAAATAATTGCACCTTTAATTTAAGTGTATTTTTAAATTTTTATGTGCTTCCCTCTCAAAATTCACAAAAAAGCAATTTCTTTTATTGCATTATACATAAATAAATATTTGTGACCACGAATTAACTTTAATCTTAATTCACTTACTATATCATACGGTCATTGTAATATAAATGATTTATTGATCTGATTTCCCACCTAATTTCAGAAAATATACTTTATTTCCATTCATTTATAACGTAAGCTTTTCGGGTAAACATTTAACATTAACAATTAATTTTTGTCAAGGATTGTTTAGATAAAATATATTCTGTTCAGCTATAAATCTTTAAAAAAATAATTCCCTTTTCAAAAATATTTATAACTAATACCTTCTGTCAAATAAATCGCATTTAATTATCTATTTATTGATTTTACATTTCAGTTATTTCCCCAATAAATATGTCACGTAAATAAGTAACTTGTTCTAGAATCTTATTTTTGGCTAAAATATCCTAATGCTAAATTTTCCTAGACGGTTGTTAATAAACAAAATTATGTTTGAATATATACTACTCTTGTTCAAAGAAACTGGGCAGTTATTGTAACCTTGGCGTGCAATTTTTAAAATGCTCAGTGTATGATTAATGCAATCACTTATTGCTGCTTCTCTTCATTTAGAGAAGATGTAATTTCCACCAATTCGCCTTGGTACGTATGTATTGTGTTATAGTTCCCGGCGCACATCCGGTGATAAATTAATTTGCCTCTGTATCTTGATCAATATGCTTTTCCTTCAAAAAAAAGTTCTTGCCTGTTCATCTGTTCTCCTATTTGGGTTAATTATTATCACGTTATCCACCTCTTTAATAAGTTTCTTCGCAATGTACTATCAATGATCCGTGAACAATAGTATACATGGCGTCAGAAATAAATTTAACACAGGTGTACTTTAAATTTCGTTCCAATAATCTCAAGAAAATACAGATGTGTGAAGGCGGAATAGTCTTCCAAAGCCTTAATAATTATGGTAGATTTTAAAGAACAGTGGGGATATTGGTTAGAAATTTTTATTGGTATACTGCTGCAGTTCAACTTGTCAAGAAAAAAAATCAACATTTGCTACATTTATGGCAATTATTGGTTGTGGAGAACAGAAAGGTTTAAACCCTTTGGTTTCAGTGATGATCAAAAACAAAAAAAATAGATTATTAAAGGTAAGTTTTTTAAATATTTCACTCCTAAAGTTAATTATAAATTTGAAAGTTATAAATTCAATCAAATAAGAAAAAAGCAGGAGGAATTGATTATCTAACGATTTCTTAATCGAGCTTAATATACAAGGTTCTCGCTGACTGCTACGGTGTGAATTCAAGAATTCAAAAGATCTAAACGCATATTATACTTAATAAAAATAATAAAGTAATCTCTTACACATCTCGCTGTGTTCAGCTAGTTTTGTTAAGCCGGACAGACCGTATTTTACTTTGTTATGAAAACGGAAATCATTTCACATTTAGACATCAGTTCTATTCTAGACGATACAATTGACATGCACAGCACATAAAAAATACATAGAATTCCATGTCAGAGAATAAATAAATATCTTTTTTTTTTTTTTTTCGATCCGCTCATGTCATTTCACTTCAGTTCATAGGATGTCTGACATTCCGCCCACCTTGCATTCCTAGAAAAGATGCAACCAAAGTCACATATAACATTAAAGATCTAGACTTTTGAAAGGACTCACTATTCAAACACATCTGGTTCTAAATAGCGGCTGATTTGGACAATCATTTCAGTTTTTGGACAGTCTGTTAATTTCATAATGTGTGGACAGTCTTTATCTGCTTTCAGACGGCCTGACAACTTGTTAATCAGCACAATTCTCTGAAAAGTCAATATCATCATTCGAGAGTATAGGTGAATTGTTCATCAGCAACTGACTTCTCAGGTAACAAAATACTATGTTTATCTCGAACTTCAAGTGGGTAAAATATTAGATATATTCTTAGGTTTTCGCCATTCATAGGCTTTATTCGAGATATTTGAAGGCTGTTAACTTTCCCTGTGTAAAGTTCAAGTATTTTGGCTATGGGCCATTTTATGCGTTTTGTAAGAGCAAATTGAAAGAGAGGGGATTTGTGTTTACAGTTGTTCAGTTCGATTTGAATAATTATTTTTTTTTGTTTTTCTTGTATTTACCAATCACAACTTTTCCGCACTATAGCGACTCGAAACTACCAACTTCACTTTTTTCGCACCACCCTAATGCACAAGTAAAGAGCATATACTAAGTATTTTCTTCATTTCTTAAGTATAATGGTCCTCCTACGTCTACACCAATTATCTCGAACGGTCCAGTATTTCTTATTAATTTTTCTGGCAAAGGTGCATGCAAGAAAAATTTCAAATTTATCGATTCAAACTTCTGCATTTTATATATTTTTTTCAAGGCATGTCTAAAGGTTATTCAACATTGTAAGATTCTGAAGTTTTCTCCCAAATGAGATATTAAAGTATGAAATCCTGCATGCCTTGAATATTTATGATGTTCCAAGGTGAGTGAATGAGCAACAGTATGCCTACTGTGCAGCATTTTTGACCATTTGAAACTATAATTATCTTCTCATTGTGTATTCGTGTTGTCGCACGAATTAAATCCTCTGAATCATGTTTAGGACATGATATTTTTACTATATAAGCAGCATAAATTCAGCCCTTTTAATTTCTTTAACAGTCAAATTTGAATCATAGTGGTCTAATTTAATCTTCTTAACATTTTTTTAATTGTCTTATGCTAGCAATAATTCTTATTAATTTCACATAAGAAGAAAATCTCTCGCAGTAGCATGTATTTTATTTTACATTATCTACTATCATATCCGTTTTTCTTCGTCATTGGTTAAAATTTTCTTCACCATTAAGTGATGAGATGTTAAAATTAAATAGAGGAGTAAAAATTTGCAATGTTTCGGAAAGTGCTGCAGAGCAAATTAAGAATATTGTTGAGGATACAAAATCACAATCCATAATTTCTACAATATCAGAAAAAGTCTTCCAGTCGCACAAAGTCGTTTTGGTGAAGCCTAATTCTTTTACTAAATTTAATAAAATTAGATGGAACCCGTCAAAACTTGACGAAAAAAAATTACTATAACAATATCAGTAAAATAAGCTTCTTTATTACAAAAGATGAAACATTCTATCAAATATTTTATTTTAAAAGTTTTCTCCCAAGTGAAATACAGCACTATTTTCAATGCAAACTCCAAACGAACAATCCGTAAAAAACTGTGTAATGCAAATCAGCTTGACATTACCGCCATATTCTCCACGGCAAGAAAGAAAATTTCATGGACCTATGAATTGTCATACAAATAGTATATCCCTACTTTCATCACATATTCAGTAAATAAAAGAACATAGTAAATAAAGCACATATCCCCTCCACCCCCTGTTATAATGCAACCGAATGAGCTCCTATGCGCATGTGCGTTGCATCTGCCGAAAGGCACCGTCAAAATTCAACGTTAAAAAAAAGTTTTAAAATGTTTAAATTAAAAGTTTTAAAATGTCCTCTTTAATCGTTGTTGGTTTCAAATTCATTTCTTCTAAAACGCATCCATTGTTTTAAGCTAATAAATTTTTATGTAAAGATGAAGAATTTTTTTATACAATAATAAATCAATCTGCAGATGAGGGCGATTTTTAATGTTTTCAAGTGTAATTTATTTGTATGGTTTCTTCGGTTCCTTTACGTAATCAGGATGATTATTCCTTTTCCACCAGAATCAGGAATCGTTTCCCTCTTATACAGTTAAATATCCAATGGATCCTTAAAAAAATAATAAAATACAGTTCCTAGCATATTCTGATGCAACATGTACATCAACGATTCAACATATCAATTTCATGTTAACCATAAACTGAAAATAGTTTTTTTTTAGCGCCAAAATGTAATGTCTATCTTATGGATAATCTGATCTTATGATTTATCAGGTTTTAATCAGGTATTATTATTCACTTTTCATGATGGTTAGGGAAATCTATTTTCAATTGTGGCAAGTTTCCCAGGGGCTATTTTACATTATTAAAACAAACTGATGATCATTATTGAGATAGAATTGAAAAATATTTCATGCTTGAAAATTATTTAAAAATTCGTTAAATAAAGCGGCAGTTTTCAAATAAATTTCAATCGAAAACATTTTTTTTTTCTAATCGATGATGTAAGAATTGAAATTGTAAAATGTAGTAAAAAATTTAAATTTGTAGTATTTAGAATTGATGTAAGTGCGATGAAGGATAAAGCGATACCGTTTGTTGTCACAACCGTTATACATTTCTAAAAATTGCCACTGTGTTTTGGCTGGCGTCCAAAAGTAGACTACCATTTTCTGACATTGAAAGAGAAATTCACAGTGAAAAAATAGGATTTTGCTGCTAATAAGGAACTGTTAAATGAACTTATAACAAACCTACCAAAACAATTCCTATAAAATATTAGCCTTACATTGTTTATTCTAGCTAAAAATACAATCATTATTTCAAGTTTTTTTTTTTTTTTTTTTTTTTTTTTTTAACATTGCATTATTTTTAATAATTTTAATTTTCCTGAAATACTTAACTTTTGTGAAATTTTTTTATTAAAAAATGAAATCTTCTAACCTATAATTAAAAAAAAAGTAATTGGTAACATTTAATCAAGGTATGCAATCAAGATGAAACAATCAATAAAGGCTCCAGTTCTAATCTTTAAAATTAAAAAGTGAAAAATCAGTTATAATTACGTCATGTTGACACAATCATATAAATTTTTCTTTTTAGTTTTATCAAAGTCAAAATGCATTTCAAGCTAAGCGTAACGTCATTTTCACAGGCGCAAACTTTTCACACGTACTTTGTATACGTTACTTTTATGCTTAAACACCATGTATACAAATAAAAATATATTTTGTATTGTAATGAAAAAATGGCATCAACAACGTTATAATGCATAATGATAAAATAAACCCAATAGACGATATTCCCGTGACGTCACAATAAATATGAATTTTTATTCGCTTATAAAATACGCGGATAATTATATTTACCGAAATTTAACTTCCAAATTAAAAAATTCGGCCTAAAAGCCACGTGCTTTTAATATTTATTATTTATCTTTTATCCTCGCAACCACAGAGTTTAGAGAATAAACTTTGTGTCTCGCAACAGTGGACGTTATCGAATTTGCCGACTTTATGACGTCATAAGCATATGTAAAACTTTAATTTAAAATTACGGCTAATTAATAAAATTTTTGAACAAAGGAATGTACGATAACAAATCTGTGTCTAAATATCTTTCATTTAAAAAAAGGATGATGCAATTTGATGCAGTAGTTTGTTCTCACGGATTGTCGAAAGAAAACGCTTAGTGTTTTAAATATATAGCTGTTTTACTGTTTTATTAGTTATTATATTAATTAAAATAAAAATTACGTCTTCGAAACCATGATATTAAAATACAAAAAATCCCTAACGGCTCGGCCTACGGGCACAGGTAGATTTCGAAGACGCAGACCGTGGGGCGCCTCTTTGTTGGGAATTGCGGAAGAAATGACCTTTTGACATGATGAGGCAGCTGGGACCACCCACTTCGAAATCTGACTTTTTTGCAAGCAAAGCCGGCAAGGATTTTTTTTTTCCTATATGGGTTGGTTTTATAAAAAACTTGCCAATATAAAAGTTTTAGATAATATTAAGAGGATTTATAAAAAAATTAAGCGTATTTGATGTTTGTTGCGAAGTTATGAAGGTTTTTTCTTCTACCCCCCCCCCCCCCCCCTTGGTGTCATTTTTAATGATATCAAAAATCTGTTATACATAAATTTTCGGCCCTTTTCCTAAAAGTAATAATAACTTTAAATGGATACGATACGTATCATAATTAAGCCGTGTTATCAAAAAACACTGTTATCACAAAAAGCACCCCCTCCCATTTACCCCCTCCCCCTGGTTGGATTTTGCCCATTAACGAACTTGACCGAGATTTTATGCCCCTTGATTTTATGTATCAGTTTGGAAAAGATTTGAGTAGAATTATTGGAGATATCGTGTCTGTAAAAAAGTGACATATATAGATAGATAGATAGTTAACGTTTTGAACTAAGGGTGGATTTGGGTTCTGGGAGTCATGATCGGCGATGATCTGCAAATTTTTTTCAAAAATTCCACCTTAGGGGAGAATGTAATAGGAAGCATTTCTTACGAAATCTACCTAAAAGCATTGAAAAATGTTGTGATGCGTAGTTTCGTACAATCGATAAAATCAACTGACGTCACAAACATTTATCCAAGAGTCGAAAGGGGTAATTGAGAGAAATAAAGTAAATAATAAATAAATATTAAGATTATTTTTGATTCTGTTTTCCTTAATATATTTTTAATTTTATTGTTTAAAGTTACTGATAAATGATACTTTAGTAAATAGGGTTTTTCCTAATTATTATTTCATTATTATTTTTATTTTTGAGATTTAATAGCAACATTATTCCGTTTGTTTATTGGGTGCTACAATTTGGCGAATAATTTGGAGTACTTTTCGTTTTAATGTCATATACGCACCACATTGGCGCGATTGCAACAAAATGGCAATTTTATGTCTCACATGGTAACCCGGTAATTTTGTTTATATAGCTGTTTATTTACTTTTATTTTTTATTTTAACTCTATAAATTGTTTTTATTATGTATATGAATATTTATTTATATCAAACTATCATTTATTTATTTTTATTTCCCTTTTTTTTAAATAATAGAACTTATTTCATTTATTACGTTATTTAATTTTTATATTGAAATAAAATATCACGTGCTATTATTGCATGCTATTTGTAACTTATATTCAAAAACAAAGTTTTCGCCAAATTGGGGGGGGGGGGGGGAAATCACGCCAGTATGGTGTGTATATGACATCTGTGCCAAATTTTTTTTTTTTTTTTTTAAATCTGGGAAAGAAACAATAATCATGGATTTAATTAATTTTGCAATTTGCGGTGCGACGAAAACAATTTTGATTAAATCGGTACAGATATCGCAGACGCACCTTGGTTAATTTCTGGTGCCTAAATGACAATTTTTTTGCCTAAATGACGATTTTTGCTTTTTATAGCAACCTTGTGTTTTATAATAAAATTGAATATGTGTGTAAATAAATAAAATAAAATAAGTACTTTTATGTTAGCTGGGCATCAGGGATAACGCTCCAAATCTTGTTTCAATTGGAATTATTTAAATTGCAACATTTTACGTGATATTTGTTATTCATATTGATATGTTTATGTTTAGATATTTTATTATGATTATATTTTAGCTAATTTTAAGTAAGTTTTTTAAAGATTTTATATTACAATGTTAAAATATTACCTAGTTGATATTAGCTAATGTCAAAAGATTGGCGAACCACAGAGTTCAGATAATAAACTCTATGCCTCGCAATAGTGGAAGTTGCCAACTTTATGACGTCATAAACAGATGTAAAAGTTTAATTTAAAATTACGGCTAATTAATAAAAAATTTGAACAAACGAATGGATGATAACAAATCTGTGTCCAAATATCTTTCATTTAAAAAAAGAATGGTGTAATTTGATGCAGTAGTTTGTTCTCACGGATTGTCGAAAGAAAAAGCTTAGCGTTTTAAATATATAGATTATAAATGATTTTAAAATCCGTGACGATACCCATAACATCATTGCATTTGACAAGAATTGTAAAGTTTGACTGAAACAAAATCATTTCGCAAATTTAGGTTGAAAAACCAGAAAATTACACGTTGCAAGAATTTCTTAATAGTAAATAAGTGTACGATAAATAGGAGTTTTCTGATAGCAAGTACGACTCTAATAAATCATATTGGCGTTATACGTACATTAAAGCTATTCCAATGAAACTTGATACCGGTTCCTAGTGTAATGTTTTGCCATTTTGCTTATCAGAAGAATTTCATTAGAAAATAAAATATTCAAATATTCTTTAACTCCTCTCATATTCCGGTCGTGATATTGATGTGGCACGAGAATATATGGTTTCGTACAAAATTTAAGCTGACAATATAAGTATTAAGTTAATAATTGCACGTGGAGGGATTAGTCATGAAGGAAATAAAACATTAGAAGACAATATAGCTAATGTTGGTCTAGGAAAGTACTACACAAAATTAAATTTGAAAAATGGTTTCCGACAGTTGAAAGTTTCACCAGATACCCAGCCATTCCCAATATTTAGTACACCATACAGAAGATATACCTTCCTTCGAGTTCTATTTGGTATAAGATCAGCTCCAGAAAAATTTCAAATTGTAATAGCAAAATTTCTGCAATGAATCCCCGGTGAAATTCTTGAAAACTCAATGTGTACGCCTAACTCTTGGATGATGAAAAATATTAATGTACCTTACAGGAAAGTTATTTGATTTGTAAAAATTAATATAATCAATATTTTGTGATGTGAATTTTTAATGGATTCTCAAGTATCGTAATAAATTTTTAGTTATTATGTAAATCATTATTATATATATATATTATATTATTATATATATTTATATATTATTATAATGTATTTTGTCAACAGCTATTAAAACAATGGTGTATATAAGGACTTTTCTTAACAAAAATAAATAAATTATTGTTATATCTATACTAATATTATAAAGTAGTAAAGATTGTTTGTTTGTTTGTAGGGGGTAATCTCTGGATCTACTGAAGCAATTTCAAAAGTGATGGTGGCAAACTGATGGTGACAATCCCTGCTCCAACATAGGCTATATTTTATGCCGGTGCTACTTCCCCCAGGGGGTGTAGAAGCGAAAAAGTTCTAAAATTTCGATTTTTTTTTATACTGAAGGAGCTAGAAACATGTAATTTGGCATGGTAGTTACTTATAAGATGTAAATGGTCTCTAAGAACTAATTTTAAGAAAAAATTGAAATTTAAAAGGGTGAGATGAGCAAAAAGCGTTCTAAAAACATTCTAAATTACAATTTCAATGGAGTCTCTGGAAGTACAGAACCATTTTCAAAAGTAATAGTGGAAAATTGATGGTAATAGTCTCTGCTGAAACATATTCTATATTTTATGTCGGTGCCACTACCACAAGGGGGTGCAAAAGCAAAAAACGTTCTAAAACTTCGATTTTTTTTTTATACTGAAGGAGCTACAAACATGAAATTTGGCATGGTAGTTACTTATAAGATGTAAATGCTCTCTAAGAACAAATTCTAAAAAAATTCGAAATTTAAAAGGGTGAGATGAGCGAAACGCGTTCTAAAAACATTCTAAATTACAATTTCTATGGAATTTCTGGAACTACAGGCCCCACCAGTGGCTGAGAGGTTCTGCTCTCGAAGCTGGTAGACGGGAGGTGCTGGGTTCGATCTCAATCGTGCCCGTCGGCCTAATTGTTCGGAGTTTTTGTGGTTTTCTTCGAGCCGTGGATTTATTCATGCGTAAATACGGGTTAGGTTCCCTTAGAAAGACCCCCACGGCCCCCCCTTGCACTCCCCCCGGGCCTATATCCCAAGTGTAGATAATTGGCCGTCAATAATCAACCCAACTCTGGAACTACAGAACTGTTTTCAAAAGTGATGGTGACAGTTCCTGCTGTAACATAAGCTATATTTCATGCCTGCGCCACTACCCTCAGGGGAGTGCATGAGCGAAAAATGTTCTAAAATTTCGATTTTTTTATACGGAAGGTGTTAGAAACATGAAATTCGGAATGGTAGTTACTTATAAGATGTAAATGCTCTCTAAGAACAAATTCTAAAAAAAAAAATCGAAATTTAAAACTGTGAGATGAGCGAAAAGCGTTCTAAAAACATTCTAATTTATAATTTCAATGGAATCTCTGGAACTACAGTACCGATTTCAAATGGGATGGAGGCAAATTGATGGTGATACTCCCTGCTTCAACATAGGCTATATTTTATGTCGGTGCCACTAACCCCAATGGGATGCAGGAGTGAAAAATGTTCTAAAATTACGATTTTTTTTATACTGAAGGAGCTAGAAATTTTAAATTTGGCATTGTAGTTACTTATAAGATGTAAATGCTCTCTAAGAATAAATTTTAAAAAATCGAAATTTAAAAGGGTGAAATGAGCGAAAAGCGTTCTAAAATCATTCTAAATTACAATTTCTATGGAATCTCTGAACTACAGAACCGATTTCAAAAGTGATGGGGACAATCCCTGCTCCAACATCCTCTTTAATATAAAGCTATGCGTTGCTGACGACTGGGTTTTTCGCTAATCTTTGCCACAGATTAATCTCGGAAAATGAAACATTTGAAGTTAACGAAAAAAAATAATAGCTCGAAAAGTATTTGTCAGAAAATTGTTAGACAAACTGCGTTTGAAAGGGAAAAAATTATATATTTCTTGATAAAAATTTCAAATATAATGATTATGCTATTTTTCAAATTTTGAATTTCAAAAATTGCCAAATTTCACAATGGAGTACCATAGCGAAACCTCCATACGTAAAAAGATAATGATAAGCGCGTCGTGTCCTGACGTGTATATTGGCTATAGCACGAGTCACATATTATAGTAGCCTTATTATTCTATTAAAATATAAAAGTAAATTATGAAATATTAATATTTTGTTTGATTAAAGGTTCGTTAAGAGAAATTGACCAGCGTAGCGGGCGTAGCTTGCTAGTGATGTAATAATTAAATTATTCCGACTCGCAATTTATTGTGCGTATATATGAGAAAAAAATTGGAAAACAGCGTGAAGTTTCTTTATATCTAACATTATGATATGTAGAAGACAGGTATTTTCCACAATAACTTAAAAAAGATAAATAAAAAACTACATTAACTTAACTATCGAATCTCTTGGCCGAATTCATGATTTGGATAAAGTTTCTTAATCGAATCTGAAACCAACGTTAGTGTTTAACACGCTGTTGGAAAAATTGTGGTTTCAAATGTAACAGAGGAGTTGTGTTAACAGGAAGACAATTGTTTATTTTTATGTGTAAATTATTTAATCATGGTTTACAGAATTGAATATACAAACAAAATGGAAGCAAATATTTAAATTCGGATGTAAGTGTTTGGCTCATACACACATAAAAAAGGGTTAGAACAATTTGTGCAAAACTAATGTCAGTAAAATGCTCCATTTGCATGAAAACCCAATTACGGTATTTCAGTTCCGACAAGAATAGTGAGGCAATGGTATCCCAATCACGGAAGATCCCACCGGAAAATTTGATAAGCGATTTTCGTTAAGTGTAAAACAGAAAACAGCGAGTTAAAGATAGAAGGAGTGTGATACACACACACACACAAATAGAAAAACAACAAACAACAGGCATGTTACAACAACGGTTGTAAATTGGCGTGAAGCATATTGGATGCAATTCTGATTACGAAACTGTTCTATATGTTTACGTTTAAAATTAAAAGTGTTACAGTCATTTATTGAAATAAAATTTGTTAAACGATTTAAATGTACATGACTTAATGGAGTATTGGGGTTAAGTTTTTGTGTGAGTTGCCATATATCAATATTTTCCAACATAACATTCAATAATGTATCGAACGAAATATAATATGTCAATAGTTTCGTCTTTGCGCTGTGAATTACTGTTTAATAGTAACATATGTTTAACTCTGGATTGTCCCTACAATCACAATACATTCATCTAATCGATATATATTAAATAAAATTTTATTTGAAATTACGAGTGCTGGTCATATATTTGGGCATTATGTTACACCATTTTTTATAAAAAAAATTTTTTACAAGAACCACTTTTGCTATTTTAAGATATTAAATCAAATGAGGTGGTTTCTTATGTAACTCCTGCTTTCACAAATCTAATCAAAATTGGAAAAAGTACGATTGGATTGTTTTCATTGCCGTCGTGCGTCCCACAACACACACCTTTTTTTAATTATAATTATTCAGATACACACGCTGAAAAAAAAATTATATCATCCCTAAATGTCTTTTCAAAAATACATATAATGCTCAAAGTTCCTGTCTAATAAGCCCAAATTTGTTATCTGGGATTTTTTTTTCTAATGTCTCCATCATTTTTATTTTTAAAATTCCTTTGCTTTTTCTAATTTTTCTCCAAAAAATATGTACTTTTCCTTAGTGAAAATTGGCTATATATTACCGGTGATTACAGTTAAATTTGAAAATCTTAGAAATGTTACTATTTTTTGTGATGTTTTCTTTTTACCGCTTTTTTTTTACGGTATTTCTTCTTGGATATTATAAATGTAACATTTATTATGAAACTGAAAATTTTTAGGATATCCAAATCAGATATTCTCAGCATTCAGATAAGATATATATATATATATATATATATATTTATTTATTTAAAATAATATATATATTTTTTGATATTCTGATAACTTTGGAACTAGAAAATAAAAATTCCCTTAAGTCTGTCGGATATTTTATTTTCTGCAATATTATGAAAATAAGTCTATAATTAATATTGTGAATTTTTGAATATTATTAATGTACTTTATAAGGGTTTTTATTATTTATTTATTTTAATCTATTATGTACGTAAATATTTTGAACGTACATTCACAGAATCATTGACACTGGTTCAGTAGTTCATACAATCACATATCGCCAGCAAAATGATCACTTGGATGACGTCTCAATGTAGTGCTATGGAAATAGGAGAAAGTGTCTAAAAAAAAAAAAAAAAAAAAAAAAAAAAAACATTACAGGTTGAAATGACCAGTTACGCAAGAATGCAGTATACCATTTTCAGGCTGTATATTACAGTATACCATACCATATGTGTTATCGCCTTGAAAATGCATAAAGTGCAAGCAGATACCATTTGTATGAAAAATACCATGTTTGGTACAATTTAGAACATTAGTTTATATAATAGTATTTTTTATTATTTTATATTAATCAATCAATATAATTTTGTTTAGTTTATTTACGATAAAGACATTTTCTTGTGTATAATTAATTTTGCACTCCATCCATCTTGCTGTAATTATAAATTTGTCTGAAAATCATGAATCAAATGTTTCGATAATTTTTTTAATTTTTTGTCATTTCTGGGGTAAACAATAAAAATATGAAAGTATAGTTCTGTGAAAAAAAAATCGTTTTTCTACGTATAAATGATGATGGCGGAATTAAACGTTAGAAAAGATAAAGGGCATAAAATAAATATTAATTCTAAAATGATTACCAAAATTTTGTATAACCGAAACTAAGGAGACATTTACGAATACTTAAAAAACAATTGCTATTCCAAATTTAAAATAATCATCTTACATGCTTCAAAAGAGCGAGAGCTATTTGTTGTCCTTTTTAATGTTTGGAAAGCACGTAACACTAATTATTTCTGCACCAAGTGTTGCTCAATTGGATGTTTTCTATACACAAAGTTTAAAACTTTCGATACTAATTTAAAATAAAACTTTATGCATATAAATGTTTACAGGAATGTATCTAATTGGGAAGAATGTAAAGATAGATTTTGGAGAGTCTTTTAAACTTATGTTTTACGAAAATCGAAGACTCTTATTTTCAATAAAATTAAGATTTGTAAATAGGATTTGAGATTATTTAAAAAATAATAATTTTTTAATGCATTCTGCTTAAAGTGTTCTTAATTAATTATTTGTTTTAATAATTTAGAATATGTTTTCAGAACAAAACAGTTAAATAATAAAATGTTTTATTCTCGAATTGCAGAATTTGTAGTGAACGATTACTTTTTCCCCTTCAGCAGAATATATTATCGCAATTTCCGAAATATTTTTTTCAGAAAAAAAATTAAATCCTTGTTTTGAACATATTACGGAATTGATATGAGAATTTCTTTTTGTTTTGTTTTGTTTTTTGTAATGATCAATTTTACGGAAACAAATAAGTTAGTTGCACTTAAAATAACATGAGATTAATTAAAACAAATTTCAATTCTATAGTTTTATGAGTTTTGTTTCTCGACCTGAGTGTAATTATTTATATAATTTTGAATAATAATGGAACCCGTAGAATTCGACGAATGAAAATGTTTAAAAGATCTGTTAGATTATATTAATATAAAACTTACAGGAAAATGAATCTTACATTCACTGGACTATATCTAAAAACAAATATTATTTTATATTAATGTTACCAAACGATTGTTTCCATTAATATCAACTTTTTAAATTACTGAAAAACTAAACTTCATACCTATAAATAATCAGTAACATGTTATCAATATAAGTAAATATGAATTTATCAATTGAAGATTTGATCTTTAGCATTTCGGAATACAAAATCAGCAAAAAATGTCACACTTTGACACAATCATATTTTTGTTTAAAACTAAATTTTTATAAACATAATGTCATTTTCAGAGTCGCAAAATTTTATGCGTAACTTTCGTATTCATATTAACCATTTTTAAAATATATAAAGGCAATACATTAATAGTAAACATATTTCCATAATTGCCTTGAGATTTAAATCTATAGACATTATTTGATTTTGATGGTTATATATTTGCTTTTGAAAGAAAAAGCATAACTTACTCAATTATCGCATCATTAACTATGTTCTGAATATTTTAGCAAAAGAAAAAACAATGAGAAAATATTTCGTTTTTTTATTTCGTTAATGCTATCTAATATATATATATATAATACAAACGGAAATTTCGTTTCGACTGCTTAGAAATCGAGTTCTGATTTTGATTGAACTTACACTATTCAATAGATAATCTTTCAAGGAATGTTTTAGTATATAACATTTTGTTCTACGTAGATTAGTTAGACAATTATGATGGAAAGTTCTGCTATTTTGGACGAAAATGCTACCATTGGCCATTTTTTGCGACCATTATCGTTGGTGAAGGATTTGAATTAGCTATATCATTTACAAAGTAATACAAACACCTCGAAAAATAAAAGAAAATTCCGTTACTAATTTTGTTTAAAACTAATAAAAAGAAAAAGAAAAAGAAAAAAAGAAAACAGTTTTGATGGGAGATAATGTTACAAAACGGAATTATTTAATTTAAACACGAAAGGGAATGTTCGTAATGCTGAAAAAGATATTCAATTCAAGTATTACAATTGAAACAATATTTGGAGATGTATATTTTGTCTCAGATTTAAAAAAATGCATCTGAAAGTTTGATTAGATAAAATCTGAGACACATTTTCTTTTAATTCTTTTTTTTTGTTTTATTATTATTATTATTATTATTAATTCCTACATCATGTGACTTACAGAAGTAATTAGCAGATGTAATTATAAAGATGACTGTACTTGTGAGTTACATGTTATTTCTTTATTTACGATTTTTATAGTACTTTTGAAGCCAAACAATTTGCTTTTAAGCCACAAAGGTATAAGCATGACATCGGTCTGAGCGATTGTCACAATAATAGTGTTTTTCAAGTGTACGACAGCATTTTTGAAGTAATGTTTTATACTGAAATGTAAATGATATAAATAGCAGTTAATATTATAAAATGGAGTCAAATATTTAATTTTTAGTGTTAAGTAACATAGTATAAAGCATTTAACATAATTTTAGTCTGCTGACACAAATAATTAATACACATTGAAATGTTTTTCAACATACATTTATTTTTAGTTTGCTTTGCATATATTTTCTTCTTTCTAAAGTTTTTTTTTTTAAGAAATTGTGCTAATTTTCCGTATTCGGGTCAACCGCCAATTGCTGTATTTCCTATATCGTTGGAAATTTCTTTTAAGACACTGGACTGTGCTGATCAGATTGCTGAAGATTGCACAAAATTTGTTCTTAGCGATTACTAAATTTATTGTGTTTCATTATGAAGAAAACGGACAAAAGAAGATTTACTATTATGTATTTTTCATCTGCAGTTATTTTACTATCACTAAAAATGTTAAAAACTTAGAATGTACGAAAGAAACTTTGAAATGTCAATCGTGGCAAAAAGAACAATATTTGCTGTTTTATCATTTTAACGTAGATATGAAGAAAAGTACCTGAAATTCAGATTAGATAAAATTTTGATCGTTATAAAGATATTTCGGCTGACGCACAACCCTAGTCGCTGTACTTAGTGACAAATTAATGATTATGTTAATTAAAAGGTTTTATTTAGACAACAGAGTGAAGAATATTGTAATCTTGAAAATAAAAGAAATAGCAAACCTAGTTATTTCTCCGTGTTATTATATGCATTAGATAAATAGAAAAAAAATCTCCGGTTCAAGTCTTCACCAAAAAGATTATCATTAAACATTTTGCAGAACTAACTTTATTTATCTCAAGGAGTTTTTTTGGTAAAAGATCTAATCCAGTCAACAGCAATTTAATATCATTTCATGTAACATAGTGTGACACGTAAATAACTTTGTTTTGTAGCTATCTCTGGTGCATTTGTAACCATATCATTCCAAAGACTTCTAATATTTGACTTCAAAACTTTGTTCTGGATCCAATTAAGGAAGATTCGGAAGACTTTATTTGATGCAAACTAGAGGATTAGTTTTCTACTAGAATCAGTTACAGGGGCTTTTTTTCGATTAATGGTTACATGATTGCAATTGGCATATAAAATGAAAAAGCAGTGAAAATGACGTTATTTTAATATTATTCAATAAATGTTCACTTTTTATGAGTCACATTCCTCTTAAATATAAAAGTTAAATACTATTCTCTCCTGAAATCCAAAGATAGAAAACTGTAGTAGATCTGTCAAAAGACGTACCATGTTTTGCTAGACGTGCCATGTTCTATAGTAAGCATCTTGTAGTGGGTTCCAGTGATGCATACCAATTTCAATATATTTGAAATAGTGTCACATCATTAAAATGCACTGCAAAGGAATTTCCCTCGTAGACCATAATGTAACGTAATTCTTTTGAGTGTCCCTGTAAAAAAGGTATAAGTACTAGACGTTCTATGCTCAATAGTAATCATTTTTTAGTGTATTTCAGTGATGTATATCGATTTCAATATGTTCGAAAAAGTGTCACTTTATTAAAATGCCCTGCGAATCATTTTCCCCCGTAGACCATAATGTAACGGCATTCTTTTGACTACCCCTGTAATAAAAGTATAAGTGCTACACACTTCATTTTCAATACCGAACATTCTATAGTAAACCTTAATAACATACATCAATTGCATGACTTTCCGGATATATTTACGCGAGTTAGAGAACGGACAGACAGACAAACATAATTCATAAACACTTTTCAACTATGTAGGGAAGTATTAAAAATCTTAATTCCAAATTAAAATTTTATTTTTGCACTGAAACCACTTTTTGTCTTTAAAATCAAATAAATAATAAGAATATTTTCTAAAATTTACATTACAAGGTATCTTATAAGACAATTATTAGTAAGTTAATAAATGTTATAATAAAACAGTTTTCAGTAATTAAAATTTCACTCTTTAATATTCATTTTTTAATCAAAGCACATTAAAAGATATGTAAGCACGATTTGTTTTAAGGATATTTTTATTATTTTATAAATAATAAAGTTACCATAAATAAACATCTATTATTTTATAATAATATTCATTATTCTTGATTTCTGATTGAAGTTTGAAATAAGAATATCTTCTAAAATTCTTATTCCAGTTAACACCATCACTTATTTTTGAGTACATCTTAGTTTTTAGGTATTTTATCCTGAGGTGCAAAATTTAATATTTAAAAAACATAATTCACTGACGCAAAATAAATAAATAAATAAATAAACGTTCGTAACTTTGTAAATGTAAATTGTTATAAATAATTTATTTTTTACGATAGTTAAATTTTTATAAAGAAAAATCTGTTATTTCCTATGTTTTAAGGACACTGTTCCAGTCTTCAAAATGTAACTACAAATAAAATTAATCTAAAATTCCCATTTAAAACTTTATAATCTGTAATTCCCAACTGAATGCATTTTAACATTATTTGATCTCTTCCTTCTCAGATTAAAACTACTTTCTTTAAATTAAAATATCTTTCTCTACTTCAATCAAATAAAATAAAATGTAACGGAACGTTTGAATTGTCGTTAAATTAGAATAAGAACAAAAAGGAAAACATTTATACTTTATCTTGAATTAATTACAAGATTTTAATAGAATTTTTAGAAGTACCTTAATTTAGTTCAATTGAAAATTTTCACACAAGAACAAAATAGTAATTTAAATTCTTAATTAACAAACATTTCAAAGAGGAGAATAAAACCAAAATGAGTTCTTAGAAGAATTTTTTTTGTAATTGACCTCATATTAATTCATCGAAATCGCGGATATTTAAATTGCATGTATTTTAAATATTAAAATTGCACATAATAAAAAAATATTTTAATGTAAATGTGTGAAGAAGACTTTTTATTAATTTGTTAAATAATTTATTATAATTCGTTATTATTTATTATTATATATTTATTATAAAATCGTTAAGAATTTATTAACTATTTTATTGATATTAATAGTAATTACATGTAACTATCTATCTACCTACCTACGTATCTATTTGTCTATGCATCTATCTATTAGTTTTTAAAGTCGAAGTGTATCTGCGTTCGTTTAAAATAATTTTAACCTAGTTTGTGTACAGATTGTGTGCTTGTTTGCGTACAGTAGCTGGGTATTTAACAATTTGCAGTGTTTGCATGGATAATAGATCATCCTTATAATTCCATTAATTTTATTTCGCCATGACAATAATGTGTTAAAATGGATACACAACAGTGTACCAAATTCAGAGCAGCAGATGTGTATAATTTGTCACATTTTATCCTGTTATTTATGGAGTTGTAATCTTATATGTATATGGGAAATTGGGCTAGTTACATCAAGGATCAGACAAAGTTGAATATCTAGATAATATTTTTTAAAAGTTAGCTGACTGAAAGTATAAATATTTATAGCTATTAAAAATCATTTGTTTTCATTACCATTTAATTAAAGCGTCGTTGCTAAGACAACCAGCAACAGTATTTTTTATTGAGAAATGTCACTTAATGAAGTATTTTGAAATTTCTGATAATGGACCTCATTGGTGGTGACGTCAGAAGTAATTCAACTCAGGGAATCGATTTCATATTGGTTGCAAACAAACCGCTGCGAAATAGTGTGTCATTGTTATTTGAATGGTTTGTATGGAACCACTTTGCGGATGATACGTGGAGTTGAGTTGTCTGTGACGTCAAAATGATGGGATCCATTGCAATTGCTTTTCTTCAATAGTTTTCCGTCAGCATAAATAAATGCATCAATAAATAATAAATGTTAGGAAATAAAATATTCCGAATTATGTTATTTCTGTAATAATTAAGAAAACAGATTTATGTAAAGTGACTTTGGAATTGGGACTTGAGGTAATTACCAATTACAAAGTTGTTGAATTGCGAGAAAATATAAAAAAAAATTCCCTTATTTATGGAATATTTGGAATTTTTTTTTAAAGATGGTTTGGAAACAGTTATAGACGACAAAAAATCAAGATAAGAATGGACAGAAAATAATTTGAAAGAACATTTGAACAGGGAAAACATAAAATGAGCAATGAAAATCATGATACTACCTTAATCGCAAATATGAAACAAATAGATTCAACCTTAATGCCAGTTGATCTGAAAAATATTATCGGAAATTAATTCAAAAAAATATAACATGGGTTTATATTTATTATTATTTGGAAAACAAATGAATTTGTTAAAAGTCGCTACGGGTATTTGTGTCGCCTATTTAAATGTAGCACTACTAAATAATATAAGAAAAGTAATTGTTCGAGAATACGAAGTCAAATTTCATGACTATTAGCTTATTTGCGATATTTTGTTAAAACGGCTCAAAAAAGACCAAAAATTAAATGGAAAGATTTTTACTTTAAAATTAGAAATTATTTGGAAGGGTTAAGCGCGGTATTGAATATTGATACATTCGAAAAATTACAAGAAATAACCATAGCAGAAGAGTAGAAAAACTAATGTCCACATGCTTATAAACATTATTACTAAATGGGGAATTTAACTGATCGTTAAGCACCCATTAAGCACCGCTATATATATTAAGCTGTTTTTTAATGAAACAGTTGTTTTTTCTTTATGAATAGAAAGTCTTTTAGGTATTTCTGAAGAAAGAAAATTAAAAAATTCGAATATTTAGGAAAAATAGCAAGCTCCAAAAATGGGAGGAATGGCGCCTAATGGGGATAATTTTTTCAAAAAATTTACTTATGCCTCCGGGCATTTATGTTTGTTATTTGTCAGTTATTTAGCTATAAAATGAATAATATCATTCTGAAACTGATATTTTACGAAGAATTCATATAAATTAGTCCAACATCTACATTTGTAATAAAAATAAAAAATAAAATTACCGATTCCATAAGCATTTTCATTATCCACCTCTTTATTTTTCTTCACTACATCATTTTTGTCCTACTATTTTACATGAAAATGATTGAAAATTTTTCATGCAGCATTATATTACATTTTTTTCGTTTTCTGAAATTGTTTTTTTAACTTTTTTTTTTTTTTTTTTTTTTTTGCATTTTGTTTAGTTTTTACCATATTCCAATTTGAAGATTCCTCTGAACTTTCATCTAAAATATCAAGCCTGTGTTTAATACTTTGTCTTTTTTAAACACTAAATCAGATATTTCTTGATTGTCTGTTCATTTAGAATTTGCAGAAAGTTCTACTCCACCAAATATAACATGGGATAAATCGTCGCATAAATTATTTTCTATTATATATGTAATGGAAAATAATTTATGCGACACACATATGAGGAAGATATCTTCCTCATATGTTACAATACTGCACTCAGGTGGCAAACAAACGATTTCCAGAACATCCGAAAAATCATCAAAATCTCAAAAATTGTTCAATCATCTTGCATGTAAAATAGTCAGAAAAAATGACGTAATAATGAAAAATAAAGAGATGGATAATGAAAATGCTTATATAACTGGTAATTTCTTATTGATTTTTATTATAAATGTAAAAGTTGGACTAATTTATATGAAATCAACTAAAAATATTAGTTTCAGAATGATATTATATCTTCTATAGCTAATAAATTGAAAAATAAATACCACAAATGCACGGAGGCATATGTACAAGTTTTCAGAAACATTACCCCCCATTAGGCGCCATTGCTCCCATTTTGGGAACAACTTATGCTTTCGGTAATTGTGATTGATCTATTATACATATTAATTCCGGATTGAAGTTGTTTAATATAATACACTGTTATAAACATATTTTAACTAAAAGATATAATTTTTATTATATTTATATTTTTTAAATATTTCTTTCGAATACTGCCAAAAATATTTTTCGCCTTTTTTAACACGTTTTAAAAAATAGAAAATTCTAATGAAACTTTACAAAAAAATTTCATAGATCATCTAATATATTCAAAATGAAAGTAACATGAACCTTTTAACGCTTTATAAAATACGCACTGTAGAAAAAAATCCTAAATCAATGTTCCCAAAATAGGAGCAATGACACTAACGCTATGGAGGAATTTGCGAAGCCTTTATTAAGGTGAAATGTTCTAGTTATCTTAAGTGTCATAATGTTTATTCTCCAATTAAGGGGGTAGAGACAACTGAATTTAGTGCTAGAAATCTCTTGTCATTTTCTGCTTATATATTGCAAAAAGCTTTTCTAAAAACAAGAATAAAACGGATGAATGGCATAGCTTCTGTAGATACTGGTTCTACAAACTGTATACCTGATGAATCTTTATATTACCGTTTAAAAGGAACTAAGTTACAAAATACAAAGATGGACATTATTTTAGCTCATGGATTATAAAGAAATGTTGAATTTCCGTTAACTAAAATGTACATACAGGGTTTCCCACAAAGTACGCAGCGTCTAATATGTACAGATTCGGATAGAGCACGTCGATATTAGTATTTTAAATGGTAACATATGGGGTCCCCGAATATAGCGTGATAGTGTAAGTAAGGTGTGAATCTTGTCATATGAAAAACACAAAAAATTAGAAAAAAAACAAGTGAAAAATAATGTTTATTGAGAACATTCAATACAACAGATTACAACTGTCCGCCGTTCAAACAAATAACATTTTGAAATCTGGAATGGAAGTTCGCAATTGTTTTTTGCAATAGATCTCTTGCAAATTCCTTCATCTTGTTTTCAATTGCTGCTTTCAAGTCGTCTAATGTTTTGGGCATTGTGCGATATACTGTGTTTTTCAGATGTCCCCATAAAAAAAGTCACACGGGTTAAGATCCGGGAAGTAGGGCGGCCACTCTATACTATTGCCTGTTTTCGTAATGGAGACCAATCCGATGATTGTATAATGAAAATGTTCCGTTAAGAGGTCGAAGTTACGCCCGAATACTACTTACAGCTCGTAGCGCCCTCTATTTCTTTGGAATAGTTATCTCATTACTATACTCCCATAGCTAAAGTGCAGCATGGATCTCTTGATGTAGCTCCCATATGGGTAAGTTTGGTGACCCTTCCCTCCTACTGTTGCGGGAGCCGAACTTTGCACTCAGCTCAACCATATTATTATTTTTCTACAGCATCTGCATCCGTCCCAATTAACTCTTAATTGGTGAATTACTAACCTAATTCTCAATTAATACATTTTTAATTAATTGCTGTGTTCATATGGAAAATTGTTGTGAAAAAAAAAAAAAAAAAAAAAAAAAGGGAAGAAAAAGAAAAAAAAATTCTTTATTTTCATCATTAATTTTTGTTGGTCTATAATCAAGGGTATTATTTTATTAAGGACTGTAATTGTTTAAAACTAGTCTTCATTTTATCTGTTCTAGAGTATTCAGACATAATATCTAGCCAAAGTTAGTAAATAAAATCTGGTTTACAAATGAAATGTTGCTATATATTCATGTATATATTTGCACCTGGTGTTAATTAACTTTTTATAATAATTTTATGTCTAATTCACTATTAATAACAACCTCCAACAATTGCTATCTGAATATATCATGTTATAACTGTATTATACCATTCATTATAATATATTTTGCGATCACCCATTTTTGAGCACGGGATCCCTTACCGATTTGGACGTAGTGTTTTTTAGGCTTTTTCTAAATTATTTTCTAAATTATTTTCTTCTATTTTGAGGAGTCTATTAATTTCAAAATTCCAATTTTTCTTTACCATGTATGGGGAGCTAATGAGCCTGATCCAGTAATTAATTGAAATATAATATAACTCATAGCTACTGTTGACTAAAAATCATAAATAACCAGAACAGATAAGTAAAATGGAAGAGAGTGATAAAGTTAGTGAAAATGAGGGTAATGCATCTCATGAACAACATCATGACTTAAACAAAAGAACTATGTATGAGAAAACCTCGATATTAGAACAAAATATTTCAATGACACCAACATTGGTCCATCTGAAAAAATCCATCGTAGATCATCAGTCGAGTACCAGTGAAGATGAAGCTGCAGATTTCGCTAGCGACTCAAAAATCACAAATAATAGAAAACCACGACTGGTCCCATCCAGATTCAAATTTACATCGACACCAAAAACAGAAGAATATAGATTCAACAAAAAAATGGCTCAAATGAAAAACATCCCAGAACTTATAGATATATACGTAAAACTGAACGCAAAAAGGTACAAGGGAGTGTCGAGTGAGAAAAAGAAATACCTAGACATGATATTCTCCAAATCAACGAAAATGTACAATGACCACAAAGAAAATCTTAAAAACTTAGAAGATATACAAAATAAGAACCAGAAAAACGAACAACAAGTACAACTCCTCAACAAAATTATTAAAGATCAACTAAAGGTAATCAATGAACAAGAAAGTAAATTAGCTGCCAGTGGAACAGAAATTAATGAGATCTATATAAAAATGCAGGAAGAAACAGCATTGAGAGATTGAAACTTATCGGACGAGTTGGAGAAGAAAGAAAAACAACTACAGAACATTATGGAGGAATTGGAAGTGAAACAAAATTTAGTGGAAGAACTTCTAGAGAACAATAAGAAAGAAACAACGATAACCGATATACAGTTGATACTCGAGAAATTGATGAAGATAGAGAAAACAATAACAAGGCCAAAGGAAAAGATATTGACAAATACAAAGGAGATGCAACAGGAGGAAGAGGCGGCCACAACAGATCAGAGAGAAACATCAAAGAGCTTGTACTCCAGAATCCATCTACAAAATAAAATCCACAACAGGGAAATGAAGAATCACCGGCAGTTTTCAAGTTCAGCAATTCTAATTAAGAGGAAGTCCACAACTAATATCGCACTAAATGAAATCAGACTTATACTAACAAGAGAAATAAAAACATCGTCAAATACAACCAACATATATTGTGCAATAGCTAAAGATAGAAACACTCTAATAATCAAAACTACATCAGACGACCAAACGACTGAACTAATGGAAAGTATCGAAAACATAACATCACTTAAAGACATAATAGAAATAACGTATAAATCCACAAATTTAAAGAAAATTATCATACTGGGGATTCCAGAAATACTAGAAGAGAAAACAATATTGCAACAGTTGGAAAGCTTCTACAATCCAGAAACTCCAGTAGCAGTCTTCAAAAAGATAAAGAGAAACGGAAAATACCAACTAATCCTGGAGGTCGAGGAATATATAGCAGCCCATATGCTACGGGAACGAAAAATTCAATTTGGATTCTCTACATGTAGGGTGAGCACCTACCTGCCTATAATCAGATGTAGCAACTGCCAGCGCTTTGGACATGCTAATACAAACTGCAGATCTCAAACGTCCTGTAAATACTGCACGAAAAAACATGCTTCTTCTGTTTGCCCATTGGCTAAATCCCCCCAAAAACATCAATGCGTAAACTGCTCAGGAACGCAGGGCGACTTTCCTCACTCGGCTGACTCTTCCGAATGTCCAGCCTTCCATTATTACATCCAACAGAGAAACATCTATGCACAACAACAGTTTTTAAATTCAACATAGACAATATTCATCCAACCCCCATACAGCATAAAACCTCAGCTTCATCCAATACAATAGTTAACAAAATAGATAATAAAATCGACAAACTGACCTTTCTTCAAATAAACTTACAAAAATCTAAAGCAGCAACTGGGAATCTCATGGGCCATGCCAACTAGAATAAGATACTAGTGTTGCTGATTCAGGACTATTATTCACAGGAAGGAAAAATATGGGCAGTCCCTTCCAAGTCTTGGCAAACCTTCACATCGGGGAACAATACAGCTGCAATCATAGTAACACGCCCTGATTTGGAGGTAGTTCAGTGTTACAGCGACCATAATTCAGTTTTCGTGAATCTAACATCATCTACAGGACCAATAACAATAGGATCCTGTTATTCAAAATCATCAGGAGAATTCCGAGAGGAGTTAAAATGGCTGGATTTCTTCATGCACCTTCAGCACCTGATTTTGGGAGCAGATCTCAACGTGCACTTGTCATTGCTCGGCTACCAAAAGGAGGATGAACGGGGATCCATCCTAACATACCTACTACTTTCAAAGAACTTAACACTCATAAACGATACGGAATCACCACCTTCGTTCATAGGAGAGCCGGGTCGTCCATGTCGGGGAAACCCAGATGTCACCGTGTGCACTCAGGATCTAACCAACTTCGTCGACTCCTGGTACGTGGACACAGAATCCGTATCGCTATCTGATCATAGGTATATTTGTTTCTCTCTTTCATTAACACCCTCAACAATAGATATCAAAAGGTTTAAAACAAAGTATACAACCTTCAAAAAATTTAACAAATTCTTCAGACTTTTGGCCACGGACTTACACACTAAACTTACATCGGTTGATACCTATGACAAATTGGATAATTGGCTAGAAGACTTCAATATCAAAATTAACCAAACATGTCAAAAAACATTAAAAACTAAAAAACTTAAACTATACCCAACTTTTGACTGGTGGAGTGACGCGCTAAGATCCCACCGAAACAAAATATCAGCTCTAAGGAATAGATGGAGGTCATCGGGTGACTCAAAATGGAGAACGCTCCTACAACGTGAGCGAGCGGTATATAAAAAACACATAAAAAGCGAAAAATTAAATTCCTGGAAAAAATTCTGTAATAATACAAAAGACACCTTTGGGCAGGCGTTCAAAATTGCAACAAACAAAAACTTATCAAACCAATACTTTATTCACACATCCTTGGAATGTTCTTCACCTTACATTTTAAAACAAGAAACATTTCAAAATCTTTTAACACATCATTTTCCAATAAATCCAACTGTTCCGTTACTTTTAGCCCCAGCAGGGGAGATAGTCCCCTCCCCCCCACTCTTCTCAAGTAAAGAAATAAAAACAGCATTATCTGAACAAAACAATCTTAAAGTCCCTGGTCACGATAAAATAGACGCATACCTCATAAAAAATCTTTTCAAATCATACAAATACTTAATTCGTGATCTTTTCAATAAATGTTTAAATTTAAATTATTTCCCAAAAAATTGGAAAATAGCTAACGTTATATTTTTCACAAAAAACAATAAAAATCCTAAACTCCCAACCTCATATAGACCCATTTGCCTTCTCCCGATGCTGGGCAAAATCCTAGAACGCATGCTTAAACATAGACTAAATTACTATCTAGAAAACAATAACTACTTACATAAATCTCAATTTGGCTTCCGTGAAGGAAAAAGTACAGTACAATTACTTAACAGATTAAAATATAAAATTAATAATTATCTAAAATCAAATAAATACTGCGCGCTCGTCTCATTTGACATTGTGGGGGCGTTTGATAATATTGACTGGACAACATTGGGCAGAATTCTCAAAACCCTGCCAGTCCCAAAATATCTTATAAACTTTCTCCTAAGCTTTCTTTCAGACAGACTCATCATTACCGATTACCTAAATAATAACATTAAACGTCCTACTTCCCAAGGTTGTCCACAGGGTTCGTGTCTCGGCCCTCTCCTGTGGCTCCTTGTGGCCAATCAAATACTAAAAATATTCTACACTAAATTCACTAATCTTTATGCATTTTGCGATGATTTCAATCTTATTATACGCGCAAACAATAGAAGAGATTTAGAATCGCAGGCGAATGAAAGAATTGCCCTTTTTGCCCAATTATGTGAAGACATCTCGCTAAAAATATCATCAGATAAAACATCGTACATTCTGTTGGTAAAAAATGCCTTGGTGAGTCGTCCACCAATCTTTAAATTAAAACAATCCAATATAAAAGGTGTCACCGACTTAAATATCTTAGGTATAACATTCCAATCAAATCTTAAATGGGATAAACACATCCAAAAAACAAAATAGTATTATTAACATCTTCAATAAAACGCGTTTTTTCAGCCACATGGGGAGTGGATAGATCATGCCTTAGAACCTGGTACATCACAGTCTTAGAGAAAATAATAGTTTCCGGCTCGGAGGTATGGTTCGACGATTTAAGAGTTATTGACAAACGTAACCTCCAGAGCATACAAAGGTTATGTTTAATATCAATAACAAAAACATATAAAAATACTTCAACTCACACATTACAGACACTACTAGGTATTCCACCACTATTACTAACGTTAGAACATAAAAACTTAAAATATAAAATATTAAACAACACATAGATATTATTAAAAGATAATAAGGTAATAACTAAAAATGACATACAAGAAAAGCTTTACAAATACACAATTAACCCAGAAAACTTTTTAAATAATCTAATAACAATAGACAAAATCTTAAATAACATAGATATTACACACATATACACAGACGGTTCTAAGGTGGATTCTAATACAGCTTTCTCATTGGGGATTTTTCAGAACAACATAAAAATAGACGAAAAAACTACTAAAATTCAACCAGAAAACACAGTCTATCAAGTAGAGCTGCACGCGACCATAACAGCAATAGAATGGGCAATAAATTCTAACTTTAATAAATTTCAAATTTTATCAGATAGTCAATCAACAATCCTTTCATTAACAAATCAATTTCCAACACTTAAAGCAATTTATGATATACAGCAACTAATACATCAAAATAAAAACAAAATATTTTATCTAACATGGGTTAAAGGACACGCGGGTACAATAGGCAACGAACTGGCGGACAAGCTGGCTAATGATGCTGCTCAGTACTCCAACCTTCCAGTAGAGCGCGGAATAAAATTTCCGCGCTCATATTTAAATAAATGTATCGAAGATCAATTACTGGAAAGGTGGCAGTACAACTGGGATAACTCAGGGAGCGGCAGATTTACGTATAAGCTTGTGCCAGAAGTCAACACTAAATTAATAACTAAAGATAAAGTCTCAATATATTTTTTCACGGGCTGCGGCAGTTTTCCTACATTCTTAAATAAAATCGGTAAAATGGATAATGATCTATGTGTTTGTGGCCAGAGGGGTTATCCTATCCATTATGTCTTCGGGAAGTGTTGATTTATGAAATATAAATTTCATAGGAAATTTCCAACACTCCTCGAGGACATGATGGATATTATTAATAATAATGAATCACTAGGCAAATTATATCAAAATTATAATATCTTAAATGAGAAATATTCTTTTATAAAATACAAATTTTATTTTTAAATCTAAAATATTTTTTAATCCTGCTATTGCTCGTCCTGTGAAGGTTATTTCGCTTCATGGAGACAGTTGTCCTCTTAATTTGCGGTGTTATGTATCTTCAACTATATTTTCTGTTTATAAGTGTTTATTCATCAAGTATATTACTCTAGTTTTATTCATTGTATATAAGTGATTATTATTCAAATATAAATTTTCCATTGTTTTATTCATCGTGTATATTTGTATATTATTCGAGTGTAGTATTCATTGCATTACTCATTATAATTAAGTGTATAAATGTTCGGAAAATCTTGCTAACAATTAAATAGTTAAAATAATCAATATAATTGATTATCTAGTAAAATGCAAATATATCAATTGTACTACCTGTAAATACATAATTGTTACTTTACAATTCCTATATTCATTCATCTACTTCTTACATAGTTAATAATGAGGAAGAACCTGAAGAACAAAGAGTGCAATTTAATAATAAACGTAAATAGCTCTCTAATAGCTTCAGACGATGGGAAGCTATATAAAATATAGGATCATATCTTGCATCCGCACCACGTTCTTGGATTACGACGCCAGTCAACTGAAAAAAATAATTCATACAATGATAGATTCTGCAAAAAAAAAAAATCTGAAATGGGTAACCAGGCAGGAAATGTTGTTACAGGAAAAGAAGTCTTTAACTAACATTAAAATACATATTTTTATAGGCCTTTAAAAATTAAATATGGATTTAATCTGAAAGTGAAAAGTTATATAAATTACTATCTCCTTCCATAATTTTTTTCTTTAACTTTCGAAGCGAAATTTTAATATTTATCTCAAAATGAAAAACAAACTATACTATATTTATTTTAATAAAGAAATATATGCTAAAATAAATAAAGAATAATAATATTCATACTATGCCTTACTAGTTTCATATAATACTTTTTTATATTAAGAATATTTGTGATAAATCAAATTGATATTTCAAATGATATATATTTACTTTTAAAAACAGACAGTGAAATAATTTCTGTATATCAAACTTCTATTACAGTGGCTTTAATTACCTTAAGTATAATTAAATGTTTAATATAACAATCCCGAATATATATTTTTTAAATATACAGAATAAAGAAAACATAATAATTTTTATCTAAAACATGGGAAATATTCACTCTGGCAACTATGGATCATGTTCAGAAATGTCTTTCTGTTGTGAATGATTCCCGCAAAGACATTTGGAAACTGTTACAAAATAATAAATTTTAGAAACTCTGTTATATTTCATTTAAATTCATAGAATGCAAGCAAGCCCTTGCATCCTTGTCATCATGTTATATAGAAGAAGATAGATTTTCTTGCTAGCTTACTTCGAATAAACATGTTTTGAAACAGAATTATTATTTCTAAAATACATCAAATTTATAATGGAATGAAATAATGTCATAAAATTTGTATTCCTTAAAATTTTATTATTTTATTTTGGAATTCCTAAGTAACTCCTTTAAACTCTACTTATTAACTTGACACATTAATATATATATATATATATATATATATATATTGTCACTGCCATTCATTGCAGAAATTTTGAATACTATCCATTGAAACTTTTTATTTTCTTCCGACGTTTTACGCAACTCTTTCGGATAGGATCTCTTTACCGCAGTTCGAGTATCTCATTTTCTTCTTTCATTCCTTGTTATGATCTTTTAATCTGCGTATTGTTTTCCTGAGATCTTCCAGATTTTATATATATATATATATATATATAAACGAAAATTATAAGTTTGAATTAAAACACGTGTTTTTCAGAGACTTGCTCTGCAGTCTTATATTTTACAGCATACACCAAAGCAGATTTAATGTCCTAGATATCTGTCAACTTTAGTGTTTTTTTTTTTTTTAATATCGGGTTTTCGGAAACCCTTGATGAAAAGGGAAAGCGAGTTGTTCATGCACTTCAACTAGGTAGTCGAAATAAGCTAGATAAGCATGTCGCTCAACTTCTGTGGCACATTCTTGTAGCGTTTATAACGCTTTTTAGAAGCATGATTCCAGTTTTTGGCATCTAATTTCCGGAACATACTCAGGTGCACCTATTACAGCCTCAAAATAAGGCATTTATTCTTATGTGAGTGAAACCCGGTTATTATCTACGTCACCCCGCAAAGACCGAGGCTAACGGAAAAGACAGGCTACCGCGGTGCAGTTCACTTTCTTTTTTTACAGACCGCTAGATTGACGTGATGCTCTTTTCCTATAACGGCATTGGTGCATTCGGGCATCACGTGGTTCCCAAGGTCTGTAAAAAAAGATACTTGTAAAGCACCACGGTAGCCTTTTTTTTTTCGTTATCCTCGGCAAAGACGTTTTGGCTATGATAAAATATTGGGTTTTGTGCACTTCAGAAGGCAATTTTCCATCGTAAAGAGATAATTTTATCGAAGATCTGGGGATTGATATTATTCCGAATTTAAAGTCTTCAAAGAAGGAAAACGTCTTCTTCTATTTCATCAAATATTCGAAATTCTCATTTACTGCATAAAGATTCTTTGAAATCTGTCCTTCGGTATTTTCGCCTTTTTTTCGGTGAATATTTTCTTCAATTTTCTTGAATTTTCTTGCAAATATTTTCTTGATAATGTTTTCTTTGACTTTCTGAACAATTTTCTCGTTTACTTCCTTTCAAGTTTTCTTCTATTTTCTCATCTAATTTTTACACCTTTTTAATAACTTTAACTTTGTTTATTTCAAAATAAAATTTACAATGTCGATTTTATCATTTGTTTCCTTCTATGATCTCTATACCGTTGAGATTTAAACTATACATCTTTCACAGTAGCAAATCCTTCCTTATATTCTACTGGATTATTTCTCCCTTTCTTTTGGCTAGATTGCTCTCGTTTGGGCTGTTCGTTTTGTCTGCGTTAATGTATTCCGTAATTAAGTTGATCCCGAGTTCGCAATTATATAAGTACGTAGCACACATAGTCGTCATTCTGGTCCGTCTGTCCGCTTGTCCGCATATAACAGCGCAGACACTACAGAACCGAAAATTTAGTTTGAAATTTAATATATATAATCGTTGCAGAATTTTGTCGAGCCATCTCAAATTTTACGAAAATGAAATAAAAACTAAAAAGATATTAATAAAAGTTTTCATCATTCTATTAAATCCTATCATGCGTAATTAATACAACGATATCCAATGACAGGTAATGATTCTCGGTTGCCATGGTGATTACATCATATTTAAGATGGAGTCATATTATTGCCGTATTACTGAATTTAAAAACCGAATTTGTATACTAAAATGGTTTAATTATAGCAATCCTATAATCTACCAACAGTTTTTTGTATAGATGTTTCGGGAGAAATAGAAATTAAATGGAAATAATGTCTAAATATGGATTTCAAGTTCTGAAATTTTCAAAGCTATGCTTAAGTTTCCCATTGGAATGTTCAGTAAATGTCAACAAAATATAAAATGTCGCCAACTTAAAATGTACTTATTTTAATACGTAAATTAATCATTACATAATAACAGACGATGTAATTCAGTTCACTGAAACTAGTTATAGTACGAACGCACTTTTATTTGTCACGTTTGACGTACAATTTCCAACTTGTTATTTTAGGTATTGATTAAATTATCTATTTGAGTTAAGGGCCTATTAAGCTATGGTTAGCATGACTTCTGGTAGTCGATAAAAAATAATTATCTAATCAAAACCTAACACCGGACACCAGTTGTTTAGGTTCATGTACTTGGATAATATATCGAAAACAGTCCTCTGCAAGTCACATTTATTTAATTTTAAGAATATTGAATATTCTAGAAGAATCGGGAAAGTAACACTTATATAATGTCACAAATATTCATCAACTCACTGATATCTTCTTGAAAAACACCTGATGTAAAAGACTTACTACAAAAGAAACTTATATTATTAAAAGAAAATAATTTCCACGCTGCGACTGTAAGTTATCTCAATTTTATAAAATACAGCTATAATAAAAGTTTAGATGTTAGTCACAACCAAATCGATTTATTACTGTTTTTTACATTGAAAAAATTGAGTGGTTAAACTAGCCAATAAAACTAAGTCAGCTACCGCCTTCACGAGCATTACCCTGTGTAAAGCAAATGCCAAATAATTCAAAATGACTTCCGTTTACCAGTAAACTTAAATATTTACATAATCTAAAGTGTTTGGAAAAATAACATCCGAACTTCTCTCTGAACTCACGTCTCAACTCATCTAATGTTCCATAATAATGCTTTTCACCGAAAAATCTTTTTAAATAATTGCATTAATAAGCCTCATGTTTCTTAGAGTTACACTTCCATATATTTCTATGTAAGTAAAAGTTTCGTTAGACATTGTATGAACGTTTTCTCAGTATACTTACCTAATTCGATTGCGAGTAAATAAAACAAATGGAAAGCACTAAAATATAGTAACAGAAAATTGTATAAAAACCGCAATTCTAAAAAAAGCATTTTTCTGAAATATGTATAATAAAAACACAGAAATAGGTTTTAGAAGGGTGTAATAAACTATTTTACGTTATTTTATGTATTTTATGAAAAATGAAATCATAGTACACAGCAAACATGACAGGATAATATACCAAGCTCATACCGAAATATTTCAATCTGATAAAAAAAAAAAAAAAAAGTAATAACATTTGATGTAAGTAATTTATTCTGTCAGGCAAATGTAATATTTTACGATTTATGAAGAATGTAATTGCAAAAAAAAAAAAAAAAACAAAAAAAAAACATGTTAATTGGAACAATTTATTGTAAGTAAAACTCAGTGAAACAAAAATTAATATTTTACATTAAAAAGAAATATAAATATTTTTTTTTCTGTAATTAAAAGAAAACTACTTCTTGAATAGCATTTGATTCTTCAAAATTAAGATTTTATAGGATAATGTACCTAGATGATTTTGATATGATGATTTCGATATGAGATGATGACCTATGATTTTGAATCTCGTTCATTTATTTTTCGTTTTAAAATCTATTTTACATTTCAAAGGTAGTGTATGCCGTAAATTGTCTTACAGTGAAAATCTCTTATTAAATATTATCAGAAAAACAAGTACGTCTATCTTTCTTGTTAAAACTACTGTTTCAACTAAAGCTTTTGCAATACATGTTTTGCAATCTTTCTTAAATGTCTTTTAACTGAGAATATTTTATGTACCCATATTTTCATATGATATCATGAGATAATGCTCATGAAAAAACTCAAAAGCTATGAAAATTATTTTCAGTGATTTTCAATACAATTAATAAAATAATATTTAATAATAATCTTCAACTATAATATAGAAGGAAATTTGTGTGTTTGTGGTTGTGTTTCTCGGTTGTGTTTTGAAGAGACCGCTGCACCCATAGCTACAAAATTTGGTGAGATGGTACCTCTATGTATGTAGTTTTGCACCCCGAAGCTAGATTTTGGAAGTTTTGAATAGATTTATTTTAATTAAATTTCTTATGCAATTTTTAGTGTTTTTTCACGTTTAGCTACAATTTTTCCACATTGGTAATGGGAATCTGGTTCCAATCTTTTAGCCCAATATATCAAATTGTGTCCATTTTTCAATAAAGCTTATGCGAAATTCGTACAGCGAATTTTGAATTTTTGGCAACTTTTTTTTACACTAAGAAATTTTGCCAGAGGACTTGATTGGTTCGGTGGTTTTTATTCCATTTCAGCCTTAGAAACAATCAGAATCGTCATTTTATTATCCCTTTATAGCTTGTAGAAGGTTGATAATTCTTTAAAGATAAAAATTATGATTTTAAAAATGCGATTTTTGTGTTTTTCAACGTTTCGCTAAAATGTATCCACATTAGTAATCGAAATTCGGTTCCAATCTTTTAGACCAATATAGTAAATTTTATCCTCTTTTCAATAACGTTTATGAGAAATTCGTATAGTGATTTTCGAATTTTATCCTTAGACATTAAGTAATTTTGCCCAGAATGCTTGATGGGTTCGGTGGTTGCTTCCATCTCAGCCTCAGATACGCTCAGAATCGTCATTTTTTTTCTCTTTATAGATTGGAGAAAATTGATAATTCTTTCCAGATAAAAGGAAAATCATAATTTTAAAAGGGAAGGGAGGATTATTTATTATCCCAAGTTCTTTATTAGATTTTTTCTTTTAATTTAATTTTTTATGCGTTTTTATTTTTTTTCCATGTTTTGCAGAGTTTTTTATTTCAAATGACGTCCCAAATCGCCCAGTATAAGTCAAACACCAATGGAGGGCAGTTGTGTTTGGTAGCTGATAAAATTGTTGGCACAGCTGGAAATCAACCGGACAATTGTGATTGACAGATGAAAAAGTCGTCAGCTGATTGCAATTCCCACAGCGAGTTGTGAATTTTTGCAATTTGTTTTATGCGATTTTTAGAGTTGTTTCATGTATATGTCATTTGTGTATTTGATTTCAGAAATTATCTTACTGTTTTTGTATGTAAAAAGAAAAAGTCATTTTGTTTCTGTTTCAAAAGTTAATGATAATTCCTAATTTTTTAACGTCGTTGGTTTAATTCTGTGTGTGTGTGGGGGGGGAGGTGAGTATTCTGTTGTAGTTTAAATATTGAGTTAATGCTCTGATCGAAACTCACTCCTTTCCCCATGCCCCCCAAATCATATCTATTTAATTATTATTCTGATTCAAACGAAACCTTTTCTCAGATCCCCAGGTACTAGATAAACTTCGGTGTAATTTTTGAGAAAATAATGTAGATAGTTTATTTTGAAGTAAGCAGAGGATAACTTTTAGTTATCACGTAGTGAAAGGCTTTTGCTGGTTTAAAGGGAGCTATCGTATTTAAAGTTAAATAGTGAAAATGCAGAATGCATATATAGACTTCAGTGAAGACAAAAGTTTATCAAAACACAGGTGATTTATTCAAGCAAAGTACTCACATATTATATTACAGCATCGTGACACCAACAACTTGAGATGAAACAGTTCCGTTTTGAAGACAATAACATTTTACCTTTGATGAACATATAACGTAGATACTTATCAGATAAACGTAGATAGAACAAGACATAAATTTATTTAACACAGCAGATATACTTGGACATTATTGCACTAAGCTGCTCAAGCTTAAACACTATCGCCGTCAAACACAACGACCATCATTCACTTTTAAACTATATTAATAATCCAGATATTCCACCGCCACGACGATATCTTTAGAATGACTACCGCCGATTGCTTGATCAATCGATTTCCAATATACACACCTATGTAAAGATTCAGCAACTATTTATACTGGCAGAATGTCGGCTAATTACTAGAAACACCCACTTTACTAGAACATTCCACCGGAATTTGCATACACGTGCCATTGTTTATTCGACGTTCGATCTCTCAATCCGAACGGCCTACGTGTGCCGCCATCTAGTGAGTAGCAGAGGCACTATCACAAATGTACTTACGATGTTCACGATGTTACATGGTTCTTGTTAGAAGTAAAAAATGTGTTTGTGTTTCTGTATTTACGTTTTAATGATGGACTAAATAAAAAGTATTTGTTCATGAAAACAGCTCAAATTATCGGAAGAATAAAGTGCAAAAGGTAAGTAAAAACGATGTATTCATAAAAGTAAAGTATATTTATGAAGTGTATTCTACATTTAATAAAGGTGAAACTTTAATGTTTATTACTTAATGTGAGGAATGCTAAGAGTGTATGAGTGATAATGAATGGTAGTTTTTATGAAATACTTTATGAAAAGTATTTAATTAAATGTGTTGCTTGAGTCAATAAGATCAACATATATTCTGGAGGCATGTGATTTTCCTGACATGTGCCCCCCTCTTACTATCTCAACGCAACTATCAGCCAATTGTCCAAAGAATATGGAAATGATTTGAAAAAGGCTGAAAAGACTAGAAAAATGGATTTAATATCCAAAAGAACTTCACTATACACATCTCAGCTAAACTTTTTTTTTTAAACCTGAACAAATTAACTTTAAAAATTACCCATGTTTGATTTTTTTCATATAGTTAAAAACAGTGTTAAAAACTATTTAAATGCTTGAAAATTGGATCCTCGATCAATTTACATAACAACTCTCCAACAACATTAGTAAAACTCCAACAAACGACCATAACAATTTTTAAATTTACAATAACTCAACCCTTAAAACAATGTTCAACACCTATAATTTAAATTTAACTAACTGCCTCAAAAATTAATATATTGTAACTTTCCCATTTATACTAGTACGACCAAAATTTAACTTCTCAGCTTAAGTCAAATTTTTACACAAAGCCCAAAAAAAATTTTCCTTTCAAATATTTCAACCCATGGATTTAAAGACTAGCCGGAAAATCCGTTGCAAAAATACTAGCAGCAGCTTAATACATTACAATTTTAATACAAACAATTTTAAACAATTTAACAAAAAAAAATATTGCAAATACGTACCAAAACTTAATCTTCAATTTGAAAGATTAAAACAAGTTTTTCCAACAACAAGAAGTTTTCCAACTGCATTCTAACATACACATATTTAACACTTGAAAAGTTCTTTAATTATAACATAAAAAATAATAATAATTTGGAAAGTCTTTGAAGAATTTAAAGACTTGACTCCTTGGGACATTAACTCAATATCCAAAACCGAATAGTAACTTTGAAGAACTTTCAGCATCTGGGTTAGGATAAATCTATTGACTACAATCAACTACTTTCTTACATAACACTCAGCGTCAATTACTCTCCACGCCTGGATTCCATTCGTACCAATTGAAGTCTCAGATGCCTAAAAGAAATCAGAATTAGATATCTACATTTATAATAAAGAAAAATACATATACCATATTTTGACATTAATTATAACAGATTATTCAACAGATAATTTCAAAGAAAAAGTTTACCTTTAAATATTAGATAAGTTAATTTACAGTTATCCCTTTGGAGTCAGTCAATAATTTAATTTTTACCTTTGCAAATCTAATGATCAAAAACATTTCTCCATCTGGTTATCCATGGATAAATGGGATTCCACCCAGACATAGAAAAATGCACACCATTCAATTCTAACAATAAAACTTTCATTACTTATATAAATTTACCTTTACATTACATTACAGTAATATTATCAAAAAGAACTTCATATCTTTTATTATTATTCCCATCCGGTATACGGGGAAAAAGTGACACTCCCATTATTAAACTAAAAAAAACTGGACTTACTGACTTAAAAGTTAACGTGCCCGCGGAAATGCCCTGATGTGGCGGTTACCTCCAACACAACCCCCCGAAAGAGTTCTCTGTCATTTACCGGTCAAGGGTCACCCTTCCGAGCCTGTACTGAGGGCTGATCGAACACCTCGAGAGGAAGTATTAAAAGGCACCATCTCCACAACAAAGCAGGAATTTAAATGTATACCGAATGAGAAAAAAAAATTACAGTTTGGAAAACATTAAAAATTACCTTACACACATTTTTATAAAAATTCTATATTAAAAATTACCTTAATCTTACACTTCAATATACCACTAAAAATTCAAAATTATTTAAAAATATATATATTGCACAATTTCCTTACTCTTATAGAATTTACAAAGAGAATAGGTACGTATTTGACTAGATAAGTAATTAATCTATTTTAAACAAGATTTTTACAAATCTCAGAAGATCAAATTTGGTGAGGGGTTTGGTAAACACGTCTGCAAGGTTAGCCTTGCTACGGACAAAAATTATATCAAAAATATTTTTATAAACCAGATCCCTGACAAAAAATAATTTAACATCAATATGCTTACAACGGTGATTTTTGATTGGGGACTTAACGAAATCTATGGCCGCCTGGTTATCTACGTATAATTGAGATTTAACATCGCATTCACGAATGATCTGCCTACTCCGGCATTCCCGCAGGATCCGGTCATACCAAACTATATTCTTGGTAGCTTCAGTTAAGGCTACAAACTCCGACTCCATGGTAGACAGGCTTACACATTTCTCCTTGAAGGTTCGCCAATCCACGGGTGAGTTTCCCAAAAGAACAAGCTGGCCACCAATAGAAGTCCGGTCATCCCGGTTCGCTGGAAAGTCTGCATCAGAGTAGGCGATCAACTGCTCCTGATTACATGATAATCGGAGGCGATAATTTCTAGTATATTTTACGTAACCTAGCAGCCGTAGAAGTCCGCCCCAATGAAACTTTCCTGGATTACTCTGAAATTGACTAAAAATATTAACTGCATATGATATGTCAGGCCTAGTACGATTTGCTAAAACTGACAGACAACCGAGCACATTTCTATATGGTATGGATTTCTTGACATCAATATCTTGCTGTTATGTTGGACAATCAACCTTAGAAAAAATTATACCCTTGCTAATTGGGAGTGAAGAGATAGTATTTGGCTATTTGGGTATTTTAAAGATTTTAAATTGATTACATATTTCGTCAATATAATGAGATTAATGAATCTCTAAGCCATTCCTTTCATCGAATTCTACCCTCAAAAGCTTTTTGGTTTTTCCCAATACTTTCAAGTCGAAAAATTTACCCAACATTTGTAAAGCATTATCTATGACAGTCTGATTTTTCCCAAACAACACTATGTCATCCACATACAACAAGAGTACTATTTCAGATTTATAAATATATACACAGTTACAGCTATCCAATTTGATGAAACCAATATTAATTAGGACTTCGTGTATCTCAAAAAACCATTCTCTACCACTTTGATGTAGTCCGTACAAAGCTCGATCCAGCTTGCAGTACAAATGAGACTTCTCAGGTATGGTGAAACCGGGCGGTTGTAGCATATACACGTCTTCTCTCAATGGAGCGTAAAGATAGGCGATGGTTACATCACACTGAATGTGACGTCATCCGCTACACGATACCAAGAGAGAGAAAAAGAATCGGATTACACCAAAATTGACCACAGGGCTAAAGGTGTCATCGTAAGATTCGCCTTTAATTTGTTTATAGCCCTGGGCAACTAAACGAGCTTTAAAGCGGGCACTCCTCCCTAATTCATCTCTCTTGACAGTGAAAACCCACCTACATGCCATTGGAGTTACCTTGGCAGATAAAGGAGCCAAATGCCAAACCTTCCGTTCACGCATAACACTGAGTTCGCTGTGCATTGCAGCAAGCCACTTCTCACGTTGCGCGGACTCCATCGCCTGTTTAAATGTTTTGGGTATAGTCGGACCATATAGTCATGATTCAGGATTCACTTGATTAGATTCAGGAGCATCAGAGTATTCATCCTCACTATCAGAGTTATCTACACTTGAGACAGGACCAGAATAGAGATTGTTTCCCTAAAAATCAAATATGTCAGGATTATATTTTATTTGATTTCTGTCACAATATCTTTCAACATCCATTATTGATCTCAAACGATCAGTTTTCCCAGTTTCGTAATAATAGACATCTACCCGTTTTCCGGTAGGCCTATGTACTGCTTTACGAGTCCAGCAAACATGTCTGAGTGAGGAAATAGCCGGACTGGAACTGTCAATGGACTCGTAATCGGACTCCCCCTCTCCAGATGCCTGTGGATCACTTACTTCTTTGGAGGGAGCAGAGATGACCTCTGGTTCTACCTCTACAACGGTGTCATTTTGATTACTCACAAGGCTATCCGGAAAAAGGTCAACCTCCTCCGGGCCCATTACAGCTCCACTGCTATCTGGATCAAACCTGGATCTCTCATCAAATGTGACGTCTATTGATTCTATTATACTATCTGTTTCAGGTATCCAAATTCGGTAACCCTTAGTTTTAAAGGCACAGCCAACCAGAATTCCTTGTTTCGCCCTTGGACCGAGTTTCCCTTCCCGCTTTTGTCTTGGGATTCCTACAAAAGCTACAGACCCAAAAGGTTTTAAATGTTTAACAGAAGTCTTATTACTTCCATACAGCTCAAAAGGGGTCTTACATGAAGTTTTGGGACACACTCGATTCCAGGTGTACACAAAGAATTTTACGGCCTCTGGACAAAAACTTAAATCTAGGTTACTCTCTGACAGTAAGGAGCGGGATCCATTTGTGATAGTCTGCATAAATCGTTCGGCTGTTCCATTTCGCTGTGGAGTATACGGGTTCGTGAGCTCATGCATAATACCCTTGGACCTAAAAAACTCGTCAAGCTCATCATTGGCAAATTCCCCACCGTTATCCGTCCGTATATTTTTAACTTTCCTTCCTATGAAAGTTTCAGCTCTAGTTATATGATTACGAACTATTTCATAGGAGTCGGATTTCCTTTTAATTGGATAAATGGATACACGGCGGGAATAGTCATCAATAATGGTGAGAAAGTATTTCTCGCCATTTCTACCTTGTACTTGGCAAGGACCTCAGACATCAGCAAAAAGAAGTTCCAAAGGATACTGCGAGCGTCTTTGACCTATTGCCTTGAATGATACTTTTTTATGTTTATTTATTTTACATTTTTCACATTTAAAGTTAAGATCTTTAAGTTTTGGCATTCCCCGGACTCCCTCTTCATTACAGGTATGCACTAGAATGGCTGGACTTATATGTCCGAACCGCCTAGGCCAAATTTCCATTTCTGAAGACTTTAAAAGAGAATTAGTCTCATTTTTTAAAGATTTTGGAATCCTAAGAAAAATTTGGTATACTCCCCTTTTAAGATAAGCATTAAATAAAAAGTGTCCTTCCCTCGAGACGGTTACCTTCCCATTTTCACCAATAAAAGTTGCTCCGTTTTTATCCAATTGAGGACCAGATATAAGACTACGACGTAATTTACTCGAATACATAACATTCTTGAGTAAAACATGGCGTTTGCCAAATAAAAATTTTACATCACCTCGGCCCTCAATTGGGAATGAAATATTTTTAACAGCAACAGTCATCTCTTGATCTATTAAAGGAGAAAAATTTACAAAAATGGATTTATCATTAGTGAAATGGTGCGTCGCACCAGTATCCAGGATCCACCTGGCCTCTACATTTATACAATTTACATTAACATTAGATATAAAAATATTAGAGGACTTACAACAATTTATTGGACTCTCTGAATGTCCTGGCGACTCATTCCACCTTTGATTATTCCTTCGGTATCGGTGCCGGTTGCGAGGCTTGTTCCTTCCAGGAGAGTTGTAGTTTCCTTCCTCAGGTCGGCGACTCCTTGATTGACATCTGGATGATGATGGTGAAACCCTTCAATAGTCAGGTACTTGGGCATGACAAGATGGTGAACGGGCATGGAAAGAAGTTGAACGAGCATGGCAGGATGGTAAACGGGCATGGCAGGATGGTAAACGGGCATGGTAAGACGGTGAATTTCCACGAAGAGAGTTCCTATTCGGTTGTTTCCTTCTGTAAAACGGGGAAGAGAAGCGAGATCTTGATCGATCAATTTCATCAACATTATTGGACCTACTCAAACATTTTTTTCTGTAAATGACCGGCTCTTCCACATTTCCAACATTTTCTCTTTTCTAACCCTTTAAAATTTTCTTGTTTCTTTCTGAAATTCAATTGGTTTGCTTGGAGATTACCCTTACCAGAATCTGAGTCTCTTACATTCAAACGTGTTTCTTCAGCTACTAGTTCTGCTACTATTTTAGAGAACTGAAAATCAGATTTTCCCCATCGCAAAATATTTTGTACTATTCCATCGAATTTTCTGGGAAGAAATCTGAGAAGTTGGAAATTTGCATAACATTCATTAAACCCTTCATCTATTTGTTTTATATCTCTGGTAATTCGTGCCAATCTTGCTGCAAAAAGATTTATTGTTTCATTCGTCTTAATCTTGCACTCCATTAGATCTGTAAATATCTTCATATGGTGAGAACGAGAGTCTGGGCAATAATTTAATTTTAACTTATTCCATGCTTCAACTGGATTTTTGCAGCTCTCAATTAATCGTTTAAATTCCACACTGATATTCAAATAGATAATGGATAGTGCTTGATTGGATTTAGCTTTGAATGCTTCAATTTCCTCAGTAGTTGGCGTTTTATTAACTGGTGCTACCAAATTATCTTCTATTATATACCAGAGATTTTTATCCAATAGAATGTATTTCATATCATTACACCAATTTCCATAATTTGATGAATCCAATTTCTCAATCGATATACTAGCCATTTTTATTTTATTTTTTCTCTACCTCCTTGTTTTTATATTAAAATGTATATATATGGTTAAAAACTGATAAAATCTTCAATTTCATTCAAATTATGTTAAAATTTATGATAATTAAAACTTCAACAGCAAAATAAAGGTGTATAAATTAAAAATTCAGTCTAGATTTATTAAAATTTCAAAGTTAAAAGCCAGTTCTCTTGTCAAAAAAAAATTCATATACAGGGTGATTTTTTTTAAAGTTTTGAAAGTAAAACCCTATAACAAAAGAACCACTGATCCAAATTACCTAAAATTTCACCAGTAGGCTCCCAAAACAATAGGAATTTTTTAGGCGTAGTTAAAAAAACATAAAATTTCATCGACAGATGGCGCTGTACATGCAGTAAAGTCGGGAGACGAACTTGCGCCCGGCACACGCACATTGGCAATAAAAACGTGAAGTACGCACATTTCGTGTTCATTATTCTACGGAAATCCTCGCAATGACTGCGCCATTGACGGACCGTGCGTTGTTAGTGAAACTGTATTATCAGAATAATGACAGCGCAGCAACAGCTCTTTGGAGATTTAGAACACTTAAGAATTTAACAAAACGTCCTATGACGACAGAGGGTCTACGGAAGATGGTTTCTCAAAGTACCGTCCATTGTTTTCCTCCCACAGACGATATTCTTTGTTTCTGCTACCTTACAGCGCCATGTGTCGGTACGATTTTAAGTTTTTTTTAAGCATGCCAAAAAAATCTCCATTGCTTTGGGAGCATACTGGTTAAATTTTAGGTCATTTGGATCAGTGGTTCTTTTGTTTTACTTTCACAACTTAAAAAAAAATCACCCTGTACTTAAAAAAGAAACCTCTTCACCTATTTTCGATACTATATTCCGTTAATTAACATCTATTTCATCCATATTTCTTTCACTCATGTCTTCAATGATCTTATTTCATACTATAATACAGGCAAACCGCCCCCCCCCTCTCTTATTTTCGTTGCCGGGAACTTCGTTATCACGATCGGGAGCGTTTGTTTACCTTTTAAATCTTCCATTTTCTTTCAGCACCTTCACTTTTTCAAATCATAAATAGCTTCATTATATGAGCTCTACCGCCCAATACCGCTTGAGAAAATAATGTAGATAGTTTATTTTGAAGTAAGCAGAGGATAACTTTTAGTTATCACGTAGTGAAAATCTTTTGCTGGTTTAAAGGGAGCTATCGTATTTAAAGTTAAATAGTGAAAATGCAGAATGTATATATAGACTTCAGTGAAGACAAAAGTTATTCAAAACACAGGTGATTTATTCAAGCAAAGTACTCACATATTATATTACAGCATCGTGACACCAACAACTTGAGGTGAAACAGTTCCGTTTTGAAGACAATAACATTTTACCTTTGATGAACATATAACGTAGATACTTATCAGATAAACGTAGGTAGAACAAGACAAATTTATTTAACACAACAGATATACTTGGACATTATTTCACTAAGCTGCTCAAGCTTAAACACTATCGCCGTCAAACACAACGACCATCATTCACTTTTAAACTATATTAATAATCCAGATATTCCACCGCCACGACGATATCTTTAGAATGACTACCGCCGATTGCTTGATCAATCGATTTCCAATATACACACCTATGTAAAGATTCAGCAACTATTTATACTGGCAGAATGTCGGCTAATTACTAGAAACACCCACTTTACTAGAACAATCCACCGGAATTTGCATACACGTGCCATTGTTGATTCGACGTTCGATCTCCCAATCCGAACGGCCTACGTGTGCCACCATTTAGTGAGTAGCAGAGGCACTATCACAAATGTACTTACGATGTTCACGATGTAACATGGTTCTTGTTAGAAGTATAAAATGTGTTTGTGTTTCTGTATTTACGTTTTAATGATGGACTAAATAAAATGTATTTGTTCATGAAAACAGCTCAAATTATCGGAAGAATAAAGAGCAAAAGGTAAGTAAAAACGATGTATTTATAAAAGTAAAGTATATTTATGAAGTGTATTTTACATTTAATAAAGATGAAACTTTGATGTTTATTACTTAATATGAGGAATGCTAAGAGTATATGAGTGATAATGAATGGTAGTTTTTATGAAATACTTTATGAAAAGTATTTAAGTAAATGTGTTGCTTGAGTCAATAAGACCAACATATAGTCTGGAGGCATGTATTTTCCTGACAATTTTTACAGCCCTTGGTTACGAATATTTCTGAAAAATAATGACCAGGGAGGGGTATTTTCTCGGGTTCTATGGGCCCAATTACCAGGAGAATTATTTCATTCAACTTAATACGAACCAATTCAGATATAGATAGCTATTTAAGATACAGATTTGGCGACACCTGGCGGTAGAAAATAGAAATAAAATATTTTGCAGCGCGTGCGCAGCACGCCTGCTATACGGTGTCGTAGGCAGCAGGGTCACGTTCCGGAGTTTCGATCGGAAAGTGTTTTATTTAGAACTAAGTGCACCCCCTAGCGGTGGGAAGTGAAACTAAACAATTTTGCATTTGAAATTTGTCCGATTCAAACAAAGGTCCCGACTTCAACGACAATTGATTTATTCAACTTAACCTGAACTAATTAAGATATAGATAATTTATTAATACATAGATTTGGCACCCCTGGTGGTGTAAAATGGAACTAAAATATTTTCAACGTATACAGAACAAACTGTATACGTTGTCATAAGCAGCGGGGAAACGTGGCGGAGTTTCGTTCGGAAAAAGATTTGTTTAGAACAGAGTGAATATTAATATCAGCGGGCGGGGGGAGGTGATTTATTTTCTCGGGTTCTATGGTTTCGATTTCAAACGGAATCGGTTCATCAACTTCAAATGAACTAATTAAGAGATAGCTAATTATTTAAAAAACAGATTTGTTCCTCTTTGTCGGTGAAAAGTGCAAATAACAGATTTTTCGCACTTGCGTAGCACGCCTTCAACACGGTGCCGTGAGCACCGGGAACAGTGCCGGCGTTTCGTTGGGAAATAGGTTTATTTAGAACAGAATGCTCCACCTCGTGGTAGAAAAAGGAACTATAAGATTTTGCGGAGCGTGCCTATCACTTCTGCTATATGCAGTATCGTAGGCAGCGGGGACAAGTGTTAGGTAATTTGTTTAGATTAAAATGCATTCCCTGGCGATGGAACTAAACTATTTTCCTGCGCGTGCGCCAAAAATGGCTATTTTTAATGAAAAAGCAAAATAAAGTTACCGATTTTATAATCCTAGACAACGAAAAGTTTCATTTTCACTCATCCTCGAGTATTAAGAAATGTATTGGATTATTTGAATCGAAACTCACAGTTTTTTTTCTGATTCCGAAACTGAAAACTTTGTGAAAATCAGACGGTAACATTTTTTCTAATTTTGACCAGAAACTGAACCCTTTTGAATCGAATGATCCAGACATTTGAGGGGTTGGTATTAAATTTACTTCGCTTCGGGTCCATCTCTCTATTTAATTTTAAAAAGACAAAGAGTTACCAGAGGAAAGTTTTCGTGCGGCGATTTTTTGAGTGATTTTGCGCTTCGTATTAGTTTTTGACGAGACCGGGCAACGTCGGGTGGATCTGCTAGTTTTAAATATTTTACAAGCGTTTTAAATATTTTTGTGAAAGTAATACCTATTTAAATGTATTTTTTGAAAATATTTCATTTCCAAAGTTTATTTAACGCTTTTGTTAAATAGACCGGGCAATTTATAATAAATATATACGGCACATGTTATCAGACTTCTGTTAGTTACATAAATCAGAAAAGTGCTTTTTTAAATTTTATAAACTTTCGAGGTAACAGAAATGCCGACGAAGAGTTATTTAAGCATTTGTAAGCAACTTGCATTATTCAAACGTGTGTAACTTTCAAATATTGTAATTTTCTCTTGAGAATACTGTCAGCCATTCGCAAACAAAATGAAAATAATATTTCAAAGTAGAATAAAGCTCTCTATAAAGTTAAAGCTTCGATTTTTCATTCAAAGAGTAATGACTTAGAGATTCAGCAATATCAATCTTTGTTCTGAGCGATTTAATACTAAAAATATTAGAAGTCTATACATTAAATTTAAATATTTAAAGAATAACATTTCATAATAAAGATTAAATCTTAAAAAAATTATATTATGCTACTCATTTATTAGTGGAAAAATTCTAAATTTGGGCTACATACTGGTTTTTTCTTTGTTTGTCAGACCAGCTGTTAATATATGTATAAAACCTAAAATATGTAATGACTAAGATAGGAAAGTAAATAAAGTATTATAATATTCTGTGTATTTCACAAAAGAAATTTTTGCAAAAGTTGCTAAATTTGTAGATTTTTTTTCAAATTGTGGTCATTTTATTTTTCATATATCATTTCATTCATAGATCACATATATCCTTTGTGTAAAAACGAAATAAATAAATAATACAAATAATCTACTATCGTAAAAATGATATTTTAAAATTTCATTTGCAGTAGTCATACATCCATATATCCTTTTCGCTGTCATCAAGGCATCCTGGTGGAGTATCTATACACTATAAAAAATGATCAGTGTTTCTTATTTTATGAAAATATACTATAACCACGAACGAAAATATAATATAATCTTCCGAGTTATCCGAAATTCGAAAAGCGTGTTCCATTGTCTTTTGAATCCCCAGAAAGCAATACATTTACAAAATTTAAAGAATTATTTTTAAAAACAAAATTTCCCTAGTTGCCCGTATTTCTCAGAAACGTTTCCGAATAGTTTTTATAGTGTATTAAACAGTTTCCTCAACCTGGAATACCTATTTATCGAATGCCATCCATTCTCAAGTAAACGTTTTCAGCCGTATAAGTTAATTTATACATGAAAGAGTAAATAAATAATCTTAATTTTAATGTTAATGTTAACGCTGTTAATTTTGCATCTTTATCAGTTAAACATATTTGTTGAACATGAAAATGTTTAATTGAGAATGGATAGCATCGGAAAAAACTATATTCCGTGCTTAGAAAACTGATTAATACACTTTAAAAGCTACTCGTAAACGTTTCCGAAAATTACGGGCAGCTAGAATTTTTTGTTTTTATAAATGATTCTTTAAATCTCGAAATGCCATTGATGCCTGAGGTTTCTAAAGATAAAGAAACACTGTTCAGAATCATGGTTAACAAGGATGAGTTTATAATTTAAATTTTTTCTTCATTATATTATATTTTTGTAGATCCAGAAACATTCGTCATTTTTTACAGTGTAGCGCTACCTTCAAACTTGATACTACACTATTCAACGCATACTTGATCTTCACTATGTTGCTTCTCAGTGATGGAAGACTGATTCATAGTAGCCATAATTACGCCTCTTTTGCATTGGGCTTCTAAATCACTTGCAGACCCTAGAACTAGCTTCTTATCGTTTTTATTTAGTGCTTATTTTAATACTCTCTGTATTAACTCGTTTTGATAGGGTGAACCAATCACAAGCTATGCATTTGAGCACTTGCGACATCGAGTGATCTTTTTCATGGAAACAGCTGGTATTGAAGATGTATGAAATCTCATTTATGAAGATAAACCAACAATGGGTTCAATCGTAACGATGGTCCACCAAATTGAATATAGGTTTAAGGCTATTCCATTAGAGAGTACCCGGTTTTTAGACCAAATTTCATAACCCTAGTTTTAGACAAATAGTATGTTCAACTTATACTGAAAGGTCATTATTCTTAAAGATCATTATTAGTAAATAATATCCTTTGATCAAGGATCTTAAAATGTATCATATTATAATCTTGATAAAAAGTAACTTGCAATAGTTATACCTGACGGTCATAAAGTCTTTCATGATTACAATAATTTATTGTAGAAAATTTTTCAATTTAGTAGCACTAATGAGTATTGTTCAGAACACTTTGTGATAATTAATAATGTGTTGTACTTGATAATGTTCCATAATAATAATTTCAACCATTTAAAGTACATACCCATTTAAATAAACAGTCCAAAAAAGCCGGAATCATCACTTAGCAGTGTAGAAATGTTTCCCTTATATTTTTTACACATTAATAATTTCATTTTAAGTATTAAAATACGTAAAAATTTAAATATACTATCCGATAATTTTTGAAAACTTTTCCTAGTAGTGTGGTAGCCTCATTTTTCCCAATATACATTCAATGAAACTTTGTATTGTTTTTCCGCACGTTTTTGAACATCTAAAGCTTTAACAGGCATCAATATTTAGACTAGGTAAACGGAGCAGATAAAAAAATAATAAAGTTTGAAAATTTGAACAAACTGATAAATAGAAAATCCATTGTCTTAACGATTTTGCCTGATCAGACTATACATTTTTTTTTGAAAAAAGTGGCTGTAGGAAACCTTATGGTAGATATTTTATTTCTAAAGCAGTAAGGTAAAGCTAGTAGAGTCTGCGCACAATTCAAAAGAATTAATATATATATATATATATATATATATATATATTAATTTTTTGCTAAACTATCCATGAATAATTTTTACTTCATTTGTTTTTTATGCATTTCCATTGCTATTTTGTTGTTATATTGTAATTTAATAGAACAGTTGTAATAAAACCAAGAAAGTTATTTTGCGCGATCTGTCCTTACAGGGTTGATGTGATTGAGCACATGGGTAGGAGAGATTGTTACTAATAATAACTACAATTAAATTGTTAACAATAATACTTACACTTAAATGCAGTGAATGCAGTGAACACGTAAATGCAATGAATATTCCAATCTAATGATTAAATAATCAGAAAAAATAAATAATTAAAAAACGATTAAAACATTTTAATTAAAGGGAAAAAATATAGAATCAGAAAAAGCAAGTCCAGATAAGATTACAGAATAACATTAAGTTACTTGATAACACGTTTAAGTTAAAATTAGTCCATATTCAATTTTCATTTTTTATGCAAATGTAGCAATACGTTGCGTAATCTCTCCTAGCATGGACACTAATGGGAACAATGCGCCATCTGTCCTAAGTGGCAGATGCGCAAACTCTCCAATTTCGGTAGGAGAGATTGCGCGGACATTTATTTAAACATGGCGCTACTAAAACTAACAGCTGGTGTTCACACTGTTAGTTTAGATTAGTAACTTATGAGAAATAGTTTACGTTTAAAATATTTTGTACTACTGACATTGTATAGAAATTCTGATGAATAGCTATGAAAATTCAAGCACTTACTTTGGGAAAACAAAGCAAAATAGCAATGCTTTATCTTAGATGCTCAAAACAATCAATATGCATTTTTAAGTAGACACTCCACTACTGCTGTTGTACAACTACCTGTAGTCGCTGCGCGCTCAATCTACTCCTTCCCTCCGAACCTCTATGTGCGCAATTTCTCCTGGCTTTAACTTATATTCGTTTGCATGACAATTTAAAACAGAATTGTCCCGTTTTATACAATGATTTAAAAAATCATATGCTTTGTTAAGTATTAATTGCTTCTTATTAGAAGATAGTAAACAAAAATATCCGCACACTTTATAAATGTATATTATGGAATTAAAAAGATACATTGCTATTATCGATTTTTGCTATGCAAATAATAATTTTATGGTTTAATGTTACTGATAAGTGATATAAGTTTAAAATTATTAACATGTTTTCTGTACAGCTAAGAAAAAAAATCTTTTCCAATGATTGTGAAATTAACTAAATGGAAAAGTTCAATTTAAAAATTTAAATTGATAGATCATATGTTTTAAACTTCCCGGATACTGTTAGCATCCCGATAATTTCAATTGTAATTATTCGTTCCATAGTCAGTAGATCAAAGCAAGGATATATTAAAATTAAACAATCTACAATTATGATAACAAATGCATCCTTTTTAAACGCGGTTAACTCGACATCTATAGGCAGGCCGCACACTGACAAGACAGAGCGACATGTAGCGCAAGACACGAGACAAATTCTGATATTCAAACCGGTTTTTCTTTGTTAAAAGGGTGAATATGCCTCATGACTTAAGCTTCATGTCGCTCGTCTTGTCAGTGTGCGGCCTGCCTTAACAAAGACATTAACTGTTCATGAATTATGCATCACTTGAATTCTGACTGCCCTAAAGTAGCATAAAAACCCCATGCCAGCTATTTAACTTTTCTAATATCTTAATATTTCTAATATCTTGTCAAATATTACGAAGAAAAATAATACATATTTAATATGAACAGTGTCACATGGTTTCTATCTCTTGCAGACGTAAAAAGGAACAGCATTTGCATTTACACTACTAAAAATGATCCAGTTTTTCCAGATTCTATATATATTTTTAAAATTATAAATCAAAAATAAATTTAAATTTTTTATGTGTTCAATATTTATAATGAATTCACTTCCACCAAATTCATCCTCAAATTGATGGGCATTTACCCTCAAAGTTATTCTTCAAATCGTATCCCGCTTTAGCTTTGATTAATTCACCACTCTGCAGGAGTAATATCATTACACTGTTTTCCTCACTCCATTTGCAATTTTGAATACTTATGATTTACTATGGTAGATGTAGCTCTGTTTTCATTGTTGATTTCTGCATTTAATATTGTAATTGCAAACAAAGATAATTTAAATAAATTTCGTAATTGTGTTGGTTTACGTACTACTCATTTCTCTACAAAACTATAAGAAAAACCTATCATTTGTAAATCCCAAATTGTTGCCATTTATGTATTCTGTTATCATGCGTAGTTATTCGGAACATTTGATCAACAAAAAAGTGTTTCTTGGATTATTTATACCAGTGCTGTCATTACATTAATTTTAGTAAGAATATAGGTATGTTATTGAATCAATCATGTTTCTCTGAACAACGCACTTAAAATGTGATACTATTCTGCAACTTCTTTGAATCGGAATTTAACAAATTTTATAGATCTATATCACTTTTGCACAATTAATGTTTCCAAGAATATCTGATTGAAATTTATCATGTAGCAATATAAGCGGGAATGTAGCGGGAAATGTAGCAGTATAAACGGGATCTTCTTGTTACTTGTAACCATTTAAAGAGATTTGATTAATTAAACTATCCAAAGATGAATTATTTGAGTTTCATGGATTTAAAAAATATATTTATATGAAGTATAATTTATGATTTTAATGAAAACTTTATGAATTGTAACCTGGCTATTTTAACACAAAGTGATTATTTAAATCAATATATATATATATATATATATATATATATATTAAAATTTTCTTTCAGCTCATTTATTCAAACAATTTTCTTATTTCTAGTTATAAGATCACCCCTACAATTTTTATAAAATCAATACAATCACTGAAATATTTATGGTTAATACGTTACATATACGAGCAGAATATGTATCGATTAATTTAAACTCTAATTGATTGAATTATGTATTTATTTGAAATTGTGTTTATAATCTTACTGTAATAAATAACTATGTATCAAATTTTACTGGAAAATTGTGTATTGTCTTTTAAACTTAACAAAACTGCTTTACGTAATTATACTGCTTACTGTGTTTTGCGTGATTAGTACTAGCAGGGAATATGGTAAATGAAATTAATCTAAGAATGTTTTACGAATATATATACATTGTAACGTTTTACGACGTAGTCTAGAAGAAGTACACATTAAAAATTTTCACAAATGGTATAACTAAAATGCACGTTAATACACATGCTCCTTTGTTTTTTAGAATAGAAAATATTTTTAATACGTTCCCAAATTTATGGAGATTATGTTTTAATAATTTCTACATTTATTATCAATATGTTTTGTATAATAGATAATTTCATTAAGTATATTTCAATGTAAAGAAACTCATTTTGTAGCAGACAAATGTTTTTCTAATCTATTGATTAAAGTCTAATGATAGTTGAAAAAATGAATCCGCAAGCTAACAAATTACACTGATCGGCAAAAATAAATACTTTTTTTCCTCCCTTACAAAAAAGTTGATGAACTTTATGAATTTGAGATTACTACTATATCATCGAAATTCCTCCATCACGTACCGTTTTTAAGCTTTAAAATTACAGTTTCACATGAAAAATTACTACATTCATCGACCGTGCTTCAAGACAATAAATACCTGAAAAATGATTTATTTTCATTACTTTAGTTAAGAAATGAATAAAGTCTAATATGAGGAAGTAATGTCGTTGACATTTTTCTCTATTTTTTTTTTTTAATGTGTGTGTGTCTTCAGTATAAGTTTCCGTCAGTTATCTGATAACACGTTTCCTTCCCACTTGCCATTTTATATCTTTTCCGTTTCAGTTACATCCTTATGGAACATTTCTCAATGTTCATCAGATAATGGTCCAAAATTATCTGTAAAAAATGTCTAGTTAAAAATGTAAGAAGTACAGATTTAGAGATATAGTGCATCCCATTGTTAGATGAGGAGAGTAGACTTTCCAGAATCTTCTGTATAATTTTGAGACTTTATATGGCAAACAATTTTTAAATATTTTTTCAAAGTGCTTTTCGTGCTACTTACTCGAAAACATCGAGTTTATTTATGGAAGTAGGGTCTTGCAACAGTTCTTCTGCTTTAGGTCCAGCAAAAATATCTTCTTTTATTTTGGTCTCGCTCATTAATGGAAATTTGTACATCGAATATTCAGATTCTTTACTGCTTTTATTCGTCGTTTTAACAAATTGTTTTATATTTCTACGATTCAAATAGAGGGAATATAACCATATTTCTGTCTTTTCAACAAATACTTGGTTGTCAAAATTTATTGTGCAAGGAGAGTGTTTTCTTCTCGCAGTGACCATGTACGTACTTCTCTTTTGCTCCGCTGTGCCAATCACATGAAAAACAATTGAATTTTATGAAACCTTAATGTAACTCAGTTAGCAATACTAATTAGTTATTTGGGTAGTTATTAAATGAAACAATATACTCTATGTGTACCTCTCAACCGTGAAGCTACATAAATTCACTCACTGAGTAAAATATAGTGTGTAATTTGAGATTAAATGTATGCGAATTCAGATTGTTGAATTTCAGAAGATGGTGGAAATCTTTCTGAAAGAGTGTGAAAAAAAATGTGAGAATACCAAAATATAAGATTAGCACACGTTTAGCACTAATGATATAGCAAGGAAAAGCTATTTTAATTTTAAAGACGACCCCTCACCATAAACTATTGGTACGTGATGGAGCAATTTCATTGTCATATTTGAACGTTGTATCATTAATTCTGTCAGAAATAATCATTATTTTTACAGGGGGGATTTTTATGCCGACCAGTGTTACTGGGCAATTAAACAGAGTTAAAATAAAATAGAAGGCACATTGTCTTTTTCTAAAGACACATAAAAGACATATTCAATGGTTGGATTATTACCTAGCTGAAAAAAAAAAAAAAAACCTGCCTATGTTCATTGTGACACAAAGCCTATTACTGAAATTAATTATTTTTATATCATCTATTTATTAGTAGTTATTGTTTACCCATTTTATCGTTTAACAGATTTGATCATTTTTTACGTTTACTAACCCGTATGAGAAATAAGAGTAAGTATATTTTATAATAAACATTTATTTTTTACATTATTTTTAATGTAAATCCATTTAGTTTTCAATACAATTTTCTCATAAAAACCAAGAAAAGTAAATCCGGGAAGAATTATTGTTCTTGTTGGGATAAACAAAGTTTATTCGTAAAAGTAATATAGAATAATGGGAATATAGCATAGATCAATTTTGATTACAATCCCAACAGATTTGTATTTTAATAAACATCTTCAGATTAAGTAGTTTTGGAAGTTGTTCAAGTTTTGCAATGACTTATATTAATAGCATGTATATTATAAATATAACTTTTATTTACCATAATTTTCTTAATGTCATCTATAAACGTTCATATTTAATTATGAGAATAAAATATATTTCGCTTGTTTAAATTTCATGACACATTTAGGGAACACTGCTTGTCAACACTTTGACAGATTGCAAAGACAATTGTTAATCATTTATATTTTTTCTATATATTTGATTAAACACAATTCCCTTGATATTATCTTTATAATACTATTTTTTAATTAAAAATAATGTTTCGTTAAATAAGAAAATAAATCTTTGCAGTGTTAGATATTTATGATTAATCACAAGTTTTACTCATTGTATTCAAAAAGGTTATTTGAGAACAAATGGTCTTAACATATATGATTTTATTTATTTGATGCTTTATGTATTATTAATCTATATGTATGGACGCACATCTGGCATTTTATTGACTTTTTGTATGCAAAATAAACACTATAACGAAAATCACTTATCATACTTAGGATTGTACAATTTTTTACATTTATAATAATTTTATAGTTTGGTCAAACTTTGAATGATTTTACAGTTACATAATGTGAACAAAATATAAAGTACTTTATTTATATTTATTGGGATAAATAGTCCATAATAAAGTTTCCCCTTAATTTTCAATTAGTAGAATTCCATTTTTTAAACGTTCAAAAGGTAAAACACATCTTGTCAAAACTATATACTCATAAATTCGAATATCGGAATATTAATTATTAAGAAACTTCTTTAAAAAGTTTCATGCTTTCAAATTCTAATTATGATTTATAATTTTGGTTCTGTAAAATGTTTGCAATTTGATGAGACAAAAGCATTCATTATTTGTATTAATGGCAAAAAAATACATCTATTAATTCACTTCATTCGTTTTTTTTTATTTTTTTTTTTAAACAAAAAATTGCATTTAACAGAGCAAAATGGAAATGTTTTAGAAAAAAATAAATAAGCATTCTTTGTTGAAGTACATAATCGTACTTTTAACGACTTTGTTTCATATGTTAATTAGTAATTTCGTGAAGAATTTGAACGAAGCTACAGCAATTCCATATGTCAAGAGACTCTCTTTTACTGCTAATTAGCAGTTTTAATGGAGGATGTGTAGAACTGTCCCGCAGATAAAATTTAATTCTCCAAAGGTGAAAAAACAAAGGGTAGCTCCGTTTCATGTTAATTAAAAAAAATCATATATGTTTAATAACTTTTTGAATTATTTTGAAAATTAAGCTATTATCTGTTTTAGGATCTGTTATATCTGCTTATTATCTGTTTAGGGCATTCATTATCAAGGGAGTAATAGTCTGTTTAGTATACTGTTGGTCATATTTACAAATATTATACAATTTATTTAAAAAAAAAAAAACATGTAGTACGTAAATCGCGATTTTTTCCTGGCTTCATATCCAATGGTATTACAAGATTTCATTTGTAGCATATCATTTTAAAATAATTATTGTCAAAATATGTACCAAGTAAATACTAATCAATAAAGTAACATATATGCCAGCAATTTAAATAGCCTTTAATAGAGAATAAAAAAGTATTTTAAATATTTATTATCAAAATATTGTTATAAATAAATATATCATAACATGTACCATTTACTTAAATTGTTGAATTTCTTAATAATTACTAAAATAAATTAAACCTCTATGTATCCATTTTATAACAGCATACATAAATGACTATCTTTTCAAGGGGAATTCTCTGTTTATCACATGCAATTATTTTTCATTTTATAAAGAATATAAGACATAATCGGTGCTAATACACATAATAAATCCTTATCAATACAACTGCATCATATTTCACGGCAACGGAGAATCTTAAAAGTTAAATTTATTCTCTTCACAGAAAATATTGTGTAAAAAACGCAAAAAACGACTTATTTATATATTTATTACTTTATTACTTTTTCAGTTTTGTTGACGGAGGTGTAATATGGATGTATTTTTATATTTTACTGTTAAATCTTCTACCTTCAAGAATTTGTCAATAAAATAATAATTATTTAGAAATTAAAATAAACTATTTTGATTTTAGAAATTTTGTATCAATCAAACTTTATCTAATGCATATAAAGTATAAGACAAAGACAAAATATTCTTATCAAGTATCAGAATTTATTCTTTCACGATCAAAAGAGCTTTCTACGTAAGATTTAAGTCAATGAACTACTCATTATTTAAACATTTAAATAAACTTTAGTGATATTTGAAATTTTTTATCAGTCGTATACGTAATTTAATATATAAGACAGACAAAATATTGTTAACTATCGCCGCAATTTATATCCTCACGATCCAAAGAGCACTCGTGCACATATCCATATTTTAATACATAAAAAAGTGAAAACATTTGAAAAATACATAAAGAAAAAAATTGCGTGATATATTCGAAGGAAACTTCTATGAATGGTTCATACACTTTTACAATTTTTTATACAAAAGCGAATGAACTAAATATTTCTGGATATGTATATGTATTTGCGTATATAATAAAAAATCTTATGACATTTTTCAAATGAAAATTTTTTTGTGCAACTGCCAATGAAAATAACGAATAGTGTAAATTATCTAGGTTCATCCTGTATGCATCCATATTTATAGAAACACTAACAGATCACTAACACTATTCAACGGCACGCAAATAATTCAGACGAAATTATGTGCCTCATCATCTATAAATACAGATTGCCTAAATTTAGTCGTGGAAAACACTACTAAATAATCTACCGATGCGTTTTACTCTAATCACGCCGAACCATGATTGTCATGTTAGACTCTCTTATCCATCATAACAAGATGTCGACAACCTAAGCTACAAATGCATTAATATATTGTTGAATGCGTTAAAAGCTTGCATGAATTGCTGGCGTGTTCAAAATACTTGGGAATTTAATACTTATGTAACCCTGTGTTGGTGCTAATGAAGTTACACAAATTATAGGTACCATTAAATAAAATTAATTAGATTTACATTAAAATACTAAATAACTATTCTGATATTCCATATATTCTTAATTTTGAAAACATGCCGTTTTATACTGTATGAGAAGAAAATTACAGTTATGACATGTGCATGTAAGAACATAATATTTTATCGAAAAATAAAATTGAAATAAAATAAAATTTGTTATAATCATATTACTACATAATATGTCACATATTACTACATAATACGTCACATATTACTAACGAGATGTTTTTCCAAGAGTCCATTTTTCTAAAACAATAAATAAAAAAATCGATTTTTTTTTTCTCAAAAGAAATCCTATAATGAGATTCGTACGGAACACGTTACCTAAAAAGTCACATTTTAAAAGAACTTGGCGCGTTATTAGTTTTTATACGTTAAGCGCTGCTAATATAAAGCTAAATCGTTAGATAGTGGGTCTCAACGTTAGCCGTGCAAATCACATTTTTATGTCAATTGCACTTTAAGAAATATTTAAATTCCAGTCGAATATTATGTAATTACATTATATATATAATATATAAATACCTTCGTAGATTCAGAAAATGTAACTTTTAAGGATTGCCACTTTAAACACGATTTTATTCTATCATGCTCTTGTTTATATATACAGTGTGATTCATAAATATCGAAACAATAGGCTATCTCTTTAAATATTGCTCCTAGACACATACTTCCAATTGCAAATTTTCATAAAAAAAGGTGAAAATTTGATGAGATAAGTTGCAACTCCATGGGGGGGGGTCTATTTGAGAAAATATAAAAATTAAATTTTTATACGGCCCCCGTAGGATAAAATTTCCAATTAGGAAAATTTTCCTTATCCATTTTTGAATTAAACAAAAAAAATCCATCTTGATATCTGCAAAACTCAGGGAGATATGACCATTTTAATAATTGGTGAGGTTTCAAGGGATCAGACACAAATTGAAATGCGTGAAATTCAAGAAACAATGTTACTGTAAGGTGTCCGGGAAACATTTTATTTATTTATTTATTTATTTATTTATAGAGTTAGAATTTTGAATTTTTAGTGATGATTAGCCATATAATTTGTAAACAGAATCACAACATAAGACTTCTTACAAAATTAATTTTTTTTTTTTTTCAAAAAATGCAGAGTAATTTAATTTGTTATAACTCGAAATATTATTTGTCGAATTAATTTTTTTCCTTTAATTAAACAGAAATATATAAGTTTTAATTTTCATTCAGCATTTTGAAAAGATATGAATTTAAAAAAAAATATATTTAAAATAGCAATTACAAAAAAAAAAAAAAAAAAAAAAAACATGCAACTTATTTTAAACAGATCATATTTTCAAAAGTGAATATTTTTTTTTTGCAAATTTTCTGAATTAAAAGTTAAGTAAAATATTTGAAAAAGATATATTACAAGTTTGAACCATTTATAGAGGTTATTGACATACATAAATTTAAAGATGAGAAATGCTGAAAAAAGCTTATGATGCCGAAAAATGCATTTAAAGTTTTAAACAAAGATTGGGTCCTAATAGAACTTTTAAATGCTTTTTAAAAGCTTCCAGGTGAATAAGTAACTCCTCCCTGTATTTATTTTCTGATTACGATAGTTTGGCTCTCGGGTACAGATATTAAATTTGTTTAACGCATACCCTAGTCTCTCATACAAATCTGGTATACAGCGAAATTTACAAAATTTAAGTTTATTAGAGATATAAATTTCTTTTATGCACTTTAAGTTTCAGGTCGGGTTTATTGATATGATGCGAAAGAAAACCATTTTCATGGGCGATGCACTTAATTTAATTTAATTCATTATCTAGACAGGTGTTTGTGCATATTTCAAATTTCTGCACAAGCCGAAATTTGTACAAAAAATTCCCATTTATTTTAAGATACAATTAAGATTATTTTAAAGAATACTACATACATATTTATAAGAAAATTTTGCAGTATATTTTAGTTTACTATGTTTTCGCATGACAAAAACATAGCTGCCAATTTTCCCACTAATCCGCCGTAATATGTAGATTAATTTGAACCAGTTAACCACTTTAAAACTAGAAAATTGTTTAATGAATCTTTGACTTATTTAATTGAAATGTTTTAAGTCTAATAATTAATTCATTCAATTGTATTTCTTAGAACAGTTTCTTGTTCGAACGTATCGAACCTGGGTCAAATAAACACACTTATAACGGAAGATTAGTGGGAGCTTGGCATCTATTAAAGAATACGGAATAGCAACGTTAATGATTATTTATACTATTAGACTGTTAAATTCGAATAATGATTTATTTTAAAAAACAACGTCGTTTGGAATAAATGGAAAATAGGTTTAAAAACATCATAACTTTTTAAGCTGTGTAACAAAAAAAAAAAGATTTTTGAAAATATTTCTGTGTAATTTATAAAATATATTTCCAATGATTCCGTTAACAGAAGTTTCATTATCGCTATTACTATTTTTATAAAACTTATTGCCTTCCAGACACGTCCTAAGAACAATAAAGACACGGGCCGGCCAGCGGGCCGTGCCGATTACGACCCTGTGGCCAATCTCGGCCTCATGCAGACCTCTAGCATATTTCTCATGCAAGTTTAACGTAAAAATCTATACGCTATTATTTTATATCTAAAAGTTAAGGCAATGTCTTAGATCGACTTTTAATAATGTGTAAATTTATGGTCGATCCCTAACTTGCATTGCAAATGAACTGATATCGCGGGTCTCATAGGTATGTTTAAGTGGTGTAAGTCACGAATTTTGGATTTTAATATCTCTGTGAATTTTGCAGATATTAAGATGGAACTTTTTTTGTTTAATTCAGGACTGGATAAGGAATATTTTCCTAATTGGAAATTTTATCCTACGGGGGTCGTATAAAAATTTAATTTTTGTATTTTCTCAAATATACCCCCCCATGGAGTTGCAACTTATCTCATCAAATTTTGCACCTTTTTTTATGAAAATTTGCAATTGGAAGTATGTGCCTAGGGGCAATATTTAAGGAGATGGCCTATTGTTTCGATATTTATGAATCACACTGTATATGCATTCTCTATTATTTAAAAAAACATCCCTGATTATTATTGAATTAAAAAAAAATAATTCGCCTGATATTTTATGTTATTTTAAAAACTAGTACTAAAATTATGATATGAAAATATGGTTAAAGATAAGAAATGAAGATATGTCAAGAATTGCATAAAATAACATTTGAAGAATATATCTTAATTGAATTACTGTTCAATTATTACTCTTTCACTTAAATCTAAAATCACAATTTAGTTAAATTTGCAGACATTTTGCTTTTTGAGTTATATTTGTTTTATATTTATTGTGTGTTAGACATTTATACTATTTATACGTTTAGTAATTAGAATGAAATGCTAATATTGTAAAAATAGGGATTTTATGGGACATTATTGAACTTTTGTGAAATATTTTCAAGACCTTCTTCGAAAAGAAATTAATATTCAGAATAATTATTACTAAATAATTCAAGGATTGGTATTATAAGAAACTTATAGTTAACTGGTACATTATAGTTTATTTTGTGTAATTAGTGTAAAATTAAAGCCATTTTGTGTGTTTACTTGGAGAAATACTAAATAATTAAACATCGTTTATTTTCAAAATTATATTAAATAAAACTGGGTAATTCCTAATGTAAATATAGAAAAAAGATTTACAATGATTTATTTTAAAGATATTTTTTTATAATTCGTCATTTACATTGTCAAAAGATCTTTAAGAAATTTTTACTTACTTATTTATTTATATTTTAGCAATTTTCTCAAATTGTATGGTTTCAAACATAGATTATTCTAAAGATTTCTTTGTGCTGTTAACGCTTACTTAATGAAGTACAGTTACTCTGAAGTTACTCTGAAGATACTCAGGTTACTCTGAACGGTTACTCTGAAGTATAATCCAGAGATTAAATTTATTAATAATATTCGGATTGATGCTTGTAAATTGAGATTTAAAAAATCAAATGTTAAAAGAAAATAATAATAATAAAAAAATTGAAACGTGCTTTAAACTTTTACCTGTCGGATATATATGAGCAAAAAAAAAAATAAAAAGTGTTCGAAATAAAGCAAATAATGCAAAAATGTTACAAATAAAAGCACTGAAAATAATGTAAAAATTAACTTTATTTATGAAATACTAGCAAGCTACGCCCGCTGCGCTGATCAGTTTCTACAAATGAACCTTGAAGCAAACAAAATATATCGTTTAATTTGACCTTGTATTTGAAAGCAATCTGTATATTTACCTGGAATATCCTTCCACATTACTGAAAAATGACGTGATTGCGCTATTATATTTTCTAATGTGCAGTCAAAATTTTAGCTGTTAAGGACCAACTCTTTTATTTGGTCATTTACAGTTAAGGTTTGCTAAAGAATGATAAAACTATATGCAATATACTAAAACCATCACTAAAAATTATCGAACTAACAATGCAAACTAATTAACAAAATCCATTCAGTAGAAGTTTTTATAAAGGCTAATCTTTTATAATCGAGTTCATCTGATTATAGAACTTTTCCACGTAATTCTAAAACAGAACAATATAAAATATACTAAAACCATCCTTACAAATTATCTACTTAACAATGCAAGTCGCAAAAAATACGCCCAGTAAAAACTTTCAAAAAGGATAATCTTTCGGAATCGGGTTCTCCTGACTGTATAACCTTCACACAACTGTTTGACTAAGCAGCGTAGAACAATATGTAGTACATTAAAACAATTCCTGAAATAGCATCTGACTAACAATACAATTCTCATCAAAATCCGTCCAGTAGAACTTTTTCAGAAGGCTAATCTTTCATAATCCGAATCAAATACTGAAAAAGCTAATATTTGATAACAAAAAATATCACCTGATTTTCGAATTTCCCCCTATAATTCCTTTCTTTTTTTTTAAATAAAATTAATAACAGCTTTTTCTTTTATTTTTCCAGCTGTATAGCCATTTCTATTCTTTCTGCATCAAAAAAAAAAAAAAAAAAAAAAAAAAAAAAAAAAAAAACACTTTTTGGCTTAAAATCAAATTGTTTAGGATCAAAAGTAAAATCAAAATCGCCAAAAACAAAAGATAAATCTCGAAATATTGTTTCGATAGCAACCTTGCCCCTTGAATAATTTTTTAAGCATTGCGAACATTCCCAATCATGTTTAAATTAAATATTTTCGTTTTATAATATTCTCTCATCAAAACTCTTTTTTCTTTCTTTTTCTTTTTTTTAATTAATTTAACACAGTTTTTCTTTTATTTTTGGAGATCTATAGCCTTTTCATTTCTTTCTGCAACAATAATGATCGCCAAAAAAATAGCAATGGTAACCTTTTCGGCCAAAATAACAAAACTTTCTATCATAATTCAATAACTAATCTACGTAGAACGTCGTGTTATATACTAAAACCTTCCCTGAAATATTATCTCTCGAACAATGTAAGTTCCATCAAAATCCATTCGGCAGAACTCGCGTTATAAAGGAACAGAACGAAATTTCCATTTGTGTTTTATATATATATGATTAAATTATGTAAAAAATGAAATTATTTACGACATCACATTAAAAACCTCAAAAATAACATTATTTCTCCACTGTTTAATGGATGTTATTATACATATAAACCTTCCTCTTGAATCACTCTATCTATTAAAAAAAACCGCTTCAAAATCTGTTGCGTAGTTTTAAAGATTTAAGCGTACATAGGGATATAGGGACAGAAAAAGCGACTTTGTTTTATACTATGTAGTGATTCTTGCTATTAATTTTCAAAAAGTTACACTTTTTAATTTTCTCTGGGTCCTATAACATTTATTTATAAAACGTTTCCATGCTCTGAGAAGTATACCATTAAATATTCCATTCTACTACTGCCAAAACGCACTAAGTTAAGATGCTTTGATATATTTTTTTTCGCAGTATTCTGGCAGAAATATGGATAAGTGATTTTTTAGAGCAGGAAAATTTCAAAAATTTGTAAAATACGATATACTCGGTGATCGTAAGAGAATGTTTTTTTTTAAATTATTTTTCATGAGCATAGGTGATTTTTGTTTTCTAAATTTGATTTACAGAACCGAGGGGCAATATAAAAATTTTAAAAGTTAAATAAAAGAAATATATTTGCTGGATTATTTCTTTAATATAATAATACCTTCCTTATGTTGTACCTTTTTAATTTACCAGACAATGTATCTCCAAGCGGAGCAAAATAAAGCAGGATTCAGTCTTTTACGGCCATAATGTTTGCACAAAATTAATAATTCCAACATCAAATATGGTAACAGATATGTTTATGCAAACATCATTCTTGAGTAAAATGCGCTTATCTAAATTTCTCCAAGGTGTTATAGCGGTCTCTGATGTTGCAATTTTTTTACTACATGGATACTTTGTAGATGTCACTTTAATATGGATTCGGAATTAGTACAGTAAACCAGGACTATTCAACGTGGGGACCGCGGAAGCCATGGCGTTTTTCGAAGGATTTCTTAGCACACTTTCTGATGTTTCCTGTTGCTAGGTTTTCTTAAAATGAAAATCCGTGGTAATTGTTGCTTTTATTAAAATAAATAATATTTGCATTATTCTTTTTAATTATTATAGGAGCGTTTAATTCTTCTTTCCCTACGAAAACATTTAAAATAATCTCTCTCGGAAAAATGTACTTCTAAATATGCTAGGATTTAATTTTTTTTCCTTTCTTCAAGAAATTATTTTACATGGGTTTCGTGAATCATAGATTCCTTATGGTGACTACTGTTACATATATGTGCATACTATAAGACACAGTTTTGCTAATTTAGTGCATTTTTTATTCAATATATTTATCACTACCTCGTACATTACGTGATTATGTAAAGCGAACATTACTATTCGAAAATTGTGATACATAATGCAAACCAAAAAAATCAGGGTTGGTAACACTGATAAGAAGTACGTGTATAGCAACCACTACTTACAGTGAGATAATATTGCTGCATGCTTTGAGTCATGTGAATAATGGCGCTCTTCATTGTTTGCCACAAGCTGACGCGCGCCCGTGCTTTCGGAGGCGTTGGACAGGCTTGCAGTTGGCTAATGATAGAAACATTAGGTATACCATCGTTTCAGCACTTGTGGGAAAATACAAGTAAGTCTGTCAAACATAGAAAAAGTGAATTCTCAAACAGAGTTAAGGAAAGAATAGAGATGAAGTAAATCACAAAAACGGCTTTCAATAAGAAGCCGGTTATCCCTCAAATCATTAGGCCCAAACAAGAGATTTCATTGGACGGAGAGAGGCTGCACGTGGAACAAAGGCTGGATTCATTGGACGGGGAGATGTTTTCATAGCAAGTCGGAAGTTATTTGGGCTGAATGTAGCATTGCATTTTTGGCTTCAGGGCAAACGTAAATATTTCCCCTCCAGGTCTTCTTTATTCCGTGGAATTCTCCACGGTTTCATTTAAATAATGTTTCCTTTAAAGGATTATTCCGTTACTATATGCACTCAAGAACTCCCAATTGCTTTCATGTTTAGTAATCATAATTCGCAAAACTTTCTTCAGCGTAAGCCGCAAGCATTTCAAACATGTATACTCTTGTAGTATATAAACTATTAATGCAGTTGAGAAAAGATTAGTTATCTAGTAAAGCTCGACATTTCATCTCTGAGTATATGGTAAATAAAATTTTTCAAGAATTAAATAATATAATTTTAAAAAAATGTACTAATTTTCAAAATGTCTTGTTTTAATTGTACAGAAAAAGACATATCATAATCGAAATTTGAACATGCATTTTTATCACTAATTTATTTCGCGAATGATTCATATAATCCAGATTGCATATTTTAAAGAAATGCATGAATATGAACTGTTTCTAAATTGTATGTATTTAATTATAGAATAGTTCATTTTATTTATTTTAAATATTGGATTCCAACTAAAACGGTAAACAAATGCTGTATTTAAGTGTTTTATGAATAATTTTCCTTTCAAAGCGTACCTACTAGAAAATCATAACCAGTTCAATTCAAATATAAATAAATATAATTATGAATAGTTAAATAACATCTAAAACCAGCAGAAAATGTCTTCTTCTAAGTAAATTGTAAATTTGTAGTCTTATTAATAATTCACATTTTCGAATTCTTGTACACTCTAAAAACGACATTTTTCAAAACTGAGCAAAGAATACTCAAATCTGAGTATGTCGCATAGTCAAAATGGCTCCGAATCAAAATTACTCAAGTTTGAAACATGTATATACTCATTTCTGAAAATATTCACACACTCAAGAATAAAAATCACGTGCTCATATTTGAGTATGCCCATGTTTCAAAAATGAGTACGAACTGATTTTTATGCGCTCTTTTTTGAGTATTTCTATATTTCAAAAATGAGTTTGATCTGATTCTAATCATTTTTGAGTATGTTCATATTTTAAAAATGAGTAGGAGCTGACCTCTATGTGCTCAGTTTTGAGAATGCCCATGTTTCAATATTCTAAGTACTTCTGGTATTTCAGAATAGAAAGCTTTGTGTCGTCATATTTGAAACAAAAAGTTTTATAACAAAATTAAAACTTCGATTTACTCAGATCTGAAAGTGTCATTTTTCTCAGTGTACCATATTATTTCATATTAAAAAAAGATTTTCTAAAACAAAGTAAATAAAATTCTAATTAAATAACAAAACATATTTTTGAAAAAGGAAATCTTAATAATATTTTAACTTCCTATGCCTAAAACTCACAATTAGAATTTCACATGCTTAAGTAAAGTATTTTGTTATCTATAATGTTTTTCCATTAATTAATACAGGTATCATTTTAATTCTCCTTAATATCAGTTATTCAGAGTAAATTAATTATTTTCATACATTTTTTTTATCTTGATCTCTTTAGTTCTATATATCCTGCATATATCCGTCCTTCTCTTGTATTTGTAAAGAATAATTAATCGAATTACGTGCTAATGATAAAAATGTATACAAGTTAACATATAATCCAAGACGCACAGTTAATGACGTTATTAGTTGTAAAAACAGCTTTTATTTGAAAGCCGTTAATATGCAAGAGAACGATATCAAGATCTTTAGAAATCAATTAGTCTTAATTAAGCAAACGCACTCTACATACCTCCGGGTTTTAATGAAAATCAATATTTTCTCTAGAAGCATTGCCCTTACAACTGAAAAGGGTTTGCGATTAATAAAACATGTATCTACTATTAGTTAAATCTTAAAAATTGTATATTATTATAATATTTCGGTCAGAAATAAATTTCCAAAATCTCTATGTCCGATGTAATAGAGAAAATTTATATCTTGCCCGGTCTGATGAGCTCAGATTTACTCTATGAAATAGCTTATATCATGCCACCGTATGTATTTTTTAAATGAATGTTTTCTTTGATGATGTCCTTAGAAAACATATATTCTTCCAAAGGAAGTATTATATATTTAAAATGTTTAGTTTAAAAATTAAAATTATAGACGTGTTTTTATTTTAATATTGATATGTCACGAATAAAATTCTGTGTCTTTATCTCCTTGTTTAAATATATATATATATATATATATATATATAATTAAAACACCTAATAAAATAAATTAAGACAGACTTGAGCACAGTTAAAAAATAAAATTTATAAAAAATATACTTAAAAACAATTAAAAATACAATTAGTAAACGTTTCGCCAAGCGACACACAAGACATCATCAGTACAAACAACCCAATGCATAACAAACGACTGAACAAATCAAGAAGTGTTAAAGTTAGCTATTTTAAAAACAGACAATATTCACTAGGGACAGAACGAGCTTCATTCAAAGTCTGGGATCGCAATTCAGTGAACCAGCACTCAAGGAGTAATCTACCATGATAGCTGTTACAACCCGATTTCAAAATACTGGCGTTCGCAATTAGCGGGATGTGATTCGTTTGAAGTGAATGCTGGACAATTTTTGAATTCAAATTACCATTTTTTAAAGCACTAGTATGTTCTTTTAGGCGAATTTCCAATGATCATTGGGAATTCGCCTAAAAGAACATTAAAAAAATTGATTATGTAATTTTAAAAATCCTCCCAGACATCTTATTACTTTACTTGGTCAATATACTGCTTAACTAACTACTGATAGTAATGATCTCTAGTCGGGATTTAATGGAGATAATCAGCATTGAATTTAACTAAATTAAATCAAACTAATTGCATTAAAATAATTATCGCGTTGTGTTATTTCGGAGAAATCGCAACAAATGTGATAAAATACTTAATAAAATTAATTTCTACCTGAATTAAAAATTACATGAAATAACGGCAGTGATATTAGGCCTTGAAAATTAAATACGTAAAACATTTGATACAAACTATAAAAAAATAAAATAAAATTTTAATTAAATATTTATTATTATTTTTTTACAAATAAAAATGTACATATATAACTCAAAATCCAAAAAATAATTAAAAGCATCAGATCTATTTTCTAAGATCTTATTAGTTATATCATTATTTTCTTTAAATTCCTTTCCTCATTTAATGCTTCATAATTCAATACTTTCAGAATTCAAAGAAAGTTTATATTTGTTATTTTTATAATTACAAATGTAACCTTGCCATCCTTTTAAGATTCTTATTATTAGCTTAATCCCCTTGAGTATTTTAGTATAAAGATACATAATTTAATAATTAACATTAAATCAACAATAGTGAACGACCGCCCCCACCCCTTTTATAGAGGAATTTACGGACAATTAAAATAAATCTACATCAAATTACTTGAAAAATAATAGTTGGAAATATACTTGGTACCTCGTCGAAGGATTTTTCGTCGTTAAGATATCTCAGTCTGGTCTTCATCATCAGATTTTTCAAAATATCCGCTTGCTTCAGACTCTCTATATATTATAAACGTTCGTAGTATATTGGATATTTATGGAGAAACATAAATATATTTCGGCATAAAAAATTATTGACTCAAGTGTATGGCATCATCACGACATACAAATATAATACAATTCTCAGATTTGTTAATAGGACCAAAATCAGCAATGCCGAAGAAAATGTAGTCTTAACTGCACAATTTCTCTCATGCTCAAAAGTAATCATGAAGGCTCACTGAACGTAAGGAATTATGCAACTTATTAACATATATTAACCTCTAAGTAGAGATGTTCTCATATTTAAATTTTAATTCAAATGTTTTACAATCAATCCCACCTTCTAGAACTGATGTTGTAATCTGTGCCCACTGATTGGCCCTAAATACTCACGGCTACCACATGCATGGTGGACAAGTTGAATCATTCTTCCAGATGTGTTTACCCATGCTTATGAAATCCTTTATATCTTTTCAGCATCATCTGGACAATTCGACACCTAAGAAACTAAAACATTTTCTCTCATATATGGAAATCCAACATTGATATAAAAAATGACTAAACACCATGATAACATTGATAATTTATTATAAAAGTTAATATATATAAAGTCAAAGAGCTTATTAATTGTGAGCAAAAATCATACATATAACTAAATTTCCTTCGAAGATATGAGTCTTTGAAATTTGAATTTCGTTTATTTTTCGTCCTCACTAAAAAATGATGTGAAGGGAATGTTTAAAAGATGATTCCCCTTCCGGTAAAAATACTTATTTTTCATGTTTAATATATATTTTTCTTTTTTTTAATTCTTGCATTATTTATTTAAAATTTTATCAAATTCTGTGCAATAAGCAGTTTTTATGATTATAAAAATGATATGATACTATTTTTTCTCTTAAATGATTCTGTCGTTATTTGTTCTTGCATCTTAAATTCTAAACATAGAATTTTTCATAATATGAAGTTTTTAGGCTTCTAAGTGGTATTTGTTTTTCATTAAAAATACAATATATATATAGCTAGCATTCATTTTGATACTCTAACATTTCACAATTTTGAAAAAAATACGTTTCTTTGAAACACCTTAAATATCATTTTTATTTAGATTTATACAAATCTGTCTTTTTTTTTGTAATATATTTACATGTATGAATTCCATATATAATTAGCTGTTTGTGATTTAAAAGAACAGTATTTCAAATTCAATAATGATTATTGATGTTTACTTTAAGCAGATTTTTAACTTTATAAATCGGGTCCTGTGATTGGTAACATATTTCGAAGCTCTTCAAGTCAAGTAAAACACATAATAAAATTACAAAATCTTTCGTTCGAAAATTATTTTTTAAATCTTTCGTTTTTGAAGTAATTTAGAAAATTTATACCTGCTCCAGAATAATGATGCAATTTTTACGTTCCGTGCTTATTTCTGCAATGACTACATCGGTTTTTTTCCTAAAACAGCAATGTTTTTTTTTTTCTTGATTATGACTTCAGACAATGTGTATTCTTCCTCAGGCAAATTAGCTATATTTTTCGCGTGACTGCTTTTGAATTTGAAAATTGTACAGGATTTTATATTTGTGATGTTTATCCTTGCACATTAAATTCTTTTTCTACAGATATTTAATTTTGCGTTATTAATTCAAGACTTTCTCAAGATTTGGACATTATGCAGGTTTTTATGATTACTTCTGTAGCTGCTGTTAACATTAAGGAAGCATTAATATATGTTTTAGTTTCTGTTTGCTCTTCTTATAACCTTGACTACAGATAAATTAGTATTTTATTAAGGTATTCTAATTTTTTTTTTTTTTTTTTTTTTTTTTTTTTTTTATCAAAGACACAAAAATCACAAAATAAGTATTTTGTTTAAATGTAGGGCATATTTATTTGCATAAATATGTAATTTTTAAATACAAGTTTTATGCTAGCATTTTGTAGTAAATTAATGAAAAATCAAAATAACTCCATAATTTTCATCCGATGGCTTAGTGTGAATTTGTTCAAGCTACATCACATATTTTTTGTTAAATGTATAAAGATGAGAAAAGGTAACAGAGTTTGAATTACCATTTCTTTTTTATTCACAGTCCTTATTTTGGATAGTCAAAAGGTATATAAAACGTTCTACGTTTGAGTGATAGAATTAAATTTTGTACTCGAGGATACTATATTGGTGGAAATAGTGGATAATAAGAACTGAACTATATATACAGTATGCCCACGAAAGTCCCTTGCCACCCTCTGAACTTCGGAACGGCTGCTGCTATATTCATAAAAGAGGGGTCTGGATATAGTAAAGTAGCCATGCGCTACTGTCTACTGCGCCACCTGGTGTAAAACTGTGTTCACATTCCTATCTCGAAAACGGAAAGAGATAGGGGGAAAAGTGATTTACAAAGTTGTAGAGTATCATCGAATTAGTATGAAAAGACACCTTGTGGACATTAATGTGAAGAATAGAACGGTAAAAACGCGCATTTGTTTTTACTTACACTGTGACGTCACGAAACATGAATGGAAGGACAAATTATTATCTTTCGGACAAAACACGACACCGCAATGTATCAAAGTGGTATCGCTTGTGATTCCCAATCAAAATGACTGCCGTTGAAACCCCGAGGGTTGCATCTTTGTACTGATTGTCTTTATAAACAGAGTAGGCAATATGTATATCATGTAAAAGAGTGTCCTATCAACTCAACGCAACTTGCACTTGGTGTTCGACATTTTTTCATTATGTAAATACGTAAGAAATGTCACACTTGTTCACCTGAGACCGCAATAAAAGAGACATCTTCTTGGGGTTGTATGTTGATGCTCATGGTAATGGAGCGATTTTCCAAAGCTTAGTATTGTTAGATGGTTTTAATTTTCGGTGAATGTGGACTCAAAGCACGAACAGCAAGGTTCTACCGACAATGTTTCCCTGCATGCCCGCATGCTTCTCATCAAACCATCCTAACTGTTGTAAAACTTTCAAGGGAGACAGGCTGCGTGACTAGTCGAGCTCTATGTGGCAGACCATCTAAGGTAGGACGGCATGTTCAACCGGATGAGGTATTAGCATATGCCCTCGCATATCCGATATGCAGCACAAGTGAGATCAGTGAACACTGTGGATTCTCAAAATGCCAGGTTTGGAAAATCCTAAGCCAATTACGCGCTATTACATACCGAACAACTCCTCAATAAGTTTCACTGGACAGGGATTCTGAGCGAAGCTATGCATGGTGCAAATTCGTCATGAACCAGATACAGGTTTAGCATTCTTGGCAGGTATAGTGTAGAGGGATGAGATTTGCTTTTCACGGAATGACATGTACAATAGGCAGAGCCCTCATTGCTGGGCGCTAGAAAATTCTAGATGTTTTACCGACGATCGATATCAAATGCGGTTTGCTATTAACGTTTTTTGTGTTCTTTAAAATTGCAAGCTGATTGGCCCAGTATTTTACAATGGCACGTTAGCGGGCGCACGATATTTACAACTGTTACAGAATGTAATACCCGATTTTGTGGAGAACATGACGTTGTTTAATCTTCTGAATCTATGGTTTCAACATGGCGGTGCGCCTGCTCGTAAGATATCTCTAGTAAAGCAGCACCTCGTCACGGAATTCGGGAACAAAATAATTGGGTATGACGGTTTCGACGATTGGCCTCCACTTTCGCCTGATCTGACTCCACTGGACTTTTCCCTGTGGGGGGTACCTGAAACAGCAGATGTACATGTCCCCTCCACAAACATTGCAGGACCTTAAATGACGCATTACTGACACTTGTGCGAACGTGTCACCGTCTATGCTCCAACGTGTGCAACGTGAAATTCAAACATGGATCCAAATGTACGAAGAGAAGTTTGAACATCTCAAATAAAGGTTTATTGTTATGACTAGTTTTTTTTTCCCAAGATAATTTCGTGACGTCACAGTGTAGGAAATCATGAAAAAACAAATGCGCGTTTTCACCATCCTATTCTTCGCATTAATGTCCACAAGGTGTATTTTGGTACTAAATCGATCATGCTCTGCAATATTGTAAATCACTTTTTTCCACTATCTCTACGCTCTCAAAGATAACCATAAAATGGTAAAATAAAAACAACATTGCCGTTTCATATCATATACAAGTATCTTATTCATGTTTTTAGTCATTGTTTACTAATTAACATTTTATACACACTGAAATCGAAAAAATCTATGTCCTAGAAAAATATATATACTTTATAATTCATGCATTTCAAAATATTTGAATCAGCGATTTAAAACACAACACAATGCCATCATTTAAGATTTTTTCGTGAATAAATAAAATCCCTACTGCACAAAAGTTCTAAATATTTTAAGAACTTTTCTGCACTCACTGTATTTCTGATATATTAAAATATGTATATCGCGTATCTATTTTTTATAAGAATTTTAAAAAGAACATTTGTACTTATCTTGTTTTCGTTGTTCAAATATTTTAATACTTATATCGGTAATCATCTACTTATTTTTAAAAAAAATGAAAAAAAAAAAAAAACCTGAAAACAACTTTTTTTTTATATAGGTTTTGCAGTCAATGTGATTTAGTGTCCTACAAGTGTTAGAAAAAGAAAGGTATTGAAAAAAATTTATTAACTATTTGACAAAATTTACATAAATCATATTCATCATTTTTTTACACTTAAATACTTGCGCAAATTCACACATAAAATGAACTCGCGCGTTGTAGTTTGTACACCATTTATTTCCATTTTACTAATCGATAAGGTACATAGTCAAAATTGAGCCGTTTTTTATCGGCTACATTATGTACAACCGCTCCATTATCATATCTCTTGTTACTTTTATAAATATATTTTTTTCTGTTGAATCTGTGCCATGGCATCCTTTCAACTGAATAGCCCGATATGTCACACTTAATTATCTTATTATATCTTCTTGCATTATATCCAAACAACAGTTTGCCTACGTACGGAGTGTAACGATCGCGTTATACGTTTTAGCAGAAATAAATACTACCCCCATCTTTAACGGAGATTGCAGTTTAATTCTCCTCAGCAGTCAAACTCGTTTTAACTAATACACTATTATTTCAATTTTTAAATATTAATCAAATAATTAAACTCAAAATCTATTCTGCAATTTTGAAAATGGTTTCTTCGTATATGTACAGAAATCATTAATTGCGGGAATTTTTTATTTATAAAATCAATTTTGTTTAGCTTTATTTTCATATAAAAGCCGTTCTGCTGGATATTTATGAATATTTATATGCAATATTGTCGCGGTACGCACTGCTATAAGATTATTTCTGCAGAAAACGTTCGGGTGCATAAATATCTACAGTCAAGATAATTTTATCTAAAATGCGACTGGAATGATTTTGATTAGTTTTTTGTCGTAACGTTAACAAGCACGAAACGACCATTGGTCTAGGTGTTGCGTTATCGTGTTGACAATTTATGTATTATTACATCTATGAAAATTATAGGCAAGAAACGAGGTGAATGCGACAGGTCGTATTCTAATAAAATCAACCAAAAATATAAATTTATACTAGAGATAATCGTACATAATATTTAATGCCTCAAATATTAAAGAATAAATTACACTGTCATAATAAAATTTTATTTTATTAACAATGAAATTGAAATAACATTTGTATTGCACAAGCAAGATTTGTTGAAAGATATATTTGTTTGTTGTATTTTAAAGTGAAATTTTCAATAAATATATTTCTTTTACTTTTCAGGGCACAATTACACATTTTTTCTTCTCTTGAAAAATACCTGTTAAAACTCATATTACAGCGTTACCTATTTCTATTACTTCATACTTTAACAACATTTCATTACTGCATTAATTTCGAATATACTACACATTAACATTAATTTAGTTACCAGTTAAAAATAACAACTAATTATAAAACCATTTTTTAAAATTTAATCAAAGAACTCTCTCACACTCTTACAGTTTATAAATATGGATTGTATTAAAGATTAATGTTTATTGTTCATTATACAAAGAAGTTTGTAAAGTTAAATCATTTATTTCCATGTATTTATATGCACTATACGTATTTTCATTTTGTAAGTATAAAAAAGAATATCTAAAATTCCCATTTCAAACTTTTAATCTGTAATTCCTAACTGAATGCAGCCCCACCAGTGGCTGAGAGGTTGTGCTCTCGAAGCTGGTAGACGGGAGGTGCTGGGTTCGATCCCAATCGCGCCCGTCGGCCTAATCGTTCGGAGTTTTCGTGGTTTTCTTCGAGCCGTGGATTTATCCATGCGTAAATACGGGTTAGGTTCCCTTAGAAAAGACCCCCACGAAGGGCACTCCCCCCGGGCCTATATCCCTAGTGTAGATAATTGGCCGTCAACAATCAACCCAACTCAACCCAACCCTAACTGAATGCATTTTAACATGCACTTAACCTCCTCTTCCGAGATTAAAAGTTCCCAATTTAAAATTCCGTTCTTTATTTCGAGAAAATAAAGAACTTATTATGTATACCATTTTTCAATTTTCTTTAAACTTGAATATGCGAAAAAAGATAAATTTTACACTTGATATTGAATTAATTATAAAGTTTTAATAGAAATTTAAGCAATATTTTTTTCGAAAATTCCCATTTAAAAATATACTAAATTAAATTATAAATTAAAAAACGTATTTAAAGAGAGAATAAATTTCGAATAATTGTTAAAAGTTATGTATTTATATTTCTAAATTGCAAAATTTTCAAACTTCGCTTCGGGAACATTTTAGTGAAATGTATTTTACATATTAAATATGCATAATTTAAAATTTCAGAATGTTGTAATAAGGAAAACGGTTTAAATAACGTAAAACTAGTAAAATAATAATTAAACATAATGATGTGAAAATGGTTTTATTCTTCAATTTTTAAGCCTTTCATAGATATATTTTATATACATGGCATTATTAAATATCAGTGGTGTTTCATGACAAAAATAATAAGGGTGTAAAAAACAAAATTACATCCATAAAAGCATAATATAACATACGTTTTGCCGAAACACAAAATCCATACGTCGTCCAACAAAAAGTGTACTCATGGGAAATAAAGACCCAACATCATAATAAAAACTTTAAAAATGGAATTAGTCTAATACATTATGCTGGGATAAACTGTAATATTTCATTGTATCCGAGAAGAATACACAGCAATTTCCACCCGCTCAGAAAAAAATCTGCTTAAATCGTAATTTTTTCCACTCTTTTGCACGAATATATGGAATATGCAGCAAATTTTCAATACTATGTTTTTCGATTATTTAACGTAATACTAGTAGATATTTATCCGAAACAGTTCAGGTTAATAAAAAAAACATTTTTAATATGATTTTTTAAATATATTTAACAAATAAATATTCTTAAATTATACTTCAATTATTTTGAATTTTAAAATCGATTAACATTTCAGAGTATTTTACTGCATAATAAATTGACAAAACTTTTTTAATGATGTTATAAAGATAAAAATATGTTTTTCGTAATATTTAAGCATTGCCTGCATTTTAGAAAGCATTACATAATACATGAATTTCATGATATAAATTATAACCTTTATGAACAGACATTTATAATGATTTCTGAAACTATAAAATTACCAAAATAAATACAATTATTATACTAAATCTTTTAAAAACAGTTTATATTTCTGATGATTATATATTTGTTGATTTTAAGTTTAAATCACTTATAGAAATACGTAACACCCTCTATAAAACAAAGAAATAATTTATGAATTTCTGTATTCAATGGATTTTTCTGTGGACTTTTCACATAAAATCTTTGTTAACTTTTTCTGATCATTTTTACATTCTAAAGAATATTATTTATAATTGTCCCATTTCATTAAATATATGTCACGTTTAGCGCACTTTTTGAATCAGCAGTCAGAATGTCTTTATAATTAATATCCTTGATAGATTTTAACATTGGGTATGAGTTACAATTTTGGATACACTATATATGAATTTGAAGTATTATGAATGATTACTCTATTAGTAGTTAAAAATTGTATTGTTTTACCATTGACTTGAAAATGTTAAATATATACAAAAAAAATAAACAAAATTGTAAAAAAATATATATGATAAAATTGTGAGTTTGATAATGGTATGAAAGGGTACAAGAGGTGAACGGAATACTGGATATGATAAATATAGTACCAGATATATATTTAATAGTAATATGGTGCATCAGTTAAAACATCGTGGTATGAAGACTGACAGAATTACAATATACAAAACTAGGTGGTTTTATTACAAAAATATGGTGAAAAATAGGGAGAGATAAGTTCTCAAATTAAGGAAATGCTTGGATAGGCGTTGTAAGTGTTTGTACGTGGGAGATGAGTACAGTGGTATTTAAGATAAGAATTGTTTGAAGTTATGTAAGGTTTACAACTGTATCTACAGACTCAGATATAAAATCTGTAATTTGTCATATATTGGACAAACGTCAGGTTCAATTAACAAAAGGTTCAATAATCACAAATATGATATTAGTGATTGTAAAAGTGGTAAGGGAGAGCAAGAAATTAAAATTACCCACTTTAATATACATGGTATAGAGAATATAGAATTATCAGATCTTCATATAATTCTAAATAAGAAGGAGAGATTGCTGTGTGAGAGATACATGATGATAAAATATGGAACTGTTTACCCATATGGGTTAAATGTTTTGTTTTACCAGGTTAATATATAAAAAAATCTTTAGAGATACAGGGTTGGACGTTTCTATATATGAAAGAACTTATTGTGATATAAAAAAATGAGGACATAAATAATAAAAGAAATTATACAGACTTAATAATTATACAGACTTAAAAACATTATGAAAATTGAAAGTGCTATACTTGGTTGTGACATTAAGGATAGTGTAAATGAAATTAAATTCATTATATTCAATTTAAAGAAAAAGCTTATTCCAGAACTGCTAAGTTTAATGTATTTTTAAATTAATGGTGGTATTAACATCGATATGAGTCTGGATTTGTTAAGATTTAGAGTAAGATCACAAAGTTTGGAGGTATATTTGAAGTTGCAGAATAAACAAGATAAAATTGATAATAAAGTGTATTTTGTAATATACTATATTGATCACAAAATGAGAGGCATTAATTTTAACATAATTCTAAACATATATAAAGAATTACTGCCTGTCCAGAAAATTGAGATTTTAAAGGCATTTAGATATGTTAAACCATTGGGACGTGAAATATTTAACCATAATGGATATGCTAGAGAACTGCAAAAGGGAATTGATAGTAGTGTCTGTCATTGTAATGACGTGAAATACAAGAATTATATAAATGCAACATACGGCCATGTTTTAACAGGAAATTGATCAAATAACATAAATCTTAGAAAATATATGTGTTACGGTACGAAGTATCGCATGAAAAGGATTGTTCCAAAAACTCATGCGATACAAAGTATAACGAATCATGTAAATCTTTTTTTCAGAAATTGATCTATAAATATGGCTTAACCGAAAGTGTTTTTCTTTTGGAGTGGAAATATAACATTTTGAGAGAAATGAGCAAGATCTATATTTAAAAATGTGACGGAGTTACCGGCGAATACTAGAATGATTTAAGGAGTTTTATAAAGGAGCTTCAGAACTACTTTACTATCACCTACGTAGATAAAGCCAATTCTAAGTACGCAGTAATATGCAAACAACTATATGGAGAAATCCTACGTGGTAGTTATGATAATAAGGTGAATTATAAGCTCTTAAAATCAAGCAAACAAGTTGTTGGTAATAGGATTAAGGCTTTCAACAAGAAATTAAATATTAAGCAACATAGCAACGATCTGCCGTATCTAGGTTTAGTCCCTAAATTTCATAAAAATTCTGTGACTTTTAGAACTATTACATGTGGTTTTGGTTCATTTTTGGTTAAGGCAAGTAAAAAGTTTCCGAATATTCTAAATAAAGTATTTTCTGAAGTTCTAAAAGAAATTTCTACATGTATAATTAAAAAAAAATTCATTAACTGACAATTTAAAAAACTGCGCAATATAACGGATTTTCTTACTTATGACTTTGATGATTTATACAATATTTTTAATTTGGATGATATAAATATAAAAATTATAGATTTTATTATGAAATTCAATATTACAAATATATGCCTTGAACAGTTCACTAATCTTTTTAATTTTGTAGTTAAAGAAAATTATTCATATGACGGTAAACTGCTTTACAAGCAGATTAAAAGTATTCCCATGGGAGGAGTATGCTATTTATTTATATACATATGAAACAGATGTTACTTTAAATAAAAATGTAATATATTACAGATACACAGATGATGTTCTATTAGCTGGGGTTACCGATTCCTTTAAAAGTTACAGCTTTGAACACTATCCAAATAGTTTAAACCTAAAAATTGCGTCAAATAATTCAAAATGTGTAGATTTTCTGGACGTAACTTTAGATATATCTAATGGTGAACTGGTAACAAGTATTTATGATAAGATAAATAATTTAAATTTTGATACTGTTAAAATGTTACATTTAAGTTCAAATGCGCATTTGTCTATTTTCAGAAATATTTATATAAACGGTTTATGCCATATTGAGAAATTGTACTTTAACTATACAATATTGCTAGGAATATAGCTAAACTTTATGATATGGCGTTGAGAAAGGGTTGTCCGGGTCAGTTTTTGACCGATCTAACAATCAAATTTATAAGGTATAAAGGATATAGTGACGAATTGTTAGGAATGATCAATACGACTGATGTTTTGTTGATGTGATAATTGTAGGAGTGTCATTGTAGTGGGTTGTTTCCTGTGATGTAAGTTAAGAACTTGATGGTATAGTCTGGCTATAGTTTACTTCCTTTCGTTATGTCTGTTTCATTCATAATCAGTCTGTACTTGTCACGTATGGGGAGTGTTGCATGCATAAAACTAGTTTAACCCAGCAGTGCATGCCTCAAGCCATGTCACATGACACAGGTCGTTTTATTATTTCTTAATTGTTTATTGTTTTTTTCATTTTTGCTGCAATTTGATGTGATGTATTGTTTTGAGTTTAAGTAGTTAGTTGTGCTTTCTGATTCTGTGTTAAAGCAGTTTGTTCTGTTTTATTGTTTTGTATTGTTTTGTAAGTGGTTTATGGCATTTGTGATATTGGTTCTGCAGGTGTTTTTTATTGCAGTTTACTATTATATATATATATATATATATATATATATATATATATATATATTTTTTTTTTTTTTTTTTTTTTTTTTTTTTTTTTTTTTGAAAAAGCATCTTAAATACAATGAAGGTTTTTAAATCAGTAATTCTTTGGACACCAAGAATTCCGTATTCAGCAAAAAATGTGGCCAAATATGCGTATTCTTCTATTCTGTGAAACATTATTCATTTTATTCCTAATCCCTATCGATTCTGAGATTGGAAATTTTTTCCTTTCTCTTAGTCATAAAGCAAGTCTTCGTGGTGGGTGATGATGTCGATTTGTATCTATCTACCTATCGATATATCTGTCTACCTCTATATATAGTAAGCTAATGTAACTTGCAAGAAATATTTCTACTTTATAATCAAATCATAAAATTTCGCTGACATTGTTCGTGGGTTAGCAGTGTCTTTATTAATGGTCGATCTCATTGATAAGTATTTTTTTTTAAACTCAAAACTACATCTTTAGACAAAAAGTAATTTAATTTCTCATAAGGCAAGTACTGCCAATAATATACAATAAATATCTTTCATACAATGAATCTCTGCACATTATCAGTGTGTTATCAAAATTCTAACTGAAAAATAGTACATACAATAACTTAAACAAGATTGCACCAAGTATAGATTATGGAAAACTTTCCAACACATTTAGTAGCGAAACTGTGCACAACTGTAACGAAACTTTGCCGTTAACCAAGGTAAAAGAAGATATGTAAGTAAACAGTTTAGAAAACAAATAACATATTGAAAAAAATAGTTTTCGAAATTACCTTCCATTGTCATAAAAGTAGTCGACTTATTTTCTTCAGCCCTGTATATGAACTATAGATTTGGATATATTCGACATAGCATGATAAAATTTAGTTCGGTTACAAAATTCACATTTAGCAATTTTCGCCAAAATATGAAAATGCACTCGAAATCTTTTGTACTTATTATATAAAAAGTTTATCGCACACCACATATTAAGCTAAAAGGTAAAAAAAAAAAAAAAAAAAAAAAAGAAAAAAAAAACATAAGGCAACATAAAACGTACTGACAGCAATTACTAAATTTATACAACAATATATCTTCTTCTTTGCGTAGCAATGCATATGAATTTATTTATATTCCACAAACTTCTATTATTATAAATAAATATATATAGTTCAATAGGAAAACGCGTGCTACACACTTCATTTTCAATAAGGAACATGCTGTAGTAATCAGTAATAACACAATAACGTAATAAATTTCAGGGCAATATGAGTATAGTTACTCGAGTTAGACAGATAACGCCATACAAACCGAAAGCACAAACACTTTTCAACTAGGTTGGAAAGTGTTAAAAACAAATGTTCTCATTTCAAATCACACATTTGTTGTCTTCAAAAGAGTTAGACACTACAACAGTACCTGATGGTTCCGTCTGACCAACTTTTACTGCAATATCATATACTTACCTTTTGCATTTGCTGCATTACACAAAGTTATTTTTACCTACTGATTTTGTGTAATGAGAAATCAGAATTGGATCTTACTAATAGTTTTGTTTGCGATTTTTCTTCAAATGTTTTCGTACGCGAAGATTTATCAGTGGAATTCATGTACAGTAGATTGTGATCATGGTCCCCTATACAAATATTTTACCTTTAGATGAGCACTAACATCCATTTTATTTTCTTGAAACAGTTTCCGAGCACAAAGTATTTATTTTATAAGGAATTAATATAAAAATAACATAATTTCATTCAAATAATATATTTTCTACCTTCTTATTTTTCAAATTTAAATTATGTATCTATATCTTATATATATATATACATATATATACATATATATATATATATACAATTAATTAATAAATAAATTTAAACATTCCATAAACTTAAGGTGAGTACATTGAATTCACACATTAGTATATTATGGACTACTGTGGTATGGTATGCACTACTATGCTATTAGTATACTAAGGACTACTTATAGATTTCACGTAACAAAATGGAGGAAAGCACAGACATTACGTACTGTATCACATAAAATATTTTTTCTGAAATTAAATTTTGAAATCAATATAAAAATTAACCTATGAATGTTTTGACAGGAATCGATTTCTAGAAGCGTCCAATATGAGAAATTTTGACATGATTATCAAGTACTTTTTGAATTATGCAGAAATATCTGTTTTGCAACGATTACAGAGAAATTTAACGTTAGGAATTAAAAATTTTAAACCATCAAAATTCCTATACTTGATAGATTGACTTTTCATTTTTTTGGTTTCTTAACGCAAAATATACCGAAAAAAGCCAACTGTGATGTAAAAATTATGTGTTAGGTTTTAAAATATCAGAATTTCTACAATTTCGTTAGGAATACGACCCTCTAAACTTATTTATTAAATTTATATATATATATATATATATATATATAATTAAAGACATAATTTCCCGTCGAATGAAAAATTTAGTTTTATTCTGTGACAATTTGGAGATATATTTGTATAGGGTGTTCTTCTTTTTGTCGACTGTGCATAACATAATAATATGAAAGTAACCTATAAATAAATGTATGTAAAACTTTATTCGAGATACAGCAGCAAAGATAACGGAAACACGTGCCAGTATTACTGCTGGGTGTAAAATTCAGAAATGAAACAAAATGTGCAATACCTGAAACAAGCAAGTCAGGAAAAAGGATTTTCATGATAGTTTTTATTTAATTGTTATTTAAGTGAATAAAATGAATTATATTAATTTTTAATATTGCTTTCTGGCACTGTAAATGAATATAATAATATTTCTTTATTATTTATTATTTTTTTATAAACATGATAAGTGCTGGCGCAATTTGAATGACATATTTAGATTTACGCATGTTATGTCTGTATAGTTCAAGGTTTAAGAGTTTTTCATTTTTTGTCATGTAGGCACAATTTTTTTTATTTACCAATCAATGTTATTTGCAAGCTGATTTTTTTCCAACTGCGGGAAAAGTGTCCAGGCTGGAAATTTAACCCACAATATTTAGCTTAAAGCGCCAATGTGTTCCCAAGGAAGCTCCCTGGAACGACAATCTGTTGGCATAATTCACTCAAACAAGCTTTTACCAATAACATCTTGTCTGTCAAGTATACATCTCAACAGTACAAAAGGCAGGTAATGAAATTTCTTTAAATAATGGAAATATGGATATATATTTATTAAACTTAACATTTATAATGTTTGGTAAATATATCCTACACTCTGAAATTTTCCCAATTGTGTAAAATAAGAATTTTTCATTTAGTTAAAAACATTTTTCTATGTTATCTTAATCAATCGGAATATCTTAATCAATTTCCTTTGCTAAAATTATGAAAGTGTATGTGCGTTTCTATTGTTTAATGGAGTTTCATTATCTCCGTATTATTGTTTTCAGCTGACTACATGACATATTTGATGTTATTGCTAAATGGTTGTCTGTGGGAACTGTGTCGGCCAGTTGTAGGTCCAGGAATCTCAACAGAGAGAGCGTTCGAAATTTAAGCCAGAGGTCTTGCGTTCGAATCCCGGTTGGAAACTTTTTCACTCAGTTCGAAAAACGGCATAATATACGAGGACGGATCCAATAAAGATTACAAAAGTAATAAAAACTACTTATTAACGATAGACAGAAAATACAAAAGGGAATTATGTGGCATACTTACCGATCATTTTTGCACATAATCATCAAATCTATTGAGGTATTTATCTGAACGCAGGACCATCTTGTTTAACCGGCTTGATAGAAATCACATCACTTCCCATTCAGCCAGTTCTCTTCAGCTGTTTTCACATCAAAGTCTGAACAAAAACTTGTTCCAGATAAGTGTTCCTTCAATTTCAGAAGAAAGAAATAGTCACTGGGTGCCAAATCTGGGGTGTATTAGAGGTGCCTCAAGACTTCCAACTTTCATATTTGCATCAATTCTTGAGTTTTCCAAGCTGTATGGGTCATGCCATTGTCATGCAGTAGGTTGACACCACCACTCAACATGGCACACATTCTCTGCCCATACGAAACGAATCATGGCGCTCACCTCCAAGGAAGACCACTTTTCTAAATGTCTTGTCATTTCAATCGCTCTGACATGTCAGCGAACTTAGACTACCTACCCGCAGAAAAAGCTGTAAGATAACTAGCTCTATTTGTCTCCACTCTGGGGGAAAATATTCCTCCCACAAAAATTACTTTTCAAATGCTTCTGCTTGTAAATTTTTTGTATCCACATCGTATTATGTCGTTATCAATCAGAACGGTTTAGTTAAAAAAATAATGTGTATGTACATATCCATCATTTAATAAAGTTCTATTACATGTGATACATTCTGTTAAGCTATTTCAGATAACAGACCAGATGATTTTGTCTAACGTTTCTTACAGTAAATTGTGTTTAAATTGTGTCATCCGGTTGTCAGTGGAGGTAGCTCAATAATCAAAGCGTTTCTGAATTACTTCTTGGGTTCAACTCCCATATAGGTAATTATTTCATTCAGTTTAAAAAATGTCAATTTGAATGATATTCTTACCAATCAGAATGATTGAGTTCAAAATAAAAGAGTTATAATTCTTTCTTTATAATAAACTGGCAATACAAACATTTTAGTAATGATGTAGTTTGCAAAATATCCTCGTAAGTGTATTTTTGAGATTCTTACGGAAGGAGTTTGCTGCATCGTAATTGTTATTTGTTTTCAAGAGCATGAATCATACATAACGCTTTATAGTTATTGCAGCATTACTGATTTTCATTTATTTTTGAAATTTCTATGCAGTGAGTTTGAATGACGTTTTATCTAATGGTTTCGTGGGCACCAAACACTCATACATGAGTTTGAATATATCGGCATTAACGAATTCCATATATATTTGTATATTTGCACTTTGAAATTATCGTTAAAATCTCAATAATATTGATGAATTGCAAAAGAAGAAACTTGGTTTCAAACAGTTTATAATATATTTTGTCCCACATCTTACTAAATTTCTCATGCAATTTATCGAAGACGACGAGTTGCGATATAACGCATACAACATAAAACTCACAATTTAATAGAAAATTTCAGTAAACTTTTTTATTTTATCTCTATTTACTCTTGATAAATTTGTCACAGTCTACTTCATGCGACAAAATTAAATACAAACATCTTGAGGCATTCTATATTTATTCTATATAAACTTTTATTTCAAAACTGACACTTATTTTTTTCCTAACAATGACTAAGTATACAGAAATGTCCAACAAAGATATTTTTATTATGTCAGTAATCCATGTTTGTACTTCGTTAAAGGCGAACATCTCTCAAAGATGTCAAATGGATTTAAGATATAGAAAAGAAGACAAAGTTAATATCCCCTTATTGCCTTCGTTACTAAACTTTAAACTTCTAGTGTTTATTCTACACTGAAGTCTTTGGCAAAAATTCAGTTTATTTCTACAGGATATATTTTCTTCCTCCCCATCTCCGATAGTAGCATATGTTGTTGTTATTGGGAAAGAGGGTCCTTAAAGAACATTAAAAGAGATTTATTGACAGAGCCTTTAAGTTATAAAAGAATAAAAATATCTGAAAAACTGAATGGTTATAATAGACTCTCTGCTTTCTTTAAAAGTTTCATTTAACATTAGAAATGATAATTGTTAATTTTTTTATTATTTTTAGCAAAAATAAGTTAAATTTAAAACAATTTTTGAAAAAAAAGGCTCTAAAATGAATGAAAACAACACAAATTCCATTTTCTTTTTACTATTTTCTGTTAATGCAACTTTTTATAAAGACAATTATCAATTTATGTAAATATACCATAATTTTAGAAACTAAACGTTATACACAAATATTTACAGAATATATATATTCGAAACCCTTAATGAATAATTGTCTTTCCTGATTTAATTTGAAATGCATTTGAAAGCTATGCTGAGTAATATTTTTTTTATATATCTTTTAAATATTACTTAAGGTCATATGACTAATAAATGTATTGAAAGGCGTCCATTTGTGATAAAAGCAAACAGATTAAAACCTCATTAGTCTAAAAGTATTTATTTTACCAAATGAGGTCCTGTGAGTACAATTAGTACATAATTAGAAATGTGCTTATTCAATACCAAAGATGGATTTTATTTTAATATTCATTTAAATCTTGTAAGTTAGATATTACAATATTAAAATCTTTGAAATTACAATATTTTAAAAATTAATTTGTCTTTCAGTTATTTTTCTGAAAGTATATGCATATATATATTTTTTTATATATATAAGATAGATGCAAAGAATATTGGGGCTATTTCCTATTTTATGATAAGATTTAGGGTAAGAACTGACAAAACGAATCAAATGAGATTTTTCTGTCCAATTAATGTTTTACTTTTACCTTAAATTTCTATGAACATCGAGAGCATTCTACCTTGTATTTTGAGAGCTACTGAATTTACACTACAGTAGTCTCTATTAAGACATATATATTTGTTATTTTTCATAAAAAAAAAAAAATTGCACATGGTGATGTTAGAGATTTCAGCATTTTATTCGTTATCTATATATTACAAGCAAATACGGCTGCTATCTCGGATTTTTTTTCTTGCCCATATAAAAGGTATTTAATATGACTCAGTGCTATTAGAAACACACTATTTTTTCATTCCATTTAAATTATTCATACATAATTTACTTTTTACCCGTATAATGTGCATACTAAAGCAAATATACTGTTAAAATAGGAATAAAATGGTAGTTTAACAATTTAAACCCCAAACTCTTTTCCGGATCAAATTTTCTCCGTATAAATTGGGTGGCTGTATAAGGTTTGAACGTTTATCGATTACTAGCACAAGTATCCGGCGTTATCTGGTATTCTAAGAATGTTTGTGTAGAAAAATCAATTTCAAAATTAAGCATATTGTATAGAGAACGTCAAAATGTTAAAATATGCCAATATTTCCTTAATCGGATTTTATCATGATTCAACACGTACCTCCAACTCACATGACGTTATATTCACCTTCTGACGTCATATCTACTTGCTTTCTCTATTACTCATATTAACACTCTCTTTGTATGATTATCAAACGTATGAAAAAATCCGTTAAACTTCCAATATGATGTCATATAAATTTTCTTTTTAATTCTCTAATGACGTCATATTAACCTGTTTTCTGGACTTTCACATACTGATACTCTTTGTGTTATTGAGAACTGTTTGAAAATTTCCGTTATATTACCAATATGACGTCAGATTAATCTTTATTTAAATTGTTGAAACTTTTTATTTCAGTTTCATTTTTCACGGTGAAATCTTCCAACAAAAGAATAATTACTGTAGAAAGAATTTTATTTTGGTTTTTTAATTGTTAGCAACTGCTATAACAAAACATGTTTAAAAATAGGAAAAGACAGGTAGATTTTTGGTTTTTTATTAGTTAAAAAATAACTACATAATTTTTCGATTTCGGATTACTTTAGTTGCCTCGGCCGTGTATTACACCTACATGTAACAATTCCCAATTCTGGCTTTCAAACTGATGATTTTTGTAGAAGTGCAGACATACAGCTAGACAAATTTTCAGTTTTATATATTTGACAAATGAGAGGTTCTCTGAATTTCATATGCAAAAGCTAAACTGCTGCGTTTCATCCACAAATTCTTCATTCAGCCTAGATTACATTGCAGTAAAATAATATTTCAGAGCTTCCTAACAGTAAAATTTACATATACATACTATACATACTCTTTATATTATACTATACATATATTTTAACCTTTTGATTACAGCCAGGAGATATAGGCCCGGTTTTTTATATACCATCCTACAACAATTTACAAAAAAAAAAAAAAAAAAAAAAAAATGGTAGATATCTGTAGAAAATATTTTAGTATAAGTGTATGTCAGGTATTATTTTTCAAAAAGTAGAAAAATATAATAAAAAACAATAATAAAAAATCATGCTTCAAGCATAGTTTATGAAACACTTTCCAACAGAACAAGAAAACAGTTACGAAACTTCACCGTTGTAAAAGAATATATAAAAGTAAAAAGTATCGGAAACATATAACACATTCAAATGTCCAGTTTTAAAAAATCTCTTCGATAGTCAAAAATGTAGGCTAATTATTTTATGCAAGCCCTGTATATGATCTATCAATTTGGATATATACTACATACCATGAAAGAATTTATTTCATTTTGAAAATTCACATTTAGCAATTTTTACACTGGAAATCTTTTGTACACCCCCATATTAAGCGAAAATTTAATTCAAGTAAAAACGCATAAGGCAACTTAAAGAAACGCCCAGTAATTGCCAACTATAAACGACAATGTAACTTGTTCTTTGCATAGCCCTGTATATGAATTTATTTATTTTCCACAAACTTCTATAAGTCTACTAACTGTAGTTCAGCAGGTAAATGCGTAACATAATTAAAAACTACCCTAAACAATCCACTACATAGTCTGTAATACTTACGAATTCCCTTGTGTAGTCCTGTCTATGACCAACTAAATTTATACACATCACGCATTATGCAAAAATTTATTTAAAGTTTAACGCAAAATTTATTTTATTTTAACGCAAAACAATGTTGAAAACCCACTTATCACACATAGACTGTAATTATTGCACGTATACTCTAATCGATATATTTTGTGTGTAATTGTCAATGAACAATAAATACAAAGCACTACCATACTTTTAAGTGAGCAATTTATAGTGCACCTCGATAATGCATTTAAATGTCACTATGTTTGAAATTGAAATCGTCATTAAATTACACTGCAAACGATATTTCCCCGTAGGACAATGTGCAATAGAATTCTTTTGTTTGACCTTGTAAATGAATAATAAATGCTTTGCACACCATATTCTACAAAAAGGTATGTTTTAGTGCGCTTCATAATTTTATATCAATTTCATCGTATTTTAAACGGCGCAGCATCATCAAAATGCACTTGAAACGATTTTTTCCCATTAACTATAATGTAAAGAAATAATTTTGACTGTCCCTTTTAAAAAACCTATAAGTGCTACAAACTTCATTTTCATTACAGATCATGCTAGAGTAAATGAAAATAACATACAAAAATTTCAGGGCAATCCAAGTGTGTTTACGCGAGTTACAGCGCGAACAGACGGCAGCCGGAAAGACAAACAGAAGACATAAACACATTAGAACTAGGTTGGAAAATATTAAATAGTCAGTGGGGCGTACGGTATCCCATGCCCGTAAGTTAAAATTAATAATACAGTGTTAAGAGGTAACATATTGTACAAGATCTATCTTTATAAATGTATAGTTCACAAAATACATGCCGCAAACATTATTTTAAATGTCAGCATTACCTTGATAAACATAATAGACTTGCACACGTAGAAAAATGTGTATAGATTTATTTTTGTACTTAACTTAAATTTAAAAGATTGACAACAGAGGCGTAAGTATAGAACCAGTAAGTGTCGGGAGTTACGACACCCAACGGAATATGAAATCCCTGTCGTAATTTAAGAATCCGAATATTTCATTTAGTCGAAGTGTAAACAACAGATGTGTTTTATGCATTGAAGATGTCAAGTTTTAGTCCAACGAAACGCAATGTGCGGGATGCGTTACATTTTTGTTTCCATATGAAGAAATAGGCAGTTGAAAGTCGTCTTTTGCTGACCAAACTTACACGGATTATGCTCCATCGATTTCAACGGGTGAGTATAGCTTTCGATGATTCAAAGATGGCGATATATATTTGGATGACAAGTAGTGTGCTGGCCAAACGCAAAAGTTTTCAGACGCAGTATTAGAGGCATCCCAGGATGCATATAAATGTCAAACGCTTAATGACCGTCTCGAAATATTTTATGTCGATGAGAGTGACTCAAAAGCAAGGAAATTGGGTACCATAAGAATTGAAATCAAGAGACATCGAATGGTGCACATGAGAATTGCCGTTTCAACAACAAAGAATGAAATGTTTTTTTCCATCGCATCGTCAAAGACTATGAAAAATGGCTGAGTTATAAAACTCCCAAGCGCAGACATTTTTGGTGAACTCCTGGCCAACAACTCACATCACCAGCAAAGCGGAATATCATCCATCATTCTAAACTCATGCTCTGCATTTTGTGAGATCAGAAGGTGATCGTCTATTCGGAGCTTCTCAAACCTGGTAAAACCATTACTGAGGATCGTTACACCTTATAACTGTTGTACCAGAATCGCTAATTGAAAACAATACTACCAGAATAATCCATAAGACATGTTATGTTTAAACTTGTTTCTTTAATTTATCCACGGCTAATGACAAATAATTTTTATTCTTATCGATTACTTGGTGAATAATTGTTCTTAACTAAGATTCCCCTTTAAGATTAACCCTTTTAACGTCTTTGACTTTTTCTCATTTAACACGCCATATAAAATTAATTACTGTTTCTCACATTAGAAAATATTTCTAATTTTCTCAATGCATTAAAGTTTTCCAAATAGGGATATAATACACAAACAATATGTAGTCAAATTTTTGAATGTATATTTAATTATCAAATAACATGAATATTTAAAAAAAAAATATTTCTGAATTATCTTTATCATTGCTGTCAACAACCATTGTGTCCAAGTTGCACGACTTTAAAATGACCTCTGGGAATAAAATTTAAGAGAACACGTAGCGTGGCGCCTTTATTGCGATTTAGATGAGTTTAGTTAATTATAGAAAACTGTTTCATATATCTCCGAATTTATAGAATCTTCAGATATGTAAGGCGATTTTCAGCACGACATCGTTCGTCCCCATGTCTCAAGAACAGTAAAAGAAACGCTAGATATGCTATCCTACTCCCCTTAATCCACAGACCTTGTTCCTTCGAAGTACTACTTTTTTCGATCCATGTAAAATCACATTTCTGAACAGCATTTCAGTTCATTTGAAGATATCCAAAAATGGTTCTATTCATTTATAGCCTCAAAAGCCGAGTCGTTCTTCAGCCGATGAACGTTTCTTTTACTAAGAAGATGGAAGAAATGTATTAAACGATGAATACCTTGAATAATAGGTAACTATAACGTTCTTTCATAATAAACTTAAATTGTCATATAAAAAAAAACTGTAAAATTGAGTTTAGCAACCAATTAATATAAAGAAAATATTTCATGAAAATACATTACTGTAATGTCATGTTTCTACGAATAAAATAATTTATTTAATCGGAACTAACCTAAGATTTAATATCATAAGCCCATTTCAATTTTATACCATATTCGTTAGGGCAATACCATTCATACAGACTTGCAGTTTAATTCATATTGTTGACCTATATTGATGGTTTAGTCTCTTTTATATTCGTTACATCACGTCTATTGTTTTTAAATCAAATGTTTTTTAAACGATCTTTTTTTGAAAAAAAATGCAGACATCTTTTTTAGAAAACTTTACGCCTTTAATATTTTTTTCTAGAAACATTAAACAGCATTTAATGACTTGTGAAAAGACATTCAGCTGCTGGCATTTCAAAAGATATTTATAAATGTATCATTACTTTCACATAAAAAAATTAAACTTTTTTCTTTAATTTATCCACGGCTAATGACAAATATTTTTTTTTTACTTCTTTTAGATTGTCTGGTAAATAATTTTACTTACTAAGATTTAATCTTTTTAATGTCTTTTTTTTGGTCATTTAAAAATGCATATAAAATTAATTATTGATTCACACATCAGAAAATATTTCGAATTTCCGTAATGCATTAAAATTGTTTTCAAATACTGATGTAATACCCAAATTATATAGAGTCAAATTGTTTACTACATATTGGATTGTCAAATAACATGAATATTGCCAAATAATTTTTTTCTTCCGTACTTTTTTGATAATCGCTTTAACGCAAAATGCCGATTGTTAGATTTAGTTTCCACGACAATGAAATGATTTCTAGACATAAAGTTTAAGATAATGTTAACTTGGCGCCTGTATTGCGATTTAGATTAGTTTAATTAATTATAGAAAATAGGGCCATATATCTCGGAATTTCTGATATGCCATCTTATAATTTTTTATATCTGCTCCAAACAACAGAGAAGTTGTGCTGTTCTTTTTGAGTGATATAAATGTTAAAAAAAACACAGTCTCAATTTTCCATTTCTGCTTGAAAATTAAAATTAACTAAATTTAAAATTGATATTTGTAGGATTCCGGATGTTTGATATTTTTTTTAATTTTTTGATGCGATCTTGAATTTTTGTGTTTCTAATGAGTGACAGTCCAAATTAAATGTCCCATGTGTAGTTTTCGATAAAATATGTTTATTATTACGCATTTTTAGTGAAAATAATACAACATATGAAGTTGACAAAAACATACCTATAAGTATACTTATTGTCGTTGGATGGCTAAGGAAAACACATGTGGTCCAAACATATTTCTAAACATAAATACATACACACTGTAATAGGACCTAAAAATTTAGACAGTTTACAAGAAGTATATCAAAAAACGATATAACCATAAAAACTCGCTAAATACAGATGTATGAGTAATTATAAATGATCGCCTACTTTTCAGGGTATTAAAATGTCACATTGCCCAGCCTACTTGTCAAAGCAATTAGCAAAACTTGTTGTGGAAGCTACTTCATGGCTTGCAGTACTTCAATTTATTTATGGCGCCTGCATTCAATACTTTTACACAGATGTTCTCCTTCATGATATAATACAAAAATCCAGTCTGAAATCATTTGTATAAGGTTGTTTCATTAGAATAACTTTTTTTCTAACCGCACAGTCTGCGGAAAATTGTATATAAAGACACACATTATTTCCTCCGTAGATACTTTAGTGAAGTAGGTTTACCAAAATGTTTCACTAATGAATGATGAGATCATTACATATCACAAGAGAAAATACATTTTGAGAAAAAAAGATGGCATTATTTCTAATGTTTTATATTATTCTCTGTTATTTCGGACCATCATTTTAATGCGGCTACGCGACATTATTTGACCGCCATTAACGTAAATTGATGTGATTAATATTTCGCATTTCCGGATGAGTTGTAATGGAATTGAAAACAATTACTGAGTGACATTCCAAATTAAATGTCCCATGTGTAGTTTTCGATAAAATATGTTTATTATTACGCATTTTTATGAAAATAATACAATACAACATATGAAGTTGACAAAAACATACCTATAAGTATACTTATTGTCGTTGGATGGCTAAGGAAAACACATGTGGTCCAAACATATTTCTAAACATAAATACATACACACTGTAATAGGACCTAAAAATTTAGACAGTCTACAAGAGGTATATCAAAAAACGATATAACCATAAAAACTCGCTAAATACAGATGTATGAGTAATTATTAAATGATCGCCTACTTTTCAGGGTATTGAAATGTCACATTGCCCAGCCTACTTGTGAAAGCAATTAGCAAAGCTTGTTGTGGAAGCTACTTCATGGCTTGCAGTACTTCACCTAATTTATGGCGTCTGCATTCAATACTTTTACACAGATGTTCTCCTTCATGATATAATACAAAAATCCAGTCTGAAATCATTTGTATAGGGTTGTGTAATGCATAAGTAATATAAAAGAAATGCACTTCTGTAGTTCCTACATATGTAACAACTCAACTCCAACATATCAAAAGTTACTATACAGCATGAAAGATTCAATAAAACTCATATCAAGACCAAGCATTATGAATGCATTTACATTCTAAAAATTGAACAAATAACAGTGAAATATATTAATGGTCAATGAAACGACAATAATCATAAAAAGAAAACTAGTTTGAAAAATCCCATTTCTGAAATACACTGCTCAAAACAATTAAAGGATATTGCAGTTTTAGGTGGATTTTGTATCTGGGAAACTGTTTAGCTGATTGATACATGGTCGACAGACATAGTAGGTTATATGAGAATAAATTACACATGTTTGGCAGAAAAAATGCATTTTATTGCGCATTTGTGTACAAAAGGAAAAAACACAATTTGTGCATATGAGAAAAAAAGAATAAGAAAAGGTGTTTTCACCAAAGAAAATCCTTTTCAGTAGGGGGTATGGTTTCCACGGGCGGCCAGCAACGTTGAACACCTTTGAGGCATGGACTCAATGAGGCTATTAATGACGAGTTTGGGTATTCTGCCCCACTCTTCCAGAAGAGCTCTTTCCAGTTCTTGGAGAGTTTGTGGGGAGAAACTCGTCTTCCTAGAGCGTCCCAAACGTGCTCGATTGGATTCATGTCTGGAGAACACGCTGGCCATTCCATTCGACCGATTCCTTCCTCGAAAAGGAAATCCTCCACCAGGTTTGCACGATGTGGCTTGCAGTTATCGTCCATTAAAATGAAGTTATCTCCGATTGCTGCAACGTAATGGACTACAATAGGTCTGAGGATCTCATCCCTATATCGGCGACCAGTCAGAGCTCCATCTCGAATGATGTAGATGTCGGTGCGCCCGTCAATGGAGATGCCACCATACACCAACACTCCTCCACCGCCAAATCTGACACTTTCGTGCACGAACGCAGGATTATTCCTACTGCCACGGTCCCTCCAGATGAAAATACGCCTATTATCCGGATGCACAGATAAACGGGACTCGTCAGAAAACAGAATATTGCTCCATTCATTTCTCCTCCAGTTGACATGCTCGGTTGGCCACTCCCTGCAGTCGCGACGATGCCTTGATGTTAATCTAACACATGCCGTCGGTCGGCGAGTATACAGACCTACAGCATGGAGCCGGTTTCGGGCAGTCTTGAGTTGAAATCGTGGTGCCTGTAGCCGAGCGAAGGTGTTGTTGGAGAAGAGTAGCGTTCATGTTTCGGTGTCTCCGAGCTGTTAACGCTAAATACCTATCTTCATTGGGCGTTGTTGCCCGTCTACGACCTTGCCCTGGTCTTCGGCCTGCACATCCACTCTCCAAAAAACGGTTCCAGATCCTGGAAATGACACTTTGTGACACTCCAATGGCTTGCGCTACTTCGGCTTGAGTTTGGCCCCCTTCTAACCTACCAACAATTCTCCAAGCTTCTGAATCTGCC